>CAJUYC020000070.1:1321106-2642212 GCA_910591585.2 Nysson spinosus | reverse complement strand
CTCGGGCTGCCCGCCCTGGTACCTCGCCAATCTGTTGATGTGGACCACCTTCGGCTTGCCGAGGGGTGACCGCCGGATCCGGTAGACCACGTCGTTGATCCTGTCCTGGACGATGTACGGGCCCTCCCAGCTAGATTGTAGCTTCGGGCACTTGCCGAGGGTCCTCCTGGGTTGGAATAGCCACACCGCGCCCCCCTCTGCGAAGTGGGTGCCCGGCACGTTCATGTCGCATCTGGTCTTCGTCTTCCCCGAGGACGAGATCAATCTCCGCCGTGCGAAGTCGTGGATGATGCCTAGCGTCCTTTCGAGTTTTTGCACATACTCCGATGGTGGAATCTCTTCGTTCTGGTAAGGCGGCGTTCCTCGTAGTAAGTGCAAAGGCAGCCGCAATTCCCTTCCGTACAACATATTCGACGGAGACTGCCTGAGCGTGTCGTGTTCTGAAGAGCGGTACGCTAGCAGGAAAAGGGGCGTCCAGTGATCCCAATCTCGCTGGTGTTTGGCGATGAACAGTAACAGGTACTGCAGGATCGTCCTGTTCAATCTTTCTACCAGTCCGTCGGATTGCGGGTGCAGCGAGGTCGTCCTTGTCTTCATGATTCCAAGTACATGCGCAATCTCGCGGAAAAGGGCGGACTCAAACACCTTCCCTGGTCTGTGTGAACTTCGAGGGGCACGCCGTGCCGGCTGACGACTTGCGCCACGAGGGCTTGCGCCACAGTCTCAGCGCGGTGATCTTTTACTGGGATGACTTCAGGCCATCGTGTGAAGTAATCCGAGATTACCAGCAGGAATCGGTTACTATCTCGGGTCTTTGGTAGGGGTCCCAAGATGTCCAGGGCGATCCTCTTAAAGGGTACTCCCACGTCGTATACTTGCAGTTTTCCCTTCGTCCTATTTGTCGGTCCTTTTCGCGCGGTGCAGGCATCGCATGCGCGGCACCACGCTTCCACGTCGGCTCTATTGGTGACCCAATAGAAGCGCTGGCGCACTTTGGCCAGGGTTTTATTTACCCCGAAGTGCCCTCCAGCCGGTGCGTCGTGGGCCTCCCGCAAGATTTCTTCGGTCTTCTCGGCGGGTGCCACCAGCTGCCAAGCGGTTTTCTTGAGGTCCGGTGACTCCCATCGTCTGAAGAGTAGGCCGTCCTGCACTTCTAGCGAATCCCTCAGGTAGAAGTAATACTTGGCTACGCTGCTTAGGATCGCAATTCCCTCTTTCGTGGGTCGCCGTCCTTCCTTCTTGAATTTCAGAAGCGGCCCCAATTCCGGGTCTTCGGCTTGAGCGCGGCGCCAGCCCTCCTCGTCCGTTCCTAACCGGATTCGCTTGACCTCCCCGACGGAGGGTGCGCTCCCGCGCTCCTCTTCTCTCTTCCTCTGCCGCTCGCAGAAGTCACAGTCGTTGGGAGGCCTTCTGGACAGGCTGTCCGCGTTGGTATGCAGTTTCCCTGCGCGGTGCACTACCTCGAAGTCGTATTGCTGCAGACATTCTATCCAGCGGGCGATTTGTCCTTCCGGAGACTTGAACGATAATAGCCAGCGCAACGCCGCATGGTCTGTCCTATTCGTAAATCTCTTGCCGCACAGGTAGTGGTGGAAGTGCGCAACGGCACGGACTATTGCCAAAAGCTCTTTCCTAGTGGCGCAGTAGTTCTTTTCCGCTTTGCTCAGGATCTTGCTAAAGTAGGCGATTGCTCTCTCGCCCCCCTCGTGCAACTGGGAGAGCACTGCAGCGTGATTGGAAGCGTCGGTGTCCAGGATGAACTCCTTATCCCGTAGCGGATAGGCCAGTACCGGTGAAGTGGTAAGCCTATTCTTTAGCGCGTCACACGCTATGCTGCAGTCGTCTTCCCAGGTGAAAGGTCGGCTCTCTTCAGTGAGCCGGTGGAGAGGCGCTGCCAATCCTGAGAAATTGCGGATGAACCGTCGGTAATAAGAGCACAGCCCCAGGAAACTCTTAACTTGCTTCCTGTCCTTGGGGGTGGGCCATTCCTTCACGGTGGAGATCTTCGCCGGGTCCGTCTTGATCCCCTCTGCGGAAACCACGTGTCCGAGGTAGGCGACCTCCCGCCTGAAGAAGGTACACTTCTTCGGGTTCATGAGTAAGTGGGCGCTTTGCAGCCTGGAAAACACCTTGCGGAGGTTCTCCAATTCTTCCGCGAAATCCGTTCCGAGGATTATAATGTCATCTAAAAACACCAGGCATCTCTTCCAGAGCAGGCCGCGGAGGACGCTTTCCATTAAGCGCTCGAACGTAGCCGGGGCGTTTGTTAACCCGAAGGGCATACCTGAATTGCTACAGGCCATTCCCCACCGAAAACGCGGTCTTCTCCCGGTCCTCCCTCGCCATGGATATCTGCCAGTACCCACTCTGGAGGTCCACAGTCGAAAACCAGGCCGACCCCGCAACAGCGTCCAGGGTATCTTCTATCCTAGGCAACGGATAAGAATCCCTCTTTGTCACGCCGTTCAGCCGCCGGTAGTCGACACAAAACCGCGTCGAACCGTCCTTCTTCTTCACTAGTACTACAGGGGATGACCAAGGGCTAGCCGAATCTTCTATAACCCCTTGTTCCAGCATGGAAGACAGGAGTTCCTCCACTTCCTCCCTGCGATTGAAGGGTAGCAGCCTTGGCTGCTGCTTAATCGGTGGATTGTCGCCCAACTTGACTCTTATCCTTCGCGAAAACGTCTTCGTACTCGCACAAGAGTTTTCTAAGTTGCGTTCGTTCTTGCTCGTCCAAAAGTTCCGAGCTTCTTTTAAACAGGTTTTGTAAGTGCTTTGGTATTGTTTCGGCAGTCTCCGGTTCCGCAGTGATCTGCCGGAGTGCCTTCGGTGGGGTTTGGTATTTCAGGGGTACAAATTCTTGTGAGTTCTCCCTCGCTGTCCTTAGGGTGCTCTCGTCTTCTCCTCGTAGTAAGAGTAGCGTTCCCTCGCCGATATCCAGAATGCATCTCAGCTTGCTTAATGCATCGAGTCCTAGGATGCAGGGGTCGCGTATATCCGCCAGGAGCGCGTCGTGTTGAAAAGATGTCGTCCCGATGTTGAAGTGGCACCTCCTCTTCCCTCTAAGTATCCCGTCCAAAGGTTCCCCTGAGACCGTACGCAGGTTCTCTGGAGCGTCTGAAACATGAGTAACACTCCGCGGGCCCCCGACTCGCGAGCTAACCCCGTCCGTACGAACGAGGGTGACGGTTTCCCGTCAACCAACCCGTCGACGAAAATCCCTCCCGCTAACATATCGCACGGGACCACGGCCGGCGGAGGGGACGCTTCCTCCCGCTTATTTCCGGTGTCCAACGGAAATAAGGTATCGAACAGCCCGACAGCTACTTGCAAAACCACGAACAAGGAACTAGTGATTAACATAATGAAACTAAATAAAAACGGAACGATTGAACTCAAAGAAATGCGCGCCATCCGTTGAACATACGGGGCGGAAAATCTATTTA
Organism: Nysson spinosus; assembly: GCA_910591585.2. NCBI lineage: Eukaryota > Metazoa > Arthropoda > Insecta > Hymenoptera > Crabronidae > Nysson > Nysson spinosus. Next base: position 2,638,763 of record CAJUYC020000070.1, on the reverse strand, counting down.
CAAAATGCTCTGAACGCTGCGAGGGATAAATTCTACGGGCCAAACCGTCCCTCCGCGGGTTAGCCTCTATCCTTTTTTTGCTTGCTTGTGCACGCCATTACCCTCGTTGCGGCGCATCCTGCACTCCCTCTGGACGTGGCCGAAGTCGCCACAACGCCAGCACTGCACGCGTCTTTCATCCTTTCCTCCATCGGTCTCCCTAGGAGGCGGCCTGCGGGGGCTCTGCATTCCCACTGGTATTTAACGTGCCCCGACCGTTTACGGGCGGTCCCCCAAAACTCCGTCCAACACCGCTCAGCTCGTTGACGGTTTTTATTTCCAAAGCGCGCGCTACTGTCGCGTGCAGGTCGGCGGACGGCGACAACCGCAGCTGTCGCTGGAGATTTGTGTCCGTTAACGCGGTGATAAATTGAGACGTCGCGAGCCGGTCTCTGACGGTGGACGGACAGTCCGGAAGGACTAGACGGGCGAGCCTCTCGATTTCGCTCGCGAGTGCCGGCAGGTCCTGGTTATATTTCTGCCGGTAGCTCTGGAACTGCACGAAGCACAGCTCCGAGCTATACCGGCCTCCGAATCTCAATTCCAACGCGGACCGTAACTGCGAGTAGTCGAGTCGTTGCTCGTCTTCTAAATTCGCGAGCACGGAGAGAGCTGAGCCCTCCAGCGCGTTGACCAACGCGACGGCCTTTTCGCCATTGCCCCACGAATTTACTCTTGCTATGGTCTCGAATTGGGCGAGAAACTCATCCCACCCGCTCCCACTAAACTTTGCGGGTTTAATCCTATACCCAAGGTCTACCGGGACTAACGCGCTTCAGACCAGAGCCGAAAATCGCGGCGCTTCACTTTCGATGGAATTTAGACGGCGGGACTCTAACGCGCGCAGCGACGTCTCAAGGGTAGTAACGCGGTCACTTATCTGGTGGTCACGCCCCTGCATCCTTGCCTCCATCCCCTGGAGGATTTCCTGCACCGCAGCGAGCGTGTTTGGCCGTCCCCGGGCCCGCGGCGTTTCCTCCTGACGAGCCCTATTTCGCGCACTTTCACCCGCGCGCGAATTTCCCGCACTGGCAGCCATCCCACTTCTGACACCAGTGTTGCGGCGCGTGCGGGGCATATCGGTACACGGAGGAGATGATTATAATTAACAGAGCGTTTATTGGTATTTTATGAATCAGAGCGTCGAGCGCGCGTCCGGTCGCTCTCGCTGTCGGATTACAATTCAACTCTTTTTCGACTGTTTATAAATTGCTAGGCGCCCTTGACGACCCTCGTCGTCAAGGGGTTACAACGTAAGGGGTGGTCGTAACAATATATATTGTTACGTGCGTAAAGAATTATTTCGTGGGCCGAGCGGTCAGCCGTTCCGCATGTAACGCTTGAATAAATTTAATTTAGGATGGGTCGTATCATCCGAGATTCCATACGGAATCCGCGCATAGGTCAGGAATGAAATAGGTGTTAACGCAGAATAGAGGATAAATACCTTATTGGCCTGTTCTATTGATTCTTTACATTATATAAAAACAATTACACGGAATGGTTCAGAAATATCGGAGTCCAGAATGGATTACAATTTTACAATACGTATTTTAGTTGGAGTCTTAGATTGGTAAATTCCTAACGTGTTAAGTTTACGAATGGGCCCAAGGGAAATTCCCACAAGCATATAAATATATGTTTGGGTCCTCGTATCGCAATGATAACATAAGTATGGAAAACTCACCAATGAATACTATCTTGGAAGCAATGTTTTTCGTTAGCTCTGATGTGAATTGTCCCAGATGCTGGTGGAGCCCGAAGATGAAGGAATGGCTGATGAACTTTTCACGGCACTTATATGAGTTAACGCAATTCTATTTTCACTATACTATAAATACTATAAATACTATAAAGAAGAATTTAATATATTAGAATGGAGATTGGAATCTTAAGATTGATTTTAAATTTGAATAATTTCTTGTTAGCTGAGTCCTTCGGTAATTATGGAAGTAACTTCACTAATTTAACCCGAACTCTGGCTCAAAATAGCAACAAGGGCAAAACGCCACGCACCTCGCGATCTGACTAACGATTGCAACTCGCGGCGGTTTCTCTGCCTCTTTTGTAGATTTTGGGGACCGCTAAGGGGAAGTTCCAAGAGCCGTGCTCGTTCCTCCCACTCAGGAAATCGCCCGTTCCTGTTCTAAGAATTCCGCCCGCAGTTCATCAGCTATTTCCCATCCATAGCCTCCCGCTATTGCAATTTTGCTTATTAGCAAAACGTGACCACCGTTCGAAGAATATTCGCGGTCGAGGAATTTGCTTCGATATGATTTTTCGGCTCGCATAGCATGATCGACGTTCGACGCCACGGCACGTGCCGTGTTCAGGTATGCGAATTTTAATTTAACATCCGGTACGTAACACCCCTCCCCCCTTAGACTGATCATCGCCCTCGATGATGCTTTGCGGCTTGACCGTAGGTGGAATTAGAGAGATGGTCGCATATAAAAATTTTCGCAATTCTTGAACAGGTAATGTACAAAATGATTGGTATGCATTCAAAATATAACGTGGGTAATTGGCTTAACTCAACAAGGGTATCAGGCTTTGTGTAGAGCCATATGCACATTGAGGAGTAGCTTCATAACATCGAAGGTGATGTTAATGACACATATGACTTTTACCCAAAGACCTGCCGTCCGAGCCTGTGATAGTGAATGCTTACGTGAAGCATTCTCCTATCACGCCTGCACGGCGTTGCGGCGGTTCCTCCCAAGTAAAGGGCTAGTCTCTGATTGTGCGGGTCGCCCCGTAGTATCCTCTGGACAGCGTTCACGAGTGCACGCCCTATCCCATAGCAACCTTCCAGGTCCAGATGGTACAATTTGGCGCAGTTGCTCAAGAACGGCACGATGTCCTCGTCCGTTACACCTTCGTTCTCCCGGCACTCCAAGAACTCAAGGTTTCTCAATTCCTCTAGGAAGTATCCTCCTACGGTGGGGTGCATGTAACTCATCTTTAATGTCCTGAGGGCTGTTCGAGCGAGTGGATCCAAGGAAGCCTCTCCTCGGATGTTGGTGCAACCCGTGATATACAGTGCATGTAGTTTTCTGAGATGTTGTCCGATCTCGTTGACAAAACCTGCTGTTATCTACCCGCAAAAAGGAATGGAGAGCTCGGTCAGCTTTGTGAAGGCTGCTGGTATTGATTTTGATATTTCGACTGGTCCCAAACTGAGTTCGAAAAAACGGGCCTCTGCATCTTCTTCTTACCCGCTTTCCGCGGTGGCCTCTGCCGGGTTGTCGAAATTACAGTAAATTAAATTTAACGATCTTAGTGTTTCGTGCAGTTCCGTATTTTCCAAAAGCGCGATGAGCGGCAGCTCGTTCTCGAGTCCCTCTGGCTGGTCAATGGTCAATTTTCTTAGTTGCGTGATATTTGTAAATAATTGTTCCAACGTGTCTCCCTTCGTTGACACTTCCCGTAAATTTAGTTCCTGCAGATTCAGTCCTGACTGGCTGACGTTCCCTGTTACGTGGTTTTTCGTAATGTTCAAGGTCTGCAGGTGGTTATTTTTGATTAATAACGCTACGTGGTCAAAATCTATGCTGCCTTTGCATGGTCCAAGTCTCACTTCCTTCAGTTTATGTAACCTTGTGAGTTCTCGGAGCGCCGATGGTCTCATGGTTACGGCCGTTGTATCCAACACTTCCAGGTCAGGGGCGTGCTTCGTGAGGATGGTGATCAGCTGGGGTTGTAGTTCAGCGCAGAACTCGGCATCGTCCAGGATTACTCGGTTCAGAGTGTTGCCGAACCTTAGGATCGCCCAGTAAAAAGCGCGCAAAGACACCCTTGTTGGTCGCCAATTTTCATCGCATTGTGATATCTCGGTAATTCCGCGGTACGAACGCAGTGTGCCCTCCCGCCAACTCCGTGACACTTGCTCCATACATGCTCTGTCCCTGTAATTTAGATACTTGGCTATTTCCTCAACACATTCAGGGGGTAGAATAGGTGCGGAAGGAGGGACGTATCCAGGGAAAGGATTGATGCTTGGAGTAGGGTTAGAAGGGTGTTCAGGTTTATAAGTTGATTCTCTCTCGTGCCAAGGATCAGCGGGAAGAATTCGGACCTTCCGATTATTTATAATAAAAGGTTCCGTTTTCGAATGATTCAAGACATGGGCTGCGTCTTCGGCCTTGGCGAAAGTCATGAACGCAGTATTCCCCGCGGAACTCCTCCGTACCACCGCGTGCTGGATCCCATAATCTCGGAAGATTTGAAGTAGGTGCGCCTTTTTGGTATGTGGTGCCAATCGGGTGACCAACTATCGACGGCCTTCGGTGGTCATTGTGGTGGAACTAATGCTTGCTAACAATAAGTAACACATGGTTAGTACGAAGTTTACAATGGATATTGCTAAGGGCGCACGATGACGAGGACCAAAAACATAAATTTATACTTATATCTATACATGTTCGCATATACATACATACATACATGCACATACATACATACACACACATATACGTACATATGTATGTATATACAGATTATCATTGTTCCCATAATCATAACTACTTGAACTATTATGCCTCCGAAGAGTAATGTATGCTGATATTGCTTTTCCCTGTGGTGTGTTCCTATCTCGTCAAGTTTTGCTTCTAGTTCGAACAGTGAAGCTCCTTTAGGATTGTCAGGTTCGCTTATGTCATCTGCTATGGTTCTAACGCTCTTATAATATGGCAAAATTGGTGAAATTTCGGAAATGTTTAGCGACACGTCAGGTTGATATAAATATTGCTCGTGATGATTGTTATAGATCTTGATTCCGACTAGGGTAGTTGTATGCGTTTTCGCTATACAATCTGGATGTATGTAGAGGATGCCGGTTCCGACTAGGGTTAGCAATAAATCCTTTTCGTTCTTGCAGATCAATTGCACAGATTCGGGTTTGTCCAATGCATATAGCCAAGATCCTGTGGTTTGTAATCGCGCCCAATATGGTTCATGTTTTGGTCTCACTTTAATATTGCACTGTCTTAAAGTCTTCACATTTGGTCTGAGTAGGAGAGAAATTTCACAGGCAGTCGATGTTAAGACTTCACGGAGGGGTAATTCCAGCGGGCAAAGATGAGCATACCATGTTCGTGTGCAAGAAGAAAGGTGTATTCCATCCATCATTAGGTATGTATGGTGGTCGTCTCTCAGTCCTAAATATGTTGTTTGTGGTATGATTTGCGCTGAGATGGTGGTGTTGATGTCCAGGATTTGAGCGGTGGGCCAAGTATGCATTCGATATAAGTGATAGGTAGTACGCTCCACAAGGGGTAGGTGTAATACTATTATTATCCGTTCCTTGTGATAACCCAATTCTAATGTTGTTAGCTTGCTTACTTCTTCTGTTCGGCGGTGATTTGTGGGTGTCGGAAATTCATAGTCTGAGACTGAATCATGTATTTGGTCAATGATGGTCCTCAGATCAGCGCTGGTCATCAAGGATGAATCTAGTTTTCCTTCCCGCGCGGCGCGCAGTGAGGCTAAGAATTTTTGTAATGCCCTAATATAATGGTCTAGTGAAATTTCGGCGCTGCGGGAGTAGTGATCAAGAGTTATACTATAGTTCAATAAGGCCTTTGTTTCCTCTATGGAGTTAAGTGTTTTCAGTATTTCGTTAATCTTTGCCCGATTCTCCTTGGTAGCCTTAATGTTTTTATTTATTGTATCGTGTAGTCCTTGCAAATTGCTGACGGTGACATGGGTTTGGTTTTTAATTATCTGTGTAATTTGCTTTTGATCGGTGTACAGTTTATCTATTTCAGAATTAAAATATTCTGCGCCATCAGTTGTCAATGTGCCGAATAAGTAGCGACTAGCAGAGCCTATGATACCAAATGGGACACTTCTGCGTACTACGGTTTTGGCTAACGTTTCAGTCTCCTGCACTACGACCTCTCCGGCTATTTCATTGATTTCCTCGTAGAGATCAAATGCTTCGTGAATTTTATTGTTTAAATAATCGGTTCTGAGTAAGGTGTCGCACTGATGTCTGATCGGTACTGTCATGCATTCTGAGTGTAATTTAGTAAGATGAAATTTTTCTTTTGGGAATTGTTCCTTCAATTTCTTCAAATCAATAAATAAGGTTAGGCGCCAATCTGCTCGTTTAAAACGTATATTGTGTAATTTTTCAAAGTATAACCCCGGACTGTTCTTCAGCTCAGTAATTTGATATTTTTCCTCGGAATTTACTGCTGCTACTAGCCCCAGTAGTAGGATGAGTATCGCTGAGTCCACCGCCATTCCTTATCAAATATCAGGCATCAATGATTATTATTTTACGAAATTTGAAATTACTGTGCGGCCAATTCTACTTTATCCGCGTGTATGATGAGTCTTTTACCATTACCATCTTCCAAAACAATATTATTTTTCTCCAAAACTCCAACTATTTTATAGGGACCATGATATCGAGTACTGAACTTTCCTTTCCTGGGTTCTACTAGAACACGAGCCATATCTCCTACTTTTCCTGGGAAAGGTCGTGCCTTTTCATCATAATATCCTTTAGACTTATGTTTAGCAGAAATTAAATTTTGTCCAGCTAATATTTGTGATTCGGAAAGTCGAATTATCAATTCACGAAGATATGAATTATACGTTAGCATATCATCATCTTCGGGAAATGAACTAGGGTAACGAGCTAATTTTCCAAAAACTAATTCATATGGAGTGAAGTTAGTGGCTTCGTGTACTGAGGTGTTGTATGAGAACATGGCAAACGGAACTAACTTATCCCAATCATCGAAATCATTTATATAATATTTTATATAGTCCGTTAATACTATATGGCTCCTTTCTAAAGCACCGTTTGTCTGTGGTATGTAACCAGACGTTGTTACGTGATGAATTTTGAAGATTTTTGTTAATTCCTTTAAAATCTTGTTTATAAAACTTGTTCCTCTGTCGGTTAATATAATACGCGGGGCTCCAAATTGTAAGATTAAATGTGTTACTATCGCGTGAGCAATTGTTTCAGCTTTTATATCTGGTACGGGTACGGCGATACAATATTTTGTCAAATTATCTTGCATAGTCAATATATGCCGATTGCCATCAGGGGTTGTAGGTAGGAGTCCCACAGTATCTAATGATACTTTAGCAAACGGTTCTATAGGGTTATCAGTGATTATCATTTGTTCACGCGTTTTTGTTCTGACTAATTTATTTTCTTGACAGCTATGGCAAGTTCTAATGAAATTTTGAATATCATTCCTCATTCCTGGCCAATAGAATCTTTCGCGAATCCTACGATAAGTTTTAGTTACTCCTTTGTGAATATTCGCGATTTCCCGGGGCATTTATCCTATTTTACGCGCGAGAATGCCCCCCGCTCGGAGGAGGTTCCATATTTAATTATCGCGAAGGAACGGATCACGCGATATTTTTCCCGACGGTGATCTTATAGAGAAAGGTCCGCTCTTTCGTATGCTATCTTTCCCTTTACTTCATTTACATTATCTCCGGAGATATTCACGATTTCCCGGGGCGTTCATTCTATTTTTACGCGCGAAAATGCCCCCCGCTCGGAGGAGGCTTGGTATTTAATTATCGCGAAAGAACGGATCACGCGCTATTTTTCCCGACGGTGATCTTATAGAGAAAGGTCCGCTCTTTCGTATGCTGTCTCTCCCTTTGCTTCGATTGCATTATCTCCGGAGATATTCGCGATTTCCTGGGATGTTCACTCTATTTTACGCGCGAGAATGCCCCCCGCTCGGAGGAGGATTTGTATTTGATTATCGCGAAAGAACGGATCACGCGCTATTTTTCCCGAAGGTGATCTTATAGAGAAAGATCCGCTCTCTCGTATGCTATCTTTCCCTTTGCTTCGACTGCATTATCTCCGGAGATATTCGCGATTTCCCGGGGCGTTTATCCTTTTTACACGCGAGAATGCCCCCCGCTCGGAGGAGGCTCCATATTTAATTATCGCGAGAGAACGGATCACGCGATATTTTTCCCGACGGTGATTATATGGAGAAAGATCCGCTCTTTCGTATGCTATCCCTCCCTTTACTTCGATTGCATTATCTCCGGAGATATTCGCGATTTCCCGGGACGTTCACTCTATTTTACGCGCGAGAATGCCCCACGCTCGGACGAGGCTTTGTACTTAATTATCGCGAAAGAACGGATCACGCGTTATTTTTCCCGACGGTGATTTTATAGAGAAAAATCCGCTCTTTCGTATGCTATCTTTCCCTCTACCTCGATTGCATTATCTCCGGAGATATTCGCGATTTGCCGGGGCGTTCATTCTATTTTACGCGCGAGAACGCCCCCCGCTCGGAGGAGGCCTCGTGTTTAGCCCCTTGCGGTCGTATTTAATGTGGACGTATTAGGTGGTCCAATAAGTTCGTTCCGTTTTCAGCCGTTACAGTAAAACGCCGTTTTTTTCAAATAGAATTTATTTTATTCACATACATAGTCACCATTCTTTTCAATTACTTCTTGCCACTTCTCAGGTAGTTTCATAATTCCTTTCGCATAAAAGTCTTTCGTTTTTTTATTAAAAAACTCTGCCACGTGCTTTTGGAGGACCTCAAAGTTTTCAAATTTTTTTCCGGTAAACGAATTTTGAATGCACCGAAATAAATAATAATCTTATGGGGCTATGTCAGGAGAGTACGGAGGGTGTGGCCGGACCTCCCAGCCAAAGTCATTCAATTTTTCAATAACATTTCTTGCCACGTGTGGTCGAGCGTTTTCGTGCTGTAATATCACGCCCCTTCTGTTGGCTAATGCTGGCCTTTTTTCTGAATTTCTTCCTTTAATCGGTCCTATTGGTTGTAATATTTGTCGGCATTGATGGTACCGTTGTGTGGCAAAAATTTATAATAAACAATTCCTTCCTAATCCCACCAAACCGATAACAATACCTTTTTTGGGTGCAGTCCAGGTTTTGCCGTTGATTCGGGCATTTCGTTGCCTTCACACCAACTACGTTTTCTTCTAGAATTCTCATATTGTATCCACTTTTCATCCCCAGTAACAATTCTTTTTAAAATTGATTCATTTCGATGCCGATTCAACAGAGCCACGCACACTGCCAGGCGGTCTGCGCGGTTACGCTCCGTCAGTTCGTGCGGCACCCACATATTCAACTTTGAAATTAATCCCATCTTCCGTAAACAATTATGCACGGTGGATTTTTTCATTTGAAGTTCCGATGCAATTTCACGCACTTGAATCCAACGATTTTGCACCACTAATGCACGTACAGCACTGTTGTCAGCAGTATGTGGTCGTCCAGCGCGATGGTCACCTTCTAATGAAAAATTTCCTCCACGAAAACGATCAAACCATTTTCTGCACGTACGATCTGTTACAGAACCTTCCCCGTAAACAACACAAATATTTCTCGAAGTTTCCGAAGCGTTATACCCTTTACGAAACTCGTATAACATGATGTGTCGAAAATGAATTTTGTTGTCCGTCATGATTTTAGTTCAGATATTACAGAAAAACTTAAAAAAATACGTCTAATTCGAACGAAAGCAAAACTAGAAGTGTACTGGAATATGTACATTTTTTGCTGAGTATGTATTGTGGTTTATTACTCAGGTAAGAAGGTAAGAAAGTCGCCGCGCCGAAAACGGAACGAACTTATTGGACCACCTAATAGGTATCGTGCTGGTCGGAATTAATTTCCGCGGAGCGCGCAGTGATGCAGAGTATGCAAAATTACGAAGGAAAAACACAATTTATTCATTCTTTTGTGAACTTCGATATTTTAAACACAATAATAGGTTTAACGCAATGTTTTAGGGTAAAAATTGTAGTTTATAATTTACGATCGTGTGGTATCTCTCAAAGCAGCCTCCAATGCGAAGCCCTGGTTTTCGATAACAAGTGTCGCAAATAATTCATTTGGCGTCTTCCGCCCTTGATTTTTTTTTGTATCTGTATCGGTATATTGGGGCCAACAATCTTAGATCCCGTCGAAAAATTAGTTTTTGACTGAGGCTGGTCGATGTACGTAACAGCGGAGAAGGAAGGACGACAACCCCAGGAACCAGCGGAGATGGAAGGAGGGCAACCCCCGCAACCAAAAGAGAAGGAAGGAAGAGGACAGGAAGCGATGACCCCCCCTCCGACAGCGGCGGACTAAAAGTGGTGCAGATCAACCTGCACCACAGTGACGTGGCTTCATCACATTTGGTGAAGTTCATGGCCACAATTAAAGCTGACTTGGCGCTAATCCAAGAGCCTTGGATAAGTTTCAAGGCCCCCAGGGGACTTGGACTTATCGGGCAAACGGCACATTCCTCCGACGATCCAGCCCCCAGGGCCTGCATCCTCGCCAGGAGGAATTGCCCGTTCACCCCGCTGCCGCAGTTCTGTAACAGGGACCAAGCAGCGGGAATATGGACAACCATTGGGGAGAACGGAGCTCCAAAGGAGGTAGTGGTGGTCTCATCCTACCAACCCTGGGACCTCCCGTACGCTCCCCCCCACCAACGAGCTGAGAACCGTGGCCGAGTGGGCCACAGTGAACGGCAAGGAGTTGGTAGTCGGCATGGATGCGAATGCTTGCCACAGAGAGTGGGGCAGCACGACCACCAACCGACGAAGAGAGTCCGTCATGGACTTCCTCAACAGCCTAGACCTGAGGCATTTAAACAGGGGGTGTGAACACACCTACGAGATCAGGACTCGGAAAGAAACCCTGGATATAACAGTATGCTCCGAGAGCATAGCGGGAAGGGCAGTGGATTGGAGGGTCTCCGACGTTCCATCCATGTCCGACCACAGATATATCACATGTACCTTTCGGGGTACGGGGGATCCCACCCCCCCAATCAGGAAAGCCAATCCGAGAAATACGGATTGGATCGCCTACGGGAACGCCCTCAGGTGAACCTAAAAGATTTTCCCTCCAGGTACGGGACGAAGGAGGACCTGGACGCGGCAGCCACCCGCATCACGGAGGCAATCGCAGGGGCCTTCAACGAGGCCTGTGAGGCCAAGGAGAGGTCCCGGAAAACCTCCGTGATGTGGTGGAACGAGGACCTCCAAAAGCAGAAGGACGACCTCCGGAAGCTGGAGATGACAGCCAGGGGAGGAGGCCGGAGGGACCAATGGCTAGCAATGAGGGAAGCCAGGAAAGCCATGGCGAAGGCCACCCGGCAGGCGCGAAGCCAGTCATGGAAGGACCACTGCCGGGACATCCGAACGATCCCGGAAACGGTGAGGCTGCACAGAATCCTGGAGAGGGAACCGAGCGAAAATCTCGGACCCCTCAAAAGGCCCGATGGCAGCCTCACCACATCAGACAGAGAGATCACGGAGATCTTGATGAGGGAAAACTTCCCGGGCTTCCACCCCCATGGAACGCCCACAGTGCCAAACGCCGCTGCGGGCGATATCGCACGAGAGATTGTTCCCGAGCCCCCTAATTGGGGCCTGGCGAACAAAATCGTAAATGAAGCCAGGGTGAAATGGGCCATAAACTCATTCTCACCCTATAAGGCTCCAGGCCCGGATGAGATCCACCCAGTGCTTTTGCAGAGAGGCCTGGCCCAGTTGTGCGAGCCACTCACAAGAGTGCTGAGGGCCAGCATAGCCACGGGGATTATCCCGAGACTATGGACCGAAACGAGGGTGGTGTTCCTTCCAAAGCCCAAAAAGGCGGACTACACCACCCCCAAGGCCTTTAGACCGATTAGCCTGACCTCCTTCCTCCTGAGGACCCTGGAGAGATTGGTGGACAGGTATGTAAAAGAGGTCTAGCTGGTCGACACCCCACTCCACCGCCACCAGTACGCTTTCAGGGCTGGCCTCTCGGTTGAGGCCGCCCTCCACAGAGTTGTGGGAAAGCTGGAGGCGGGGATTAGGGATAAGGGCATGACGGTTTGCATCTTCATGTATATTGAAGGTGCATTTAACCAAACCTCGGCGGAGGCTATACAAAACGCACTCAGGGATTTCGCCATTCCTTCCACTATCAGCAGGTGGATAAAAGTAATGCTGAACTCGAGACGTCTGTCGGTCCAAAGAGGTCAGGAAACGGTGGAGGGGACAACCAATAAAGGTTGCCCTCAGGGAGGGATCCTCTCGCCGCTTCTGTGGACCTTGGTGGCCGACAGCCTGATCGGAGCATTGGAGGTCAGCGGAGTGGGGGCGCAAGCCTACGCCGATGACTTCCTCATAATGGCATATGGCACAGATATCGACTCCATTATGGATCGATGCCAGACGGCTCTCGCAGCCACAGAGATCTGGTGCGAATGCACCGGTCTCATGGTTAATCCGACCAAAACGGAAATGGTGCTTGTCACTAGAAAAAGCGTCGTCCCCAAGTACACGGCCCCCGTGCTCTTCGGACAGCCCCTCGTGACCAGTAAAACGGCAAAATACCTGGGTGTCACGCTGGACTGGAGGATGAGCTGGAGGCCTCATTTGAGGGCGCAAGGGAACAGGGCCCTCACATCCCTGAAGACGCTGTGGCGCGTCATGGGGCCGACCTGGGGACTTGGACCCAGGGTCACGAAATGGATCTACGAGGCCATCACCGTCCCGAGGATCCTTTTCGGGGCCCTACTATGGTGGTGGGGAGCACAACTGACCACCATGCAGACACTCCTGGGCAAGATCCAGGGAGCGGCGCTGAGGGCCATCACTGGAGCCCTGCCGACCGCACCGCCGGCCGCTCTAGAGGCCATTCTGGGATGCCCGCCACTCCACCTGAGGGCACAGGAGGTGGCCATGAGGACGGCCCACTGCCTGAGTTCGTGGAGACGCTGGCACAGCGAGGACCACGGACACGCCAACCTCCCAGAGCGGAGGGATGAGCTAGAGGATAACTATCCTCTAGACTCGACGAACCCTGAGTTCAGGTTTAAAAAGAACTACGTGGTCACGATCCCCACCAGGGAGGAGTGGGCCACGAACAAGGTCCTGGCTGGGACCATAAACCAAGTCTGGTACACCGACGGGTCGCGTAAAAACGACCTAGACGGAGCCGCCTGGACGAGGGGTCCAGGGAGTAGAGGCGACTTTGCTTCCCTGGGATCAAGCCCCACCGTCTTCCAGGCGGAACTGTACGCCATCATAAGATGTGCAAGGCTCCTCATAGAGGAAAAGACCACCGGCCAGGTGATTAAGATCTGTTCCGACAGCCAAGCCACCCTCGTGGCGCTTAGCAACGAGACGACCAGATAAAAATTGACCCTGGACGGTATCGACACGCTCAACTAGTTGGGCGGGAAGAATAAGCTGTCCCTGACCTGGGTACCCGGCCACAGAGGCATCCCCGGTAACGAGGAGGCTGACAGGCTGGCAAACCTCGGGTCGGACAGCCCCTTCACCGGGCCTGAACCGGCGCTCGGACTGGCCAAGGCGACGTTCACGACGTCGCTTAAAGCCAGAACCCGGGCGCTGCACCAGGCCCACTGAAACAACGTCGACGGTTGTCGACAAGCCAAGCTCCTCTTGGGCCCTAAAATAGACCTAAGAAGGAGCAAGGAGCTTCTGTGCCTGCAGAAGCAACAGATGAGAGAGGCGGTGAGCCTACTCATTGGCTACGCCCCCACAGGGCACACACTGTGGAAGATGGGGCTGGCGGAGACCCCGACTTGCCCCAGATGCCAGGAGGAGCCGGAGACGGCCCAGCACATCCTCCTGGACTGTCCCGCACTAATGGGATGGAGGATGAAGCTCATGGGGACACCAAGACCTACGCCGGAGGAACTGAGGGCCATCCCCCTAGCAGTTCTAACTCGATGGATTGCCAAGGCCAAGGCAATCCGAGGCATCGGGGAAGCCACCCCACAGACCGACCCCCCCACTCCAGCGCCACCCACTCCAGAGCGATGCCGTCAACCAGCAGGGCCGGTGGGTCCCATAATAACCCAGCCACAAACCCTGGTCCACGCACCAGAAGCGGGCGGAAACGCCCGCACACCGATCCAACCTCCCCCCAAAAGATTAGAGGCGGCAAACGGCCCCGCGACCATTAACGCGGGATCGACAACCGCCCCCTAAACGAGAGTAAATAGATTCCCCAGCCCCCTAGAAGCGATCCGGGCCACGAACCTGACCGCAGGGGCTGGAAATCAACACCCCCCACCTCTCCCACCCCCTAGCCATCCCATAAACACGGAATAAACCCCGTAAACAGGCTAGAGCGGCCTTTGTACACTCTTAGTTCCGGCCCGGATCAAAGGCAATTACTCCCCCCTGAGGTGGGAGCCGGCAAAGTACCGCCGAGATAGGCTGCGTGGTGGCGTTATGCACCCGACATCCGGCCCGGATAAAAGGCAATTACCCAACCTGTTGTGGTGGGGGCTGACGAAAGGCCGTCGAAATAGGCTGCGTGGTGGCCTTTGTACACCCGACATCCGGCCCGGACTAAAGGCAATTACTCCCCCCTGAGGTGGGAGCCCGCGATATATCGCAAAAGATTGGCTACGGGGTGGCCATCATTCACCCCGACTTCCGGCCCGGATCACAGGCAAGTCACTCACCCATGTCAGAGGTGGGAGCTGGCGGAATACCGCCACGTCTCGTAGGCCAGGTTGGACTGCGCCACACAACATCGGAGGACGGAGCGACGCACCTGCCTCCCCCACGTACCTCCCAGGGGCTCCATAACAACGCCCGTGACCGACCAGAGGGGACCTGCGAGGGGAATCCAAGGTATGGACAGGGCAGATCCATATGCGCGGGGTCCCGTACGGACGAAACGTGGGGGGCAGGAGGGACGCTGCGTTCCCCGATGTGCGATAGGCTTGGGGTAGCCTTTATACACCCTCACCTCCTTAGCGGGGAGTCAAATTACCGCTAACCTATAGGCAGGAGCAGCCTCAAACAGCCCACCCGTCCGCTTCGTGCGTGACAAGTCCACTGAGACAACAGTCAAACGGGGTTGTTTGGCGAGCGAAATAGGTGGCTGCAGGGGAAAACCGAGCCACCTTCGACACCGCGCGGTCTCCCGCAAGGGCTTGTGGGTGTGATTCGGGGTATCCAGTTACCGGGGACACCCTAGACTTAAGCAAGGTCGGAGAACCTATTCTCGCTCGCCTCGTAACTCTCCAGGCTAACGACCTGGCCCCATGGCAAAGCCGCATTAGTCGGCGTGCGCTGTGAGAGAGAAAGAGCACCGCGGGCAGAGGGCCATTTCGCCCCGAGTCGTCGTGCGCTCACAATCTAAGTCGGATCGGCGGCTCCCGGTGGGTCAGATCACTCCGTCGCAGCAGTGCTCTCTCACTCGCGTAGCATGTCGACGTGGTAACAGCGAATCCACAAACACGCTCGCCCTCCGTCCAACTCGGTCGTCTCTAAGACTCTCCTGCCCGCTAGGGGCGGGTTGTCTCAGGAGGCATCGAGCACGAGGGGCAGTAGCCATAGCGTGGGCGGGGAATCGCAAAGCTCACCTGCTTAACCGCAGGAAACTAAAGTAACTGTTCACGAGCCGGGTGTGTGAGCTGTAGCCCCTTGATCAGGGACAAGCAGTCCCTCCTGCCTGGGTCAGCCCCCTGGGAGGCACACACACCCCCACTTTAAAATTGACTGAACCCCCCAACGATACCACTACAGACTACTACTCCTTTGTGACCGCCGACTATGCCTTCATGTAATTCTGAAATTATATTATGACGAAGTTCTTCGGGAGGAATTTGAATTTTCCCAAGGCAAATTGTAATTTCGATGTCGATTTCCTCGAACATTTCTGTTAGGATTTCCTTTAGTGATTCGAGAGTAAGTGAATCGGTATAATCACCGGATTTTGAAATTCGAAAGGAGTTAATATCGGAATTTGGAAGAATTAATTTTAAGTTCCTAAGCCCGGTTTTTATTTTCGCGACGAAAGTCTCGTCAAAATGATGTTTCTGCCCAACGATGCTAAATATTTTGTACTTTCCCTGTCTAGTGATTAGTACTTGACCTTCCTTTGGTTTAATTTCTCTGATATTTTCAACGCTGATAGCGCCTATATCTGTTAGCAATTTCCCTACGGATGTTGTCAATTCGCAATCAGCAGAAATAAAGCGAACATAATTATCATGTGAGTAGGTCAAATTTTCTCGGCTGATATTAATTAATTTCTTTGAAGAGCGTTGTGGTTACCGAGAAAGATTTACGGGAGAGCTAGGTGTGATATCCGGGGGAATTCCCTGAGTCAGCTGGATGCCAGTGAAGTACGTCTCGTTACCTGATACCGTCCTTGGAATTATTCGCCTTGGTATACAAACAGATTTTGATTTAGTTTCACTGAAGTGTCCTGGTAGAAGTGCATTTTCTCTCGTATTGATTGGTGAAGCTGGAAAAGGAGTTGAGAATGCCAATGGTTTAGAATAGGAGTAGGTAATGTGGATCTATGGGGTTGCCAATGAATTTTGGTCTGCTCGGATGTTTCCAGTGTACAGTCAGGTTTCGATTTATCATGTCCTTCTGTTCCATATTGTTTAAGTAATTTTTCTTTTCTACTATTTAACTCTACGTCGTCTAGTTCGTCAGTGTCCGAAGTATTACCTGATGATTCTTCCATAATTTCGCTGTGTTCTTGAAGAGATTCGTCAAAACGTTTGAAAGAGTCATGTAATTCCTCTTTGTTTATAGTCAGTCTTCGTTCGTCATCTAGGAAAACGTCATCGTCACTGTCCTCTGAGGGTGGCTGTAACTCTAGTAGTATAGTGTCAGCGTCTGTTGTTATCTCGTCTACGGATTCAGTATCAATGTCCTCGGCAAATGGTTCCAATACTTTCCCTTTCGGATGCTTTGAAGTAATTTTCTTGTGTAAATCCAGGCTTGGTATTACACTTTTCCTTTTCCGTAATATGGGTGTGTTACGAGCCGGGGCGCGGTGTGCGTGGACCGACGTAGAATTTCAGTACCCTGCTTGTGGCGTCTCTCGAATTAATATACCCAGGAGAGGGTTTTCGGCGTTGTGACCCCTCTGCCTTCTCCTGTTAATAACGAATCCGAAGATTCGCGTCAGTAAAGGTGGATCTACTTGGTAACCACCACTGACTTTATCTAAGCGAGTACCGTCTGAGTCGCAGCTCGTTAACTTATTATTTGATTGTACACTCCGAGGGGCTGGAGTGAACTCACGGGATCGTGCTCAAACGATGATTCTATTATTAGAGGTCAGAGTTATTGACTACAAGGGTTATAAAAATATCTAAATATATTCTCACTATTGCTGAATGATTAAAGACCTGGCCTTTACAATGATGTTGAGTGTTACCTTGCGGTTTCGGTGTACGGTTGATGTTTGAAACTGACTATGATGTAATGGGTAACTTGTCCCAGGCTTCAGCAATTCCCCTTTAGCTGTATGAACGTGACTACGATTGGGCCCTGAAGGGCAGCTCTATTTATACCGAGAAAAACGTGGTTTACACGTGGTTTTCCGGAAGGTGGAAAAAAGGTGGAGCTAGCGGCGTCGCTACCGAACCCCGGGCGCGAAACGCCTAGGTGCCTCGCCCTGGGCCCGGTAACGACGTATTGTTTTTCGGGGGTATTGTTGGAAGCCCGAGACAGGTTGTCCGCTTTCTATTTGCACTGTCGGCCGACTTTCCGGTGTTACTCCGAGAATTTAAGAAATTCTCATATCGAGAGACGCGTATGTAACAGGTGGTTCTGATGACTCGTCATGTGAATTGTCGGAATCTACGTCTGGCGTATCTGCTGACGATGGAACTGTAGGTCGTGGTGGAATGTAAGCGCTGGGTTTTAATTGATTTCGGGTCCTAGTTGCTATTGCACTGACATTTAAAGGGTTTGAGATTTTTGGTTTATTTTTCGATCCAATGGGCCTTCCTGGTTTTCTGGGTGCTTCCGAAACTGATTTGGATATTGGTCTAGATGTGGTTGCTGCTAAGTGAGCTAAGTTTAGATTTTGCCTGTTGTTCTTGAATCGGTAGAATTTTTGATGATTCAAGTTCACTGTCAGAGTCGGTACTGCTGGTATCTGAGAGGTTAAATTTAACAACAGGATTTCTGGATAACGCGTCTGCGCTGGTGTTTAATTTTCCCGCTTTATGAACGAAATTATAGTCGTAGTCACGCAATTTCAATCTCCATCGAATTAAACGTTGCCCTGGATCCTTTATGGAGTCTATCCATTTCAGGGGTTCGTGATCGCTAACTAACGTGAATTTCCTACCGTAAAGATACGGCCTAAAATGCAAAATTGCGTATAATACTGCCAAACATTCTTTTTCGGTCGTGAAATAATTTTTCTCATGGTTTGTTAGAGTTCTAGAAAGATAAGCTATTGGTAAATCGTTTCCATCAACCTCCTGCCTAAGTATTGCTCCTATCGCAAAATCTGAGGCGTCTGTTGTTAAAGTGAAAGGCTTATCAAAATTTGGATATTGGAGAATTGGACCTCTACAGAGCGCTTTTCGTAATTCCTGGAAGCTACGTTTTTGTTCCTTTCCCCAAATGAAGGTCGCGTTCTTTTTTAACAATTCTGTTAATGGTTTGGATTTTGCTGCAAAATCTTTAATAAATCTGCGATAATAACCTGTTAATCCCAAAAATTGTCTGACATTCTTTGCTGTTTTTGGTCGAGGGAAGTTTTTTACTGCTATAATCTTTTTTGGATCTGGCCTTACGCCCTTTTAACTAATTATATGTCCTAGGTATGCTACTTCAGTTTTCAAAAATTCACATTTATCGGGTTGTAGTGTTAATTTAGGTTTTTCTAACCGATTAAATAATCTACGAATTT
This sequence comes from Nysson spinosus, assembly GCA_910591585.2. Classification (NCBI taxonomy): domain Eukaryota; kingdom Metazoa; phylum Arthropoda; class Insecta; order Hymenoptera; family Crabronidae; genus Nysson; species Nysson spinosus. The sequence goes on along the minus strand of CAJUYC020000070.1, from coordinate 2,620,030 downwards.
TCTTTCCGTGTTCTTCAGGAGTTTTTGCGTACACTACAATGTCATCGAGATAAACGAAAACTTCCGTTCCCTGCAAACCACGTAACGTTTGTGAACCGGTGGAAAGCGATACTGTCTAGTATTAATCGGTAAATCATCTGATGTCGGAATTGTATATTTTATTAACGGGGTGAAAGGTAATTGGTCTCCTGGCAAATAAAAGCGATTTGGGTATTCTTCTATAATTTCGGTTATATGGTCTCGTTCCTCGTCATTTACGTGATCTAAGCGCGAACGTTTTACAATTTCAAAAACCCTATCTTGAACTACAGGGAAATCCTGAACTTCTGAATCTGAATCGAAATATTCTTCTTCTGGAAAATCATAGTATTCAAAGGGAATTACTTCTTGTGGAGTAACTTCGACTTGTATGTCTTCTTCCAACGTATTAATTGCTAATACGTGACAGACACCATCCCGTACGCTAACAGCTGCTTCGCCTATGTATAAGCCTTCTAATGATTCTAACTTTGGCAAGTATCCTTCTTTTATTTCTGAATTAACCACGTCTATAGCTATCGGTTGACGAGTGCGAGCTTTAATCGTAAGATTTTGCGAACGAGGACTACGTTTAGATTTCTGATTTGGTTCTTCCCCAATGAACCTAAAAGGTCTGATGGGTTCAGTTTTTGTGACCAAGGTATTATGAGCGAACGAGATTTCCGCCTGCTCTCGACGTAAGTAATCTTTGCCTAAAATTCCATCATTATGCAAGGGAAACGATGATCTAACGACGTGAAATTTAACCGGTTGTTCTAAAAGTGTGACGGTAGTTGTTCCTAAAGTTCTCAATTTTTCCGGGGTAATTCCAGTTATAGAGACTGATTCCTGAATGTCTACTTCGACGTCTTCGTGCAAAGCATTTAATTTTATCAGATTTATATCTGCGCCGGTATCAACCAAAAATAAACCAGATTTATTGCGTAATTCTTCCGCAGACATTTTAATTAATGGTGATTCTTGCTGTCGTTTATAGGAATAGACGATTCCTCTGCTTCAAAAAATTTTACTGTTCGACGCTCCTAATTCGAGTAACTCGCCGTCGCGCCGGCACGACGAGTTGTGCGGGAGTTTAAATTTTCACTGTTCTTTCTCGGCGAATTCGAGTTAAAATGATCAAATGTTGGGATAGGGGAAGAAGATCTGGAATTTTGGTTAGTGGGTGTGTTGGATCTTGAAGGTTCAATGCTTCGCGAAGGAACTGGGGTTGGAGAATTTGCTCTGGTTAGAGTATGATTAGTCAAGTTTGGATTCATATGGAAAGATTGAGGGTGATCATATATTGCACTGTAAGGCGGATATGGCATTGGTGGATAAAAATACGGTGGATAGTATGGATAAGGATGCGGTGGCAACGGATAATGGTGATGCTTGTAAGGAACAGGTGATGTAGGACGTGCAGATTTTAGAATGGTAATCGGTGAATTTGCGCGATTATAGTTCGGATTTCTCATGGGACTGGGACTCCTCGAATCTTGCTCTCGCAAGGTTTGGGAGCGGTTTGTGTAGGTGGTAGGTAAGTCACGAGAATCTGGATTCGGAACTGAATGTTGTGATAACATTAATCGCGAAGGTTCACCACCGGGGATTATTCCTGATTTCATTCGGGTTTCTATTCGTGCAGCAATTTTTACAGCGTCCTGTATTTTCTTTGGTTCACGCGAATCAACCGCGATAGCAATTTCGTCGGGTAATCCTCGGATAAAAGCTTCTAAAGCACATTCTTCTACGGGAGCCATCATTTGATTAGCGCATTCCCCGTATTTATCTTCTAAAGCAACACGAGCACCGCTGATTAGGATATTTAATCGATCTGCAGAGTCACTGACCGCTTCTCCGCGTCTCATTCGGATATTTTCTATATCGTGATGGTAGTATGGATATGTTTTACCTGGTGCAAATCTTTCCTTTAAATGTTTTACGAGATCATCTAGTTTTTGAAAATTTTTAACCCAAATACTATCTCTCGCTGTTCCTTGCAATTTTCCTAATATTGCCGTTACATATGAAGTTTCCAGTGCTGGTGGCACATAGACTGCACCGTTTTGAACGTCACTTAAGAAATTTTTAAGCGGAATGTTTCTCCCATCGAAAAATGGAATATTTAATGTACTCTGTTGAATTGTGAAGCATTCAGCCATAGAAGCCATCATCAAATTAGTAACGTGTAACTCGTCCAATGCAACATTTGCCGAAACTAGTGCTGCTGCATTACGAGAGGAATTTGTGGCCATATTGATAAATTAGGCGAAGGAAAATTCAGCAATCGTTATCGTGTAATTATAATTGATGTTGATTATTGATTATGAATTGAACTATCTATGCAACTTTGTGCGAATCTCAAGTCTATATGATCCTTTAATTATTCTGCACTAACACATGCGCTAATTGACAATACATATCCCACTTCTGACACCAATTCAGCTGTCACGTGGGTAAGGAATTATTTCGTGGGCCGAGCGGTCAGCCGTTCCGCATGTAACGCTTGAATAAATTTAATTTAGAATGGGTCGTATCATCTAAGATTCCATACGGAATCCGCGCATAGGTCAGGAATGAAATAGGTGTTAACGCAGAATAGAGGATAAATACCTTATTGGCCTGTTCTATTGATTCTTTACATTATATAAAAACAATTACACGGAATGGTTCAGAAATATCGGAGTCCAGAATGGATGACAATTTTACAATACGTATTTTAGTTGGAGTCTTAGATTGGTAAATTCCTAACGTGTTAAGTTTACGAATGGGCCCAAGGGAAATTCCCACAAGCATATAAACGTATATTTGGGTCCTCGTATCGCAATGAGAACATAAGTATGGAAAACTCACCAATGAATACTATCTTGGAAGCAATGTTTATCGTTAGCTCTGATGTGAATTGTCCCAGATGCTGGTGGAGCCCGAAGATGAAGGAATGGCTGATGAACTTTTCACGGCACTTATATGAGTTAACGCAATTCTATTTTCACTATACTATAAATACTATGAATACTATAAAGAAGAATTTAATATATTAGAATGGAGATTGGAATCTTAAGATTGATTTTAAATTTGAATAATTTCTTGTTAGCTGAGTCCTTCGGTAATTATGGAAGTAACTTCACTAATTTAACCCGAACTCTGGCTCAAAATAGCAACAAGGGCAAAACGCCACGCACCTCGCGATTTGACTAACGATTGCAACTCGCGGCGGTTTCTCTGCCTCTTTTGTAGATTTTGGGGACCGCTAAGGGGAAGTTCCAAGAGCCATGGTCGTTCCTCCCACTCAGGAAATCGCCCGTTCCTGTTCTAAGAATTCCGCCCGCAGTTCAGCAGCTATTTCCCATCCATAGCCTCCCGCTATTGCAATTTCGCTTATTAGCAAAACGTGACCACCGTTCGAAGAATATTCGCGGTCGAGGAATTTCGCCGTGTTTAGGTATGCAAATTTTAATTTAACATTCGGTACGTAACAATATATAATTTATATATAATATTATTTATATAAACAATAATATATTTATAAATATATAATATTATTTATATAGATAATAATATATTTATAAATATATAATATTATTTATAGAAATAATATTATATATATATTATTATTATATAATATTATTTATATAAATAATAATATATTTATAAATATATTATATTATTAAATTTAATTATAATTTATATGGAAATTAAGTGGTCTCCTTGTGAGAGAGGAAACTCCAGATGCGAAGCTTAGTTCCATTTTAAAGTAATTGTTCTATCTGATACTAAGTGTTCGATACTGTGCCAGGAGAAGCGCCAGTTCTCTGAAACCTGTGGCGATGTCACTCGAAACCGTATGTGTTTGACGAAACTAAGTGGTCGACCTTGTAAGAGAGGAAACTCCAGATGCGAAAATTACTTCCATTTTAAACTAATTGTTCTATCTGAAACTAAGTGTTCGATACTGTGCCAGGAGAGGCGCCTGTTCTCTGAAATCTGTGGCGATGCTACTCGAAACCGTACGTGTTCGACGAAACTAAGTGGTCGCCTTGTGAAAGAGGAAACTACAGATGCGAAAATTAGTACCATTTTAAACTAATTGTTCTATCTGGAACTATGTGTTCGACACTGTGCCAGGAGAAGCGCCTGTTCTCTGACATCTGTGGCGATGCCACTCGAAAGCGTATGTGTTCGACGAAACTAAGTGGTCGAACTTGTGAGAGAGGAAACTCCAAATGCGAAACATAGTTCCATTTTAAACTAATTGTTCTCTCTGAAACTAAGTATTCCATACTGTGCCAGGAGAAGCGCCTGTTCTCTGAAATCTGTGGCGATGCTACTCGAAACCGAATGTGTTCCACGAAACTAAGTCGTCGACCTTGTGAGAGAGGAAACTCCAGATTCGAAGCTTAGTTCCATTTTAAACTAATAGTTCTATCTGATACTAAGTGTTCGATACTGTGCCAGGAGAAGCGCCTGTTCTCTGAAATCTGTGGCGATGCCACTCGAAACCGTATGTGTTCGACGAAATTAAGTGGTCGACCTTGTGAGAAAGGAAACTCCAAATGCGAAACATAGTTCCATTTTAAGCTAAGTGTTCCATCTGTAACTAAGTGTTCGATACTGTGCCAGGAGAAGCGCCTGTTCTCTGAAATCTGTGGCGATGCTACTCGAAACCGTATGTGTTCGACGAAACTAAGTGGTCGACCTTGTGAGGGAGGAAACTCCAAATGCGAAACATATTTCCATTTTAAACTAAATGTTCTATCTGAAACTAAGTATTCGATACTCTGCCAGTAGAAGCGCCTGTTCTCTGAAACCTGTGGCGATGCTACTCGAAACCGAATGTGTTCCACGAAACTAAGTCGTCGACATTGTGAGAGAGGAAACTCCAGACGCGAAACTTAGTGCCATTTTAAACTAATTGTTCTATCTGAAACTAAGTGTTCGATACTGTGCCAGGTGAAGCGCCTCTTCTCTGAAACCTGTGGCGATGCCACTCGAAACCGTATGTGTTCGACGAAACTAAGTGGTCGACCTTGTGAGAGAGGAAACTCCAGATGCGAAACATAGTTCAATTTTAAACTAAATGTTCCATCTGAAACTAAGTGTTCGATACTGTGCCAGGAGAAGCGCCTATTCTCTGAAATCTGTCGCGATGCTACTCGAAACCGTATGTGTTCAACGAAACTAAGTGGTCGACCTTCTGAGAGAGGAAACTCCAGATGCGAAACTGAGTTCCATTTTAAACTAATTGTTCTATCTGAAACTAAGTGTTCGATAGTGTGCCAGGAGAAGCGCCTGTTCTCTGAAATCTGTGGCGTTGCCACTCGAAACCGAATGCGTTCGGCGAAACTAAGTGGTCGACCTTGTGAGAGAGGAAACTCCAGATGCGAAACATAGTTCCATTTTAAACTAATTGTTCTATCTGCAACTATGTGTTCGATACTGTGCCAGGAGAAGCGCCTGTTCTCTGAAATCTGTGGCGATGCCACTCGAAACCGTATGTGTTCGACGAAACTAAGTGGTCGAACTTGTGAGAGAGGAAACTCCAAATGCGAAACATAGTTCCATTTTAAACTAATTGTTCTCTCTGAAACTAAGTATTCCATACTGTGCCAGGAGAAGCGCCTGTTCTCTGAAATCTGTGGCGATGCTACTCGAAACCGAATGTGTTCCACGAAACTAAGTCGTCGACCTTGTGAGAGAGGAAACTCCAGATTCGAAGCTTAGTTCCATTTTAAACTAATAGTTCTATCTGATACTAAGTGTTCGATACTGTGCCAGGAGAAGCGCCTGTTCTCTGAAATCTGTGGCGATGCCACTCGAAACCGTATGTGTTCGACGAAATTAAGTGGTCGACCTTGTGAGAAAGGAAACTCCAAATGCGAAACATAGTTCCATTTTAAGCTAAGTGTTCCATCTGTAACTAAGTGTTCGATACTGTGCCAGGAGAAGCTCCTGTTCTCTGAAATCTGTGGCGATGCTACTCGAAACCGTATGTGTTCGACGAAACTAAGTGGTCGACCTTGTGAGGGAGGAAACTCCAAATGCGAAACATATTTCCATTTTAAACTAAATGTTCTATCTGAAACTAAGTATTCGATACTCTGCCAGTAGAAGCGCCTGTTCTCTGAAACCTGTGGCGATGCTACTCGAAACCGAATGTGTTCCACGAAACTAAGTCGTCGACATTGTGAGAGAGGAAACTCCAGACGCGAAACTTAGTGCCATTTTAAACTAATTGTTCTATCTGAAACTAAGTGTTCGATACTGTGCCAGGTGAAGCGCCTCTTCTCTGAAACCTGTGGCGATGCCACTCGAAACCGTATGTGTTCGACGAAACTAAGTGGTCGACCTTGTGAGAGAGGAAACTCCAGATGCGAAACATAGTTCAATTTTAAACTAAATGTTCCATCTGAAACTAAGTGTTCGATACTGTGCCAGGAGAAGCGCCTATTCTCTGAAACCTGTCGCGATGCTACTCGAAACCGTATGTGTTCAACGAAACTAAGTGGTCGACCTTCTGAGAGAGGAAACTCCAGATGCGAAACTGAGTTCCATTTTAAACTAATTGTTCTATCTGAAACTAAGTTTTCGATAGTGTGCCAGGAGAAGCGCCTGTTCTCTGAAATCTGTGGCGTTGCCACTCGAAACCGAATGCGTTCGGCGAAACTAAGTGGTCGACCTTGTGAGAGAGGAAACTCCAGATGCGAAACATAGTTCCATTTTAAACTAATTGTTCTATCTGCAACTATGTGTTCGATACTGTGCCAGGAGAAGCGCCTGTTCTCTGAAATCTGTGGCGATGCCACTCGAAACCGTATGTGTTCGACGAAACTAAGTGGTCGACCTTGTGAGAGAGGAAACTCCAGATGCGAAACATAGTTCAATTTTAAACTAAATGTTCCATCTGAAACTAAGTGTTCGATACTGTGCCAGGAGAAGCGCCTGTTCTCTGAAATCTCCTGGCGCAGTATCGAACACATAGTTTCAGATAGAACAATTAGTTTAAAATGGAACTATGTTTCGCATCTGGAGTTTCCTCTCTCACAAGGTCGACCACTTAGTTTCGTCGTACACATACGGTTTCGAGTAGCATCGCCACAGATTTCAGAGAACAGGCGCTTCTCCTGGCAGAGTATCGAACACTTAGTTTCAGATAGAACAATTAGTATAAAATGGAACTATGTTTCGCATCTGCAGTTTCCTCTCTCACAAGGTCGACCAATTAGTTTCGTCGAACACATACGGTTTCGAGTGGTATCGCCACAGGTTTCACAGAACGGACGCTTCTCCTGGCACCGTATCGAACACTTAGTTTCAGATAGAACAATTAGTTTAAAATGGAACTAAGCTTCGCATCTGGAGTTTCCTCTCTCACAAGGTCGACCACATAGTTTCGTCGAACACATACGGTTTTGAGTGGCATACCAACAGATTTCAGAGAACAGGCGCTTCTCCTGGCACAGTATCGAACATTTAGTTTCAGATAGAACAATAATATTAAAATGGAACTATGGTTCGCATCTGGAGTTTCCTCTCTCACAAGGTCGACCACTTAGTTTCGTCGAACACATTCGGTTTCGAGCGGCATCGCCACACAGTTCAGAGAACAGACGCTTCTCCTGGCACAGTATCGAACACTTAGTTTCAGATAGAACAATTAGTTCAAAATGGAACTATGTTTCGCATCTGGTGTTTCCTCTCTCACAAGGTCGGCCACTTAGTTTCGTCGAACACATACGGTTTCGAGTGGCATCGCCACAGATTTCAGAGAACAGGCGCTTCTCCTGGCACAGTATCGAACACTTAGATTCAGAAGGAACAATTAGTTTAAAATGGATCTAAGTTTCGCATCTGGAGTTTCCTCTCTCACAAGGTCGACCACTTAGTTTCGTCGAACACATACGGTTTCGAGTGGCATCGGCACAGATTTCAGAGAACAGGCGCTTCTCCTGGCACAGTATCGAACACTTAGTTTCAGATAGAACAATAATATTAAAATGGAACTATGGTTCGCATCTGGAGTTTCCTCTCTCACAAGGTCGACCACTTAGTTTCGTCGAACACATACGGTTTCGAGTAGCATCGCGACAGATTTCAGAGAACAGGCGCTTCTCCTGGCACAGTGTCGAACACTTAGTTACAGATAGAACACTTAGTTTAAAATGGAACTATGTTTCGCATTTGGAGTTTCATCTCTCACAAGGTCGACCACTTAGTTTCGCCAAACATACGGTTTCGAGTGGCATCGCCACAGATTTCAGAGAACAGGCGCTTCTCCTGGCACAGTATCGAGCACTTAGTTTCAGATAGAACAATTTGTTTAAAATGGAACTACGTTTCGCATCTGGAGTTTCCTCTCCCACAAGGTCGACCACTTAGTTTCCTCGAACACATACGGTTTCGAGTAGCTTCGCCACAGATTTCAGAGAACAGGCGCTTCTCCTGGCACAGTATCGAAAACTTAGTTTCAGAGAGAACAATTAGTTTTAAATGGAACTATGTTTCGCTTCTTGAGATTCCTCTCCCACAAGGTCAACCACTTTGTTTCGTCGAACACATACGGTTTCGAGTGGTATTGCCACAGATTTCAGAGAACAGGCGCTTCTCCTGACACAGTATCGAACACTTAGTTTCAAATAGAACAATTAGTTTAAAATGGAACTAAATTTCGCATCTGGAGTTTCCTCTCTCACAAGGTCGGCCACTTAGTTTCGTCGAACACATACGGTTTCGAGTGGCATCGCCACAGATTTCAGAGAACAGGAGCTTCTCCTGGCACAATATCGAACACTTAGTTACAGATAGAACACTTAGTTTCAAATGGATCTAAATTTCGCATCTGGAGTTTCCTCTCTCACAAGGTCGACCACTTAGTTTCGTCGAACACATTCGGTTTCGAGCGGCATCGCCACACACTTCAGAGAACAGACGCTTCTCCTGGCACAGTATCGAACACTTAGTTTCAGATAGAACAATTAGTTCAAAATGGAACTATGTTTCGCATCTGGAGTTTCCTCTCCCACAAGGTCGACCACTTAGTTTCCTCGAACACATACGGTTTCGAGTAGCTTCGCCACAGATTTCAGAGAACAGGCGCTTCTCCTGGCACAGTATCGAAAACTTAGTTTCAGAGAGAATAATTAGTTTTAAATGGAACTATGTTTCGCTTCTTGAGATTCCTCTCCCACAAGGTCAACCACTTTGTTTCGTCGAACACATACGGTTTCGAGTGGTATTGCCACAGATTTCAGAGAACAGGCGCTTCTCCTGACACAGTATCGAACACTTAGTTTCAAATAGAACAATTAGTTTAAAATGGAACTAAATTTCGCATCTGGAGTTTCCTCTCTCACAAGGTCGGCCACTTAGTTTCGTCGAACACATACGGTTTCGAGTGGCATCGCCACAGATTTCAGAGAACAGGCGCTTCTCCTGGCATAGTATCGAACACGTAGTTTCAGATAGAACAATTAGTTCAAATTGGAACTATGTTTCGCATCTGGAGTTTCCTCTCTCACAAGGTCGAGCACTTAGTTTCATCGAACACATACGGTTTCGAATGGCATCGCTACAGTTTTTAGAGAACAGGCGTTTCTCCCGGTACAGTATCGAAAACTTAGTTTCTGATAGAACAATTAGTTTTAAATGGAACTAAGTTTCGCATCTGGAGTTTCCTCTCCCACAAGGTCGACCACTTAGTTTCGTCAAACACATACGGTTTCGAGTGGCATCGCCACAGATTTCAGAGAACAGGAGCTTCTCCTGGCACAGTATCGAACACTTAGTTACAGATAGAACACTTAGTTTAAAATGGATCTAAATTTCGCATCTGGAGTTTCCTCTCTCACAAGGTCGACCACTTAGTTTCGTCGAACACATTCGGTTTCGAGCGGCATCGCCACACACTTCAGAGAACAGACGCTTCTCCTGGCACAGTATCGAACACTTAGTTTCAGATAGAACAATTAGTTCAAAATGGAACTATGTTTCGCATCTGGAGTTTCCTCTCTCACAAAGGACGACCACTTAGTTTCGTCGAACACATACGGTTTCGAGCAGCATCGCCATACAGTTCAGAGAACAGGCGCGTCTCCTGGCACAGTATCGAACACTTATTTTCAGATAGAACAATTAGTTCAAATTGGAACTATGTTTCGCATCTGGAGTTTCCTCTCTCACAAGGTCGAGCACTTAGTTTCATCGAACACATACGGTTTCGAATGGCATCGCTACAGTTTTTAGAGAACAGGCGTTTCTCCCGGCACAGTATCGAAAACTTAGTTTCTGATAGAACAATTAGTTTTAAATGGAACTAATTTTCGCATCTGGAGTTTCCTCTCCCACAAGGTCGACCACTTAGTTTCGTCAAACACATACGGTTTCGAGTGGCATCGCCACAGATTTCAGAGAACAGGAGCTTCTCCTGGCACAGTATCGAACACTTAGTTACAGATAGAACACTTAGTTTAAAATGGATCTAAATTTCGCATCTGGAGTTTCCTCTCTCACAAGGTCGACCACTTAGTTTCGTCGAACACATTCGGTTTCGAGCGGCATCGCCACACACTTCAGAGAACAGACGCTTCTCCTGGCACAGTATCGAACACTTAGTTTCAGATAGAACAATTAGTTCAAAATGGAACTATGTTTCGCATCTGGAGTTTCCTCTCTCACAAAGGTCGACCACTTAGTTTCGTCGAACACATACGGTTTCGAGCAGCATCGCCATACAGTTCAGAGAACAGGCGCTTCTCCTGGCACAGTATCGAACACTTAGTTTCAGATAGAACTATTAGTTTAAAATGGAAATAAGTTTCGCATCTGGAGATTCCTCTCTCACAAGGTCGACTACTTAGTTTCGTCGAAAACATACGGTTTCGAGTGGCATCGCCACAGATTTCAGAGAACAGGCGCTTCTCCTGGCACAGTATCGAAAACTTAGTTTCAGATAGAACAATTAGTTTAAAATGGTACTAAGTTTCGCATTTGGAGTTTCTTCCCTCACACGGCGTCCACTTAGTTTCGTCGAACACATACGGTTTCGAGTGGCATCGCCACGGATTTCAGAGAACAGGCGCTTCTCCTGGCACTGTATCGAACACTTAGTTTCAGATAGAACAATTATTTTACAATGGAAATAAGGTTCGCCTCTGGAGATTCCTCTCTCACAAGGTCGACCACTTAGTTTCGTCGAACACATACGGTTTCGAGTAGCATCGCCACAGTTTTCAGAGAGCAGGCGCTTCTCCTGGCACAGTATCGACCACTTATTTCAGACCGAACAATTAGTTTAAAATGGAACTATGTTTCGCATCTGGAGTATCCTCTCTCACAAGGTCAACCACTTAGTTTCGTCGAACACATACGGTTTCGAGTTGCATCGCTACACATTTCAGAGAACAGGCGCTTCTCCTGGCACAGTATCGACAACTCAGTTTCGTCGAACACATACAGTTTCGAGTGGCATCGCCACAGATTTCAGAGAACAGGCGTTTCTCCTGGCACAGTATCGAACACTTAGTTTCAGATAGAACAATTAGTTTAAAATGGTACTAAGTTTCGCATTTGGAGTTTCTTCCCTCACAAGGCGACCACTTAGTTTCGTCGAACACATACGGTTTCGAGTGGCATCGCCACAGATTTCAGAGATCAGGCGCTTCTCCTGGCCCAGTATCGAACACTTAGTTTGAGATAGAACAATTAGTTTAAAATGGAACTATTTTCCGTATCTGGTGAATCCTCTCTCACAAGGTCGACCACTTAGTTTCGTCGAACACATACGGTTTCGAGTGGCATCGCCACACATTTCAGAGAACAGGAGCTTCTCCTGGCACAGTTTCGAACACTTATTGTCAGATACGATTATTAGTTTAAAATGAACTAAGTTTCGCAATTTGGAGTTTCCTCTCTCACAAGGTCGACCACTTAGTTTCGTCGAACTCATGCGGTTTCGAGTGGCATCGCCACAGATTTCAGAGAACAGGCGCTTCTCCTGGCACAGTATCGATCCCTTAGTTTCAGATAGAACAATTAGTTTAAAATGGTACTAACTTTCGCATTTGGAGTTTCTTCCCTCACAAGGCGTCCACTTAGTTTCGTCGAACACATACGGTTTCGAGTGGCATCGCCACGGATTTCAGAGAACAGGCGCTTCTCCTGGCACTGTATCGAACACTTAGTTTCAGATAGAACAATTATTTTAAAATGGAAATAAGGTTCGCATCTGGAGATTCCTCTCTCACAAGGTCGACCACTTAGTTTCGTCGAACACATACGGTTTCGAGTGGCATCGCCACAGATTTCAGATAACAGGCGCTTCTCCTGGCACAGTAATGAACACATAGTTTCAGATAGAACACCTAGTTTAAAGTGGTACTAAGTTTCGCCTCTGGAGTGTCCCCTTTCACAAGGCGAACACTTAGTTTCGTCGAACCCATACGGTTTCGAGTGGCATCGCCACACATTTCAGAGAACAGGCGCTTCTCCTGGCACAGTATCGAACACTTAGTATCAGATAGAACAATTAGTTTTAAATGGAACTAAACTTCGCATATGGAGTTTCCTCTCTCACAAGGTTAACCACTTTGTTTCATCGAACACATACGGTTTCGAGTGACATCGCCACAGATTTAAGAGAACAGGCGCTTCTCCTGGCACAGTATCGAACACTTAGTTTCAGACAGAAAAATTGGTTTAAAATGGACTTATGTTTCGCATTTGGAGTTTCCTCTCTCACAAGTTCGACCACTTAGTTTCGTCGAACACATACGGTTTCGACTGGCATCGCCACAGATTTCAGAGAACAGGTGTTTCTGCTGGCACTGTATTGAACACTTAGTTTCAGATAGAACAATTAGTTTAAAATGGTACTAAGTTTCGCATTTGGAGTTTCTTCCCTCACAAGGCGACCACTTAGTTTCGTCGAACACATACGGTTTCGAGTGGCATCGCCACAGATTTCAGAGATCAGGCGCTTCTCCTGGCCCAGTATCGAACACTTAGTTTGAGATAGAACAATTAGTTTAAAACGGAACTATTTTCCGTATCTGGTGAATCCTCTCTCACAAGGTCGACCACTTAGTTTCGTCGAACACATACGGTTTCGAGTGGCATCGCCACAGATTTCAGAGAACAGGCGCTTCTCCTGACACAGTATCGAACACTTAGTTTCAGATAGAACTATTAGTTTAAAATGGAAATAAGTTTCGCATCTGGAGTATCCTCTCTCACAAGGTCAACCACTTAGTTTCGTCGAACACATACGGTTTCGAGTGGCATCGCTACACATTTCAGAGAACAGGCGCTTCTCCTGGCACAGTATCGACAACTCAGTTTCGTCGAACACATACAGTTTCGAGTGGCATCGCCACAGATTTCAGAGAACAGGCGCTTCTCCTGGCACAGTATCGAACACTTAGTTTCAGATAGAACAATTAGTTTAAAATGGTACTAAGTTTCGCATTTGGAGTTTCTTCCCTCACAAGGCGACCACTTAGTTTCGTCGAACACATACGGTTTCGAGTGGCATCGCCTCAGATTTCAGAGATCAGGCGCTTCTCCTGGCCCAGTATCGAACACTTAGTTTGAGATACGATTATTAGTTTAAAATGAACTAAGTTTCGCAATTTGGAGTTTCCTCTCTCACAAGGTCGACCACTTAGTTTCGTCGAACTCATGCGGTTTCGAGTGGCATCGCCACAGATTTCAGAGAACAGGCGCTTCTCCTGACACAGTATCGAACACTTAGTTTCAGATAGAACTATTAGTTTAAAATGGAAATAAGTTTCGCATCTGGAGATTCCTCTCTCACAAGGTCGACTACTTAGTTTCGTCGAACACATACGGTTTCGAGTGGCATCGCCACAGATTTCAGAGAACAGGCGCTTCTCCTGGCACAGTATCGAAAACTTAGTTTCAGATAGAACAATTAGTTTAAAATGGTACTAAGTTTCGCATTTGGAGTTTCTTCCCTCACAAGGCGTCCACTTAGTTTCGTCGAACACATACGGTTTCGAGTGGCATCGCCACGGATTTCAGAGAACAGGCGCTTCTCCTGGCACTGTATCGAACACTTAGTTTCAGATAGAACAATTATTTTACAATGGAAATAAGGTTCGCATCTGGAGATTCCTCTCTCACAAGGTCGACCACTTAGTTTCGTCGAACACATACGGTTTCGAGTAGCATCGCCACAGTTTTCAGAGAGCAGGCGCTTCTCCTGGCACAGTATCGAACACTTATTTCAGACCGAACAATTAGTTTAAAATGGAACTATGTTTCGCATCTGGAGTATCCTCTCTCACAAGGTCAACCACTTAGTTTCGTCGAACACATACGGTTTCGAGTGGCATCGCTACACATTTCAGAGAACAGGCGCTTCTCCTGGCTCAGTATCGACAACTCAGTTTCGTCGAACACATACAGTTTCGAGTGGCATCGCCACAGATTTCAGAGAACAGGCGCTTCTCCTGGCACAGTATCGAACACTTAGTTTCAGATAGAACAATTAGTTTAAAATGGTACTAAGTTTCGCATTTGGAGTTTCTTCCCTCACAAGGCGACCACTTAGTTTCGTCGAACACATACGGTTTCGAGTGGCATCGCCACAGATTTCAGAGATCAGGCGCTTCTCCTGGCCCAGTATCGAACACTTAGTTTGAGATAGAACAATTAGTTTAAAATGGAACTATTTTCCGTATCTGGTGAATCCTCTCTCACAAGGTCGACCACTTAGTTTCGTCGAACACATACGGTTTCGAGTGGCATCGCCACACATTTCAGAGAACAGGAGCTTCTCCTGGCACAGTATCGAACACTTATTGTCAGATACGATTATTAGTTTAAAATGAACTAAGTTTCGCAATTTGGAGTTTCCTCTCTCACAAGGTCGACCACTTAGTTTCGTCGAACTCATGCGGTTTCGAGTGGCATCGCGACAGATTTCAGAGAACAGGCGCTTCTCCTGACACAGTATCGAACACTTAGTTTCAGATAGAACTATTAGTTTAAAATGGAAATAAGTTTCGCATCTGGAGATTCCTCTCTCACAAGGTCGACTACTTAGTTTCGTCGAACACATACGGTTTCGAGTGGCATCGCCACAGATTTCAGATAACAGGCGCTTCTCCTGGCACAGTAATGAACACATAGTTTCAGATAGAACACCTAGTTTAAAGTGGTACTAAGTTTCGCCTCTGGAGTGTCCCCTTTCACAAGGCGAACACTTAGTTTCGTCGAACCCATACGGTTTCGAGTGGCATCGCCACACATTTCAGAGAACAGGCGCTTCTCCTGGCACAGTATCGAACACTTAGTATCAGATAGAACAATTAGTTTTAAATGGAACTAAACTTCGCATATGGAGTTTCCTCTCTCACAAGGTTAACCACTTTGTTTCATCGAACACATACGGTTTCGAGTGACATCGCCACAGATTTAAGAGAACAGGCGCTTCTCCTGGCACAGTATCGAACACTTAGTTTCAGACAGAAAAATTGGTTTAAAATGGACTTATGTTTCGCATTTGGAGTTTCCTCTCTCACAAGTTCGACCACTTAGTTTCGTCGAACACATACGGTTTCGACTGGCATCGCCACAGATTTCAGAGAACAGGTGTTTCTGCTGGCACTGTATTGAACACTTAGCTTCATATAGAACACTTAGTTTAAAATGGCACTAAGTTTCGCGTTTGGAGTTTCCTATGTCACAAGGTCGACCACTTAGCTTCGTCGAACATATACGGTTTCGAGTGGCATCGCCACACATTTCAGAGAACAGGCGCTTCTCCTGGCACAGTATCGAACACTTAGTATCAGATAGAACAATTAGTTTTAAATGGAACTAAACTTCGCATATGGAGTTTCCTCTCTCACAAGGTTAACCACTTTGTTTCATCGAACACATACGGTTTCGAGTGACATCGCCACAGATTTAAGAGAACAGGCGCTTCTCCTGGCACAGTATCGAACACTTAGTTTCAGACAGAAAAATTGGTTTAAAATGGACTTATGTTTCGCATTTGGAGTTTCCTCTCTCACAAGTTCGACCACTTAGTTTCGTCGAACACATACGGTTTCGACTGGCATCGCCACAGATTTCAGAGAACAGGTGTTTCTGCTGGCACTGTATTGAACACTTAGCTTCATATAGAACACTTAGTTTAAAATGGCACTAAGTTTCGCGTTTGGAGTTTCCTATGTCACAAGGTCGACCACTTAGCTTCGTCGAACATATACGGTTTCGAGTGGCATCGCCACAGGTTTCAGAGAACGGGCACTTCTCCTGGCACAGTAACGAACACTTAGTTACAGATAGAGCACTTAGTTGAAAATGGAACTAAGTTTCGCATCCGGAATTTCCTCTCCTACAAGGTCGACCACTTAGTTTCGTCGAACACATACGGTTACGAGTGGCATCGCCACAGATTGCAGAGAGCAGGCGCTTCTCCTGGCAGAGTATCGAACACTTAGTTTCAGATAGAACAATTAGTTTAAAATGGAACTATGTTTCGCATCTGGAGTAGCCTCTCTCACAAGGTCAACCACTTAGTTTCGCCGAACACATACGGTTACGAGTGGCATCGCCACAGGTTTCAGAGAACGGGCACTTCTCCTGGCACAGTAACGAACACTTAGTTACAGATAGAGCACTTAGTTGAAAATGGAACTAAGTTTCGCATCTGGAGTTTCCTCTCTCAGAAGGTCGACCGCTTAGTTTCGTAAAACACATACGGTTTCGAGTAGCATCGCCACACATTTCAGAGAACAGGCGCTTCTCCTGGCACAGTATCGAACACTTAGTTTCAGATAGAACAATTAGTTTAAAATGGAACTATGTTTCGCATCTGGAGTAGCCTCTCTCACAAGGTCAACCACTTAGTTTCGCCGAAAATATACGGTTACGAGTGGCATCGCCACATTTCAGAGAACAGGCGCTTCTCCTGGCACAGTATCGAACACTTAGTATCAGATAGAACAATTAGTTTTAAATGGAACTAAACTTCGCATATGGAGTTTCCTCTCTCACAAGGTTAACCACTTTGTTTCATCGAACACATACGGTTTCGAGTGACATCGCCACAGATTTAAGAGAACAGGCGCTTCTCCTGGCACAGTATCGAACACTTAGTTTCGGATAGAACAATTAGTTTAAAATGGTACTAAGTTTCGCATTTGGAGTTTCTTCCCTCACAAGGCGACCACTTAGTTTCGTCGAACACATACGGTTTCGAGTGGCATCGCCACAGATTTCAGAGATCAGGCGCTTCTCCTGGCCCAGTATCGAACACTTAGTTTGAGATAGAACAATTAGTTTAAAATGGAACTCTTTTCCGTATCTGGTGAATCCTCTCTCACAAGGTCGACCACTTAGTTTCGTCGAACACATACGGTTTCGAGTGGCATCGCCACACATTTCAGAGAACAGGAGCTTCTCCTGGCACAGTATCGAACACTTATTGTCAGATACGATTATTAGTTTAAAATGAACTAAGTTTCGCAATTTGGAGTTTCCTCTCTCACAAGGTCGACCACTTAGTTTCGTCGAACTCATGCGGTTTCGAGTGGCATCGCGACAGATTTCAGAGAACAGGCGCTTCTCCTGACACAGTATCGAACACTTAGTTTCAGATAGAACTATTAGTTTAAAATGGAAATAAGTTTCGCATCTGGAGATTCCTCTCTCACAAGGTCGACTACTTAGTTTCGTCGAACACATACGGTTTCGAGTGGCATCGCCACAGATTTCAGAGAACAGGCGCTTCTCCTGGCACAGTATCGATCCCTTAGTTTCAGATAGAACAATTAGTTTAAAATGGTACTAACTTTCGCATTTGGAGTTTCTTCCCTCACAAGGCGTCCACTTAGTTTCGTCGAACACATACGGTTTCGAGTGGCATCGCCACGGATTTCAGAGAACAGGCGCTTCTCCTGGCACTGTATCGAACACTTAGTTTCAGATAGAACACTTATTTTAAAATGGAAATAAGGTTCGCATCTGGAGATTCCTCTCTCACAAGGTCGACCACTTAGTTTCGTCGAACACATACGGTTTCGAGTGGCATCGCCACAGATTTCAGATAACAGGCGCTTCTCCTGGCACAGTAATGAACACATAGTTTCAGATAGAACACCTAGTTTAAAGTGGTACTAAGTTTCGCCTCTGGAGTGTCCCCTTTCACAAGGCGAACACTTAGTTTCGTCGAACCCATACGGTTTCGAGTGGCATCGCCACACATTTCAGAGAACAGGCGCTTCTCCTGGCACAGTATCGAACACTTAGTATCAGATAGAACAATTAGTTTTAAATGGAACTAAACTTCGCATATGGAGTTTCCTCTCTCACAAGGTTAACCACTTTGTTTCATCGAACACATACGGTTTCGAGTGACATCGCCACAGATTTAAGAGAACAGGCGCTTCTCCTGGCACAGTATCGAACACTTAGTTTCAGACAGAAAAATTGGTTTAAAATGGACTTATGTTTCGCATTTGGAGTTTCCTCTCTCACAAGTTCGACCACTTAGTTTCGTCGAACACATACGGTTTCGACTGGCATCGCCACAGATTTCAGAGAACAGGTGTTTCTGCTGGCACTGTATTGAACACTTAGTTTCAGATAGAACAATTAGTTTAAAATGGTACTAAGTTTCGCATTTGGAGTTTCTTCCCTCACAAGGCGACCACTTAGTTTCGTCGAACACATACGGTTTCGAGTGGCATCGCCACAGATTTCAGAGATCAGGCGCTTCTCCTGGCCCAGTATCGAACACTTAGTTTGAGATAGAACAATTAGTTTAAAATGGAACTATTTTCCGTATCTGGTGAATCCTCTCTCACAAGGTCGACCACTTAGTTTCGTCGAACACATACGGTTTCGAGTGGCATCGCCACAGATTTCAGAGAACAGGCGCTTCTCCTGACACAGTATCGAACACTTAGTTTCAGATAGAACTATTAGTTTAAAATGGAAATAAGTTTCGCATCTGGAGTATCCTCTCTCACAAGGTCAACCACTTAGTTTCGTCGAACACATACGGTTTCGAGTGGCATCGCTACACATTTCAGAGAACAGGCGCTTCTCCTGGCACAGTATCGACAACTCAGTTTCGTCGAACACATACAGTTTCGAGTGGCATCGCCACAGATTTCAGAGAACAGGCGCTTCTCCTGGCACAGTATCGAACACTTAGTTTCAGATAGAACAATTAGTTTAAAATGGTACTAAGTTTCGCATTTGGAGTTTCTTCCCTCACAAGGCGACCACTTAGTTTCGTCGAACACATACGGTTTCGAGTGGCATCGCCACAGATTTCAGAGATCAGGCGCTTCTCCTGGCCCAGTATCGAACACTTAGTTTGAGATAGAACAATTAGTTTAAAATGGAACTATTTTCCGTATCTGGTGAATCCTCTCTCACAAGGTCGACCACTTAGTTTCGTCGAACACATACGGTTTCGAGTGGCATCGCCACACATTTCAGATAACAGGAGCTTCTCCTGGCACAGTATCGAACACTTATTGTCAGATACGATTATTAGTTTAAAATGAACTAAGTTTCGCAATTTGGAGTTTCCTCTCTCACAAGGTCGACCACTTAGTTTCGTCGAACTCATGCGGTTTCGAGTGGCATCGCGACAGATTTCAGAGAACAGGCGCTTCTCCTGACACAGTATCGAACACTTAGTTTCAGATAGAACTATTAGTTTAAAATGGAAATAAGTTTCGCATCTGGAGATTCCTCTCTCACAAGGTCGACTACTTAGTTTCGTCGAACACATACGGTTTCGAGTGGCATCGCCACAGATTTCAGAGAACAGGCGCTTCTCCTGGCACAGTATCGATCCCTTAGTTTCAGATAGAACAATTAGTTTAAAATGGTACTAACTTTCGCATTTGGAGTTTCTTCCCTCACAAGGCGTCCACTTAGTTTCGTCGAACACATACGGTTTCGAGTGGCATCGCCACGGATTTCAGAGAACAGGCGCTTCTCCTGGCACTGTATCGAACACTTAGTTTCAGATAGAACAATTATTTTAAAATGGAAATAAGGTTCGCATCTGGAGATTCCTCTCTCACAAGGTCGACCACTTAGTTTCGTCGAACACATACGGTTTCGAGTGGCATCGCCACAGATTTCAGATAACAGGCGCTTCTCCTGGCACAGTAATGAACACATAGTTTCAGATAGAACACCTAGTTTAAAGTGGTACTAAGTTTCGCCTCTGGAGTGTCCCCTTTCACAAGGCGAACACTTAGTTTCGTCGAACCCATACGGTTTCGAGTGGCATCGCCACACATTTCAGAGAACAGGCGCTTCTCCTGGCACAGTATCGAACACTTAGTATCAGATAGAACTATTAGTTTAAAATGGAAATAAGTTTCGCATCTGGAGTATCCTCTCTCACAAGGTCAACCACTTAGTTTCGTCGAACACATACGGTTTCGAGTGGCATCGCTACACATTTCAGAGAACAGGCGCTTCTCCTGGCACAGTATCGACAACTCAGTTTCGTCGAACACATACAGTTTCGAGTGGCATCGCCACAGATTTCAGAGAACAGGCGCTTCTCCTGGCACAGTATCGAACACTTAGTTTCAGATAGAACAATTAGTTTAAAATGGTACTAAGTTTCGCATTTGGAGTTTCTTCCCTCACAAGGCGACCACTTAGTTTCGTCGAACACATACGGTTTCGAGTGGCATCGCCACAGATTTCAGAGATCAGGCGCTTCTCCTGGCCCAGTATCGAACACTTAGTTTGAGATAGAACAATTAGTTTAAAATGGAACTATTTTCCGTATCTGGTGAATCCTCTCTCACAAGGTCGACCACTTAGTTTCGTCGAACACATACGGTTTCGAGTGGCATCGCCACACATTTCAGAGAACAGGAGCTTCTCCTGGCACAGTATCGAACACTTATTGTCAGATACGATTATTAGTTTAAAATGAACTAAGTTTCGCAATTTGGAGTTTCCTCTCTCACAAGGTCGACCACTTAGTTTCGTCGAACTCATGCGGTTTCGAGTGGCATCGCGACAGATTTCAGAGAACAGGCGCTTCTCCTGACACAGTATCGAACACTTAGTTTCAGATAGAACTATTAGTTTAAAATGGAAATAAGTTTCGCATCTGGAGATTCCTCTCTCACAAGGTCGACTACTTAGTTTCGTCGAACACATACGGTTTCGAGTGGCATCGCCACAGATTTCAGAGAACAGGCGCTTCTCCTGGCACAGTATCGATCCCTTAGTTTCAGATAGAACAATTAGTTTAAAATGGTACTAACTTTCGCATTTGGAGTTTCTTCCCTCACAAGGCGTCCACTTAGTTTCGTCGAACACATACGGTTTCGAGTGGCATCGCCACGGATTTCAGAGAACAGGCGCTTCTCCTGGCACTGTATCGAACACTTAGTTTCAGATAGAACAATTATTTTAAAATGGAAATAAGGTTCGCATCTGGAGATTCCTCTCTCACAAGGTCGACCACTTAGTTTCGTCGAACACATACGGTTTCGAGTGGCATCGCCACAGATTTCAGATAACAGGCGCTTCTCCTTGCACAGTAATGAACACATAGTTTCAGATAGAACACCTAGTTTAAAGTGGTACTAAGTTTCGCCTCTGGAGTGTCCCCTTTCACAAGGCGAACACTTAGTTTCGTCGAACCCATACGGTTTCGAGTGGCATCGCCACACATTTCAGAGAACAGGCGCTTCTCCTGGCACAGTATCGAACACTTAGTATCAGATAGAACAATTAGTTTTAAATGGAACTAAACTTCGCATATGGAGTTTCCTCTCTCACAAGGTTAACCACTTTGTTTCATCGAACACATACGGTTTCGAGTGACATCGCCACAGATTTAAGAGAACAGGCGCTTCTCCTGGCACAGTATCGAACACTTAGTTTCAGACAGAAAAATTGGTTTAAAATGGACTTATGTTTCGCATTTGGAGTTTCCTCTCTCACAAGTTCGACCACTTAGTTTCGTCGAACACATACGGTTTCGACTGGCATCGCCACAGATTTCAGAGAACAGGTGTTTCTGCTGGCACTGTATTGAACACTTAGCTTCATATAGAACACTTAGTTTAAAATGGCACTAAGTTTCGCGTTTGGAGTTTCCTATGTCACAAGGTCGACCACTTAGCTTCGTCGAACATATACGGTTTCGAGTGGCATCGCCACACATTTCAGAGAACAGGCGCTTCTCCTGGCACAGTATCGAACACTTAGTATCAGATAGAACAATTAGTTTTAAATGGAACTAAACTTCGCATATGGAGTTTCCTCTCTCACAAGGTTAACCACTTTGTTTCATCGAACACATACGGTTTCGAGTGACATCGCCACAGATTTAAGAGAACAGGCGCTTCTCCTGGCACAGTATCGAACACTTAGTTTCAGACAGAAAAATTGGTTTAAAATGGACTTATGTTTCGCATTTGGAGTTTCCTCTCTCACAAGTTCGACCACTTAGTTTCGTCGAACACATACGGTTTCGACTGGCATCGCCACAGATTTCAGAGAACAGGTGTTTCTGCTGGCACTGTATTGAACACTTAGCTTCATATAGAACACTTAGTTTAAAATGGCACTAAGTTTCGCGTTTGGAGTTTCCTATGTCACAAGGTCGACCACTTAGCTTCGTCGAACATATACGGTTTCGAGTGGCATCGCCACAGGTTTCAGAGAACGGGCACTTCTCCTGGCACAGTAACGAACACTTAGTTACAGATAGAGCACTTAGTTGAAAATGGAACTAAGTTTCGCATCCGGAATTTCCTCTCCTACAAGGTCGACCACTTAGTTTCGTCGAACACATACGGTTACGAGTGGCATCGCCACAGATTGCAGAGAGCAGGCGCTTCTCCTGGCAGAGTATCGAACACTTAGTTTCAGATAGAACAATTAGTTTAAAATGGAACTATGTTTCGCATCTGGAGTAGCCTCTCTCACAAGGTCAACCACTTAGTTTCGCCGAACACATACGGTTACGAGTGGCATCGCCACAGGTTTCAGAGAACGGGCACTTCTCCTGGCACAGTAACGAACACTTAGTTACAGATAGAGCACTTAGTTGAAAATGGAACTAAGTTTCGCATCTGGAGTTTCCTCTCTCAGAAGGTCGACCGCTTAGTTTCGTAAAACACATACGGTTTCGAGTGACATCGCCACAGATTTAAGAGAACAGGCGCTTCTCCTGGCACAGTATCGAACACTTAGTTTCAGACAGAAAAATTGGTTTAAAATGGACTTATGTATCGCATTTGGAGTTTCCTCTCTCACAAGTTCGACCACTTAGTTTCGTCGAACACATACGGTTTCGACTGGCATCGCCACAGATTTCAGAGAACAGGTGTTTCTGCTGGCACTGTATTGAACACTTAGCTTCATATAGAACACTTAGTTTAAAATGGCACTAAGTTTCGCGTTTGGAGTTTCCTATGTCACAAGGTCGACCACTTAGCTTCGTCGAACATATACGGTTTCGAGTGGCATCGCCACAGGTTTCAGAGACGGGCACTTCTCCTGGCACAGTAACGAACACTTAGTTACAGATAGAGCACTTAGTTGAAAATGGAACTAAGTTTCGCATCCGGAATTTCCTCTCCTACAAGGTCGACCACTTAGTTTCGTCGAACACATACGGTTACGAGTGGCATCGCCACAGATTGCAGAGAGCAGGCGCTTCTCCTGGCACAGTATCGAACACTTAGTTTCAGATAGAACAATTAGTTTAAAATGGAACTATGTTTCGCATCTGGAGTAGCCTCTCTCACAAGGTCAACCACTTAGTTTCGCCGAACACATACGGTTACGAGTGGCATCGCCACAGGTTTCAGAGAACGGGCACTTCTCCTGGCACAGTAACGAACACTTAGTTACAGATAGAGCACTTAGTTGAAAATGGAACTAAGTTTCGCATCCGGAATTTCCTCTCCTACAAGGTCGACCACTTAGTTTCGTCGAACACATACGGTTACGAGTGGCATCGCCACAGATTGCAGAGAGCAGGCGCTTCTCCTGGCACAGTATCGAAAACTGAGTTTCAGATAGGACAATAAGATTAAAAGGAACTACGTGTCGCATCTCGAGTTTCTGGCTCACATGGTCGACCACTTAGTTTCGTCGAACACATACGGTTTCGAGGGGCATCGCCACAGATTTCAGTTTAAAATGGTACTAAGTTTCGCATCTGGAGTTTCCTCTCTCACAAGGTCGACCACTTAGTTTCGTCGAACACATATGGTTTCGAGTGGTATCGCCACAGATTTCGCCGAACGGGAGTTCCTCCTGGCAGAGTATCGACAACTTAGTTTCAGATAGAACAATTAGTTTAAAATGGAACTAAGTTTCGCAACTGAAGATTCCTCTCCCACAAGGTCGACCACTTAGTTTCGTCGAACACATACAGTTTCGAGTAGCATCGCCACAGATTTCAGAGAACAGGCGCTTCTCCTGGCAAAGTATCGAACACATAGTTTCAGATAGAACAATTAGTTTAAAATGGAACTAAGTTCCGCATCTGGAGTTTCCTCTCTCACAAGGTCGACCACTTAGTTTCGTCGAACACATACGGTTTCGAGTAGCATCGCCACAGATTTCAGAGAACAGGCGCCTCTCCTGGCACATTATCGAACACTTAGTTTCAGACAGAACAATTAGTTTAAGATGGAACTCAGTTTCGCATCTGGAGTTTCCTCTACCACAAGGTCGACCACTTAGTTTCGTCGAACACATAGGGTTTCGAGTGGCATCGCCACAGATTTCAGAGAACAGTCGCTTCTCCAGGCACAGTATCGAACACTTAGTTTCAGAAGGAACATTTAGTTTAAAATGGAACTAAGTCTTGCATCTGGAGTTTCCTCTCTCACAAGGTCGGCCACTTAGTTTCGTTGAACACATACGGTTTCGAGCGGCATCGCCACACAGTTCAGAGAACAGGCGCTTCGCCTGGCACAGTATCGAAAACTTCGTTTCAGATAGAACAATTAGTTTAAAATGGAACTAAGTTTCGCATCTGGAGTTTCCTCTCTCACAAGGTCGACCACTTAGTTTCGTTGAACACATACGGTTTCGAGTGGTATCGCCACACATTTCAGATAACAGGCGCTTCTGCTGGCACAGTATCGAACACTTAGTTTCAGATAGAACATTTAGTTTAAAATGGCACTAACCTTCGCATCTGGAGTTTCCTCTCTCACAAGGTTAACCACTTTGTTTCGTCGAACGCATACGGTTTCGAGTGACATCGCCACAGATTTAAGGGAACAGGCGCTTCTCCTGGCACAGTATCGAAAACTTAGTTTCAGATAGAACAATTAGTTTAAAATGGACCTATGTTTCGCATTTGGAGTTTCCTCTCTCACAAGTTCGACCACTTAGTTTCGTCAAACACATACGGTTTCGAGTGGCATCGCCACAGATTTCAGAGAACAGGCGCCTCTCCTGGCACAGTATCGAACACTCTGTATCAGATAGAACAATTAGTTTTAAATGGAACTAAACTTCGCATATGGAGTTTCCTCTCTCACAAGGTTAACCACTTTGTTTCGTCGAAAACATACGGTTTCGAGTGACATCGCCACAGATTTAAGAGAACAGGCGCGTCTCCTGGCACAGTATCGAAAACTTAGTTTCAGATAGAACAATTAGTTTAAAATGGACCTATGTTTCGCATATGGAGTTTCCTCTCTCACAAGGTTAACCACTTTGTTTCGTCGAAAACATACGGTTTCGAGTGGCATCGCCACAGATTTCAGAGAACAGGCGCCTCTCCTGGCACAGTATCGAACACTCTGTATCAGATAGAACAATTAGTTTTAAATGGAACTAAACTTCGCATATGCAGTTTCCTCTCTCACAAGGTTAACCACTTTGTTTCGTCGAACACATACGGTTTCGAGTGACATCGCCACAGATTTAAGAGAACAGGCGCTTCTCCTGGCACAGTATCGAACACTTAGTTTCAGATAGAAAAATTAGTTTAAAATGGACCTATGTTTCGCATTTGGAATTTCCTCTCTCACAAGGCGGCCTCTTAGTTTCGTGGAACACATACGGTTGCGAGTGGCATCGCCACAGATTTCAGAGAACAGGCGCTTCTTCTAGCACAGTACCGAACACATAGTTTCAGATAGAACAATTAGTTTAAAATGGTACTAAGTTTCGAATCTGGAGTTTCCTCTTTCACAAGGCGACCACTTAGTTTTGTCGAACACATACGGTTACGAGTGGCATCGCCACAGATTGCAGAGAGCAGGCGCTTCTCCTGGCACAGTATCGAAAACTGAGTTTCAGATAGAACAATAAGATTAAAAGGAACTACGTGTCGCATCTCGAGTTTCTGGCTCACATGGTCGACCACTTAGTTTCGTCGAACACATACGGTTTCGAGGGGCATCGCCACAGATTTCAGTTTAAAATGGTACTAAGTTTCGCATCTGGAGTTTCCTCTCTCACAAGGTCGACCACTTAGTTTCGTCGAACACATATGGTTTCGAGTGGTATCGCCACAGATTTCGCCGAACGGGAGTTCCTCCTGGCAGAGTATCGACAACTTAGTTTCAGATAGAACAATTAGTTTAAAATGGAACTAAGTTTCGCAACTGAAGATTCCTCTCCCACAAGGTCGACCACTTAGTTTCGTCGAACACATACAGTTTCGAGTAGCATCGCCACATATTTCAGAGAACAGGCGCTTCTCCTGGCAAAGTATCGAACACATAGTTTCAGATAGAACAATTAGTTTAAAATGGAACTAAGTTCCGCATCTGGAGTTTCCTCTCTCACAAGGTCGACCACTTAGTTTCGTCGAACACATACGGTTTCGAGTAGCATCGCCACAGATTTCAGTTTAAAATGGTACTAAGTTTCGCATCTGGAGTTTCCTCTCTCACAAGGTCGACCACTTAGTTTCGTCGAACACATATGGTTTCGAGTGGTATCGCCACAGATTTCGCCGAACGGGAGTTCCTCCTGGCAGAGTATCGACAACTTAGTTTCAGATAGAACAATTAGTTTAAAATGGAACTAAGTTTCGCAACTGAAGATTCCTCTCCCACAAGGTCGACCACTTAGTTTCGTCGAACACATACAGTTTCGAGTAGCATCGCCACATATTTCAGAGAACAGGCGCTTCTCCTGGCAAAGTATCGAACACATAGTTTCAGATAGAACAATTAGTTTAAAATGGAACTAAGTTCCGCATCTGGAGTTTCCTCTCTCACAAGGTCGACCACTTAGTTTCGTCGAACACATACGGTTTCGAGTAGCATCGCCACAGATTTCAGAGAACAGGCGCCTCTCCTGGCACATTATCGAACACTTAGTTTCAGACAGAACAATTAGTTTAAGATGGAACTCAGTTTCGCATCTGGAGTTTCCTCTACCACAAGGTCGACCACTTAGTTTCGTCGAACACATAGGGTTTCGAGTGGCATCGCCACAGATTTCAGAGAACAGTCGCTTCTCCAGGCACAGTATCGAACACTTAGTTTCAGAAGGAACATTTAGTTTAAAATGGAACTAAGTCTTGCATCTGGAGTTTCCTCTCTCACAAGGTCGGCCACTTAGTTTCGTTGAACACATACGGTTTCGAGCGGCATCGCCACACAGTTCAGAGAACAGGCGCTTCTCCTGGCACAGTATCGAACACTCTGTATCAGATAGAACAATTAGTTTTAAATGGAACTAAACTTCGCATATGCAGTTTCCTCTCTCACAAGGTTAACCACTTTGTTTCGTTGAACACATACGGTTTCGAGTGGTATCGCCACACATTTCAGATAACAGGCGCTTCTGCTGGCACAGTATCGAACACTTAGTTTCAGATAGAACATTTAGTTTAAAATGGCACTAACCTTCGCATCTGGAGTTTCCTCTCTCACAAGGTTAACCACTTTGTTTCGTCGAACGCATACGGTTTCGAGTGACATCGCCACAGATTTAAGAGAACAGGCGCGTCTCCTGGCACAGTATCGAAAACTTAGTTTCAGATAGAACAATTAGTTTAAAATGGACCTAAGTTTCGCATTTGGAGTTTTCTCTCTCACAAGCTCGACCACTTAGTTTCGTCAAACACATACGGTTTCGAGTGGCATCGCCACAGATTTCAGAGAACAGGCGCCTCTCCTGGCACAGTATCGAACACTCTGTATCAGATAGAACAATTAGTTTTAAATGGAACTAAACTTCGCATATGCAGTTTCCTCTCTCACAAGGTCGACCACTTAGTTTCGTCGAACACATACGGTTTCGAGTAGCATCGCCACAGATTTCAGAGAACAGGCGCCTCTCCTGGCACATTATCGAACACTTAGTTTCAGACAGAACAATTAGTTTAAGATGGAACTCAGTTTCGCATCTGGAGTTTCCTCTACCACAAGGTCGACCACTTAGTTTCGTCGAACACATATGGTTTCGAGTGGTATCGCCACAGATTTCGCCGAACGGGAGTTCCTCCTGGCAGAGTATCGACAACTTAGTTTCAGATAGAACAATTAGTTTAAAATGGAACTAAGTTTCGCAACTGAAGATTCCTCTCCCACAAGGTCGACCACTTAGTTTCGTCGAACACATACAGTTTCGAGTAGCATCGCCACAGATTTCAGAGAACAGGCGCTTCTCCTGGCAAAGTATCGAACACATAGTTTCAGATAGAACAATTAGTTTAAAATGGAACTAAGTTCCGCATCTGGAGTTTCCTCTCTCACAAGGTCGACCCCTTAGTTTCGTCGAACATATACGGTTTCGAGTAGCATCGCCACAGATTTCAGAGAACAGGCGCCTCTCCTGGCACATTATCGAACACTTAGTTTCAGACAGAACAATTAGTTTAAGATGGAACTCAGTTTCGCATCTGGAGTTTCCTCTACCACAAGGTCGACCACTTAGTTTCGTCGAACACATAGGGTTTCGAGTGGCATCGCCACAGATTTCAGAGAACAGTCGCTTCTCCAGGCACAGTATCGAACACTTAGTTTCAGAAGGAACATTTAGTTTAAAATGGAACTAAGTCTTGCATCTTGAGTTTCCTCACTCACAAGGTCGGCCACTTAGTTTCGTTGAACACATACGGTTTCGAGCGGCATCGCCACACAGTTCAGAGAACAGGCGCGTCGCCTGGCACAGTCTCGAAAACTTCGTTTCAAATAGAACAATTAGTTTAAAATGGAACTAAGTTTCGCATCTGGAGTTTCCTCTCTCACAAGGTCGACCACTTAGTTTCGTTGAACACATACGGTTTCGAGTGGTATCGCCACACATTTCAGATAACAGGCGCTTCTGCTGGCACAGTATCGAACACTTAGTTTCAGATAGAACATTTAGTTTAAAATGGCACTAACCTTCGCATCTGGAGTTTCTTCTCTCACAAGGTTAACCACTTTGTTTCGTCGAAAACATACGGTTTCGAGTGACATCGCCACAGATTTAAGAGAACAGGCGCGTCTCCTGGCACAGTATCGAAAACTTAGTTTCAGATAGAACAATTAGTTTAAAATGGACCTATGTTTCGCATATGGAGTTTCCTCTCTCACAAGGTTAACCACTTTGTTTCGTCGAAAACATACGGTTTCGAGTGGCATCGCCACAGATTTCAGAGAACAGGCGCCTCTCCTGGCACAGTATCGAACACTCTGTATCAGATAGAACAATTAGTTTTAAATGGAACTAAACTTCGCATATGCAGTTTCCTCTCTCACAAGGTTAACCACTTTGTTTCGTCGAACACATACGGTTTCGAGTGACATCGCCACAGATTTAAGAGAACAGGCGCTTCTCCTGGCACAGTATCGAACACTTAGTTTCAGATAGAAAAATTAGTTTAAAATGGACCTATGTTTCGCATTTGGAATTTCCTCTCTCACAAGGCGGCCTCTTAGTTTCGTGGAACACATACGGTTGCGAGTGGCATCGCCACAGATTTCAGAGAACAGGCGCTTCTTCTAGCACAGTACCGAACACATAGTTTCAGATAGAACAATTAGTTTAAAATGGTACTAAGTTTCGAATCTGGAGTTTCCTCTTTCACAAGGCCACCACTTAGTTTTGTCGAACACATACGGTTACGAGTGGCATCGCCACAGATTGCAGAGAGCAGGCGCTTCTCCTGGCACAGTATCGAAAACTGAGTTTCAGATAGAACAATAAGATTAAAAGGAACTACGTGTCGCATCTCGAGTTTCTGGCTCACATGGTCGACCACTTAGTTTCGTCGAACACATACGGTTTCGAGGGGCATCGCCACAGATTTCAGTTTAAAATGGTACTAAGTTTCGCATCTGGAGTTTCCTCTCTCACAAGGTCGACCACTTAGTTTCGTCGAACACATATGGTTTCGAGTGGTATCGCCACAGATTTCGCCGAACGGGAGTTCCTCCTGGCAGAGTATCGACAACTTAGTTTCAGATAGAACAATTAGTTTAAAATGGAACTAAGTTTCGCAACTGAAGATTCCTCTCCCACAAGGTCGACCACTTAGTTTCGTCGAACACATACAGTTTCGAGTAGCATCGCCACAGATTTCAGAGAACAGGCGCTTCTCCTGGCAAAGTATCGAACACATAGTTTCAGATAGAACAATTAGTTTAAAATGGAACTAAGTTTCGCAACTGAAGATTCCTCTCCCACAAGGTCGACCACTTAGTTTCGTCGAACACATACGGTTTCGAGTAGCATCGCCACAGATTTCAGAGAACAGGCGCCTCTCCTGGCACATTATCGAACACTTAGTTTCAGACAGAACAATTAGTTTAAGATGGAACTCAGTTTCGCATCTGGAGTTTCCTCTACCACAAGGTCGACCACTTAGTTTCGTCGAACACATAGGGTTTCGAGTGGCATCGCCACAGATTTCAGAGAACAGTCGCTTCTCCAGGCACAGTATCGAACACTTAGTTTCAGAAGGAACATTTAGTTTAAAATGGAACTAAGACTTGCATCTGGAGTTTCCTCTCTCACAAGGTCGGCCACTTAGTTTCGTTGAACACATACGGTTTCGAGCGGCATCGCCACACAGTTCAGAGAACAGGCGCTTCTCCTGGCACAGTATCGAAAACTTCGTTTCAGATAGAACAATTAGTTTAAAATGGAACTAAGTTTCGCATCTGGAGTTTCCTCTCTCACAAGGTCGACCACTTAGTTTCGTTGAACACATACGGTTTCGAGTGGTATCGCCACACATTTCAGATAACAGGCGCTTCTACTGGCACAGTATCGAAAACTTAGTTTCAGATAGAACAATTAGTTTAAAATGGACCTATGTTTCGCATTTGGAGTTTCCTCTCTCACAAGTTCGACCACTTAGTTTCGTCAAACACATACGGTTTCGAGTGGCATCGCCACAGATTTCATAGAACAGGCGCCTCTCCTGGCACAGTATCGAACACTCTGTATCAGATAGAACAATTAGTTTTAAATGGAACTAAACTTCGCATATGGAGTTTCCTCTCTCACAAGGTTAACCACTTTGTTTCGTCGAAAACATACGGTTTCGAGTGACATCGCCACAGATTTAAGAGAACAGGCGCGTCTCCTGGCACAGTATCGAAAACTTAGTTTCAGATAGAACAATTAGTTTAAAATGGACCTATGTTTCGCATTTGGAGTTTTCTCTCTCACAAGTTCGACCACTTAGTTTCGTCAAACACATACGGTTTCGAGTGGCATCGCCACAGATTTCAGAGAACAGGCGCCTCTCCTGGCACAGTATCGAACACTCTGTATCAGATAGAACAATTAGTTTTAAATGGAAAAATTAGTTTGAATTGGACCTATGTTTCGCATTTGGAATTTCCTCTCTCACAAGGCGGCCTCTTAGTTTCGTGGAACACATACGGTTGCGAGTGGCATCGCCACAGATTTCAGAGAACAGGCGCTTCTTCTAGCACAGTACCGAACACATAGTTTCAGATAGAACAATTAGTTTAAAATGGTACTAAGTTTCGAATCTGGAGTTTCCTCTTTCACAAGGCGACCACTTAGTTTTGTCGAACACATACGGTTTCGAGTGGCATCGCCACACATTTCAGAGAACAGGCGCTTCTCCTGGCTCATTATCGAACACTTAGTTTCAGATAGAACAATTAGTTTAAAATGGAACTAAGTATCGCATCTGAAGTTTTCTCTCACACAAGGTCGACCACTTAGTTTCGTCGAACAAATACGGTTTCGAGTGGCATCGCCACAGATTTCAGAGAACAGGCGCTTCTCCTGGCACAGAATCGAAAACATAGTTTCAGATAGAACGATTAGATTAAAATGGTACTAAGTTTCGCATCTGCAGTTTCCTCTCTCACAAGGTCGACCACTTAGTTTCGTCGAACACATACGGTTTCGAGTGGCATCGCCACAGATTTCAGATAACAGGCGCTTCTCCTGGCACAGTAATGAACACATAGTTTCAGATAGAACACCTAGTTTAAAGTGGTACTAAGTTTCGCCTCTGGAGTGTCCCCTTTCACAAGGCGAACACTTAGTTTCGTCGAACCCATACGGTTTCGAGTGGCATCGCCACACATTTCAGAGAACAGGCGCTTCTCCTGGCACAGTATCGAACACTTAGTATCAGATAGAACAATTAGTTTTAAATGCAACTAAACTTCGCATATGGAGTTTCCTCTCTCACAAGGTTAACCACTTTGTTTCATCGAACACATACGGTTTCGAGTGACATCGCCACAGATTTAAGAGAACAGGCGCTTCTCCTGGCACAGTATCGAACACTTAGTTTCAGACAGAAAAATTGGTTTAAAATGGACTTATGTTTCGCATTTGGAGTTTCCTCTCTCACAAGTTCGACCACTTAGTTTCGTCGAACACATACGGTTTCGACTGGCATCGCCACAGATTTCAGAGAACAGGTGTTTCTGCTGGCACTGTATTGAACACTTAGCTTCATATAGAACAATTAGTTTAAAATGGCACTAAATTTCGCGTTTGGAGTTTCCTATGTCACAAGGTCGACCACTTAGCTTCGTCGAACATATACGGTTTCGAGTGGCATCACAACACATTTCAGAGAACAAGCGCTTCTGCTGGCACAGTATCGAACACTTAGTTTCAGATAGAACAATTAGTTTAAAATGGAACTAATTTTCGCATCTGGAGTTTCCACTCTCACAAGGTCGACCACTTAGTTTCGACGAACACATACGGTTTCGTGTAGCATCGCCACATATTTCAGAGGCCAGACGCTTCTCCTGGCACAGTATCGAGCACATAGTTTCAGATAGAACAATTAGTTTAAAATGGAACTAATTTTCGAATCTGGATATTCCTCTCTCACAAGGTCGACCACTTAGTTTCGTCGAACACATACGGTTTCGAGTGGCATCGCCACAGATTTCAGAGAACAGGCGTTTCTCCCGGCACACTGTCGAACACTTAGTTTCAGATAGAACAATTAGTTTAAAATAGAACTCTGATTCGCATCTGGAGTTTCTTCCCTCACAAGGCGACCACTTAATTTCGTCGAACACTGTGCCAGCAGAAGCGCCTGTTCTCTGAAATCTGTGGCGATGCCCCTCGAAACCGTATGTGTTCGACGAAACTAAGTGGTCGACATGGTGAGAGAGGAAACTCCGGATGCGAAACTTAGTTCCATTTTAAACTAATTGTTCTATCTGAAACTAAGTGTTCGATACTGTGCCAGGAGAAGCGGCTGTTCTCTGAAATCTGTGGCGATGCCACTCGAAACCGTATGTGTTCGACGAAACTAAGTGGTCGACCTTGTGAGAGAGGAAACTCCAGATGCGAAACTTAGTACCATTTTAAACTAATTGTTCTATCTGAAGCTAAGTGTTCGATACTGTGCCAGGAGAAGCGGCTGTTCTCTGAAATCTGTGGCGATGCCACTCGAAACCGTATGTGTTCGACGAAACTAAGTGGCCGACCTTGTGAGATAGGAAACTCCAGATGCGAAAGTTAGTTCCATTTAAACTAATTGTTCTATCTGAAACTAAGTATTCGATACTGTGCCAGGAGTAGCGCCTGTTCTCTGAAATCTCGGGCGATGCCACTCGAAACCGTATGTGTTCGACGAAACTAAGTGGCCGACCTTGTGAGATAGGAAACTTCAGATGCGAAACTTAGTTCCATTTTAAATTAATTGTTCTATCTGAAACTAAGTTTTCGATACTGTGCCAGCAGAAGCGCCTGTGCTCTGAAATCTGTGGCGATGCCCCTCGAAACCGTATGTGTTCGACGAAACTAAGTGGTCGACCTTGTGGGAGAGGAAACCCCAGATGCGAAACTTAGTTCCATTTTAAACTAATAGTTCTATCTGATACTAAGTGTTCGATACTGTGCCAGGAGAAGCGCCTGTCCTCTGAAATCTGTGGCGATGCTACTCGAAACCGTATGTGGTCGACGAAACTAAGTGGCCGACCTTGTGAGAGAGGAAACTCCAGATGCGAAACTTAGTACCATTTTAAACTAATTGTTCTATCTGAAGCTAAGTGTTCGATACTGTGCCAGGAGAAGCGGCTGTTCTCTGAAATCTGTGGCGATGCCACTCGAAACCGTATGTGTTCGACGATACTACGTGGTCGACCTTGTGAGAGAGGATACTCCAGATGCGAAAGTTAGTACCATTTTAAACTAATTGTTCTATCTGAAACTAAGTGTTCGATACTGTGTCAGGAGAAGCGCCTGTTCTCTGAAATCTGTGGCGATGCCACTCGAAACCGTATTTGTTTGACGAAACTAAGTGGTCCACCTTGCGAGAGAAGAAACTCCAAATGCGAAACATAGTTCCATTTTAAACTAATTGTTCTATCTGAAACTAAGTATTCGATACTGTGCCAGGAGAAGCGCCTGTCCTCTGAAATGTGTGGCGATGCCACTCGAAACAGTATGAGTTCGACGAAACTAAGTGGTCGAACTTGTGAGAGAGGAAACTCCAAATGCGAAATATAATTCCATTTTAAACTAATTGTTCTCTCCGAAACTAAGTGTTTGATACTGTGCCAGGAGAAGCGCCTGTTCTCTGAAATCTGTGGCGATGCTACTCGAAACAGAATGTGTTCCACGAAACTATGTGGCCGCCTTGAGAGAGAGGAAACTCCAGTTGCGAAACTTAGTTCCATTTTAAACTAATTGTTCTATGTGAATCTAAGTGTTCGATACTGTGCCAGGAGAAGCGCCTGTTCTTTGAAATCTGTGGCGATGCTACTCGAAACTGTATGTGTTCGACGAAACTAAGTGGTCGACATGGTGAGAGAGGAAACTCCGGATGCGAAACATTGTTCCATTTTAAACTAATTGTTCTATCTGAAACTAAGTGTTCGATACTGTGCCAGGAGAAGCGACTGTTCTCTTAAATCTGTGGCGATGCTACTCGAAACCGTATGTGTTCGACGAAACTAAGTGGTCGACCTTGTGGGAGAGGAAACCCCAGATGCGAAACTTAGTTCCATTTTAAACTAATAGTTCTATCTGATACTAAGTGTTCGATACTGTGCCAGGAGAAGCGCCTGTCCTCTGAAATCTGTGGCGATGCTACTCGAAACCGTATGTGGTCGACGAAACTAAGTGGTCCACCTTGCGAGAGAGGAAACTCCAAATGCGAAACATAGTTCCATTTTAAACTAATTGTTCTATCTGAAACTAAGTGTTCGATACTGTGCCAGGAGAAGCGGCTGTTCTCTGAAATCTGTGGCGATGCCACTCGAAACCGTATGTGTTCGACGAAACTAAGTGGTCGACCTTGTGAGAGAGGAAACTCCCGATGCGAAACTTAGTACCATTTTAAACTAATTGTTCTATCTGAAGCTAAGTGTTCGATACTGTGCCAGGAGAAGCGACTGTTCTCTTAAATCTGTGGCGATGCTACTCGAAACCGTATGTGTTCGACGAAACTAAGTGGTCGACCTTGTGGGAGAGGAAACCCCAGATGCGAAACTTAGTTCCATTTTAAACTAATAGTTCTATCTGATACTAAGTGTTCGATACTGTGCCAGGAGAAGCGCCTGTCCTCTGAAATCTGTGGCGATGCTACTCGAAACCGTACGTGGTCGACGAAACTAAGTGGTCCACCTTGCGAGAGAGGAAACTCCCAATGCGAAACATAGTTCCATTTTAAACTAATTGTTCTATCTGAAACTAAGTGTTCGATACTGTGCCAGGAGAAGCGGCTGTTCTCTGAAATCTGTGGCGATGCCACTAGAAACCGTATGTGTTCGACGATACTACGTGGTCGACCTTGTGAGGGAGGAAACTCCAGATGCGAAAGTTAGTACCATTTTAAACTAATTGTTCTATCTGAAACTAAGTGTTCGATACTGTGTCAGGAGAAGCGCCAGCTCCCTGAAATGTGTGGCGATGCCACTCGAAACCATTTGTTTTCGACGAAACTACGTGGTCGACCTTGTGAGGGAGGAAACTCCAGATGCGAAAGTTAGTACCATTTTAAACTAATTGTTCTATCTGAAACTAAGTGTTCGATACTGTGTCAGGAGAAGCGCCTGTTCTCTGAAATCTGTGGCGATGCCACTCGAAACCGTATTTGTTTGACGAAACTAAGTGGTCCACCTTGCGAGAGAAGAAACTCCAAATGCGAAACATAGTTCCATTTTAAACTAATTGTTCTATCTGAAACTAAGTATTCGATACTGTGCCAGGAGAAGCGCCTCTTCTCTGAAACCTGTGGCGATGCCACTCGAAACCGTATGTGTTCGACGAAACTAAGTGGTCGACCTTGTGGGAGAGGAAACTCCAGATGCGAAACATAGTTCAATTTTAAACTAAATGTTCCATCTGAAACTAAGTGTTCGATACTGTGCCAGGAGAAGCGCCTATTCTCTGAAATCTGTCGCGATGCTACTCGAAACCGTATGTGTTCAACGAAACTAAGTGGTCGACCTTCTGAGAGAGGAAACTCCAGATGCGAAACTGAGTTCCATTTTAAACTAATTGTTCTATCTGATACTAAGTGTTCGATAGTGTGCCAGGAGAAGCGCCTGTTCTCTGAAATCTGTGGCGTTGCCACTCGAAACCGAATGCGTTCGGCGAAACTAAGTGGTCGACCTTGTGAGAGAGGAAACTCCAGATGCGAAACATAGTTT
Source organism: Nysson spinosus (assembly GCA_910591585.2). NCBI lineage: Eukaryota > Metazoa > Arthropoda > Insecta > Hymenoptera > Crabronidae > Nysson > Nysson spinosus. The sequence continues at coordinate 2,582,942 of CAJUYC020000070.1, read as the reverse complement.
AATTTTAAACTAAATGTTCTATCTGAAACTAAGTGTTCGATACTGTGCCAGGCGAAGCGCCTGTTCTCTGAAATCTGTGGCGATGCCACTCGAAACCGTATGAGTTCGACGAAACTAAGTGGTCGACCTTGTGAGAGAGGAAACTCCAAATTGCGAAACTTAGTTCATTTTAAACTAATAATCCTATCTGACACTAAGTGTTCGATACTGTGCCAGGAGAAACGCCTGTTCTCTGAAATGTGTGGCGATGCCACTCGAAACCGTATGTTTTCGACGAAACTAAGTGGTCGACCTTCTGAGAGAGGAAACTCCAGATGCGAAACATAGTTCAATTTTAAACTAAATGTTCCATCTGAAACTAAGTGTTCGATACTGTGCCAGGAGAAGCGCCTGTTCTCTGAAATCTGTGGCGATGCCACTCGAAACCGTATGTGTTTGACGAAACTAAGCGGTCGACCTTGTGAGAGAGGAAACTCCAGATGCGAAACTTAGTTCCATTTTAAACTAATTGTTCTATCTGAAACTAAGTGTTCGTTACCATGCCAGGAGAAGCGCCTGTTCTCTGAAATCTGTGGCGATGCCATTCGAAACCGTATGTGTTCGACGGTAACTAAGTGGTCGACCTTGTGGGACAGGAAACCCCAGATGGGAAACTTAGGACCATTTTAAACTAATTGTTCTATCTGAAACGATGTGTTCGATACTGTGCCAGGAGAAGCGCCTGTTCCCTGAAATCTGTGGCAATGCCACTCGAAACCGTAGCAGCGAAGAAAAGGCATTGCCACAGATTTCAGGGAACGGGCGCTTTTCCTGGCACAGTATCGAACACATCGTTTCAGATAGAACAACTAGTTTAAAATGGTCCTAAGTTTCGCATCTGGGCTTTCCTGTCCCACAAGGTCGACCACTTAGTTTCGTCGAACAGACACGGTTTCGAGTAGCATCGCGACAGATTTCAGAGAACAGGCGATTCTCCTGGCGCAGTATCGAACACATAGTTTCAGATAGAACAATTAGTTTAAAATGGAACTATGTTTCGCATCTGGAGTTTCCTCTCTCACAAGGTCGACCACTTAGTTTCGTCGTACACATACGGTTTCGAGTAGCATCGCCACAGATTTCAGAGAACAGGCGCTTCTCCTGGCAGAGTATCGAACACTTAGTTTCAGATAGAACAATTAGTATAAAATGGAACTATGTTTCGCATCTGCAGTTTCCTCTCTCACAAGGTCGACCAATTAGTTTCGTCGAACACATACGGTTTCGAGTGGTATCGCCACAGGTTTCACAGAACGGACGCTTCTCCTGGCACCGTATCGAACACTTAGTTTCAGATAGAACAATTAGTTTAAAATGGAACTAAGCTTCGCATCTGGAGTTTCCTCTCTCACAAGGTCGACCACATAGTTTCGTCGAACACATACGGTTTTGAGTGGCATACCAACAGATTTCAGAGAACAGGCGCTTCTCCTGGCACAGTATCGAACATTTAGTTTCAGATAGAACAATTAGTATAAAATGGAACTAAGTTTCGCATCTGGAGTTTCCTCTCTCACAAGGTCGACTACTTAGTTTCGTCGAACACATACGGGTTCGAGTCGCATCGCCTCAGATTTCAGAGAGCAGGCGCTTCTCCTGGCACAGTATCGAACACTTAGTTTCAGATAGAACAATTAGTTTAAAATGGAACTAAGTTTCGCATCTGCAGTTTCCTCTCTCACAAGGTCGACAACTTAGTTTCGTCGAACACATACGGTTTCGAGTAGCATCGCCACAGATTTCGCAGAACGGCGTTTCTCCTGGCACAGTATCGAACACTTAGATACAGAAGGAACAATTAGTTTAAAATGGAACTAAGTTTCGCATCTGGAGTTTCCTCTCTCACAAGGTCGGCCACTTAGTTTCGTCGAACACATACGGTTTCGAGTGGCATCGCCACAGATTTCAGAGAACAGGCGCTTCCCCTGGCACAGTATCGAACACTTTCAGATAGAAGAATTAGTGTAAAATGGAACAAAGTTTCGCATCTGGAGTTTCCTCTCTCACAAGGTCTGCCACTTAGTTTCGTCGAACACATACGGTTTCGAGTGGCATGGCCACAGATTTCAGAGAACAGGCGCTTCTCCTGGCACAGTATCGAACACATAGTTGCAGATAGAACAATTAGTTTAAAATGGAACTAAGTTTCGCATCTGGAGTTTCCCCTCTCACAAGGTCGGCCACTTACTTTTGTGGAACACATTCGGTTTCGAGTAGCATCGCCACAGATTTCGCAGCACGGCGTTTCTCCTGGCAAATTATCGAACACATAGTTTCAGATGGAACAATTAGTTTAAAATGGAACTATGTTTCGCATCTGGAGTTTCCTCTCTCACAAGGTCGACGACTTAGTTTCGTCGAACACATACGGTTTCGAGTGGCATCGCTACACATTTCAGAGAACAGACGCCTCTCCTGGCACAGTATCGAACACTTAGTTTCAGATAGAAAAATTAGTTTAAAATGGAACTAAGTTTCGCATCTTGAGTTTCCCCTCTCACAAGGTCGGCCACTTAGTTTCGTCGAACACATACGGTTTCGAGTAGCATCGCCACAGATTTCAGAGAACAGGCGCTTCTCCTGGCACAGTATCGAACACTTAGTTACAGATAGAACACTTAGTTTAAAATGGATCGAAGTTTCGCATCTGGAGTTTCCTCTCTCACAAGGTCGACCACTTAGTTTCGTCGAACACATACGGTTTCGAGTAGCATCGCCACAGATTACAGAGAACAGGCGCTTCTCCTGGCACAGTATCGAACACTCAGTTTCAGATAGAAAAATTAGTTTAAAATGGAACTAAGTTTCGCATCTTGAGTTTCCCCTCTCACAAGGTCGGCCACTTAGTTTCGTCGAACACATACGGTTTCGAGTAGCATCGCCACAGATTTCAGAGAACAGGCGCTTCTCCTGGCACAGTATCGAACACTTAGTTACAGATAGAACACTTAGTTTAAAATGGATCGAAGTTTCGCATCTGGAGTTTCCTCTCTCACAAGGTCGACCACTTAGTTTCGTCGAACACATTCGGTTTCGAGCGGCATCGCCACACACTTCAGAGAACAGACGCTTCTCCTGGCACAGTATCGAACACTTAGTTTCAGATAGAACAATTAGTTCAAAATGGAACTATGTTTCGCATCTGGCGTTTCCTCTCCCACAAGGTCGACCACTTAGTTTCCTCGAACACATACGGTTTCGAGTAGCTTCGCCACAGATTTCAGAGAACAGGCGTTTCTCCTGGCACAGTATCGAAAACTTAGTTTCAGAGAGAATAATTAGTTTTAAATGGAACTATGTTTCGCTTCTTGAGATTCCTCTCCCACAAGGTCAACCACTTTGTTTCGTCGAACACATACGGTTTCGAAAGGTATTGCCACAGATTTCAGAGAACAGGCGCTTTTCCTGACACAGTATCGAACACTTAGTTTCAAATAGAACAATTAGTTTAAAATGGAACTAAATTTCGCATCTGGAGTTTCCTCTCTCACAAGGTCGGCCACTTAGTTTCGTCGAACACATACGGTTTCGAGTGGCATCGCCACAGATTTCAGAGAACAGGCGCTTCTCCTGGCATAGTATCGAACACGTAGTTTCAGATAGAACAATTAGTTCAAATTGGAACTATGTTTCGCATCTGGAGTTTCCTCTCTCACAAGGTCGAGCACTTAGTTTCATCGAACACATACGGTTTCGAATGGCATCGCTACAGTTTTTAGAGAACAGGCGTTTCTCCCGGCACAGTATCGAAAACTTAGTTTCTGATAGAACAATTAGTTTTAAATGGAACTAATTTTCGCATCTGGAGTTTCCTCTCCCACAAGGTCGACCACTTAGTTTCGTCAAACACATACGGTTTCGAGTGGCATCGCCACAGATTTCAGAGAACAGGAGCTTCTCCTGGCACAGTATCGAACACTTAGTTACAGATAGAACACTTAGTTTAAAATGGATCTAAATTTCGCATCTGGAGTTTCCTCTCTCACAAGGTCGACCACTTAGTTTCGTCGAACACATTCGGTTTCGAGCGGCATCGCCACACACTTCAGAGAACAGACGCTTCTCCTGGCACAGTATCGAACACTTAGTTTCAGATAGAACAATTAGTTCAAAATGGAACTATGTTTCGCATCTGGAGTTTCCTCTCTCACAAAGGTCGACCACTTAGTTTCGTCGAACACATACGGTTTCGAGCAGCATCGCCATACAGTTCAGAGAACAGGCGCTTCTCCTGGCACAGTATCGAACACTTATTTTCAGATAGAACAATTAGTTTAAAATGGAACTAGGTTTCGCATCTGGAGTTTCCTCTCTCAGAGGTCGACCACTTAGTTTCGTCGAACACATACGGTTTCGAGTAGCATCGCGACAGATTTCAGAGAACAGGCGCTTCTCCTGGCATAGTATCGAACACGTAGTTTCAGATAGAACAATTAGTTCAAATTGGAACTATGTTTCGCATCTGGAGTTTCCTCTCTCACAAGGTCGAGCACTTAGTTTCATCGAACACATACGGTTTCGAATGGCATCGCTACAGTTTTTAGAGAACAGGCGTTTCTCCAGGCACAGTATCGAAAACTTAGTTTCTGATAGAACAATTAGTTTTAAATGGAACTAATTTTCGCATCTGGAGTTTCCTCTCCCACAAGGTCGACCACTTAGTTTCGTCAAACACATACGGTTTCGAGTGGCATCGCCACAGATTTCAGAGAACAGGAGCTTCTCCTGGCACAGTATCGAACACTTAGTTACAGATAGAACACTTAGTTTAAAATGGATCTAAGTTTCGCATCTGGAGTTTCCTCTCTCACAAGGTCGACCACTTAGTTTCGTCGAACACATTCGGTTTCGAGCGGCATCGCCACACACTTCAGAGAACAGACGCTTCTCCTGGCACAGTATCGAACACTTAGTTTCAGATAGAACAATTAGTTCAAAATGGAACTATGTTTCGCATCTGGAGTTTCCTCTCTCACAAAGGTCGACCACTTAGTTTCGTCGAACACATACGGTTTCGAGCAGCATCGCCATACAGTTCAGAGAACAGGCGCTTCTCCTGGCACAGTATCGAACACTTATTTTCAGATAGAACAATTAGTTTAAAATGGAACTAAGTTTCGCATCTGGAGTTTCCTCTCTCAGAGGTCGACCACTTAGTTTCGTCGAACACATACGGTTTCGAGTAGCATCGCGACAGATTTCAGAGAACAGGCGCTTCTCCTGGCACAGTATCGAACACTTTCAGATAGAACAATTAGTTTAAAATGGAACTAAGTTTCGCATCTGGATTTTCCTCTCTCACAAGGTCGACCACCTAGTTTCGTCGAACGCATACGGTTTCGAGTAGCATCACCACAGATTTCACAGAACAGGCGCTTCTCCGCGCACAGTAGCGAACACTTAGTTTCAGATAGAACAATTAGTTTAAAATGGAACTAAGTTTCGCATCTGGAGTTTCCTCTCCCACAAGGTCGACCACTTAGTTTCGTCGAACACATACGGTTTCGAGTAGCATCGCGACAGATTTCAGAGAACAGGCGCTTCTCCTGGCACAGTATCGAACACTTTCAGATAGAACAATTAGTTTAAAATGGAACTAATTTTCGCATCTGGAGTTTCCTCTCTCACAAGTTCGGACACTTAGTTTCGTCGAACACATAAGGTTTCGAGTGGCATCGCCACAGATTTCGGAGAACAGGCGCTTCTCCTGGCACAGTATCGAACACTTATTTTCAGATAGAACAATTAGTTTAAAATGGAACTAAGTTTCGCATCTGGAGTTTCCTCTCTCAGAGGTCGACCACTTAGTTTCGTCGAACACATACGGTTTCGAGTAGCATCGCGACAGATTTCAGAGAACAGGCGCTTCTCCTGGCACAGTATCGAACATTTAGTTTCAGATGGAACAATTAGTTTTAAAGGGAACTGAGTTTCGCATCTGGAGTTTCCTCTCCCACAAGGTCGACCACTTAGTTTCCTCGAATACATACGGTTTCGAGTAGCATCGCCAGAGATTTTAGAGAACAGGCGCTTCTCCTGGCACATTATCGAGCACGTCGTTTCAGATAGAACAATTTGGTTAAAATGGAACTATGTTTCGCATCTGGAGTATCCTCTCTCACAAGGTCGAACACTTAGTTTCGTCGAACACACACGGTTTCGAATGGCATCGCCACAGATTTCAGAGAACAGGCGCTTCTCCAGGCACAGTATCGAACACTTAGTTTTAGATAGAGCAATTAGTTTAAAATGGAAATAAGTTTCGCATCTGGAGATTCCTCTCTCACAAGGTCGACTACTTAGTTTCGTCGAACACATACGGTTTCGAGTGGCATCGCCACAGATTTCAGAGAACAGGCGCTTCTCCTGGCACAGTATCGAACACCTAGTTTCAGATAGAACAATTAGTTTAAAATGGCACTAAGTTTCGCATTTGGAGTTTCTTCCCTCACAGGGCGTCCACTTAGTTTCGTCGAACACATACGGTTTCGAGTGGCATCGCCACAGTTTTCAGAGAGCAGGCGCTTCTCCTGGCACAGAATCGAACACTTATTTCAGACCGAACAATTAGTTTAAAATGGAACTATGTTTCGCATCTGGAGTATCCTCTCTCACAAGGTCAACCACTTAGTTTCGTCGAACACATACGGTTTCGAGTGGCATCGCCACAGATTTCAGAGTACAGGCGCTTCTCTTGGCACAGTATCGGATACTTAGATTCCGATAGAACAATTAGTGTTAAATGGAACTAAGTTTGGCATCTGGAGTTTCCTCTCACACAAGGTCGAACACTTAGTTTCGTCGAACACATACGGTTTCGAGTGGCACCGACACAGATTTCAGAGAACAGGCGCTTCTCTTGGCACAGTATCGAACACTTAGTTTCAGATAGAACAATTAGTTTAAAATGGCACTAAGTTTCGCATTTGGAGTTTCTTCCCTCACAGGGCGTCCACTTAGTTTCGTCGAACACATACGGTTTCGAGTGGCATCGCCACGGATTTCAGAGAACAGGCGTTTCTCCTGGCACTGTATCGAACACTTAGTTTCAGATAGAACAATTATTTTAAAATGGAAATAAGGTTCGCATCTGGGGATTCCTCTCTCACAAGGTCGACCACTTAGTTTCGTCGAACACATACGGTTTCGAGTAGCATCGCCACAGTTTTCAGAGAGCAGGCGCTTCTCCTGGCACAGTATCGAACACTTATTTCAGACCGAACAATTAGTTTAAAATGGATCTATGTTTCGCATCTGGAGTATCCTCTCTCACAAGGTCAACCACTTAGATTCGTCGAACACATACGGTTTCGAGTGGCATCGCTACACATTTCAGAGAACAGGCGCTTCTCCTGGCACAGTATCGACAACTCAGTTTCGTCGAACACATACAGTTTCGAGTGGCATCGCCACAGATTTCAGAGAACAGGCGCTTCTCCTGGCACAGTATCGAACACTTAGTTTCAGATAGAACAATTAGTTTAAAATGGTACTAAGTTTCGCATTTGGAGTTTCTTCCCTCACAAGCCGACCACTTAGTTTCGTCGAACACATACGGTTTCGAGTGGCATCGCCACAGATTTCAGAGATCAGGCGCTTCTCCTGGCCCAGTATCGAACACTTAGTTTGAGATAGAACAATTAGTTTAAAATGGAACTATTTTCCGTATCTGGTGAATCCTCTCTCACAAGGTCGACCACTTAGTTTCGTCGAACACATACGGTTTCGAGTGGCATCGCCACACATTTCAGAGAACAGGAGCTTCTCCTGGCACAGTATCGAACACTTAGTGTCAGATACGATTATTAGTTTAAAATGAACTAAGTTTCGCAATTTGGAGTTTCCTCTCTCACAAGGTCGACCACTTAGTTTCGTCGAACTCATGCGGTTTCGAGCGGCATCGCCACAGATTTCAGAGAACAGGCGCTTCTCCTGACACATTATCGAACACTTAGTTTCAGATAGAACTATTAGTTTAAAATGGAAATAAGTTTCGCATCTGGAGATTCCTCTCTCACAAGGTCGACTACTTAGTTTCGTCGAACACATACGGTTTCGAGTGGCATCGCCACAGATTTCAGAGAACAGGCGCTTCTCCTGGCACAGTATCGAAAACTTAGTTTCAGATAGAACAATTAGTTTAAAATGGTACTAAGTTTCGCATTTGGAGTTTCTTCCCTCACAAGGCGTCCACTTAGTTTCGTCGAACACATACGGTTTCGAGTGGCATCGCCACGGATTTCAGAGAACAGGCGCTTCTCCTGGCACTGTATCGAACACTTAGTTTCAGATAGAACAATTATTTTAAAATGGAAATAAGGTTCGCATCTGGAGATTCCTCTCTCACAAGGTCGACCACTTAGTTTCGTCGAACACATACGGTTTCGAGTAGCATCGCCACAGTTTTCAGAGAGCAGGCGCTTCTCCTGGCACAGTATCGAACACTTATTTCAGACCGAACAATTAGTTTAAAATGGAACTATGTTTCGCATCTGGAGTATCCTCTCTCACAAGGTCAACCACTTAGTTTCGTCGAACACATACGGTTTCGAGTGGCATCGCTACACATTTCAGAGAACAGGCGCTTCTCCTGGCACAGTATCGACAACTCAGTTTCGTCGAACACATACAGTTTCGAGTGGCATCGCCACAGATTTCAGAGAACAGGCGCTTCTCCTGGCACAGTATCGAACACTTAGTTTCAGATAGAACAATTAGTTTAAAATGGTACTAAGTTTCGCATTTGGAGTTTCTTCCCTCACAAGGCGACCACTTAGTTTCGTCGAACACATACGGTTTCGAGTGGCATCGCCACAGATTTCAGAGATCAGGCGCTTCTCCTGGCCCAGTATCGAACACTTAGTTTGAGATAGAACAATTAGTTTAAAATGGAACTATTTTCCGTATCTGGTGAATCCTCTCTCACAAGGTCGACCACTTAGTTTCGTCGAACACATACGGTTTCGAGTGGCATCGCCACACATTTCAGAGAACAGGAGCTTCTCCTGGCACTGTATCGAACACTTAGTTTCCGATAGAACAATTATTTTAAAATGGAAATAAGGTTCGCATCTGGAGATTCCTCTCTCACAAGGTCGACCACTTAGTTTCGTCGAACACATACGGTTTCGAGTGGCATCGCCACAGATTTCAGATAACAGGCGCTTCTCCTGGCACAGTAATGAACACATAGTTTCAGATAGAACACCTAGTTTAAAGTGGTACTAAGTTTCGCCTCTGGAGTGTCCCCTTTCACAAGGCGAACACTTAGTTTCGTCGAACCCATACGGTTTCGAGTGGCATCGCCACACATTTCAGAGAACAGGCGCTTCTCCTGGCACAGTATCGAACACTTAGTATCAGATAGAACAATTAGTTTTAAATGGAACTAAACTTCGCATATGGAGTTTCCTCTCTCACAAGGTTAACCACTTTGTTTCATCGAACACATACGGTTTCGAGTGACATCGCCACAGATTTAAGAGAACAGGCGCTTCTCCTGGCACAGTATCGAACACTTAGTTTCAGACAGAAAAATTGGTTTAAAATGGACTTATGTTTCGCATTTGGAGTTTCCTCTCTCACAAGTTCGACCACTTAGTTTCGTCGAACACATACGGTTTCGACTGGCATCGCCACAGATTTCAGAGAACAGGTGTTTCTGCTGGCACTGTATTGAACACTTAGCTTCATATAGAACACTTAGTTTAAAATGGCACTAAGTTTCGCGTTTGGAGTTTCCTATGTCACTAGGTCGACCACTTAGCTTCGTCGAACATATACGGTTTCGAGTGGCATCACCACACATTTCAGAGAACAAGCGCTTCTCCTGGCACAGTATCGAAAACCTAGTTTCAGATAGAACAATTAGTTTAAAATGGAACTAAGTTTCGCATCTGGAGTTTCCTCTCTCACAAGGTCGACCACATAGTTTCGTCGAACACATACGGTTTCGAGTGGCATCGCCACAGATTTCAGAGAACAGGCGCTTCTCCTGGCTCATTATCGAACACTTAGTTTCAGATAGAACAATTAGGTTAAATGGAACTAAGTATCGCATCTGCAGTTTCCTCTCTCACAAGGTCGACCACTTAGTTTCGTCGAACACATACGGTTTCGAGTGGCATCGCCACAGATTTCAGAGAACAGGCGCTTCTCCTGGCACAGTATCGAAAACTTAGTTTCAGATAGAACAATTAGTTTAAAATGGTACTAAGTTTCGCATTTGGAGTTTCTTCCCTCACAAGGCGACCACTTAGTTTCGTCGAACACATACGGTTTCGAGTGGCATCGCCACAGATTTCAGAGATCAGGCGCTTCTCCTGGCCCAGTATCGAACACTTAGTTTGAGATAGAACAATTAGTTTAAAATGGAACTATTTTCCGTATCTGGTGAATCCTCTCTCACAAGGTCGACCACTTAGTTTCATCGAACACATACGGTTTCGAGTGGCATCGCCACACATTTCAGAGAACAGGAGCTTCTCCTGGCACAGTATCGAACACTTAGTGTCAGATACGATTATTAGTTTAAAATGAACTAAGTTTCGCAATTTGGAGTTTCCTCTCTCACAAGGTCGACCACTTAGTTTCGTCGAACTCATGCGGTTTCGAGTGGCATCGCCACAGATTTCAGAGAACAGGCGCTTCTCCTGACACAGTATCGAACACTTAGTTTCAGATAGAACTATTAGTTTAAAATGGAAATAAGTTTCGCATCTGGAGATTCCTCTCTCACAAGGTCGACTACTTAGTTTCGTCGAACACATACGGTTTCGAGTGGCATCGCCACAGATTTCAGAGAACAGGCGCTTCTCCTGGCACAGTATCGAAAACTTAGTTTCAGATAGAACAATTAGTTTAAAATGGTACTAAGTTTCGCATTTGGAGTTTCTTCCCTCACAAGGCGTCCACTTAGTTTCGTCGAACACATACGGTTTCGAGTGGCATCGCCACGGATTTCAGAGAACAGGCGCTTCTCCTGGCACTGTATCGAACACTTAGTTTCAGATAGAACAATTATTTTAAAATGGAAATAAGGTTCGCATCTGGAGATTCCTCTCTCACAAGGTCGACCACTTAGTTTCGTCGAACACATACGGTTTCGAGTAGCATCGCCACAGATTTCAGAGAGCAGGCGCTTCTCCTGGCACAGTATCGAACACTTATTTCAGACCGAACAATTAGTTTAAAATGGAACTATGTTTCGCATCTGGAGTATCCTCTCTCACAAGGTCAACCACTTAGTTTCGTCGAACACATACGGTTTCGAGTGGCATCGCTACACATTTCAGAGAACAGGCGCTTCTCCTGGCACAGTATCGACAACTCAGTTTCGTCGAACACATACAGTTTCGAGTGGCATCGCCACAGATTTCAGAGAACAGGCGCTTCTCCTGGCCCAGTATCGAACACTTAGTTTGAGATAGAACAATTAGTTTAAAATGGAACTATTTTCCGTATCTGGTGAATCCTCTCTCACAAGGTCGACCACTTAGTTTCGTCGAACACATACGGTTTCGAGTGGCATCGCCACACATTTCAGAGAACAGGAGCTTCTCCTGGCACTGTATCGAACACTTAGTTTCCGATAGAACAATTATTTTAAAATGGAAATAAGGTTCGCATCTGGAGATTCCTCTCTCACAAGGTCGACCACTTAGTTTCGTCGAACACATACGGTTTCGAGTGGCATCGCCACAGATTTCAGATAACAGGCGCTTCTCCTGGCACAGTAATGAACACATAGTTTCAGATAGAACACCTAGTTTAAAGTGGTACTAAGTTTCGCCTCTGGAGTGTCCCCTTTCACAAGGCGAACACTTAGTTTCGTCGAACCCATACGGTTTCGAGTGGCATCGCCACACATTTCAGAGAACAGGCGCTTCTCCTGGCACAGTATCGAACACTTAGTATCAGATAGAACAATTAGTTTTAAATGGAACTAAACTTCGCATATGGAGTTTCCTCTCTCACAAGGTTAACCACTTTGTTTCATCGAACACATACGGTTTCGAGTGACATCGCCACAGATTTAAGAGAACAGGCGCTTCTCCTGGCACAGTATCGAACACTTAGTTTCAGACAGAAAAATTGGTTTAAAATGGACTTATGTTTCGCATTTGGAGTTTCCTCTCTCACAAGTTCGACCACTTAGTTTCGTCGAACACATACGGTTTCGACTGGCATCGCCACAGATTTCAGAGAACAGGTGTTTCTGCTGGCACTGTATTGAACACTTAGCTTCATATAGAACACTTAGTTTAAAATGGCACTAAGTTTCGCGTTTGGAGTTTCCTATGTCACAAGGTCGACCACTTAGCTTCGTCGAACATATACGGTTTCGAGTGGCATCACCACACATTTCAGAGAACAAGCGCTTCTCCTGGCACAGTATCGAAAACCTAGTTTCAGATAGAACAATTAGTTTAAAATGGAACTAAGTTTCGCATCTGGAGTTTCCTCTCTCACAAGGTCGACCACATAGTTTCGTCGAACACATACGGTTTCGAGTGGCATCGCCACAGATTTCAGAGAACAGGCGCTTCTCCTGGCTCATTATCGAACACTTAGTTTCAGATAGAACAATTAGGTTAAATGGAACTAAGTATCGCATCTGCAGTTTCCTCTCTCACAAGGTCGACCACTTAGTTTCGTCGAACACATACGGTTTCGAGTGGCATCGCCACAGATTTCAGAGAACAGGCGCTTCTCCTGGCACAGTATCGAAAACTTAGTTTCAGATAGAACAATTAGTTTAAAATGGTACTAAGTTTCGCATTTGGAGTTTCTTCCCTCACAAGGCGACCACTTAGTTTCGTCGAACACATACGGTTTCGAGTGGCATCGCCACAGATTTCAGAGATCAGGCGCTTCTCCTGGCCCAGTATCGAACACTTAGTTTGAGATAGAACAATTAGTTTAAAATGGAACTATTTTCCGTATCTGGTGAATCCTCTCTCACAAGGTCGACCACTTAGTTTCATCGAACACATACGGTTTCGAGTGGCATCGCCACACATTTCAGAGAACAGGAGCTTCTCCTGGCACAGTATCGAACACTTAGTGTCAGATACGATTATTAGTTTAAAATGAACTAAGTTTCGCAATTTGGAGTTTCCTCTCTCACAAGGTCGACCACTTAGTTTCGTCGAACACATACGGTTTCGAGTGGCATCGCCACAGATTTCAGATAACAGGCGCTTCTCCTGGCACAGTAATGAACACATAGTTTCAGATAGAACACCTAGTTTAAAGTGGTACTAAGTTTCGCCTCTGGAGTGTCCCCTTTCACAAGGCGAACACTTAGTTTCGTCGAACCCATACGGTTTCGAGTGGCATCGCCACACATTTCAGAGAACAGGCGCTTCTCCTGGCACAGTATCGAACACTTAGTATCAGATAGAACAATTAGTTTTAAATGGAACTAAACTTCGCATATGGAGTTTCCTCTCTCACAAGGTTAACCACTTTGTTTCATCGAACACATACGGTTTCGAGTGACATCGCCACAGATTTAAGAGAACAGGCGCTTCTCCTGGCACAGTATCGAACACTTAGTTTCAGACAGAAAAATTGGTTTAAAATGGACTTATGTTTCGCATTTGGAGTTTCCTCTCTCACAAGTTCGACCACTTAGTTTCGTCGAACACATACGGTTTCGACTGGCATCGCCACAGATTTCAGAGAACAGGTGTTTCTGCTGGCACTGTATTGAACACTTAGCTTCATATAGAACACTTAGTTTAAAATGGCACTAAGTTTCGCGTTTGGAGTTTCCTATGTCACAAGGTCGACCACTTAGCTTCGTCGAACATATACGGTTTCGAGTGGCATCACCACACATTTCAGAGAACAAGCGCTTCTCCTGGCACAGTATCGAAAACCTAGTTTCAGATAGAACAATTAGTTTAAAATGGAACTAAGTTTCGCATCTGGAGTTTCCTCTCTCACAAGGTCGACCACTTAGTTTCGTCGAACACATACGGTTTCGAGTGGCATCGCCACAGATTTCAGAGAACAGGCGCTTCTCCTGGCTCATTATCGAACACTTAGTTTCAGATAGAACAATTAGGTTAAATGGAACTAAGTATCGCATCTGCAGTTTCCTCTCTCACAAGGTCGACCACTTAGTTTCGTCGAACACATACGGTTTCGAGTGGCATCGCCACAGATTTCAGAGAACAGGCGCTTCTCCTGGCACAGTATCGAAAACTTAGTTTCAGATAGAACAATTAGTTTAAAATGGTACTAAGTTTCGCATTTGGAGTTTCTTCCCTCACAAGGCGACCACTTAGTTTCGTCGAACACATACGGTTTCGAGTGGCATCGCCACAGATTTCAGAGATCAGGCGCTTCTCCTGGCCCAGTATCGAACACTTAGTTTGAGATAGAACAATTAGTTTAAAATGGAACTATTTTCCGTATCTGGTGAATCCTCTCTCACAAGGTCGACCACTTAGTTTCATCGAACACATACGGTTTCGAGTGGCATCGCCACACATTTCAGAGAACAGGAGCTTCTCCTGGCACAGTATCGAACACTTAGTGTCAGATACGATTATTAGTTTAAAATGAACTAAGTTTCGCAATTTGGAGTTTCCTCTCTCACAAGGTCGACCACTTAGTTTCGTCGAACTCATGCGGTTTCGAGTGGCATCGCCACAGATTTCAGAGAACAGGCGCTTCTCCTGACACAGTATCGAACACTTAGTTTCAGATAGAACTATTAGTTTAAAATGGAAATAAGTTTCGCATCTGGAGATTCCTCTCTCACAAGGTCGACTACTTAGTTTCGTCGAACACATACGGTTTCGAGTGGCATCGCCACAGATTTCAGAGAACAGGCGCTTCTCCTGGCACAGTATCGAAAACTTAGTTTCAGATAGAACAATTAGTTTAAAATGGTACTAAGTTTCGCATTTGGAGTTTCTTCCCTCACAAGGCGTCCACTTAGTTTCGTCGAACACATACGGTTTCGAGTGGCATCGCCACGGATTTCAGAGAACAGGCGCTTCTCCTGGCACTGTATCGAACACTTAGTTTCAGATAGAACAATTATTTTACAATGGAAATAAGGTTCGCATCTCGAGATTCCTCTCTCACAAGGTCGACCACTTAGTTTCGTCGAACACATACGGTGTCGAGTGGCATCGCCACAGATTTCAGAGATCAGGCGCTTCTCCTGCCCCAGTATCGAACACTTAGTTTGAGATAGAACAATTAGTTTAAAATGGAACTATTTTCCGTATCTGGTGAATCCTCTCTCACAAGGTCGACCACTTAGTTTCGTCGAACACATACGGTTTCGAGTGGCATCGCCACACATTTCAGAGAACAGGAGCTTCTCCTGGCACAGTATCGAACACTTATTGTCAGATACGATTATTAGTTTAAAATGAACTAAGTTTCGCAATTTGGAGTTTCCTCTCTCACAAGGTCGACCACTTAGCTTCGTCGAACATATACGGTTTCGAGTGGCATCACCACACATTTCAGAGAACAAGCGCTTCTCCTGGCACAGTATCGAAAACCTAGTTTCAGATAGAACAATTAGTTTAAAATGGAACTAAGTTTCGCATCTGGAGTTTCCTCTCTCACAAGGTCGACCACATAGTTTCGTCGAACACATACGGTTTCGAGTGGCATCGCCACAGATTTCAGAGAACAGGCGCTTCTCCTGGCTCATTATCGAACACTTAGTTTCAGATAGAACAATTAGTTTAAATGGAACTAAGTATCGCATCTGCAGTTTCCTCTCTCACAAGGTCGACCACTTAGTTTCGTCGAACACATACGGTTTCGAGTGGCATCGCCACAGATTTCAGATAACAGGCGCTTCTCCTGGGACAGTATCGAACACTGAGTATCAGATAGAACAATTAGTTTAAAATGGAACTATGCTTCGCATCTGGAGTTTCCTCTCCACAAGGTCGATCTCTTAGTTTCGTCGAACACATACGGTTTCGAGTAGCATCGCCACCGATTTCAGAGAACATGCGCTTCTCCTGGCACAGTAACGAACACTTAGTTACAGATAGAGCACTTAGTTGAAAATGGAACTAAGTTTCGCATCTGGAGTTTCCTCTCTCAGAAGGTCGACCGCTTAGTTTCGTAAAACACATACGGTTTCGAGTAGCATCGCCACACATTTCAGAGAACAGGCGCTTCTCCTGGCACAGTATCGAACACTTAGTTTCAGATAGAACAATTAGTTTAAAATGGAACTATGTTTCGCATCTGGAGTAGCCTCTCTCACAAGGTCAACCACTTAGTTTCGCCGAACACATACGGTTACGAGTGGCATCGCCACATTTCAGAGAACAGGCGCTTCTCCTGGCACAGTATCGAACACTTAGTATCAGATAGAACAATTAGTTTTAAATGGAACTAAACTTCGCATATGGAGTTTCCTCTCTCACAAGGTTAACCACTTTGTTTCATCGAACACATACGGTTTCGAGTGACATCGCCACAGATTTAAGAGAACAGGCGCTTCTCCTGGCACAGTATCGAACACTTAGTTTCAGACAGAAAAATTGGTTTAAAATGGACTTATGTTTCGCATTTGGAGTTTCCTCTCTCACAAGTTCGACCACTTAGTTTCGTCGAACACATACGGTTTCGACTGGCATCGCCACAGATTTCAGAGAACAGGTGTTTCTGCTGGCACTGTATTGAACACTTAGCTTCATATAGAACACTTAGTTTAAAATGGCACTAAGTTTCGCGTTTGGAGTTTCCTATGTCACAAGGTCGACCACTTAGCTTCGTCGAACATATACGGTTTCGAGTGGCATCGCCACAGGTTTCAGAGAACGGGCACTTCTCCTGGCACAGTAACGAACACTTAGTTACAGATGGAGCACTTAGTTGAAAATGGAACTAAGTTTCGCATCCGGAATTTCCTCTCCTACAAGGTCGACCACTTAGTTTCGTCGAACACATACGGTTACGAGTGGCATCGCCACAGATTGCAGAGAGCAGGCGCTTCTCCTGGCACAGTATCGAACACTTAGTTTCAGATAGAACAATTAGTTTAAAATGGAACTATGTTTCGCATCTGGAGTAGCCTCTCTCACAAGGTCAACCACTTAGTTTCGCCGAACACATACGGTTACGAGTGGCATCGCCACAGGTTTCAGAGAACGGGCACTTCTCCTGGCACAGTAACGAACACTTAGTTACAGATAGAGCACTTAGTTGAAAATGGAACTAAGTTTCGCATCCGGAATTTCCTCTCCTACAAGGTCGACCACTTAGTTTCGTCGAACACATACGGTTACGAGTGGCATCGCCACAGATTGCAGAGAGCAGGCGCTTCTCCTGGCACAGTATCGAAAACTGAGTTTCAGATAGGACAATAAGATTAAAAGGAACTACGTGTCGCATCTCGAGTTTCTGGCTCACATGGTCGACCACTTAGTTTCGTCGAACACATACGGTTTCGAGGGGCATCGCCACAGATTTCAGTTTAAAATGGTACTAAGTTTCGCATCTGGAGTTTCCTCTCTCACAAGGTCGACCACCTAGTTTCGTCGAACACATATGGTTTCGAGTGGTATCGCCACAGATTTCGCCGAACGGGAGTTCCTCCTGGCAGAGTATCGACAACTTAGTTTCAGATAGAACAATTAGTTTAAAATGGAACTAAGTTTCGCAAATGAAGATTCCTCTCCCACAAGGTCGACCACTTAGTTTCGTCGAACACATACAGTTTCGAGTAGCATCGCCACAGATTTCAGAGAACAGGCGCTTCTCCTGGCAAAGTATCGAACACATAGTTTCAGATAGAACAATTAGTTTAAAATGGAACTAAGTTCCGCATCTGGAGTTTCCTCTCTCACAAGGTCGACCACTTAGTTTCGTCGAACACATACGGTTTCGAGTAGCATCGCCACAGATTTCAGAGAACAGGCGCCTCTCCTGGCACATTATCGAACACTTAGTTTCAGACAGAACAATTAGTTTAAGATGGAACTCAGTTTCGCATCTGGAGTTTCCTCTACCACAAGGTCGACCACTTAGTTTCGTCGAACACATAGGGTTTCGAGTGGCATCGCCACAGATTTCAGAGAACAGTCGCTTCTCCAGGCACAGTATCGAACACTTAGTTTCAGAAGGAACATTTAGTTTATAATGGAACTAAGTCTTGCATCTGGAGTTTCCTCTCTCACAAGGTCGGCCACTTAGTTTCGTTGAACACATACGGTTTCGAGCGGCATCGCCACACAGTTCAGAGAACAGGCGCTTCGCCTGGCACAGTATCGAAAACTTCGTTTCAGATAGAACAATTAGTTTAAAATGGAACTAAGTTTCGCATCTGGAGTTTCCTCTCTCACAAGGTCGACCACTTAGTTTCGTTGAACACATACGGTTTCGAGTGGTATCGCCACACATTTCAGATAACAGGCGCTTCTGCTGGCACAGTATCGAAAACTGAGTTTCAGATAGAACAATAAGATTAAAAGGAACTACGTGTCGCATCTCGAGTTTCTGGCTCACATGGTCGACCACTTAGTTTCGTCGAACACATACGGTTTCGAGGGGCATCGCCACAGATTTCAGTTTAAAATGGTACTAAGTTTCGCATCTGGAGTTTCCTCTCTCACAAGGTCGACCACTTAGTTTCGTCGAACACATATGGTTTCGAGTGGTATCGCCACAGATTTCGCCGAACGGGTGTTCCTCCTGGCAGAGTATCGACAACTTAGTTTCAGATAGAACAATTAGTTTAAAATGGAACTAAGTTTCGCAACTGAAGATTCCTCTCCCACAAGGTCGACCACTTAGTTTCGTCGAACACATACAGTTTCGAGTAGCATCGCCACATATTTCAGAGAACAGGCGCTTCTCCTGGCAAAGTATCGAACACATAGTTTCAGATAGAACAATTAGTTTAAAATGGAACTAAGTTCCGCATCTGGAGTTTCCTCTCTCACAAGGTCGACCACTTAGTTTCGTCGAACACATATGGTTTCGAGTGGTATCGCCACAGATTTCGCCGAACGGGTGTTCCTCCTGGCAGAGTATCGACAACTTAGTTTCAGATAGAACAATTAGTTTAAAATGGAACTAAGTTTCGCAACTGAAGATTCCTCTCCCACAAGGTCGACCACTTAGTTTCGTCGAACACATACAGTTTCGAGTAGCATCGCCACATATTTCAGAGAACAGGCGCTTCTCCTGGCAAAGTATCGAACACATAGTTTCAGATAGAACAATTAGTTTAAAATGGAACTAAGTTCCGCATCTGGAGTTTCCTCTCTCACAAGGTCGACCACTTAGTTTCGTCGAACACATACGGTTTCGAGTAGCATCGCCACAGATTTCAGAGAACAGGCGCCTCTCCTGGCACATTATCGAACACTTAGTTTCAGAGAGAACAATTAGTTTAAGATGGAACTCACTTTCGCATCTGGAGTTTCCTCTACCACAAGGTCGACCACTTAGTTTCGTAAAACACATACGGTTTCGAGTAGCATCGCCACACATTTCAGAGAACAGGCGCTTCTCCTGGCACAGTATCGAACACTTAGTTTCAGATAGAACAATTAGTTTAAAATGGAACTATGTTTCGCATCTGGAGTAGCCTCTCTCACAAGGTCAACCACTTAGTTTCGCCGAACACATACGGTTACGAGTGGCATCGCCACATTTCAGAGAACAGGCGCTTCTCCTGGCACAGTATCGAACACTTAGTATCAGATAGAACAATTAGTTTTAAATGGAACTAAACTTCGCATATGGAGTTTCCTCTCTCACAAGGTTAACCACTTTGTTTCATCGAACACATACGGTTTCGAGTGACATCGCCACAGATTTAAGAGAACAGGCGCTTCTCCTGGCACAGTATCGAACACTTAGTTTCAGACAGAAAAATTGGTTTAAAATGGACTTATGTTTCGCATTTGGAGTTTCCTCTCTCACAAGTTCGACCACTTAGTTTCGTCGAACACATACGGTTTCGACTGGCATCGCCACAGATTTCAGAGAACAGGTGTTTCTGCTGGCACTGTATTGAACACTTAGCTTCATATAGAACACTTAGTTTAAAATGGCACTAAGTTTCGCGTTTGGAATTTCCTCTCCTACAAGGTCGACCACTTAGTTTCGTCGAACACATACGGTTACGAGTGGCATCGCCACAGATTGCAGAGAGCAGGCGCTTCTCCTGGCACAGTATCGAACACTTAGTTTCAGATAGAACAATTAGTTTAAAATGGAACTATGTTTCGCATCTGGAGTAGCCTCTCTCACAAGGTCAACCACTTAGTTTCGCCGAACACATACGGTTACGAGTGGCATCGCCACAGGTTTCAGAGAACGGGCACTTCTCCTGGCACAGTAACGAACACTTAGTTACAGATAGAGCACTTAGTTGAAAATGGAACTAAGTTTCGCATCCGGAATTTCCTCTCCTACAAGGTCGACCACTTAGTTTCGTCGAACACATACGGTTACGAGTGGCATCGCCACAGATTGCAGAGAGCAGGCGCTTCTCCTGGCACAGTATCGAAAACTGAGTTTCAGATAGGACAATAAGATTAAAAGGAACTACGTGTCGCATCTCGAGTTTCTGGCTCACATGGTCGACCACTTAGTTTCGTCGAACACATACGGTTTCGAGGGGCATCGCCACAGATTTCAGTTTAAAATGGTACTAAGTTTCGCATCTGGAGTTTCCTCTCTCACAAGGTCGACCACCTAGTTTCGTCGAACACATATGGTTTCGAGTGGTATCGCCACAGATTTCGCCGAACGGGAGTTCCTCCTGGCAGAGTATCGACAACTTAGTTTCAGATAGAACAATTAGTTTAAAATGGAACTAAGTTTCGCAAATGAAGATTCCTCTCCCACAAGGTCGACCACTTAGTTTCGTCGAACACATACAGTTTCGAGTAGCATCGCCACAGATTTCAGAGAACAGGCGCTTCTCCTGGCAAAGTACCGAACACATAGTTTCAGATAGAACAATTAGTTTAAAATGGTACTAAGTTTCGAATCTGGAGTTTCCTCTTTCACAAGGCGACCACTTAGTTTTGTCGAACACATACGGTTACGAGTGGCATCGCCACAGATTGCAGAGAGCAGGCGCTTCTCCTGGCACAGTATCGAAAACTGAGTTTCAGATAGAACAATAAGATTAAAAGGAACTACGTGTCGCATCTCGAGTTTCTGGCTCACATGGTCGACCACTTAGTTTCGTCGAACACATACGGTTTCGAGGGGCATCGCCACAGATTTCAGTTTAAAATGGTACTAAGTTTCGCATCTGGAGTTTCCTCTCTCACAAGGTCGACCACTTAGTTTCGTCGAACACATATGGTTTCGAGTGGTATCGCCACAGATTTCGCCGAACGGGTGTTCCTCCTGGCAGAGTATCGACAACTTAGTTTCAGATAGAACAATTAGTTTAAAATGGAACTAAGTTTCGCAACTGAAGATTCCTCTCCCACAAGGTCGACCACTTAGTTTCGTCGAACACATACAGTTTCGAGTAGCATCGCCACATATTTCAGAGAACAGGCGCTTCTCCTGGCAAAGTATCGAACACATAGTTTCAGATAGAACAATTAGTTTAAAATGGAACTAAGTTCCGCATCTGGAGTTTCCTCTCTCACAAGGTCGACCACTTAGTTTCGTCGAACACATACGGTTTCGAGTAGCATCGCCACAGATTTCAGAGAACAGGCGCCTCTCCTGGCACATTATCGAACACTTAGTTTCAGAGAGAACAATTAGTTTAAGATGGAACTCACTTTCGCATCTGGAGTTTCCTCTACCACAAGGTCGACCACTTAGTTTCGTCGAACACATAGGGTTTCGAGTGGCATCGCCACAGATTTCAGAGAACAGTCGCTTCTCCAGGCACAGTATCGAACACTTAGTTTCAGAAGGAACATTTAGTTTAAATTGGAACTAACAAGGGAACATACCGAGTGCGCATACGCCGATTTTGATAAAATTTATATGGGAGATAGTTCTCGAAAAAATATTTGACCCGTATTTTTCTTTATCGGCTGACATTGCCTTTGAAGGGGTGAAAACAGCCCTCAAAGTATGGGGAAAAAACCGTTTTTTTGGAATATCTCGGAAACGAGAGGTCGTAGGATAATGATTCTGCTTCAGGATTATGTGTTTTTCAATAGGGAATTTAGTGGCATTAAAAATTACGAGAAAAATTTATTTGTTTAAAAAATATTTAGAAAAATTGATTTGTTTTTGCAATTTCCCATACTAAATATTAATATATTTTCATACAATTTGGTGTGTGTATACTATGGACCAAAATAAAGGTTAGGTGTTTTTGGAAATTTTTGTTTCTTGTCATATAACATTATTTATCACGTGCACAGTTTTCTCCGACGCTGCGCGAGACGGAGGCATGGGTCACGTATTATAGAATGCACTATAAGCTTTTACAATGTTTTAAGTAATTATATTGTTTTATATGCATGTCTTTACTTGTCCCTTCAATAAACAACGGAGGTTCAGGTATGAAAGTGACGCGGTAATAATCACCGCTGTAAGGAATATATGATAGAAGGCTTTTATGATCTACGTAGCTGCTATTCCCTCTGTGCTACGGTTGGAGCGCTCACGGACGTTGTTCTCAAGGGTATTATTGGTGGTGCTTTTCGGCTAGATACTGTCACCAGAAGAGCAATCACCATACCATATATTATTATTAATATTTTATTTTAATTTCAATATATTTTTCATATCTGTTCACTTCACTTTAAAATTATTTAAATCTAGATTTATTTTTATGAAGATGAAGATTAACCCGATTAATGTTTTAACCATCTTGATGGAAACATACAATTATAGGAACAGTAACCAGAAGACAACTACGAACGGGAAGGAGATTGAACTGCCACGGAACATTATAGATCTAATTGATAGGTGCAAAGAAGCACCATACACGAATGTAGAAATGCAGCAGGAATTAATATTTGATGATTGATCCGCTGTTTATTGAAGGGACAAGTAAAGACATGCATATAAAACAATATAATTACTTAAAACATTGTAAAAGCTTATAGTGCATTCTATAATACGTGACCCATGCCTCCGTCTCGCGCAGCGTCGGAGAAAACTGTGCACGTGATAAATAATGTTATATGACAAGAAACAAAAATTTCCAAAAACACCTAACCTTTATTTTGGTCCATAGTATACACACACCAAATTGTATGAAAATATATTAATATTTAGTATGGGAAATTGCAAAAACAAATCAATTTTTCTAAATATTTTTTAAACAAATAAATTTTTCTCGTAATTTTTAATGCCACTAAATTCCCTATTGAAAAACACATAATCCTGAAGCAGAATCATTATCCTACGACCTCTCGTTTCCGAGATATTCCAAAAAAACGGTTTTTTCCCCATACTTTGAGGGCTGTTTTCACCCCTTCAAAGGCAATGTCAGCCGATAAAGAAAAATACGGGTCAAATATTTTTTCGAGAACTATCTCCCATATAAATTTTATCAAAATCGGCGTATGCGCACTCGGTATGTTCCCTTGTAAGTCTTGCATCTGGAGTTTCCTCTCTCACAAGGTCGGCCACTTAGTTTCGTTGAACACATACGGTTTCGAGCGGCATCGCCACACAGTTCAGAGAACAGGCGCTTCTCCTGGCACAGTATCGAACACTCTGTATCAGATAGAACAATTAGTTTTAAATGGAACTAAACTTCGCATATGCAGTTTCCTCTCTCACAAGGTTAACCACTTTGTTTCGTTGAACACATACGGTTTCGAGTGGTATCGCCACACATTTCAGATAACAGGCGCTTCTGCTGGCACAGTATCGAACACTTAGTTTCAGATAGAACATTTAGTTTAAAATGGCACTAACCTTCGCATCTGGAGTTTCCTCTCTCACAAGGGTAACCACTTTGTTTCGTCGAACGCATACGGTTTCGAGTGACATCGCCACAGATTTAAGGGAACAGGCGCTTCTCCTGGCACAGTATCGAAAACTTAGTTTCAGATAGAACAATTAGTTTAAAATGGACCTATGTTTCGCATTTGGAGTTTCCTCTCTCACAAGTTCGACCACTTAGTTTCGTCAAACACATACGGTTTCGAGTGGCATCGCCACAGATTTCAGAGAACAGGCGCCTCTCCTGGCACAGTATCGAACACTCTGTATCAGATAGAACAATTAGTTTTAAATGGAACTAAACTTCGCATATGGAGTTTCCTCTCTCACAAGGTTAACCACTTTGTTTCGTCGAAAACATACGGTTTCGAGTGACATCGCCACAGATTTAAGAGAACAGGCGCGTCTCCTGGCACAGTATCGAAAACTTAGTTTCAAATAGAACAATTAGTTTAAAATGGACCTATGTTTCGCATATGGAGTTTCCTCTCTCACAAGGTTAACCACTTTGTTTCGTCGAAAACATACGGTTTCGAGTGGCATCGCCACAGATTTCAGAGAACAGGCGCCTCTCCTGGCACAGTATCGAACACTCTGTATCAGATAGAACAATTAGTTTTAAATGGAACTAAACTTCGCATATGCAGTTTCCTCTCTCACAAGGTTAACCACTTTGTTTCGTCGAACACATACGGTTTCGAGTGACATCGCCACAGATTTAAGAGAACAGGCGCTTCTCCTGGCACAGTATCGAACACTTAGTTTCAGATAGAAAAATTAGTTTAAAATGGACCTATGTTTCGCATTTGGAATTTCCTCTCTCACAAGGCGGCCTCTTAGTTTCGTGGAACACATACGGTTGCGAGTGGTATCGCCACAGATTTCGCCGAACGGGAGTTCCTCCTGGCAGAGTATCGACAACTTAGTTTCAGATAGAACAATTAGTTTAAAATGGAACTAAGTTTCGCAACTGAAGATTCCTCTCCCACAAGGTCGACCACTTAGTTTCGTCGAACACATACAGTTTCGAGTAGCATCGCCACAGATTTCAGAGAACAGGCGCTTCTCCTGGCAAAGTATCGAACACATAGTTTCAGATAGAACAATTAGTTTAAAATGGAACTAAGTTCCGCATCTGGAGTTTCCTCTCTCACAAGGTCGACCACTTAGTTTCGTCGAACACATACGGTTTCGAGTAGCATCGCCACAGATTTCAGAGAACAGGCGCCTCTCCTGGCACATTATCGAACACTTAGTTTCAGACAGAACAATTAGTTTAAGATGGAACTCAGTTTCGCATCTGGAGTTTCCTCTACCACAAGGTCGACCACTTAGTTTCGTCGAACACATAGGGTTTCGAGTGGCATCGCCACAGATTTCAGAGAACAGTCGCTTCTCCAGGCACAGTATCGAACACTTAGTTTCAGAAGGAACATTTAGTTTAAAATGGAACTAAGTCTTGCATCTGGAGTTTCCTCTCTCACAAGGTCGGCCACTTAGTTTCGTTGAACACATACGGTTTCGAGCGGCATCGCCACACAGTTCAGAGAACAGGCGCTTCGCCTGGCACAGTCTCGAAAACTTCGTTTCAAATAGAACAATTAGTTTAAAATGGAACTAAGTTTCGCATCTGGAGTTTCCTCTCTCACAAGGTCGACCACTTAGTTTCGTTGAACACATACGGTTTCGAGTGGTATCGCTACACATTTCAGATAACAGGCGCTTCTGCTGGCACAGTATCGAACACTTAGTTTCAGATAGAACATTTAGTTTAAAATGGCACTAACCTTCGCATCTGGAGTTTCCTCTCTCACAAGGTTAACCACTTTGTTTCGTCGAACGCATACGGTTTCGAGTGACATCGCCACAGATTTAAGGGAACAGGCGCTTCTCCTGGCACAGTATCGAAAACTTAGTTTCAGATAGAACAATTAGTTTAAAATGGACCTATGTTTCGCATTTGGAGTTTCCTCTCTCACAAGTTCGACCACTTAGTTTCGTCAAACACATACGGTTTCGAGTGGCATCGCCACAGATTTCAGAGAACAGGCGCCTCTCCTGGCACAGTATCGAACACTCTGTATCAGATAGAACAATTAGTTTTAAATGGAACTAAACTTCGCATATGGAGTTTCCTCTCTCACAAGGTTAACCACTTTGTTTCGTCGAAAACATACGGTTTCGAGTGACATCGCCACAGATTTAAGAGAACAGGCGCGTCTCCTGGCACAGTATCGAAAACTTAGTTTCAGATAGAACAATTAGTTTAAAATGGACCTATGTTTCGCATATGGAGTTTCCTCTCTCACAAGGTTAACCACTTTGTTTCGTCGAAAACATACGGTTTCGAGTGGCATCGCCACAGATTTCAGAGAACAGGCGCCTCTCCTGGCACAGTATCGAACACTCTGTATCAGATAGAACAATTAGTTTTAAATGGAACTAAACTTCGCATATGCAGTTTCCTCTCTCACAAGGTTAACCACTTTGTTTCGTCGAACACATACGGTTTCGAGTGACATCGCCACAGATTTAAGAGAACAGGCGCTTCTCCTGGCACAGTATCGAACACTTAGTTTCAGATAGAAAAATTAGTTTAAAATGGACCTATGTTTCGCATTTGGAATTTCCTCTCTCACAAGGCGGCCTCTTAGTTTCGTGGAACACATACGGTTGCGAGTGGCATCGCCACAGATTTCAGAGAACAGGCGCTTCTTCTAGCACAGTACCGAACACATAGTTTCAGATAGAACAATTAGTTTAAAATGGTACTAAGTTTCGAATCTGGAGTTTCCTCTTTCACAAGGCGACCACTTAGTTTTGTCGAACACATACGGTTACGAGTGGCATCGCCACAGATTGCAGAGAGCAGGCGCTTCTCCTGGCACAGTATCGAAAACTGAGTTTCAGATAGAACAATAAGATTAAAAGGAACTACGTGTCGCATCTCGAGTTTCTGGCTCACATGGTCGACCACTTAGTTTCGTCGAACACATACGGTTTCGAGGGGCATCGCCACAGATTTCAGTTTAAAATGGTACTAAGTTTCGCATCTGGAGTTTCCTCTCTCACAAGGTCGACCACTTAGTTTCGTCGAACACATATGGTTTCGAGTGGTATCGCCACAGATTTCGCCGAACGGGAGTTCCTCCTGGCAGAGTATCGACAACTTAGTTTCAGATAGAACAATTAGTTTAAAATGGAACTAAGTTTCGCAACTGAAGATTCCTCTCCCACAAGGTCGACCACTTAGTTTCGTCGAACACATACAGTTTCGAGTAGCATCGCCACAGATTTCAGAGAACAGGCGCTTCTCCTGGCAAAGTATCGAACACATAGTTTCAGATAGAACAATTAGTTTAAAATGGAACTAAGTTCCGCATCTGGAGTTTCCTCTCTCACAAGTTCGACCACTTAGTTTCGTCGAACACATACGGTTTCGAGTAGCATCGCCACAGATTTCAGAGAACAGGCGCCTCTCCTGGCACATTATCGAACACTTAGTTTCAGACAGAACAATTAGTTTAAGATGGAACTCAGTTTCGCATCTGGAGTTTCCTCTACCACAAGGTCGACCACTTAGTTTCGTCGAACACATAGGGTTTCGAGTGGCATCGCCACAGATTTCAGAGAACAGTCGCTTCTCCAGGCACAGTATCGAACACTTAGTTTCAGAAGGAACATTTAGTTTAAAATGGAACTAAGACTTGCATCTGGAGTTTCCTCTCTCACAAGGTTAACCACTTTGTTTCGTCGAACGCATACGGTTTCGAGTGACATCGCCACAGATTTAAGGGAACAGGCGCTTCTCCTGGCACAGTATCGAAAACTTAGTTTCAGATAGAACAATTAGTTTAAAATGGACCTATGTTTCGCATTTGGAGTTTCCTCTCTCACAAGTTCGACCACTTAGTTTCGTCAAACACATACGGTTTCGAGTGGCATCGCCACAGATTTCAGAGAACAGGCGCCTCTCCTGGCACAGTATCGAACACTCTGTATCAGATAGAACAATTAGTTTTAAATGGAACTAAACTTCGCATATGGAGTTTCCTCTCTCACAAGGTTAACCACTTTGTTTCGTCGAAAACATACGGTTTCGAGTGACATCGCCACAGATTTAAGAGAACAGGCGCGTCTCCTGGCACAGTATCGAAAACTTAGTTTCAGATAGAACAATTAGTTTAAAATGGACCTATGTTTCGCATATGGAGTTTCCTCTCTCACAAGGTTAACCACTTTGTTTCGTCGAAAACATACGGTTTCGAGTGGCATCGCCACAGATTTCAGAGAACAGGCGCCTCTCCTGGCACAGTATCGAACACTCTGTATCAGATAGAACAATTAGTTTTAAATGGAACTAAACTTCGCATATGCAGTTTCCTCTCTCACAAGGTTAACCACTTTGTTTCGTCGAACACATACGGTTTCGAGTGACATCGCCACAGATTTAAGAGAACAGGCGCGTCTCCTGGCACAGTATCGAACACTTAGTTTCAGATAGAAAAATTAGTTTAAAATGGACCTATGTTTCGCATTTGGAATTTCCTCTCTCACAAGGCGGCCTCTTAGTTTCGTGGAACACATACGGTTGCGAGTGGCATCGCCACAGATTTCAGAGAACAGGCGCTTCTTCTAGCACAGTACCGAACACATAGTTTCAGATAGAACAATTAGTTTAAAATGGTACTAAGTTTCGAATCTGGAGTTTCCTCTTTCACAAGGCGACCACTTAGTTTTGTCGAACACATACGGTTACGAGTGGCATCGCCACAGATTGCAGAGAGCAGGCGCTTCTCCTGGCACAGTATCGAAAACTGAGTTTCAGATAGAACAATAAGATTAAAAGGAACTACGTGTCGCATCTCGAGTTTCTGGCTCACATGGTCGACCACTTAGTTTCGTCGAACACATACGGTTTCGAGGGGCATCGCCACAGATTTCAGTTTAAAATGGTACTAAGTTTCGCATCTGGAGTTTCCTCTCTCACAAGGTCGACCACTTAGTTTCGTCGAACACATATGGTTTCGAGTGGTATCGCCACAGACTTCGCCGAACGGGAGTTCCTCCTGGCACATTATCGACAACTTAGTTTCAGATAGAACAATTAGTTTAAAATGGAACTAAGTTTCGCAACTGAAGATTCCTCTCCCACAAGGTCGACCACTTAGTTTCGTCGAACACATACAGTTTCGAGTAGCATCGCCACAGATTTCAGAGAACAGGCGCTTCTCCTGGCACAGTATCGAACACATAGTTTCAGATAGAACAATTAGTTTAAAATGGAACTAAGTTCCGCATCTGGAGTTTCCTCTCTCACAAGGTCGACCACTTAGTTTCGTCGAACACATACGGTTTCGAGTAGCATCGCCACAGATTTCAGAGAACAGGCGCCTCTCCTGGCACATTATCGAACACTTAGTTTCAGACAGAACAATTAGTTTAAGATGGAACTCAGTTTCGCATCTGGAGTTTCCTCTACCACAAGGTCGACCACTTAGTTTCGTCGAACACATAGGGTTTCGAGTGGCATCGCCACAGATTTCAGAGAACAGTCGCTTCTCCAGGCACAGTATCGAACACTTAGTTTCAGAAGGAACATTTAGTTTAAAATGGAACTAAGACTTGCATCTGGAGTTTCCTCTCTCACAAGGTCGGCCACTTAGTTTCGTTGAACACATACGGTTTCGAGCGGCATCGCCACACAGTTCAGAGAACAGGCGCCTCTCCTGGCACAGTATCGAAAACTTAGTTTCAGATAGAACAATTAGTTTAAAATGGACCTATGTTTCGCATTTGGAGTTTCCTCTCTCACAAGTTCGACCACTTAGTTTCGTCAAACACATACGGTTTCGAGTGGCATCGCCACAGATTTCAGAGAACAGGCGCCTCTCCTGGCACAGTATCGAACACTCTGTATCAGATAGAACAATTAGTTTTAAATGGAACTAAACTTCGCATATGGAGTTTCCTCTCTCACAAGGTTAACCACTTTGTTTCGTCGAAAACATACGGTTTCGAGTGACATCGCCACAGATTTAAGGGAACAGGCGCGTCTCCTGGCACAGTATCGAAAACTTAGTTTCAGATAGAACAATTAGTTTAAAATGGACCTATGTTTCGCATTTGGAGTTTTCTCTCTCACAAGTTCGACCACTTAGTTTCGTCAAACACATACGGTTTCGAGTGGCATCGCCACAGATTTCAGAGAACAGGCGCCTCTCCTGGCACAGTATCGAACACTCTGTATCAGATAGAACAATTAGTTTTAAATGGAACTAAACTTCGCATATGCAGTTTCCTCTCTCACAAGGTTAACCACTTTGTTTCGTCGAACACATACGGTTTCGAGTGACATCGCCACAGATTTAAGAGAACAGGCGCTTCTCCTTGCACAGTATCGAACACTTAGTTTCAGATAGAAAAATTAGTTTAAAATGGACCTATGTTTCGCATTTGGAATTTCCTCTCTCACAAGGCGGCCTCTTAGTTTCGTGGAACACATACGGTTGCGAGTGGCATCGCCACAGATTTCAGAGAACAGGCGCTTCTTCTAGCACAGTACCGAACACATAGTTTCAGATAGAACAAATAGTTTAAAATGGTACTAAGTTTCGAATCTGGAGTTTCCTCTTTCACAAGGCGACCACTTAGTTTTGTCGAACACATACGGTTTCGAGTGGCATCGCCACACATTTCAGAGAACAGGCGCTTCTCCTGGCTCATTATCGAACACTTAGTTTCAGATAGAACAATTAGTTTAAAATGGAACTAAGTATCGCATCTGAAGTTTTCTCTCACACAAGGTCGACCACTTAGTTTCGTCGAACAAATACGGTTTCGAGTGGCATCGCCACAGATTTCAGAGAACAGGCGCTTCTCCTGGCACAGAATCGAAAACATAGTTTCAGATAGAACGATTAGATTAAAATGGTACTAAGTTTCGCATCTGCAGTTTCCTCTCTCACAAGGTCGACCACTTAGTTTCGTCGAACACATACGGTTTCGAGTGGCATCGCCACAGATTTCAGATAACAGGCGCTTCTCCTGGCACAGTAATGAACACATAGTTTCAGATAGAACACCTAGTTTAAAGTGGTACTAAGTTTCGCCTCTGGAGTGTCCCCTTTCACAAGGCGAACACTTAGTTTCGTCGAACCCATACGGTTTCGAGTGGCATCGCCACACATTTCAGAGAACAGGCGCTTCTCCTGGCACAGTATCGAACACTTAGTATCAGATAGAACAATTAGTTTTAAATGCAACTAAACTTCGCATATGGAGTTTCCTCTCTCACAAGGTTAACCACTTTGTTTCGTCGAACACATACGGTTTCGAGTGACATCGCCACAGATTTAAGAGAACAGGCGCTTCTCCTGGCACAGTATCGAACACTTAGTTTCAGACAGAAAAATTGGTTTAAAATGGACTTATGTTTCGCATTTGGAGTTTCCTCTCTCACAAGTTCGACCACTTAGTTTCGTCGAACACATACGGTTTCGACTGGCATCGCCACAGATTTCAGAGAACAGGTGTTTCTGCTGGCACTGTATTGAACACTTAGCTTCATATAGAACAATTAGTTTAAAATGGCACTAAATTTCGCGTTTGGAGTTTCTTATGTCACAAGGTCGACCACTTAGCTTCGTCGAACATATACGGTTTCGAGTGGCATCACAACACATTTCAGAGAACAAGCGCTTCTGCTGGCACAGTATCGAACACTTAGTTTCAGATAGAACAATTAGTTTAAAATGGAACTAATTTTCGCATCTGGAGTTTCCACTCTCACAAGGTCGACCACTTAGTTTCGACGAACACATACGGTTTCGTGTAGCATCGCCACATATTTCAGAGGCCAGACGCTTCTCCTGGCACAGTATCGAGCACATAGTTTCAGATAGAACAATTAGTTTAAAATGGAACTAATTTTCGCATCTGGATATTCCTCTCTCACAAGGTCGACCACTTAGTTTCGTCGAACACATACGGTTTCGAGTGGCATCGCCACAGATTTCAGAGAACAGGCGTTTCTCCTGGCACACTGTCGAACACTTAGTTTCAGATAGAACAATTAGTTTAAAATAGAACTCTGTTTCGCATCTGGAGTTTCTTCCCTCACAAGGCGACCACTTAATTTCGTCGAACACTGTGCCAGGAGAAGCGCCTGTTCTCTGAAATCTGTGGCGATGCTACTCGAAACCGTATGTGTTTCGTCGAAACTAAGTGGTCGACCTTATGAGAGAGGAAACTCCAGATGCGAAACTTAGTTCCATTTAAACTAATTGTTCTATCTGATACTAAGAGTTCGATACTGTGCCAGGAGAAGCGCCTGTTCTCTGAAATCTGTGGCGATGCCACTCCAAACAGAATATGTTCGTCGAAACTAAGTGGTCGATCTTGTGGGAGAGGAATCTCCAGATGCGAAATGCAGTTCCATTTTAAACTAATTGTTCTATCTGAAACTAAGTGTTCGATACTGTGCCAG
Organism: Nysson spinosus; assembly: GCA_910591585.2. Taxonomy (NCBI): domain Eukaryota; kingdom Metazoa; phylum Arthropoda; class Insecta; order Hymenoptera; family Crabronidae; genus Nysson; species Nysson spinosus. The sequence continues at coordinate 2,550,520 of CAJUYC020000070.1, read as the reverse complement.
GAGAAGCGCCTGTTCTCTGAAATGTGTGGCGATGCCACTCGAAACCGTATGTGTTCAACGTAATTAAGTGGTCGACCTTGTGAGAGAGGAAATTCCAAATGCGAAACAAAGGTCCATTTTAAACTAATTTTTTCTATCTGAAGCTAAGTGTTCAATACTGTGCCAGGAGAAGCGCCTGTTCTCTGAAATCTGTGGCGATGCTACTCGAAACCGAATGTGTTCCACCAAACTAAGTGGCCGCCTTCTGAGAGAGGAAACTCCAGATGCGAAATTTAGTTCCATTTTAAACTACTGGTTCTATCTGAAACTAAGTGTTCGATACTGTGCCAGGAGAAGCGCCTGTTCTCTGAAATCTGTGGCGATGCTACTCGAAACCGTATGTGTTCGAGGAAACTACGTGGTCGACCTTGTGGGAGAGGAAACTCCAGATGCGAAATTTAGTTCCATTTTAAACTAATTGTTCTATCTGAAACTAAGTGTTCGATACTGTGCCAGGAGAAGCGCCTGTTCTCTGAAATGTGTGGCGATGCCACTCGAAACCGTATGTGTTCAACGAAATTAAGTGGTCGACCTTGTGAGAGAGGAAACTCCAGATGCGAAACTTAGTTCCATTTTAAACTAATTGTTCCATCTGAAATTAAGTTTTCGATACTGTGCCAGGAGAAGCGGCTGTTCTCTGAAATCTGTGGCGATGCCACTCTAAACCGTATGTGTTCGACGATACTAAGTGGCCGAACTTGTGAGAGAGGAAACTCCAGATGCGAAACTTAGTTCCATTTTAAATTAATTGTTCTATCTGAAAGTTTTCGATACTGTGCCAGGAGAAGCGCCTGTTCTGTGAAATCTGTGGCGATGCCTCTCGAAGCCGTATGTGTTTGACGAAACTAAGTTGTCGACCTTGTGAGAGAGGAACTCCAGATGCGAAAATTAGTTCCATTTTAAACTAATTGTTCTACCTGAAACTAAGTGTTCGTTACTGTGCCAGGAGAAGCGCCTGTTCTCTGAAATCTGTAGCGATGCTACTCGAAACCGTTTGTGTTCGACGTAACTGAGTGGTCGACCTTGTGAGGGATTAAACTCCAAATGCGAAACATATTTCCATTTTAAACTAAATGCTCTATCTGAAACTAAGTGTTCGATACTTTGCCAGGAGAAGCGCCTGTTCTCTGAAATCTGTGGCGATGCTACGCGAAACCGTATGTGTTCGACGTAACTAAGTGGTCGACCTTGTGAGGGAGGAAACTCCAAATGCGAAACATATTTCCATTTTAAACTAAATGTTCTATCTGAAACTAAGTGTTCGATACTGTGCCAGGAGAAGCGCCTGTTCTCTGAAATCTGTCGCGATGCTACTCGAAACGGTATGTGTTCGACGAAACTAAGTGGTCCACCTTGTGAGAGAGGAAACTCCAGAGGCGAAGCTTAGTTCCATTTTAAACTAATTGTTCTATCTGAAACTAAGTGTTCGATACTGTGCCAGGAGAAGCGCCTGTTCTCTGAAATCTGTGGCGATACTACTCGAAACCGTATGTGTTCGGCGAAACTAAGTGGCCGCCCTTGTGAGAGAGGAAACTACAGATGCAAAACATAGTTCCATTTGAAACTAATTGTTCTATCTGAAACTAAGTGTTCGATACTGTGCCAGGAGAAGCGCCTGTTCTCTGAAATCTGTGGCGATGCCACTCGAAACCGTATGTGTTTGTCGAAACTAAGTTGTCGACCTTGTGAGAGAAGAACTCAAGATGCGAACATTAGTTCCATTTTAAACTAATTGTTCTATCTGAAACTAAGTGTTCGACACTGTGCCAGGAGAAGCGCCTGTGCTCTGAAATCTGTGGCCATGCCACTCGAAACCGTATGTGTTCGACGAAACTATGTGGTCGACCTTGTGGGAGAGAAAACTCCAGATGCGAAACATAGTTCCATTTTAAACTAATTGTTCTATCTGAAACTAAGTGTTCGATACTGTGCCAGGAGAAGCGCCTGTTCTCTGAAATATGTGGCGATGCTATTCGAAACCGTATGTATTCGGCGAAACTAAGTGGCCGCCCTTGTGAGAGAGGAAACTACAGATGCAAAACATAGTTCCATTTGAAACTAATTGTTCTATCTGAAACTAAGTGTTCGATACTGTGCCAGGAGAAGCGCCTGTTCTCTGAAATCTGTGGCCATGCCACTCGAAACCGTATGTGTTCGACGAAACTATGTGGTCGACCTTGTGGGAGAGAAAACTCCAGATGCGAAACATAGTTCCATTTTAAATTAATTGTTCTATCTGAAACTATGTGTCCGATACTGTGCCGGGAGAAGCGCCTGTTCTCTGAAATGTGTGGCAATGCTACTCGATACCGTATGTTGTCGACGAAACTAAGTGGTCCACCTTGTGAGAGAGGAAACTCCAGATACGAAGCTTAGTTCCATTTTATAGTAACTGTTCTATCTGATACTAAGTGTTCGATACTGTGCCAGGAGAAGCGCCTGTACTCTGAAATCTGTGGCGATGCTACTCGAAACCGAATGTGTTCCACGAAACTGAGTGGCCGCCTTGTGAGAGAGGAAACTCCAGATGCGAAACTTAGTACCAGTTTAAACTAATTGTTCTATCTGAAACTGAGTGTTCGATACTGTGCCACCACGGGCGCCTGTGACGAGGGCGAGGTGCGCGTCAGGGAGATCCGGCGCGCCCCTTCGCGGCTCGGCACGGCATGGGTTCAATGCCCACTCTCAGCGGCGCGCAAAATTGTCGCAGCTGGCCGTCTGAGGGTGGGCTGGAGCGCTGTGAGGGTGCAGGCTTTGGAAGCCCGTGCCCTCCAGTGCTATCGGTGCCTGACGCTGGGGCGCTCCAGGCACCAATGCAAGAGTAGTACCGACCGTAGCGGTTGTTGCTACAATTGCGGGGATGTGACCCACACCGCGGCGGTGTGTTCGGCCCCGCCCAAGTGTCCGCTGTGCACGGACCTTGGGCGACCGGCGGCACACCGTCTCGGTACGAAAGGGTGCGCACCCCCACAAAGGCCCTCCTCCAAGGGCACGGAGGGAGCGCAGCGGGAGAGGCCTGCCATAGCGGCGCCCCCTGCCCGGGGCGCCGCGGCGCCCTCGACCCCCGTTGCGGCCGCCCTAGCCATAGGGCCACCCGAGTTGGGGAGTGCGGAATCCGCCTCTCCAGCCGGGGAGGATATGGAGGTGGAGCCCGCCGAGGCGGTGGCGCCTCCTGAGAGGCAAGAGGCGCCGGCTCGCCCGGCAAAGGAGGCCGCGTCCATGCCCGCCCCGTGCGAGGACGACCCCCCCCCCCCCGTCGGGGGCGGGGGGCATGGACGTGGAGTCCTCTCAGGAGGAGGTCCGGGAGGAGGCTGACCCCCAATGACTGGGGATCAACCTCCTCCAGACTAACCTGAACTACACGCCCGTGGCACAGGACTTAGTAGTCCAGGCCGCGCGCGAGTGGAAAGTCGGGCGCTGGTCGTTGCGGCCGAGCCCTACAGGGTTCCGGATCACCCTTCGTGGTCCGGAGACGCCTTGGGGTCGGTAGCCATTCTATGGAATGGCGCTCCGGGGATGCCTCCCCCCGGCTCTCATAGAACGGGGGGATGGCTACGTAGCCGTCCAGTGGGGCAGCGTGGTGGTGGTGGGGATTTACGTCTCCCCCAATTGCGGCCGGGACGCTTTTGTAGCGTTCCTGGACCGGGTTGGGGGTGCGTCGCCCGCATCCTGCCGCGTCCCTTGCTCGTCCTGGGGGATTTCAACTCCCACGCTACTGCGTGGGGTTCCCCCAGTACGGACATGAGGGGACGGGAGCTGCTCCATTGGGCGGCCGGTCTGGAGTTAAGGCTCCTCAATGAGGGGTCCACCACCACCTTCGTGCGGCGGCGGGGGGCGTCCATAGTCGACCTGACATGGGCGTCGCCTTCCGCCGTGCGCAGGGTGAGTGGGTGGAGGGTGTTGGGGGTTGAGACGATGTCTGACCACGCTTACATGGTCATGAGCGTCTCGACCCCCAACCCTCCCAACCAGTCTGGCTCATCGGCTAGGGGATCCCCCCCCCCCCCCGATGGGCCCTTAAAAGACTGGACGAGGTGGCCCTTGCGCGCGGCAATCCAGCCCTGGCCTGGGCGCATGGGCGAGACACCTGAGGAGGAGGAGGCCTGGTTCGGTGCGGCCATGGCGGCTGTCTCTGACACCGCCATGCCCCGGGCCAAGGCCTCCTCGCCCCGCGCCGCGTACTGGTGGTAGTCGGAAATTTCCGACCTGAGGGACACCAGTACGCGTGCGCGGAGGGCGTACCTCAGGGCCCGCAGGCGCGCAAGCTCCACCGCGGAGGAGGAGGAGTTCCTGTACCACGCGTACAGGGACGCCCGGGGGGGGCCCTCCAGGGGGCTGTCCTAAGGGCCAAGGCGGCGGCCTGGAGCCAGCTCCTCGCCACCATCGATCGCGATCCGTGGGGTCGCCCATACCGGGTGGTTCTGAATAAGATCCGCCCGTGCCCCCCCCCCCCCCCCCGGTGACCGAGTCGATGGAACCGGAGTTCCTGGACGCCGTCGTCGATAACATCTTTCCTCAGGATGAGGAGGAGGCTCGACGGCGGACCCAGGAGCAGGGGGCGCGACATGATCGCGTCCCTGTGCCTGGGATCGGCAGCGAGGAGCCGGACAGGGCGGTGCGCCGCCTTGCAGCCCGAAGCACCGCCCCGGGTCCCGACGGCATCCACGGCCGCGTGCTCGTAGTCCTGGGGGGTAGGTTTCGACGCCTCCTGGAGGACTGCCTCACAGAAGGGTTCTTCCCGGGGGCCTGGAAAAGGGGGCAGCTGGTGCTGCTCCCTAAACCAGGCAGGGCGGCAGCCTTCCGCCCTTCCGCCTATCGGCCTATATGCCTGCTCGACGGGGCGGGAAAGATCCTCGAGAGGATCATAGATTTCCGCCTCGCCGAGCACCTGTCCGGGTAGATCCTTATCTTGAAATATTATTTCATCAATTGGATCATTAATTTCAATTTGTTTAAAATATCGGCCAACTATAACCGATATTGGAGGAAGTGAAACTTCCTCCTCCGGTCCGGACGAGGGAGAGTGGGTAAAGGTAACTCCAAACCAATATGCCTTTGATTCCCTTTGACTGTCCTGAAAAGGACAGTCGTTTATTGCAGACCCTTTGCTCTGTATAATACAAAGTGTTTGCCGAACGCAAGAATTTAACTTCTCGTGCCTGGCTGTCGACGGGCCTGGTTGTCCTAGGTTGTAATCTCTGGAACAACAGAAAAAGAACGAACGGGTGTAATCACCTACAATACGATAATCGTATTAACGTTCTGTCTCGGGAATGTTTTGACGCGCACACTTAAACAGCAACGGTAACCGTGCTGTGTGTGCTAATGCGTGTACTGGTGCGTGGCTTTTAAATACGGTAAGCCACGCGTCGACTGTTTTGGCCGATCTGTTCCGTCTTTTTCAGGAACACAATCGTGGCGGTCGCCTAGATTTACGCAATGAAATCTTTAGTGCAACGACCGCACAGTCATATTGCCTCGAACGGAAAACCAAGGCGGAGGTTGTAAATCTCCTGTATGGATTCCGTGAGCGGGGAGATCCACGGTTACTAGTAACTAGTCCCGGTGGCTGACAACGGAGGCTGATCTAACCGTTTCTTTCTCAACACGCTTTTGCGTGGAGTAAGAGTGGACCAACGCTAATTCTAACCCGTCTTCCTCAACACGCCGCGTCGTGAAGGAAGCCTGGACACAGCGGTATCGAAACTCTCCAGTCGCTCTTTGGTTTCTCTAAACGTCACCAAGGCGATTCCCGGTAGAGAACGAGTAGCGGGTCTTAAGTTTAGAATAGCGCGCCAACTAACGTAGTGCTCCGCCGACCAGTGGTCATCCAAGGAGTGGACTCCTGACGCTCCCACGTCGAATAACAATGGTTGGCGAAAACCAGGTGAACTCACCGATTTTCGCCCCAGTACTAATACAGGGTAAAGACCGCTAAATTACTAAAAGGCGCAGCTATTGTGCTGAAGAGTCAACACGAATTGTCGTGTGCTATTCTCGATTCAGTTTCACAATTGCTGGTGTTGAGCTAAAAGCAGTGTTCGTTATAACGGGAGCACGATCGGCAATCGATGCGCTCCGTGCGAACTGTTGCTGAGGACTCTCGAAATTGAACTCTCCGGAATCAACCGTCTCGGAGGAGTTTCTGGAATCAACTGACCGTCTGCGACGTTACACCGTCGTCGACAAGCGCGAACGAGTAATTACTCGTTACGCGGCGCTTTCGTCAAACTATTAGTTCTTTCTCACTCTCTCTCATATCCGTTTACTATTCGCGGATTCGAACGTCTTCAAACGGTAATATGTACCGGTCAGACGTGCCGATCTCTGGTTTCCCACGGTCTAGACGAAAACAATCATTGTCATGTTATTGGACCTCTATAGTTTTTGTATTTCTTTTTCGAATCACGCCGGTCAAATAAACTCGGTAGACTCAAGAAAAAGAAATTAACTATGAGGCTCGTGATCGGGTGAAACAACTACTGGCCACTTATTTAAACACAATTAATAGATTAATTTTTCTAATCTTTATTATTTTAGAAACTTTAATAAGAAAACGAAAAATTTTATTTAAATTTTATATATCATCTTTAGAATGAATACAAAATTTTCCACCTTATAATCATTCTTACACAGAAATTCCTGCAATTTCAGATAAATATTTAACATGGCAGAATAGTGCAACAGTTTTAAACACCGTATATATAAAGATATCCTGTATTGTTAAAAATTAATATTTGAATAAATTTGACTTTCCAAGTTGCTAACTCACCTATAATAGAACATTTAATTTTTGTTCATGATACAGGTATAATTATTTTAAGGATAATTACAATTTTAATTATTTACCTAATTTTAACAATTATTTTAAATAAAAATATTAATCGATACTTATTACAAGGTCATATAATTGAAATATTATGAACAATTATTCCAATAATTATTCTTTTATTTATAGCTTTCCCCTCATTAAAAATTCTTTATATTCTTGATGATCTATATAATATTATTTTTTCTGTTAAAGCTATTGGTCATCAATGATATTGAAGATATGAATTTTCAGATTTTAAAAAAAATTTAGAATTTAATTCATTTATAAAAACATATTTATTAAATGATTTTCGATTACTAGATGTTGATACACGTGTTACGAGCCGGGGCGCGGCGTGCGTGGACCGACGTAGAAATTCAGTACCCTGCTTGTGGCGTCTCTCGAATTAATATACCCGGGAGAGGGGTTTCGGCGTTGTGACCCCTCTGCCTTCTCCCGTTAATAACGAATCCTAAGATTCGCGTCAGTAAAGGTGGATCTACTTGGTAACCACCACTGACTGGTAGAGAGAAGTAGCCAGAAGCAGGTGCTCGCGAACTCAGATAATCCTCGCTTACGAATGAATATACCCAGGAGAGGGTTTTCGGCGTTGTGACCCCTCTGCCTTCTCCTGTTAATAACGAATCCTAAGATTCGCGTCAGTAAAGGTGGATCTACTTGGTAACCACCACTGACTTTATCTAAGCGAGTACCGTCTGAGTCGCAGCTCGTTAACTTATTATTTGATTGTACACTCCGAGCGGCTGGAGTGAACTCACGGGATCGTGCTCAAACGATGATTCTAGTATTAGAGGGTAGGTCAGAGTTATTGACTACAAGGGTTATATAAAAATATCTAAATATATTCTCACAGTTTCTGAATGCTTAAAGACCTGGCCTTTACAATGATGTTGAGTGTTACCTTGCGGTTTCGGTGTACGGTTGATACTAGAAACTGACTTTGATGTTATGGGTAACTTGTCCCAGGCTTCAGCAATTCCCCTTAAGCTGTTTGAACTTGACTACTATTGGGCCCTAAAGGGCTGCTCTATTTATACCAAGAAAAACGTGGTTTACCGGAAGGTGGAAAAAAGGTGGAGCTAGCGGCGTCGCTACCGAACCCCGGGCGCGAAACGCCTAGGTGCCTCGCCCTGGGCCCGGTAACGACGTATTGTTTTTCGGGGGTATTGTTGGAAGCCCAAGACAGGTTGTCTGCTTTCTATTTGCACTGTCGGCCGACTTTCCGGTGTTACTCCGAGAATTTAAGAAATTCTCATAGAGAAAGACGCGTATGTAACACACGTTTAATTTTACCTTATAATTATAATATTCGTTTAATTGTTTCATCAACAGATGTTATTCATTCTTGAACAATTCCATCATTAGGAATTAAAATTGATGCTACACTAGGACGAATTAATCAAACTTTATTAATTATAAATCGACCAGGACTCTTTTTTGGGCAATGCTCAGAAATTTGCGGAATAAACCATAGATTTATACCCATTGTTGTAGAATCAGTTTCATTTAAAGACTTCATAGACTGAATCAATAAAATTACTTAATTTCTAAATCATTAGATGACTGAAAAAAAGTATTGATCTCTTAAATCAAATATAGTATATTTATTATACTTCTAATGAAAGAAATTAGTTAATTAAATAACATTAATTTGTCAAATTAAAATTATTATATAACTATAATATATCTTAATTCCCCAAATAAGACCACTTAATTGATTAATAATAATAATAATTATTTTAATTATTTATATAATAATTTTATCCATTAATTATTTCAATTATTTTCAATTTAACTTTAAATATAAAATAAATTTTTTAAATAAATGAATTTGAAAATGATAAATTTATTTTCAATTTTTATATATGTATATAATTTTATATATATATATATTAATTATATATTATATATATATTAATTCATAAAATTGAATATTGAGAAGGAATGATTCAGTAAGGAAATAATATAAATAATATTGGACAAGTTAAACTTAATCAATTGTATCTTGTTTCTATACTTGTGTGAGGATCAAAAATTGAAAATAAATTTATCATTTTCAAGATATATATATATATATCTTATTAATGAATGTAAAATTCTATTAAATAAAATTTCTAATAAAAATTTATTAATATTTATTTCTATATTTAATTTTATTATATTAATTAATATTTTAGGATTATTCCCTTATATTTTTACTCCATCAAGACCAATATCTTTTTCATTATCTTTTTCATTTTCTATATGATTATCTTTTATAATTTTTGGTTGATTAATAAATTATAAAAATATATTTATATACCTCATTCCTACAGGAACTCCTTATATTCTAATACCTTTTATAGTAATTTTTGAATCAATTAGAAATATTATTCGATCAAGAACATTAGCTATTCGATTGTCAGCTAATATAATTGCAGGTCATTTATTATTAAATTTAATTGGTTCAACAAATTTTAATATTCTTATTTTTCCTCTAACGTTTTCAACTCAAACTTTATTAATAATTCTAGAAATTGCAGTAGCTATAATTCAAGCTTATGTATACTCAATTCTTAGAACTTTATATTCTAATGAAGTTTCTTAAATGTCAATACATAATCATCCATTTCATTTAGTTACTGCAAGACCATGACCACTATTAACATCATTTTCAATTTTCAATTTATTAACAAGAATAATTCAATGAATACATAATAATAATTACTTAAATTTAATTATTAATTTTATAATTATTATTTTATGTATATCTCAATGATGACGAGATGTAATCCGAGGAAGACTTTATCAAGGAATACACACTTATCTTGTTTAGTATGTGTGATTTTGGGTTTCGGCTTTTAATAGACCAATGTAACGATTTAAACTTCTTTATTTTTCAACGTAGAAACGTTTCGGTACAATTTTGCACCCTCTTCAGTCTAAACATTAAGTCTATGTGGAAGGAAAAGAAAAAGTTTCTCTATTACAATAATATTTTACAAGTGTCTTAAATACCTATTATTCCTATGTAAAACTAATTGTTAACGGAAAATTGAATAAATTGTACTCACTAAAAGAAGTCCTAGGCTACTTATTATCTGCCCTAGGTGCTTATGTCTTCGGTGTTAAAGGAAGACTAAAGTACAAATGTTAAACTTAGAATTAACTGTAACCACTGAGGCGGAGAGGAAGGACAAGGGTTATTTATTTACATTAATTGACGTCACGAAATCAGTTGCGCACTTTATTTGAACGTGGTCTGCTGGACAGTAAGGACACAATCCCGCCTGGATTCTGCGCGACCTAGGGTCGGTAATATCGATCCATAGAATCGATCGGCGGAAGTGAATGGATTTACGTATCACTTACTATCCAGCAGCCATCATAGTTCGTTCAAGGGTGCTGAGGCAAGGCGTTATTATAGATCGGAATTTTTCCCTGTGATCCGGTGCATGTCTGTAATTGAAAGTGGTAGGTAAGATGCGTAATTTATCCCTTTGGCTATTAATAGAATTATTGACAATGTACAAGCAGTTTTCTTTTTTAACTGATATATAGTAATTCGGCTACGTCAGCAGGTGGGCGATGAGGTCCGTGTAGTGGATTGCTAAATTGACCGATTCAAACTTCTTGTTAACACTATTCTCTAACTGTATATATAGGGATTCGGCGATACTCCGGCGGTAGTAATTATTGTCCTTGTGAAGAATACTAGCGTTATCAAAGTCGAAAGCGCGGCCGTTATCCAGCACGTGCTCTGTGAGAGCCGTTCTGCTGGACAGGTGCGTGAGGCTGTACCTATGTTGGTACAGTCTTGTTGCTAATTGGTTGTGAGTGTGGCCCACGTAGCACTCTCCACAATTCCTGCAAGGTATTTTATACACTATGTACGTTTTCTTACATGTGTGTAGCTTATCCTTTCCTTTGGCGAAGAAGCCAAAAGCATTGCTATTTGTAGTGTAAATACATCGCAAGTTGTAACTTTTTAGGATTGGAATCAAGTCCAAATCATAGACAAAAGGAAGTACCACCGTACCGCTCGGAGATGGGTCCCGCAAGCGGTTTATCCTATCCTGGTTTACCCGATAGGGATGATAAATATCATCCACCCGTCTCTTGATGATGTTCTTGACAAAGTTCGTCGGGTAGCCGTTACGAGATAATGTGTTAACAATAAGTTCAAGATTGTCCTTTCTAAAATTCGGGTGTGCTAATTTAACCGCACGGTCAACCAGACCTACAACTAGACTTCTTTTGTGTACAATAGAATGCGCTGAATTGAAGTTAATATAACGCCCAGACCATGTTTTTTTACGGAACCAATTCGTGACGATCTTATTGTTCTCTCTATGAGGTTATAAGATAAATTATAATTATATTCTAATAATATTATTAACAATAATATACCTCTTTTTGGTTTCATTTAATATATATATATATATATATATATATATATATATATATATAAAGTAAAAATTACATTTAACTTCGAATTGAAATTTTGATTAAATTATTTAATCTATATATATTGTTGCGGCGCGTGCGGGGCATATCGGTACACGGAAGAGACAATTACGATTAACAGAGCGTCGAGCGCGCGTCCGGTCGCTCTCGCTGTCGGATTACAATTCAATTCTTTTGCGACTGTTTATAAATTGCTAGGCGCCCTTGACGACCCTCGTCGTCAAGGGGTTACAACGTAAGGGGTGGTCGTAACAATATATATATATTTATATAGTTTATTTTAAAACATTATATTTTCATTATAAAAATAATATACTTTATTTATAAATAATAAATATATATATATATTGTTTAAATAAGTGACCAGTAGTTGTTTCACCTGATCACGAGCCTAGTTGCTCCCGAAAAGGAATGGGATTTCCTATTCCGATTTCCATCGTGGAGAAAACTAGTGCGCGTCACAGCATATTGTCTCCGGTTTCGGAGACCAGTGCAAGGTGACCCAAGGTCCTTTGTCAAGGAGATCCCCCACGCATCGGAGTTGCAACAAGCAACCCACAGAATTGCACAGTACATACAGAGTACGCATTTCGCGGAGGAGTACCGGTGCTTGAAAAATCACCGCGGAATTCCTGCGAAATCTCCGATAAAAAGTCTGCATCCGTTTCTCGACGATAAAGGCGTCTTGTGGGTCGGTGGAAGGCTGGAGAATACAGTACGCGATTGGCAAACGAAACATCCGATAATCCTGCCGAAACATTATGTGAGCACACTAATAATTAGGCAGGGGCACGTGGATACGTTGCACGGAGGTTTGCAGATGACCTTGTACAAGGTGAGACAGCAATTCTGGATCCTTGGCTGCCGAAATTTTGCTCGAACGGTGATCAACCAATGCATGAAATGCATAAGGTGGAAGGGTCGCACCTCCACGCAGATTATGGCTGGTTTGATCCCTGAGCGTTGCAGACCGGCTCGAGCTTTCTCGAATTGCGGAGTGGATTATGCTGGACCGTTTCGCGTTCGCTACTCCGCTGGCCGAGGGAAGACAGCTCATAAAGCGTACCTTGCGGTTTTCGTATGTTACGCTAGAAGAGCTGTCCATCTCGAACTTGTCAGTGATTACACGACAGGCTCGTTTATTGCCGCCTTAGATCGCTTTATCGCCCGACGTGGAACCCCGTCTTGCATTTTCAGTGACAATGGGACAAACTTCGTCGGTGCAGATCGCGAGCTAAGAACGCACTTCCGCGAGGTGAGTAATTCGCAGGAAGTGCAAAATAGCTGCGGCACGCAGGGCATAGAATGGAGATTTAATCCTCCTAGTGCACCACATCTCGGTGGTATGCAGGAAGCCGGCGTGAAATCAGTGAAACATCACTTAAAGCGCATTCTCGGTGCATTCACTCCCACCGCAGAGGAGATGTATACGCTCCTTTGCAAGATCGAGGCGAGCTTAAACTCCCGCCCGATCGCAGCGTCGAGTGATGCACCCGATAGCTATGCGCCTCTCACGCCGGGCCACTTCCTTACTAGAGGTCCTTTAAATGCACTTCCGATGCGCTCTGTTGAGACGGAACAGCTCTCGCGCCTATCGCGCTGGAGAGCGATCCAGAAATTTCACGAGCAGCTGTGGAAGCATTGGACACGTGATTATATCACGCATCTCCAGAATCGCAATAAGTGGCGATCCATCGAAATGCACCTGCAACCAGGGGATCTGGTACTGGTGCAAAACCCTCTTCTCCCACCTAATCAATGGGAAATGGGAAGAATTGAGGAGATTTTCCCGGGTAGAGACGGTAATGTGCGAGTGGTTAAACTCCGTACAAAAACCTCCACCTACACACGTCCGATAACGAGACTGTGTAAGCTACCCGTGGGAAACGAGTCTTCGGGCACGAATCGTGACCCCGAAGACGAATAAACACTCCAGAGGACTGGTTTTCAGTTAGGCGGGGCAACAAGGGGAGAGAAACCGTTGAGCTCGAAAATTCGATCCGGTACCCCCTTCTTGGCCCCCACTCCTCAGGATAAGACGAAAAGAGGGCGTAAAGTCTCTCTTCTGGTTTCGCACCTGTAGGGGAGGTACCCCCGTTGCCCACGGGTACCACCGAGGAAAAAAAACAGGTCCCGATCCGTTCGCCCTCATAGTTCTAACTGTGAAAGCCGGCAGAATGGACGGAGAGAGTCAAAAATTGATAAGTGCGAGCTTTGAGAAGTGCCTCAAGGCCTGCTGAAGAGGCTGGCCCCAGCATGGAGGTGGAGGACCCCAGCGGGGCAAGGCCCGCCCCGGGCAAACCGAAAGAGGGCCTAATCATTGACCTGGGGCATCATGTATTGCGGGTGCCGCAGCACATACCCCGGACCACCCGGAGGTATAACTGCCGGGTGGAAGGAGGGAAGTATACCCTCCGATGGAACTCCGAGGGACGTTTAACGTCCCTCGTATACAAGGTAAAACCGGAGAATCCTCGGGAGAGGACGCCGTGTCCGGCCCTCCCGGTACCAACACCCACGGCACAGGGGGCAACAACGGGTCCAACGGATCTACAGACCCGAAACGGAGGCGACATCGGGGACGAGCTGGAAGGGCTTCGTCCAGCTCGACGAGCGGGAGCTCAGGCAGCCTCACGCCCTCCAGGGACAGCCGGTCGTTGTACGAGCGAATCACTCGTATGGCCCTGGAGACGTCGTTGAGACTGTTGGAGACGACAGTCACCCCCTCGCCGCCACCAAAAAGTAAGTCATTATTATACTATATAATTAACTTGCAGTAATCCTCTCTCTCTCAAACGTCCATTCAACTCGAATTTGTAAAATTCCGCGATTCGAGTCTCGATGTCACAACTACCAAACCCTCCAGCAATTGCACAGACAGTGCAAGGGGGGCGGTATGTTTAAATAAGTGACCAGTAGTTGTTTCACCTGATCACGAGCCTCATAGTTAATTTCTTTTTCTTGAGTCTACCGAGTTTATTTGACCGGCGTGATTCGAAAAGGAAACACAAAAACTATCGAGGTCCAATAACATGACAATGATTGTTTTCGTCTAGACCGTGGGAAACCAGAGATCGGCACGTCTGACCGGTATATATTACCGTTTGAAGACGTTCGAATTCGCGAATAGTAAACGGATATGAGAGAGAGTGAGAAAGAGCTAATAGTTTGACGAAAGCGCCGCGTAACGAGTAATTACTCGTTCGCGCTTGTCGACGACTGTGTAACGTCGCAGACGGTCAGTTGATTCCAGAAACTCCTCCGAGACGGTTGATTCCGGAGAGTTCAATTTCGAGAGTCCTCAGCAACAGTTCGCACGGAGCGCATCGATTGTCGATCGTGCTCCCGTTATAACGAACACTGCTTTCAGCTTAACACCAGCAAATTGTGAAACTGAATCGAGAATAACACACGACAATTCGTGTTGACTCTTCAGCACAATAGCTGCGCCTTTTAGTAATTTAGCGGTCTTTACCCTGAATTAGTACTGGGGCGAAAATCGGTGGGTTCACCTGGTTTTCGCCAACTATTGTTGTTCGACGTGGGAGCGTCAGGAGTCCACTCCTTGGATGACCACTGGTCGGCGGAGCACTACGTTAGTTGGCGCGCTATTCTAAACTTAAGACCCGCTACTCGTTCTCTACCGGGAATCGCCTTGGCGACGTTTAGAGGAACCAAAGAGCGACCGGAGAGTTTCGATATCGCTGTGTCCAGGCTTCCTTCACGACGCGGCGTGTTGAGGAAGACGGGTTAGAATTAGCGTTAGTCCACTCTTACTCCACGTCAAGACGTGTTGAGAAAGAAACGGTTAGTTCAGCCTCCGTTGTCAGCCACCGGGACTAGTTAATAGTAACCGTGGATCTCCCCGCTCACGGAATCCATACAGGAGATTTACAACCTCCGCCATGGTTTTCCGTTCGAGGCAATACGACTGTGCGGTCGTTGCACTAAAGATTTCATTGCGTAAATCTAGCCGACCGCCACGATTGTGTTCCTGAAAAAGACGGAACAGATCGGCCAAAACAGTCGACGCGTGGCTTACCGTAGTTAAAAGCCACGCACCAGTACACGCATTAGCACACACAGCACGGTTACCGTTGCTGTTTAAGTGTGCGCGTCAAAACATTCCCGAGACAGAACGTTAATACGATTATCGTATTTCAGGTGATTACACCCGTTCGTTCTTTTTCTGTTGTTCCAGAGATTATAACCTAGGACAACCAGGCCCGCCGACAGCCAGGCTACCGAGAAGTTAAATTCTTGCGATCGGCAAAAACACTTTGTATTATACAGAGCGAAAAGGGTCTGCAATAAACGACTGTCCTTTTCAGGACAGTCAAAGGGAATCAAAGGCATATTGGTTTGGAGTTACCTTTACCCACTCTCCCTCGTCCGGACCGGAGGAGGAAGTTTCACTTCCTCCAATATCGGTTGTAGTTGGCCGATATTTGAAACAAATTTCAACACATATATATATATATATATATATATTGTTCAGGATTTCTCGAAGTCCGGAACGTTCGACGTAGTCAAACAGTGTTATTCTTACTTTGGACTCTTTTTCTGGCTTCGCTTCGTGCGTCTTAACTATGGTGCAAAAACTTTAAATACGTCGAACGTTCTGGAAACAAGGTCTTCTTCGCAGCAGTTGAGAATATTCGAGAAGGAATTGAATTCCCGAATATTCTCGAAGCGTCACGAGCGCGTGAGCTCCCCTCAAGGGGTAGCACCTCACTCAAATCATAAATACCGGTGCGACGGCACCGGTCGCGCTCTTAGTTCGGGTCTTTTGTTCTGGTAATCTATTCTACTTCGGGTGTATCGACGTTATAGCTTAAACGTGCGACTACAATTACTTATTGGGTTTATTACTTTCGTATAACTTTAGACACGTTAATTATTGGTGTGCTTACCTGTAAATCTGCGTACTTTACGTATCTGCTTTGGCTGCTTAGTGCTTATCTTTGTAACTTTATACGGTTAATTTACTGGTGTGCTTACCTGTAAATCTGCGTACTTTACGTATCTGCTTTTGAGCTGCTTTCTCTATCGTGCTTATTGACTTATTGCGTATAACTAATTAACTGAGTGTGTGTGCGTATGACTGACTCCGTGTACTCGTGCCTACGGTTAACTTATTAATAAATAACTATTAAGATACGCGCCTCAGACTTTATTAAAACATACAGTCCACTCAACTTCTCACTTTTCCGTACATTTTTAAAAATAATTATATTATCTTAATATCTTCAATATTAAACTTTAATTTTTAAGCTATTTAAATTAATTAAATATTAAAATTAATAATATTATAATAAAAATTCTTTTTATAAATATTATAATACTTCTTCATCTTATTAAAATATTTTTTTCATAATAATAAAAAATATTAAAAGAATCAAATCGACCGATAAATATTTCCAATAAACCTTTCTCAACTTCTAACAATGTAAATCTTCTTATTTTTAAAGGAAAAATAGATAAATAAGATCATAATAAATTTATTATTATCAAATTATAAAAAAATATTTTAACTTTATTTATTATAATACTATTATATATAAAATAACCTAAAATTAAACCAATAATAATAAATCTTAAAATTAATATTTTAAAATAAAAATACTATCGAAATTCAATCAACTAATAGAACATACTCAAATCTACAAATATTTAAATCATATAAATCAAAAATATATAAAAATATTAATTCATAAATTTTAAAATACATAGATAATATAAATATTATAAATCTAAGAAATAAAAGTAAAATTATTACAGATAATATTATAATAAAAATAATTCAAAATATAATTTTATACATCTTTAGTATCACAAACTAAAATTTTTATTAAACTATTTAAATAAAAATTTAAATTTAATAAAAATAAAAAATTTAAAGGAATTAAATGTATAAATAAAACAATATATTCTTTTAATTTTCCAGAATTAAATCCTAAATAAAAAATTATTTTACCATGAGATCTATAAGTCAAAATATATAAAGTAAAAATTGAACTTAAAAAATAATTAAAATTAATAAACTCAGTAAATATGTATATTTTAATAAAACAATTCTAATTATTAAAATTTCTCTTATTAAGTTTAAAGAAAAAGGAGCTGATATATTAAAAAAAAACTAAAAATCATAATAATATTATTGAAGGCATAACATTTAATAATCCTTTATTAATTATAAATATTCGACTACCTGTAGGAACATAAATAATATTTACAATATAAAATATACTTGATGAACATAAACCATGAGCAATTATTATTATTAAAGAAGCAGTAATTATTAATTCTTCAAATATAAATATTCTAAAAAGTATAAAATTTATATGAACAACCGAAGAATAAGCAACTAATAATTTTATATCAATTTGTCGTAAACAAATTAATCTCAAAATTATTCTTCCAATTAAAGATAAAGATAAAATTAAATAATTTAATAAATTATTAAAAATTATTATTAATATTACTCGGATTAATCCATACCCTCCCAATTTGAATAAAACTGAAGCTAAAATTATTGAACCAAAATAAGGAGCTTCCACATGAGCTTTTAATAGTCAAAAATGTCTTAAAAATATAGGGAATTTAATTAAAAATACTATTAAAATAAAAATTATAAAAAATCTATTAATAGAATACTTAACCATTTCAATAAAAATAAATCTTATCCTAAATTTTATATTAAATCCTATATATATCCTATATATTAAAATTACTAAAAAAGGTAAAGAAAAAAATAACACACAATATATTATAAGATATCTTGCCTCAACTCGATTTTTATAAGAACCCCAGTAAAAAATTAATAAACATGTAGGAATAATTCTTAATTCATAAACTATATAAAATAATAATAAATCTATTCTCAAAAAAATTATTACTAAAATTATTAATAAAATTAAAAAAATATTAATAAAATATAATTGACTAAATTTTAAATTAATTCTTAAAATAATTAGTAATACTACCCAAATAGATAAAATAATTAATATTAAAGAAAGTTTTCTTAAACAAAATCTATATCTAATATAAATATTATCTAAAATTTCCAAATTTTGAAAAAAATAAAATATTATATAATACCTTAAAAAAATTAAAATATTTATTTTATTAAAAAAAATAAAATGTAAATTTAAAAAAAATTAATACAATTAATAATTCTATCATAAATTAATATTTATAATTTTTCATTTTTCATTTCCATAATAATGAATTATCATAATTATTAATCCCAAGGCTAATACTCTTTCACAAATAGAAAATAATAAATAAAATAATATAAAAGATTCTAAAAATCTTCTAGAACATAAAAAAATTATAAAATAAATTCTTACAACAATAAATTCTAAAGAAATTAAAACTATTAAAATATGATTATAATATTTTATAAATAAAAATATTCTTAAAATAATTTTAAAAAACATAATAAATTATTACTTAATAATATAAAGCTATATAATGTTACGAGCTGGGGCGTGCGAGTTTTAATTATCAAATGGCAGATGACCGAATCGCGTCGCGTACCTCGTTTGACCGTCCTCTCTCGATAAATAAGACCGGGTTCTGACTGGGGATCCTAAGACCGCAGCAGGCATCCGTTAATAACAATACAGGTACTTCCTCGCTTGCGTATTGCTTGCGACAGGTACGAGACAGATCCTAGGAACTGCTGTCACCTGTTATTACCGGAAGGCTGTATTGCACCTTTTGTGGATAGGTCCTAAGAACTACCACCTAGGCTGGGAGAGAGAGTGACGACGAATCGAGATACTACCCGTTAACAATTAATTGATTCACTCCGAGCGGTTGGAGTGAATCTGTGATGGGCTCGTTGCTGTTATTGATTTTAGTAAAGGAAATGCACAAGATGTTGATGTTCCCTTTTTGAACAGTTACAAATTTATTCTAACAAATCTCTATTAATGACTCTTTTACAAATGTGTTTAGTGTGTGAGTGTAACGCTTACCTAAGTAGCGACGACGTATATTGTTCGTTGACTCGTTGATAGGTCACTCCGCTTCGATTGCTGATTTATAGCAAGATCACAATGGTGAACGACACTTTAATTGAGCTTAGATACTTTCAGTGAATTCGAGCGGCGCACTCCTAAGACGCGTGGACTTAATCGGACAGAGTAACGTTGTGATGTCGTAAGATGGTTTTACACTGGCTTGGATGGAAAATGGGTGCCTTTTTATAGGGCTTGATTTTGGGGAAACAGGAGGAAAAATGGGAGGAAACTATAGGGCGAGTGGGAGGAATAGGCTTCCTTCTTCGCAGGTCTAGGTTGTTTACGGTAGGAGATGCTTTTAGGGTCCGGAGAGGCTACACTGCCTAGGGGATGTTTAGGTAATTGAAGTCAAGTGGGACCGACGTGGACTGTGGGAAACGCATTTTGAATTCACTGAAAGTATCCTGGGAACTTAAATAAAACTCTTCTGAGGCGCCTTTCTGTCGCCGAGCGTTCTTAACTAAATCGTATGAACTTATGCATACGCAACAATAATTTAAATTAAAATATTAATTTTGTAAATTAAAAATAAATAAATATGCTATAGCTTTCAAAAAAATAAAAATTTTATGTCTTTAATCTCCAAAATTAATATTTTAATTAAACTATTTCTTGAAATGTTTAAACTCACTATTTTAATAAAAATAATTATTTCTATATTTAGTATTTTTATATTATTAAGATTAATTTTCTTAATAAAAAATAATCCTATCTTATTTCTAATTTATCAAATAATTTTTACCCTAATAATTGTTATTATTATAAGTTTATACACAACCTCATTTAATATTTTTGCTCTTATTCTTTTTATTTCAATAATTAGAGGAATAATAGTAATATTTCTATTTTTTACAACATCAATTAGAGTATCAAAAATAAAAACAAATAATATATTTATAAAAATTATTATAATTTCACTAATAATAATTTTTATAATATTAATTATTTTAAAAATAAATATAATTGAATTTAAAAAAAACAAATAATTTAACTTATCAATATTCTAACATAATATATTATTTATTAAGAATTTTTTATTTATTCTTTTCAATAATTACTATTATTAAAATCTGTAAACAAAAATATAAATTTATTCGTCGAACACAATAATAATGTTTAAATATTCTAAATCTAATAATGACCCAATAATTAATGTATTTAAAAATACATTTATTGTTTTACCTACTCCTATAAATATTTCTAGATGATGAAATTTTGGTTCAATTCTTGCCTTAATTCTAATTATTCAAATTAGCTCAGGAATCCTTTTATCAATACATTATATCCCTCAAACATCAATAGCATTTGATAGAATCATTCATATTATTCAAAATATTGAAGGATGATATATCCGAACAGCCCATATAAATGGAGCATCTTTATTTCTCATTTGTATATATTTACATATTTGACGAGGATTATATTATCATTCTTATAACTTTAAACATGTTTGATTATTAGGTGTAATAATTTTAATATTATCTATAACAACTGCATTTATAGGATATGTTTTACCCTGAGGACAAATGTCATTGAGGAGCAACAGTTATCACAAATCTATTAACAGCTATCCCATCCTTTGGAAAATTTATAATTCACTGAATTTGAGGAGATTATTCAATTAGAACACAAACCCTTGGACGATTTTTTTGTATACATTATTTATTTCCTATTATTATTACATCTATAGTAATTATTCATTTAACATACCTCCATATATATGGATCTAATAATCCTAACCGAATTTCTAGAAATCCAGGAAAAATTAGATTTCATCCTTACTTCACTTGAATAGATTTAGTAGGATTTAGATGAATTTTAATAATTTTTTTTATTATTGTATTATATAATCCATATATTTTCTGTGACCCTGATAATTTCACCCCAGCTTCCCAAATAAATACCCCTAAACATATTCAACCTGAATGATATTTTCTATTTGCCTATACAATTTTACGTTCAATTCCTAATAAATTAGGGGGAGTAATTGGATTAATATTTTCAATTCTAATTTTAATAATTCTACCTTTTAACGGATTAACAAAATTTAAAACTACTAAATTTTATCCAATTAATCAATTTTATTTTTGAATATTTATATCAACATGTATTATTTTAACATGAACAGGTGCTAAACCAATTGAGTATCCTTACATATTTATTGCTCAAATTAGTGCAATTATTTATTTTTCATTTTTTATTATTTCTCCTATAATTAATAAATTATGAGTTAAAATTATTTTTATAAAAAATTAATTCTATAAGTTAATGAACTTGAAACAAGTATATATTTTGAAAATATATGATAGAAATTTAAATTTTCTATTAACTTAATATAAATAATAATTATGTAAAAAAATTACATAATTTAAAAAAAACAAAAAACAAAATATATGGTAAAATAAATTTTCAACATATATATATTAAATTGTTACGTGCCAAGCACATATAAAAAAGAACAGCGGCCACGTTTCGCTAATAAGCAAAATTGCAATAGCGAGAGGCTGTGGATGAGGGCGGGTTGATGAACTTTGGCGGAATTCTTTGGACAGGAAACGGGTGATTTCCTAAGTGGGAAGAATGAGCACAGCTCTTGGAATTCCCCCCCTTAGCGGTTCCAAAATCAACAAAAAGGAGCAGGAAATCACCGCGAGTTGCAATCGTTAGTCAAATCGCGAGGTGCGTGGCGATTTGCCCTTGTTACTATTTTGAGCCAGAGTTCGTGTTAAACTAGTGAAATTACTTCATAGTTACCGAAGGACTCAGTAAACAAGAAATTATCCAAATCTAAAATCAATCTTGAGATCGAAACCAATCTCCATCCTCATATATTAAATTTTTCTTTATAGTATTTATAGTATTTATCGTATTTATAGTATAGTGAAAGTAGAAGTGAAAAGTTCATCAGCCATTCCTTCATCTTCGGGCTCCCTCAGCAAACAATTGCTTCCAAGATAATATTCATTGGTGAGTTTTCCATACTTATGTTAGCATCGCGATACGAGGACCCAAACATATGTTTATATGCTTG
Source organism: Nysson spinosus (assembly GCA_910591585.2). NCBI lineage: Eukaryota > Metazoa > Arthropoda > Insecta > Hymenoptera > Crabronidae > Nysson > Nysson spinosus. The sequence continues at coordinate 2,528,142 of CAJUYC020000070.1, read as the reverse complement.
TCGGAATTTCCCTTGGGCCCATTCGTAAACTTAGCACGTTAGGAATTTACCAATCTAAGACTCCAACTAAAATAGGTATTGTAAAATTGTCATCCATTCTGGATTCCGATATTTCTGAACTATTCCGTGCAATTGTTTTTGTATAATGTGAAGAATCAATAGAACAGGCCAATAAGGTATTTATCCTCTATTCTGCGTTAACACCTATTTCATTCCTGACCTATGCGCGGATTCCGTATGGAATCTTAGATGATACAACCCATCCTAAATTAAATTTATTCAAGCGTTACGTGCGGAACGGCTAACCGCTCGGCCCACGAAATAATTCCTTACGCACGTAACAGGCTGAATTGGTGTCAGAAGTGGGATTTTCGTGTTGTCAATTAGCGCATGTGTTAGTGCAGAGTAATTAAAGGATCGTATAGATTTCGAGATTCGCACACTGTTGCACGGATGGTTCAAATAATCAACATCAATTATAATTACACGATAGCGATTGCTGAATTTTCCTTCACTTAATTTATCAAAATGGCCACAAATTCCTCTCGTAATGCAGCAGCACAAGTTTCTGCAAATGTTTCATTGGACGAATTACACGTTACTAATTTGATGATGGCTTCTATGGCTGAATGCTTCACAATTCAACACAGTACATTAAACATTCCCTTTTTCGACGGGAAAAACATTCCCCTTAAAAATTTCTTAGGTGACGTTCAAAATGGTGCAGTCTATGTGCCACCAGCACTGGAAACTTCATATGTAAAGGCAATATTAGGAAAATTGCAGGGAACAGCGAGAGATAGTATTTGGGGTAAAAATTTTCAAAAATTAGATGATCTCATAAAACATTTAAAGGAAAGATTTGCGCTGGGTAAAACATATCCATACTACCATCACGAAATAGAAAATATCCGAATGAGACGCGGAGAAGCGGTCAGTGACTTTGCAGATCGATTAAATATCTTAATCAGCGGTGCTCGAGTCGCTTTAGAAGATAAATATGGAGAACGCACTAATCAAATGATGGCTCCCGTAGAGGAATGTGCTTTAGAGGCTTTTATTCGAGGATTACCCGACGAAATCGCTATTGCGGTTGATTCGCGTGAACCAAAGAAAATACAGGACGCTGTAAAAATTGCTGCACGAATAGAAACCCGAATGAAATCAGGAATAATCCCCGGTGGTGAACCTTCGCGATTAATGTTATCACAACATTCAGTTCCGAATCCAGATTCTCGTGACTTACCTACCACCTACACAAACCGCTCCCAAACCTTGCGAGAGCAAGATTCGAGGAGTCCCAGTCCCATGAGAAATCCGAACTATAATCGCGCAAATTCACCGATTACCATTCTAAAATCTGCACGTCCTACATCACCTGTTCCTTACAAGCATCACCATTATCCGTTGCCACCGCATCCTTATCCATACTATCCACCGTATTTTTATCCACCAATGCCATATCCGCCTTACAGTCCAATATACGATCACCCTCAATCTTTCCATATGAATCCAAACTTGACTAATCATACTCTAACCAGAGCAAATTCTCCAACCCCAGTTCCTTCGCGAAGCATTGAACCTTCAAGATCCAACACACCCACTAACCAAAATTCCAGATCTTCTTCCCCTATCCCAACATTGATCATTTTAACTCGAATTCGCCGAGAAGGAACAGTGAAAATTTAAACTCCCGCACAACTCATCGTGCAGGCGCGACGGCGAGTTACTCGAATCAGGAGCGTCGAACAGTAAAATTTTTGGAAGCAGAGGAATCGTCTATTCCTATAAACGACAGCAAGAATCACCATTAATTAAAATGTCTGCGAAAGAATTACGCAATAAATCTGGTTTATTTTTGGTTGATACCGGCGCAGATATAAATCTGATAAAATTAAAGGCTTTGCACGAAGACGTCGAAGTAGACATTCAGGAATCAGTCTCTATAACTGGAATTACCCCGGAAAAATTGAGAACCTTAGGAACAACTACCGTTACACTTTTGGAACAACCAGTTAAATTTCACGTCGTTAGATCATCGTTTCCCTTGAATAATGATGGAATTTTAGGCAAAGATTACTTACGTCAAGAGCAGGCGGAAATCTCGTTCGCTCATAATACCTTGGTCACAAAAACTGAACCCATCAGACCTTTTAGGTTCATTGGGGAAGAACCAAATCAGAAATCTAAACGTAGTCCTCGTTCGCAAATTCTTACGATTAAAGCTCGCACTCGTCAACCGATAGCTATAGACGTGGTTAATTCAGAAATAAAAGAAGGATACTTGCCAAAGTTAGAATCAGTAGAAGGCTTATACATAGGCGAAGCAGCTGTTAGTGTACGCGATGGTGTCTGTCACGTATTAGCAATTAATACGTTGGAAGAAGACATACAGGTCGAAGTTACTCCACAAGAAGTAATTCCCTTTGAGTACTATGATTTTACCGAAGAAGAATATTTCGATTCAGACTCAGAAGTTCAAAATTTGCCCATAGTTCACGATAGGTTTTTCGAAATTCTAACACGTTTGCGTTTAGATCACCTAAATGACGAGGAACGAGACCATATAATCGAAATTATAGAAGAATACCCAAATCGCTTTTATTTGCCAGGAGACCAATTACCTTTCACCCCGTTAATAAAACATACAATTCCGACATCAGATGATTTACCGATTAATACTAGACAGTATCGCTTTCCACCGGTTCACAAGGAAGAAATACATCGTCAAATTTTGACAAAATTAAACAATAGGATAATTAAACCATCAAATTCGCCTTATAATTCACCTCTCTGGATCGTCCCTAAGAAACCTGATTCTCAAGGAAGACCCAGGTGGAGAATGGTAATTGATTTTCGCAAACTTAACGAAAAAACGATAGGAGATGCATATCCGTTACCAAATATAACCGATATTCTGGATCAATTAGGCCAAGCTAGATATTTCTCGATCATCGATCTCGCGAGTGGATTCCAACAAATAGAGATGGATCCAAAGGATAGGGCTAAAACAGCCTTTACAACTCCTAATGGGCACTACGAGTATATCCGTATGCCCGAAGGTTTGAGAAATGCACCTGCCACCTTTCAACGGCTTATGGATCAAACGTTACGTGGTTTGCAGGGAACGGAAGTTTTCGTTTATCTCGATGACATTGTAGTGTACGCAAAAACTCTTGAAGAACACGGAAAGAAAATTCGTAGATTATTTAATCGGTTAGAAAAAGCTAAATTGACATTACAACCCGATAAATGTGAATTTTTGAAAACTGAAGTAGCATACCTAGGACATATAATTAGTCAAAAGGGTGTAAGACCAGATCCAAAAAAGATTATAGCAGTAAAAAACTTTCCTCGACCAAAAACAGCAAAGAATGTCAGACAATTTTTAGGTTTAGCAGGTTATTATCGCAGATTTATTAAAGATTTTGCAGCAAAATCCAAACCATTAACAGAATTGTTAAAAAAGAACGCGACCTTCGTTTGGGGAAAGGAACAAAAACGTAGCTTCCAGGAATTACGAAAAGCGCTCTGTAGAGGTCCAATTCTCCAATATCCAAATTTTGATAAGCCTTTCACTTTAACAACAGACGCCTCAGATTTTGCGATAGGAGCAATACTCAGTCAGGAGGTTGATGGAAACGATTTACCAATAGCTTATCTTTCTAGAACTTTAACAAACCCTGAGAAAAATTATTTCACCACCGAAAAAGAATGTTTGGCAGTATTATACGCAATTTTGCATTTTAGGCCGTATCGTTACGGTAGGAAATTCACGTTAGTTAGCGATCAGGAACCCCTGAAATGGATAGACTCCATAAAGGATCCAGGGCAACGTTTAATTCGATGGAGATTGAAATTGCGTGACTACGACTATAATTTCGTTCATAAAGCAGGAAAATTAAACACAAGTGCAGACGCGTTATCCAGAAATCCTGTCGTTAAATTTAATCTCTCAGATACTAGCAGTACCGACTCTGACAGTGAACTTGAATCATCAAAAATTTTACCGATTCAAGAACAACCAGCAAAATCTAAATTTAGCTCAGCAGCAACCACATCTAGACCAATATCCAAATCAGTTTCGGAAGCACCCAGAAAACCAGGAAGGCCCATTGGATCGAAAAATAAACCAAAAATTTCAAACCCTTTAAATGTCAGTGCAATAGCAACTAGGACTCGAAATCAATTAAAACCCAACGCTTACATTCCACCACGACCTACAGTTCCATCGTCAGCAGATACCCCAGACGTAGATTCGGATAATTCGCATGATGAGTCATCAGAACCACCGATATTACGAAAAAGGAAAAGTGTAATGCCAAGCCTGGATCTACACAAGAAAATTACTTCTAAACATACGAAAGGGAAAGTATTGGAACCAATTGCCGAGGACGTTCACACTGAAACAGTAGACGAGACAACAATAAACGCTGACACCATACTACTAGAATTACAACCACCAGCAGAGGACAGTGACGATGACGTTTTTCTAGATGACGAACGAAGACTGTCTATAAACAAACAGGAATTACATGATTCTTTCAAACGTTTTGACGAATCTCTTAAAGAACACAGCGAAATTATGGAAGAATCATCAGGTAATACTTCGGACACTGACGAACTAGACGACGTAGAGTTAAATAGTAGAATAGAAAAATTACTTAAACAATATGGAACAGAAGGACATGATAAATCAAAACAAAGCAGACCAAAATTCATTGGCAACCCCATAGATCCACATTACCTACTCCTATTCCACATTCTAAACCATTAGCATTGTCAACTCCTTTTCCAGCTTCACCAATCAATACGAGACAGAATGCACTTCTACCAGGACACTTCAGTGAAACTAAATCAAAATCTGTTGGTATACCAAGGCGAATAATTCCAAGGACGGTATCAGGTAACGAGACGTACTGCACTGGCATCCAGCTGACTCAGGGAATTCCCCCGGATATCACACCTAGCACTCCCGTAAATCTTTCTCGGAAACCACAGCGCTCTTCAAAGAAATTAATTAATATTAGCCGAGAAAATTTGACCTACTCACATGATAATTATGTTCACTTTATTTCTGCTGATTGCGAATTGACAACATCCGTAGGAAAATTGCTAACAGATATAGGCGCTATCAGCGTTGAAAATTTCAGAGAAATTAAACCAAAGGATGGTCAAGTACTAATCACTAGACAGGGAAAGTACAAAATATTTAGCATCGTTGTGCAGAAACATCATTTTGACGAGACCTCCGTCGCGAAAATAAAAACCGGGCTTAGGAACTTAAAATTAATTCTTCCAAATTCCGATATTAATTCCTTTCGAATTTCAAAATCCGGTGATTATACCGATTCACTTACTCTCGAATCACTAAAGGAAATCCTAACAGAAATCTTCGAGGAAATCGACATCGAAATTACAATTTGCCTTGGGAAAATTCAAATTCCTCCCGAAGAACGTCGTCATAATATAATTTCAGAATTACATGAAGGCATAGTCGGCGGTCACAAAGGAGTAACTAAAACGTATCGTAGGATTCGTGAAAGATTCTATTGGCCAGGAATGATGAATGATATTCAAAATTTCATTAGAACTTGCCAGAGCTGTCAAGAAAATAAATTAGTCAGAACAAAAACGCGTCAACCAATGATAATCACAGATACCCCTATAGAACCGTTTGCTAAAGTATCATTAGATACTGTGGGACCCCTACCTACAACCCCTGATGGCAATCGGCACATATTGACTATGCAAGATAATTTGACAAAATATTGCATCGCCGTTCCCGTACCGGATATAAAAGCTGAAACAATTGCTCACGCGATAGTAATATATTTAATCTTACAATTTGGAGCTCCGCGTATTATATTAACCGACAGAGGAACAAGTTTTATAAACAAGATTCTAAAGGAATTAACAAAAATCTTCAAAATTCATCACGTAACAACGTCTGGTTACAGACCACAGACAAACGGTGCTTTAGAAAGGAGCCATATAGTATTAACGGACTATATAAAACATTATATAAATGATTTCGATGATTGGGATAAGTTAGTTCCGTTTGCCATGTTCTCATACAACACCTCAGTACACGAAGCCACTAACTTCACTCCATATGAATTAGTTTTTGGAAAATTAGCTCGTTACCCTAGTTCATTTCCCGAAGATGATGATATGCTAACGTATAATTCATATCTTCGTGAATTGATAATTCGACTTTCCGAATCACAAATATTAGCCGGACAAAATTTAATTTCTGCTAAACATAAGTCTAAAGGATATTATGATGAAAAGGCACGACCATTCCCAGGAAAAGTAGGAGATATGGCTCGCGTTCTAGTAGAACCCAGAAAAGGAAAGTTCAGTACTCGATATCATGGTCCCTATAAAATAGTTGGAGTTTTGGAGAAAAATAATATTGTTTTGGAAGATGGTAATGGTAAAAGATTCATCAAACACGCAGATAAAGTAGAATTGGCTGCACAGTAATTTCCAAGTTCATAGAATACTAATCATTGATGCCTGATATTTGATAAGGAATGGCAATGGACTCGGCGATGCTCATCCTATTACTGGGGCTAGTAGCAGCGGTAAATTCAGAGGACAAATATCAAATTACTGAGCTGAAGAACAGTCCGGGATTATATTTTGAAAAAAATATATAAAAAGAAAATGAATCATATATACCCATGTATTTTCATGATAAGAATAATTGCAATAGTTTTGTTTAGATAATACTAAATTTAAAAGATCAGGATGAGTTATATCGAATCACTTAAATCGATACTTACTCGGAAATTTACTTTAAGGAATCACAAACGACTCAAAACAAGTACACCAGCACATAAATTCTGTTTTTATTAATCACAAATCATATATCAAAAGGAAATCCAAATAATTTGGGAGACACATTAATAGTATCTCCACTGAATTCAATCCACTGTATGAATTCGATTGCAAATTGGACCAATTGGCAAAACAATCATCACAACGGAGAAGTTACATCACAACCAATTTCTTCAACTGGAGCAATACTACTCTGCAACCGAAGTATCATCATGCACATAATATTTTGGCCACTAATTAAGAAGAAGAGGAACAAGGAAGACAACCATCCAAACAACAGCACTAGAGGAAGACTCACAATCAACAACATCAAGAAATCGGGATTGTCGATTACAAAAACTCAGAATGTTACACTTAATTATTTTATATTAATTTTCTTCTATTGTTTTGGTTTAAAACTTGTTGCATGCATTTATTTATTGTTTATTATCTTTTATTATTTTACTCTTGTTTGATTAATATTTACATGACCGAGAAAATGGACTCTGTCGAAAATACCATGAATAGATCCAGGAGGAGCGGAAGGAACGTAGCGTATGTTACCTTCAGCACCACCGAGGAGGCCGGAGCACTATCATTCTGTGTGATGTCATTCGTACGCAAAAAGCGAAAGACAAAGGAGACACTGAGCAAGTGAGCAGAGCTTGGCGTTCCCGGAGTGTCAACAACCTTCTCCAGGGAAACTCAACTGACATTGTCGGTTAACCAATAGCCTTATGGAAGTACAACATCCAACCTTTACTACTAGGCAGTAGTTCGATTTGGACCTACTCTACGGAAAATGGTCCTAGACAATCATTATAACTTGTCATCATCAACATAAATCACGGAACAACTATCAGAACCGAAGCTCTTCGTGGACTCGGAAATCTTTCGACTCTGCGGCACCCTTCGACAAGAAGATGTTAAGAAGCCAGGATGACGAGCTGGAGAGCATCCACTACATGACGTACGTGTCTCTGCCTTGCTGAAGCCTCTATTATTACAACAACGGTCATCCTCGGAGGGATGCTGAATGGTTAGCGTATTCTCACGATTCTTTCGTTTAAACGCGATAAATTAAATATTTTATATTAGATCATCTGTACATTTTTCTAATAGTACTTTGCGAAATCCATATTTTGCTCATAATTTAGTTAAGCGAATCATGCACGAGCAATCAATCATAAGCAATAATTTATATTTCATATAAGTTCAACCATTTTATGTAGAACCACCTGTTCAATAATTGCGAAAAATTGTATACATACGAACATCTCTCGAACTTAACCTACGGTTAAACATCATCGAGGACGATGATGATTCTAAGGGGGGAGGGGTGTTACGTGCCAAGCACATATAAAAAAGAACAGCGGCCACGTTTCGCTAATAAGCAAAATTGCAATAGCGAGAGGCTGTGGATGAGGGCGGGTTGATGAACTTTGGCGGAATTCTTTGGACAGGAAACGGGTGATTTCCTAAGTGGGAAGAATGAGCACAGCTCTTGGAATTCCCCCCCTTAGCGGTTCCAAAATCAACAAAAAGGAGCAGGAAATCACCGCGAGTTGCAATCGTTAGTCAAATCGCGAGGTGCGTGGCGATTTGCCCTTGTTACTATTTTGAGCCAGAGTTCGTGTTAAACTAGTGAAATTACTTCATAGTTACCGAAGGACTCAGTAAACAAGAAATTATCCAAATCTAAAATCAATCTTGAGATCGAAACCAGTCTCCATCCTCATATATTAAATTTTTCTTTATAGTATTTATAGTATTTATCGTATTTATAGTATAGTGAAAGTAGAAGTGAAAAGTTCATCAGCCATTCCTTCATCTTCGGGCTCCCTCAGCAAACAATTGCTTCCAAGATAATATTCATTGGTGAGTTTTCCATACTTATGTTAGCATCGCGATACGAGGACCCAAACATATGTTTATATGCTTGTCGGAATTTCCCTTGGGCCCATTCGTAAACTTAGCACGTTAGGAATTTACCAATCTATATTCATTCTGGATTCCGATATTTCTGAACTATTCCGTGTAATTGTTTTTGTATAATGTGAAGAATCAATAGAACAGGCCAATAAGGTATTTATCCTCTATTCTGCGTTAACACCTCTTTCATTCCTGACCTATGCGCGGATTCCGTATGGAATCTTAGATGATACAACCCATCCTAAATTAAATTTATTCAAGCGTTACGCGCGGAACGGCTAACCGCTCGGCCCACGAAATAATTCCTTACGCACGTAACAAAATCATCATACCGTAAACGAGGTATAATTGCTCGAATAAAAATAATAATAAAAATTATAAATAAATAAAATAATAAAAATTTTAAAGAAAATACTTTAAATTCTGTAAATAATACACCTGTTATTATTCTTATAAATATAATTATTATATATTCAGATATAAAAATTAATGCAAACCCTCATCTGTAATATTCTGTATTAAAACCAGAAACTAATTCTGATTCTCCTTCAACTAAATCTATTAGAGCAGCAACACAATCTGAATGTATGTAGTAAACAAATAGTCGACTGGTTTCTGTCCAGTCGTTTTGGTTACCGCGTTGTTGTTTCGTTATTAATAAAAGACAGGTTCATACTCTGCAATAGGTTATGGGCCCAGCTCCCTTGGAATAGTATATTTTAGGTAGTTAATTAAAGTCAATATATCGCGAGTGAAGATAATAAGTGTATGTGCGCGAAAATGAGTACCAGCAGTTATACACGAATAGAAATGTTAGAAAGGGCTAATTATGAGACTTGGAAATTACAAGCCGAAGCCCTTTTGGTGAAGAATGATGCATGGGGATATGTGAGTGGTGAGATACCGAAACCGGATTTGGCAGAAGCAGCTATAGTCACAAAGCAGTGGAAAATTGCTGACAAGAAAGCCAGGTCAGATCTAATACTATCTATCCACCCTCATGCATTAAAACAAATCAAGAATTGTACCACATCTCGAGATGTTTGGCTTAAATTAGAAAGTACCTATCAATCTAAGGGACCTGCTCGAAAAGCGAACCTTTTAAAACAACTCACTTTGCAAAAAATGCGTGAAGGTGAAGACACACGAGACCACATTTCTAAATTCTTTGATGTGGTTGACAAGCTACAAGAAATGGATGTAGACATCAATAAGGATTTGTTAGCCATAATGTTATTGTATAGTCTCCCAGAGAAATTTGAAAATTTCCGATGTGCAATCGAATCCAGAGATGAATTACCATCACCGGAAATATTGAAGATAAAGATAGTTGAAGAAAGTGATGCACGCAATCAGAAATTAAAGGAAGAAGGCCCGAATGCAATGATGGTTGGAAGACAAGCATTCAAAAATCATAAATTCCGGAACAATAGGCCCAACGAGCGTAGGGAAGAACATAGAGAAGAATACAAAATTCCGTTGCCATAAATGCAAAAAGGTGGGACACAAAGCTATAGACTGCAGACTAGAAGATGGGAAATACAAACCTTGGAAGTCGGGAAAGCAGAGTCCCAAGGAATCTAGCTTACTAGTCACAGATAGAAAAGACTATGCTTTAAAGTCCGGACACGACATAAGTACAAGCGATTGGTGCTTAGATAGTGGTTGTACATCGCATATTACGAAGCAAGAAGAAAGCCTAAAGAATCTGGAGTCATATGAGTTCGAAGACTTGAATTTAGCGACTAACAATACATCAGCTAAAGTATTGGCGAAAGGGGCAGCATCTATTATTGCCTCAAACAAAGATGGCAGTCAGAAAATAAATTTATTAAATACCTTATATGTTCCAGGATTACGCACAAATTTAATGTCTGTTTCAAAGATTACAGACAAGGCATATAATGTAACCTTCGGTAGAAACGGTGCTCTAGTCAAGGATAGAGCAGGAAGCATTTTAATGCGCGCTGACAGAATCGATGGTTTATATTACATTAGGCAAAGCACACAATATGCAGGAAGAATGTCGAGTGAATCAGAAGAAAATTTAAAAATATGGCATGAGAGATACGGACACTTGAACGGAAGAGATCTGAAGAAAATGGTTGCTAACAAAGAGGTATGTGGCATCAGAATCAGAACACAAAAAGAACTACCTACGTGTGAAGTATGCTTAAAAGGCAAACTTACGCAGACACCTTTCCCAAAAGAGTCCAGTCGTAAATTGGAACTGCTAGAATTAGTACATACAGACTTATGTGGACCGATGAGGACAGAGTCATTGAATGGGTCAAAATATTTCTTAATCTTCGTAGAAGACAGAACGAGGTGGTGCGAAGTGAGATTCTTGAAGAGTAAAAGCCCTCACTGAATTCAAAAAGTACAAGAGCATGGTTGAAAACTTCACTGGTAGAAAAATCAAATACATTCAGTCCGACAACGGAAAATAATATTGCAATAAAGAATTTGACGACTATTTACAAAAATCTGGAATCCAAAGAAGATTGACAATCCCGCACACGCCGCAACAAAATGGCACCGCGGAATGCATGAATAGAACACTTGTGGAAATGGCAAGATGTCTACTAATTCAATCGAAACTATCCCCATCGTTTTGGGCAGAAGCACTGCATACAGCTAATTACATCCGCAATAGATGCCCCGCAAACCACTTAAATGGGCAAACACCTTATAAACTTTGGACCAGTAAAAGGCCAAATGTGAAATATTTCCGAACACTCGGATGTAAAGGATATGCATTGGACCGAGATACAAACAAAGCAAAATTTTCTCCAAGATCCAGAGAGTGTATATTCGTAGGTTATTCTTTGGAATCTAAAGGTTACCGAGTTTGGGTACCTAGTGAAAGGAAAATAATTGTATCCAGAGATATAAAATTCTTCGAAGAAATTGGTGCCGGAACAAAATATGAAGAATTCGTTAATGAAAATAGGATGATTAATGGAAACAAACTAAAGGAAAGAAAATATGCTGAAATAGAGACAAAAACGATCAGAGACCTCGGAGAACAAAACTCATTACAAGAAGAAGAAGAAGATGATGATGAAGAATACGAAGAAGCTATGGAGTGGACTCACGAAGAACCACAAAATAATGAAAACAGTGAAACCTGCGAACAAAGGGAAGAAAATGGGTTAAATAACCAACATCAAGAGCAAGAACAGGTAATACAAAATCCAGAAGTACAGTTGCGAAGAACCGTGGGGAGACCCAAAATAATAAGGACGGGAAATCCAGGAAGACCCAAGAAACAATATCACTATGAGGTAGCACAACAAGTCACTACAAAAGAAGAAGAGACAGAAGAAAATGTGGATACAAGTGAAATTTCGGCTAAAAAGGCAATGGCCAGTAAAGATAGGGAAGAGTGGAAAGCAGCCATACGTAGTGAGATAATGTCTATGATCAAAAATAATACGTGGGAAATCGTAGATCGACCAAGGGACCGAAGCATCGTAAGCTGTCGTTTAATATTACGGAATAAATGTAAGGCTGACGGGACGCTGGATAGGAGGAAGGCGAGACTCGTAGCTCGAGGTTTTACACAAGTCCCGGGAATGGACTTTCATGAAACTTTTGCACCAGTAGCAAGATTGAGTTCCATAAGGACATTAATCGCTCTAGCAGTTGAGCGAGACATGCTGGTTGATCATCTTGATGTATCGACCGCTTTTCTGAATGGAGATATAGATGAAGAGATATACATGGAAATACCAGAAATGCTGGAAGAAACATTACAAGACATAAGATCAGCAAAGGACAGTAAAATCAGTAAGGATCAGAAGATCAGAATTAACAAAATGTTGCAAGATATTAAAGGCGAGAATAAAGTCTGTTTACTAAAGAAGGCAATTTATGGTTTGAAACAATCAAGCAGACAATGGAATATTAGACTTGATGAGAAATTGCGTGAATTAGGATTGCAATCGATGAATCCTGACCCGTGTGTTTACTTCAAAATAATGAACGAAAATTTGGTTATCGTGGCGATTTATGTCGATGATATATTAATGATATCAAGAAATAGAGAACACATGGAAGAATTAAAACAAGGACTAATGTCAACGTTTGAAATGAAGGACTTAGGACCCATTCAGCATTGCTTAGGAATTAAGTTCACGCGGAGTAAGGGGAAGATGGCGATGACTCAGAAGACCTATATTGAAGACACATTGAGAAAATTTGGCATGAGTGATGCGAAACCGATTTCTACTCCTTGTGAACTAAATAAACGGGATATAAAGGAAGAAACGAATGAAGATGTATCGGGAGCCGAAATTAAAGGGTTGCCATATAGGGAACTGATAGGATCGTTGATGTACATAGCCATTGCCACGAGACCAGACATAGCTCACGTGGTGAGCTGGCTCAGTCAATTCAGCTCCAATTTTGATCAAAACCATTGAAAAGCTGCGAAAAGAGTTCTGCGATACTTGAGGGGAAGCCTAAATTATGGATTAGTGTTCACCAAAGCCAAAGAAGATTTAATGGGATATGTTGACGCGGATTGGGGAGCCTGCCCGGATGATGGAAGGTCATATACTGGTTACATCTTCAAATATGGTAATGCAGCTATAAGCTGGGAATCACGGAAACAGCGAACAGTAGCCCTGTCTAGTACGGAGACAGAGTACATGGCTCTGACAGAAGCGACGAAAGAAGCAATCAACCTCCAAACTTTCCTGAAAGAATTAGGCGTTAGAGATGAGACACCATTGACACCGTGGAACGATAATCAAGGAGCACAAAAATTGGCCAAAAACGCCGTATTTCACAGGAGGACCAAGCATATCGATATAAGGCATCATTTCGTCCGCGATGCATTGAAAGAAAGATCTGTTGTATTAAAATATATGCCAACGCAGGAAATGATGGCCGATGTGCTGACGAAGGGACTACCACATTCAAAACACGAACACTGTCGTGAATTACTGGGAGTCCAGTCAATCGAAGATTGAAGTTGAAGACTCGGTGGAGAGTAACAACATTTACGATTGAGGGGAAGTATTAGAGCAGCAACACAATCTGAATGTATGTAGTAAACAAATAGTCGACTGGTTTCTGTCCAGTCGTTTTGGTTACCGCGTTGTTGTTTCGTTATTAATAAAAGAAAGGTTCATACTCTGCAATAAAATCAAATGGGGATCGATTTAATTCTGCTAAAAGACAAATTAATCAAAATACTAAAATAGGTAAGTAAATAAAAAAAAATTTAAAATCAAGAAAAGAAAAACTAAAGGATATAATAAAAAAATTAAACAAAATTAAAAATAAATTAATTTCATAAGAAATTGATTGAACAACAGCTCGTAAAGCCCCAATTATTGAATAATTAGAATTAGATGATCATCCTACAATTATTGCAGGATAAACTCTTGCCCCAAAAAAACATATTATTACTAAAGAATTAAATTCTATTCTTCAAATATTATTAGAAAAGGGTATAACAATTCAAATTAATAAAGAAATTATTATTATTATTATAGGTATTAGATGAAAAAATAAAATTCTAGAATTTCTTAAAATAATAATTTCTTTAGAAAATAATTTAATTGCATCACCTAAGGGTTGAAATAATCCTATTACTCCTACTTTATTTGGACCTTTACGGTATTGAATATATCCTAAAATTTTTCGTTCTACAAGTACTAAAAATCCAACTCTTACTAATTGTTGGAAATAGTATATCGACATGCATGTGTTACGAGCCGGGGCGCGGCGTGCGTGGACCGACGTAGAAATTCAGTACCCTGCTTGTGGCGTCTCTCGAATTAATATACCCGGGAGAGGGGTCTCGGCGTTGTGACCCCTCTGCCTTCTCCCGTTAATAACAAATCCGAAGATTCGCGTCAGTAAAGGTGGATCTACTTGGTAACCACCACTGACTGGTAGAGAGAAGTAGCCAGAAGCAGGTGCTCGCGAACTCAGATAATCCTCGCTTACGAATGAATATACCCAGGAGAGGGTTTTCGGCGTTGTGACCCCTCTGCCTTCTCCTGTTAATAACGAATCCTAAGATTCGCGTCAGTAAAGGTGGATCTACTTGGTAACCACCACTGACTTTATCTAAGTGAGTACCGTCTGAGTCGCAGCTCGTTAACTTATTATTTGATTGTACACTCCGAGCGGCTGGAGTGAACTCACGGGATCGTGCTCAAACGATGATTCTAGTATTAGAGGGTAGGTCAGAGTTATTGACTACAAGGGTTATATAAAAATATCTAAATATATTATCACAGTTTCTGAATGTTTAAAGACCTGGCCTTTACAAATGATGTTGAGTGTTACCTTGCGGTTTCGGTGTACGGTTGATACTAGAAACTGACTTTGATGTTATGGGTAACTTGTCCCAGGCTTCAGCAATTCCCCTTAAGCTGTTTGAACTTGACTACCATTGGGCCCTAAAGAGCTGCTCTATTTATACCAAGAAAAACGTGGTTTACCGAAAGGTGGAAAAAAGGTGGAGCTAGCGGCGTCGCTACCGAACCCCGGGCGCGAAACACCTAGGTGCCTCGCCCTGGGCCCGGTAACGACGTATTGTTTTTCGGGGGTATTGTTGGAAGCCCAAGACAGGTTGTCTGCTTTCTATTTGCACTGTCGGCCGACTTTCCGGTGTTACTCCGAGAATTTAAGAAATTCTCATAGAGAAAGACGCGTATGTAACACATGTATGTATATCTGATGACATTCTAGGAGGCCACGGATCTAGATGACTTTCGTTCTTGTATGTTCTTTTGTCTATTGATTTTCGGTGGTTGCGTTTTAGATTTGTTAGCGGTCGGTCGTACTATTTATTCTGTCTCCATTATGTATGTGTTTTAATGTTCCTAAATATAATATTGTTCATCCGTTTAAATCTTATATTATATTTCATTCCTGCGTTTTACCCAAAAACCAAACACTAATATTATAATAATAAGTAAAATAAATGAAACTAAATTTAAAATTATATAATTAATTAAAATTATTGTTTAAATTAATATAAAATTAATTTATTTATAATTTCTAAAATTATTACACTTTTCTGCCAAAACAATATAATTATAATTATTCTTCTTTTAAAAAATATTTTTAATAAATGATCCTTTCGAACAAATTTATTATTTTTAATTATAAATAGATAGAAACCGATCTGGTTCACACCGATCTGAACTCAAATCATGTAAGATTTTAAAATTCGAACAGACTTAAATATTAAACTTATACTTCTAATTTTTATCTTAATTCAACATCGAGGTCGCAAACATTTTTATCAATAAGATCTATCTAAAAATATTACGCTGTTATCCCTAAAGTATTTTATTCTTTTAAATTTTTCTAAAAATTCATTTAATACAAAAATTATTGTAAGTTTAATTAAATATTAAAATTAATTAAAAATTTTTATTTTAAATAAAATAAATAATTTTAAATAAAATACAAATTTTATGTTGGATTTATTTACAGAAAGGTTCTTAGTTACAAAACTTATCAATTCTTTTTCTTGGAACTGTCGAGAGAACCGAACCGCATTGCTTATATTATAAAGATGTTTATGCTAACGGTCGGGAGACCGATAGCGTCGTTATGCCTCCTCTGATTCAGTTTTAGTTCGTTAGAATCTTTTATGGAAGTTAGACGTACCTTCAGCTAGCATTCATTCAATAAAAGAATACTCGCTTTACATAACTTGTATTAGTTATTTCCATCACCCCTATATATAATCCAATAGGTTTTGGGCCCAGTATTCGCTGTGTAATACCTGTGCTGTGATAGATAAAGTGAAATTAAAAACTGATTGTGCGACAGAACTGGAACTGTTATTCATTTATCTTGTGTGGTGACTTCAATAATATAAAAAGGGGACAATGGAAAATTTAAAATTAAAAAGGAACATTAAACCTTTTGATGGTGACAAATACAGTGTGTGGAAGTTTAGAATACGGGCTTTGTTGACTGAACTTGATGTAATTCAAGTTATTGATAACGCGATCCCGCTAATACTAAGCGAAGAGTGGAAGAAAGCCGAAAGAATTGCCAAGAGTGTCATCGTGGAATACTTAGCGGATTCCTTTCTTGGATTTGCAAACGCCGAAAATACTGCACGACAAGTTTTCTGCAATTTAGACGTGATCTACGAGCGGAAAAGTCTTGCCACCCAAGTAGCTCTGCGAAAGAAGCTGCTAAGCTTGAAATTGCAGGGTGATATGCAACTGATCAAACATTTTAGAATATTTGAAGACTTGATCACTGAATTGTTGGCGGCAGGTGCGAAATTGGAAGAAACGGACAAAGTTTCACATTTATTACTTACTCTTCCTACATGTTATGATGGCGTCATAACGGCAATAGAAACATTGTCGGAAGATAATTTAACATTGGCGTTTGTTAAGACGAGGCTTCTGGATCATGAAGTGAAATTAACAAACGAAAATCGTGATACGAGTGCAAAGGTGCTCCAAGCCGAATATACCAATGATATGACAAGGAAACACAATTTTACCAGTCACAAGCCGTTAAAGAAATTCCGACAGGGACAATACCGAACACGACCTGCTAAATCAAATAATACATTTCATATGAAATGTCATCAGTGTGGAAGAACAGGACATGTGAAGAAAAACTGCTACCATTATAAAAGAGTTTTTCAGCACCAAAATTCTAATAAACAGCAAACTGTGCAAACAATTCAAGCAATACCATCAACCGCAAACAACAGATCTGGTTTTGCTTTTATGCTCGAAAGTCATGGATTTGAAGAGGAGGGTAACCAGATTACTTTTCTTCTCGACTCTGGGGCATCGGACCATGTAACCAACCGAGAAGATTTGGTGAAGAACTTCGTTGACCTGCAGCCGCCGATGAAAATTTCCGTGGCGAAGGACGGGGTGTTTATTACCGCCATTAAAAAGGGAACCCTGAAGGTTACCAGTAATATGGGAATCGAAGGACTGATTGAGGATGTTCTTTTCTGCCCAGAAGTCCCATTCAATTTGCTGTCCGTCCGAAAGATGCAGGAGGCTGGTTTAACCACTATCTTCCATGAAACTGGGGTAATAATAAATAAAAGTGGTAAAACCATTATGAAAGGTAAGCCGAAAAATAATTTAATCGGTATAGATTTTATAGTCGAGTCCAACGCCGTACATTCTTTTGCGCAGGCAATTACCGTAGGTAATAATTATGAGTTATGGCATCAACGTTTGGGTCATATTGGTAAATCTAAATTCTTAGAATTAAAGAATAAAGAAATGATGCATGACATAGGGCATTTGGATAAAGTTAAGCCAAATGATAGTTTGTGTGAAGCTTGCATAAAAGGTAAACATGCGCGATTGCCGTTTGAAAAGGCGAAAGATAAAAGTTACGTGAAAAGACCTTTGTTTATTGTGCATACAGATGTATGTGGCCCAATCACTCCTTCGACAAATAATAATAAAAATTACTTCGTACTTTTTGTCGATGAGTACACGCATTATTGTGTAACATACTTAGTTACATACAAGTCAGACAATTTTTCGGTCTTTAAGGACTATGTTGCGAAAAGTGAGGCTCATTTTAATTTGAAACTTGTCAATTTTTATTGTGATAACGGTAGAGAGTATCTATCGAGCGAGATGAAGGTATTGTGTGCAAAAAGGCATTAGTTATCATTTAACAGTTCCACGAACCCCACAATTAAATGGTGTGTCAGAACGCATGGTTAGGACAATAACTGAAAAGGCTCGCGCTATGGTAATTGGTGCTAGTTTAGAAAAAGTTTTCTGGGGTGAAGCAGTTCTTACTGCTACATATCTAATAAACCTGACCCCGACTAAAGCCTTAAAGTATCCTAAAACACCATATGAATTGTGGCATAGTAGAAAGCCTCAATTAAAATATTTAAAGATTTTTGGTTCTACAGTTTTTGTACATGTGAAAACAAGTCGTACTAAATTCGAAGAAAAATCCTGGAAAGGGATATTAATTGGTTACGAACCAAATGGGTATAAAGTGTGGGATGTGGAAAAGGAAAAGTCTGTTATAGTTAGAGATGTGGTTGTTGACGAAACAAATTTTTGGGTATCCAGGCCAGCAATAAAGCCTGAAGGGGTTAATTCTAAACACTCCCAAATCGAAACTGATATATCTGGCGCACAGTCAGGATCAGTAACAGAGTGTCATAAATCTGATAATGTTAAATCAGATACAATAAAACAGACCGTGGAAGAAAATTCCAATGAAAATGTCAAATTAGGTCATCGACCTAATGAATCTGTGACTGAAACAGATGTGCACACTGAGTCTTTATCTCGAAGCGATGGATACAAAGAACAAGTAAGCGTAGAGTTAAGAAGGAGTGATAGGATAAAAAGTCGACCCGCGGTTTCCTATAGCAAAGACGATGCGCTAGATGAATATCTTATGTGTGCGCAATCTTTTGTATATGAGATTCCTAATACTTATGAGGAAGTTAAAAATAGCAGAGACAAAGTTTTGTGGGAAAAAGCTATTGAAGATGAGATTAATTCTCTTCTGACAAATAACACCTGGACTTTGGTATCAAGACCAAAAGATAAAAATATTGTAGATTGTAAATGGGTATTTACTATTAAAAATGATGCATTTGGAAACCCATCAAAATATAAAGCACGTCTTGTTGCTCGAGGTTTTAGTCAAAAATTCTTAATAGATTATAATGAGACATTTGCACCAGTTGCAAGGATATCAAGTTTTAGATTTATAATAGCTTTTGCAAACCAGTTTAACCTGTTAGTACATCATATGGATGTAAAGACTGCATTCTTAAACGGAATATTAAAAGAGGAAATTTATATGAAGGTCCCGGAAGGAGTTAGAAGTGAAATTGATCAGGTGTGTAAATTAAATAAAGCTTTGTACGGACTAAAGCAGGCAGCAAGATGCTGGTTTGAAATATTTGAACATAGTCTCAAAGATAAAGGATTTAAAAATTCTCCCGTTGATCGTTGTATTTACATGTTAGATAAAGGTGATATATCTAAAAACATCTATGTGGTACTTTATGTGGATGATCTTGTAATTGTCACTGCTGATATTGAGACAATGAACCATTTCAAAAGATATTTAATGAATAAATTCTGCATGGTGGATTTGAAAGAAATTAAACTCTTTGTGGGGATTAAAATTGAAAGAAGTGCAAATAAGATAACTTTAGATCAAAGTGCATATATAAAAACAATATTGAATAGATTTAATATGCATGAGTGTAATTCAATTAATACACCCCTTGAAAGTAAATTAGACTATGAAGCTCTAAATTCAGACGACAAGTATGACGCTCCTTGCCGAAGCGTTATTGGGTGTTTAATGTACGTAATGTTGTGTACACGACCAGACTTAAGCACAGCTGTTAATATTTTGAGCAGATTTTTAAATAAAAATAATAAAGAGTTGTGGAAATGTTTAAAAAGAGTACTCAGATATCTCAAAGGTTCAATCGATATCAAGTTGACATATGAGAGATGTGATTATAACGATTTTTTTTAAATGGTTATGTTGATTCAGATTGGGGAGGTAATGATAGAAGTGATAGGAAAAGTACAACAGGATACGTATTTAAATTATTTGAACAGTGCACAATATGCTGGAGTACGAAACGACAAATATCAGTAGCCGCCTCAACTACTGAAGCTGAATATATGGCACTTTTTGAAGCCGTGAGAGAAGCACTGTGGTTAAAATCATTAGCAACCAGTATTAATTTAATTATATCAGAACCAATCACAATTTTTGAGGATAATAATGGTTGTATCAGCATTGCAAACAACCCGACAAACCACAAAAGATCGAAGCATATTGATATTAAATATCACTTCTCCAGAGAACAGATTGAGAAAAACATAATAAAATTAAAATATGTTTCCACAGGTGATCAACTGGCTGACATCTTTACAAAGCCACTACCAGCAGCCAGATTTATAATATTGAGAACTGGATTGAGTTTGTCATAGAAATGTATATGTATATATACATAATTTAAAATGTGTTGAATAATGGTCTGATTAGGTTTTCTGGGTTTCCCTAATTCTATGCAACAAATGTTGGACCATATGTAGCTCCCAGAGAAAGCGAGATGAAGGTGTGTCTTTACTTCGGAAATAATCGATTAACTTTTGAGGGGGCCTGTTGGATTTATTTACAGAAAGGTTCTTAGTTACAAAACTTATCAATTCTTTTTTTTGGAACTGTCGAGAGAACCGAACCGCATTGCTTATATTATAAAGATGTTTATGCTAACGGTCGGGAGACCGATAGCGTCGTTATGCCTCCTCTGATTCAGTTTTAGTTCGTTAGAATCTTTTATGGAAGTTAGACGTACCTTCAGCTAGCATTCATTCAATAAAAGAATACTCGCTTTACATAACTGGTATTAGTTATTTCCATCACCCCTATATATAATCCAATATTTTAATATAAAAATCTATAGGGTCTTCTCGTCTTATAATAAAATTTTAGCTTTTTTACTAAAAAATAAAATTCAATATTATTCAATTGAAACAGTTATTATTTCGTCAAATCTTTCATTCAAGCCTTCATTAAAAAGACAATTGATTATGCTACCTTTGTACAGTTAAAATACTGCAGCCATAACAAAATTTTCATTGGGCAGACCCGACCTTAAATTATAAACAAAAAGACATGTTTTTGATAAACAAGCGAATAATAAATTTGCCTAATTAATTCTTTAACTAAATTTTAATATTAAAATTTAATTATATAAATATTTTTACTAATTTTATCATTAAAATTATTAAAAAATAATTTTTTAATATTTTTCTATAATTAATTAAATTTTTTATAAATCATATTTTAATTTTAATAAATTATTAAATTTATTTTATAAAATTCAAATATTAACCCTTTGCGGTCCTATGTCGAGTGGGGCTCGACATCGCATTTCGTTCTAGCACGTCCTATGTCGAGTGTGGCACGACATCGCTTTTCGTTCTAGCGCGTCCTATGTCGAGTGTGGCACGACATCGCTTTGCGTTCGGGCACGTCCTGAATCAAGTTTCACCCGACAATGTCTCATTCTTAATCTAAATGATATAAGATAAGAACTGCAGTGTAGCATATCCGAAATAGGCTATGCCTCTTGAAATTAAGGGCTTAGTTTTTGTTAAGGATAACCGCGAATGTCGGGTGATCCAATAAAAACCATCACCTACCCTGCTTCCAAAAACCGCCCTCGGACCCCTTCAGGAGGCGGACCCTTTCGTCAAGGTACGGCCCAGGAATTTCCTGAACTTTCCTTCTACCCAGGTGACCTCAAGATCGCGCCCGGTCGGGGCCCGGTCAGGGTCCGGCCGGGGGCTCTCAGGAGGTCTGAGAGGGTGGTGTGCAGGCGACACGGTCCGATAGAGTTTATGATACGGCTATTACTATTGAGTCCGGAAGGTCACATCTGGAAGGACAGTCCAAAAAGTTCTCAATCCTGAGTATAAGTCCTTCCAGATGTAAAGCCTTCATAAAATAGCTAATAATGAAGAGCATGCACAAAGAAATGGTTAATCCTCAAAAATAGCGTTCAAGTCACGTCCGTATCATAAACCCTGATTAAAAATACCTTATAATATGTACGGCTTGACCGGACAGTTTTAGTATTTTCAAACCCATCGTGGTATACAGTTCGATTTCGTAGCACAACTAGAAAGCATTTTCAAAGCCTAAATTTCTATAAAATAATTTTTTTTTGTAAAGAATATGGCTAGACGACAGAGTCGACGTACAACAGTGCGTGACAATGAATTTGAAAGTGATGATAGTGATTGTTTGGGCGACGTAGAACAACAATTTCAAAGAATGTGTGCATCAGAAATCGAAAGTAGTGAAGATGCAGAGGACGTGGTTACATTCAGACGAAGCAGACGTATAAATAGAATTGGTGATACATCTGAAAGTAATAATGAAACGGACCAGAACAGCGATTGGCAGAATGTCACTGAAAACGACACATATTCCAATTCCATCGAATTTTCTACGGGAGACAAGATGCAAGGGCCGCAAGTTCCGAGTGATTGCTTTACACCCCTACAGTTTTTTTCATTATTTTTTACGAATGAGCTTTTTAGTAAAATAGCGGCAGAAACAAATTTATATGCTCAAAAAATAATTGGCGGCTGGTAAGTCTCTGTGCACTCATTATGGCATAATTGGTATGACGTTACAGTTACTGAATTAAGAGCATTTCTTAGTGTAATTATCAATATGGGATTGATGCCTGTGCATGACATCAAAGATTATTGGAGCACAAAATTCCACGCACACATTCCATTTTATAATACAATTTTTAAACGCTAACGATTTCTACAAATATTTTGGGCAATACATTTAGAAACGACGCCGCAAACGGGCAATAAGGAAAGAATTTCTGTGGATAAAGTTGCCTATTTTCTCAACTATTTGGACACAAAATTCAGACGTCATTTTGTACCAGCACAGAATATCTCTGTAGATGAATCCATTGTTGGATTCAAAGGAAGAATTTCATTTAAAACGTACAACCCTAAAAAACCAAACAAATGGGGAATCCGTCTATACGTATTAGCTGACTCATCGTCCGGATATATATACACTTTTTTACCATATTTTGGAAAAAAAACGACAGACCTACTAATTTACCCCGATTTACCAGTCACAAGCCGGATTGTTTTACATCTATATAATAATCTACAACAGTCAATACCCGAAGCTACAGGATACCATATGTTTACCGATAGACTTTATACTAGCATCATACTTGGCCAAAAATTACATAATTTGCAATGTCATTTAACGGGAACAGTAATGACGAATAGAAAGGGAATACCTTTCTCGATGAAATCACCGAAATTAAGGATTGGGGAAACAATTGCTTATCGCAAACATGACATATTGTTGCTTGCATGGCGCGATAAACGTGTCGTGACTATGCTATCAACGTGTGGTACGTCAAGATCCGAAATTGTCAGAGATAGAAGAGTTAGGAATAATAGAACGCAGCCAGTCTTGAAACCAACCACAATAATTCAATATAATAAAAACATGGGCGGCGTCGATTTAGCAGACCAATACACTGCATCCTACTGTTTCCTTCGCAAAACCCTAAAATGGTGGAGGAAACTGTTTTTCTGGGGTTTGGGAGCATCAATTATCAATGCTTATATTTTATATAAAGCATCTCCTCCTAATACCAACAAAAACATTTCGCACAAACAGTTCAGAGAAAAACTGTTGCTTGAGCTTGTGGGGGACTTCCGTACAACAGCAAAACGTGGACGACCATCATCCAGCGACAAGGAACAGCGACTAGATGGAACATTGCATATTATTACAATACATCCCCAGCACAAACACAAGGATTGTGCAGTTTGTTCAAACCGAAAAGTTCCAGGTGGTAGAAAAGAGACTTCTTATATATGCGAAACCTGCGAGAGAAAACCGGGATTGCATATCGGAGAATGTTTTAAACGGTACCATACGATGGTCAATTATAAACTGTAAACAATAAAAAATAATGTTTAAAAAAAATCTTACAATTTTACTTTATATACCTACTAATTCATAAGTACGTTACGTTAGTCATAAATGTTTTCGAAAGTAAACGCTACCAAGCGGATAAGCCTGGACGCAATAGTCCTGGAAGCCTGGAAGCGATATCGAAACTCTCCGGTCGCTCTTTGGTTACTCTAAACGTTCCAAGGCGATTCCCGGTAGAGAACGAGTAGCGGGTCTTAAGGTTAGAATAGCGCGCCAACTAACGTAGTGCTCCGCCGACCAGTGGTCATCCAAGGAGTGGACTACTGACGCTCCCACGTCGAATAACAATGGTTGGCGAAAACCAGGTGAACCCACCGATTTTCGCCCCAGTACTAATTCAGGGTAAAGACCGCTAAATTACTAAAAGGCGCAGCTATTGTGCTGAAGAGTCAACACGAATCGTCGTGTGTTATTCTCGATTCAGTTTCACAATTTGCTGGTGGTAAGCTGAAAGCAGTGTTCGTTATAACGGGAGCACGATCGACAATCGATGCGCTCCGTGCGAACTGTTGCTGAGGACTCTCTAAGAAGAACTGACTGTCTGCGACGTTACACCGTCGTCGATAAGCGCGAACGAGTAATTACTCGTTACGCGGCGCTTTCGTCAAACTATTAGCTCTTTCTCACTCTCTCTCATATCCGTTTACTATTCGCGAATTCGAACGTCTTCAAACGGTAATATATACCGGTCAGACGTGCCGATCCCTGGTTTCGCACGGTCTAGACGAAAACAATCATTGTCATGTTATCGGACCTCTATAGTTTTTGTATTTCCTTTTCGAATCACGCCGGTCAAATAAACTCGGTACACTGAAGAAAAAGAAATTAACTATGAGGCTCGTGATCGGGTGAAACAACTACTGGTCACTTATTTAAACAAAGTTCCTCTAATTTAAATTAAATACTGCCAAATTTTCTTTATTTAATGATTCAACATTTACTAAATTAATATTATTTTTTATTCTATAATAGGGTATCTAATCCTAGTTTTATAAAAAAAATTTAAAAATAATTTATAATTAAATATTTAAAAATTTTACCTTATTTATTTCACCAAAAAAATAAAAATTTTAAAACAATTAAATTTCAACTTATTCTAATTAATCCTAAATTAATTTATTTTATTAGTATAACCGCAGTTGCTGGCACTAAATTAACTAAAATTTTTTAAAATACTAAATCTAACTTTAATTATTTTTTAATATTTTATATTAATTATAATTTAATTATTTAAATAATACTAATTTTTATTTATTACACTATTTATATTATTAATTTTAAAACAAAAATTACATTTTTGTATAAATAGTATAAAATATTAATTTATAATATAAAATTTTTTATAAAACTCTATTTATTGTTAATCCCCACTTTAACGAAAAGTATCTAAATAAAAACATCAATTCAACGAGAAAGCTTTTTTTTATCAAACTAAAAATCGTTAATCCCCACTTTAACGAAAAGTATCTAAATAAAAACATATTCTTTCTTTTAATATTATACCAAAAACTATGACTGTTTAAATAAGTGACCAGTTGTTTCACCCGATCACGAGCCTCATAGTTAATTTCTTTTTCTTGAGTCTACCGAGTTTATTTGACCGGTGTGATTCGAAAAGGAAATAGAAAAACTAGCGAGGTCCAATAACATGACAATGATTGTTTTCGTCTAGACCGTGGGAGACCAGAGATCGGCACGTCTGACCGGTACATATTACCGTTTGAAGACGTTCGAATTTGCGAATAGTAAACGGATATGAGAGAGAGTGAGAAAGAACTAATAGTTTGACGAAAGCGCCGCGTAACGAGGAATTACTCGTTCGCGCTTGCCGACAACGGTGTAACGTCGCCGACAGTCAGTTCAATTTCGAGAGTCCTCAGAAACAGTTCGCACGGAGCGCATCGATTGTCGATCGTGCTCCCGTTATAACGAACACAGCTTTCAGCTCAACACCAGCAATTGTGAAACTGAATCGAGAATAGCACACGACAATTCGTGTTGACTCTTCAGCACAATAGCTGCGCCTTTTAGTAATTTAGCGGTCTTTACCCTGAATTAGTACTGGGGCGAAAATCGGTGGGTCCACCTGGTTTTCGCCAACCATTGTTTTTCGACGTGAGAGCGTCAGGAGTCCACTCCTTGGATGACCACTGGTCGGCGGAGCACTACGTTAGTTGGCGCGCTATTCTAACTTAAGACCCGCTACTCGTTCTCTACCGGGAATCGCCTTGGTGACGTTTAGAGAAACCAAAGAGCGACCGGAGAGTTTCGATATCGCTGTGTCCAGGCTTCCTTCACGACGCGGCGTGTTGAAGAAGACGGGTTAGAAATAGCGTTGGTCCACTCTTACTCCACGCCAAAGCGTGTTGAGAAAGAAACGGTTAGATCAGCCTCCGTTGTCAGCCACCGGGACTAGTTACTAGTAACCGTGGATCTCCCCGCTCACGGAATCCATACAGGAGATTTACAACCTCCGCCTTGGTTTTCCGTTCGAGGCAATACGACTGTGCGGTCGTTGCACTAAAGATTTCATTGCGTAAATCTAGCCGACCGCCAC
Organism: Nysson spinosus; assembly: GCA_910591585.2. NCBI lineage: Eukaryota > Metazoa > Arthropoda > Insecta > Hymenoptera > Crabronidae > Nysson > Nysson spinosus. The sequence goes on along the minus strand of CAJUYC020000070.1, from coordinate 2,501,288 downwards.
GATTGTGTTCCTGAAAAAGACGGAACAGATCGGCCAAAACAGTCGACGCGTGGCTTACCGTATTTAAAAGCCACGCACCAGTACACGCATTAGCACACACAGCACGGTTACCGTTGCTGTTTAAGTGTGCGCGTCAAAACATTCCCGAGACAGAACGTTAATACGATTATCGTATTTCAGGTGATTACACCCGTTCGTTCTTTTTTCTGTTGTTCCAGAGTCATAACCTAGGACAACCAGGCCCGCCGACAGCCAGGCTACCGAGAAGTTAAATTCTTGAGATCGGCAAAAACACTGTGTATTATACAGAGGGAAAAAGGGTCTGTAATAAACGACTGTCCTTTTCAGGACAGTCAAAGGGAAACAAAGGCATATTGGTTTGGAGTTACCTTTACCCACTCTCCCGCGTCCGGACCGGAGGAGGAAGTTTCACTTCCTCCAATATCGGTTATAGTTGGCCGATAATTTAAAACAAATTTCAACAATGACCTAATTCTTTTATCCCAATAAAATTTATAATTTATTTAATTAATATAAGTAATTTATTAATTAATTTATTTTAATAAAAAATCTCTGGAAATAAAAATAATTTCACATTATATACCTATATTATTGCAGAGTATAAACCTTTTTTTTTATTAATAACGAAACAACAACGCGGTAACCAAAACGACTGGACAGAAACCAGTCGACTATTTGTTTACTACATACATTCAGATTGTGTTGCTGCTCTAATACTTCCCCTCAATCGTAAATGTTGTTACTCTCCACCGAGTCTTCAACTTCAATCTTCGATTGACTGGACTCCCAGTAAATCGCGACAGTGTTCGTGTTTTGAACGTGGTAGTCCCTTCGTCAGCACATCGGCCATCATTTCCTGCGTGGGCATATATTTTAATACCACAGATCTTTCTTTCAATGCATCGCGGACGAAATGATGCCTTATATCGATATGCTTGGTCCTCCTGTGAAATACGGCGTTTTTGGCCAATTTTTGTGCTCCTTGATTATCGTTCCACGGTGTCAATGGTGTCTCATCTCTAACGCCTAATTCTTTCAGGAAAGTTTGGAGGTTGATTGCTTCTTTCGTCGCTTCTGTCAGAGCCATGTACTCTGTCTCCGTACTAGACAGGGCTACTGTTCGCTGTTTCCGTGATTCCCAGCTTATAGCTGCATTACCATATTTGAAGATGTAACCAGTATATGACCTTCCATCATCCGGGCAGGCTCCCCAATCCGCGTCAACATATCCCATTAAATCTTCTTTGGCTTTGGTGAACACTAATCCATAATTTAGGCTTCCCCTCAAGTATCGCAGAACTCTTTTCGCAGCTTTTCAATGGTTTTGATCAAAATTGGAGCTGAATTGACTGAGCCAGCTCACCACGTGAGCTATGTCTGGTCTCGTGGCAATGGCTATGTACATCAACGATCCTATCAGTTCCCTATATGGCAACCCTTTAATTTCGGCTCCCGATACATCTTCATTCGTTTCTTCCTTTATATCCCGTTTATTTAGTTCACAAGGAGTAGAAATCGGTTTCGCATCACTCATGCCAAATTTTCTCAATGTGTCTTCAATATAGGTCTTCTGAGTCATCGCCATCTTCCCCTTACTCCGCGTGAACTTAATTCCTAAGCAATGCTGAATGGGTCCTAAGTCCTTCATTTCAAACGTTGACATTAGTCCTTGTTTTAATTCTTCCATGTGTTCTCTATTTCTTGATATCATTAATATATCATCGACATAAATCGCCACGATAACCAAATTTTCGTTCATTATTTTGAAGTAAACACAGGGGTCAGGATTCATCGATTGCAATCCTAATTCACGCAATTTCTCATCAAGTCTAATATTCCATTGTCTGCTTGATTGTTTCAAACCATAAATTGCCTTCTTTAGTAAACAGACTTTATTCTCGCCTTTAATATCTTGCAACATTTTGTTAATTCTGATCTTCTGATCCTTACTGATTTTACTGTCCTTTGCTGATCTTATGTCTTGTAATGTTTCTTCCAGCATTTCTGGTATTTCCATGTATATCTCTTCATCTATATCTCCATTCAGAAAAGCGGTCGATACATCAAGATGATCAACCAGCATGTCTCGCTCAACTGCTAGAGCGATTAATGTCCTTATGGAACTCAATCTTGCTACTGGTGCAAAAGTTTCATGAAAGTCCATTCCCGGGACTTGTGTAAAACCTCGAGCTACGAGTCTCGCCTTCCTCCTATCCAGCGTCCCGTCAGCCTTACATTTATTCCGTAATATTAAACGACAGCTTACGATGCTTCGGTCCCTTGGTCGATCTACGATTTCCCACGTATTATTTTTGATCATAGACATTATCTCACTACGTATGGCTGCTTTCCACTCTTCCCTATCTTTACTGGCCATTGCCTTTTTAGCCGAAATTTCACTTGTATCCACATGTTCTTCTGTCTCTTCTTCTTTTGTAGTGACTTGTTGTGCTACCTCATAGTGATATTGTTTCTTGGGTCTTCCTGGATTTCCCGTCCTTATTATTTTGGGTCTCCCCACGGTTCTTCGCAACTGTACTTCTGGATTTTGTATTACCTGTTCTTGCTCTTGATGTTGGTTATTTAACCCATTTTCTTCCCTTTGTTCGCAGGTTTCACTGTTTTCATTATTTTGTGGTTCTTCGTGAGTCCACTCCATAGCTTCTTCGTATTCTTCATCATCATCTTCTTCTTCTTCTTCTTGTAATGAGTTTTGTTCTCCGAGGTCTCTGATCGTTTTTGTCTCTATTTCAGCATATTTTCTTTCCTTTAGTTTGTTTCCATTAATCATCCTATTTTCATTAACGAATTCTTCATATTTTGTTCCGGCACCAATTTCTTCGAAGAATTTTATATCTCTGGATACAATTATTTTCCTTTCACTAGGTACCCAAACTCGGTAACCTTTAGATTCCAAAGAATAACCTACGAATATACACTCTCTGGATCTTGGAGAAAATTTTCCTTTGTTTGTATCTCGGTCCAATGCATATCCTTTACATCCGAATGTTCGGAAATATTTCACATTCGGCCTTTTACCGGTCCAAAGTTTATAAGGTGTTTGCCCATTTAAGTGGTTTGCGGGGCATCTATTGCGGATGTAATTAGCTGTATGAAGTGCTTCTGCCCAAAACGATGGGGATAGTTTCGATTGAATTAGTAGACATCTTGCCATTTCCACAAGTGTTCTATTCATGCGTTCCGCGGTGCCATTTTGTTGCGGTGTGTGCGGGATTGTCAATCTTCTTTGGATTCCAGATTTTTGTAAATAGTCGTCAAATTCTTTATTGCAATATTATTTTCCGTTGTCGGACTGAATGTATTTGATTTTCCTACCAGTGATGTTTTCAACCATGCTCTTTTACTTTTTGAATTCAGTGAGGGCTTCGCTTTTCCTCTTCAAGAATCTTACTTCGCACCACCTCGTTCTGTTTTCTATGAAGATTAAGAAATATTTTGACCCATTCAATGACTCTGTCCTCATCGGTCCACATAAGTCTGTGTGTACTAATTCTAGCAGTTCCGATTTACGACTGCACTCTTTTGGGTAAGGTGTCTGCGTAAGTTTGCCTTTTAAGCATACTTCACACGTAGGTAGTTCTTTTTGTGTTCTGATTCTGATGCCACATACCTCTTTGTTAGCAACCATTTTCTTCAGATCTCTTCCGTTCAAGTGTCCGTATCTCTCATGCCATATTTTTAAATTTTCTTCTGATTCACTCGACATTCTTCCTGCATATTGTGTGCTTTGCCTAATGTAATATAAACCATCGATTCTGTCAGCGCGCATTAAAATGCTTCCTGCTCTATCCTTGACTAGAGCACCGTTTCTACCGAAGGTTACATTATATCCCTTGTCTGTAATCTTTGAAACAGACATTAAATTTGTGCGTAATCCTGGAACATATAAGGTATTTAATAAATTTATTTTCTGACTGCCATCTTTGTTTGAGGCAATAATAGATGCTGTCCCTTTCGCCAATACTTTAGCTGATGTATTGTTAGTCGCTAAATTCAAGTCTTCGAACTCATATGACTCCAGATTCTTTAGGCTTTCTTCTTGCTTCGTAATATGCGATGTACAACCACTATCTAAGCACCAATCGCTTGTACTTATGTCGTGTCCGGACTTTAAAGCATAGTCTTTTCTATCTGTGACTAGTAAGCTAGATTCCTTGGGACTCTGCTTTCCCGACTTCCAAGGTTTGTATTTCCCATCTTCTAGTCTGCAGTCTATAGCTTTGTGTCCCACCTTTTTGCATTTATGGCAACGGAATTTGAATTCTTCTCTATGTTCTTCCCTACGCTCGTTGGGCCTATTGTTCCGGAATTTATGATTTTTGAATGCTTGTCTTCCAACCATCATTGCATTCGGGACTTCTTCCTTTAATTTCTGATTGCGTGCATCACTTTCTTCAACTATCTTTATCTTCAATATTTCCGGTGATGGTAATTCATCTGTGGATTCGATTGCACATCGGAAATTTTCAAATTTCTCTGGGAGACTATACAATAACATTATGGCTAACAAATCTGCATTGATTTTGTTACGTGCGTAAGGAATTATTTCGTGGGCCGAGCGGTTAGCCGTTCCGCATGTAACGCTTGAATAAATTTAATTTAGGATGGGTCGTATCATCTAAGATTCCATACGGAATCCGCGCATAGGTCAGGAATGAAAGAGGTGTTAACGCAGAATAGAGGATAAATACCTTATTGGGCTATTCTATTGATTCTTTACATTATATAAAAACAATTACACGGAATGGTTCAGAAATATCGGAGTCCAGAATGGATGACAATTTTACAATACCTATTTTAGTTGGAGTCTTAGATTGGTAAATTCCTAACGTGCTAAGTTTACGAATGGGCCCAAGGGAAATTCCGACAAGCATATAAACATATGTTTGGGTGCTCGTATCGCAATGCTAACATAAGTATGGAAAACTCACCAATGAATACCATCTTGGAAGCAATGTTTTTCGCTAGCTCTGATGTGAATTGTCCTAGATGCTGAGGGAGCCCAAAGATGAAGGAATGGCTGATGAACTTTTCACTTCTATGAGTTAACGCAATTCTATTTTCACTATACTATAAATACGATAAATACTATAAATACTATAAAGAAGAATTTAATATATTAGGATGGAGATTGGTTTCGATCTCAAGATTGATTTTAAATTTGAATAATTTCATGTTTACTGAGTCCTTCGGTAACTATGAAGTAATTTCACTAGTTTAACACGAACTCTGGCTCAAAATAGTAACAAGGGCAAAACGCCACGCACCTCGCGATTTGACTAACGATTGCAACTCGCGGCGGTTTCTCTGCCTCTTTTGTAGATTTTGGGGACCGCTAAGGGGAAGTTCCAAGAGCTATGCTCGTTCCTCCCACTCAGGAAATCGCCCGTTCCTGTTCTAAGAATTCCGCCCGCAGTTCATCAGCTATTTCCCATCCATAGCCTCCCGCTATTGCAATTTCGCTTATTAGCAAAACGTGACCACCGTTCGAAGAATATTCGCGGTCGAGGAATTTGCTTCGATGTGATTTTTCGGCTCGCATAGCATGATCGATGTTCGACGCCACGGCACGTGCCGTGTTTAGGTATGCAAATTTTAATTTAACATCCGGTACGTAACAATTTCTACATCCATTTCTTGTAGCTTGTCAACCACATCAAAGAATTTAGAAATGTGGTCTCGTGTGTCTTCACCTTCACGCATTTTATGCAAAGTGAGTTGTTTTAAAAGATTCGCTTTTCGAGCAGGTCCCTTAGATTGATAGATACTTTGTAATTTAAGCCAAACATCTCGAGATGTGGTACAATTCTTGATTTGTTTTAATGCATGAGGGTGGATAGATAGTATTAGATCTGACCTGGCTTTCTTGTCAGCAATTTCCCACTGCTTTGTGACTATAGCTCCTTCTGCCAAATCCGGTTTCGGTATCTCACCACTCACATATCCCCATGCATCATTCTTCACCAAAAGGGCTTCGGCTTGTAATTTCCAAGTCTCATAATTATCCCTTTCTAACATTTCTATTCGTGTACAACTGCTGGTACTCATTTTCGCGCACATACACTTATTACCTTCACTCGCGATATATTGACTTTAATTAACTACCTAAAATATACTATTCCAAGGGAGCTGGGCCCATAACCTATTGCAGAGTATAAACCTTTTTTTTTATTAATAACGAAACAAAAACGCGGTAACCAAAACGAGAGTAAACACTTGTGAGAGAGTAAACACCAAATGCGAAGCTTAGTTCCATTTTAAACTGATTGTTCTATCTGAAACTAAGTGATCGATAATGAGCCAGGAGAAGCGCCTGTTCTCTGATATCTCTCGCGAGGCTACTCGAAACCGTATGTGTTTTTAATTGTTCTATCTGAAACTAAGTGTTCGATACTGTGCCAGGAGAAGCGCCTGTTCTCTGAAATCTGTGGCGATGCCACTCGAAACCGTAGGTGTTCGACGAAATTATGTGGTCGCCTTGTGAGGGAAGAAACTCCAGATGCGAAATTTAGTACAATTTTAGACTAATTGTTCTATCTGAAACTATGTGTCTGATACTGTGCCAGGAGAAGCGCCTGTTCTCTGAAATCTGTGGCGATGCCACTCGAAACCGTATATGTTCGATGAAACTAAGTGATTGACCTTGTGAGGGAGGATTCACCAGATGCGGAACATAGTTCCATTTTAAACTAATTGTTCTATCTGAAACTAAGTTTTCGATACTGTGCCAGAAGAAGCGCCTGTTCTCTGAACTGTGTGGCGATGCCCCTCGAAACCGTATGCGTTCGATGAAACTAAGTGGTTTACCTTGTGAGAGAGGATACTCCAGATGCGAAACATAGTTCCATTTTAATCTAATTGTTCTGTCTGAAATAAGTGTTCGATACTGTGCCAGGAGAAGCGCCTGCTCTCCGAAACCTGTGGCGATGCTTCTCGAAACCGTATGTGTTCGACGAAATTATGTGGTCGCCTTGTGAGGGAAGAAACTCCAGATGCGAAATTTAGTACAATTTTAGACTAATTGTTCTATCTGAAACTATGTGTCTGATACTGTGCCAGGAGAAGCGCCTGTTCTCTGAAATCTGTGGCGATGCCACTCGAAACCGTAGGTGTTCGACGAAACTAAGTGGTTTACCTTGTGAGAGAGGATACTCCAGATGCGAAACATAGTTCCATTTTAATCTAATTGTTCTGTCTGAAATAAGTGTTCGATACTGTGCCAGGAGAAGCGCCTGCTCTCCGAAACCTGTGGCGATGCTTCTCGAAACCGTATGTGTTCGACGAAATTATGTGGTCGCCTTGTGAGGGAAGAAACTCCAGATGCGAAATTTAGTACAATTTTAGACTAATTGTTCTATCTGAAACTATGTGTCTGATACTGTGCCAGGAGAAGCGCCTGTTCTCTGAAATCTGTGGCGATGCCACTCGAAACCGTATATGTTCGATGAAACTAAGTGATTGACCTTGTGAGGGAGGATTCACTAGATGCGGAACATAGTTCCATTTTAAACTAATTGTTCTATCTGAAACTAAGTTTTCGATACTGTGCCAGAAGAAGCGCCTGTTCTCTGAACTGTGTGGCGATGCCCCTCGAAACCGTATGCGTTCGATGAAACTAAGTGGTTTACCTTGTGAGAGAGGATACTCCAGATGCGAAACATAGTTCCATTTTAATCTAATTGTTCTGTCTGAAATAAGTGTTCGATACTGTGCCAGGAGAAGCGCCTGCTCTATGAAACCTGTGGCGATGCTACTCGAAACCGTATGTGTTCGACGTAACTAAGTGGTCGACCTTGTGAGAGAGGAAACTCCAGATGGGAAACTTAGTTCCATTTTAATCTTATTGTTCTATCCGAAACTAAGTGTTCGATACTGTTTAAGCAGAAGCGCCTGTTCTCTGAAATCTGTGGCGATGCCACTCGAAACCGTATGTGTTCGACGAAACTAAGTGATCGACCTTGTGAGAGAGGATACTCCAGATGCGAAACATATTTACATTTTAAACTAATTGTTCTGTCTGAAATAAGTGCTTGATACTGTGCCAGGAGAAGCGCCTGCTCTCTGAAATCTGTGGCGATGCTACTCGAAACCGTATGTGTTCGACGAAACTAAGTGGTCCACCTTGTGAGAAAGGAAACTCCAAATGCGGAACATAGTTCCATTTTAAACTAATTGTTCTATCTGAAACTAGGTGTTCGATACTGTGCCAGGAGAAGCGCCTGTTCTCTGAAATCTGTGGCGATGCCACTCGAAACCGTAGGTGTTCGTCGAAATTAAGTGGTCGCGTTGTGAGGGAAGAAACTCCGGATGCGAAATTTAGTACAATTTTAGAATAATGGTTCTATCTGCAACTATGTGTCTGATACTGTGCCAGGAGAAGCGCCTGTTCTCTGAAATCTGTGGCGTTGCAACTCGAAACCGTATGTGTTCAACGAAACTAAGTGGTCGACCTTGTTAGAGAGGAAACTCCAAATGCGAAACATTGTTCCATTTCAACCTAATTGTTCTATCTGAAACTAAGTGTTCGATACTGTGCCAGGAGAAGCGCCTGTTCTCTGAAATCTCTGGCGATGCCACTCGAAACCGTATGTGTTCGAGGAAACATAGTGGTCGACCTTGTGGGACAGGAAACTCCAGATGCGAAACTTAGTTCCATTGTAAACTAATTGTTCTATCTGATACTAAGTGTTCGATACTGTGCCAGCAGAAGCGCCTGTTCTCTGAAATCTGTGGCCATGCCACTCGAAACCGTATGTGTTCGACGAAACTAAGTGGTCGACCTTGTGGGAGAGGAAACTCCACATGCGAAACTTACTTCCATTTTAAACTAATTATTCTATCTGAAACTAAGTGTTCGATACTGTGCCAGGAGAGGCGCCTGTTCTCTGAAATCTGTGGCGATGCTACTCGAAACCGAATGCGTTCGGCGAAACTAAGTGGTCGACCTTGTGAGAGAGGAACTCCAGATGCGAAACATAGTTTAATTTTAAACTAAATGTTCTATCTGAAACTAAGTGTTCGATGCTGTGCCAGGCGAAGCGCCTGTTCTCTGAAATCTGTGGCGATGCCACTCGAAACCGTATGAGTTCGACGAAACTAAGTGGTCGACCTTGTGAGAGAGGAAACTCCAAATTGCGAAATTTAGTTCATTTTAAACTAATAATCCTATCTGACACTAAGTGTTCGATACTGTGCCAGGAGAAACGCCTGTTCTCTGAAATGTGTGGCGATGCCACTCGAAACCGTATGTGTTCGACGAAACTAATTGTTTGATCTTGTGAGAGAGGATACTCCAGATGCGAAATTTAATTCCATTTTAAACTAATTGCTCTCTGAAACTAAGTGTTCGAAACTGTGCCAGGAGAAGCGCCTGTTCTCTGAAATCTGTGGCGATGCTACTCGAAACCGAATGTGTTCCACGAAACTATGTGGCCGCCTTGTGAGAGAGGAAACTCCAGTTGCGAAACTTAGTTCCATTTTAAACTAATTGTTCTATGTGAATCTAAGTGTTCGATACTGTGCCAGGAGAAGCGCCTGTTCTTTGAAATCTGTGGCGATGCTACTCGAAACTGTATGTGTTCGACGAAACTAAGTGGTCGACATGGTGAGAGAGGAAACTCCGGATGCGAAACATAGTTCCATTTTAAACTAATTGTTCTATCTGAAACTAAGTGTTCGATACTGTGCCAGGAGAAGCGACTGTTCTCTTAAATCTGTGGCGATGCTACTCGAAACCGTATGTGTTTCGTCGAAACTAAGTGGTCGACCATGTGAGAGCGTAAACTCCAGATGTGAAACTTAGTTCCATTTAAACTAATTGTTCTATCTGAAACTAAGTTTTCGATACTGTGCCAGCAGAAGCGCCTGTTCTCTGAAATCTATGGCGATGCCCCTCGAAACCGTATGTGTTCGACGAAACTAAGTGGTCGACCTTGTGGGAGAGGACACCCCAGATGCGAAACTTAGTTCCATTTTAAACTAATAGTTCTATCTGATACTAAGTGTTCGATACTGTGCCAGGAGAAGCGCCTGTCCTCTGAAATCTGTGGCGATGCTACTCGAAACCGTATGCGGTCGACGAAACTAAGTGGTCCACCTTGCGAGAGAGGAAACTCCAAATGCGAAACATAGTTCCATTTTAAACTAATTGTTCTATCTGAAACTAAGTGTTCGATACTGTGCCAGGAGAAGCGGCTGTTCTCTGAAATCTGTGGCGATGCCACTCGAAACCGTATGTGTTCGACGAAACTAAGTGGCCGACCTTGTGAGATAGGAAACTCCAGATGCGAAACTTAGTTCCATTTTAAAGTAATTGTTCTATCTGAAACTAAGTATTTGATACTGTGCCAGGAGAAGCGCCTGTTCTCTGAAATCTGTCGCGATGCTACTCGAAACCGTATGTGTTCGACGAAACTAAGTGGTCGACCTTCTGAGAGAGGAAACTCCAGATGCGAAACTTTGTTCCATTTTAAATTAATTGTTCTAACTGAAACTAAGTATTCGATACTGTGCCAGGAGTAGCGCCTGTTCTCTGAAATCTCGGGCGATGCCACTCGAAACCGTATGTGTTCGACGAAACTAAGTGGTCGACCTTGTGGGAGAGGAAACCCCAGATGCGAAACTTAGTTCCATTTTAAACTAATAGTTCTATCTGATACTAAGTGTTCGATACTGTGCCAGGAGAAGCGCCTGTTCTCTGAAATCTGTGGCGATGCTACTCGAAACCGAATGTGTTCCACGAAACTATGTGGCCGCCTTGTGAGAGAGGAATCTCCAGATGCGAAACTTAGTTCCATTTAAAACAAATTGTTCTATCTGAAACTAAGTATTCGATACAGTGCCAGGAGAAGCGCCAGTTCTCTGAAACCTGTGGCGATGCCACTGGAAACCGTATGTGTTTGAGGAAACTAAGTGGTCCACCTTGTGAGAGAGCAAACTCCAAATGCGAAACACAGTTCCATTTTAAACTAAGTGTTCTATCTGTAACTAAGTGTTCGATACTGTGCCAGGAGAAGCGCCTGTTCTCTGAAATCTGTGGCGATGCTACTCGAAACCGTATATCTCCGACGAAATTAAATGATCGACCTTGTGAGAGAGGAAACTCCAGATGCGAAACATAATTCCATTTAAAACTAACTGTTCTATCTGAAACTAAGAGTTCGATAATGTGCCAGGAGAAGCGCCAGTTCTCTGAAATCTTTGGCGATGCCCCTCGAAACCGTATCTGTTCGACGAAACTAAGTGGCCGACCTTGTGAGAGAGGAAACTTCATATGCGAAACTTAGTTCCATTTTAAATTAATTGTTCTCACTGAAACTAAGAGTTCGATACTGTGCCAGGAGAAGCGCCTGTTCTCTGAAATATGTGGCGGTGCCACTCGAAACCGTATGAGTTCGACGAAACTAAGTGGTCCACCTTGTGAGAGAGGAAACTCCAGATGCGAAGCTTTGTTCCATCTTAAACTAATTGTTCTATCTGATACTGAGTGTTCGATACTGTGCCAGGAGAAGCGCCTGTTCTCTGAAATCTGTGGCGATGCGCCCTCGAAACCGTATGTGTTCGACGAAACTAAGTGGTCGACCTTGTGTAAGAGGAAACTCCAGATCCGAAACCTAGTTCCATTTTAAACTAATTGTTCTATCTGAAGATAAGTTTTCGATACTGTGCCAGGAGAAACGCCTGTTCTCCGAAATCTGTGGCGATGCCACTCGAAACCGTATGTGTTCGACGAAGCTAAGTGGCCGACCTTGTGAGAGAGGAAACTCCGGATGCGAAACTTAGTTCCATTTTAAACTAATTGTTCTATCTGAAGCTAAGTGTTCGATACTGTGCCAGGAGAAGCGGCTGTTCTCTGAAATCTGTGGCGATGCCACTCGAAACCGTATGTGTTCGACGAAACTAAGTGGCCGACCTTGTGAGATAGGAAACTCCAGATGCGAAACTTAGTTCCATTTTAAAGTAATTGTTCTATCTGAAACTAAGTATTTGATACTGTGCCAGGAGAAGCGCCTGTTCTCTGAAATCTGTCGCGATGCTACTCGAAACCGTATGTGTTCGACGAAACTAAGTGGTCGACCTTCTGAGAGAGGAAACTCCAGATGCGAAACTTTGTTCCATTTTAAATTAATTGTTCTAACTGAAACTAAGTATTCGATACTGTGCCAGGAGTAGCGCCTGTTCTCTGAAATCTCGGGCGATGCCACTCGAAACCGTATGTGTTCGACGAAACTAAGTGGTCGACCTTGTGGGAGAGGAAACCCCAGATGCGAAACTTAGTTCCATTTTAAACTAATAGTTCTATCTGATACTAAGTGTTCGATACTGTGCCAGGAGAAGCGCCTGTTCTCTGAAACCTGTGGCGATGCCACTGGAAACCGTATGTGTTTGAGGAAACTAAGTGGTCCACCTTGTGAGAGAGCAAACTCCAAATGCGAAACACAGTTACATTTTAAACTAAGTGTTCTATCTGTAACTAAGTGTTCGATACTGTGCCAGGAGAAGCGCCTGTTCTCTGAAATCTGTGGCGATGCTACTCGAAACCGTATATCTCCGACGAAATTAAATGATCGACCTTGTGAGAGAGGAAACTCCAGATGCGAAACATAATTCCATTTTAAACTAATTGTTCTATCTGAAACTAAGTGTTCGATACTGTGCCAGGAGAAGCGCCAGTTCTCTGAAATGTGTGGCGATGCCACTCGAAACCGTATGTGTTCGACGAAACTAAGTGGTTGATCTTGTGAGAGAGGATACTCTAAATGCGAAACTTAATTCCATTTTAAACTAATTGTTCTCTCTGAAACTAAGTGTTCGATACTGTGCCAGGAGAAGCTCCAGTTCTCTGAAATGTGTGGCGATGCCACTCGAAACCGTATGTGTTCGACGAAACTAAGTGGTTGATCTTGTGAGAGAGGATACTCCAGATGCGAAACTTAGTTCCATTTTAAACTAATTGTTCTATATGAAACTAAGTGTTCGATACTGTACCAGGAGAAGCGCCTGTTCTCTGAAATCTGTGGCGATGCTACTCGAAACCGTATGTGTTCGACGAAACTAGGTGGTCGACCTTGTGAGAGAGGAAACTCCAGATGCAAAATTTATTTCCATTTTAAACTAATTATTCTCTCTGAAACTAAGTGTTCGATACTGTGCCAGGAGAAGCGCCTGTTCTCTGAAATCTGTGGCGATGCCACTGGAAACCGTATGTGTTTGACGAAACTAAGTGGTCCACCTTGGGAGAGAGGAAACTCCAAATGCGAAACATAGTTCCATTTTAAACTAATTGTTCTCTCTGAAACTAAGTGTTCGATACTGTGCCAGGAGAAGCGCCAGTTCTCTGAAATGTGTGGCGATGCCACTCGAAACCGTATATCTCCGACGAAATTAAATGATCGACCTTGTGAGAGAGGAAACTCCAGATGCGAAACATAATTCCATTTTAAACTAATTGTTCTATCTGAAACTAAGTGTTCGATACTGTGCCAGGAGAAGCGCCAGTTCTCTGAAATGTGTGGCGATGCCACTCGAAACCGTATGTGTTCGACGAAACTAAGTGGTTGATCTTGTGAGAGAGGATACTCTAATTGCGAAACTTAATTCCATTTTAAACTAATTGTTCTCTCTGAAACTAAGTGTTCGATACTGTGCCAGGAGAAGCTCCAGTTCTCTGAAATGTGTGGCGATGCCACTCGAAAACGTATGTGTTCGACGAAACTAAGTGGTTGATCTTGTGAGAGAGGATACTCCAGATGCGAAACTTAGTTCCATTTTAAACTAATTGTTCTATCTGAAACTAAGTGTTCGATACTGTACCAGGAGAAGCGCCTGTTCTCTGAAATCTGTGGCGATGCTACTCGAAACCGTATGTGTTCGACGAAACTAGGTGGTCGACCTTGTGAGAGAGGAAACTCCAGATGCAAAATTTATTTCCATTTTAAACTAATTATTCTCTCTGAAACTAAGTGTTCGATACTGTGCCAGGAGAAGCGCCTGTTCTCTGAAATCTGTGGCGATGCCACTGGAAACCGTATGTGTTTGACGAAACTAAGTGGTCCACCTTGGGAGAGAGGAAACTCCAAATGCGAAACATAGTTCCATTTTAAACTAATTGTTCTCTCTGAAACTAAGTGTTCGATACTGTGCCAGGAGAAGCGCCAGTTCTCTGAAATGTGTGGCGATGCCACTCGAAACCGTATGTGTTCGACGAAACTAAGTGGTCGACCTTGTGGGAGAGGAAACACCAGATGCGAAACATAGTTCCATTTTAAACTAATTGTTCTCTCTGAAACTAAGTGTTCGATACTGTGCCAGGGGAAGCGCCAGTTCTCTGAAATGTGTGGCGATGCCACTCGAAACCGTATGTGTTCGACGAAACTAAGTGGTTGATCTTGTGAGAGAGAATACTCCAGATGCGAAACTTAGTTCCATTTTAAACTAATTGTTCTATCTGAAACTAAGTGTTCGATACTGTACCAGGAGAAGCGCCTGTTCTCTAAAATCTGTGGCGATGCTACTCGAAGCCGTATGTGTTCGACGAAACTAAGTGGTCCACCTTGTGAGAGAGCAAACTCCAAATGCGAAACACAGTTCCATTTTAAACTAAGTGTTCTATCTGTAACTAAGTGTTCGATACTGTGCCAGGAGAAGCGCCTGTTCTCTGAAATCTGTGGCGATGCTACTCGAAACCGTATATCTCCGACGAAATTGAATGATCGACCTTGTGAGAGAGGAAACTCCAGATGCGAAACATAATTCCATTTTAAACTAATTGTTCTATCTGAAACTAAGTGTTCGATACTGTGCCAGGAGAAGCGCCAGTTCTCTGAAATGTGTGGCGATGCCACTCGAAACCGTATGTGTTCGACGAAACCCAAGTGGTTGATCTTGTGAGAGAGAATACTCTAAATGCGAAACTTAATTCCATTTTAAACTAATTGTTCTCTCTGAAACTAAGTGTTCGATACTGTGCCAGGAGAAGCTCCAGTTCTCTGAAATGTGTGGCGATGCCACTCGAAACCGTATGTGTTCGACGAAACTAAGTGGTTGATCTTGTGAGAGAGGATACTCCAGATGCGAAACTTAGTTCCATTTTAAACTAATTGTTCTATCTGAAACTAAGTGTTCGATACTGTACCAGGAGAAGCGCCTGTTCTCTGAAATCTGTGGCGATGCTACTCGAAACCGTATGTGTTCGACGAAACTAGGTGGTCGACCTTGTGAGAGAGGAAACTCCAGATGCAAAATTTATTTCCATTTTAAACTAATTATTCTCTCTGAAACTAAGTGTTCGATACTGTGCCAGGAGAAGCGCCTGTTCTCTGAAATCTGTGGCGATGCCACTGGAAACCGTATGTGTTTGACGAAACTAAGTGGTCCACCTTGGGAGAGAGGAAACTCCAAATGCCAAACATAGTTCCATTTTAAACTAATTGTTCTCTCTGAAACTAAGTGTTCGATACTGTGCCAGGAGAAGCGCCTGTTCTCTGAAATCTGTGGCGATGCTACTCGAAACCGAATGTGTTCCACGAAACTATGTGGCCGGCTTGTGAGAGAGGAATCTCCAGATGCGAAACTTAGTTCCATTTTAAACAAATTGTTCTATCTGAAACTAACTATTCGATACAGTGCCAGGAGAAGCGCCAGTTCTCTGAAACCTGTGGCGATGCCACTGGAAACCGTATGTGTTTGAGGAAACTAAGTGGTCCACCTTGTGAGAGAGCAAATTCCAAATGCGAAACACAGTTCCATTTTAAACTAAGTGTTCTATCTGTAACTAAGTGTTCGATACTGTGCCAGGAGAAGCGCCTGTTCTCTGAAATCTGTGGCGATGCTACTCGAAACCGTATATCTCCGACGAAATTAAATGATCGACCTTGTGAGAGAGGAAACTCCAGATGCGAAACATAATTCCATTTTAAACTAATTGTTCTATCTGAAACTAAGTGTTCGATACTGTGCCAGGAGAAGCGCCAGTTCTCTGAAATGTGTGGCGATGCCACTCGAAACCATATGTGTTCGACGAAACCCAAGTGGTTGATCTTGTGAGAGAGGATACTCTAAATGCGAAACTTAATTCCATTTTAAACTAATTGTTCTCTCTGAAACTAAGTGTTCGATACTGTGCCAGGAGAAGCTCCAGTTCTCTGAAATGTGTGGCGATGCCACTCGAAACCGTATGTGTTCGACGAAACTAAGTGGTTGATCTTGTGAGAGAGGAAACTCCAGATGCAAAATTTATTTCCATTTTAAACTAATTATTCTCTCTGAAACTAAGTGTTCGATACTGTGCCAGGAGAAGCGCCTGTTCTCTGAAATCTGTGGCGATGCCACTGGAAACCGTATGTGTTTGACGAAACTAAGTGGTCCACCTTGGGAGAGAGGAAACTCCAAATGCGAAACATAGTTCCATTTTAAACTAATTGTTCTCTCTGAAACTAAGTGTTCGATACTGTGCCAGGAGAAGCGCCAGTTCTCTGAAATGTGTGGCGATGCCACTCGAAACCGTATGTGTTCGACGAAACTAAGTGGTCGACCTTGTGGGAGAGGAAACACCAGATGCGAAACATAGTTCCATTTTAAACTAATTGTTCTCTCTGAAACTAAGTGTTCGACACTGTGCCAGGGGAAGCGCCAGTTCTCTGAAATGTGTGGCGATGCCACTCGAAACCGTATGTGTTCGACGAAACTAAGTGGTTGATCTTGTGAGAGAGAATACTCCAGATGCGAAACTTAGTTCCATTTTAAACTAATTGTTCTATCTGAAACTAAGTGTTCGATACTGTACCAGGAGAAGCGCCTGTTCTCTAAAATCTGTGGCGATGCTACTCGAAGCCGTATGTGTTCGACGAAACTAAGTGGTCGCCTTGTGAGAGAAGAAACTCCAGATGCGAAACTTAGTTTCTTTTAAAACTAAATGTTCTACCTGAATCTAAGTGTTCGATACTGTGCCAGAGGAAGCGCCTGTTCTCTGAAAACTGTGGCGATGCTACTCGAAACCGTATGTGTTCGACGAAACTAGGTGGTCGACCTTGTGGGAGAGGAAACTCCAGATGCAAAACTTATTTCCATTTTAAACTAATTATTCTCTCTGAAACTAAGTGTTCGATACTGTGCCAGTAGAAGCGCCTGTTCTCTGAAATCTGTGGCGATGCCACTGGAAACCGTATGTGTTTGACGAAAGTAAGTGGTAGACCGTGTGAGAGAGGTAACTCCAAATGCGAAGCTTAGTTCCATTTTAAACTAATTGTTCTATCTGAAACTAAGTGTTCGATACTGTACCAGGAGAAGCGCCTGTTCTCTGAAATCTGTGGCGATGCTACTTGAAACCGTATGTGTTCGACGAAACTAGGTGGTCGACCTTGTGAGAGAGGAAACTCCAGATGCAAAACTTATTTCCATTTTAAACTAATTATTCTCTCTGAAACTAAATGTTCGATACTGTGCCAGGAGAAGCGCCTGTTCTCTGAAATCTGTGGCGATGCGACTGGAAACCGTATGTGTTTGACGAAACTAAGTGGTCCACCTTGGGAGAGAGGAAACTCCAAATGCGAAACATAGTTCCATTTTAAACTAATTGTTCTCTCTGAAACTAAGTGCTCGATACTGTGCCAGGAGAAGCGCTTGTTCTCTGAAATCTGTGGCTTTGCCACTTGAAACCGTATGTGTTCAACGAAACTATGTGGCCGACCTTGTGAGTGAGGAAACTCCAGATGCGAAACTTAGTTCCATTTTAAACTAATTTTTCTATCTGAAAGTTTTCGATACTGTTCCAGGAGAAGCGCCTGTTCTCTGAAATCTCTGGCGATGCCACTCGAAACCGTATGTGTTCAACGAAACTAAGTGGTCCACCTTGTGAGAGAGGAAACTCCAAATGCGAAATTTAGTTCCATTTTAAACTAATTGTTTTCCCTGAAACTAAGTGTTCGATACTGTGCCAGAGGAAGCGCCTGTTCTCTGAAAACTGTGGCGATGCTACTCGAAACCGTATGTGTTCGACGAAACTAGGTGGTCAACCTTGTGGGAGTGGAAACTCCAGATGCGAAACTTAGTACCATTTTAAACTAATTGTTCTATCTGAAACTAAGTGCTCGATACTGTGCCAGGAGAAGCGCCTGTTCTCTGAAATCTCTAGCGATGCCACTCGAAACCGTATGTGTTCAACGAAACTAAGTGGTCCACCTTGTGAGAGAGGAAACTCCAGATGCGAAACTTAGTACCATTTTAAACTAATTGTTCTATCTGAAACTAAGTGCTCGATACTGTGCCAGGAGAAGCGCTTGTTCTCTGAAATCTGTGGCTTTGCCACTTGAAACCGTATGTGTTCAACGAAACTATGTGGCCGACCTTGTGAGTGAGGAAACTCCAGATGCGAAACTTAGTTCCATTTTAAACTAATTTTTCTATCTGAAAGTGTTCGATACTGTTCCAGGAGAAGCGCCTGTTCTCTGAAATCTCTGGCGATGCCACTCGAAACAGTATGTGTTCAACGAAACTAAGTGGTCCACCTTGTGAGAGAGGAAACTCCAAATGCGAAATTTAGTTCCATTTTAAACTAATTGTTTTCCCTGAAACTAAGTGTTCGATACTGTGCCAGAGGAAGCGCCTGTTCTCTGAAAACTGTGGCGATGCTACTCGAAACCGTATGTGTTCGACGAAACTAGGTGGTCAACCTTGTGGGAGTGGAAACTCCAGATGCGAAACTTAGTACCATTTTAAACTAATTGTTCTATCTGAAACTAAGTGTTCGATACTGTGCCAGGAGAAGCGCCTGTTCTCTGAAATCTGTGGCGATGCTACTCGAAACCGAATGTGTTCGACGAAACTAAGTGGTCCACCATGCGAGAGAGGAAACTCCAAATGAGAAACATAGTTCCATTATAAACTAATTGTTCTCTCTGAAACTAAGTGTTCGATACTGTGCCAGGAGAAGCGCCTGTTCTCTGAAATGTGTAGCGATGCCACTCGAGGCCGTATGTGTTCGACGAAACTAAGTGGTTGACCTTGCGAGAGAGGATACTCCAGATGCGAAACTTAGTTCCATTTTAAACTAATTGTTCTATCTGAAAATATGTGTTCGACACTGTGCCAGGAGAAGCGCCTGTTCTCTGAAATGTGTAGCGATGCCACTCGAGGCCGTATGTGTTCGACGAAACTAAGTGGTTGACCTTGCGAGAGAGGATACTGCAGATGCGAAACATAATTCCATTTTAAACTAATTGATCTCTCTGAAACTAAGTGTTCGATACTGTGCCAGAGGAAGCGCCTGTTCTCTGAAATCTGTGGCGATGCTTCTCGAAACAGAATGTGTTCCTCGAAACTAAGTGGCCGCCTTGTGACAGAGGAAATTCCAGATGCGAAACATAGTTCCATTTTAAACTAATTGTTCTCTCTTAAACTAAGTGTTCGATACTGTGCCAGGAGAAGCGCCTGTTCTCTGAAATCTGTGGCGATGCTACTCGAAACCGTATGTGTTCGACGAAACTAAGTGGTCGACCTTGTGAGAGAGGAAACTCCAGATGCGAAACTTAGTACCATTTTAAACTAATTGTTCTATCTGAAACTAAGTGTTCGATACTGTGCCAGGAGAAGCGCCTGTTCTCTGAAATCTGTGGCGATGCTACTCGAAACCGAATGTGTTCCACGAAACTAAGTGGCCGCCTTGTGAGAGATGAAACTCCAGATACGAAATTTAATTCCATTTTAAACTAATTGTTCTCTCTGAAACTATGTGTTCGATACTGTGCCAGGAGAAGCGCCTGTTCTCTGAAATCTGTGGCGATACTACTCGAAACCGTATGTGTTCGACGAAACTAAGTGGTCCACCATGCGAGAGAGGAAACTCCAGATGCGAAACATAGTTCCATTTTAAATTAGTTGTTCTATCTGAAACTAAGTGTTCGCTACTGTGCCAGGAGAAGCGCCCGTTCTGTGAAACCTGTGGCGATGCTACTCGAAACCGTATGTGTTCGACGAAACTAAGTGGTCCACCTTGTGAGAGAGGAAGCTCCCGATGCAAGGCTTTGTTCCTTTTTAAACTAATTGTTCTATCTGAAACTAAGTGTTCGGTACTGTGCCAGGAGAAGCGCCTGTTCAGCGAAATCTGTGGCGATGCCACTCGAAACCGTATGTGTTTGACGAAACTAAGTGGTCCACCTTGTGAGAGAGGAAACTCCAGAAGTGAAACTTAGTTTCATTTAAAACTAACTGTTCTATCTGGAACTAAGTGTTCGATAATGTGCCAGGAGAAGCGCCAGTTCTCTGAAATCTGTGGCGATACCACTCGAAACCGTATGTGTTTGACGAAACAAAGTGGTCCACCTTGTGAGAGAGGAAACTGCAGAAGTGAAACTTAGTTTCATTTAAAACTAACCGTTCTATCTGAAACTAAGTGTTCGATATTGTGCCAGGAGAAGCGCCTGTTCTCTGAAACCTGTGGCGTTGCTACTCGAAGCCGAATGTGTTCGACGAAAGTAAGTGGTAGACCGTGTGAGAGAGGTAACTCCAAATGCGAAGCTTTGTTCCTTTTTAAACTAATTGTTCTATCTGAAACTAAGTGTTCGGTACTGTGCCAGGAGAAGCGCCTGTTCTGCGAAATCTGTGGCGATACCACTCGAAACCGTATGTGTTTGACGAAACTAAGTGGTCCACCTTGTGAGAGAGGAAACTCCAGAAGTGAAACTTAGTTTCATTTAAAACTAACTGTTCTATCTGGAACTAAGTGTTCGATAATGTGCCAGGAGAAGCGCCAGTTCTCTGAAATCTTTGGCGATGCCACTCGAAACCGTATCTGTTCGACGAAACTAAGTGGCCGACCTTGTGAGGGAGGAAACTTCATATGCGAAACTTAGTTCCATTTTAAATTAATTGTTCTATCTGAAACTAAGTGTTCGATATTGTGCCAGGAGAAGCGCCTGTTCTCTGAAACCTGTGGCGTTGCTACTCGAAGCCGAATGTGTTCGACGAAAGTAAGTGGTAGACCGTGTGAGAGAGGTAACTCCAAATGCGAAGCTTAGTTCCATTTTAAACTAATTGTTCTATCTGAAACTAAGTGTTCGATACTGTACCAGGAGAAGCGCCTGTTCTCTGAAATCTGTGGCGATGCTACTCGAACCGTATGTGTTCGACGAAACTAGGTGGTCGACCTTGTGAGAGAGGAAACTCCAGATGCAAAACTTATTTCCATTTTAAACTAATTATTCTCTCTGAAACTAAGTGTTCGATACTGTGCCAGTAGAAGCGCCTGTTCTCTGAAATCTGTGGCGATGCCACTGGAAACCGTATGTGTTTGACGAAAGTAAGTGGTAGACCGTGTGAGAGAGGTAACTCCAAATGCGAAGCTTAGTTCCATTTTAAACTAATTGTTCTATCTGAAACTAAGTGTTCGATACTGTACCAGGAGAAGCGCCTGTTCTCTGAAATCTGTGGCGATGCTACTCGAAACCGTATGTGTTCGACGAAACTAGGTGGTCGACCTTGGGAGAGAGGAAACTCCAAATGCGAAACATAGTTCCATTTTAAACTAATTGTTCTCTCTGAAACTAAGTGTTCGATACTGTGGCAGGAGAAGCGCCAGTTCTCTGAAATGTGTGGCGATGCCACTCGAAACCGTATGTGTTCGACGAAACTAAGTGGTTGATTTTGTGAGAGAGGATACTCCAGATGCGAAACTTAGTTCCATTTTAAACTGATTGTTCTATCTGAAACTAAGTGTTCGATACTGTACCAGGAGAAGCGCCTGTTCTCTGAAATCTGTGGCGATGCTACTCGAAACCGTATATGTTCGGCGAAACTAGGTGGTCGACCTTGTGAGAGAGGAAACTCCAGATGCGAAACTTAGTTCCATTTTAAACTAATTGTTCTATATGAAACTAAGTGTTCGATACTGTGCCAGGAGAAGCGCCTGTTCTCTGAAATCTGTGGCGATGCTACTCGAAACCGTATGTGTTCGGCGAAACTAGGTGGTCGAACTTGTGAGAGAGGAAACTCCAGATGCAAAACTTATTTCCATTTTAAACTAATTATTCTCTCTGAAACTAAGTGTTCGATACTGTCCCAGGAGAAGCGCCTGTTCTCTGAAATCTGTGGCGATGCTACTCGAAACCGTATGTGTTCGACGAAACTAAGTGGTCGCCTTGTGAGGGAAGAAACTCCAAATGCGAAACTTAGTACCATTTTAAACTAATGGTTCTATCTGAAACTAAGTGTTCGATACTGTGCCAGGAGAAGCGCCTGTTCTCTGAAATCTGTGGCGATGTCACTCGAAACCGTATGTGTTCGAGGAAACTAAGTGGTCGACCTTGTGGGACAGGAAACTCCAGATGCGAAACTTAGTTCCATTTTAAACTAATGGTTCTATCTGAAACTAAGTATTCGATACTGTGCCAGGAGAAGCGCCTGTTCTCTGAAATCTGTGGCGATATCACTCGAAACCGTATGTGTTCGAGGAAACTAAGTGGTCGACCTTGTGGGACAGGAAACTCCAGATGCGGAACTTAGTTCCATTTTAAACTAATGGTTCTATCTGAAACTAAGTATTCGATACTGTGCCAGGAGAAGCGCCTGTTCTCTGAAATCTGTGGCGATGCTACTCGAACCGTATGTTTTCGACGAAACTAGGTGGTCGACCTTGTGAGAGAGGAAACTCCAGATGCAAAACTTATTTCCATTTTAAACTAATTATTCTCTCTGAAACTAAGTGTTCGATACTGTGCCAGTAGAAGCGCCTGTTCTCTGAAATCTGTGGCGATGCCACTGGAAACCGTATGTGTTTGACGAAAGTAAGTGGTAGACCGTGTGAGAGAGGTAACTCCAAATGCGAAGCTTAGTTCCATTTTAAACTAATTGTTCTATCTGAAACTAAGTGTTCGATACTGTACCAGGAGAAGCGCCTGTTCTCTGAAATCTGTGGCGATGCTACTCGAAACCGTATGTGTTCGACGAAACTAGGTGGTCGACCTTGTGAGAGAGGAAACTCCAGATGCAAAACTTATTTCCATTTTAAACTAATTATTCTCTCTGAAACTAAATGTTCGATACTGTGCCAGGAGAAGCGCCTGTTCTCTGAAATCTGTGGCGATGCGACTGGAAACCGTATGTGTTTGACGAAACTAAGTGGTCCACCTTGGGAGAGAGGAAACTCCAAATGCGAAACATAGTTCCATTTTAAACTAATTGTTCTCTCTGAAACTAAGTGTTCGATACTGTGGCAGGAGAAGCGCCAGTTCTCTGAAATGTGTGGCGATGCCACTCGAAACCGTATGTGTTCGACGAAACTAAGTGGTTGACTTTGTGAGAGAGGATACTCCAGATGCGAAACTTAGTTCCATTTTAAACTAATTGTTCTATCTGAAACTAAGTGTTCGATACTGTACCAGGAGAAGCGCCTGTTCTCTGAAATCTGTGGCGATGCTACTCGAAACCGTATATGTTCGGCGAAACT
The DNA here is from genome assembly GCA_910591585.2 of Nysson spinosus. Classification (NCBI taxonomy): domain Eukaryota; kingdom Metazoa; phylum Arthropoda; class Insecta; order Hymenoptera; family Crabronidae; genus Nysson; species Nysson spinosus. The sequence goes on along the minus strand of CAJUYC020000070.1, from coordinate 2,477,809 downwards.
AGGTGGTCGACCTTGTGAGAGAGGAAACTCCAGATGCGAAACTTAGTTCCATTTTAAACTAATTGTTCTATATGAAACTAAGTTTTCGATACTGTGCCAGGAGAAGCGCCTGTTCTCTGAAATCTGTGGCGATGCTACTCGAAACCGTATATGTTCGACGAAACTAGGTGGTCGACCTTGTGGGAGAGGAAACTCCAGATGCAAAACTTAGTTCCATTTTACACTAATTGTTCTATCTGAAACTAAGTGTTCATTACTGTGCCAGGAGAAGCGCCTGTTCTCTGAAATCTGTGGCGATGCTACTCGAAACCGTATATGTTCGGCGAAACTAGGTGGTCGAACTTGTGAGAGAGGAAACTCCAGATGCAAAACTTATTTCCATTTTAAACTAATTATTCTCTCTGAAACTAAGTGTTCGATACTGTCCCAGGAGAAGCGCCTGTTCTCTGAAATCTGTGGCGATGCTACTCGAAACCGTATGTGTTCGACGAAACTAAGTGGTCGCCTTGTGAGGGAAGAAACTCCAAATGCGAAACTTAGTACCATTTTAAACTAATGGTTCTATCTGAAACTAAGTGTTCGATACTGTGCCAGGAGAAGCGCCTGTTCTCTGAAATCTGTGGCGATGTCACTCGAAACCGTATGTGTTCGAGGAAACTAAGTGGTCGACCTTGTGGGACAGGAAACTCCAGATGCGAAACTTAGTTCCATTTTAAACTAATGGTTCTATCTGAAACTAAGTATTCGATACTGTGCCAGGAGAAGCGCCTGTTCTCTGACATCTGTGGCGATGCCACTCGAAACCGTATGTGTTCGAGGAAACTAAGTGGTCGACCCTGTGGGACAGGAAACTCCAGATGCGAAACTTAGTTCCATTTTAAACTAACTGTGCTATCTGAAACTATGTGTTCGACACTGTGCCAGGAGAAGCGCCTGTTCTCTGAAATGTGTAGCGATGCCACTCGAAACCGTAGGTGTTCGACGAAACCAAGTTGCCGACCTTGTGAGAGAGGAAACTTCAGATGCGAAACTTAGTTCCATTTTAAACTATTTGTTCTATCTGAAACTAAGTGTTCGATACTGTGCCAGGAGAAGCGCCTGTTCTCTGAAATCTGTGGCGATGCTACTCGAAACCGTATCTGTTCGACGAAACAAAGTGGTCGACCTTGTGAGAGAGGAAACTCCTGATGCGAAACTTAGTACCATTTTAAACTAATTGTTCTATCTGAAACTAAGTGTTCGATACAGTGCCAGGAGAAGCGCCTGTTCTCTGAAATCTGTGGCGATGCTACTCGAAGCCGTATGTGTCGACGAAACTAAGTTGTCGCCTTGTGAGAGAAGAAACTCCAGATGCGAAACTTAGTTTCTTTTAAAACTAAACGTTCTACCTGAATCTAAGTGTTCGATACTGTGCCAGGTGAAGCGCCTGTTCACTGAAATCTGTGGCGATGCCACTAGAAACCGTATGTGTTCGACGAAACTAAGTGGTCCACCATGCGAGAGAGGAAACTCCAAATGAGAAACATAGTTCCATTATAAACTAATTGTTCTCTCTGAAACTAAGTGTTCGATACTGTCCCAGGAGAAGCGCCTGTTCTCGGAAATCTGTGGCGATGCTACTCGAAACCGTATGTGTTCGACGAAACTAAGTGGTCGCCTTGTGAGGGAAGAAACTCCAAATGCGAAACTTAGCACCATTTTAAACTAATGGTTCTATCTGAAACTAAGTGTTCGATACTGTGCCAGGAGAAGCGCCTGTTCTCTGAAATCTGTGGCGATGCGCACTCGAAACCGTATGTGTTCGACGAAACTAAGTGGTCGATCTTGTGAGATAGGAAACTCCAGATGCGAAAATTAGTTCCATTTTAAAATAATTGTTCAATCTGAAAGTGATCGATACTGTGCCAGGAGAAGCGCCAGTTCTCTGAAACCAGTGGCGTTGCTACTCGAAGCCGAAGGTGTTCGACGAAACTAAGTGGTCGGCCTTCTCAGAGAGGAAACTCCGCATGCGAAACTTAGTTCCATTTTAAACTAATTGTTCTATCTGAAACTAAGTGTTCGATACTGTGCCAGGAGACGCGCCTGTTCTCTGAAACCTGTGGTGATGCCACTCGAAACCGTATTTGTTCGACGAAACTAAGTGGCCGACCTTGTGAGAGAGGAAACTCCAGATGCGAAACTTAGTCCCATTTTAAACTAATAGTTCTATCTGAAACTAAGTGTTCGATACTGTGCCAGGAGAAGCGCCTGGTCTCTGAAATCTGTCGCGATGCTACTCGAAACCGTATGTGTTCGAGGAAACTAAGTGGCCGACCTTGTGAGAGGGGAAACTCCAAATGCGAAACTTAGTTCCATTTTAAACTAATTTTTCTATCTGAAATTAAGTGCTCGATACTGTGCCAGGATAAGCGCCTGTTCTCTGAAATCTGAGGCGATGCTACTCGAAACCGTATGTGTTCGAGGAAACTAAGTGGCCGACCTTGTGAGAGGGGAAACTCCAAATGCGAAACTTAGTTCCATTTTAAACTAATTGTCCTATCTGAAAGTAAGTGCTCGATACTGTGCCAGGATAAGCGCCTGTTCTCTGAAATCTGAGGCGATGCTACTCGAAACCGTATGTATTCATCGAAACTAAGTGGTCGACCTTCTGAGAGAGGAAACTCTAGATGCGAAACAGAGTTCCATTTTAAACTAATTGTTCTGTCTGAAGTAAGTGTTCGATACTGTGCCAGGAGAAGCGCCTGTTCTCTGAAATCTGTGGCGATGCCACTCGAAACCGTATGTGTTCGACGAAACTAAATGGTTGACCTTGTGAGAGAGGATACTCCAGATGCGAAACAGTGTTCCATTTTAAACTAATTGTTCTGTCTGAAGTAAGTGTTCGATACTGTGCCAGGAGAAGCGCCTGTTCTCTGAAATCTGTGGCGATGCCACTCGAAACCGTATGTGTTCATCGAAACTAAGTGGTCGACCTTGTGAGAGAGGAAACTCCAGATGCGAAATATAGTTCCATTTTAAACTAATTGTTCCATCTGAAAGTAAGTGTTCGATAATGTGCCAGGAGAAGCGCCTGTTCTCTGAAATCTGTGGCGATGCCACTCGAAACCGTATACGTTCCACGAAACTAAGTGGTCGACCTTGTGAGAGAGGAAACTCCAGATGCGAAACTTAGTTCCATTTTAAACTAATTGTTCTATCTGCAACTAAGTGTTCGATAGTGTACCAGGAGAAACGCCTGTTCTCTGAAATGTGTGGCGATACCACTCGAAACCGTATGTGTTCGAAGAAACTGAGTGGTCGACCTTGTGAGAGAGGAAACTCCAAATTCCAAACATAGTTCCATTTTAAACTAATTGTTCTCTCTGAAACTAAGTGTTCGATACTGTGCCAGGAGAAGCGCCTGTTCTCTGAAATCTGTGGCGATGCCACTCGAAACCGTATATGTTCATCGAAACTAAGTGGTCGACCTTGTGAGAGAGGAAACTCCAGATGCGAAACATAGTTCCATTTTAAACTAATTGTTCCATCTGAAACTAAGTGTTCGATAATGTGCCAGGAGAAGCGCCTGTTCTCTGAAATCTGTGGCGATGCCACTCGAAACCGTATGTGTTCGACAAAACTAAATGTTCGACCTTGTGAGAGAGGAAACTCCAAATGCGAAGCTTAGTTCCATTTTAAACTAATTGTTCTATCTGATACTGAGTGGTCGATACTGTGCCAGGTGAAACTCCCGTTCCGCGATGCCACTCGAAACCGTATGTGTTCGACGAAAATAAGTGGTCCACCTAGTTGGAGAGGAAACTCCAAATTCGAAACATAGTTCCATTTTAAATTAATTGTTATATATGAAACTAAGTGTTCGATAATGTGCCAGGAGAAGCGCCTGTTCTCTGATATCTGTGGCGATGATACTCGAAACCGTATGTGTTCAACGAAACTAAGTGTTCGATACTGTGCCAGGAGAAGCGCCTGTTCTCTGAAATCTGTGGCGATACCACTCGAAACCGAATGCGTTCAACGAAACTAAGTCGTCGACCTTGTGAGAGAGGAAACTCCAGATGCGAAACATAGTTCCATTTTAAACTAATTGTTCTATCTGAAACTAACTGTCCGATACTGTGAAAGGAGAAACGCCTGTTCTCTGAAATCTGTGGCGATGCTACTGGAAACCGTATGTGTTCGACGAAACTAAGTGGTCGACCTTGTGAGAGAGGAAACTCCAGATGCGAAACTTAGTTCCTTTTTAAAATAGATGTTCTACCTGTAACTATGTGTTCGATACTGTGCCAGGAGAAGCGCCTGTACTGTGAAATATGTGACGATGCCACTCGAAACCGTATGTGTTCGTCAAAACTAAGTGGTCCACCTTGTGAGGGAAGAAACTCCAGATGCGAAACATAGTTCCATTTTAAACTAATTGTTCTATCTGAAACTAAGTGTCCGATAATGTGAAAGGAGAAACGCCTGTTCTCTGAAACCTGTGGCGTTGCTACTCGAAGCCGAATGTGTTCGACGAAAGTAAGTGGTAGACCGTGTGAGAGAGGTAACTCCAAATGCGAAGCTTAGTTCCATTTTAAACTAATTGTTCTATCTGAAACTAAGTGTTCGATACAGTACCAGGAGAAGCGCCTGTTCTCTGAAATCTGTGGCGATGCTACTCGAACCGTATGTGTTCGACGAAACTAGGTGGTCGACCTTGTGAGACAGGAAACTCCAGATGCAAAACTTATTTCCATTTTAAACTAATTATTCTCTCTGAAACTAAGTGTTCGATACTGTGCCAGTAAAAGCGCCTGTTCTCTGAAATCTGTGGCGATGCCACTGGAAACCGTATGTGTTTGACGAAAGTAAGTGGTAGACCGTGTGAGAGAGGTAACTCCAAATGCGAAGCTTAGTTCCATTTTAAACTAATTGTTCTATCTGAAACTAAGTGTTCGATACTGTACCAGGAGAAGCGCCTGTTCTCTGAAATCTGTGGCGATGCTACTCGAAACCGTATGTGTTCGACGAAACTAGGTGGTCGACCTTGTGAGAGAGGGAACTCCAGATGCAAAACTTATTTCCATTTTAAACTAATTATTCTCTCTGAAACTAAATGTTCGATACTGTGCCAGGAGAAGCGCCTGTTCTCTGAAATCTGTGGCGATGCGACTGGAAACCGTATGTGTTTGACGAAACTAAGTGGTCCACCTTGGGAGAGAGGAAACTCCAAATGCGAAACATAGTTCCATTTTAAACTAATTGTTCTCTCTGAAACTAAGTGTTCGATACTGTGGCAGGAGAAGCGCCAGTTCTCTGAAATGTGTGGCGATGCCACTCGAAACCGTATGTGTTCGACGAAACTAAGTGGTTGATTTTGTGAGAGAGGATACTCCAGATGCGAAACTTAGTTCCATTTTAAACTAATTGTTCTATCTGAAACTAAGTGTTCGATACTGTACCAGGAGAAGCGCCTGTTCTCTGAAATCTGTGGCGATGCTACTCGAAACCGTATGTGTTCGATGAAACTAAGTGGTCGACCTTGTGAGAGAGGAAACTCCAGATGCGAAACTTACTTCCATTTTAAACTAATTGTTCTATCTGAAACTAAGTGTTCGATACTGTGCCAGGAGAAGCGCCTGTTCTCTGAAATCTGTGGTGATGCCACTCGAAACCGTATGTGTTCGACGAAACTAAGTGGCCGACCTTGTGGGAGAGGAAACTCCAGATGCGAAACATAGTTCCATTTTAAATTAATTGTTCTATCTGAAACTAAGTGTTCGCTACTGTGCCAGGAGAAGCGCCAGTTCTGTGAAACCTGTGGCGATGCTACTCGAAACCGTATGTGTTCGACGAAACTAAGTGGTCCACCTTGTGAGAGAGGAAGCTCCCGATGCAAGGCTTTGTTCCTTTTTAAACTAATTGTTCTATCTGAAACTAAGTGTTCGATACTGTACCAGGAGAAGCGCCTGTTCTCTGAAATCTGTGGCGATGCTACTCGAAACCGTATGTGTTCGATGAAACTAAGTGGTCGACCTTGTGAGAGAGGAAACTCCAGATGCGAAACTTACTTCCATTTTAAACTAATTGTTCTATCTGAAACTAAGTGTTCGATACTGTGCCAGGAGAAGCGCCTGTTCTCTGAAATCTGTGGTGATGCCACTCGAAACCGTATGTGTTCGACGAAACTAAGTGGCCGACCTTGTGGGAGAGGAAACTCCAGATGCGAAACATAGTTCCATTTTAAATTAATTGTTCTATCTGAAACTAAGTGTTCGCTACTGTGCCAGGAGAAGCGCCAGTTCTGTGAAACCTGTGGCGATGCTACTCGAAACCGTATGTGTTCGACGAAACTAAGTGGTCCACCTTGTGAGAGAGGAAGCTCCCGATGCAAGGCTTTGTTCCTTTTTAAACTAATTGTTCTATCTGAAACTAAGTGTTCGGTACTGTGCCAGGAGAAGCGCCTGTTCTGCGAAATCTGTGGCGATACCACTCGAAACCGTATGTGTTTGACGAAACTAAGTGGTCCACCTTGTGAGAGAGGAAACTCCAGAAGTGAAACTTAGTTTCATTTAAAACTAACTGTTCTATCTGGAACTAAGTGTTCGATAATGTGCCAGGAGAAGCGCCAGTTCTCTGAAATCTTTGGCGATGCCACTCGAAACCGTATCTGTTCGACGAAACTAAGTGGCCGACCTTGTGAGGGAGGAAACTTCATATGCGAAACTTAGTTCCATTTTAAATTAATTGTTCTATCTGAAACTAAGTGTTCGATATTGTGCCAGGAGAAGCGCCTGTTCTCTGAAACCTGTGGCGTTGCTACTCGAAGCCGAATGTGTTCGACGAAAGTAAGTGGTAGACCGTGTGAGAGAGGTAACTCCAAATGCGAAGCTTAGTTCCATTTTAAACTAATTGTTCTATCTGAAACTAAGTGTTCGATACTGTACCAGGAGAAGCGCCTGTTCTCTGAAATCTGTGGCGATGCTACTCGAACCGTATGTGTTCGACGAAACTAGGTGGTCGACCTTGTGAGAGAGGAAACTCCAGATGCAAAACTTATTTCCATTTTAAACTAATTATTCTCTCTGAAACTAAGTGTTCGATACTGTGCCAGTAGAAGCGCCTGTTCTCTGAAATCTGTGGCGATGCCACTGGAAACCGTATGTGTTTGACGAAAGTAAGTGGTAGACCGTGTGAGAGAGGTAACTCCAAATGCGAAGCTTAGTTCCATTTTAAACTAATTGTTCTATCTGAAACTAAGTGTTCGATACTGTACCAGGAGAAGCGCCTGTTCTCTGAAATCTGTGGCGATGCTACTCGAAACCGTATGTGTTCGACGAAACTAGGTGGTCGACCTTGTGAGAGAGGAAACTCCAGATGCAAAACTTATTTCCATTTTAAACTAATTATTCTCTCTGAAACTAAATGTTCGATACTGTGCCAGGAGAAGCGCCTGTTCTCTGAAATCTGTGGCGATGCGACTGGAAACCGTATGTGTTTGACGAAACTAAGTGGTCCACCTTGGGAGAGAGGAAACTCCAAATGCGAAACATAGTTCCATTTTAAACTAATTGTTCTCTCTGAAACTACGTGTTCGATACTGTGGCAGGAGAAGCGCCAGTTCTCTGAAATGTGTGGCGATGCCACTCGAAACCGTATGTGTTCGACGAAACTAAGTGGTTGATTTTGTGAGAGAGGATACTCCAGATGCGAAACTTAGTTCCATTTTAAACTAATTGTTCTATCTGAAACTAAGTGTTCGATACTGTACCAGAAGAAGCGCCTGTTCTCTGAAATCTGTGGCGATGCTACTCGAAACCGTATGTGTTCGACGAAACTAGGTGGTCGACCTTGTGAGAGAGGAAACTCCAGATGCAAAACTTATTTCCATTTTAAACTAATTATTCTCTCTGAAACTAAGTGTTCGATACTGTGCCAGTAGAAGCGCCTGTTCTCTGAAATCTGTGGCGATGCCACTGGAAACCGTATGTGTTTGACGAAAGTAAGTGGTAGACCGTGTGAGAGAGGTAACTCCAAATGCGAAGCTTAGTTCCATTTTAAACTAATTGTTCTATCTGAAACTAAGTGTTCGATACTGTACCAGGAGAAGCGCCTGTTCTCTGAAATCTGTGGCGATGCTACTCGAAACCGTATGTGTTCGACGAAACTAGGTGGTCGACCTTGTGAGAGAGGAAACTCCAGATGCAAAACTTATTTCCATTTTAAACTAATTATTCTCTCTGAAACTAAATGTTCGATACTGTGCCAGGAGAAGCGCCTGTTCTCTGAAATCTGTGGCGATGCGACTGGAAACCGTATGTGTTTGACGAAACTAAGTGGTCCACCTTGGGAGAGAGGAAACTCCAAATGCGAAACATAGTTCCATTTTAAACTAATTGTTCTCTCTGAAACTACGTGTTCGATACTGTGGCAGGAGAAGCGCCAGTTCTCTGAAATGTGTGGCGATGCCACTCGAAACCGTATGTGTTCGATGAAACTAAGTGGTCGACCTTGTGAGAGAGGAAACTCCAGATGCGAAACTTACTTCCATTTTAAACTAATTGTTCTATCTGAAACTAAGTGTTCGATACTGTGCCAGGAGAAGCGCCTGTTCTCTGAAATCTGTGGTGATGCCACTCGAAACCGTATGTGTTCGACGAAACTAAGTGGCCGACCTTGTGGGAGAGGAAACTCCAGATGCGAAACATAGTTCCATTTTAAATTAATTGTTCTATCTGAAACTAAGTGCTCGCTACTGTGCCAGGAGAAGCGCCAGTTCTGTGAAACCTGTGGCGATGCTACTCGAAACCGTATGTGTTCGACGAAACTAAGTGGTCCACCTTGTGAGAGAGGAAGCTCCCGATGCAAGGCTTTGTTCCTTTTTAAACTAATTGTTCTATCTGAAACTAAGTGTTCGGTACTGTGCCAGGAGAAGCGCCTGTTCTGCGAAATCTGTGGCGATACCACTCGAAACCGTATGTGTTTGACGAAACTAAGTGGTCCACCTTGTGAGAGAGGAAACTCCAGAAGTGAAACTTAGTTTCATTTAAAACTAACTGTTCTATCTGGAACTAAGTGTTCGATAATGTGCCAGGAGAAGCGCCAGTTCTCTGAAATCTTTGGCGATGCCACTCGAAACCGTATCTGTTCGACGAAACTAAGTGGCCGACCTTGTGAGGGAGGAAACTTCATATGCGAAACTTAGTTCCATTTTAAATTAATTGTTCTATCTGAAACTAAGTGTTCGATATTGTGCCAGGAGAAGCGCCTGTTCTCTGAAACCTGTGGCGTTGCTACTCGAAGCCGAATGTGTTCGACGAAAGTAAGTGGTAGACCATGTGAGAGAGGTAACTCCAAATGCGAAGCTTAGTTCCATTTTAAACTAATTGTTCTATCTGAAACTAAGTGTTCGATACTGTACCAGGAGAAGCGCCTGTTCTCTGAAATCTGTGGCGATGCTACTCGAACCGTATGTGTTCGACGAAACTAGGTGGTCGACCTTGTGAGAGAGGAAACTCCAGATGCAAAACTTATTTCCATTTTAAACTAATTATTCTCTCTGAAACTAAGTGTTCGATACTGTGCCAGTAGAAGCGCCTGTTCTCTGAAATCTGTGGCGATGCCACTGGGAACCGTATGTGTTTGACGAAAGTAAGTGGTAGACCGTGTGAGAGAGGTAACTCCAAATGCGAAGCTTTGTTCCTTTTTAAACTAATTGTTCTATCTGAAACTAAGTGTTCGGTACTGTGCCAGGAGAAGCGCCTGTTCTGCGAAATCTGTGGCGATACCACTCGAAACCGTATGTGTTTGACGAAACTAAGTGGTCCACCTTGTGAGAGAGGAAACTCCAGAAGTGAAACTTAGTTTCATTTAAAACTAACTGTTCTATCTGGAACTAAGTGTTCGATAATGTGCCAGGAGAAGCGCCAGTTCTCTGAAATCTTTGGCGATGCCACTCGAAACCGTATCTGTTCGACGAAACTAAGTGGCCGACCTTGTGAGGGAGGAAACTTCATATGCGAAACTTAGTTCCATTTTAAACTAATTGTTCTATCTGAAACTAAGTGTTCGATACTGTACCAGGAGAAGCGCCTGTTCTCTGAAATCTGTGGCGATGCTACTCGAACCGTATGTGTTTGACGAAACTAAGTGGTCCACCTTGGGAGAGAGGAAACTCCAAATGCGAAACATAGTTCCATTTTAAACTAATTGTTCTCTCTGAAACTAAGTGTTCGATACTGTGGCAGGAGAAGCGCCAGTTCTCTGAAATGTGTGGCGATGCCACTCGAAACCGTATGTGTTCGACGAAACTAAGTGGTTGATTTTGTGAGAGAGGATACTCCAGATGCGAAACTTAGTTCCATTTTAAACTAATTGTTCTATCTGAAACTAAGTGTTCGATACTGTACCAGGAGAAGCGCCTGTTCTCTGAAATCTGTGGCGATGCTACTCGAAACCGTATATGTTCGACGAAACTAGGTGGTCGACCTTGTGGGAGAGGAAACTCCAGATGCAAAACTTAGTTCCATTTTACACTAATTGTTCTATCTGAAACTAAGTGTTCATTACTGTGCCAGGAGAAGCGCCTGTTCTCTGAAATCTGTGGCGATGCTACTCGAAACCGTATATGTTCGGCGAAACTAGGTGGTCGAACTTGTGAGAGAGGAAACTCCAGATGCAAAACTTATTTCCATTTTAAACTAATTATTCTCTCTGAAACTAAGTGTTCGATACTGTCCCAGGAGAAGCGCCTGTTCTCTGAAATCTGTGGCGATGCTACTCGAAACCGTATGTGTTCGACGAAACTAAGTGGTCGCCTTGTGAGGGAAGAAACTCCAAATGCGAAACTTAGTACCATTTTAAACTAATGGTTCTATCTGAAACTAAGTGTTCGATACTGTGCCAGGAGAAGCGCCTGTTCTCTGAAATCTGTGGCGATGCCACTCGAAACCGTATGTGTTCGAGGAAACTAAGTGGTCGACCTTGTGGGACAGGAAACTCCAGATGCGAAACTTAGTTCCATTTTAAACTAACTGTGCTATCTGAAACTATGTGTTCGACACTGTGCCAGGAGAAGCGCCTGTTCTCTGAAATGTGTAGCGATGCCACTCGAAACCGTAGGTGTTCGACGAAACCAAGTTGCCGACCTTGTGAGAGAGGAAACTTCAGATGCGAAACTTAGTTCCATTTTAAACTATTTGTTCTATCTGAAACTAAGTGTTCGATACTGTGCCAGGAGAAGCGCCTGTTCTCTGAAATCTGTGGCGATGCTACTCGAAACCGTATCTGTTCGACGAAACAAAGTGGTCGACCTTGTGAGAGAGGAAACTCCTGATGCGAAACTTAGTACCATTTTAAACTAATTGTTCTATCTGAAACTAAGTGTTCGATACAGTGCCAGGAGAAGCGCCTGTTCTCTGAAATCTGTGGCGATGCTACTCGAAGCCGTATGTGTCGACGAAACTAAGTGGTCGCCGTGTGAGAGAAGAAACTCCAGATGCGAAACTTAGTTTCTTTTAAAACTAAACGTTCTACCTGAATCTAAGTGTTCGATACTGTGCCAGGAGAAGCGGCTGTTCTCTGAAATCTGTGGCGATGCCACTCGAAACCGTATGTGTTCGACGAAACTAAGTGGCCGACCTTGTGAGATAGGAAACTCCAGATGCGAAACTTAGTTCCATTTTAAAGTAATTGTTCTATCTGAAACTAAGTATTTGATACTGTGCCAGGAGAAGCGCCTGTTCTCTGAAATCTGTCGCGATGCTACTCGAAACCGTATGTGTTCGACGAAACTAAGTGGTCGCCTTGTGAGGGAAGAAACTCCAAATGCGAAACTTAGCACCATTTTAAACTAATGGTTCTATCTGAAACTAAGTGTTCGATACTGTGCCAGGAGAAGCGCCTGTTCTCTGAAATCTGTGGCGATGCCACTCGAAACCGTATGTGTTCGAGGAAACTAAGTGGTCGACCTTGTGGGACAGGAAACTCCATATGCGAAACTTAGTTCCATTTTAAACTAATGGTTCTATCTGAAACTAAGTATTCGATACTGTGCCAGGAGAAGCGCCTGTTCTCTGAAATATGTGGCGATGCCACTCGAAACCGTATGTGTTCGAGGAAACTAAGTGGTCGACCTTGTGGGACAGGAAACTCCAGATGCGAAACTTAGTTCCATTTTAAATTAACTGTGCTATCTGAAACTATGTGTTCGACACTGTGCCAGGAGAAGCGCCTGTTCTCTGAAATGTGTAGCGATGCCACTCGAAACCGTAGGTGTTCGACGAAACCAAGTTGCCGACCTTGTGAGAGAGGAAACTTCAGATGCGAAACTTAGTTTCTTTTAAAACTAAACGTTCTACCTGAATCTAAGTGTTCGATACTGTGCCAGGAGAAGCGCCTGTTCACTGAAATCTGTGGCGATGCCACTCGAAACCGTATGTGTTCGGCGAAACTAAGTAGTCGATACTGTGCCGGGAGAAGCTCCCGTTCGGCGAAATTTGCGGCGATGCCACTCGAAACCGTATGTGGTCGACGATACTAAGTGGCCGACCTTGTGAGAGAGGAAACTCCAGATGCGAAACTTAGTTCCATTTTAAACTATATATTCTAGCTGAAACTAAGTATTCGATACTGTGCCAGGAGAAGCGCCTGTTCTCTGAAATCTGTGTCGATGCTACTCGAAACCGTATATCTCCGACGCAACTAAATGGTCGACCTTGTGAGAGAGGAAACTCCAGATGCGAAACATAATTCCATTTTAAACTAATTGTTCTATCTGAGACTAAGTTTTCGATACTGTGCCAGGAGAAGCGCCTGTTCTCTGAAATCTGTGGCGATGCGCACTCGAAACCGTATGTGTTCGACGAAACTAAGTGGTCGATCTTGTGAGATAGGAAACTCCAGATGCGAAAATTAGTTCCATTTTAAAATAATTGTTCAATCTGAAAGTGATCGATACTGTGCCAGGAGAAGCGCCAGTTCTCTGAAACCAGTGGCGTTGCTACTCAAAGCCGAAGGTGTTCGACGAAACTAAGTGGTCGGCCTTCTCAGAGAGGAAACTCCGGATGCGAAACTTAGTTCCATTTTAAACTAATTGTTCTATCTGAAACTAAGTGTTCGATACTGTGCCAGGAGACGCGCCTGTTCTCTGAAACCTGTGGTGATGCCACTCGAAACCGTATTTGTTCGACGAAACTAAGTGGCCGACCTTGTGAGAGAGGAAACTCCAGATGCGAAACTTAGTCCCATTTTAAACTAATAGTTCTATCTGAAACTAAGTGTTCGATACTGTGCCAGGAGAAGCGCCTGGTCTCTGAAATCTGTCGCGATGCTACTCGAAACCGTATGTGTTCGAGGAAACTAAGTGGCCGACCTTGTGAGTGGGGAAACTCCAAATGCGAAACTTAGTTCCATTTTAAACTAATTTTTCTATCTGAAATTAAGTGCTCGATACTGTGCCAGGATAAGCGCCTGTTCTCTGAAATCTGAGGCGATGCTACTCGAAACCGTATGTGTTCGAGGAAACTAAGTGGCCGACCTTGTGAGAGGGGAAACTCCAAATGCGAAACTTAGTTCCATTTTAAACTAATTGTCCTATCTGAAAGTAAGTGCTCGATACTGTGCCAGGATAAGCGCCTGTTCTCTGAAATCTGAGGCGATGCTACTCGAAACCGTATGTATTCATCGAAACTAAGTGGTCGACCTTCTGAGAGAGGAAACTCTAGATGCGAAACAGAGTTCCATTTTAAACTAATTGTTCTGTCTGAAGTAAGTGTTCGATACTGTGCCAGGAGAAGCGCCTGTTCTCTGAAATCTGTGGCGATGCCACTCGAAACCGTATGTGTTCGACGAAACTAAATGGTTGACCTTGTCAGAGAGGATACTCCAGATGCGAAACAGTGTTCCATTTTAAACTAATTGTTCTGTCTGAAGTAAGTGTTCGATACTGTGCCAGGAGAAGCGCCTGTTCTCTGAAATCTGTGGCGATGCCACTCGAAACCGTATGTGTTCGAAGAAACTGAGTGGTCGACCTTGTGAGAGAGGAAACTCCAAATTCCAAACATAGTTCCATTTTAAATTAATTGTTAGATATGAAACTCAGTGTTCGATACTGTGCCAGGAGAAGCACCTGTTCTCTGAAATCTGTCGCGATGCTACTCGAAACCGTATGTGTTCGACGAAACTAAGTGGCCGACCTTGTGAGAGAGGAAACTCCAGATGCGAAACTTAGTTCCATTTTAAATTAATTGTTCTATCTGAAAGTGTTCGATACTGTGCCAGGAGAAGTGCCTGTTCTCTGAAATCTGTGGCGATGCTACTCGAAACCGTATGTGTTCGACGAAACTATATGGTCGACCTTCTGAGAGAGGAAACTCCGGATGCGAAACTTAGTTCCATTTTAAACTAATTGTTCTCTCTGAAACTAAGTGTTCGATACTGTGCCAGGAGAAGCGCCTGTTCTCTGAAATCTGTGGCGATACCACTCGAAACCGAATGCGTTCAACGAAACTAAGTCGTCGACCTTGTGAGAGAGGAAACTCCAGATGCGAAACATAGTTCCATTTTAAACTAATTGTTCTATCTGAAACTAAGTGTCCGATACTGTGAAAGGAGAAACGCCTGTTCTCTGAAATCTGTGGCGATGCTACTGGAAACCGTATGTGTTCGACGAAACTAAGTGGTCGACCTTGTGAGAGAGGAAACTCCATATGCGAAACTTAGTTCCTTTTTAAAATAGATGTTCTACCTGTAACTATGTGTTCGATACTGTGCCAGGAGAAGCGCCTGTTCTCTGAAATCTGTCGCGATGCTACTCGAAACCGTATGTGTTCGACGAAACTAAGTGGTCGCCTTGTGAGGGAAGAAACTCCAAATGCGAAACTTAGCACCATTTTAAACTAATGGTTCTATCTGAAACTAAGTGTTCGATACTGTGCCAGGAGAAGCGCCTGTTCTCTGAAATCTGTGGCGATGCCACTCGAAACCGTATGTGTTCGAGGAAACTAAGTGGTCGACCTTGTGGGACAGGAAACTCCATATGCGAAACTTAGTTCCATTTTAAACTAATGGTTCTATCTGAAACTAAGTATTCGATACTGTGCCAGGAGAAGCGCCTGTTCTCTGAAATATGTGGCGATGCCACTCGAAACCGTATGTGTTCGAGGAAACTAAGTGGTCGACCTTGTGGGACAGGAAACTCCAGATGCGAAACTTAGTTCCATTTTAAATTAACTGTGCTATCTGAAACTATGTGTTCGACACTGTGCCAGGAGAAGCGCCTGTTCTCTGAAATGTGTAGCGATGCCACTCGAAACCGTAGGTGTTCGACGAAACCAAGTTGCCGACCTTGTGAGAGAGGAAACTTCAGATGCGAAACTTAGTTTCTTTTAAAACTAAACGTTCTACCTGAATCTAAGTGTTCGATACTGTGCCAGGAGAAGCGCCTGTTCACTGAAATCTGTGGCGATGCCACTCGAAACCGTATGTGTTCGGCGAAACTAAGTAGTCGATACTGTGCCGGGAGAAGCTCCCGTTCGGCGAAATTTGCGGCGATGCCACTCGAAACCGTATGTGGTCGACGATACTAAGTGGCCGACCTTGTGAGAGAGGAAACTCCAGATGCGAAACTTAGTTCCATTTTAAACTATATATTCTAGCTGAAACTAAGTATTCGATACTGTGCCAGGAGAAGCGCCTGTTCTCTGAAATCTGTGCCGATGCTACTCGAAACCGTATATCTCCGACGCAACTAAATGGTCGACCTTGTGAGAGAGGAAACTCCAGATGCGAAACATAATTCCATTTTAAACTAATTGTTCTATCTGAGACTAAGTTTTCGATACTGTGCCAGGAGAAGCGCCTGTTCTCTGAAATCTGTGGCGATGCGCACTCGAAACCGTATGTGTTCGACGAAACTAAGTGGTCGATCTTGTGAGATAGGAAACTCCAGATGCGAAAATTAGTTCCATTTTAAAATAATTGTTCAATCTGAAAGTGATCGATACTGTGCCAGGAGAAGCGCCAGTTCTCTGAAACCAGTGGCGTTGCTACTCGAAGCCGAAGGTGTTCGACGAAACTAAGTGGTCGGCCTTCTCAGAGAGGAAACTCCGGATGCGAAACTTAGTTCCATTTTAAACTAATTGTTCTATCTGAAACTAAGTGTTCGATACTGTGCCAGGAGACGCGCCTGTTCTCTGAAACCTGTGGTGATGCCACTCGAAACCGTATTTGTTCGACGAAACTAAGTGGCCGACCTTGTGAGAGAGGAAACTCCAGATGCGAAACTTAGTCCCATTTTAAACTAATAGTTCTATCTGAAACTAAGTGTTCGATACTGTGCCAGGAGAAGCGCCTGGTCTCTGAAATCTGTCGCGATGCTACTCGAAACCGTATGTGTTCGAGGAAACTAAGTGGCCGACCTTGTGAGTGGGGAAACTCCAAATGCGAAACTTAGTTCCATTTTAAACTAATTTTTCTATCTGAAATTAAGTGCTCGATACTGTGCCAGGATAAGCGCCTGTTCTCTGAAATCTGAGGCGATGCTACTCGAAACCGTATGTGTTCGAGGAAACTAAGTGGCCGACCTTGTGAGAGGGGAAACTCCAAATGCGAAACTTAGTTCCATTTTAAACTAATTGTCCTATCTGAAAGTAAGTGCTCGATACTGTGCCAGGATAAGCGCCTGTTCTCTGAAATCTGTGGCGATGCTACTGGAAACCGTATGTGTTCGACGAAACTAAGTGGTCGACCTTGTGAGAGAGGAAACTCCATATGCGAAACTTAGTTCCTTTTTAAAATAGATGTTCTACCTGTAACTATGTGTTCGATACTGTGCCAGGAGAAGCGCCTGTTCTCTGAAATCTGTCGCGATGCTACTCGAAACCGTATGTGTTCGACGAAACTAAGTGGTCGCCTTGTGAGGGAAGAAACTCCAAATGCGAAACTTAGCACCATTTTAAACTAATGGTTCTATCTGAAACTAAGTGTTCGATACTGTGCCAGGAGAAGCGCCTGTTCTCTGAAATCTGTGGCGATGCCACTCGAAACCGTATGTGTTCGAGGAAACTAAGTGGTCGACCTTGTGGGACAGGAAACTCCATATGCGAAACTTAGTTCCATTTTAAACTAATGGTTCTATCTGAAACTAAGTATTCGATACTGTGCCAGGAGAAGCGCCTGTTCTCTGAAATATGTGGCGATGCCACTCGAAACCGTATGTGTTCGAGGAAACTAAGTGGTCGACCTTGTGGGACAGGAAACTCCAGATGCGAAACTTAGTTCCATTTTAAATTAACTGTGCTATCTGAAACTATGTGTTCGACACTGTGCCAGGAGAAGCGCCTGTTCTCTGAAATGTTTAGCGATGCCACTCGAAACCGTAGGTGTTCGACGAAACCAAGTTGCCGACCTTGTGAGAGAGGAAACTTCAGATGCGAAACTTAGTTTCTTTTAAAACTAAACGTTCTACCTGAATCTAAGTGTTCGATACTGTGCCAGGAGAAGCGCCTGTTCACTGAAATCTGTGGCGATGCCACTCGAAACCGTATGTGTTCGGCGAAACTAAGTAGTCGATACTGTGCCGGGAGAAGCTCCCGTTCGGCGAAATTTGCGGCGATGCCACTCGAAACCGTATGTGGTCGACGATACTAAGTGGCCGACCTTGTGAGAGAGGAAACTCCAGATGCGAAACTTAGTTCCATTTTAAACTATATATTCTAGCTGAAACTAAGTATTCGATACTGTGCCAGGAGAAGCGCCTGTTCTCTGAAATCTGTGTCGATGCTACTCGAAACCGTATATCTCCGACGCAACTAAATGGTCGACCTTGTGAGAGAGGAAACTCCAGATGCGAAACATAATTCCATTTTAAACTAATTGTTCTATCTGAGACTAAGTTTTCGATACTGTGCCAGGAGAAGCGCCTGTTCTCTGAAATCTGTGGCGATGCGCACTCGAAACCGTATGTGTTCGACGAAACTAAGTGGTCGATCTTGTGAGATAGGAAACTCCAGATGCGAAAATTAGTTCCATTTTAAAATAATTGTTCAATCTGAAAGTGATCGATACTGTGCCAGGAGAAGCGCCAGTTCTCTGAAACCAGTGGCGTTGCTACTCGAAGCCGAAGGTGTTCGACGAAACTAAGTGGTCGGCCTTCTCAGAGAGGAAACTCCGGATGCGAAACTTAGTTCCATTTTAAACTAATTGTTCTATCTGAAACTAAGTGTTCGATACTGTGCCAGGAGACGCGCCTGTTCTCTGAAACCTGTGGTGATGCCACTCGAAACCGTATTTGTTCGACGAAACTAAGTGGCCGACCTTGTGAGAGAGGAAACTCCAGATGCGAAACTTAGTCCCATTTTAAACTAATAGTTCTATCTGAAACTAAGTGTTCGATACTGTGCCAGGAGAAGCGCCTGGTCTCTGAAATCTGTCGCGATGCTACTCGAAACCGTATGTGTTCGAGGAAACTAAGTGGCCGACCTTGTGAGTGGGGAAACTCCAAATGCGAAACTTAGTTCCATTTTAAACTAATTTTTCTATCTGAAATTAAGTGCTCGATACTGTGCCAGGATAAGCGCCTGTTCTCTGAAATCTGAGGCGATGCTACTCGAAACCGTATGTGTTCGAGGAAACTAAGTGGCCGACCTTGTGAGAGGGGAAACTCCAAATGCGAAACTTAGTTCCATTTTAAACTAATTGTCCTATCTGAAAGTAAGTGCTCGATACTGTGCCAGGATAAGCGCCTGTTCTCTGAAATCTGAGGCGATGCTACTCGAAACCGTATGTATTCATCGAAACTAAGTGGTCGACCTTCTGAGAGAGGAAACTCTAGATGCGAAACAGAGTTCCATTTTAAACTAATTGTTCTGTCTGAAGTAAGTGTTCGATACTGTGCCAGGAGAAGCGCCTGTTCTCTGAAATCTGTGGCGATGCCACTCGAAACCGTATGTGTTCGACGAAACTAAATGGTTGACCTTGTCAGAGAGGATACTCCAGATGCGAAACAGTGTTCCATTTTAAACTAATTGTTCTGTCTGAAGTAAGTGTTCGATACTGTGCCAGGAGAAGCGCCTGTTCTCTGAAATCTGTGGCGATGCCACTCGAAACCGTATGTGTTCGAAGAAACTGAGTGGTCGACCTTGTGAGAGAGGAAACTCCAAATTCCAAACATAGTTCCATTTTAAATTAATTGTTAGATATGAAACTCAGTGTTCGATACTGTGCCAGGAGAAGCACCTGTTCTCTGAAATCTGTCGCGATGCTACTCGAAACCGTATGTGTTCGACGAAACTAAGTGGCCGACCTTGTGAGAGAGGAAACTCCAGATGCGAAACTTAGTTCCATTTTAAATTAATTGTTCTATCTGAAAGTGTTCGATACTGTGCCAGGAGAAGTGCCTGTTCTCTGAAATCTGTGGCGATGCTACTCGAAACCGTATGTGTTCGACGAAACTATATGGTCGACCTTCTGAGAGAGGAAACTCCGGATGCGAAACTTAGTTCCATTTTAAACTAATTGTTCTCTCTGAAACTAAGTGTTCGATACTGTGCCAGGAGAAGCGCCTGTTCTCTGAAATCTGTGGCGATACCACTCGAAACCGAATGCGTTCAACGAAACTAAGTCGTCGACCTTGTGAGAGAGGAAACTCCAGATGCGAAACATAGTTCCATTTTAAACTAATTGTTCTATCTGAAACTAAGTGTCCGATACTGTGAAAGGAGAAACGCCTGTTCTCTGAAATCTGTGGCGATGCTACTGGAAACCGTATGTGTTCGACGAAACTAAGTGGTCGACCTTGTGAGAGAGGAAACTCCAGATGCGAAACTTAGTTCCTTTTTAAAATAGATGTTCTACCTGTAACTATGTGTTCGATACTGTGCCAGGAGAAGCGCCTGTCCTGTGAAATATGTGACGATGCCACTCGAAACCGTATGTGTTCGTCGAAACTAAGTGGTCCACCTTGTGAGGGAAGAAACTCCAGATGCGAAACATAGTTCCATTTTAAACTAATTGTTCTATCTGAAACTAAATGTCCGATAATGTGAAAGGAGAAACGCCTGTTCTCTGAAATCTGTGGCGATGCTACTGGAAACCGTATGTGTTCGACGAAATTAAGTGGTCGCCTTGTGAGAGAGGAAACTCCAGATGCGAAACATAGTTCAATTTTAAACTAACTGTTCCAACTGAAACTAAGTGTTCGATACTGTGCCAGGAGAAGCGCCTGTTCTCTGACATCTGTGGTGATGCCACTCGAAAACGTATGTGTTCGACGAAACTAAGTGGCCGACCTTGTGAGAGAGGAAACTCCAGTTGCGAAACATAGTTCAATTTTAAACTAAAAGTTCCATCTGAAACTAAATGTTCGATAATGTGCCAGGAGAAGCGCCTGTTCTCTGAAATCTGTGGCGATGCCACTCGAAACCGTATGTGTTCGACGAAACTAAGTGGCCGACCTTGTGAGAGAGGAAACTTCAGATGCGAAACTTAGTTCCATTTTAAATTAATTGTTCTATCTGAAACTAAGTGTTCGATACTGTGCCAGGAGAAGCGCCCGTTCTGTGAAACCTGTGGCGATACCACACGAAACGGTATGTGTTCGACGAAACTGAGTGGTCCACCTTGTGACAGAGGAAACTCCAGACGCGAAAATTAGCGTCATTTTAAACTAATTGTTCTATCTGAAACTAAGTGTTCGATACTGTGCCAGGAGAAGCGCCTGTTCTCTGAAATCTGTCGCGATGCTACTCGAAGCCGTATGTGTTCGACGAAACTAAGTGGCCGACCTTGTGAGAGAGGAAACTTCAGATGCGAAACTTAGTTCCATTTTAAATTAATTGTTCTATCTGAAACTAAGTGTTCGATACTGTGCCAGGCGAAGCGCCCGTTCTGTGAAACCTGTGGCGATACCACTCGAAATGAATGTGTTCGACGAAACTGAGTTGTCGACCTTGTGAGAGAGGAAACTCCAGATGCGAAACATAGTTCAATTTTAAACTAAATGTTCCATCTGAAACTAAGTGTTCGATACTGTGCCAGGAGAAGTGCCTGTTCTCTGAAATCTGTGACGATGCTACTCCAAACCGTATGTGTTCGAGGAAACTAAGTGGTCGACCTTGTGGGAGAGGAAACTCCAGATGCGAAACTTAATTCCATTTTAAACTAATTGTTCTATCTGAAACTAAGTGTTCGATACTGTGCAAGGAGAAGCGCATGTTCTCTGAAATCAGTGGCAATGCTACTCGAAACCGTATGTGTTCGACGAAACTAAGTGGTTCACCTTGTGAGAGAGGAAACTCCAAATGCGAAACATAGTTCCATTTTAAACTAACTGTTCTATCTGTGTTCGATACTGTGCCAGGAGAAGCGCCTGTTCCCTGAAATCAGTGGCGATGCCACTCGAAACCGCATGTGTTCGACGAAACTAAGTTGTCGACCTTGTGGGAGAGTAAACTCCAGATGCGAAACTTAGTTCAATTTAAAACGAACTGTTCAATCTGAAACTAAGTGTTCGATACTGTGCCAGGAGAAGCGCCTGTTCTCTGAAATCTGGGGCGATGCCACTCGAAACCGTATGTGTTCGACGAAACTAAGTGGTCGACCTTGTGAGAGAGGAAACTCCAGAAGCGAAACTTAGTTCCATTTTAAACTAATTGTTCTATCCGAAACTAAGTGTTTGATACTGTGCCAGGCGAAGCGCCTGTTCTCTGAAATCTGTGGCGATGCTACTCGAAACCGTATGTGTTCGACGAAACTAAGTGGCCGACCTTGTGAGATAGGAAACTCCAGATGCGAAACTTAGTTCCATTTTAAAGTAATTGTTCTATCTGAAACTAAGTATTTGATACTGTGCCAGGAGAAGCGCCTGTTCTCTGAAATCTGTCGCGATGCTACTCGAAACCGTATGTGTTCGACGAAACTAAGTGGTCGCCTTGTGAGGGAAGAAACTCCAAATGCGAAACTTAGCACCATTTTAAACTAATGGTTCTATCTGAAACTAAGTGTTCGATACTGTGCCAGGAGAAGCGCCTGTTCTCTGAAATCTGTGGCGATGCCACTCGAAACCGTATGTGTTCGAGGAAACTAAGTTGTCGACCTTGTGGGACAGGAAACTCCATATGCGAAACTTAGTTCCATTTTAAACTAATGGTTCTATCTGAAACTAAGTATTCGATACTGTGCCAGGAGAAGCGCCTGTTCTCTGAAATATGTGGCGATGCCACTCGAAACCGTATGTGTTCGAGGAAACTAAGTGGTCGACCTTGTGGGACAGGAAACTCCAGATGCGAAACTTAGTTCCATTTTAAATTAACTGTGCTATCTGAAACTATGTGTTCGACACTGTGCCAGGAGAAGCGCCTGTTCTCTGAAATGTGTAGCGATGCCACTCGAAACCGTAGGTGTTCGACGAAACCAAGTTGCCGACCTTGTGAGAGAGGAAACTTCAGATGCGAAACTTAGTTTCTTTTAAAACTAAACGTTCTACCTGAATCTAAGTGTTCGATACTGTGCCAGGAGAAGCGCCTGTTCACTGAAATCTGTGGCGATGCCACTCGAAACCGTATGTGTTCGGCGAAACTAAGTAGTCGATACTGTGCCGGGAGAAGCTCCCGTTCGGCGAAATTTGCGGCGATGCCACTCGAAACCGTATGTGGTCGACGATACTAAGTGGCCGACCTTGTGAGAGAGGAAACTCCAGATGCGAAACTTAGTTCCATTTTAAACTATATATTCTAGCTGAAACTAAGTATTCGATACTGTGCCAGGAGAAGCGCCTGTTCTCTGAAATCTGTGTCGATGCTACTCGAAACCGTATATCTCCGACGCAACTAAATGGTCGACCTTGTGAGAGAGGAAACTCCAGATGCGAAACATAATTCCATTTTAAACTAATTGTTCTATCTGAGACTAAGTTTTCGATACTGTGCCAGGAGAAGCGCCTGTTCTCTGAAATCTGTGGCGATGCGCACTCGAAACCGTATGTGTTCGACGAAACTAAGTGGTCGATCTTGTGAGATAGGAAACTCCAGATGCGAAAATTAGTTCCATTTTAAAATAATTGTTCAATCTGAAAGTGATCGATACTGTGCCAGGAGAAGCGCCAGTTCTCTGAAACCAGTGGCGTTGCTACTCGAAGCCGAAGGTGTTCGACGAAACTAAGTGGTCGGCCTTCTCAGAGAGGAAACTCCGGATGCGAAACTTAGTTCCATTTTAAACTAATTGTTCTATCTGAAACTAAGTGTTCGATACTGTGCCAGGAGACGCGCCTGTTCTCTGAAACCTGTGGTGATGCCACTCGAAACCGTATTTGTTCGACGAAACTAAGTGGCCGACCTTGTGAGAGAGGAAACTCCAGATGCGAAACTTAGTCCCATTTTAAACTAATAGTTCTATCTGAAACTAAGTGTTCGATACTGTGCCAGGAGAAGCGCCTGGTCTCTGAAATCTGTCGCGATGCTACTCGAAACCGTATGTGTTCGAGGAAACTAAGTGGCCGACCTTGTGAGTGGGGAAACTCCAAATGCGAAACTTAGTTCCATTTTAAACTAATTTTTCTATCTGAAATTAAGTGCTCGATACTGTGCCAGGATAAGCGCCTGTTCTCTGAAATCTGAGGCGATGCTACTCGAAACCGTATGTGTTCGAGGAAACTAAGTGGCCGACCTTGTGAGAGGGGAAACTCCAAATGCGAAACTTAGTTCCATTTTAAACTAATTGTCCTATCTGAAAGTAAGTGCTCGATACTGTGCCAGGATAAGCGCCTGTTCTCTGAAATCTGAGGCGATGCTACTCGAAACCGTATGTATTCATCGAAACTAAGTGGTCTACCTTCTGAGAGAGGAAACTCCAGAAGCGAAACAGAGTTCCATTTTAAACTAATTGTTCTGTCTGAAGTAAGTGTTCGATACTGTGCCAGGAGAAGCGCCTGTTCTCTGAAATCTGTGGCGATGCCACTCGAAACCGTATGTGTTCGACGAAACTAAATGGTTGACCTTGTCAGAGAGGATACTCCAGATGCGAAACAGTGTTCCATTTTAAACTAATTGTTCTGTCTGAAGTAAGTGTTCGATACTGTGCCAGGAGAAGCGCCTGTTCTCTGAAATCTGTGGCGATACCACTCGAAACCGTATGTGTTCGAAGAAACTGAGTGGTCGACCTTGTGAGAGAGGAAACTCCAAATTCCAAACATAGTTCCATTTTAAATTAATTGTTAGATATGAAACTCAGTGTTCGATACTGTGCCAGGAGAAGCACCTGTTCTCTGAAATCTGTCGCGATGCTACTCGAAACCGTATGTGTTCGACGAAACTAAGTGGCCGACCTTGTGAGAGAGGAAACTCCAGATGCGAAACTTAGTTCCATTTTAAATTAATTGTTCTATCTGAAAGTGTTCGATACTGTGCCAGGAGAAGTGCCTGTTCTCTGAAATCTGTGGCGATGCTACTCGAAACCGTATGTGTTCGACGAAACTATATGGTCGACCTTCTGAGAGAGGAAACTCCGGATGCGAAACTTAGTTCCATTTTAAACTAATTGTTCTCTCTGAAACTAAGTGTTCGATACTGTGCCAGGAGAAGCGCCTGTTCTCTGAAATCTGTGGCGATACCACTCGAAACCGAATGCGTTCAACGAAACTAAGTCGTCGACCTTGTGAGAGAGGAAACTCCAGATGCGAAACATAGTTCCATTTTAAACTAATTGTTCTATCTGAAACTAAGTGTCCGATACTGTGAAAGGAGAAACGCCTGTTCTCTGAAATCTGTGGCGATGCTACTGGAAACCGTATGTGTTCGACGAAACTAAGTGGTCGACCTTGTGAGAGAGGAAACTCCAGATGCGAAACTTAGTTCCTTTTTAAAATAGATGTTCTACCTGTAACTATGTGTTCGATACTGTGCCAGGAGAAGCGCCTGTCCTGTGAAATATGTGACGATGCCACTCGAAACCGTATGTGTTCGTCGAAACTAAGTGGTCCACCTTGTGAGGGAAGAAACTCCAGATGCGAAACTTAGTTCCATTTTAAACTAATTGTTCTATCTGAAACTAAGTGTTCGTTACTGTGCCAGGAGAAGCGCCTGTTCTCTGAAATCTGTGGCGATGCCACTCGAAACCGTATGTGTTCATCGAAACTAAGTGGTCGTCCTTGTGAGAGAGGAAACTCCAGATGCGGAACTTAGTTCCATTTTAAACTAATTGTTCTATCTGAAACTAAGTGTTCGTTACTGTGCCAGGTGAAGCGCCAGTTCTCTGAAATCTGTGGCGATGCCACTCGAAACCGTATGTGATCGACGAAACTAAGTGGTTGTCCTTGTGAGAGAGGATACTCCAGATGCGAAACTTAGTTCCATTTTAAACTAATTGTTCTCTCTGAAACTAAGTGTTCGATAATGCGCCAGGAGAAGCGCCTGTTCCCTGAACTGTGTGGCGATGCTGCTCGAAACCGTATGTGTTCGACGAAACAAAGTTGTTGAACTTGTGAGAGAGGAAACTCCAGATGAGAAACTTAGTTCCATTTTAAACCAAATGTTCCATGTGAAACTAAGTGTTCGATACTGTGCCAGGAGAAGCGCCTGTTCTCTGAAATCTCTGGCGATGCTACTCGAAAACGTATGTGTTCGACGAAACTAAGTGTTCGATACTGTGCCAGGAGAAGCGCCTGTTCCCTGAAATCTGTGGCGATGCTACTCGAAACCGTATGTGTTCGACGAAACTAAGTGGTCGACCTTCTGAGAGAGGAAACTCCGGATGCGAAACTTAGGTCTATTCTAAACTAATTGTTCTATCTGAAACTAAGTGTTCGATACTGTGCCAGGAGAAGCGCCTGTTCTCTGAAATCTGTGGCGATGCCACTCGAAACCGTATGTGTTCGACGAAACTAAGTGGTCGCCTGGTGATGGAAGAAACTCCAGATGCGAAACTTATTTCCATTTTAAACTAATTGTTCTATCTGAAACTATGTGTTCGAAACTGTGCCAGGAGAAGCGCCAGTTCTCTGAAATCTGTGGCGATGCCACTCGAGACCGTATGTGTTCCACGAAACTAAGTGGTCGCCTTGTGAGAGAGGAAACTCCAGATGCGAAACTTAGTTCCATTTTAAACTAATTGTTCTATCTGAAAGTGTTCGATACTGTGCCAGGAGAAGCGCCTGTTCTCTGAAATCATTGGCGATGCCACTCGAAACCGTATGTGTTCGAAGAAATTAAGTCGTCGACCTTGTGCGAAAGGAAACTCCAGATGCGAAACATTGTTCCATTTTAAAATAATTGTACTATCTGAAACTAAGTGTTCGATACTGTGCCAGGAGAAACGCCTGTTCTGTGAATTCAGTGGCGATGCCACTCGAAATCGTATGTGTTCGACGAAAATAAGTGGTCGACCTTGTGAGAGAGGAAACTCCAGATGCGAAATATAGTTCAATTTTAAACTAAATGTTCCATCTGAAACTAAGTGTTCGATACTGTGCCAGGAGAAACGCCTGTTCTCTGAAATCTGTGGCAATGCCACTCGAAACCGTATGTGATCGACGAAACTAAGTGGCCGACCTTGTGAGAGAGGAAACTCCGGATGCGAACATTAGTTCCATTCTAAACTAATTGTTCTATCTGAAACAAAGTGTTCGATACTGTGCCAGGAGAAGTGCCTGTTCTCTGAAATCTGTGGCGATGCTACTCGAAACCGTATGTGTTCGACGAATCTAATTGGTCGACCTTGTGAGAGAGGAAACTCCAGATGCGAAACTTAGTTCCATTTTAAACTAATTGTTCTATCTGAAACTAAGTGTTCGATACTGTGCCAGGAGAAGCGCCTGTTCTCTGAACTGTGTGGCGATGACGCTCGAAACCGTATGTGTTCGACGAAACTAAGTGGTCGACCTTGTGAGAGAGGAAACTTCAGATGCGAAACTTAGTTCCATTTTAATCTTATTGTACTATCTGAAACTAAGTGTTCGATACTGTGCCAGGAGAAGCGCCTGTTCTCTGAACTGTGCGACGATGCCGCTCGAAACCGTATGTGTTCGACGAAACTAAGTGGTTGACCTTGTGCGAGAGGATACTCCAGATGCGAAACTTAGTTCCATTTAAAACTAATTGTTCGATCTGAAACTAAGTTTTCGATACCGTGCAAGGAGAAGCGCATGTTTTCTGAAATCTGTGGCAATGCGCACCCGAAACCGTATGTGTTCGACGAAACTAATTGGTCGATACTGTGCCAGAGGAAACTCCCCGTCTGCGAAATCTGTGGCGATGACATTCGAAACCGTATGTGTTCGACGAAACTAAGTGGTCCACCTTGTGAGATAGGAAACTCCATATGCGAAACTTAGTTCCATTTTAAACTAATTGTTCTATCTGAAACTATGTGTTCGATACTGTGCCAGGAGAAGCGCCTGTTCTCTGAAATCTGTGGCGATGCTACTCGAAACCGTATGTGTTCGAGGAAACTAAGTGGTCGACCGTGTGGGAGAGGAAACTCCAGATGCGAAACTTAGTTCCATTTTAAACTAATTGTTCTATCTGAAACTAAGTGTTCGATACTGTGCCAGGAGAAGCGCCTGTTGTCTGAAATGTGTGGCGATGCTACTCGAAACCGTATGTGTTCGACGAATCTAAATGTTCGACCTTCTGAGAGAGGAAACTCCGGATGCGAAACTTAGTTCCATTTTAAACTAATTGTTCTATCTGAAGCTAAGTGTTCGATACTGTGTCAGGAGAAGCGCCTGTTCACTGAAACCTGTGGCGATGCCACTCGAAACCGTATGTGTTCGACGAAACTAAGTCGCCGACCTTGTGAGAGAGGAAACTCCAGATGCGAAACATAGTTCCATTTTAAACCAAATGTTCCATCTGAAACTAAGTGTTCGTTAATCTGCCAGTAGAAGCGCCTGTACTCTGAAACCTGTGGCGTTGCTACTCGAAACCGTATGTGTTCGACGAAACTAAGTGGTCGACCTTCTGAGAGAGGAAACTCCGGATGCGAAACTTAGTTCCATTTTAAACTAATTGTTCTATCTGAAGCTAAGTGTTCGATACTGTGTCAGGAGAAGCGCCTGTTCACTGAAACCTGTGGCGATGCCACTCGAAACCGTAATTGTTCGACGAAACTAAGTGGCCGACCTTGTGAGAGAGGAAACTCCAGATGCGAAACATAGTTGCATTTTAAACTAATTGTTCTATCTGAAACTATGTGTTCGATACTGTGTCAGGAGAAGCGCCTGTACTCTGAAACCTGTGGCGTTGCTACTCGAAACCGTATGTGTTCGACGAAACTAAGTGGCCGACCTTGTGAGAGAGGAAACTCCAGACGCGAAACATAGTTCCATTTTAAACTAATTGTTCTATCTGAAAATAAGTGTTCGATACTGTGCCAGGAGAAACCCCCGTTCTCTGAAACCTGTGGCGATGCCACTCGAAACCGTAATTCTTCGACGAAACTAAGTGGTTGATCTTGCGAGAGAGGATACTCCAGATGCGAAACTTAGTTCCATTTTAAACTAATTGTTCTATCTCATACTAAGTGTTCGATACTGTGCCAGGAGAAGCGTCTGTTCTCTGAAATCGGTGGCGATGCTACTCGAAACCGTATGTCTTCGACGAAACTAAGTGGTCGAACTTGTGAGAGAGGAAACCACGAATGCGAACTTATTTCCATTTTAAACTAATTTTTCTATCTGAAACTAAGTGTTCGATACTGTGCCAGGAGAAGCGCCTGTTCTCTGAAATCTGTGGCGATGCTACTCGAAACCGAATGTGTTCGACGAAACTAAGTGGCCGACCTTGTGAGAGAGGAAACTCCAGATGCGAAACATAGTTGCATTTTAAACTAATTGTTCTATCTGAAACTATGTGTTCGATACTGTGTCAGGAGAAGCGCCTGTTCACTGAAACCTGTGGCGATGCCACTCGAAACCGTATGTGTTCGACGAAACTAAGTCGCCGACCTTGTGAGAGAGGAAAATCCAGATGCGAAACATAGTTCCATTTTAAACTAATTGTTCTATCTGAAAATAAGTGTTCGATACTGTGCCAGGAGAAGTGCCCGTTCTCTGAAAACTGTGGCGATGCTACTCGAAACCGTATGTGTTCGACGAAACTAAGTGGTCGACCTTGTGAGAGAGGAAACTCCAGATGCGAAACTTAGTGCTATTTTAAACTAATTCTTCTATCTGAAACTAAGTGTTCGATACTGTGCCAGGAGAAGCGCCTGTTCTCTGAAATCTGTGGAGATGCTACTCGAAACCGTATGTGTTCGACAAAACTGAGTGGTTGATACTGTGCCAGGAGAAACTCCCGCTCCAATACGAAGTGTTCCCGGGTACTCCCCCTAACGCCTGAGGATGACCACCGGGGGGTTTTAGTCGGTAGAAATCCGACACTACCCCGGCCTCCCCCCAAAGGAGGCCGTGGTGTCTATCGAAGATTTCCCCTCGAGAAAAAAAAAAAAAAAAAAGGAGAAACTCCCGCTCGGCGAAATCTGTGATGATACAACTCGAAACCCTATGTGTTCGACGAAACTAAGTGGTCGACCTTGTGAGAGAGGAAACTCCAGATACGAAAATTAGTTCCATTTTAAACTAACTGTTCTATCTGAAACTAAGTGTTCGACACTGTGCCAGGAGAAGCGACTGTTCTCTGAAATCTGTGGCGATGCCACTCGAAACCGTACGTGTTCGACGAAACTGAGTGGTCGACCTTGTGAGAGAGGAAACTCCAGAGGCGAAACTTAGTTCCATTTTAAACTAATTGTTCTACCTGAAACTAAGTGTTCGATACTGTGCCAGGAGAAGCGCCGGTTCTCTGAAATCTGTGGCGATGCCACTCGAAACCGTATGTGTTCGACGAAACTAAGTGGCCGACCTTGTGAGAGAGGAAACTCCAGATGCGAAACATAGGTCAATTTTAAACTAAATGTTCCATCTGAAAGTAAGTGTTCGATACTGTGCCAGGAGAAGCGCCTGCTCTCTGAAATCTGTGGCCATGCCACTCGAAACCGTATGTGTTCGACGAAACTAAGTGGCCGACCTTGTGAGAGAGGAAACTTCAGATGCGGAACATAGTTCCATTTTAAATTAATTGTTCTATCTGAAACTAAGTGTTCGCTACTGTGCCAGGAGAAGCACCCGTTCTGTGAAACCTGTGGCGATACCACTCGAAACGGTATGTGTTCGACGAAACTGAGTGGTCGACCTTGTGAGAGAGGAAACTCCAGACGCGAAACTTAGTGCCATTTTAAACTAACTGTTCTATCTGAAACTAAGTGTTCGATACTGTGGCAGGAGAAGCGCCTGTTCTCTGAAATCTGTGGAGATGCTACTCGAAACCGCATGTGTTCGACAAAACTGAGTGGTTGATACTGTGCCAGGAGAAACTCCCGCTCGGCGAAATCTGTGACTATACAACTCGAAACCCTATGTGTTCGACGAAACTAAGTGGTCGACCTTGTGAGAGAGGACACTCCAGATACGAAAATTAGTTCCATTTTAAACTAATTGTTCTATCTGAAACTAAGTGTTCGATACTGTGCCAGGGGAAGCGCCTGTTCTCTGAAACCTCTGGCGTTGCTACTCGTAACCGAATGTGTTCGACGAAAGTAGGTGGTCGTCCTTGTGAGACAGGAAACTCCAGATGCGAAACTTAGTTCCATTTTAAACCAAATGTTCCATCTGAAACTAAGTGTTGGATACTGTGTCAGGAGAAGGGCCTGTTCTCTGAAATCTGTGGCGATGCCACTCGAAACCGTATGTGTTCGACGATACTAAGTGGTCGACCTTGTGAGAGAGGAAACTCCAGATGCGAAACTTAGTTCCATTTTAAACTAATTGTTCTATCTGAAACTAAGTGTTCGATACTGTGCCAGGAGAAGGGCCTGTTCTCTGAAATCTGTGGCGATGCCACTCAAAACCGTATGTGTTCGACGATACTAAGTGGTCGACCTTCTGAGAGAGGAAACTCCAGATGCGAAACTTAGTTCCATTTTAAACCAAATGTTCCATCTGAAACTAAGTGTTCGATATTGTGCCAGGGGAAGCGCCTGTTCTCTGAAACCTGTGGCGTTGCTACTCGAAACCGAATTTGTTCGACGTTAGTAAGTGGTCGTCCTTGTGAGACAGGAAACTCCAGATGCGAAACTTAGTTCCATTTTAAACCAAATGTTCCACCTGAAACTAAGTGTTCGATACTGTGCCAGGAGAAGGGCCTGTTCTCTGAAATCTGTGGCGATGCCACTCGAAACCGTATGTGTTCGACGATACTAAGTGGTCGACCTTCTGAGAGAGGAAACTCCGGATGCGAAACTTAGTTCCATTTTAAACTAATTGTTCTATCTGAAACAAAGTGTTCGATACTCTAACAGGAGAAGCACCTGTTCTCTGAAATCTGTGGCGATGCCACTCGAAACCGAATTTGTTCGACGAAACTAAGTGGCCGACCTTGTGAGAGAGGAAACTCCAGATGCGAAACTTAGTTCCATTTTAAAATAATTGTTCTATCTGAAACTAAGTGTTCGCTACTGTGCCAGGAGAAGCACCCGTTCTGTGAAACCTGTGGCGATACCACTCGAAACGGTATGTGTTCGACGAAACTGAGTGGTCGACCTTGTGAGAGAGGAAACTCTAGACGCGAAACTTAGTGCTATTTTAAACTAATTCTTCTATCTGAAACTAAGTGTTCGATACTGTGCCAGGAGAAGCGCCTGTTCTCTGAAATCTGTGGAGATGCTACTCGAAACCGTATGTGTTCGACAAAACTGAGTGGTTGATACTGTGCCAGGAGAAACTCCCGCTCGGCGAAATCTGTGATGAAACAACTCGAATCCCTATGTGTTCGACGAAACTAAGTGGTCGACCTTGTGAGAGAGGAAACTCCAGATACGAAAATTAGTTCCATTTTAAACTAACTGTTCTATCTGAAACTAAGTGTTCGACACTGTGCCAGGAGAAGCGACTGTTCTCTGAAATCTGTGGCGATGCCACTCGAAACCGTACGTGTTCGACGAAACTGAGTGGTCGACCTTGTGAGAGAGGAAACTCCAGAGGCGAAACTTAGTTCCATTTTAAACTAATTGTTCTACCTGAAACTAAGTGTTCGATACTGTGCCAGGAGAAGCGCCGGTTCTCTGAAATCTGTGGCGATGCCACTCGAAACCGTATGTGTTCGACGAAACTAAGTGGCCGACCTTGTGAGAGAGTAAACTCCAGATGCGAAACATAGGTCAATTTTAAACTAAATGTTCCATCTGAAAGTAAGTGTTCGATACTGTGCCAGGAGAAGCGCCTGCTCTCTGAAATCTGTGGCCATGCCACTCGAAACCGTATGTGTTCGACGAAACTAAGTGGCCGACCTTGTGAGAGAGGAAACTTCAGATGCGGAACATAGTTCCATTTTAAATTAATTGTTCTATCTGAAACTAAGTGTTCGCTACTGTGCCAGGAGAAGCACCCGTTCTGTGAAACCTGTGGCGATACCACTCGAAACGGTATGTGTTCGACGAAACTGAGTGGTCGACCTTGTGAGAGAGGAAACTCCAGACGCGAAACTTAGTGCCATTTTAAACTAACTGTTCTATCTGAAACTAAGTGTTCGATACTGTGGCAGGAGAAGCGCCTGTTCTCTGAAATCTGGGGAGATGCTACTCGAAACCGTATGTGTTCGACAAAACTGAGTGGTTGATACTGTGCCAGGAGAAACTCCCGCTCGGCGAAATCTGTGACGATACAACTCGAAACCCTATATGTTCGACGAATCTAAATGGTCGCCTTGTGAGAGAAGAAACTCCAGATGCGAAAAATAGTGCCATTTTAAACTAATTGTTCTATCTGAAACTAAGTGTTCGATACTGTGCCAGGAGAAGCGTCTGTTCTCTGAAATCTGTGGCGATGCTACACGAAACCGTATGTGTTCGACGAAACTAAGTGGTTCACCCTGTGCGAGAGGAAACTCCAGAAGCGAAACTTAATACCATGCTAAACTAATTGTTCTATCTGAAACTGTGTGTTCGATACTGTGCCATTAGAAGCGCCTGTTCTCTGCAATCTGTGGCGATGTCACTCGAAACCGTATGTGTTCGACGAAACAAAGTGGTCGATCTTGTGAGAGAGGAAACTCCAGAAGCGAAACTTAGTTCCATTTTAATCTTACTTTCTATCTGAAACTAAGTGTTCGATAATGTGCCAGGAGAAGCGCCTGCTCTCTGAAATCAGTGGCGATGCCACTCGAAACCGTATGTGTTCGACGAAACTAAGTGGTTGAACTTGTGAGAGAGGATACTCCAGATGCGAAACATATTTTCATTTTAAGCTAATTGTTCTATCTGAAACTAAGTGTTCGATACTGTGCCAAGATAAGCGCCTGTTCTCTGAACTGTGTGGCGATGACGCTCGAACCCGTATGTGTTCGACGAAACTAAGTGGTTGAACTTGTGAGAGAGGATACTCCAGATGCGAAACTTAGTTCCATTTTAAACTAATTGTTCTATCTGAAACAAAGGGTTCGGTACTGTGCCAGGAGAAGCGCCTGTTCTGTGAAATCTGTCGCGATGCTACTCGAAACCGTATTTGTTCGACGAATCTAAATGGTCGACCTTGTGAGAGAGGAAACTCCAGATGCGAAACTTAGTTCCATTTTAAACTAATTGTTCTATCTGAAACTAAGTGTTCGATACTGTGCCAGGGGAAGCGCCTGTTCTCTGAAACCTCTGGCGTTGCTACTCGTAACCGAATGTGTTCGACGAAAGTAGGTGGTCGTCCTTGTGAGACAGGAAACTCCAGATGCGAAACTTAGTTCCATTTTAAACCAAATGTTCCATCTGAAACTAACTGTTGGATACTGTGTCAGGAGAAGGGCCTGTTCTCTGAAATCTGTGGCGATGCCACTCGAAACCGTATGTGTTCGACGATACTAAGTGGTCGACCTTGTGAGAGAGGAAACTCCAGATGCGAAACTTAGTTCCATTTTAAACTAATTGTTCTATCTGAAACTAAGTGTTCGATACTGTGCCAGGAGAAGGGCCTGTTCTCTGAAATCTGTGGCGATGCCACTCAAAACCGTATGTGTTCGACGATACTAAGTGGTCGACCTTCTGAGAGAGGAAACTCCAGATGCGAAACTTAGTTCCATTTTAAACCAAATGTTCCATCTGAAACTAAGTGTTCGATATTGTGCCAGGGGAAGCGCCTGTTCTCTGAAACCTGTGGCGTTGCTACTCGAAACCGAATTTGTTCGACGTTAGTAAGTGGTCGTCCTTGTGAGACAGGAAACTCCAGATGCGAAACTTAGTTCCATTTTAAACTAATTGTTCTATCTGAAACTAAGTGTTCGATACTGTGCCAGGGGAAGCGCCTGTTCTCTGAAACCTCTGGCGTTGCTACTCGTAACCGAATGTGTTCGACGAAAGTAGGTGGTCGTCCTTGTGAGACAGGAAACTCCAGATGCGAAACTTAGTTCCATTTTAAACCAAATGTTCCATCTGAAACTAAGTGTTGGATACTGTGTCAGGAGAAGGGCCTGTTCTCTGAAATCTGTGGCGATGCCACTCGAAACCGTATGTGTTCGACGATACTAAGTGGTCGACCTTGTGAGAGAGGAAACTCCAGATGCGAAACTTAGTTCCATTTTAAACTAATTGTTCTATCTGAAACTAAGTGTTCGATACTGTGCCAGGAGAAGGGCCTGTTCTCTGAAATCTGTGGCGATGCCACTCGAAACCGTATGTGTTCGACGATACTAAGTGGTCGACCTTCTGAGAGAGGAAACTCCAGATGCGAAACTTAGTTCCATTTTAAACCAAATGTTCCATCTGAAACTAAGTGTTCGATATTGTGCCAGGGGAAGCGCCTGTTCTCTGAAACCTGTGGCGTTGCTACTCGAAACCGAATTTGTTCGACGATAGTAAGTGGTCGTCCTTGTGAGACAGGAAACTCCAGATGCGAAACTTAGTTCCATTTTAAACCAAATGTTCCACCTGAAACTAAGTGTTCGATACTGTGCCAGGAGAAGGGCCTGTTCTCTGAAATCTGTGGCGATGCCACTCGAAACCGTATGTGTTCGACGATACTAAGTGGTCGACCTTCTGAGAGAGGAAACTCCGGATGCGAAACTTAGTTCCATTTTAAACTAATTGTTCTATCTGAAACAAAGTGTTCGATACTCTAACAGGAGAAGCACCTGTTCTCTGAAATCTGTGGCGATGCCACTCGAAACCGAATTTGTTCGACGAAACTAAGTGGCCGACCTTGTGAGAGAGGAAACTCCAGATGCGAAACTTAGTTCCATTTTAAAATAATTGTTCTATCTGAAACTAAGTGTTCGCTACTGTGCCAGGAGAAGCACCCGTTCTGTGAAACCTGTGGCGATACCACTCGAAACGGTATGTGTTCGACGAAACTGAGTGGTCGACCTTGTGAGAGAGGAAACTCTAGACGCGAAACTTAGTGCTATTTTAAACTAATTCTTCTATCTGAAACTAAGTGTTCGATACTGTGCCAGGAGAAGCGCCTGTTCTCTGAAATCTGTGGAGATGCTACTCGAAACCGTATGTGTTCGACAAAACTGAGTGGTTGATACTGTGCCAGGAGAAACTCCCGCTCGGCGAAATCTGTGATGATACAACTCGAAACCCTATGTGTTCGACGAAACTAAGTGGTCGACCTTGTGAGAGAGGAAACTCCAGATACGAAAATTAGTTCCATTTTAAACTAACTGTTCTATCTGAAACTAAGTGTTCGACACTGTGCCAGGAGAAGCGACTGTTCTCTGAAATCTGTGGCGATGCCACTCGAAACCGTACGTGTTCGACGAAACTGAGTGGTCGACCTTGTGAGAGAGGAAACTCCAGAGGCGAAACTTAGTTCCATTTTAAACTAATTGTTCTACCTGAAACTAAGTGTTCGATACTGTGCCAGGAGAAGCGCCGGTTCTCTGAAATCTGTGGCGATGCCACTCGAAACCGTATGTGTTCGACGAAACTAAGTGGCCGACCTTGTGAGAGAGGAAACTCCAGATGCGAAACATAGGTCAATTTTAAACTAAATGTTCCATCTGAAAGTAAGTGTTCGATACTGTGCCAGGAGAAGCGCCTGCTCTCTGAAATCTGTGGCCATGCCACTCGAAACCGTATGTGTTCGACGAAACTAAGTGGCCGACCTTGTGAGAGAGGAAACTTCAGATGCGGAACATAGTTCCATTTTAAATTAATTGTTCTATCTGAAACTAAGTGTTCGCTACTGTGCCAGGAGAAGCACCCGTTCTGTGAAACCTGTGGCGATACCACTCGAAACGGTATGTGTTCGACGAAACTGAGTGGTCGACCTTGTGAGAGAGGAAACTCCAGACGCGAAACTTAGTGCCATTTTAAACTAACTGTTCTATCTGAAACTAAGTGTTCGATACTGTGGCAGGAGAAGCGCCTGTTCTCTGAAATCTGGGGAGATGCTACTCGAAACCGTATGTGTTCGACAAAACTGAGTGGTTGATACTGTGCCAGGAGAAACTCCCGCTCGGCGAAATCTGTGACGATACAACTCGAAACCCTATGTGTTCGACGAAACTAAGTGGTCGACCTTGTGAGAGAGGACACTCCAGATACGAAAATTAGTTCCATTTTAAACTAATTGTTCTATCTGAAACTAAGTGTTCGATACTGTGCCAGGAGAAGCGCCTGCTCTCTGAAATCTGTGGCCATGCTACTCGAAACCGTATGTGTTCGACAAAACTGAGTGGTTGATACTGTGCCAGGAGAAACTCCCGCTCGGCGAAATCTGTGATGATACAACTCGAAACCCTATGTGTTCGACGAAACTAAGTGGTCGACCTTGTGAGAGAGGAAACTCCAGATACGAAAATTAGTTCCATTTTAAACTAACTGTTCTATCTGAAACTAAGTGTTCGACACTGTGCCAGGAGAAGCGACTGTTCTCTGAAATCTGTGGCGATGCCACTCGAAACCGTACGTGTTCGACGAAACTGAGTGGTCGACCTTGTGAGAGAGGAAACTCCAGAGGCGAAACTTAGTTCCATTTTAAACTAATTGTTCTACCTGAAACTAAGTGTTCGATACTGTGCCAGGAGAAGCGCCGGTTCTCTGAAATCTGTGGCGATGCCACTCGAAACCGTATGTGTTCGACGAAACTAAGTGGCCGACCTTGTGAGAGAGGAAACTCCAGATGCGAAACATAGGTCAATTTTAAACTAAATGTTCCATCTGAAAGTAAGTGTTCGATACTGTGCCAGGAGAAGCGCCTGCTCTCTGAAATCTGTGGCCATGCCACTCGAAACCGTATGTGTTCGACGAAACTAAGTGGCCGACCTTGTGAGAGAGGAAACTTCAGATGCGGAACATAGTTCCATTTTAAATTAATTGTTCTATCTGAAACTAAGTGTTCGCTACTGTGCCAGGAGAAGCACCCGTTCTGTGAAACCTGTGGCGATACCACTCGAAACGGTATGTGTTCGACGAAACTGAGTGGTCGACCTTGTGAGAGAGGAAACTCCAGACGCGAAACTTAGTGCCATTTTAAACTAACTGTTCTATCTGAAACTAAGTGTTCGATACTGTGGCAGGAGAAGCGCCTGTTCTCTGAAATCTGGGGAGATGCTACTCGAAACCGTATGTGTTCGACAAAACTGAGTGGTTGATACTGTGCCAGGAGAAACTCCCGCTCGGCGAAATCTGTGACGATACAACTCGAAACCCTATGTGTTCGACGAAACTAAGTGGTCGACCTTGTGAGAGAGGACACTCCAGATACGAAAATTAGTTCCATTTTAAACTAATTGTTCTATCTGAAACTAAGTGTTCGATACTGTGCCAGGAGAAGCGCCTGTTCTCTGAAATCTGTGGAGATGCCACTCGAAACCGTACGTGTTCGAGGAAACTGAGTGGTCGACCTTGTGAGAGAGGAAACTCCAGACGCGAAACTTAGTGCTATTTTAAACTAATTGTTCTATCTGAAATTAAGTGTTCGATACTGTGGCAGGAGAAGCGCCTGTTCTCTGAAATCTGTGGAGATGCCACTCGAAACCGTATGTGTTCGACAAAACTGAGTGGTTGATACTGTGCCAGGAGAAACTCCCGCTCGGCGAAATCTGTGACGATACAACTCGAAACCCTATGCGTTCGACGAAACTAAGTGGTCGACCTTGTGAGAGAGGAAACTCCAGATGCGAAACTTAGTTCCATTTTAATCTTATTGTTCTATCTTAAACTAAGTGTTCGATAAGGTGCCAGGAGAAGCGCCTGTTCTCTGAACTGTGTGGCGATGACGCTCGGAACCGTATATGTTCGACGAATCTAAATGGTCGCCTTGTGAGAGAAGAAACTCCAGATGCGAAAAATAGTGCCATTTTAAACTAATTGTTCTATCTGAAACTAAGTGTTCGATACTGTGCCAGGAGAAGCGTCTGTTCTCTGAAATCTGTGGCGATGCTACACGAAACCGTATGTGTTCGACGAAACTAAGTGGTTCACCCTGTGCGAGAGGAAACTCCAGAAGCGAAACTTAATACCATGCTAAACTAATTGTTCTATCTGAAACTGTGTGTTCGATACTGTGCCAGTAGAAGCGCCTGTTCTCTGCAATCTGTGGCGATGTCACTCGAAACCGTATGTGTTCGACGAAACAAAGTGGTCGATCTTGTGAGAGAGGAAACTCCAGAAGCGAAACTTAGTTCCATTTTAATCTTACTTTCTATCTGAAACTAAGTGTTCGATAATGTGCCAGGAGAAGCGCCTGCTCTCTGAAATCAGTGGCGATGCCACTCGAAACCGTATGTGTTCGACGAAACTAAGTGGTTGAACTTGTGAGAGAGGATACTCCAGATGCGAAACATATTTTCATTTTAAGCTAATTGTTCTATCTGAAACTAAGTGTTCGATACTGTGCCAAGATAAGCGCCTGTTCTCTGAACTGTGTGGCGATGACGCTCGAACCCGTATGTGTTCGACGAAACTAAGTGGTTGAACTTGTGAGAGAGGATACTCCAGATGCGAAAAATAGTTCCATTTTAAACTAATTGTTCTATCTGAAACTAAGTGTTCGATACTGTGCCAGGAGAAGCGCCTGTTCTCTGAAATCTGTGGCGATGCTACACGAAACCGTATGTGTTCGACGAAACTAAGTGGTTCACCCTGTGCGAGAGGAAACTCCAGAAGCGAAACTTAATACCATGCTAAACTAATTGTTCTATCTGAAACTGTGTGTTCGATACTGTGCCAGTAGAAGCGCCTGTTCTCTGCAATCTGTGGCGATGTCACTCGAAACCGTATGTGTTCGACGAAACAAAGTGGTCGATCTTGTGAGAGAGGAAACTCCAGAAGCGAAACTTAGTTCCATTTTAATCTTACTTTCTATCTGAAACTAAGTGTTCGATAATGTGCCAGGAGAAGCGCCTGCTCTCTGAAATCAGTGGCGATGCCACTCGAAACCGTATGTGTTCGACGAAACTAAGTGGTCGACCTTGTGAGAGAGGAAACACCAGCAGCGAAACTTAGTTCCATTTTAAACTAATGGTTCTATCTGAAAATATGTGTTCGATACTGTGCCAGTAGAAGTGCCTGTTCTCTGAAATCTGTGGCGATGCTACTCCAAACCGTATGTGTTCGAGGAAACTAAGTGGTCGACCTTGTGGGAGAAGACACTCCAGAACCGAAGCTTAGTTCCATTTTAAACTAATTTTTCTATCTGAAAGTAAGTGTTCGATAATGTGCCAGGAGAAGCGCCTGTTCTCTGAAATCTGTGGCGATGCTACTCGAAACCATATGTGTTCGAGGAAACTAAGTGGTCGACCTTGTGAGAGAGGATACTCCAGATGTGAAACAGAGTTCCATTTTAACTAACTGTTCTATCTGAGACTAAGTATTCGATACTGTGCCAGGAGAAGCGCCTGTTCTCTGAAATCTGTGGCGATGCCAATCGAAACCGTCTGTGTTCGACGAAACTAAGTTGTCGCCTTGTGAAAGAGGAAACTCCAGATGCAAAACTTAGTTCCATTTAAAACTAAGTGTTCCATC
Source organism: Nysson spinosus (assembly GCA_910591585.2). Classification (NCBI taxonomy): domain Eukaryota; kingdom Metazoa; phylum Arthropoda; class Insecta; order Hymenoptera; family Crabronidae; genus Nysson; species Nysson spinosus. The sequence continues at coordinate 2,437,831 of CAJUYC020000070.1, read as the reverse complement.
TGAAACTAAGTGTTCGATACTGTGCCAGGAGAAGCGCCTGTTCTCTGAAATCTGTGGCGATACCACTCGAAACCGTATGTGTTCGACGAAACTAAGTGGTCGACCTTTTGAGGGAGGAAACTCCAAAGGCGAAACAATGTTCCATTTTAAGCTAAGTGTTATATCTGTAACTAAGTGTTCGATACTGTGCCAGGAGAAGCGCCTGTTCTCTGAAATCTGTGGCGATGCTACTCGAAACCGTATGTGTTCGACGAAACTAAGTGGTTGAACTTGTGAGAGAGGATACTCCAGATGCGAAACATAGTTCCATTTTAAACTAAGTGTTATATCTGTAACTAAGTGTTCGATACTGTGCCAGGAGAAGCGCCTGTTCTCTGAAATCTGTGGCGATGCTACTCGAAACCGTATGTGTTCGACGAAACTAAGTGGTCGACCTTGTGAGGGAGGAAACTCCAAATGCGAAACATATTACCATTTTAAACTAAATGTTCTATCTGAAACTAAGTATTCGGTACTGTGCCAGGAGAAGCGCCTGTTCTCTAAAATCTGTGGCGATGCTACTCGAAACCGTATGTGTTGGACGAAACTAAGTGGTCGACCTTGTGAGAGAGGAAACTCCTGATGCGAAACTTAGTACCATTTTAAACTAATTGTTCTATCTGAAACTAAGTGTTCGATACTGAGCCAGGAGAAGCGCCTGTTCTCTGAAATCTGTGGCGATGCTACTCGAAACCGTATGTGTTCGTCGGAACTAAGCGGTCGACCTTGTGATTGAGGAAACTCCAAATGCGAAACTTAATTCCATTTTAAACTAATTGTTCTATCTGAAACTAAGTGTTCGGTACAGTGCCAGGAGAAGCGCCTGTTCCTTGAAATCTGTGGCGATGCTACTCGAAACCGTATGTGTTCGACGAAAATAAGTGGTCGACCTTGTGAGGGAGGAAACTCCAAATGCGAAACATATTTCCATTTTAAACTAAATGTTCTATCTGAAACTAAGTATTCGGTACTCTGCCAGGAGAAGCGCCTGCTCTCTGAAATCTGTGGCGATGCTACTCGAAACGGTATGTGTTCGTCGAAACTAAGTTGTCGACCTTGTGAGGAAGGAAACTCCAAATGCGAAACATATTTCCATTTTAAACTAAATGTTCTATCTGAAACTAAGTATTCGGTACTGTGCCAGGAGAAGCGCCTGTTCTCTGAAATCTGTGGCGATGCCACTCGAAACCGTAGGTGTTCTTCGAAATTAAGTGGTCGCGTTGTGAGGGAAGAAACTCCAGATGCAAAATTTAGTACAATTTTAGACTAATTGTTCTATCTGAAACTATGTGTCTGATACTGTGCCAGGAGAAGCGCCTTTTCTCCGAAATCTGTGGCGTTGCCACTCGAAACCGTATGTGTTCAACGAAACTAAGTGGTCGACCTTGTTAGAGAGGAAACTCCAGATGCGAAACTTAGTTCCATTTTAAACTAATTGTTCTATCTGATACTAAGTGTTCGATACTGTGCCAGGAGAAGCGCCTGTTCTCTAAAATCTGTGGCGATGCTACTCGAAACCGTATGTGTTGGACGAAACTAAGTGGTCGACCTTGTGAGAGAGGAAACTCCTGATGCGAAACTTAGTACCATTTTAAACTAATTGTTCTATCTGAAACTAAGTGTTCGATACTGAGCCAGGAGAAGCGCCTGTTCTCTGAAATCTGTGGCGATGCTACTCGAAACCGTATGTGTTCGTCGGAACTAAGCGGTCGACCTTGTGATTGAGGAAACTCCAAATGCGAAACTTAATTCCATTTTAAACTAATTGTTCTATCTGAAACTAAGTGTTCGGTACAGTGCCAGGAGAAGCGCCTGTTCCTTGAAATCTGTGGCGATGCTACTCGAAACCGTATGTGTTCGACGAAAATAAGTGGTCGACCTTGTGAGGGAGGAAACTCCAAATGCGAAACATATTTCCATTTTAAACTAAATGTTCTATCTGAAACTAAGTATTCGGTACTCTGCCAGGAGAAGCGCCTGCTCTCTGAAATCTGTGGCGATGCTACTCGAAACGGTATGTGTTCGTCGAAACTAAGTTGTCGACCTTGTGAGGAAGGAAACTCCAAATGCGAAACATATTTCCATTTTAAACTAAATGTTCTATCTGAAACTAAGTATTCGGTACTGTGCCAGGAGAAGCGCCTGTTCTCTGAAATCTGTGGCGATGCCACTCGAAACCGTAGGTGTTCTTCGAAATTAAGTGGTCGCGTTGTGAGGGAAGAAACTCCAGATGCAAAATTTAGTACAATTTTAGACTAATTGTTCTATCTGAAACTATGTGTCTGATACTGTGCCAGGAGAAGCGCCTGTTCTCCGAAATCTGTGGCGTTGCCACTCGAAACCGTATGTGTTCAACGAAACTAAGTGGTCGACCTTGTTAGAGAGGAAACTCCAGATGCGAAACTTAGTTCCATTTTAAACTAATTGTTCTATCTGATACTAAGTGTTCGATACTGTGCCAGGAGAAGCGCCTGTTCGCTGAAATGTGTGGCGATGCCACTCGAAACCGTATGTGTTCGAGGAAACTAAGTGGTCCACCTTGTGAGAGAGGAAACTCCAGATGCGAAGTTCAGTTCCATTTAAAACTAATTGTTCTATCTGATACTAAGTGTTCGATACTGTGCCAGGAGTAGGGCCTGTTCTCTGAAATCTGTGGCGATGCCACTCGAAACCGTATGTGTTCGACGAAACTAAGTGGTCCACCTTGTGAGAGAGGAAACTCCAGATGCGAAACATAGATCCATTTTAAACTAATTGTTCTATCTGATACTGAGTGTTCGATACTGTGCCAGGAGAAGAGCCTGTTCTCTGAAATGTGTGGCGATGCCGCTCGAAACCGTATGTGTTCGACGAAACTAAGTGGTCCACCTTGTGAGAGAGGAAACTCCAGATGCGAAACATAGATCCATTTTAAACTAATTGTTCTATCTGAAACTAAGTGTTCGATACTGTGCCAAGAGAAGCGCCTGTTCTCAGAAATCTGTGGCGATGCTACTCGAAACCGTATGTGTTCGACGAAACTAAGTGGTCGACCTTCTGAGAGAGGAAACTCCAGATGCGAAAATTAGTTCCATTTTAAACTAATTGTTCTATCTGAAACTAAGTGTTCGATACTGTGCCAGGCGAAGCGCCTGTTCTCTGAAATGTGTAGCGATGCCACTCGAAACCGTATGTGTTCGACGAAACTAAGTGGTCGAAATTGTGAGATAGGAAACTCCAGATGCGAAACTTAGTTCCATTTTAAACTAATTGTTCTATCTGAAACTATGTGTTCGATAATGTGCCAGGAGAAGCGCCTGTTCTCTGAAATGTGTAGCGATGCCACTCGAAACCGTATGTGCTCGACGAAACTAAGTGGTCGACCTTGTGAGAGAGGATTCACCAGATGCGGAACATAGTTCCATTTTAAACTAATTGTTCGATCTGAAACTAAGTGTTCGATACTGTACCAGGAGAAGCGCCTGTTCTCTGAAATCTGTTGCGATGCCACTCGAAACCGTATGTGTGCGACGAAACTAAGTGGTCCACCTTGTGAGGGAGGATACTCCAGATGCGAAACATAGTTACATTTTAAACAAATTGTTCTGTCTTTAATAAGTGTTCGATACTGTGCCAGGAGAAGCGCCTGCTCTCTGAAATCTGTGGCGATGCTACTCGAAACCGTATGTTTTCGACGAAAATAAGTGGTCGACCTTGTGAGAGAGGAAACTCCAGATGCGAAACTTAGTTCCATTTTAAACTAATTGTTCTATCTGAAACTAAGTGTTCGATACTGTGCCAGGAGAAGCGCCTGTTCTCTGAAATCTGTGGCGATGCTACTCGAAACCGTATGTGTTCGACGATAATAAGTGGTCGACCTTGTGGTAGAGGAAACTCCAGATGCGAAATATATTTCCATTTTAAACTAATTGTTCTATCTGAAACTAAGTGTTCGGTCCTGTGCCAGGAGAAGCGCCTGTTCTCTGAAATCTGTGGCGATGCCACTCGAAACCGTATGTGTTCGACGAAACTAAGTGGTCGGGCTTGGGAGAGTGGAAACTCCAGAAGTGGAACTTAGTTTCATTTAAAACTAACTGTGCTACCTGAAACTAAGTGTTCGATAATGTGCCAGGAGAAGCGCCTGTTCTGCGAAATCTGTGGCGATACCACTCCAAACCGTATGTGTTCGACGAAACTAAGTGGTCGGCCTTGTGAGAGTGGAAACTCCAGAAGTGAAACATAGTTTCATTTAAAAGTAACTGTTCTATCTGAAACTAAGTGTTCGATACTGTACCAGGAGAAGCGCCTGTTCTCTGAAATCTATGGCGATGCCACTCGAAACCGTATGTGTGCGATGAAACTAAGTGGTCGAGCTTGTGAGGGAGGATACTCCAGATGCGAAACATATTTACATTTTAAACAAATAGTTCTGTCTTTAATAAGTGTTCGATACTGTGCCAGGAGAAGCGCCTGCTCTCTGAAATCTGTGGCGATGCTACTCGAAACCGTATGTGTTCGACGAAACTAAGTGGTCGACCTGCTGAGAGAGGAAACTCCAGATGCGAAACTGAGTTCCATTTTAAATTAATTGTTCTATCTGAAACTAAGTGTTCGCTACTGTACCAGGGAAGCGCCTGTTCTCTGAAATCTGTGGCGATGCCACTCGAAACCGTATGTGTTCGACGAAACTAAGTGGTCGGCCTTGGGAGAGTGGAAACTCCAGAAGTAGAACTTAGTTTCATTTAAAACTAACTGTGCTACCTGAAACTAAGTGTTCGATAATGTGCCAGGAGAAGCGCCTGTTCACTGAAATCTGTGGCGATGCCACTCGAAACCGTATGTGTACGACGAAACTAAGTGGTCGACCTTGTGAGGGAGGATACTCCAGATGCGAAACATAGTTACATTTTAAACTAATTGTTCTGTCTGAAATAAGTGTTCGATACTGTGCCAGGAGAAGCGCCTGTTCTCGGAAATCTGTCGCGATGCTACTCGAAACCGTATGTGTTCGACGAAACTAAGTGGCCGACCTTGTGAGATAGGAAACTCCAGATGCGAAACTTAGTTCCATTTTAAACTAATTGTTCTATCTGAAACTAAGTGTTCGATACTGTGCCAGGAGAAGTGCCCGTTCTCTGAAATCTGTGGCGATGCTACTCGAAACCGTATGTGTTCGACGAAACTAAGTGGTCGACCTGCTGAGAGAGGAAACTCCAGATGCGAAACTGAGTTCCATTTTAAATTAATTGTTGTATCTGAAACTAAGTGTTCGCTACTGTGCCAGGGAAGCGCCTGTTCTCTGAAATCTGTGGCGATGCCACTCGAAACCGTATGTGTTCGACGAAACTAAGTGGTCGGCCTTGGGAGAGTGGAAACTCCAGATGCGAAACTGAGTTCCATTTTAAATTAATTGTTCTATCTGAAACTAAGTGTTCGCTACTGTGCCAGGGAAGCGCCTGTTCTCTGAAATCTGTGGCGATGCCACTCGAGAGCGTATGTGTACGACGAAACTAAGTGGTCGACCTTGTGAGGGAGGATACTCCAGATGCGAAACATAGTTACATTTTAAACTAATTGTTCTGTCTGAAATAAGTGTTCGATACTGTGCCAGGAGAAGCGCCTGTTCTCGGAAATCTGTCGCGATGCTACTCGAAACCGTATGTGTTCGACGAAACTAAGTGGCCGACCTTGTGAGAGAGGAAACTTCATATGCGAAACTTAGTTCCATTTTAAATTAATTGTTCTATCTGAAATTAAGTGTTCGATAATGTGCCAGGAGAAGCGCTAGTTTTCTGAAATCTGTGGCGATACTACTCGAAACCGTATGTGTTCGACGAAACTAAGTTGTCGACCTTGAGAGAGAGGAAACTCCAGATGCGAAACTTAGTTCCATTTAAAACTAATTGTTCTATCTGGAACTAAGTGTTCGATAGTGTGCCAGGATAAACGCCTGTTCTCTAAAATCTGTGGCGATACCACTCGAAACCGTATGTGTTCGACGAAACTAAGTGGTCGACCTTGTGAGAGAGGATTCACCAGATGCGGAACATAGTTCCATTTTAAACTAATTGTTCGAACTGAAACTAAGTGTTCGATACTGTACCAGGAGAAGCGCCTGTTCTCTGAAATCTGTGGCGATGCCACTCGAAACCGTATGTGTGCGACGAAACAAAGTGGTCCACCTTGTGAGGAAAGATACTCCAGATGCGAAACATAGTTACATTTTAAACTAATTGTTCTGTCTGAAATAAGTGTTCGATACTGTGCCAGGAGAAGCGCCTGTTCTCGGAAATCTGTCGCGATGCTACTCGAAACCGTATGTGTTCGACGAAACTAAGTGGCCGACCTTGTGAGAGAGGAAACTTCATATGCGAAACTTAGTTCCATTTTAAATTAATTGTTCTATCTGAAATTAAGTGTTCGATAATGTGCCAGGAGAAGCGCTAGTTCTCTGAAATCTGTGGCGATACCACTCGAAACCGTATGTGTTCGACGAAACTAAGTGGTCGACCTTGTGAGATAGGAAACTCCCGATGCGAAACTTAGTTCCATTTTAAACTAATTGTTCTATCTGAAACTAAGTGTTCGATACTGTGCCAGGAGAAGTGCCCGTTCTCTGAAATCTGTGGCGATGCTACTCGAAACCGTATGTGTTCGACGAAACTAAGTGGTCGACCTGCTGAGAGAGGAAACTCCAGATGCGAAACTGAGTTCCATTTTAAATTAATTGTTCTATCTGAAACTAAGTGTTCGCTACTGTACCAGGGAAGCGCCTGTTCTCTGAAATCTGTGGCGATGCCACTCGAAACCGTATGTGTTCGACGAAACTAAGTGGTCGGCCTTGGGAGAGTGGAAACTCCAGAAGTAGAACTTAGTTTCATTTAAAACTAACTGTGCTACCTGAAACTAAGTGTTCGATAATGTGCCAGGAGAAGCGCCTGTTCACTGAAATCTGTGGCGATGCCACTCGAAACCGTATGTGTTCGACGAAACTAAGTGGTCGACCTTGTGAGATAGGAAACTCCCGATGCGAAACTTAGTTCCATTTTAAACTAATTGTTCTATCTGAAACTAAGTGTTCGATACTGTGCCAGGAGAAGTGCCCGTTCTCTGAAATCTGTGGCGATGCTACTCGAAACCGTATGTGTTCGACGAAACTAAGTGGTCGACCTGCTGAGAGAGGAAACTCCAGATGCGAAACTGAGTTCCATTTTAAATTAATTGTTCTATCTGAAACTAAGTGTTCGCTACTGTACCAGGGAAGCGCCTGTTCTCTGAAATCTGTGGCGATGCCACTCGAAACCGTATGTGTTCGACGAAACTAAGTGGTCGGCCTTGGGAGAGTGGAAACTCCAGAAGTAGAACTTAGTTTCATTTAAAACTAACTGTGCTACCTGAAACTAAGTGTTCGATAATGTGCCAGGAGAAGCGCCTGTTCACTGAAATCTGTGGCGATGCCACTCGAAACCGTATGTGTACGACGAAACTAAGTGGTCGACCTTGTGAGGGAGGATACTCCAGATGCGAAACATAGTTACATTTTAAACTAATTGTTCTGTCTGAAATAAGTGTTCGATACTGTGCCAGGAGAAGCGCCTGTTCTCGGAAATCTGTCGCGATGCTACTCGAAACCGTATGTGTTCGACGAAACTAAGTGGCCGACCTAGTGAGATAGGAAACTCCAGATGCGAAACTCAGTTCCATTTTAAACTAATTGTTCTATCTGAAACTAAGTGTTCGATACTGTGCCAGGAGAAGTGCCCGTTCTCTGAAATCTGTGGCGATGCTACTCGAAAACGTATGTGTTCGACGAAACTAAGTGGTCGACCTGCTGAGAGAGGAAACTCCAGATGCGAAACTGAGTTCCATTTTAAATTAATTGTTCTATCTGAAACTACGTGTTCGCTACTGTGCCAGGGAAGCGCCTGTTCTCTGAAATCTGTGGCGATGCCACTCGAAACCGTATGTGTTCGACGAAACTAAGTGGTCGGCCTTGGGAGAGTGGAAACTCCAGATGCGAAACTGAGTTCCATTTTAAATTAATTGTTCTATCTGAAACTAAGTGTTCGCTACTGTGCCAGGGAAGCGCCTGTTCTCTGAAATCTGTGGCGATGCCACTCGAGAGCGTATGTGTACGACGAAACTAAGTGGTCGACCTTGTGAGGGAGGATACTCCAGATGCGAAACATAGTTACATTTTAAACTAATTGTTCTGTCTGAAATAAGTGTTCGCTACTGTGCCAGGAGAAGCGCCTGTTCTCGGAAATCTGTCGCGATGCTACTCGAAACCGTATGTGTTCGACGAAACTAAGTGGCCGACCTTGTGAGAGAGGAAACTTCATATGCGAAACTTAGTTCCATTTTAAATTAATTGTTCTATCTGAAATTAAGTGTTCGATAATGTGCCAGGAGAAGCGCTAGTTCTCTGAAATCTGTGGCGATACTACTCGAAACCGTATGTGTTCGACGAAACTAAGTTGTCGACCTTGAGAGAGAGGAAACTCCAGATGCGAAACTTAGTTCCATTTAAAACTAATTGTTCTATCTGTAACTAAGTGTTCGATAGTGTGCCAGGATAAACGCCTGTTCTCTAAAATCTGTGGCGATACCACTCGAAACCGTAGGTGTTCGACGAAACTAAGTGGTCGACCTTGTGAGAGAGGAAACTCCAGATGCGAAGCTTATTTCCATTTTAAACTAATTGTTCTATCTGAAACTAAGTGTTCGATACTGTGCCAAGAGAAGCGCCTGTTCTCAGAAATCTGTGGCGATGCTACTCGAAACCGTATGTGTTCGACGAAACTAAGTGGTCGACCTTCTGAGAGAGGAAACTCCAGATGCGAAAATTAGTTCCATTTTAAACTAATTGTTCTATCTGAAACTAAGTGTTCGATACTGTGCCAGGCGAAGCGCCTGTTCTCTGAAATGTGTAGCGATGCCACTCGAAACCGTATGTGTTCGACGAAACTAAGTGGTCGAAATTGTGAGATAGGAAACTCCAGATGCGAAACTTAGTTCCATTTTAAACTAATTGTTCTATCTGAAACTATGTGTTCGATAATGTGCCAGGAGAAGCGCCTGTTCTCTGAAATGTGTAGCGATGCCACTCGAAACCGTATGTGCTCGACGAAACTAAGTGGTCGACCTTGTGAGAGAGGATTCACCAGATGCGGAACATAGTTCCATTTTAAACTAATTGTTCGATCTGAAACTAAGTGTTCGATACTGTACCAGGAGAAGCGCCTGTTCTCTGAAATCTGTGGCGATGCCACTCGAAACCGTATGTGTGCGACGAAACTAAGTGGTCCACCTTGTGAGGGAGGATACTCCAGATGCGAGACATAGTTACATTTTAAACAAATTGTTCTGTCTTTAATAAGTGTTCGATACTGTGCCAGGAGAAGCGCCTGCTCTCTGAAATCTGTGGCGATGCTACTCGAAACCGTATGTTTTCGACGAAAATAAGTGGTCGACCTTGTGAGAGAGGAAACTCCAGATGCGAAACTTAGTTCCATTTTAAACTAATTGTTCTATCTGAAACTAAGTGTTCGATACTGTGCCAGGAGAAGCGCCTGTTCTCTGAAATCTGTGGCGATGCTACTCGAAACCGTATGTGTTCGACGATAATAAGTGGTCGACCTTGTGGTAGAGGAAACTCCAGATGCGAAATATATTTCCATTTTAAACTAATTGTTCTATCTGAAACTAAGTGTTCGGTCCTGTGACAGGAGAAGCGCCTGTTCTCTGAAATCTGTGGCGATGCCACTCGAAACCGTATGTGTTCGACGAAACTAAGTGGTCGGCCTTGGGAGAGTGGAAACTCCAGAAGTGGAACTTAGTTTCATTTAAAACTAACTGTGCTACCTGAAACTAAGTGTTCGATAATGTGCCAGGAGAAGCGCCTGTTCTGCGAAATCTGTGGCGATACCACTCCAAACCGTATGTGTTCGACGAAACTAAGTGGTCGGCCTTGTGAGAGTGGAAACTCCAGAAGTGAAACATAGTTTCATTTAAAAGTAACTGTTCTATCTGAAACTAAGTGTGCGATACTGTACCAGGAGAAGCGCCTGTTCTCTGAAATCTATGGCGATGCCACTCGAAACCGTATGTGTGCGATGAAACTAAGTGGTCGAGCTTGTGAGGGAGGATACTCCAGATGCGAAACATATTTACATTTTAAACAAATTGTTCTGTCTTTAATAAGTGTTCGATACTGTGCCAGGAGAAGCGCCTGCTCTCTGAAATCTGTGGCGATGCTACTCGAAACCGTATGTGTTCGACGAAACTAAGTGGTCGACCTGCTGAGAGAGGAAACTCCAGATGCGAAACTGAGTTCCATTTTAAATTAATTGTTCTATCTGAAACTAAGTGTTCGCTACTGTGCCAGGGAACCGCCTGTTCTCTGAAATCTGTGGCGATGCCATTCGAAACCGTATGTGTTCGACGAAACTAAGTGGTCGGCCTTGGGAGAGTGGAAACTCCAGATGCGAAACATAGTTACATTTTAAACTAATTGTTCTGTCTGAAATAAGTGTTCGATACTGTGCCAGGAGAAGCGCATGTTCTCGGAAATCTGTCGCGATGCTACTCGAAACCGTATGTGTTCGACGAAACTAAGTGGCCGACCTTGTGAGAGAGGAAACTTCATATGCGAAACTTAGTTCCATTTTAAATTAATTGTTCTATCTGAAATTAAGTGTTCGATAATGTGCCAGGAGAAGCGCTAGTTCTCTGAAATCTGTGGCGATACCACTCGAAACAGTATGTGTTCGACGAAACTAAGTGGTCGACCTTGTGAGATAGGAAACTCCCGATGCGAAACTTAGTTCCATTTTAATCTAATTGTTCTATCTGAAACTAAGTGTTCGATACTGTGCCAGGAGAAGTGCCCGTTCTCTGAAATCTGTGGCGATGCTACTCGAAACCGTATGTGTTCGACGAAACTAAGTGGTCGACCTGCTGAGAGAGGAAACTCCAGATGCGAAACTGAGTTCCATTTTAAATTAATTGTTCTATCTGAAACTAAGTGTTCGCTACTGTACCAGGGAAGCGCCTGTTCTCTGAAATCTGTGGCGATGCAACTCGAAACCGTATGTGTTCGACGAAACTAAGTGGTCGATCTTGTGAGAGAGGAAACTCCAGAAGTAGAACTTAGTTTCATTTAAAACTAACTGTGCTACCTGAAACTAAGTGTTCGATAATGTGCCAGGAGAAGCGCCTGTTCACTGAAATCTGTGGCGATGCCACTCGAAACCGTATGTGTACGACGAAACTAAGTGGTCGACCTTCTGAGAGAGGAAACTCCAGATGCGAAACTTAGTTCCATTTTAAACTAATTGTTCTATCTGAAGCTAAGTGTTCGATACTGTGCCAGGAGAATCGCCTGTTCTCTGAAATCTGTGGCGATGCTACTCGAAACCGTATGTGTTCGGCGAAACTAAGTTGTCGACCTTGTGGGAGAGGAAACTCCAGATGCGAAACTTAGTTCCATTTTAAAACAAATGTCCATCTGTAACTAACAAAGGGAACATACCGAGTGCGCATACGCCGATTTTGATAAAATTTATATGGGAGATAGTTGTCGAAAAAATATTTGACCCGTATTTTTCTTTATCGGCTGACATTGCCTTTGAAGGGGTGCAAACAGCCCTCAAAGTATGGGGAAAAAACCGTTTTTTGTAATATCTCGGAAACGAGAGGTCGTAGGATAATGATTCTTCTTCAGGATTATGTGTTTTTCAATAGGGAATTTAGTGGCATTAAAAATTACGAGAAAAATTCATTTGTTTAAAAAATATTTAGAAAAATTGATTTGTTTTTGCAATTTCCCATACTAAATATTAATATATTTTCATACAATTTGGTGTGTGTATACTATGGACCAAAATAAAGGTTAGGTGTTTTTTGAAATTTTTGTTTCTTGTCATATAACATTATTTATCACGTGCACAGTTTTCTCCGACGCTGCGCGAGACGGAGGCATGCGTTACGTATTACAGAATGCACTATAAGCTTTTACAATACTTTAAGTAATTATATTGTTTTATATGCATGTCTTTACTTGTCCCTTCAATAAACAGCGGATCAATCATCAAATATTAATTCCTGCTGCATTTCTACATTCGTGTATTGTGCTTCTTTGCACCTATCAATTAGATCTATAATGTTCCGTGCCAGTTCAATCTCCTTCCCGTTCGTAGTTGTCTTCTGGTTACTGTTCCTATAATTGTATGTTTCCATCAAGATGGTTAAAACATTAATCGGGTTAATCTTCATCTTCATAAAAATAAATCTAGATTTAAATAATTTTAAAGTGAAGTGAACAGATTTGAAAAATATATTGAAATTAAAATAAAATATTAATAATAATATATGTTATGGTGATTGCTCTTCTGGTGACAGTATCTAGCCGAAAAGCACCACCAGTAATACCCTTGAGAACAACGTCCGTGAGCGCTCCAACCGTAGCACAGAGGGAATAGCAGCTACGTAGGTCATAAAAGCCTTCTATCATATATTCCTTACAGCGGTGATTATGACCGCGTCACTTTCATACCTGAACCTCCGTTGTTTATTGAAGGGACAAGTAAAGACATGCATATAAAACAATATAATTACTTAAAGTATTGTAAAAGCTTATAGTGCATTCTGTAATACGTAACCCATGCCTCCGTCTCGCGCAGCGTCGGAGAAAACTGTGCACGTGATAAATAATGTTATATGACAAGAAACAAAAATTTCCAAAAACACCTAACCTTTATTTTGGTCCATAGTATACACACACCAAATTGTATGAAAATATATTAATATTTAGTATGGGAAATTGCAAAAACAAATCAATTTTTCTAAATATTTTTTAAACAAATGAATTTTTCTCGTAATTTTTAATGCCACTAAATTCCCTATTGAAAAACACATAATCCTGAAGAAGAATCATTATCCTACGACCTCTCGTTTCCGAGATATTACAAAAAACGGTTTTTTCTCCATACTTTGAGGGCTGTTTTCACCCCTTCAAAGGCAATGTCAGCCGATAAAGAAAAATACGGGTCAAATATATTTCGACAACTATCTCCCATATAAATTTTATCAAAATCGGCGTATGCGCACTCGGTATGTTCCCTTGTAAGTTTCGCATCTGGAGTTTCCTCTCTCACAAGGTCGACCACTTAGTTTCGTCGAACACATACGGTTTCGAGCACCATCGCGACAGATTTCAGAGAACCGGCGCTTCTCCTGGCGCAGTATCGAACACTTATTTCAGTCAGAACAATTAGTTTAAAATGGAACTATGTTTCTTATCTGGAGTATCCTCTCTCACAACTTCAACCACTTAGTTTCGTCGAACACATACTATTTCGAGCGGCATCGCCACACAGTCCAGAGAACAGGCGCTTCTCCTGGCACAGTATCGAACACTTATTTTCAGATAGAACAATTAGTTTAAAATGCAACTAAGTTTCGCATCTAGAGGTTCCTGTCTCAGAAGGTCGACCAGTTAGTTTCGTCGAACACATACGGTTTCGAGTAGCATCTCCACAGATTTCAGAGAACAGGCGCTTCTCCTGACACAGTATCGAACACTTGGTTTCAGATAGAACAATTAGTTTAAAATGGTATTACGTTTCGCATCCGGAGTTTCCTCTCTCACAAGGTAGACCACTAAGTATCGTCGAACACTTACGGTTTCGAGTGGCATCGCCACAGATTTCAGAGAACAGGCGCTTCTCCTGGCACAGTATCGAACACTTAGTTTCAGATGGAACATTTAGTTTAAAATTGAACTATGTTTCGCAACTGGAGTTTCGTCTCTCACAAGGTCGACCACTTAGTTTCGCCGAACGCATACGGTTTCGAGTGGCATCGCCACAGATTTCAGAGAACAGGCGCTTCTACTGGCAAAGTATCGAACACTTAGTTTCAGATAGAACAATTAGTTTAAAATGGAACTAAGTTTCGCATCTGGAGTTTCCTCTCTCACAAGGTCGGCCACTTAGTTTCGTCGAACACATACGTTTTCGAGTGGCATCGCCACAGATTTCAGAGAACAGGCGCTTCTCCTGGCACAGTACCGAAGACTTAGTTTCAGATAGAACAAATAGTTTAAAATGGAACTATGTTTCGCATCTGGATTTTCCTCTACCACAAGGTCGACCACTTATTTTCGTCGAACACATACGGTTTCGAGTAGCATCGTCACAGATTTCAGAGAACAAGCGCTTCTCCTGGCACAGTATCGGACACATAGTTTCAGATAGAACAATCAGTTTAAAATGGTACTAAGTTTCGCATCTGGAGTTTCCTCCTTCACAAGGCGGCCACTTAGTTTCGTGTAAAACATTCGGTTTCGAGTAGCATCGCCACAGATTTCAGAGTACAGGCGCTTTTCCTGGCACAGTATCGAACACTTAGTTTCAGATAGAACAATTAGTTTTAAATGGAACTAAGTTTCGCATCTGGAGTTTCCTCCCTCACAAGGTCGGCCACTTAGTTTCGTCGAACACATACGGTTTCGAGTAGCATCGCCACAGATTTCAGAGAACATGCGCTTCTGCTGGCACCGTATCGAACACTTGGTTTCAGATAGAACAATAAGATTGAAATGGAACTATGTTCCGCATCTGGAGTTTCCTCACTCACAAGGTCGACTACTTAGTTTTGTCGAACACATACGGTTTCGAGTGGCAACGCCACATATTTCAGAGGACAGGCGCTTCGCCTGGCACAGTATCGAACACTTAGTATCAGATAGAACAATTAGTTTAAAATGGAACTATGTTTCGCATCTGAAGTTTCCTCTCTCACAAGGTCGACCACCTAGTTTCGTCGAACACGTACGGTTTCGAGCGGCATCGCCACACATTTCAGAGAACAGGCGCTTCTCCTGGCACAGTATCGAACACTTAGTATCAGATAGAACAATTAGTTTAAAATGGAACTATGTTTCGCATCTGAAGTTTCCTCTCTCCCAAGGTCGACCACTTAGTTTCGTCGAACACATACGGTTTCGAGTAGAATCGCCGCACATTTCAGAGAACAGGCGCTTCTCCTGGCACAGTATCGAAAACTTAGTTTCAGATAGAACAATAAGATTAAAATGGAACTATGTGTCGCATCTGGAGTTTCCTCTCTCACAAGGTCGACGACTTATTTTCATTGAACACATTCGGTTTCGAGTTGCATCGCCACAGATTTCAGAGACAGGCGCTTCTACTGGCACAGTATCGAAAACTTAGTTTCAGATAGAACAATTAATTTAAAATGGAACTAAGTTTCGCATCTGTAGTTTCTTCTCTCACAAGGTCCACCACTTAGTTTCGTCGAACACATACGGTTTCGAGTAGCATCGCCACAGATTTCAGAGAACAGGCGCTTCTCCTGGCACAGTATCGAAAACTTAGTTTCAGATACAACAATTAATTTAAAATGGAACTAAGTTTCGCATCTGTAGTTTCTTCTCTCACAAGGTCGACCACTTAGTTTCGTCGAACACATACGGTTTGGAGTAGCATCGTCACAGTTTTCAGAGATCAGGCACTTCTCCTGGCACAGTATCGAAAACTTAGTTTCAGATAGAACAATTAATTTAAAATGGAACTAAGTTTCGCATCTGTAGTTTCTTCTCTCACAAGGTCGACCACTTAGTTTCGTCGAACACATACGGTTTCGAGTAGCATCGCCACAGATTTCAGAGAACAGGCGCTTCTCCTGGCACAGTATCGAAAACTTAGTTTCAGATAGAACAATTAATTTAAAATGGAACTAAGTTTCGCATCTGTAGTTTCTTCTCTCACAAGGTCGACCACTTAGTTTCGTCGAACACATACGGTTTGGAGTAGCATCGTCACAGTTTTCAGAGATCAGGCACTTCTCCTGGCACAGTATCGAAAACTTAGTTTCAGATAGAACAATTAATTTAAAATGGAACTAAGTTTCGCATCTGTAGTTTCTTCTCTCACAAGGTCGACCACTTAGTTTCGTCGAACACATACGGTTTCGAGTAGCATCGCCACAGATTTCAGAGAACAGGCGCTTCTCCTGGCACAGCATCGAACACTTATTTCAGATAGAACAATAAGATTAAAATGGAACAAAGTTTCGCATTTGGAGTTTCCTCCCTCACAAGGTCGACCACTTAGTTTCGTCGAACACATTCGGTTTCGAGTTGCATCGCCACAGATTTCAGAGACAGGCGCTTCTACTGGCACAGTATCGAAAACTTAGTTTCAGATAGAACAATTAATTTAAAATGGAACTAAGTTTCGCATCTGTAGTTTCTTCTCTCACAAGGTCGACCACTTAGTTTCGTCGAACACATACGGTTTGGAGTAGCATCGTCACAGTTTTCAGAGATCAGGCACTTCTCCTGGCACAGTATCGAACACTTAGTCTCAGATAGAACAATTAGTTGAAAATTGAACTATGTTTCGCTTCTGGAGTTTCCTCCCTCACAAGGTCGACCACTTAGTTTCGCCGAACACATACGGTTTCGAATAGCATCGCCACAGATTTCAGAGAGCAGGCGCTTCTCCTGGCACAGTATCGAAAACTTAGTTTCAGATAGAACAATTAGTTTTAAATGGAACTATGTTTCGCATCTGGAGTATCCTCCCTCACAAGGTCGACCACTTAGTTTCGTCGAACACATACGGTTTCGAATAGCATCGCCACAGATTTCAGAGAAGAGGCGCTTCTCCTGGCACAGTATCGAAAACTTATTTCAGATAGAACAATAAGTTTAATGTGGAACTATGCTTCGCATCTGGAGTTTCCTCTCTCGCAAGGTGGACCACTTAGTCTCATCGAACACATACGCTTTCGAGTTGCATCGCCACAGATTTAAGAGAACAGGCGCTTCTCGTGGCGCAGTATCGAACACTGAGTTTCAGACAGAACAATTAGTTTAAAATGGAACTATGTTTCGCATCTGGAGTATCCTCTCTCACAAGGTCAACCACTTAGTTTCGTCGAACACATACGCTTTCGAGTTGCATCGCCACAGATTTAAGAGAACAGGCGCTTCTCCTGGCACAGTATCGGACACAGAGTCCCGGTTAGAACAATTAGTTTAAAATGGAACTAAGTTTCGCATCTAGAGTTTCCTCTCTCACAAGGTCGACCATTTAGATTCGTCGAACACGTACGGTTTGGAGTATCATCGCCAGGGATTTCAGAGAACAGGCGCTTCTCCTGGCACAGTATCGAACACTTATTTCAGAGAGAACAATTAGTTTAAAATGGAACTATGTTTCGCATCTGGAGTTTCCTCTCTCACAAGGTGGACCACTTAGTTTCGTCGAACACATACGGTTTCGAGTGGCATCGTCACAGATTTCAGAGAACAGGCGCTTCTCCTGGGACATTATCAAACACTTAGTTTCAGATAGAACACTTAGTTTAAAATGGAACTATGTTTCGCTGCTGGAGTTTCCTCTCTCACAAGGTCGACCACTTAGTTTCGTCGAACACATACCGTTTCGAGTGCGCATCGCCACAGATTTCAGGGAACAGGCGCTTCTCCTGGGAGATTATCAAACACTTAGTTACAGATAGAACAATTAGTTTAAAATGCAACTATGTTTCGCATCTGGAGTTTCCTCTCTCACAAGGTCGGCCACTTAGTTTCGTCGAACACATACGGTTTCGAGTGGTATCGCCACAGATTTCAGAGAACAGGCGCGTTTCCTGGCACTGTATCAAACACTTAGTTTCAGATGGAACACTTAGTTTTAAATGGAACTAAGTTTCGCTTCTGGAGTTTCCTCTCTCACAAAGTCGACCATATAGATTCGTCGAACACATACGGTTTCGAGTAGCATCGCGACAGATTTCAGAGAACACGCGCTTCTCCTGGCAGAGTATCGAACACTTAGTTTCAGATAGAAAAATTAGTTTAAAATGGAACTAAGTTTCGTATCTGGAGTATGCTCTCTCAAAAGGTCAACCACTTAGTTTCGTCGAACACATTCGGTTTCGAGTGGCATCGCCACAGATATCAGAGAACAGGCGCTTCTCCTGGCACATTATGGAACACTTAGTTTCAGATAAAACAATTAGTTTAAAATGGAACTAAGTTTCGCATTTGGCGTATCCTCTCTCACAAGATCAACCATTTAGTTTCGTCGAACACATACGGTTTCGAGCGTCATCGCCACACAGTTCAGAGAACAGGCGCTTCTCCTGGCACCTTATCGAACACTTAGTTTCAGACAGAACAATTAGTTTAAAATGGAAATATGTTTCGCATCTGGAGTATCCTCTCTCACAAGGTCAACCACTTAGTTTCGTCGAACACATACGGTTTCGAGTGGTATCGCCACAGATTTCAGAGCACAGGCGCGTTTCCTGGCACTGTATCAAACACTTAGTTTCAGATGGAACACTTAGTTTTAAATGGAACTAAGTTTCGCTTCTGGAGTTTCCTCTCTCACAAAGTCGACCATATAGATTCGTCGAACACATACGGTTTCGAGTAGCATCGCGACAGATTTCAGAGAACACGCGCTTCTCCTGGCAGAGTATCGAACACTTAGTTTCAGATAGAAAAATTAGTTTAAAATGGAACTAAGTTTCGCATTTGGAGTTTCCTCTCTCACAAGTTCGACCACTTAGTTTCGTCGAACACATACGGTTTCGAGTAGCATCGCCACCGATTCCAGAGAACAGACGCTTCTCCTGGCACAGTATCGAACACATAGTTTCAGATAGAACAATTAGTTTAAAATGGAACTAAGTTTCGCATCTGGAGTTTCCTCTCTCACAAGGTCGACCGCTTTGTTTCGACGAACACATACGGTTTCGAGATGCATCGCCACAGATTTCAGAGAACGGGCTCTTCTCCTGGCACAGTATCGAACACTTAATATCATATAGAACAATTAGTTTAAAATGGAACTATGTTTCGTATCTGGAGTATGCTCTCTCAAAAGGTCAACCACTTAGTTTCGTCGAACACATACGGTTTCGAGTGGCATCGCCACAGATTTCAGAGAACAGGCGCTTCTCCTGGCACATTATCGAACACTTAGTTACAGATAGAACAATTAGTTTAAAATGCAACTATGTTACGCCTCTGGAGTTTCCTCTCTCACAAGGTCGGCCACTTAGTTTCGTCGAACACATACGGTTTCGAGTGGTATCGCCACAGATTTCAGAGAACGGGCGCTTCTCCTGGCACATTATCGAACACTTAGTTACAGATAGAACAATTAGTTTAAAATGCAACTATGTTCCGCATCTGGAATTTCCTCTCTCACAAGGTCGGCCACTTAGTTTCGTCGAACACATACGGTTTCGAGTGGTATCGCCACAGATTTCAGAGAACAGGCGCTTCTCCTGGCACAGTATCGAACACTTAGTTTCAGATAGAACAATTAGTTTAAAATGGAACTATGTTTCGCATCTGGAGTATCCTCTCTCACAAGGTCAACCACTTAGTTTCGTCGAACACATACGGTTTCGAGTGGCATCGCCACAGATTTCAGAGAACAGGCGCTTCTCCTGGCACATTATCGAACACTTAGTTACAGATAGAACAATTAGTTTAAAATGCAACTATTTTTCGCATCTGGAGTTTCCTCTCTCACAAGGTCGGCCACTTAGTTTCGTCGAACACATACGTTTTCGAGTGGCATCGCCACAGATTTCAGAGAACAGGCGCTTCTCCTGGCACATTATCGAACACTTAGTTACAGATAGAACAATTAGTTTAAAATGCAACTATGTTTCGCATCTGGAGTTTCCTCTCTCACAAGGTCGGCCACTTAGTTTCGTCGAACACATAAGGTTTCGAGTGGTATCGCTACAGATTTCAGAGAACAGGCGCTTCTACTGGCACAGTATCGAACACTTAGTTTCCGATGGAACAATTAGTTTTAATTGGAACTAAGTTTCGCATCTGGAGTTTCCTCTTTCACAAGGCGACCACTTAGTTTCGTCGAACACATACGGTTTCGAGTTTGATCGCCAGAGATTTCAGAGAACAGACGCTTCTACTGGCACAGTATCGAACACATAGTTTCAGATAGAACAATTAGTTTAAAATGCAACTATCTTTCGCATCTGGAGTTTCCTCTCTCACAAGGTCGGCCACTTAGTTTCGTCGAACACATACGGTTTCGAGTGGTATCGCCACAGATTTCATAGAACAGGCGCTTCTCCTGGCACATTATCGAACACTTAGTTACAGATAGAACAATTAGTTTAAAATGCAACTATGTTTCGCATCTGGAATTTCATCTCTCACAAGGTCGGCCACTTAGTTTCGTCGAACACATACGGTTTCGAGTGGTATCGCCACAGATTTCAGAGAACAGGCGCTTCTCCTGGCACAGTATCGAACACTTAGTTTCAGATAGAAAAATTAGTTTAAAATGGAACTAAGTTTCGCATTTGGGGTTTCCTCTTTCACAAGGCGACCACTTAGTTTCGTCGAACACATACGGTTTCGAGTGTGATCGCCACAGATTTCAGAGAACAGGCGCTTCTCCTGGCACATTATCGAACACTTAGTTACAGATAGAACAATTAGTTTAAAATGCAACTATGTTTCGCATCTGGAGTTTCCTCTCTCACGAGGTCGGCCACTTAGTTTCGTCGAACACATACGGTTTCGAGTTGTATCGCCACAGATTTAAGAGAACAGGCGCTTCTCCTGGCACAGTATCGAACACTTAGTTTCAGATAGAACAATTAGTTTAAAATGGAACTATGTTTCGCATCTGGAGTATCCTCTCTCACAAGGTCGGCCACTTAGTTTCGTCGAACACATACGGTTTCGAGTTGTATCGCCACAGATTTCAGAGAACAGGCGCTTCTCCTGGCACAGTATCGAACACTTAGTTCCAGATAGAACAATTAGTTTAAAATGGTACTAATTTTCGCATCTGGAGTTTCCTCTTTCACAAGGCGACCACTTAGTTTCGTCGAACACATACGGTTTCGATTAGCATCGCCACAGATTTCAGAGAACAGGCGCCTCTCCTGGCACAGTATCGAACACTTAGTTTCAGATAGAACAATTAGTTTAAAATGGAAGTAATTTTCGCATCTGGAGTTTCCTCTCTCACAAGGTCGGCCACTTAGTTTCGTCGAACACATACGGTTTCGAGTAGCATCGCCACAGATTTCAGAGAACATGCGCTTCTGCTGGCACCGTATCGAACACTTGGTTTCAGATAGAACAATAAGATTGAAATGGAACTATGTTCCGCATCTGGAGTTTCCTCACTCACAAGGTCGACTACTTAGTTTTGTCGAACACATACGGTTTCGAGTGGCAACGCCACATATTTCAGAGGACAGGCGCTTCGCCTGGCACAGTATCGAACACTTAGTATCAGATAGAACAATTAGTTTAAAATGGAACTATGTTTCGCATCTGAAGTTTCCTCTCTCACAAGGTCGACCACCTAGTTTCGTCGAACACGTACGGTTTCGAGCGGCATCGCCACACATTTCAGAGAACAGGCGCTTCTCCTGGCACAGTATCGAACACTTAGTTTCAGATAGAACAATTAATTTAAAATGCAACTATGTTTCGCATCTGCAGTTTCCTCTGTCACAAGGTCGACCACTTAGTTTCGTCGAACACATTCGGTTTCGAGTAGCATCGCCACAGATTTCAGAGAACAGGCGCTTCTCCTGGCACAGTATCGAAAACTTAGTTTCAGATAGAACAATTAATTTAAAATGGAACTAAGTTTCGCATCTGTAGTTTCTTCTCTCACAAGGTCGACCACTTAGTTTCGTCGAACACATACGGTTTGGAGTAGCATCGTCACAGTTTTCAGAGATCAGGCACTTCTCCTGGCACAGTATCGAAAACTTAGTTTCAGATAGAACAATTAATTTAAAATGGAACTAAGTTTCGCATCTGTAGTTTCTTCTCTCACAAGGTCGACCACTTAGTTTCGTCGAACACATACGGTTTCGAGTAGCATCGCCACAGATTTCAGAGAACAGGCGCTTCTCCTGGCACAGCATCGAACACTTATTTCAGATAGAACAATAAGATTAAAATGGAACAAAGTTTCGCATTTGGAGTTTCCTCCCTCACAAGGTCGACCACTTAGTTTCGTCGAACACATTCGGTTTCGAGTTGCATCGCCACAGATTTCAGAGACAGGCGCTTCTACTGGCACAGTATCGAAAACTTAGTTTCAGATAGAACAATTAATTTAAAATGGAACTAAGTTTCGCATCTGTAGTTTCTTCTCTCACAAGGTCGACCACTTAGTTTCGTCGAACACATACGGTTTGGAGTAGCATCGTCACAGTTTTCAGAGATCAGGCACTTCTCCTGGCACAGTATCGAACACTTAGTCTCAGATAGAACAATTAGTTGAAAATTGAACTATGTTTCGCTTCTGGAGTTTCCTCCCTCACAAGGTCGACCACTTAGTTTCGCCGAACACATACGGTTTCGAATAGCATCGCAACAGATTTCAGAGAACAGGCGCTTCTCCTGGCACAGTATCGAACACTTAGTTTCAGATAGAACAATTAGTTTTAAATGGAACTATGTTTCGCATCTGGAGTATCCTCCCTCACAAGGTCGACCACTTAGTTTCGTCGAACACATACGGTTTCGAATAGCATCGCCACAGATTTCAGAGAAGAGGCGCTTCTCCTGGCACAGTATCGAAAACTTATTTCAGATAGAACAATAAGTTTAATGTGGAACTATGCTTCGCATCTGGAGTTTCCTCTCTCGCAAGGTGGACCACTTAGTCTCATCGAACACATACGCTTTCGAGTTGCATCGCCACAGATTTAAGAGAACAGGCGCTTCTCGTGGCGCAGTATCGAACACTGAGTTTCAGACAGAACAATTAGTTTAAAATGGAACTATGTTTCGCATCTGGAGTATCCTCTCTCACAAGGTCAACCACTTAGTTTCGTCGAACACATACGCTTTCGAGTTGCATCGCCACAGATTTAAGAGAACAGGCGCTTCTCCTGGCACAGTATCGGACACAGAGTCCCGGTTAGAACAATTAGTTTAAAATGGAACTAAGTTTCGCATCTAGAGTTTCCTCTCTCACAAGGTCGACCATTTAGATTCGTCGAACACGTACGGTTTGGAGTATCATCGCCAGGGATTTCAGAGAACAGGCGCTTCTCCTGGCACAGTATCGAACACTTATTTCAGACAGAACAATTCGATTATAATGGAACTATGTTTCGCATCTGGAGTTTCCTCTCTCACAAGGTGGACCACTTAGTTTCGTCGAACACATACGGTTTCGAGTGGCATCGTCACAGATTTCAGAGAACAGGCGCTTCTCCTGGGACATTATCAAACACTTAGTTTCAGATAGAACACTTAGTTTAAAATGGAACTATGTTTCGCTGCTGGAGTTTCCTCTCTCACAAGGTCGACCACTTAGTTTCGTCGAACACATACCGTTTCGAGTGCGCATCGCCACAGATTTCAGGGAACAGGCGCTTCTCCTGGGACATTATCAAACACTTAGTTACAGATAGAACAATTAGTTTAAAATGCAACTATGTTTCGCATCTGGAGTTTCCTCTCTCACAAGGTCGGCCACTTAGTTTCGTCGAACACATACGGTTTCGAGTGGTATCGCCACAGATTTCAGAGAACAGGCGCGTTTCCTGGCACTGTATCAAACACTTAGTTTCAGATGGAACACTTAGTTTTAAATGGAACTAAGTTTCGCTTCTGGAGTTTCCTCTCTCACAAAGTCGACCATATAGATTCGTCGAACACATACGGTTTCGAGTAGCATCGCGACAGATTTCAGAGAACACGCGCTTCTCCTGGCAGAGTATCGAACACTTAGTTTCAGATAGAAAAATTAGTTTAAAATGGAACTAAGTTTCGTATCTGGAGTATGCTCTCTCAAAAGGTCAACCACTTAGTTTCGTCGAACACATTCGGTTTCGAGTGGCATCGCCACAGATATCAGAGAACAGGCGCTTCTCCTGGCACATTATGGAACACTTAGTTTCAGATAAAACAATTAGTTTAAAATGGAACTAAGTTTCGCATTTGGCGTATCCTCTCTCACAAGATCAACCATTTAGTTTCGTCGAACACATACGGTTTCGAGCGTCATCGCCACACAGTTCAGAGAACAGGCGCTTCTCCTGGCACCTTATCGAACACTTAGTTTCAGACAGAACAATTAGTTTAAAATGGAAATATGTTTCGCATCTGGAGTATCCTCTCTCACAAGGTCAACCACTTAGTT
Source organism: Nysson spinosus (assembly GCA_910591585.2). NCBI lineage: Eukaryota > Metazoa > Arthropoda > Insecta > Hymenoptera > Crabronidae > Nysson > Nysson spinosus. The sequence goes on along the minus strand of CAJUYC020000070.1, from coordinate 2,413,595 downwards.
TCGTCGAACACATACGGTTTCGAGTGGTATCGCCACAGATTTCAGAGCACAGGCGCGTTTCCTGGCACTGTATCAAACACTTAGTTTCAGATGGAACACTTAGTTTTAAATGGAACTAAGTTTCGCTTCTGGAGTTTCCTCTCTCACAAAGTCGACCATATAGATTCGTCGAACACATACGGTTTCGAGTAGCATCGCCACAGATTTCAGAGAACACGCGCTTCTCCTGGCAGAGTATCGAACACTTAGTTTCAGATAGAAAAATTAGTTTAAAATGGAACTAAGTTTCGCATTTGGAGTTTCCTCTCTCACAAGTTCGACCACTTAGTTTCGTCGAACACATACGGTTTCGAGTAGCATCGCCACCGATTCCAGAGAACAGACGCTTCTCCTGGCACAGTATCGAACACATAGTTTCAGATAGAACAATTAGTTTAAAATGGAACTAAGTTTCGCATCTGGAGTTTCCTCTCTCACAAGGTCGACCGCTTTGTTTCGACGAACACATACGGTTTCGAGATGCATCGCCACAGATTTCAGAGAACGGGCTCTTCTCCTGGCACAGTATCGAACACTTAATATCATATAGAACAATTAGTTTAAAATGGAACTATGTTTCGTATCTGGAGTATGCTCTCTCAAAAGGTCAACCACTTAGTTTCGTCGAACACATACGGTTTCGAGTGGCATCGCCACAGATTTCAGAGAACAGGCGCTTCTCCTGGCACATTATCGAACACTTAGTTACAGATAGAACAATTAGTTTAAAATGCAACTATGTTACGCCTCTGGAGTTTCCTCTCTCACAAGGTCGGCCACTTAGTTTCGTCGAACACATACGGTTTCGAGTGGTATCGCCACAGATTTCAGAGAACGGGCGCTTCTCCTGGCACATTATCGAACACTTAGTTACAGATAGAACAATTAGTTTAAAATGCAACTATGTTCCGCATCTGGAATTTCCTCTCTCACAAGGTCGGCCACTTAGTTTCGTCGAACACATACGGTTTCGAGTGGTATCGCCACAGATTTCAGAGAACAGGCGCTTCTCCTGGCACAGTATCGAACACTTAGTTTCAGATAGAACAATTAGTTTAAAATGGAACTATGTTTCGCATCTGGAGTATCCTCTCTCACAAGGTCAACCACTTAGTTTCGTCGAACACATACGGTTTCGAGTGGCATCGCCACAGATTTCAGAGAACAGGCGCTTCTCCTGGCACATTATCGAACACTTAGTTACAGATAGAACAATTAGTTTAAAATGCAACTATTTTTCGCATCTGGAGTTTCCTCTCTCACAAGGTCGGCCACTTAGTTTCGTCGAACACATACGTTTTCGAGTGGCATCGCCACAGATTTCAGAGAACAGGCGCTTCTCCTGGCACATTATCGAACACTTAGTTACAGATAGAACAATTAGTTTAAAATGCAACTATGTTTCGCATCTGGAGTTTCCTCTCTCACAAGGTCGGCCACTTAGTTTCGTCGAACACATAAGGTTTCGAGTGGTATCGCTACAGATTTCAGAGAACAGGCGCTTCTACTGGCACAGTATCGAACACTTAGTTTCCGATGGAACAATTAGTTTTAATTGGAACTAAGTTTCGCATCTGGAGTTTCCTCTTTCACAAGGCGACCACTTAGTTTCGTCGAACACATACGGTTTCGAGTTTGATCGCCAGAGATTTCAGAGAACAGACGCTTCTACTGGCACAGTATCGAACACATAGTTTCAGATAGAACAATTAGTTTAAAATGCAACTATCTTTCGCATCTGGAGTTTCCTCTCTCACAAGGTCGGCCACTTAGTTTCGTCGAACACATACGGTTTCGAGTGGTATCGCCACAGATTTCATAGAACAGGCGCTTCTCCTGGCACATTATCGAACACTTAGTTACAGATAGAACAATTAGTTTAAAATGCAACTATGTTTCGCATCTGGAATTTCATCTCTCACAAGGTCGGCCACTTAGTTTCGTCGAACACATACGGTTTCGAGTGGTATCGCCACAGATTTCAGAGAACAGGCGCTTCTCCTGGCACAGTATCGAACACTTAGTTTCAGATAGAACAATTAGTTTAAAATGGAACAATGTTTCGCATCTGGAGTATCCTCTCTCACAAGGTCAACCACTTAGTTTCATCGAACACATACGGTTTCGAGTGGCATCGCCACAGATTTCAGAGAACAGGCGCTTCTCCTGGCACATTATCGAACACTTAGTTACAGATAGAACAATTAGTTTAAAATGCAACTATGTTTCGCATCTGGAGTTTCCTCTCTCACAAGGTCGGCCTCTTAGTTTCGTCGAACACATACGGTTTCGAGTGGTATCGATACAGATTTCAGAGAACAGGCGCTTCTCCTGGCACAGTATCGAACACATAGTTTCAGATAGAACAATTAGTTTAAAAGGCAACTATGTTTCGCATCTGGAGTTTCCTCTCTCAAAAGGTCGGCCACTTAGTTTCGTCGAACACATACGGTTTCGAGTGGTATCGCCAGAGATTTCAGAGAAAACGCGCTTCTCCTGGCAGAGTATCGAACACTTAGTTTCAGATAGAAAAATTAGTTTTAAATGGAACTAAGTTTCGCATTTGGGGTTTCCTCTTTCACAAGGCGACCACTTAGTTTCGTCGAACGCATACGGTTTCGAGTGTGATCGCCACAGATTTCAGAGAACAGGCGCTTCTCCTGGCACATTATCGAACACTTAGTTACAGATAGAACAATTAGTTTAAAATGCAACTATGTTTCGCATCTGGAGTTTCCTCTCTCACAAGGTCGGCCACTTAGTTTCGTCGAACACATACGGTTTCGAGTTGTATCGCCACAGATTTCAGAGAACAGGCGCTTCTCCTGGCACAGTATCGAACACTTAGTTTCAGATAGAACAATTAGTTTAAAATGGAACTATGTTTCGCATCTGGAGTATCCTCTCTCACAAGGTCAACCACTTAGTTTCGTCGAACACATACGGTTTCGAGTGGTATCGCCACAGATTTCAGAGAACAGGCGCTTCTCCTGGCACAGTATCGAACACTTAGTTTAAGATAGAACAATTAGTTTAAAATGGAACTAAGTTTCGCATCTGGAGTTTCCTCTCTCACAAGGTCGGCCACTTAGTTTCGTCGAACACATACGGTTTCGAGTGGTATCGCCAGAGATTTCAGAGAAAACGCGCTTCTCCTGGCAGAGTATCGAACACTTAGTTTCAGATAGAAAAATTAGTTTAAAATGGAACTAAGTTTCGCATTTGGGGTTTCCTCTTTCACAAGGCGACCACTTAGTTTCGTCGAACACATACGGTTTCGAGTGTGATCGCCACAGATTTCAGAGAACAGGCGCTTCTCCTGGCACATTATCGAACACTTAGTTACAGATAGAACAATTAGTTTAAAATGCAACTATGTTTCGCATCTGGAGTTTCCTCTCTCACGAGGTCGGCCACTTAGTTTCGTCGAACACATACGGTTTCGAGTTGTATCGCCACAGATTTAAGAGAACAGGCGCTTCTCCTGGCACAGTATCGAACACTTAGTTTCAGATAGAACAATTAGTTTAAAATGGAACTATGTTTCGCATCTGGAGTATCCTCTCTCACAAGGTCGGCCACTTAGTTTCGTCGAACACATACGGTTTCGAGTTGTATCGCCACAGATTTCAGAGAACAGGCGCTTCTCCTGGCACAGTATCGAACACTTAGTTCCAGATAGAACAATTAGTTTAAAATGGTACTAATTTTCGCATCTGGAGTTTCCTCTTTCACAAGGCGACCACTTAGTTTCGTCGAACACATACGGTTTCGATTAGCATCGCCACAGATTTCAGAGAACAGGCGCCTCTCCTGGCACAGTATCGAACACTTAGTTTCAGATAGAACAATTAGTTTAAAATGGAAGTAATTTTCGCATCTGGAGTTTCCTCTCTCACAAGGTCGACCACTTAGTTTCGTCAAACACCTACGGTTTCGAGTGACATCGCCACAAATATCGGTCCATATAAATTATAATTAAATATAATAATATAATATATTTATAAATATATTATTATTTATATAAATAATATTATATATAAATTATATATTGTTACGTAACGGATGTTAAATTAAAATTTGCATACCTAAACACGGCGAAATTCCTCGACCGCGAATATTCTTCGAACGGTGGTCACGTTTTGCTAATAAGCCAAATTGCAATAGCGGGAGGCTATGGATGGGAAATAGCCGATGAACTGCGGGCGGAATTCTTAGAACAGGACCGGGCGATTTCCTGAGTGGGAGGAACGAGCATGGCCCTTGGAACTTCCCCTTAGCGGTCCCCAAAATCTACAAAAGAGGCAGAGAAACCGCCGCGAGTTGCAATCGTTAGTCAAATCGCGAGGTGCGTGGCGTTTTGCCCTTGTTGCTATTTTGTGCCAGAGTTCGGGTTAAATTAGTGAAGTTACTTCCATAATTACCGAAGGACTCAGCTAACAAGAAATTATTCAAATTTAAAATCAATCTTAAGATTCCAATCTCCATTCTTATATATGAAATTCTTCTTTGTAGTATTTATAGTATTTTTAGTAGTGTGAAAATAGAATTGCGTTAACTCATATAAGTGCCGTGAAAAGTTCATCAGCCATTCCTTCATCTTCGGGCTCCACCAGCATCTGGGACAATTCACATCAGAGCTAACTTTAAACATTGCTTCCAAGATAGTATTCATTGGTGAGTTTTCCATACTTATGTTCTCATTGCGATACGAGGACCCAAACATATGTTTATATGCTTGTGGGAATTTCCCTTGGGCCCATTCGTAAACTTAACACTTAAGGAATTTACCAATCTAAGACTCCAACTAAAATACGTATTGTAAAATTGTCATCCATTCTGGACTCCGATATTTCTGAACCATTCCGTGTAATTGTTTTTATATAATGTAAAGAATCAATAGAACAGGCCAATAAGGTATTTATCCTCTATTCTGCGTTAACACCTATTTCATTCCTGACCTATGCGCGGATTCCGTACGGAATCTTAGATGATACGACTCATCCTAAATTAAATTTATTCAAGCGTTACATGCGGAACGGCTGACCGCTCGGCCCACGAAATAATTCCTTACGCACGTAACAGCTGAATTGGTGTCAGAAGTGGGATATGTATTGTCAATTAGCGCATGTGTTAGTGCAGAATAATTAAAGGATCATATAGACTTGAGATTTGCACACAGTTGCATAGATAGTTCAATTCATAATCAATAATCAACAGCAATTATAATTACACGATAACGATTGCTGAATTTTCCTTCGCCTAATTTATCAATATGGCCACAAATTCCTCTCGTAATGCAGCAGCACAAGTTTCGGCAAATGTTACATTGGACGAGTTACACGTTACTAATTTGATAATGGCTTCTATGGCTGAATGCTTCACAATTCAACACAGTACATTAAATATTCCATTTTTCGAGGGGAGAAACATTCCGCTTAAAAATGTCTTAAATGACGTTCAAAACGGTGCAGTCTATGTGCCACCAGCACTGGAAACTTCATATGTAACGGCAATATTAGGAAAATTGCAAGGAACAGCGAGAGATAGTATTTGGGGTAAAAATTTTCAAAAACTAGATGATCTCGTAAAACATTTAAAGAAAAGATTTGCACCAGGTAAAACATATCCATACTACCATCACGATATAGAAAATATCCAAATGAGACGCGGAGAAGCGGTCAGTGACTCTGCAGATCGATTAAATATCCTAATCAGCGGTGCTCGTGTTGCTTTAGAAGATAAATACGGGGAATGCGCTAATCAAATGATGGCTCCCGTAGAAGAATGTGCTTTAGAAGCTTTTATTCGAGGATTACCCGACGAAATTGCTATCGCGGTTGATTCGCATGAACCAAAGAAAATACAGGACGCTGTAAAAATTGCAGCACGAATAGAAACCCGAATGAAATCAGGAATAATCCCCGGTGGTGAACCTTCGCGATTAATGTTATCACAACATTCAGTTCCGAATCCAGATTCTCGTGACTTACCTACCACCTACACAAACCGCTCCCAAACCTTGCGAGAGCAAGATTCGAGGAGTCCCAGTCCCATGAGAAATCCGAACTATAATCGCGCAAATTCACCGATTACCATTCTAAAATCTGCACGTCCTACATCACCTGTTCCTTACAAGCATCACCATTATCCGTTGCCACCGCATCCTTATCCATACTATCCAACGTATTTTTATCCACCAATGCCATATCCGCCTTACAGTGCAATATATGATCACCCTCAATCTTTCCATATGAATCCAAACTTGACTAATCATACTCTAACCAGAGCAAATTCTCCAACCCCAGTTCCTTCGCGAAGCATTGAACCTTCAAGATCCAACACACCCACTAACCAAAATTCCAGATCTTCTTCCCCTATCCCAACATTTGATCATTTTAACTCGAATTCGCCAAGAAGGAACAGTGAAAATTTAAACTCCCGCACAACTCGTCGTGCCGGCGCGACGGCGAGTTACTCGAATCAGGAGCGTCGAAGAGTAAAATTTTTGGAAGCAGAGGAATCGTCTATTCCTATAAACGACAGCAAGAATCACCATTAATTAAAATGTCTGCGGAAGAATTACGCAATAAATCTGGTTTATTTTTGGTTGATACCGGCGCAGATATAAATCTGATAAAATTAAATGCTTTGCACGAAGACGTCGAAGTAGACATTCAGGAATCAATCTCTATAACTGGAATTACCCCGGAAAAATTGAGAACTTTAGGAACAACTACCGTTACACTTTTAGAACAACCGGTTAAATTTCACGTCGTTAGATTATCGTTTCCCTTGCATAATGATGGAATTTTAGGCAAAGATTACTTACGTCAAGAGCAGGCGGAAATCTCGTTCGCTCATAATACCTTGGTCACAAAAACTGAACCCATCAGACCTTTTAGGTTGTTTGGGGAAGAACCAAATCAGAAATCTAAACGTAGTCCTCGTTCGCAAATTCTTACGATTAAAGCTCGCACTCGTCAACCGATAGCTATAGACGTGGAAAATTCAAATTCCTCCCGAAGAACTTCGTCATAATATAATTTCAGAATTACATGAAGGCATAGTCGGCGGTCACAAAGGAGTAGTAGTCTGTAGTGGTATCGGTGGGGGGTTCAGTCAATTTTAAAGTGGGGGTGTGTGTGCCTCCCAGGGGGCTGACCCAGGCAGGAGGGACTGCTTGTCCCTGATCAAGGGGCTACAGCTCACACACCCGGCTCGTGAACAGTTACTTTAGTTTCCTGCGGTTAAGCAGGTGAGCTTTGCGATTCCCCGCCCACGCTATGGCTACTGCCCCTCGTGCTCGATGCCTCCTGAGACAACCCGCCCCTAGCGGGTAGGAGAGGCTTAGAGACGACCGAGTTGGACGGAGGGCGAGCGTGTTTGTGGATTCGCTGTTACCACGTCGACGTGCTACGCGAGTGAGAGAGCACTGCTGCGACGGAGTGATCTGACCCACCGGGAGCCGCCGATCCGACTTAGATTGTGAGCGCACGACGACTCGGGGCGAAATGGCCCTCTGCCCGCGGTGCTCTTTCTGTCTCACAGCGCACGCCGACTAATGCGGCTTTGCCATAGGGCCAGGTCGTTAGCCTGGAGAGTTACGAGGCGAGCGAGAATAGGTTCTCCGACCTTGCTTAAGTCTAGGGTGTCCCCGGTAACTGGATACCCCGAATCACACCCACAAGCCCTTGCGGGAGACCGTGCGGTGTCGAAGGTGGCTCGGTTTTCCCCTGCAGCCACCTATTTCGCTCGCCAAACAACCCCGTTTGACTCTTGTCTCAGTGGACTTGTCACGCGCGAAGCGGACGGGTGGGCTGTTTGAGGCTGTTCCTGCCTATAGGTTAGCGGTAATTTGACTCCCCGCTAAGGAGGTGAGGGTGTATAAAGGCTACCCCCAAGCCTATCGCACATCGGGGAACGCAGCGTCCCTCCTGCCCCCCACGTTTCGTCCGTACGGGACCCCGCGCATATGGATCTGCCCTGTCCATACCTTGGATTCCCCTCGCAGGTCCCCTCTGGTCGGTCACGGGCGTTGTTATGGAGCCCCTGGGAGGTACGTGGGGGAGGCAGGTGCGTCGCTCCGTCCTCCGATGTTGTGTGGCGCAGTCCAACCTGGCCTACGAGACGTGGCGGTATTCCGCCAGCTCCCACCTCTGACATGGGTGAGTGACTTGCCTGTGATCCGGGCCGGAAGTCGGGGTGAATGATGGCCACCCCGTAGCCAATCTTTTGCGATATTTCGCGGGCTCCCACCTCAGGGGGGAGTAATTGCCTTTAGTCCGGGCCGGATGTCGGGTGTACAAAGGCCACCACGCAGCCTATTTCGACGGCCTTTCGTCAGCCCCCACCACAACAGGGTGGGTAATTGCCTTTAATCCGGGCCGGATGTCGGGTGCATAACGCCACCACGCAGCCTATCTCGGCGGTACTTTGCCGGCTCCCACCTCAGGGGGGAGTAATTGCCTTTGATCCGGGCCGGAACTAAGAGTGTACAAAGGCCGCTCTAGCCTGTTTACGGGGTTTATTCCGTGTTTATGGGAAGGGGTAGGGGGTGGGAGAGGTGGGGGGTGTTGATTTCCAGCCCCTGCGGTCAGGTTCGTGGCCCGGATCGCTTCTAGGGGCTGGGGAATCTATTTACTGTCGTTTAGGGGGCGGTTGTCGATCCCGCGTTAATGGTCGCGGGGCCGTTTGCCGCCTCTAATCTTTTGGGGGGAGGTTGGATCGGTGTGCGGGCGTTTCCGCCCGCTTCTGGTGCGTGGACCAGGGTTTGTGGCTGGGTTATTATGGGACCCACCGGCCCTGCTGGTTGACGGTATCGCTCCTGGAGTGGGTGGCGCTGGAGTGGGGTGGCTTCCCCGATGCCTCGGATTGCCTTGGCCTTGGCAATCCATCGAGTTAGAACTGCTAGGGGGATGGCCCTCAGTTCCTCCGGCGTAGGTCTTGGTGTCCCCATGAGCTTCATCCTCCATCCCATTAGTGCGGGACAGTCCAGGAGGATGTGCTGGGCCGTCTCCGGCTCCTCCTGGCATCTGGGGCAGGTCGGGGTCTCCGCCAGCCCCATCTTCCACAGTGTGTGCCCTGTGGGGGCGTAGCCAATGAGTAGGCTCACCGCCTCTCTCGCCTGTTGCTTCTGCAGGCACAGAAGCTCCTTGCTCCTTCTTAGGTCTATTTTAGGGCCCAAGAGGAGCTTGGCTTTTCGACAACCGTCGACGTTGTTTCAGTGGGCCTGGTGCAGCGCCCGGGTTCTGGCTTTCAGCGACGTCGTGAACGTCGCCTTGGCCAGTCCGAGCGCCGGTTCAGGCGCAGTGAAGGTGCTGTCCGACCCGAGGTTTGCCAGCCTGTCAGCGTCCTCGTTACCGGGGATGCCTCTGTGGCCGGGTACCCAGGTCAGGGACAGCTTATTCTTCCCGCCCAACTGGTTGAGCGTGTCGATACCGTCCAGGGTCAATTTTGATCTGGTCGTCTCGTTGCTAAGCGCCACGAGGGTGGCTTGGCTGTCGGAACAGATCTTGATCACCTGGCCGGTGGTCTTTTCCTCTATGAGGAGCCTTGCACATCTTATGATGGCGTACAGTTCCGCCTGGAAGACGGTGGGGCTTGATCCCAGGGAAGCAAAGTCGCCTCTACTCCCTGAACCCCTCGTCCAGGCGGCTCCGACTAGGTCGTTTTTACGCGACCCGTCGGTGTACCAGACTTGGTTTATGGTCCCAGCCAGGACCTTGTTCGTGGCCCACTCCTCCCTGGTGGGGATCGTGACCACGTAGTTCTTTTTAAACCTGAACTCAGGGTTAGTCGAGTCTAGAGGATAGTTATCCTCTAGCTCATCCCTCCGCTCTGGGAGGTTGGCGTGTCCGTGGTCCTCGCTGTGCCAGCGTCTCCACGAACTCAGGCAGTGGGCCGTCCTCATGGCCACCTCCTGTGCCCTCAGGTGGAGTGGCGGGCATCCCAGAATGGCCTCTAGAGCGGCCGGCGGTGCGGTCGGCAGGGCTCCAGTGATGGCCCTCAGCGCCGCTCCCTGGATCTTGCCCAGGAGTGTCTGCATGGTGGTCAGTTGTGCTCCCCTCCACCATAGTAGGGCCCCGAAAAGGATCCTCGGGACGGTGATGGCCTCGTAGATCCATTTCGTGACGCTGGGTCCAAGTCCCCAGGTCGGCCCCATGACGCGCCGCAGCGTCGTCAGGGATGTGAGGGCCCTGTTCCCTTGCGCCCTCAAATGAGGCCTCCAGCTCATCCTCCAGTCCAGCGTGACACCCAGGTATTTTGCCGTTTTACTGGTCACGAGGCGCTGTCCGAAGAGCACGGGGGCCGTGTACTTGGGGACGACGCTTTTTCTAGTGACAAGCACCATTTCCGTTTTGGTCGGATTAACCATGAGACCGGTGCATTCGCACCAGATCTCTGTGGCTGCGAGAGCCGTCTGGCATCGATCCATAATGGAGTCGATATCTGTGCCATATGCCATTATGAGGAAGTCATCGGCGTAGGCTTGCGCCCCCACTCCGCTGACCTCCAATGCTCCGATCAGGCTGTCGGCCACCAAGGTCCACAGAAGCGGCGAGAGGATCCCTCCCTGAGGGCAACCTTTATTGGTTGTCCCCTCCACCGTTTCCTGACCTCTTTGGACCGACAGACGTCTCGAGTTCAGCATTACTTTTATCCACCTGCTGATAGTGGAAGGGATGGCGAAATCCCTGAGTGCGTTTTGTATAGCCTCCGCCGAGGTTTGGTTAAATGCACCTTCAATATACATGAAGATGCAAACCGTCATGCCCTTATCCCTAATCCCCGCCTCCAGCTTTCCCACAACTCTATGGAGGGCGGCCTCAACCGAGAGGCCAGCCCTGAAAGCGTACTGGTGGCGGTGGAGTGGGGTTTCGACCAGCTAGACCTCTTTTACATACCTGTCCACCAATCTCTCCAGGGTCCTCAGGAGGAAGGAGGTCAGGCTAATCGGTCTAAAGGCCTTGGGGGTGGTGTAGTCCGCCTTTTTGGGCTTTGGAAGGAACACCACCCTCGTTTCGGTCCATAGCCTCGGGATAATCCCCGTGGCTATGCTGGCCCTCAGCACTCTTGTGAGTGGCTAGCACCACTGGGCCAGGCCTCTCTGCAAAAGCACTGGGTGGATCTCATCCGGGCCTGGAGCCTGATAGGGTGAGAATGAATTTATGGCCCATTTCACCCTGGCTTCATTTACGATTTTGTTCGCCAGGCCCCAATTAGGGGGCTCGGGAACAATCTCTCCTGCGATATCGCCCGCAGCGGCGTTTGGCATTGTGGGCGTTCCATGGGGGTGGAAGCCCGGGAAGTTTTCCCTCATCAAGATCTCCGTCATCTCTCTGTCTGATGTGGTGAGGCTGCCAGCGGGCCTTTTGAGGGGTCCGAGATTTTCGCTCGGTTCCCTCTCCAGGATTCTGTGCAGCCTCACCGTTTCCGGGATCGTTCGGATGTCCCGGCAGTGGTCCTTCCATGACTGGCTTCACGCCTTCCGGGTGGCCTTCGCCATGGCTTTCCTGGCTTCCCTCATTGCTAGCCATTGGTCCCTCCAGCCTCCTCCCCTGGCTGTCATCTCCAGCTTCCGTAGGTCGTCCTTCTGCTTTTGGAGGTCCTCGTTCCACCACATCACGGAGGTTTTCCGGGACCTCTCCTTGGCCTCACAGGCCTCGTTGAAGGCCCCTGCGATTGCCTCCGTGATGCGGCTGAGGGCGTTCCCGTAGGCGATCCAATCCGTATTTCTCGGATTGGCTTTCCTGATAGGGGGGGGGGGGTCCCCCGTACCCCGAAAGGTACATGTGATATATCTGTGGTCGGATATGGATGGAACGTCGGAAACCCTCCAATCCACTGCCCTTCCCGCTATGCTCTCGGAGCATACTGTTATATCCAGGGTTTCTTTCCGAGTCCTGATCTCGTAGATGTGTTCACACCCCCTGTTTAAATGCCTCAGGTCTAGGCTGTTGAGGAAGTCCATGACGGACTCTCTTCGTCGGTTGGTGGTCGTGCTGCCCCACTCTCTGTGGCAAGCATTCGCATCCATGCCGACTACCAACTCCTTGCCGTTCACTGTGGCCCACTCGGCCACGGTTCTCAGCTCGTTGGTGGGGGGAGGTCCCAGGGTTGGTAGGATGAGACCACCACTACCTCCTTTGGAGCTCCGTTCTCCCCAATGGTTGTCCATATTCCCGCTGCTTGGTCCCTGTTACAGAACTGCGGCAGCGGGGTGAACGGGCAATTCCTCCTGGCGAGGATGCAGGCCCTGGGGGCTGGATCCTCGGAGGAATGTGCCGTTTGCCCGATAAGTCCAAGTCCCCTGGGGGCCTTGAAACTTATCCAAGGCTCTTGGATTAGCGCCAAGTCAGCTTTAATTGTGGCCATGAACTTCGCCAAATGTGATCAAGCCACGTCACTGTGGTGCAGGTTGATCTGCACCACTTTTAGTCCGCCGCTGTCGGAGGTGGGGTCATCGCTTCCTGTCCTCTTCCTTCCTTCTCTTTTGGTTGCGGGGGTTGCCCTCCTTCCATCTCCGCTGGTTCCTGGGGTTGTCGTCCTTCCTTCTCCGCTGTTACGCACATCGACCAGCCTCAGTCAAAAACTAATTTTTCGACGGGATCTAAGATTGTTGGCCCCAATATACCGATACAGATACAAAAAAAAATCAAGGGCGGAAGACGCCAAATGAATTATTTGCGACACTTGTTATCGAAAACCAGGGCTTCGCATTGGAGGCTGCTTTGAGAGATACCACACGATGGTAAATTATAAACTACAATTTTTACCCTAAAACATTGCGTTAAACCTATTATTGTGTTTAAAATATCGAAGTTCACAAAAGAATGAATAAATTGTGTTTTTCCTTCGTAATCTTGCATACTCTGCATCACTGCGCGCTCCGCGGAAATTAATTCCGACCAGCACGATACCTACGTCCAAATTAAATACGACCGCAAGGGGCTAAACACGAGGCCTCCTCCGAGCGGGGGGCGTTCTCGCGCGTAAAATAGAATGTACGCCCCGGCAAATCGCGAATATCTCCGGAGATAATGCAATCAAGGTAGAGGGAAAGATAGCATACGAAAGAGCGGATTTTTCACTATAAAATCATCGTCGGGAAAAATAGCGCGTGATCCGTTCTTTCGCGATAATTAAGTACAAAGCCTCCTCCTAGCGGGGGCATTTTCGCGCGTAAAAGTAGAATGAACGCCCCGGGAAATCGTGAATATCTTCGGAGATAATGTAAATGAAGTAAAGGGAAAGATAGCATACGAGAGAGCGGATCTCTCTCTATATAATCATCGTCGGGAAAAATATCGCGTGATCCGTTCCTTCGCGATAATTAAATATGGAACCTCCTCCGAGCGGGGGGCATTCTCGCGCGTAAAATAGGATAAATGCCCCGGGAAATCGCGAATATTCACAAAGGAGTAACTAAAACGTATCGTAGGATTCGCGAAAGATTCTATTGGCCAGGAATGAGGAATGATATTCAAAATTTCATTAGAACTTGCCATAGCTGTCAAGAAAATAAATTAGTCAGAACAAAAACGCGTGAACCAATGATAATCACAGATACCCCTATAGAACCGTTTGCTAAAGTATCATTAGATACTGTGGGACTCCTACCTACAACCCCTGATGGCAATCGGCACATATTGACTATGCAAGATAATTTGACAAAATATTGTATCGCCGTACCCGTACCAGATATAAAAGCTGAAACAATTGCTCACGCGATAGTAACACATTTAATCTTACAATTTGGAGCTCCGCGTATTATATTAACCGACAGAGGAACAAGTTTTATAAACAAGATTTTAAAGGAATTAACAAAAATCTTCAAAATTCATCACGTAACAACGTCTGGTTACATACCACAGACAAACGGTGCTTTAGAAAGGAGCCATATAGTATTAACGGACTATATAAAACATTATATAAATGATTTCGATGATTGGGATAAGTTAGTTCCGTTTGCCATGTCCTCATACAACACCTCAGTACACGAAGCCACTAACTTCACTCCATATGAATTAGTTTTTGGAAAATTAGCTCGTTACCCTAGTTCATTTCCCGAAGATGATGATATGCTAACGTATAATTCATATCTTCGTGAATTGATAATTCGACTTTCCGAATCACAAATATTAGCTGGACAAAATTTAATTTCTGCTAAACATAAGTCTAAAGGATATTATGATGAAAAGGCACGACCATTCCCAGGAAAAGTAGGAGATATGGCTCGTGTTCTAGTAGAACCCAGGAAAGGAAAGTTCAGTACTCGATATCATGGTCCCTATAAAATAGTTGGAGTTTTGGAGAAAGATAATATTGTTTTGGAAGATGGTAATGGTAAAAGACTCATCATACACGCGGATAAAGTAGAATTGGCCGCACAGTAATTTCAAATTTCGTAAAATAATAATCATTGATGCCTGCTATTTGATAAGGAATGGCGGTGGACTCAGCGATACTCATCCTACTACTGGGGCTAGTAGCAGCAGTAAATTCGGAGGAAAAATATCAAATTTCTGAGCTGAAGAACAGTCCGGGGTTATACTTTGAAAAATTACACAATATACGTTTTAAACGAGCAGATTGGCGCGTAACCTTATTTATTGATTTGAAGAAATTGAAGGAACAATTCCCAAACGAAAAATTTCATCTTACTAAATTACACTCAGAATGCATGACTGTTGAAATTTGTTTTGAATTATCGGCCAACTATAACCGATATTGGAGGAAGTGAAGCTTCCTCCTCCGGTCCGGACGAGGGAGAGTGGGTGAAGGTAACTCCAAACCAATACGCCTTTGATTCCCTTTGACTGTCCTGAAAAGGACAGTCGTTTATTATAGACCCTTTTTTTCTCTGTATAATACAGTGTTTTTGCCGATCTCAAGAATTTAGCTTCTCGGTAACTTGGCTGTCGGCGGGCCTGGTTGTCCTAGGTTATAACTCTGGAACAACAGAAAAAAGAACGAACGGGTGTAATCACCTGAAATACGATAATCGTATTAACGTTCTGTCTCGGGAATGTTTT
Source organism: Nysson spinosus (assembly GCA_910591585.2). Classification (NCBI taxonomy): domain Eukaryota; kingdom Metazoa; phylum Arthropoda; class Insecta; order Hymenoptera; family Crabronidae; genus Nysson; species Nysson spinosus. The sequence goes on along the minus strand of CAJUYC020000070.1, from coordinate 2,398,518 downwards.
GACGCGCACACTTAAACAGCAACGGTAACCGTGCTGTGTGTGCTAATGCGTGTACTGGTGCGTGGCTTTTAAATACGGTAAGCCACGCGTCGACTGTTTTGGCCGATCTGTTCCGTCTTTTTCAGGAACACAATCGTGGCGGTCGGCTAGATTTACGCAATGAAATCTTTAGTGCAACGACCGCACAGTCGTATTGCCTCGAACGGAAAACCAAGGCGGAGGTTGTAAATCTCCTGTATGGATTCCGTGAGCGGGGAGATCCACGGTTACTAGTAACTAGTCCCGGTGGCTGACAACGGAGGCTGATCTAACCGTTTCTTTCTCAACACGCCTTGGCGTGGAGTAAGAGTGGACCAACGCTATTTCTAACCCGTCTTCTTCAACACGCCGCGTCGTGAAGGAAGCCTAGACACAGCGGTATCGAAACTCTCCGGTCGCTCTTTGGTTTCTCTAAACGTCACCAAGGCGATTCCCGGTAGAGAACGAGTAGCGGGTCTTAAGTTAGAATAGCGCGCCAACTAACGTAGTGCTCCGCCGACCAGTGGTCATCCAAGGAGTGGACTCCTGACGCTCCCACGTAGAATAACAATTGTTAGCGAAAACCAAGTGAACCCACCGATTTTCGCCCCAGTACTAATTCAGGGTGAAGACCGCTAAATTACTAAAAGGCGCAGCTATTGTGCTGAAGAGTCAACACGAATTGTCGTGTGCTATTCTCGATTCAGTTTCACAATTGCTGGTGTTGAGCTGAAAGCTGTGTTCGTTATAACGGGAGCACGATCGACAATCAATGCGCTCCGTGCGAACTGTTGCTGAGGACTTTCTAAATTGAACTGAACTCCGGAATCAACCGTCTCGGAGGAGTTTCTGGAATCAACTGACTGTCTGCGACGTTACACCGTCGTCGGCAAGCGCGAACGAGTAATTCCTCGTTACGCGGCGCTTTCGTCAAACTATTAGTTCTTTCTCACTCTCTCTCATATCCGTTTACTATTCGCGAATTCGAACGTCTTCAAACGGTAATATGTACCGGTCAGACGTGTCGATCTCTGGTCTCCCACGGTCTAGACGAAAACAATCATTGTCATGTTATTGGACCTCGCTAGTTTTTCTATTTCCTTTTCGAATCACACCGGTGAAATAAACTCGGTAGACTCAAGAAAAAGAAATCAACTATGAGGCTCGTGATCGGGTGAAACAACTACTGGTCACTTATTTAAACATACCGCCCCCCTTGCACTGTCTGTGCAATTTCTGGAGGGTTTGGTAGTTGTGACATCGAGACTCGAATCGCGGAATTTTACAAATTCAAGTTGAATAGACGTTTGAGAGAGAGGATTACTGCAAGTTAATTATATAGTATAATTATGACTTACATTTTGGTGGCGGAGGTGTGACCGTCGTATCCAACGCAACACGCCACGTCCTGACGACCGCAGCTCCGAGGATAGCAGCTCCGCAGCTTCCACTCCACGTGAATTAAGATCCGCGGGATTGGAGCTTGTCGGAACATACCGCCATTGTGCACTCGGAAGCATCGTCTGTACCTTCGACACTCTGTTGGCAACAACCACCTTCCATGTCGAGGGATGTTTCCTCAACCATGCGAGTGCAATCGTGGAGTCTGTCCAACAGACCACGCGCTCAACTCTTGTGCAGAGCGAGCTTTGCACATGCAGCATGAGTTCGGTGAGGAGCACAACCCCGTTCAACTCCAGAATCGGGATTGATTGTGTTTTGAAGGGAGCCACTCGCGCTTTTGCCATCAACAATGTAGTATTTACATCATTATTCATCGACGTTACTCTTAAATAAGTAACTGCGGAATAGGAAGCGAGTGATGCGTCACAGAATCCGTGTAACTCCACAGAAAGTGTGTCGGCTCCGCATCTGAACCATCGGGGAATTTTCCATTAATTCAACTTGCTCCAATCCACACAAAACGCATTCCACGTTTTGAGTGTATTCGCGGAGACTTGTTCGTCCCACTGGATTTTCTCCAGCCATTGGGCCTGCATGAGGACCTTTGCGCGAATCACTACCGGGGATAACCACCCGAGTGGATCGTACAATTTCGCGATCTCCGAGAACAAAGTGCGCTTCGTTATCGGGACCAGCGACGGTTGAAACCGTTGCAAGTTGAAATAGAAATAATCTCCCGACGGTACCCATCGTAGGCCTAATACCTTAAGTTCGGAATCCTCGAACAGTGCAAGGTCGACCGCGTGCGAATGGGCACTTTGGGGGATATTGCTCAGTAAATCTGGTGAATTTCCAGCCCACTTTCGCAGGCGAAATCCACCTTTTTGTAGAAGCTCGCAAATTTGCCTTCGCGTTTGCTCTAACAACGATTTATCTGGAGCCCCCATAAATACGTCGTCAACGTATATGTCCTTCTCGAGGACTGGAGCGGCAAGAGGGAAATCACCTCCGTCCTGCTCTTTCAACTCGAGAAGGGTTCGCATCGATAGATATGGCGCGCAAGCCGTACCGTATGTCACGGTATTTAACTCGAAAGCGATAAGTCGCTCGGTTTTTGGCGCACGCCATAGGATGCATTGAAACCGACGGTCCTCCGGGGCGACGAGAATTTGTCGAAACATTTTCTCAATGTCTACCACCAGCACGTAGGCATGCAGACGCCATCTCATCAGAACCGACGTGATGTCATTCTGCAATTTTGGCCCCACGTGAAGGACGTCGTTTAACGAGCGACCGCTCGTGGTTCCGGAGGTTGCATTAAATACGACGCGCAACTTCGTCGTCGAGCTTTCCTCACGGATGACTGCTCGATGTGGAATATATAGTCGTGCTCGGTCAAGCGACTCAAGACTGGTCATATGCCCCATCGACTCATATTCGGTGAGAAACTCACCGTATTCCTCTTCGAGGGTCTGGTTTGCTTCCAGCTTCTTCCTTAACCTTGTGAGGGCGGAGAGCGCTATGTGGAAGGAATCTCCCAGCACTTCTTCCGGCCTCGGATGGTTGAAGGGCAAGCGGACGACAAACCTGCCCATTGCATCGCGTGCAACGGTCTTTGCGAAGTGCGCTTCGCAATCCTCCTCGTCTTTGGTTAGAACCAATTTGCGAGGGATCTCCTCAATCTCCCAAAAACGCCGTATCGCTTCGTCCAGCGATTCAAGGACGTTGCAATGCAACGTCCTCAGCGTCTTGGTGGAGGAGGTTGTTGCGTTTAAAGGTCCGGATAGCACCCAACCGAGCGCGGTTTCTTGGGCTATCGGACCTGTGGTGCTTATCCGACGGAAACCCCGTCGAATAATTTGCGCATACAGCTCAGCGCCGATCAACACCTCAATACGGTGGTTCGACGCTAGATTCGGGTCTGCGAGTGGGAGGTCACGTATGGCATCGCAATCGGGTATTTGCACCGACGGCGGAACATACGTCGTGATCCTCGGGACCACATACGCGCTCGTTACAAAAACTTCCGAGGCGTTATGCAGTGACGACAGACTCATCTGCACCTTGTGGGTTATGGATTGGGTTCGACCGCCCCCCAAGCCCGTTACCGTGGCTTGTGATCTTTTCCGCCGGAGTCTAAGGTCATTGACTAGACTCGCGGAGATAAAAGAAGTCTCTGACCCCTGATCCAGGAGGGCACGCGCGATGCGCGTTGTGCCATCCCTTCCCAACAGGCGCACATTCGCTGTAGCGAGTAGCACCGGCGGAGTTTTTACTGCCATCGACGCGCTACAGTGTGACGTCACTGAGGCGGATGACGTATCAGTCGGATTACTGCTCGAGCGACGGGGTGGGGCGTTGCTCCGTCCCGCTCTCCGTTTGCTCGGCGTAGCCGTACTCATCGGCGACGGTTTTACCTGTGCCTTACTTGTCCGTTGTTCGAAATGCAGCAGGCTATGATGTCTCCCACTGCACTTCTCGCAGACTGTACGGCTCTGGCATTGCTTCGTCGTGTGAGTGGCGGCCAAGCAGAGTATACAATGCTGGCTGCCTCTAATAAACTGGAAACGGTGCTCGGGCGACAGTCGCTTGAAGCTATCACAATATGATACGTCGTGCGACTGACAGCAAAACGCACACGTTTCGTTCGTGGAAGGGGACGCCTGTGCCACGGTATTATGAGCCCGTAGTCTTGGCTTCGATTGGGGATCGGTTGAGGCTTTCCGACGCTGCTCGTTTGGCACCAGCATAGCGCACTCATACACCTCCAGGAACGCCAACATCTCGTCAAACGAGGGGTATTCCTTGGCGTTTTTCAACGACTTTTCCCAATCCCAATCGAGCGCAGGCTCCAACTTATTTTTTACCAGTAGGACTAGCAAGTCACTCCAGTGTTTCACTGGTCGGTTCAGCTTTTGCAAGGCGGCAAGCGTTCGCTTTATGCCAACCGTAACTTGCTGCAGACTCGCTAGATCCCCCTTCCTTATTGGTTTTAGCTTCCCGATTGGCTCGAGAAGCTGCGCGATCACTACGCGTGGTTTCCCGAATTTGTCCTTCAGGGCTTCCCACGCCACCTCGAAATTAGTATCCCTAATTTCGAGGGATGCGATCGTCGCCGAAGCGTCTCCCTCAACGCAGGCATTAAGGTATTGCAACCTTTGTCCATCCGACAACCTATCGTCGTTAATTATAACGGAGGTGAATAGATCCTCGAACTGAGCCCAGTTCCGTGGATCTCCTCCGAATCTTGGGAGACTTTGCTTCGGGAGTTCTAATGGGAAGGGGATGCGGCTAGCTTTGCCCTCTAAAGAGGTTCGCGAGGCTTCACCCTTCTCCCTTTCCTTCTCAGCTGCGGCGAGGCTGGCTAATTCCGAGGTCAGGTAATCCTGACTCTCAAGGAATTCTTCCTCAGCCTCTACCATGCGGTCCAACTTAAAGAAGCTGTAGCTCTTACGTTTGTTGGGAGGAATGACTCTCATCAACTCCGAGTGGCGTGAGAGAGCGTCCATCCAAATTCCCGTAATGTAGCGCAGCTTTTCTTTAAGGAGCGCTTCTGAGAAGTTAGCTCGTCCTCTTTTTTTCAGGTTTGTCATCACGGGCTTAAGTCGTTCTAGAACGAATACGAGATCATCGATCTGCCCCTTGAAATCAAATTCCAAGTCATGATCGGTCTCTTCAACTTGAGCCATTGTGATTTATTGAGGATTAAATAATCGACTCGCAAACCTGCGTGTGTTACTCCACACGCTCAAGCTTGTTTGGTTGGATGTCTTTCCCAAACTCTCGACCTCTAGTCCGTATATCCGGCTCGAAGGACCTTGTTGAAATTTGTTTTGAATTATCGGCCAACTATAACCGATATTGGAGGAAGTGAAGCTTCCTCCTCCGGTCCGGACGAGGGAGAGTGGGTGAAGGTAACTCCAAACCAATACGCCTTTGATTCCCTTTGACTGTCCTGAAAAGGACAGTCGTTTATTATAGACCCTTTTTTTCTCTGTATAATACAGTGTTTTTGCCGATCTCAAGAATTTAGCTTCTCGGTAACTTGGCTGTCGGCGGGCCTGGTTGTCCTAGGTTATAACTCTGGAACAACAGAAAAAAGAACGAACGGGTGTAATCACCTGAAATACGATAATCGTATTAACGTTCTGTCTCGGGAATGTTTTGACGCGCACACTTAAACAGCAACGGTAACCGTGCTGTGTGTGCTAATGCGTGTACTGGTGCGTGGCTTTTAAATACGGTAAGCCACGCGTCGACTGTTTTGGCCGATCTGTTCCGTCTTTTTCAGGAACACAATCGTGGCGGTCGGCTAGATTTACGCAATGAAATCTTTAGTGCAACGACCGCACAGTCGTATTGCCTCGAACGGAAAACCAAGGCGGAGGTTGTAAATCTCCTGTATGGATTCCGTGAGCGGGGAGATCCACGGTTACTAGTAACTAGTCCCGGTGGCTGACAACGGAGGCTGATCTAACCGTTTCTTTCTCAACACGCCTTGGCGTGGAGTAAGAGTGGACCACCGCTATTTCTAACCCGTCTTCTTCAACACGCCGCGTCGTGAAGGAAGCCTAGACACAGCGGTATCGAAACTCTCCGGTCGCTCTTTGGTTTCTCTAAACGTCACCAAGGCGATTCCCGGTAGAGAACGAGTAGCGGGTCTTAAGTTAGAATAGCGCGCCAACTAACGTAGTGCTCCGCCGACCAGTGGTCATCCAAGGAGTGGACTCCTGACGCTCCCACGTCGAATAACAATGGTTAGCGAAAACCAAGTGAACCCACCGATTTTCGCCCCAGTACTAATTCAGGGTGAAGACCGCTAAATTACTAAAAGGCGCAGCTATTGTGCTGAAGAGTCAACACGAATTGTCGTGTGCTATTCTCGATTCAGTTTCACAATTGCTGGTGTTGAGCTGAAAGCTGTGTTCGTTATAACGGGAGCACGATCGACAATCAATGCGCTCCGTGCGAACTGTTGCTGAGGACTTTCTAAATTGAACTGAACTCCGGAATCAACCGTCTCGGAGGAGTTTCTGGAATCAACTGACTGTCTGCGACGTTACACCGTCGTCGGCAAGCGCGAACGAGTAATTCCTCGTTACGCGGCGCTTTCGTCAAACTATTAGTTCTTTCTCACTCTCTCTCATATCCGTTTACTATTCGCGAATTCGAACGTCTTCAAACGGTAATATGTACCGGTCAGACGTGTCGATCTCTGGTCTCCCACGGTCTAGACGAAAACAATCATTGTCATGTTATTGGACCTCGCTAGTTTTTCTATTTCCTTTTCGAATCACACCGGTCAAATAAACTCGGTAGACTCAAGAAAAAGAAATCAACTATGAGGCTCGTGATCGGGTGAAACAACTACTGGTCACTTATTTAAACATAGTACCGATCAGACATCAGTGCGACACCTTACTCAGAACCGATTATTTAAACAATAAAATTCACGAAGCATTTGATCTCTACGAGGAAATCAATGAAATAGCCGGAGAGGTCGTAGTGCAGGAGACTGAAACGTTAGCCAAAACCGTAGTACGCAGAAGTGTCCCATTTGGTATCATAGGCTCAGCTAGTCGCTACTTATTCGGCACATTGACAACTGATGACGCAGAATATTTTAATTCTGAAATAGATAAACTGTACACCGATCAAAAGCAAATTACACAGATAATTAAAAACCAAACCCATGTCACCGTCAGCAATTTGCAAGGACTACACGATACAATAAATAAAAACATTAAGGCTACCAAGGAGAATCGGGCAAAGATTAACGAAATACTGAAAACACTTAAATCCATAGAGGAAACAAAGGCCTTATTGAACTATAGTATAACTCTTGATCACTACTCCCGCAGCGCCGAAATTTCACTAGACCATTATATTAGGGCATTACAAAAATTCTTAGCCTCACTGCGCGCCGCGCGGGAAGGAAAACTAGATTCATCCTTGATGACCAGCGCTGATCTGAGGACCATCATTGACCAAATACATGATTCAGTCTCAGACTATGAATTTCCGACACCCACAAATCACCGCCGAACAGAAGAAATAAGCAAGCTAACAACATTAGAATTGGATTATCACAAGGAACGGATAATAATAGTATTACACCTACCCCTTGTGGAGCGTACTACCTATCACTTATATCGAATGCATACTTGGCCCACCGCTCAAATCCTGGACATCAACACCACCATCTCAGCGCAAATCATACCACAAACAACATATTTAGGACTGAGAGACGACCACCATATATACCTAATGATGGATGGAATACACCTTTCTTCTTGCACACGAACATGGTATGCTCATCTTTGCCCGCTGGAATTACCCCTCCGTGAAGTCTCAACATCCACTGCCTGTGAAATTTCTCTCCTACTCAGACCAAATGTGAAGACTTTAAGACAGTGCAATATTAAAGTGGGACCAAAACATGAACCATATTGGGCGCGATTACAAACCACAGGATCTTGGCTGTATGCATTGGACAAACCCCAATCTGTGTAATTGATCTGCAAGAACGAAAAGGATTTATTGCTAACCCTAGTCGGAACCGGCATCCTCTACATACATCCAGATTGTATAGCGAAAACGCATACAACTACCCTAGTCGGAATCAAGATCTATAACAATCATCACGAGCAATATTTATATCAACCTGACCTGTCGCTAAACATTTCCGAAATTTCACCAATTTTGCCATATTATAAGAGCCTTAGAACCATAGCAGATGACATAAGCGAACCTGACAATCCTAAAGGAGCTTCACTGTTCGAACTAGAAGCAAAACTTGACGAGATAGGAACACACCACAGGGAAAAGCAATATCAGCATACATTACTCTTCGGAGGCCTAATAGTTCAAGTAGTTATGATTATGGGAACAATGATAATCTGTATATACATACATATGTATGTATATGTGTGTGTATGTATGTATGTGCATGTATGTATGTGTGTATATGCGAACATGTATAGATATAAGTATAAATTTATGTTTTTGGTCCTCGTCATCGTGCGCCCTTAGCAATATCCATTGTAAACTTCGTACTAACCATGTGTTACTTATTGTTAGCAAGCATTAGTTCCACCACAATGACCACCGAAGGCCGTCGATAGTTGGTCACCCGATTGGCACCACATACCAAAAAGGCGCACCTACTTCAAATCTTCCGAGATTATGGGATCCAGCACGCGGTGGTACGGAGGAGTTCCGCGGGGAATACTGCGTTCATGACTTTCGCCAAGGCCGAAGACGCAGCCCATGTCTTGAATCATTCGAAAACGGAACCTTTTATTATAAATAATCGGAAGGTCCGAATTCTTCCCGCTGATCCTTGGCACGAGAGAGAATCAACTTATAAACCTGAACACCCTTCTAACCCTACTCCAAGCATCAATCCTTTCCCTGGATACGTCCCTCCTTCCGCACCTATTCTACCCCCTGAATGTGTTGAGGAAATAGCCAAGTATCTAAATTACAGGGACAGAGCATGTATGGAGCAAGTGTCACGGAGTTGGCGGGAGGGCACGCTGCGTTCGTACAGCGGAATTACCGAGATATCACAATGCGATGAAAATTGGCGACCAACAAGGGTGTTTTTGCGCGCTTTTTACTGGGCGATCCTAAGGTTCGGCAACACTCTGAACCGAGTAATCCTGGACGATGCCGAGTTCTGCGCTGAAGTACAACCCCAGCTGATCACCATCCTCACGAAGCACGCCCCTGACCTGGAAGTGTTGGATACAACGGCCGTAACCATGAGACCATCGGTGCTCCGAGAACTCACAAGGTTACATAAACTGAAGGAAGTGAGACTTGGACCATGCAAAGGCAGCATAGATTTTGACCACGTAGCGTTATTAATCAAAAATAACCACCTGCAGACCTTGAACATTACGAAAAACCACGTAACAGGGAACGTCAGCCAGTCAGGACTGAATCTGCAGGCACTAAATTTACGGGAAGTGTCAACGAAGGGAGACACGTTGGAACAATTATTTACAAATATCACGCAACTAAGAAAATTGACCATTGACCAGCCAGAGGGACTCGAGAACGAGCTGCCGCTCATCGCGCTTTTGGAAAATACGGAACTGCACGAAACACTAAGATCGTTAAATTTAATTTACTGTAATTTCGACAACCCGGCAGAGGCCACCGCGGAAAGCGGGTAAGAAGAAGATGCAGAGGCCCGTTTTTTCGAACTCAGTTTGGGACCAGTCGAAATATCAAAATCAATACCAGCAGCCTTCACAAAGCTGACCGAGCTCTCCATTCCTTTTTGCGGGTAGATAACAGCAGGTTTTGTCAACGAGATCGGACAACATCTCAGAAAACTACATGCACTGGATATCACGGGTTGCACCAACATCCGAGGAGAGGCTTCCTTGGATCCACTCGCTCGAACAGCCCTCAGGACATTAAAGATGAGTTACATGCACCCCACCGTAGGAGGATACTTCCTAGAGGAATTGAGAAACCTTGAGTTCTTGGACTGCCGGGAGAACGAAGGTGTAACGGACGAGGACATCGAGCCGTTGTTGAGCAACTGCGCCAAATTGTACCATCTGGACCTGGAAGGTTGCTATGGGATAGGGCGTGCACTCGTCAACGCTGTCCAGAGGATACTACGGGGCGACCCGCACAATCAGAGACTAGCCCTTTACTTAGGAGGAACCGCCGCAACGCCGTGCAGGCGTGATAGGAGAATGCTTCACGTAAGCATTCACTATCACAGGCTCGGACGGCAGGTCTTTGGGTAAAAGTCTTACGTGTCATTAACATCACCTTCGAAGTTATGGAGCTACTCCTCAATGTGCACATGGCTCTACACAAAGCCTGATACCCTTGTTGAGTTAAGCCAATTACCCACGTTATATTTTGAATGCATACCAATCATTTTGTACATTACCTGTTCAAGAATTGCGAAAATTTTTATATGCGACCATCTCTCTAATTCCACCTACGGTCAAGCCGCAAAGCATCATCGAGGGCGATTATCAGTCTAAGGGGGGAGGGTTGTTACGTACCGGATGTTAAATTAAAATTCGCAAACCTAAACACGGCACGTGCCGTGGCGTCGAACGTCGATCATGCTATGCGAGCCGAAAAATCATATCGAAGCAAATTCCTCGACCGCGAATATTCTTCGAATGGTGGTCACGTTTTGCTAATAAGCAAAATTGCAATAGCGGGAGGCTATGGATGGGAAATAGCATGGCTCTTGGAACTTCCCCTTAGCGGTCCCCAAAATCTACAAAGGAGGCAGAGAAACCGCCGGGAGTTGCAATCGTTAGTCAAATCGCGAGGTGCGTGGCGTTTTGCCCTTGTTGCTATTTTGAGCCAGAGTTCGGGTTAAATTAGTGAAGTTACTTCCATAATTACCGAAGGACTCAGCTAACAAGCAATTATTCAAATTTAAAATCAATCTTAAGATTCCAATCTCCATTCTAATATATTAAATTCTTCTTTATAGTATTTATAGTATTTATAGTATAGTGAAAATAGAATTGCGTTAACTCATATAAGTGCCGTGAAAAGTTCATCAGCCATTCCTTCATCTTTGGGCTCCACCAGCATCTGGGACAATTCACATCAGAGCTAACGAAAAACATTGCTTCCAAGATAGTATTCATTGGTGAGTTTTCCATACTTATGTTATCATTGCGATACGAGGACCCAAACATATGTTTATATGCTTGTGGGAATTTCCCTTGGGCCCATTCGTAAACTTAACACGTTAGGAATTTACCAATCTAAGACTCCAACTAAAATACGTATTGTAAAATTGTCATCCATTCTGAACTCCGATATTTCTGAACCATTCCGTGTAATTGTTTTTATATAATGTAAAGAATCAATAGAACAGGCCAATAAGGTATTTATCCTCTATTCTGCGTTAACACCTATTTCATTCCTGACCTATGCGCGGATTCCGTATGGAATCTCAGATGATACGACCCATCCTAAGTTAAATTTATTCAAGCGTTACATGCGGAACGGCTGACCGCTCGGCCCACGAAATAATTCCTTACGCACGTAACAATATATATTGTTACGACCACCCCTTACGTTGTAACCCCTTGACGACGAGGGTCGTCAAGGGCGCCTAGCAATTTACAAACAGTCGAAAAAGAGTTGAATTGTAATCCGACAGCGAGAGCGACCGGACGCGCGCTCGACGCTCTGATTCATAAAATACCAAATACCAGTGGGAATGCAGGGCCCCCGCAGGCCGCCTCCTAGGGAGACCGAGGGAGGAAAGGATGAAAGACGCGTGCAGTGCTAGCGTTGTGGCGACTTCGGCCACGTCCAGAGGGAGTGCAGGATGCGCCGCAACGAGGGTAATGGCGTGCACAAGCAAGCAAAAAAAGGATAGAGGCTAACCCGCGGAGGGACGGTTTGGCCCGTAGAATTTATCCCTCGCAGCGTTCAGAGCATTTTGTAAATAGATTTTCCGCCCCGTATGTTCAACGGATGGCGCGCATTTCTTTGAGTTCAATCGTTCCGTTTTTATTTAGTTTCATTATGTTAATCACTAGTTCCTTGTTCGTGGTTTTGCAAGTAGCTGTCGGGCTGTTCGATACCTTATTTCCGTTGGACACCGGAAATGAGCGGGAGCAAGCGTCCCCTCCGCCGGCCGTGGTCCCGTGCGATATGTTAGCGGGAGGGATTTTCGTGGACGGGTTGGTTGACGGGAAACCATGTCAAATGCTTGTGGACACTGATGCAGCCGTCACCCTCGTTCGTACGGACGGGGTTAGCTCGCGAGTCGGGGGCCCGCGGAGTGTTACTCATGTTTCAGACGCTCCAGAGAACCTGCGTACGGTCTCAGGGGAACCTTTGGACGGGATACTTAGAGGGAAGAGGAGGTGCCACTTCAAAATCGGGACGACATCTTTTCAACACGACGCGCTCCTGGCGAATTTACGCGACCCCTGCATCCTAGGACTCGATGCATTAAGCAAGCTGAGATGCATTCTGGATATCGGCGAGGGAACGCTACTCTTACTACGAGGAGAAGACGAGAGCACCCTAAGGACAGCGAGGGAGAACTCACAAGAATTTGTACCCCTGAAATACCAAACCCCACCGAAGGCACTCCGGCAGATCACTGCGGAACCGGAGACTGCCGAAACAATACCAAAGCACTTACAAAAACCTGTTTAAAGGAAGCTCGGAACTTTTGGACGAGCAAGAACGAACGCAACTTAGAAAACTCTTGTGCGAGTACGAAGACGTTTTCGCGAAGGATAAGAGTCAAGTTAGGCGACAATCCACCGATTAAGCAGCAGCCAAGGCTGCTACCCTTCAATCGCAGGGAGGAAGTGGAGGAACTCCTGTCTTCCATGCTAGAACAAGGGGTTATAGAAGAGTCGGCTAGCCCTTGGTCATCCCCTGTAGTCCTAGTGAAGAAGAAGGACGGTTCGACGCGGTTTTGTGTCGACTACCGGCGGCTGAACGGCGTGACAAAGAGGGATTCTTATCCGTTGCCTAGGATAGAAGATACCCTGCACGCTGTTGCGGGGTCGGCCTGGTTTTCGACGGTGGACCTCCAGAGTTGGTACTGGCAGATATCCATGGCGAGGGAGGACCGGGAGAAGACCGCGTTTTCGGTGGGGAATGGCCTGTAGCAATTCAGGTATGCCCTTCGGGTTAATAAACGCCCCGGCTACGTTCGAGCGCTTAATGGAAAGCGTCCTCCGCGGCCTGCTCTGGAAGAGATGCCTGGTGTTTTTAGATGACATTATAATCCTCGGAACGGATTTCGCGGAAGAATTGGAGAACCTCCGCAAGGTGTTTTCCAGGCTGCAAAGCGCCCACTTACTCATGAACCCGAAGAAGTGTACCTTCTTCAGGCAGGAGGTCGCCTACCTCGGACACGTGGTTTCCGCAGAGGGGATCAAGACGGACCCGGCGAAGATCTCCACCGTGAAGGAATGGCCAACCCCCAAGGACAGGAAGCAAGTTAAGAGTTTCCTGGGGCTGTGCTCTTATTTCCGACGGTTCATCCGCAATTTCTCAGGATTGGCAGCGCCTCTCCACCGGCTCACTGAAGAGAGCCGACCTTTCACCTGGGACGACGACTGGAGCAAAGCGTTTGACGCGCTAAAGAATAGGCTTACCACTTCACCGGTACTGGCCTATCCGCTACGGGATAAGGAGTTCATCCTGGACACCGACGCTTCCAATCACGCGGTCGGTGCAGTGCTCTCCCAGTTGCACGAGGGGGGTCGTCTACTTTAGCAAGATCCTGAGCAAAGCGGAAAAGAACTACTGCGCCACTAGGAAAGAGCTTTTGGCAATAGTCCGTGCAGTTCCGCACTTCCACCACTACCTGTGCGGCAAGAGATTTACGATTAGGACAGACCATGCCGCGTTGCGCTGGCTATTATCGTTCAAGTCTCCGGAAGGACAAATCGCCCGCTGGATAGAATGTCTGCAGCAATACGACTTCGAGGTAGTGCACCGCGCAGGGAAACTGCATACCAACGCGGACAGCCTGTCCAGAAGGCCTCCCAACGACTGTGACATCTGCGAGCGGCAGAGGAAGAGAGAAGAGGAGCGCGGGAGCGCACCCTCCGTCGGGGAGGTCAAGCGAATCCGGTTCGGAACGGACGAGGAGGGCTGGCGCCGCGCTCAAGCCGAAGACCCGGAATTGGGGCCGCTTCTGAAATTCAAGAAGGAAGGACGGCGACCCACGAAAGAGGAAATTGCGATCCTAAGCAGCGTAGCCACGTATTACTTCTACCTGAGGGATTCGCTAGAAGTGCAGGACGGCCTACTCTTCAGGCGATGAGAGTCACCGGACCTCAAGAAAACCGTTTGGCAGCTGGTGGCACCCGCCGAGAAGACCGAAGGAATCTTGCGGGAGGCCCACGACGCACCGGCTGGAGGGCACTTCGGGGTAAATAAAACCCTGGCCAAAGTGCGCCAGCGCTTCTATTGTGTCACCAATAGAGCCGACGTGGAAGCGTGGTGCCGCGCATGCGATGCCTGCACCGCGCGAAAAGGACCGACAAATAGGACGAAGGGAAAACTGCAAGTATACGACGTGGGAGTACCCTTTGAGAGGATCGCCCTGGACATCTTGGGACCCCAACCAAAGACCCGAGATAGTAACCGATTCCTGCTGGTAATCTCGGATTACTTCACACGATGGCCTGAAGTCATCCCAGTAAAAGATCACCGCGCTGAGACTGTGGCGCAAGCCCTCGTGGCGCAAGTCGTCAGCCGGCACGGTGTGCCCCTCGAAGTTCACACAGACCAGGGAAGGTGTTTGAGTCCGCCCTTTTCCGCGAGATTGCGCATGTACTTGGAATCAAGAAGACAAGGACGACCCCGCTGCACCCGCAATCCGACGGACTGGTAGAAAGATTGAACAGGACGATCCTGCAGTACCTGTTACTGTTCATCGCCAAACACCAGCGAGATTGGGATCACTGGACGCCCCTTTTCCTGCTAGCGTACGGCTCTTCAGAACACGACACGCTCAGGCAGTCTCCGTCGAATATGTTGTACGGAAGGGAACTGCGGCTGCCTTTGGACTTACTACGAGGAACGCCGCCTTACCAGAACGAAGAGATTCCACAATCGGAGTATGTGCAAAAACTCGAAAGGACGCTAGGCATCATCCACGACTTCGCACGGCGGAGATTGATCTCGTCCTCGGGGAAGATGAAGACCAGATGCGACATGAACGTGCCGGGCACCCGCTTCGCAGAGGGGGGCGCGGTGTGGCTATTCCAACCCAGGAGGACCCTCGGCAAGTGCCCGAAGCTACAATCTAGCTGGGAGGGCCCGTACATCGTCCAGGACAGGATCAACGACGTGGTCTACCGGATCCGGCGGTCACCCCTCGGCAAGCCGAAGGTGGTCCACATCAACAGATTGGCGAGGTACCAGGGCGGGCAGCCCGAGAAGAGTGCACCGACGAGGAAGCGACGTCGCCGACGCCGCAGAAGGAAACCCAGCGGACCAGACAGGAAGGATGTGTCGACCAGGGCACTAAGGGAACGATTTCCCCTGTAGTTGCGATGGTTCCCCCACCTGTCCTGCCTGCGAGATTTGGGGAGGTTGCCTTTTCCGGTCGGGGGAAGGGGTGCCCCCAACTTCGGGCTTGCCAGGGGGTGGCTGACACCTCATGGGGCTAACATGGGAGCCTGGCCGCCACCAGCAATGTACAGGGGCGCCAGACCCTCCCCTTACTTCCGGGTGCAGTCGGCGGGGAGTGTATAGCGACGAACGGGTGGGGCCGTTCCGCGAGGGGCCGAGAATTCTCAGGATGACGGAAGACGTTCCAGTGGAAGTTGGAAGGACCCCCGGTCGTCGCCCGAAGAGCGAAGAGGGCGAGCCCAGCAGTCCACCTTCGGCGAAGCCAGGGTCCGATGCAGCCCGTGCCGACTACCTCGTCCAGGGTTTTGGTGGTTTTCCCTGGACCAGAGGGCGAATGCCGAGGTAGCAGCTGGTTCGGTGCCCGGCCACCCGACACCGACCGGACCAGAGGCACCCGCGAGGGAACTCCCACCGGCGCTCGGGACGAGCGCACCTTTTGAAGGGGGGAGTAGTGTTACGACCACCCCTTACGTTGTAACCCCTTGACGACGAGGGTCGTCAAGGGCGCCTAGTAATTGATAAGCAGTCGAAAAAGAGTTGAATTATAATCCGACAGCGAGAGCGACCGGACGCGCGCTCGACGCTCTGATTCATAAAATACCAATAAACGCTCTGTTAATTATAATCATCTCCTCCGTGTACCGATATGCCCCGCACGCGCCGCAACAATATATTTAATATAATTAATATATATATTATCGGTAATATATTTATACTCTTATATTATTAATAATATATATTAATAAATATAATTTATATAATATTAATATATATATATATAAATTATTAAATCATAAATATAAACTATACTATATATATAATATAATAATTTATATTAAAATTTATTGCAGAGCATAAACCTTTTTTTATTAATAACGAAACAACAACGCGGTAACCAAAACGACTGGACAGAAACCAGTCGACTATTTGTTTACTACATACATTCAGACTGTGTTGCTACTCTAATACTTCCCCTCAATCGTAAATGTTGTTACTCTCCACCAAGTCTTCACCTTCAATCTTCGATTGACTGGACTCCCAGTAAATCGCGACAGTGTTCGTGTTTTGAACGTGGTAGTCCCTTCGTCAGCACATCGGCCATCATTTCCTGCGTGGGCATATATTTTAATATCACAGATCTTTCTTTCAATGCATCGCGGACGAAATGATGCCTTATGTCGATATGCTTGGTCCTCCTGTGAAATACGGCGTTTTTGGCCAATTTTTGTGCTCCTTGATTGTCGTTCCACAGTGTCAATGGTGTCTCATCTCTAACGCCTAATTCTTTCAGGAAACTTTGGAGGTTGATTGCTTCTTTCGTCGCTTCTGTCAGAGCCATGTACTCTGCCTCCGTACTAGAGAGGGCTACTGTTCGCTGCTTCCGTGATTCCCAGCTTATAGCTGCATTACCATATTTGAAGATGTAACCAGTATATGACCTTCTATCATCCGGTCAGGCTCCCCAATCCGCGTCAACATATCCCATTAAATCTTCTTTGGCTTTGGTGAACACTAATCCATAATTTAGGCTTCCCCTCAAGTATCGCAGAACTCTTTTCGCAGCTTTCCAATGGTTTTGATCAAAATTGGAGCTGAATTGACTGAGCCAGCTCACCACGTGAGCTATGTCTGGTCTCGTGGCAATGGCTATGTACATCAACGATCCTATCAGTTCCCTATATGGCAACCCTTTAATTTCGGCTCCCGATACATCTTCATTGGTTTCTTCCTTTATATCCCGTTTGTTTAATTCACAAGGAGTAGAAATCGGTTTCGCATCTCTCATGCCAAATTTTCTCAATGTGTCTTCAATATAGGTCTTCTGAGTCATCGCCATCTTCCCCTTACTCAGCGTGAACTTAATTCCTAAGCAATGCTGAATGGGTCCTAAGTCCTTCATTTCAAACGTTGACATTAGTCCTTGTTTTAATTCTTCCGTGTGTTCTCTATTTCTTGATATCATTAATATATATCATCGACATAAATCGCCACGATAAGCAAATTTTCGTTCATTATTTTGAAGTAAACACAAGGGTCAGGATTCATCGATTGCAATCCTAATTCACGCAATTTCTCATCAAGTCTAATATTCCATTGTCTGCTTGATTGTTTCAAACCATAAATTGCCTTCTTTAGTAAACAGACTTTATTCTCGCCTTTAATATCTTGCAACATTTTGTCAATTCTGATCTTCTGATCCTTACTGATTTTACTGTCCTTTGCTGATCTTATGTCTTGTAATGTTTCTTCCAGCATTTCTGGTATTTCCATGTATATCTCTTCATCTATATCTCCATTCAGAAAAGCGGTCGATACATCAAGATGATCAACCAGCATGTCTCGCTCAACTGCTAGAGCGATTAATGTCCTTATGGAACTCAATCTTGCTACTGGTGCAAAAGTTTCATGAAAGTCCATTCCCGGGACTTGTGTAAAACCTCGAGCTACGAGTCTCGCTTTCCTCCTATCCAGCGTCCCGTCAGCCTTACATTTATTCCGTAATATTAAACGACAGCTTACGATGCTTCGGTCCCTTGGTCGATCTACGATTTCCCACGTATTATTTTTGATCATAGACATTATCTCACTACGTATGGCTGCTTTCCACTCTTCCCTATCTTTACTGGCCATTGCCTTTTTAGCCGAAATTTCACTTGTATCCACATGTTCTTCTGTCACTTCTTCTTTTGTAGTGACTTGTTGTGCTACCTCATAGTGATACTGTTTCTTGGGTCTTCCTGGATTTCCCGTCCTTATTATTTTTTGACTCCCCACGGTTCTTCGCAACTGTACTTCTGGATTTTGTATTACCTGTTCTTGCTCTTGATGTTGGTTGTTTAACCCATCTTCTTCCCTTTGTTCGCAGGTTTCACTGTTTTCATTATTTTGTGGTTCTTCGTGAGTCCACTCCATAGCTTCTTCGTATTCTTCATCATCATCTTCTTCTTCTTCTTGTAATAAGTTTTGTTCTCCGAGGTCTCTGATCGTTTTTGTCTCTATTTCGTCATATTTTCTTTCCTTTAGTTTGTTTCCATTAATCATCCTATTTTCATTAACGAATTCTTCATATTTTGTTCCGGCACCAATTTCTTCGAAGAATTTTATATCTCTGGATACAATTATTTTCCTTTCACTAGGTACCCAAACTCGGTAACCTTTAGATTCCAAGGAATAACCTACGAACATACCCTCTCTGGATCTTGGAGAAAATTTTCCTTTGTTTGTATCTCGGTCCAATGCATATCCTTTACATCCGAATGTTCGGAAATATTTCACATTTGGCCTTTTACCGGTCCAAAGTTTATAAGGTGTTTGCCCATTTAAGTGGTTTGCGGGGCATCTATTGCGGATGTAATTAGCTGTATGCAATGCTTCTGCCCAAAACGATGGGGATAGTTTCGATTGAATTAGTAGACATCTTGCCATTTCCACAAGTGTTCTATTCATGCGTTCCGCGGTGCCATTTTGTTGCGGTGTGTGCGGGATTGTCAATCTTCTTTGGATTCCAGATTTTTGTAAATAGTCGTCAAATTCTTTATTGCAATATTCTTTTCCGTTGTCGGACTGAATGTATTTGATTTTCCTACCAGTGAAGTTTTCAACCATGCTCTTGTACTTTTTGAATTCAGTGAGGGCTTCGCTTTTCCTCTTCAAGAATCTTACTTCGCACCACCTCGTTCTGTTTTCTATGAAGATTAAGAAATATTTTGACCCATTCAATGACTCTGTCCTCATCGGTCCACATAAGTCTGTGTGTACTAATTCTAGCAGTTCCGATTTACGACTGGACTCTTTTGGGAAAGGTGTCTGCGTAAGTTTGCCTTTTAAGCATACTTCACACGTAGGTAGTTCTTTTTGTGTTCTGATTCTGATGCCACATACCTCTTTATTAGCAACCATTTTCTTCAGATCTCTTCCGTTCAAGTGTCCGTATCTCTCATGCCATGTTTTTAACTTTTCTTCTGATTCACTCGACATTCTTCCTGCATATTGTGTGTTTTGCCTAATGTAATATAAACCATCGATTCTGTCAGCGCGCATTAAAATGCTTCCTGCTCTATCCTTGACTAGAGCACCGTTTCTACCGAAGGTTACATTATATCCCTTGTCTGTAATCTTTGAAACAGAGATTAAATTTGTGCGTAATCCTGGAACATATAAGGTATTTAATAAATTTATTTTCTGACTGCCATCTTTGTTTGAGGTAATAATAGATGCTGTCCCTTTCGCCAATACTTTAGCTGCTGTATTGTTAGTCGCTAAATTCAAGTCTTCGAACTCAGATGACTCCAGATTCTTTAGGCTTTCTTCTTTCTTCGTAATATGCGATGTACAACCACTATCTAAGCACCAATCGCTTGTACTTATGTCGCGTCCGGACTTTAAAGCATAGTCTTTTCTATCTGTGACTAGTAAGCTAGATTCCTTGGGAGTCTGCTTTCCCGACTTCCGAGGTTTGTATTTCCCATCTTCGAGTCTGCAGTCTATAGCTTTGTGTCCCACCTTTTTGCATTTATGGCAACGGAATTTGAATTCTTCTTTATGTTCTTCCCTACGCTCGTCGGGCCTATTTTTCCGGAATTTGTGATTTTTGAATGGTTGTCTTCCAGCCATCATTGCATTCGGGACTTCTTCCTCTAACTTCTGATTGCGTGCATCACTTTCAACTATCTTTATCTTTAATATTTCCGGTGATGGTAATTCATCTCTGGATTCGATTGCACATAGGAAATATTCAAATTTCTCTGGGAGACTATACAATAACATTATGGCTAACAAATCCTTATTGAGGTCTACATCCATTTCTTGTAGCTTGTCGACCACATCAAAGAATTTAGAAATGTGGTCTCGTGTGTCTTCACCTTCACGCATTTTTGCAAAGTGAGTTGTTTTAAAAGGTTCGCTTTTCGAGCAGGTCCCTTAGATTGATAGGTACTTTCTAATTTAAGCCAAACATCTCGAGATGTGGTACAATTCTTGATTTGTTTTAATGCATGAGTGTGGATAGATAGTATTAGATCTGAACTGGCTTTCTTGTCAGCAATTTTCCACTGCTTTGTGACTATAGCTCCTTCTGCCAAATCCGGTTTCGGTATCTCACCACTCACATATCCCCATGCGTATTCACTCGCGATATTGACTTTAATTAACTACCTAAAATATCCTATTCCAAGGGAACTGGGCCCATAACCTATTGCAGAGCATAAACCTTTTTTTATTAATAACGAAACAACAACGCGGTAACCAAAACGACTGGACAGAAACCAGTCGACTATTTGTTTACTACATACATTCAGATTGTGTTGCTGCTCTAATAAAATTTTTTTATAATTTAATATAATAACATATATTAATATTATATATTTATAAATTTATTTTAATTATATATAAAAAAAATTATATATATATATATATATATATGTTGACGGGTCTTTGGTGGATTATGTTAGGCATAGGAATAAATACAAAACACGTATCACAATTACTCTTAATGTGTATATATATATATATATATATATATATATATATATATATATATATATATAATTAGAATGAATAAAATAATTGTACAAGAAGAATTGCATTACCACGAGGCGATGAGAGCCCACGAACAGAACCAGAAAAAGAAAGGTGATATCTCCCTAGTGTATAAGGAGAGCGATGCTCACGCATTAAAGCGCGCACTTTGAATGTTCTAACAATATAAATAATAATTAATTGATTTTTATTACTAGAGATTTTTTAATTTATATAGGTATATAATGTAAAATTATTTTTGTTACTAGAGATTTTTTAATTTATATGGGTATATAATGTAAAATTATTTTTGTTACTAGAGATTTTTTAATTTATATAGGTATATAATGTGAAATTATTTTTATTACCAGAGATTTTTTATTAAAATACATTAATTAATAAATTACTTATATTAATTAAATAAATTATAAATTATATTGGGATAAAAGAATTAGGTCATTGTTTTTGGTAAAATATTAAAAGAAAGAATATGTTTTTATTTAGATACTCTTCGTTAGAGTGGGGATTAACGATTTTTATTTTGATAAAAAAAAGCTTTCTGGTTGAATTGATGTTTTTATTTAGATACTTTTCGTTAAAGTGATAGAGATTTTTTAATTTATATAGGTATATAATGTGAAATTATTTTTATTACCAGAGATTTTTTATTGAAATAAATTAATTAATAAATTACTTATATTAATTAAATAAATTATAAATTTTATTGGGATAAAAGAATTAGGTCATTGTTTTTGGTATAATATTAAAAGAAAGAATATGTTTTTATTTAGATACTTTTCGTTAAAGTGGGGATTAACGATTTTTATTTTGATAAAAAAGAGCTTTCTCGTTGAATTGATGTTTTTATTTAGATACATTTCGTTAAAGTGATAGAAATTTTTTAATTTATATAGGTATATAATGTGAAATTATTTTTATTACCAGAGATTTTTTATTGAAATAAATTAATTAATAAATTACTTATATTAATTAAATAAATTATAAATTATATTGGGATAAAAGAATTAGGTCATTGTTTTTGGTAAAATATTAAAAGAAAGAATATGTTTTTATTTAGATACTCTTCGTTAGAGTGGGGATTAACGATTTTTATTTTGATAAAAAAAAGCTTTCTGGTTGAATTGATGTTTTTATTTAGATACTTTTCGTTAAAGTGATAGAGATTTTTTAATTTATATAGGTATATAATGTGAAATTATTTTTATTACCAGAGATTTTTTATTGAAATAAATTAATTAATAAATTACTTATATTAATTAAATAAATTATAAATTTTATTGGGATAAAAGAATTAGGTCATTGTTTTTGGTATAATATTAAAAGAAAGAATATGTTTTTATTTAGATACTTTTCGTTAAAGTGGGGATTAACGATTTTTATTTTGATAAAAAAAAGCTTTCTCGTTGAATTGATGTTTTTATTTAAATACTTTTCGTTAAAGTGGAGATTATCAATAAATAGAGTTTCATAAAAAATTTTATATTATAAATTAATATTTTATACTATTTATACAAAAATGTAATTTTTGTTTTAAAATTAATAATATAAATAGTGTTAAGATATTCGAGGCGCCCGCGTACCAGAGGGGCACGCTTGTCGGCTCTCACAAGATCAACCACTTAGTTTCCTCGAACACATAGGGTTCCGAGTGGCATCGCCACACATTTCAGACAACAGGCGCTTCTCCTGGTACAGTATCGAACACTTAGTATCAGATAGAACAATTAGTTTAAAATGGAACTAAGCGTCGCATCTGGAGTTTCCCATCTCACAAGGTCGACCACTTAGTTTCGTCGAACACATACGGTTTCGAGTAGCATCGCGACAGATTTCAGAGAACAGGCGCTTCTCCTGGCACAGTATCGAACACTTAGTTTCAGATAGAACAATTAGTTTGAAATTGTACTAAATTTCGCATCTGGAGTTTCTTCCCTCACAAGGCGACCACTTAATTTCGTCGAACACATACTGTTTCGAGGGGCATCGCCACAGATTTCAGAGAACAGGCGCTTCGCCTGGCACAGTATCGAACACTTATTTCAGACAGAACAATTAGTTTAAAATGGAACTATGTTTCGCATCTGGAGTATCCTCTCTCACAAGGTCGACCACTTAGTTTCGTCGAACACATACGGTTTCGAGTGGCGTCGCAACAGATATCAGAGAACAGGCGCTTCTCCTGGCACAGTATCGAATACTTAGTTTCAGATAGAACAATTAGTTTAAAATGGAACTAAGTTTCGCATCTGGAGTTTCCTGTCCCACAAGGTCGACCGCTTAGTTTCCTCGAACACATACGGTTTCGAGTAGCATCGCCACCGATTGCAGAGAACAGGCGCTTCTCCTGGCAGACTATCAGACACATAGTTTCAGATAGAACCATTAGTTTAAAATTGTACTAAATTTCGCATCTGGAGTTTCTTCCCTCACAAGGCGACCACTTAATTTCGTCGAACACATACTGTTTCGAGGGGCATCGCCACAGATTTCAGAGAACAGGCGCTTCGCCTGGCACAGTATCGAACACTTATTTCAGACAGAACAATTAGTTTAAAATGGAACTATGTTTCGCATCTGGAGTATCCTCTCTCACAAGGTCGACCACTTAGTTTCGTCGAACACATACGGTTTCGAGTAGCATCGCGACAGATTTCAGAGAACAGGCGCTTCTCCTGGCACAGTATCGAACACTTAGTTTCAGATAGAACAATTAGTTTGAAATTGTACTAAATTTCGCATCTGGAGTTTCTTCCCTCACAAGGCGACCACTTAATTTCGTCGAACACATACTGTTTCGAGGGGCATCGCCACAGATTTCAGAGAACAGGCGCTTCGCCTGGCACAGTATCGAACACTTATTTCAGACAGAACAATTAGTTTAAAATGGAACTATGTTTCGCATCTGGAGTATCCTCTCTCACAAGGTCGACCACTTAGTTTCGTCGAACACATACGGTTTCGAGTGGCGTCGCAACAGATATCAGAGAACAGGCGCTTCTCCTGGCACAGTATCGAATACTTAGTTTCAGATAGAACAATTAGTTTAAAATGGAACTAAGTTTCGCATCTGGAGTTTCCTGTCCCACAAGGTCGACCGCTTAGTTTCCTCGAACACATACGGTTTCGAGTAGCATCGCCACCGATTGCAGAGAACAGGCGCTTCTCCTGGCAGACTATCAGACACATAGTTTCAGATAGAACCATTAGTTTAAAATTGTACTAAATTTCGCATCTGGAGTTTCTTCCCTCACAAGGCGACCACTTAATTTCGTCGAACACATACTGTTTCGAGGGGCATCGCCACAGATTTCAGAGAACAGGCGCTTCGCCTGGCACAGTATCGAACACTTATTTCAGACAGAACAATTAGTTTAAAATGGAACTATGTTTCGCATCTGGAGTATCCTCTCTCACAAGGTCGACCACTTAGTTTCGTCGAACACGTATGGTTTCGAGTAGCATCGTCACAGATTTCAGAGAACAAGCGCTTCTCCTGGCCCAGTATCGAACACTTAGTTTCAGATAGAACAATTAGTTTAAAATGGAACAAAGTTTCGCCTCTGGAGTTTCCTCTCTCCCAAGGTCGACAACTTAGTTTCGTCGAACACATACGGTTTCGAGTAGCATCGCCTCAGGTTTCAGAGAACAGGCGCTTCTCCTGCCACAGTATCGAACACTTAGTTTCAGATAGAACAATTAGTTTAATATGGTACTAAGTTTCGCATCTGGAGTTTCCTCTCTCACAAGGTCGGCCACTTAGTTTCGTCGAACACATACGGTTTCGAGTGGTAACGCCACAGATTTCAGAGAACGGGCGCTTCTCCTGGCACACTATCGAACACTTAGTTTCAGATAGAACAATTAGTTTTAAATGGAAATAAGTTTCGCATCTGGAGTTTCCCCTTTCACAAGGTCAACCACTTAGTTTCGTCGAACACATACGGTTTCGAGTATCATCGCCACAGATTTCAGAGGACAGGCGCTTCTCCTGGCACAGTATCGAACACTTATTTCAGACAGAGCAATTAGTTTAAAATGGAACTCTGTTTCGCATCTGAAGTTTCCTCTCTCACAAGGTCAAAGATTTAGTTTCGTCAAACACATGCGGTTTCGAGTGGCATCGCCACACATTTCAGAGAACAGGCTCTTCTCCTGGCACAGTATCGAACACTTAGTTACAGATAGAACAATTAGTTTAAAATGGAACTATGTTTCGCATCTGGAGTATCCTCTCTCACAAGATCAACCACTTAGTTTCGTCGAACACATACGGTTTCGAGTGGCATCGCCACAGATTTCAGAGAACAGGCGCTTCTTCTGGCACAGTATCGAACACTTAGTTTCAGATAGAACATTTAGTTTAAAATGGAAATATGTTTCGTATTTGGAGTTTAATCCCTCACAAGGCGACCACTTAGTTACGTCGAACACATACGGTTTCGAGTAGCATCGCCACATATTTCAGAGAACAGGCGCTTCTCCTGGCACAGTATCGAACACTTAGTTTCAGATAGAACAATTAATTTAAAATGGAAATAAGTTTCGCATCTGGAGTTTCCTCTCTCAGAAGGTCGACCACTTAGTTTCGTCGAACACATACGTTTCGAGTAGCATCGCGACAGATTTCAGAGAACAGGCGCTTCTCCTGGCACAGTATCGAACACTTAGTTTCAGATAGAACAATTAGTTTGAAATTGTACTAAATTTCGCATCTGGAGTTTCTTCCCTCACAAGGCGACCACTTAATTTCGTCGAACACATACGGTTTCGAGTGGCATCGCCACAGATTTCAGAGAAGAGGCGCTTCTCCTGGCACAGTATCGAACACTTAGTATCAGATAGAACAATTAGTTTAAAATGGAACTAAGCTTCGCATCTGAGTTTCCTCTCTCACAAGGTCGACCACTTAGTTTCGTCGAACACATATAGTTTCGAGTAGCATCGCCACCGATTTCAGAGAACAGGCGCTTCTCCTGGCAGACTATCAGACACATAGTTTCAGATAGAACCATTAGTTTAAAATTGTACTAAATTTCGCATCTGGAGTTTCTTCCCTCACAAGGCGACCACTTAATTTCGTCGAACACATACTGTTTCGAGGGGCATCGCCACAGATTTCAGAGAACAGGCGCTTCTCCTGGCACAGTATCGAACACTTAGTTTCAGATAGAACAATTAGTTTGAAATTGTACTAAATTTCGCATCTGGAGTTTCTTCCCTCACAAGGCGACCACTTAATTTCGTCGAACACATACGGTTTCGAGTGGCATCGCCACAGATTTCAGAGAAGAGGCGCTTCTCCTGGCACAGTATCGAACACTTAGTATCAGATAGAACAATTAGTTTAAAATGGAACTAAGCTTCGCATCTGAGTTTCCTCTCTCACAAGGTCGACCACTTAGTTTCGTCGAACACATATAGTTTCGAGTAGCATCGCCACCGATTTCAGAGAACAGGCGCTTCTCCTGGCAGACTATCAGACACATAGTTTCAGATAGAACCATTAGTTTAAAATTGTACTAAATTTCGCATCTGGAG
Source organism: Nysson spinosus (assembly GCA_910591585.2). Lineage (NCBI taxonomy): Eukaryota > Metazoa > Arthropoda > Insecta > Hymenoptera > Crabronidae > Nysson > Nysson spinosus. The sequence continues at coordinate 2,371,896 of CAJUYC020000070.1, read as the reverse complement.
TTTCTTCCCTCACAAGGCGACCACTTAGTTTCGTCGAACACATACGTTTCGAGTAGCATCGCGACAGATTTCAGAGAACAGGCGCTTCTCCTGGCACAGTATCGAACACTTAGTTTCAGATAGAACAATTAGTTTGAAATTGTACTAAATTTCGCATCTGGAGTTTCTTCCCTCACAAGGCGACCACTTAATTTCGTCGAACACATACGGTTTCGAGTGGCATCGCCACAGATTTCAGAGAAGAGGCGCTTCTCCTGGCACAGTATCGAACACTTAGTATCAGATGGAACAATTAGTTTAAAATGCAACTATGTTTCGCATCTGGAGTTTCCTGTCCCACAAGGTCGACCGCTTAGTTTCCTCGAACACATACGGTTTCGAGTAGCATCGCCACCGATTTCAGAGAACAGGCGCTTCTCCTGGCAGACTATCAGACACATAGTTTCAGATAGAACCATTAGTTTAAAATTGTACTAAATTTCGCATCTGGAGTTTCTTCCCTCACAAGGCGACCACTTAATTTCGTCGAACACATACTGTTTCGAGGGGCATCGCCACAGATTTCAGAGAACAGGCGCTTCGCCTGGCACAGTATCGAACACTTATTTCAGACAGAACAATTAGTTTAAAATGGAACTATGTTTCGCATCTGGAGTATCCTCTCTCACAAGGTCGACCACTTAGTTTCGTCGAACACATACGGTTTCGAGTGGCGTCGCAACAGATATCAGAGAACAGGCGCTTCTCCTGGCACAGTATCGAATACTTAGTTTCAGATAGAACAATTAGTTTAAAATGGAACTAAGTTTCGCATCTGGAGTTTCCTGTCCCACAAGGTCGACCGCTTAGTTTCCTCGAACAAATACGGTTTCGAGTAGCATCGCCACCGATTGCAGAGAACAGGCGCTTCTCCTGGCAGACTATCAGACACATAGTTTCAGAAAGAACAATTAGTTTAAAATTGTACTATATATGGCATCTGGAGTTACTTCCCTCACAAGGCGACCACTTAGTTTCGTCGAACACATACGGTTTCGAGTGGCATCGCCACAGATTTCAGAGAAGAGGCGCTTCTCCTGGCATAGTATCGAACACTTAGTATCAGATAGAACAATTAGTTTAAAATGGAAATAAGTTTCGCATCTGGAGTTTCCCCTTTCATAAGGTCAACCACTTAGTTTCGTCGAACACGTATGGTTTCGAGTAGCATCGTCACAGATTTCAGAGAACAAGCGCTTCTCCTGGCCCAGTATCGAACACTTAGTTTCAGATAGAACAATTAGTTTAAAATGGAACAAAGTTTCGCCTCTGGAGTTTCCTCTCTCCCAAGGTCGACAACTTAGTTTCGTCGAACACATACGGTTTCGAGTAGCATCGCCTCAGGTTTCAGAGAACAGGCGCTTCTCCTGCCACAGTATCGAACACTTAGTTTCAGATAGAACAATTAGTTTAATATGGTACTAAGTTTCGCATCTGGAGTTTCCTCTCTCACAAGGTGGACCACTTAGTTTCGTCGAACACATACGGTTTCGAGTGGTAACGCCACAGATTTCAGAGAACGGGCGCTTCTCCTGGCACACTATCGAACACTTAGTTTCAGATAGAACAATTAGTTTTAAATGGAAATAAGTTTCGCATCTGGAGTTTCCCCTTTCACAAGGTCAACCACTTAGTTTCGTCGAACACATACGGTTTCGAGTAGCATCGCCACAGATTTCAGAGGACAGGCGCTTCTCCTGGCACAGTATCGAACACTTATTTCAGACAGAGCAATTAGTTTAAAATGGAACTCTGTTTCGCATCTGAAGTTTCCTCTCTCACAAGGTCAAAGATTTAGTTTCGTCAAACACATGCGGTTTCGAGTGGCATCGCCACACATTTCAGAGAACAGGCTCTTCTCCTGGCACAGTATCGAACACTTAGTTACAGATAGAACAATTAGTTTAAAATGGAACTATGTTTCGCATCTGGAGTATCCTCTCTCACAAGATCAACCACTTAGTTTCGTCGAACACATACGGTTTCGAGTGGCATCGCCACAGATTTCAGAGAACAGGCGCTTCTTCTGGCACAGTATCGAACACTTAGTTTCAGATAGAACATTTAGTTTAAAATGGAAATATGTTTCGTATTTGGAGTTTAATCCCTCACAAGGCGACCACTTAGTTACGTCGAACACATACGGTTTCGAGTAGCATCGCCACATATTTCAGAGAACAGGCGCTTCTCCTGGCACAGTATCGAACACTTAGTTTCAGATAGAACAATTAATTTAAAATGGAAATAAGTTTCGCATCTGGAGTTTCCTCTCTCAGAAGGTCGACCACTTAGTTTCGTCGAACACATACGTTTCGAGTAGCATCGCGACAGATTTCAGAGAACAGGCGCTTCTCCTGGCACAGTATCGAACACTTAGTTTCAGATAGAACAATTAGTTTGAAATTGTACTAAATTTCGCATCTGGAGTTTCTTCCCTCACAAGGCGACCACTTAATTTCGTCGAACACATACTGTTTCGAGGGGCATCGCCACAGATTTCAGAGAACAGGCGCTTCGCCTGGCACAGTATCGAACACTTATTTCAGACAGAACAATTAGTTTAAAATGGAACTATGTTTCGCATCTGGAGTATCCTCTCTCACAAGGTCGACCACTTAGTTTCGTCGAACACATACGGTTTCGAGTGGCGTCGCAACAGATATCAGAGAACAGGCGCTTCTCCTGGCACAGTATCGAATACTTAGTTTCAGATAGAACAATTAGTTTAAAATGGAACTAAGTTTCGCATCTGGAGTTTCCTGTCCCACAAGGTCGACCGCTTAGTTTCCTCGAACAAATACGGTTTCGAGTAGCATCGCCACCGATTGCAGAGAACAGGCGCTTCTCCTGGCAGACTATCAGACACATAGTTTCAGAAAGAACAATTAGTTTAAAATTGTACTATATATGGCATCTGGAGTTACTTCCCTCACAAGGCGACCACTTAGTTTCGTCGAACACATACGGTTTCGAGTGGCATCGCCACAGATTTCAGAGAAGAGGCGCTTCTCCTGGCATAGTATCGAACACTTAGTATCAGATAGAACAATTAGTTTAAAATGGAAATAAGTTTCGCGTCTGGAGTTTCCCCTTTCATAAGGTCAACCACTTAGTTTCGTCGAACACGTATGGTTTCGAGTAGCATCGTCACAGATTTCAGAGAACAAGCGCTTCTCCTGGCCCAGTATCGAACACTTAGTTTCAGATAGAACAATTAGTTTAAAATGGAACAAAGTTTCGCCTCTGGAGTTTCCTCTCTCCCAAGGTCGACAACTTAGTTTCGTCGAACACATACGGTTTCGAGTAGCATCGCCTCAGGTTTCAGAGAACAGGCGCTCCTCCGGCCACAGTATCGAACACTTAGTTTCAGATAGAACAATTAGTTTAATATGGTACTAAGTTTCGCATCTGGAGTTTCCTCTCTCACAAGGTCGGCCACTTAGTTTCGTCGAACACATACGGTTTCGAGTGGTATCGCCACAGATTTCAGAGAACGGGCGCTTCTCCTGGCACACTATCGAACACTTAGTTTCAGATAGAACAATTAGTTTTAAATGGAAATAAGTTTCGCATCTGGAGTTTCCCCTTTCACAAGGTCAACCACTTAGTTTCGTCGAACACATACGGTTTCGAGTAGCATCGCCACAGATGTCAGAGGACAGGCGCTTCTCCTGGCACAGTATCGAACACTTATTTCAGACAGAGCAATTAGTTTAAAATGGAACTCTGTTTCGCATCTGAAGTTTCCTCTCTCACAAGGTCAAAGATTTAGTTTCGTCAAACACATGCGGTTTCGAGTGGCATCGCCACACATTTCAGAGAACAGGCTCTTCTCCTGGCACAGTATCGAACACTTAGTTACAGATAGAACAATTAGTTTAAAATGGAACTATGTTTCGCATCTGGAGTATCCTCTCTCACAAGATCAACCACTTAGTTTCGTCGAACACATACGGTTTCGAGTGGCATCGCCACAGATTTCAGAGAACAGGCGCTTCTTCTGGCACAGTATCGAACACTTAGTTTCAGATAGAACATTTAGTTTAAAATGGAAATATGTTTCGTATTTGGAGTTTAATCCCTCACAAGGCGACCACTTAGTTACGTCGAACACATACGGTTTCGAGTAGCATCGCCACATATTTCAGAGAACAGGCGCTTCTCCTGGCACAGTATCGAACACTTAGTTTCAGATAGAACAATTAATTTAAAATGGAAATAAGTTTCGCATCTGGAGTTTCCTCTCTCAGAAGGTCGACCACTTAGTTTCGTCGAACACATACGTTTCGAGTAGCATCGCGACAGATTTCAGAGAACAGGCGCTTCTCCTGGCACAGTATCGAACACTTAGTTTCAGATAGAACAATTAGTTTGAAATTGTACTAAATTTCGCATCTGGAGTTTCTTCCCTCACAAGGCGACCACTTAATTTCGTCGAACACATACGGTTTCGAGTGGCATCGCCACAGATTTCAGAGAAGAGGCGCTTCTCCTGGCACAGTATCGAACACTTAGTATCAGATAGAACAATTAGTTTAAAATGGAACTAAGCTTCGCATCTGAGTTTCCTCTCTCACAAGGTCGACAACTTAGTTTCGTCGAACACATACAGTTTCGAGTAGCATCGCCACCGATTTCAGAGAACAGGCGCTTCTCCTGGCAGACTATCAGACACATAGTTTCAGATAGAACCATTAGTTTAAAATTGTACTAAATTTCGCATCTGGAGTTTCTTCCCTCACAAGGCGACCACTTAATTTCGTCGAACACATACTGTTTCGAGGGGCATCGCCACAGATTTCAGAGAACAGGCGCTTCGCCTGGCACAGTATCGAACACTTATTTCAGACAGAACAATTAGTTTAAAATGGAACTATGTTTCGCATCTGGAGTATCCTCTCTCACAAGGTCGACCACTTAGTTTTGTCGAACACATACGGTTTCGAGTGGCGTCGCAACAGATATCAGAGAACAGGCGCTTCTCCTGGCACAGTATCGAATACTTAGTATCAGATGGAACAATTAGTTTAAAATGCAACTATGTTTCGCATCTGGAGTATCCTCTCTCACAAGGTCAACCACTTAGCTTCGTCGAACACATACGGTTTCGGGCGGCATCGCCACAGATTTCAGAGAACAGGCGTTTCTCCTGGCACAGTATCGAACACTTAGTTTCAGATAGAACAATTAGTTTAAAATGGAACTAAGTTTCGCATCTGGAGTTTCCTGTCCCACAAGGTCGACCGCTTAGTTTCCTCGAACACATACGGTTTCGAGTAGCATCGCCACCGATTGCAGAGAACAGGCGCTTCTCCTGGCAGACTATCAGACACATAGTTTCAGAAAGAACAATTAGTTTAAAATTGTACTATATATGGCATCTGGAGTTACTTCCCTCACAAGGCGACCACTTAGTTTCGTCGAACACATACGGTTTCGAGTGGCATCGCCACAGATTTCAGAGAAGAGGCGCTTCTCCTGGATAGTGTCGAACACTTAGTATCAGATAGAACAATTAGTTTAAAATGGAAATAAGTTTCGCATCTGGAGTTTCCCCTTTCATAAGGTCAACCACTTAGTTTCGTCGAACACGTATGGTTTCGAGTAGCATCGTCACAGATTTCAGAGAACAAGCGCTTCTCCTGGCCCAGTATCGAACACTTAGTTTCAGATAGAACAATTAGTTTAAAATGGAACAAAGTTTCGCCTCTGGAGTTTCCTCTCTCCCAAGGTCGACAACTTAGTTTCGTCGAACACATACGGTTTCGAGTAGCATCGCCTCAGGTTTCAGAGAACAGGCGCTTCTCCTGCCACAGTATCGAACCCTTAGTTTCAGATAGAACAATTAGTTTAATATGGTACTAAGTTTCGCATCTGGAGTTTCCTCTCTCACAAGGTCGGCCACTTAGTTTCGTCGAACACATACGGTTCCGAGCGGCATCGCGACACAGTTCAGGGAACAGGCGCTTCTCCTGGCACAGGATCGAACACTTAGTTTCAGAGAGAACAATTAGTTTAAAATGGAACTAAGTTTCGCATCTGGAGTTTCCTCCCTCACAAGGTCGACCATTTAGTTTCGTGGAACGTATACGGTTTCGAGTGGCATCGCCACAGATTTCAGAGAACAGGCGCTTCTCCTGGCACATTATCGAACACTTAGTTTCAGATGGAACAATTAGTTTAAAATGGAACTATGTTTCGCATCTGGAGTTTCCTCTCTCACAAGGTCGACCATTTAGTTTCGTCGATCACATACGGTTTCGAGTGGCATCACCACAGATTTCAGAGAACAGGCGCTTCACCTGGCACAGTATCGAACACTTAGTTTCAGATAGAACAATTAGTTTAAAATGGAACTAAGTTTCGCATCTGGAGTTTCCTCTCTCACAAGGTCGACCACTTCGTTTCGTCGACACATACGGTTTCGAGTGGCATCGCCACAGATTTCAGAGAACAGGCGCTTCTCCTGGCACAGTATCGAACACTTACTTCAGACAGAACAATTAGTTTAAAATGGAACTCTGTTTCGCATCTGGAGTATCCTCTCTCACAAGGACAACCACTTAGTTTAGTCGATCACATACGGTTTCGAGTGGCATCGCCACAGATTTCAGAGAACAGGCGCTTCACCTGGCACAGTATCGAACACTTAGTTTCAGATAGAACAATTAGTTTAAAATGGAACTAAGTTTCGCATCTGGAGTTTCCTCTCTCACAAGGTCGACCATTTAGTTTCGTCGATCACATACGGTTTCGAGTGGCATCGCCACAGATTTCAGAGAACAGGCGCTTCTCCTGGCACAGTACCGAACACTTAGTTTCAGATAGAACAATTAGTTTAAAATGGAACTAAGTTTCGCATCTAGAGTTTCCTCTCTCACAAGGTCGACCACTCAGTTTCTTCGAACACATACGGTTTCGAGTGGTATCGCCACACATTTCAGAGAACAGGCGCTTCTCCTGGCACAGTATCGAACACTTAGTTTCAGAGAGAACAATTAGTTTAAAATGGAACTAAGTTTCGCATCCGGAGTTTCTTCTCTCACAAGGTCGACCATTTAGTTTCGTGGAACGTATACGGTTTCGAGTGGCATCGCCACACAGTTCAGGGAACAGGCGCTTCTCCTGGCACAGTATCGAACACTTAGTTTCAAAGAGAACAATTAGTTTAAAATGGAACTAAGTTTCGCATCTGGAGTTTCCTCTCTCACAAGGTCGACCATTTAGTTTCGTCGATCACATACGGTTTCGAGTGGCATCGCCACAGATTTCAGAGAACAGGCGCTTCACCTGGCACAGTATCGAACACTTAGTTTCAGATAGAACAATTAGTTTAAAATGGAACTAAGTTTCGCATCTGGAATATCCTCTCTCACAAGTTCAGCCACTTAGTTTCGGCGAACACATACGGTTTCGAGCCGCATCGCCACACAGTTCAGGGAACAGGCGCTTCTCCTGGCACAGTATCGAACACTTAGTTTCAAATAGAACAATTAGTTTAAAATGGAACTAAGTTTCGCATCTGGAGTTTCCTCTCTCACAAGGTCGACCATTTAGTTTCGTGGAACGTATACGGTTTCGAGTGGCATCGCCACAGATTTCAGAGAACAGGCGCTTCTCCTGGCACAGTACCGAACACTTAGTTTCAGATAGAACAATTAGTTTAAAATGGAACTAAGTTTCGCATCTAGAGTTTCCTCTCTCGCAAGGTCGACCACTTAGTTTCTTCGAACACATACGCTTTCGAGTGGTATCGCCACACATTTCAGAGAACAGGCGTTTCTCCTGGTACACTATCGAACACTTAGTTTTACATAGAAAAATTAGGTTAAAATGGAACTAAGCTTCGCATCTGGAGTTTCCTCTCTCACAAGGTCGACCACTTCGTTTCGTCGACACATACGGTTTCGAGTGGCATCGCCACAGATTTCAGAGAACAGGCGCTTCTCCTGGCACAGTATCGAACACTTACTTCAGACAGAACAATTAGTTTAAAATGGAACTCTGTTTCGCATCTGGAGTATCCTCTCTCACAAGGACAACCACTTAGTTTAGTCGATCACATACGGTTTCGAGTGGCATCGCCACAGATTTCAGAGAACAGGCGCTTCACCTGGCACAGTATCGGACACATAGTTTCAGGTAGAACAATTAGTTTAAAATGATACTAAGTTTCGCATCTGGAGTTTCCTCTCTCACAAGGCGACGACTCAGTTTAGTCGAACACAGACGGTTTCGAGTAGCATCGCCACAGATTTCAGAGAACAGCATCTCCACATATTTCAGAGAACAGGCGCTTCTCCTGGCACAGTGTCGAACACTTAGTTTCAGATAGTACAATTAGTTTAAAATGGAACTAATTTTCGCATCTGGAGTTCCTCTCTCACAAGGTCGACAACTTAGTTTCGTCAAACATATACGGTTTCGTGTGGCATCGCCACAGATTTCAGAGAACAGGCGCTTCTCCTGGCACAGGAACGAACACTTAGTTTCAGATAGAACAATTAGTTTAAAATGGAACTAAGCTTCGCATCTGGAGTTTCCTCTCCCACAAGGTCGACCACTTAGTTACGTCGAACACATACGGTTTCCAGTAGCATCGCCACATATTTCAGAGAACAGGCGCTTCTCCTGGCACAGTGTCGAACACTTAGTTTCAGATAGAACAATTAGTTTAAAATGGAACTAAATTTCGCATCTGGAGATCCTCTCTCACAAGGTCGACAACTTAGTTTCGTCCAGCATATACGGTTTCGTGTGGCATCGCCACAGATTTCAGAGAACAGGCGCTTCTCCTGGCACAGTAACGAACACTTAGTTTCAGATGGAACAATTAGTTTAAAATGGAAGTAAGTTTCGCATCTGGAGTTTCCTCTCTCACAAGTTCGACCACTTAGTTTCGACGAACACATACGGTTTCGAGGGGCATCGGCACAGATTTCACTGAACAGGCGCTTCTACTGGCAGAGAATCGAATACTTAGTTTCAGATAGAACATTTAGTTTAAAATGGAAATATATTTCGCACATGGAGTTTCCTCCCTCACAAGGTCGACCACTTAGTTTCGTCGAACACATACAGTTTCGAGTAGCATCGCCACAGATTTCAGAGAACAGGCGCTTCTCCTGGCACAGTACCGAACACTTAGTTTCAGATAGAACAATTAGTTTAAAATGGAACTATTTTTCGCATTTGGAGTTTCCTCTCTCGCAAGGTGGACCACTTAGTTTCGTCGAACACATACGGTTTCGAGTGGCATCGTCACACATTTCAGAGAACAGGCGCTTCTCCTGGCACAGTATCCAACACTTAGTATCAGATTGAACTATTAGTTTAAAATGGAACTAAGCTTCGCATCTGGAGTTTCCTCTCTCACAAGGTCGACCACTTGGTTTTGTCGAACACATACGGTTTCGAGTAGCATCGCCACAGATTTCAGAGAAGAAGAGCTTCTCCTGGCACACTATCGAACACTTAGTTTCAGATAGAACGACTAGTTTTAAATGGAACTATGTTTCTCATCTTGAGTTTCCTCTCTCACAAGATCGACGACTTAGTTTCGTCGAACACATACGGTTTCGAGTGGCATCGCCACAGATTTCAGAGAACAGGCGCGTCTCCTGGCACAGTATCGAACACATAGTTGCAGATAGAACAATTAGCTTAAAATGGAACTAAGTTTCGTATCTAGAGTTTCCTCTCTCACAAGGTCGACCACTTAATTTCGTCGAACACATGCGGTTTCGAGTGGCATTGCCACAGATGCCAGAGAACAGGCGCTTCTCCTGGCACAGTATCGAACACTTAGTATCAGATAGAACTATTAATCTAAAATGTTACTAAGTTTCGCATCAGGAGTTTCCTCTCTCATAAGGTCGACGACTTAGTTTCGTTGAACACATTCGGGTTCGAGTGGCATCGCCACAGATTACAGAGAACAGGCGCTTCTCCTGGCACAGTATCGAACACTTACTTCAGACAGAACAATTAGTTTAAAATGGAACTCTGTTTCGCATCTGGCGTATCCTCTCTCACAAGGTCAACCACTTAGTTTCGTCGAACACATACGGTTTCGAGTGGCATCGCCACAGATTTCAGAGAACAGGCGCTTCTCCTGGCACAGTACCGAACACTTAGTTTCAGATAGAACAATTAGTTTAAAATGGAACTAAGTTTCGCATCTAGAGTTTCCTCTCTCACAAGGTCGACCACTCAGTTTCTTCGAACACATACGGTTTCGAGTGGTATCGCCACACATTTCAGAGAACAGGCGCTTCTCCTGGCACAGTATCGAACACTTAGTTTCAGAGAGAACAATTAGTTTAAAATGGAACTAAGTTTCGCATCTGGAGTTTCTTCTCTCACAAGGTCGACCATTTAGTTTCGTGGAACGTATACGGTTTCGAGTGGCATCGCCACACAGTTCAGGGAACAGGCGCTTCTCCTGGCACAGTATCGAACACTTAGTTTCAAAGAGAACAATTAGTTTAAAATGGAACTAAGTTTCGCATCTGGAATATCCTCTCTCACAAGTTCAGCCACTTAGTTTCGGCGAACACATACGGTTTCGAGCCGCATCGCCACACAGTTCAGGGAACAGGCGCTTCTCCTGGCACAGTATCGAACACTTAGTTTCAAAGAGAACAATTAGTTTAAAATGGAACTAAGTTTCGCATCTGGAGTTTCCTCTCTCACAAGGTCGACCATTTAGTTTCGTGGAACGTATACGGTTTCGAGTGGCATCGCCACAGATTTCAGAGAACAGGCGCTTCTCCTGGCACAGTACCGAACACTTAGTTTCAGATAGAACAATTAGTTTAAAATGGAACTAAGTTTCGCATCTAGAGTTTCCTCTCTCGCAAGGTCGACCACTTAGTTTCTTCGAACACATACGCTTTCGAGTGGTATCGCCACACATTTCAGAGAACAGGCGTTTCTCCTGGTACACTATCGAACACTTAGTTTTACATAGAAAAATTAGGTTAAAATGGAACTAAGCTTCGCATCTGGAGTTTCCTCTCTCACAAGGTCGACCACTTCGTTTCGTCGACACATACGGTTTCGAGTGGCATCGCCACAGATTTCAGAGAACAGGCGCTTCTCCTGGCACAGTATCGAACACTTACTTCAGACAGAACAATTAGTTTAAAATGGAACTCTGTTTCGCATCTGGAGTATCCTCTCTCACAAGGACAACCACTTAGTTTAGTCGATCACATACGGTTTCGAGTGGCATCGCCACAGATTTCAGAGAACAGGCGCTTCACCTGGCACAGTATCGGACACATAGTTTCAGGTAGAACAATTAGTTTAAAATGATACTAAGTTTCGCATCTGGAGTTTCCTCTCTCACAAGGCGACGACTCAGTTTAGTCGAACACAGACGGTTTCGAGTAGCATCGCCACAGATTTCAGAGAACAGCATCGCCACATATTTCAGAGAACAGGCGGTTCTCCTGGCACAGTGTCGAACACTTAGTTTCAGATAGTACAATTAGTTTAAAATGGAACTAATTTTCGCATCTGGAGTTCCTCTCTCACAAGGTCGACAACTTAGTTTCGTCAAACATATACGGTTTCGTGTGGCATCGCCACAGATTTCAGAGAACAGGCGCTTCTCCTGGCACAGGAACGAACACTTAGTTTCAGATAGAACAATTAGTTTAAAATGGAACTAAGCTTCGCATCTGGAGTTTCCTCTCCCACAAGGTCGACCACTTAGTTACGTCGAACACATACGGTTTCCAGTAGCATCGCCACATATTTCAGAGAACAGGCGCTTCTCCTGGCACAGTGTCGAACACTTAGTTTCAGATAGAACAATTAGTTTAAAATGGAACTAAATTTCGCATCTGGAGATCCTCTCTCACAAGGTCGACAACTTAGTTTCGTCCAGCATATACGGTTTCGTGTGGCATCGCCACAGATTTCAGAGAACAGGCGCTTCTCCTGGCACAGTAACGAACACTTAGTTTCAGATGGAACAATTAGTTTAAAATGGAAGTAAGTTTCGCATCTGGAGTTTCCTCTCTCACAAGTTCGACCACTTAGTTTCGACGAACACATACGGTTTCGAGGGGCATCGGCACAGATTTCACTGAACAGGCGCTTCTACTGGCAGAGAATCGAATACTTAGTTTCAGATAGAACATTTAGTTTAAAATGGAAATATATTTCGCACATGGAGTTTCCTCCCTCACAAGGTCGACCACTTAGTTTCGTCGAACACATACAGTTTCGAGTAGCATCGCCACAGATTTCAGAGAACAGGCGCTTCTCCTGGCACAGTACCGAACACTTAGTTTCAGATAGAACAATTAGTTTAAAATGGAACTATTTTTCGCATTTGGAGTTTCCTCTCTCGCAAGGTGGACCACTTAGTTTCGTCGAACACATACGGTTTCGAGTGGCATCGTCACACATTTCAGAGAACAGGCGCTTCTCCTGGCACAGTATCGAACACTTAGTATCAGATAGAACTATTAGTTTAAAATGGAACTAAGCTTCGCATCTGGAGTTTCCTCTCTCACAATGTCGACCACTTGGTTTTGTCGAACACATACGGTTTCGAGTAGCATCGCCACAGATTTCAGAGAAGAAGAGCTTCTCCTGGCACACTATCGAACACTTAGTTTCAGATAGAACGACTAGTTTTAAATGGAACTATGTTTCTCATCTTGAGTTTCCTCTCTCACAAGATCGACGACTTAGTTTCGTCGAACACATACGGTTTCGAGTGGCATCGCCACAGATTTCAGAGAACAGGCGCGTCTCCTGGCACAGTATCGAACACATAGTTGCAGATAGAACAATTAGCTTAAAATGGAACTAAGTTTCGTATCTAGAGTTTCCTCTCTCACAAGGTCGACCACTTAATTTCGTCGAACACATGCGGTTTCGAGTGGCATTGCCACAGATGCCAGAGAACAGGCGCTTCTCCTGGCACAGTATCGAACACTTAGTATCAGATAGAACTATTAATCTAAAATGTTACTAAGTTTCGCATCAGGAGTTTCCTCTCTCATAAGGTCGACGACTTAGTTTCGTTGAACACATTCGGGTTCGAGTGGCATCGCCACAGATTACAGAGAACAGGCGCTTCTCCTGGCACAGTATCGAACACTTACTTCAGACAGAACAATTAGTTTAAAATGGAACTCTGTTTCGCATCTGGCGTATCCTCTCTCACAAGGTCAACCACTTAGTTTCGTCGAACACATACGGTTTCGAGTGGCATCGCCACAGATTTCAGAGAACAGGCGCTTCTCCTGGCACAGTATCGAACACTTAGTTTCAGATAGAACAATTAGTTTAAAATGGAACTAAGTTTCGCATCTAGAGTTTCCTCTCTCACAAGGTCGACCACTCAGTTTCTTCGAACACATACGGTTTCGAGTGGTATCGCCACACATTTCAGAGAACAGGCGCTTCTCCTGGCACAGTATCGAACACTTAGTTTCAGATAGAACAATTAGTTTAAAATGGAACTAAGTTTCGCATCCGGAGTTTCTTCTCTCACAAGGTCGACCATTTAGTTTCGTGGAACGTATACGGTTTCGAGTGGCATCGCCACACAGTTCAGGGAACAGGCGCTTCTCCTGGCACAGTATCGAACACTTAGTTTCAAAGAGAACAATTAGTTTAAAATGGAACTAAGTTTCGCATCTGGAGTTTCCTCTCTCACAAGGTCGACCATTTAGTTTCGTCGATCACATACGGTTTCGAGTGGCATCGCCACAGATTTCAGAGAACAGGCGCTTCACCTGGCACAGTATCGAACACTTAGTTTCAGATAGAACAATTAGTTTAAAATGGAACTAAGTTTCGCATCTGGAATATCCTCTCTCACAAGTTCAGCCACTTAGTTTCGGCGAACACATACGGTTTCGAGCCGCATCGCCACACAGTTCAGGGAACAGGCGCTTCTCCTGGCACAGTATCGAACACTTAGTTTCAAAGAGAACAATTAGTTTAAAATGGAACTAAGTTTCGCATCTGGAGTTTCCTCTCTCACAAGGTCGACCATTTAGTTTCGTGGAACGTATACGGTTTCGAGTGGCATCGCCACAGATTTCAGAGAACAGGCGCTTCTCCTGGCACAGTACCGAACACTTAGTTTCAGATAGAACAATTAGTTTAAAATGGAACTAAGTTTCGCATCTAGAGTTTCCTCTCTCGCAAGGTCGACCACTTAGTTTCTTCGAACACATACGCTTTCGAGTGGTATCGCCACACATTTCAGAGAACAGGCGTTTCTCCTGGTAAACTATCGAACACTTAGTTTTACATAGAAAAATTAGGTTAAAATGGAACTAAGCTTCGCATCTGGAGTTTCCTCTCTCACAAGGTCGACCACTTCGTTTCGTCGACACATACGGTTTCGAGTGGCATCGCCACAGATTTCAGAGAACAGGCGCTTCTCCTGGCACAGTATCGAACACTTACTTCAGACAGAACAATTAGTTTAAAATGGAACTCTGTTTCGCATCTGGAGTATCCTCTCTCACAAGGACAACCACTTAGTTTAGTCGATCACATACGGTTTCGAGTGGCATCGCCACAGATTTCAGAGAACAGGCGCTTCACCTGGCACAGTATCGAACACTTAGTTTCAGATAGAACAATTAGTTTAAAATGGAACTAAGTTTCGCATCTGGAGTATCCTCTCTCACAAGTTCAGCCACTTAGTTTCGTCGAACACATACGGTTCCGAGCGGCATCGCGACACAGTTCAGGGAACAGGCGCTTCTCCTGGCACAGGATCGAACACTTAGTTTCAGAGAGAACAATTAGTTTAAAATGGAACTAAGTTTCGCATCTGGAGTTTCCTCCCTCACAAGGTCGACCATTTAGTTTCGTGGAACGTATACGGTTTCGAGTGGCATCGCCACAGATTTCAGAGAACAGGCGCTTCTCCTGGCACATTATCGAACACTTAGTTTCAGATGGAACAATTAGTTTAAAATGGAACTATGTTTCGCATCTGGAGTTTCCTCTCTCACAAGGTCGACCATTTAGTTTCGTCGATCACATACGGTTTCGAGTGGCATCACCACAGATTTCAGAGAACAGGCGCTTCACCTGGCACAGTATCGAACACTTAGTTTCAGATAGAACAATTAGTTTAAAATGGAACTAAGTTTCGCATCTGGAGTTTCCTCTCTCACAAGGTCGACCACTTCGTTTCGTCGACACATACGGTTTCGAGTGGCATCGCCACAGATTTCAGAGAACAGGCGCTTCTCCTGGCACAGTATCGAACACTTACTTCAGACAGAACAATTAGTTTAAAATGGAACTCTGTTTCGCATCTGGAGTATCCTCTCTCACAAGGACAACTACTTAGTTTAGTCGATCACATACGGTTTCGAGTGGCATCGCCACAGATTTCAGAGAACAGGCGCTTCACCTGGCACAGTATCGAACACTTAGTTTCAGAGAGAACAATTAGTTTAAAATGGAACTAAGTTTCGCATCTGGAGTTTCCTCCCTCACAAGGTCGACCATTTAGTTTCGTGGAACGTATACGGTTTCGAGTGGCATCGCCACAGATTTCAGAGAACAGGCGCTTCTCCTGGCACATTATCGAACACTTAGTTTCAGATGGAACAATTAGTTTAAAATGGAACTATGTTTCGCATCTGGAGTTTCCTCTCTCACAAGGTCGACCATTTAGTTTCGTCGATCACATACGGTTTCGAGTGGCATCACCACAGATTTCAGAGAACAGGCGCTTCACCTGGCACAGTATCGAACACTTAGTTTCAGATAGAACAATTAGTTTAAAATGGAACTAAGTTTCGCATCTGGAGTATCCTCTCTCACAAGTTCAGCCACTTAGTTTCGTCGAACACATACGGTTCCGAGCGGCATCGCGACACAGTTCAGGGAACAGGCGCTTCTCCTGGCACAGGATCGAACACTTAGTTTCAGAGAGAACAATTAGTTTAAAATGGAACTAAGTTTCGCATCTGGAGTTTCCTCCCTCACAAGGTCGACCATTTAGTTTCGTGGAACGTATACGGTTTCGAGTGGCATCGCCACAGATTTCAGAGAACAGGCGCTTCTCCTGGCACAGTATCGAACACTTAGTTTCAGATGGAACAATTAGTTTAAAATGGAACTATGTTTCGCATCTGGAGTTTCCTCTCTCACAAGGTCGACCATTTAGTTTCGTCGATCACATACGGTTTCGAGTGGCATCGCCACAGATTTCAGAGAACAGGCGCTTCACCTGGCACAGTATCGAACACTTAGTTTCAGATAGAACAATTAGTTTAAAATGGAACTAAGTTTCGCATCTGGAGTTTCCTCTCTCACAAGGTCGACCACTTCGTTTCGTCGACACATACGGTTTCGAGTGGCATCGCCACAGATTTCAGAGAACAGGCGCTTCTCCTGGCACAGTATCGAACACTTACTTCAGACAGAACAATTAGTTTAAAATGGAACTCTGTTTCGCATCTGGAGTATCCTCTCTCACAAGGACAACTACTTAGTTTAGTCGATCACATACGGTTTCGAGTGGCATCGCCACAGATTTCAGAGAACAGGCGCTTCACCTGGCACAGTATCGAACACTTAGTTTCAGAGAGAACAATTAGTTTAAAATGGAACTAAGTTTCGCATCTGGAGTTTCCTCCCTCACAAGGTCGACCATTTAGTTTCGTGGAACGTATACGGTTTCGAGTGGCATCGCCACAGATTTCAGAGAACAGGCGCTTCTCCTGGCACATTATCGAACACTTAGTTTCAGATGGAACAATTAGTTTAAAATGGAACTATGTTTCGCATCTGGAGTTTCCTCTCTCACAAGGTCGACCATTTAGTTTCGTCGATCACATACGGTTTCGAGTGGCATCACCACAGATTTCAGAGAACAGGCGCTTCACCTGGCACAGTATCGAACACTTAGTTTCAGATAGAACAATTAGTTTAAAATGGAACTAAGTTTCGCATCTGGAGTTTCCTCTCTCACAAGGTCGACCATTTAGTTTCGTCGATCACATACGGTTTCGAGTGGCATCGCCACAGATTTCAGAGAACAGGCGCTTCTCCTGGCACATTATCGAACACTTAGTTTCAGATAGAACAATTAGTTTAAAATGGAACTAAGTTTCGCTTCTAGAGTTTCCTCTCTCGCAAGGTCGACCACTTAGTTTCTTCGAACACATACGCTTTCGAGTGGTATCGCCACACATTTCAGAGAACAGGCGTTTCTCCTGGTACACTATCGAACACTTAGTTTTACATAGAAAAATTAGGTTAAAATGGAACTAAGCTTCGCATCTGGAGTTTCCTCTCTCACAAGGTCGACCACTTCGTTTCGTCGACACATACGGTTTCGAGTGGCATCGCCACAGATTTCAGAGAACAGGCGCTTCTCCTGGCACAGTATCGAACACTTACTTCAGACAGAACAATTAGTTTAAAATGGAACTCTGTTTCGCATCTGGAGTATCCTCTCTCACAAGGACAACCACTTAGTTTAGTCGATCACATACGGTTTCGAGTGGCATCGCCACAGATTTCAGAGAACAGGCGCTTCACCTGGCACAGTATCGAACACTTAGTTTCAGATAGAACAATTAGTTTAAAATGGAACTAAGTTTCGCATCTGGAGTATCCTCTCTCACAAGTTCAGCCACTTAGTTTCGTCGAACACATACGGTTCCGAGCGGCATCGCGACACAGTTCAGGGAACAGGCGCTTCTCCTGGCACAGGATCGAACACTTAGTTTCAGAGAGAACAATTAGTTTAAAATGGAACTAAGTTTCGCATCTGGAGTTTCCTCCCTCACAAGGTCGACCATTTAGTTTCGTGGAACGTATACGGTTTCGAGTGGCATCGCCACAGATTTCAGAGAACAGGCGCTTCTCCTGGCACAGTACCGAACACTTAGTTTCAGATAGAACAATTAGTTTAAAATGGAACTAAGTTTCGCATCTAGAGTTTCCTCTCTCGCAAGGTCGACCACTTAGTTTCTTCGAACACATACGCTTTCGAGTGGTATCGCCACACATTTCAGAGAACAGGCGTTTCTCCTGGTACACTATCGAACACTTAGTCTCAGATAGAACAATTAGGTTAAAATGGAACTAAGCTTCGCATCTGGAGTTTCCTCTCTCACAAGGTCGACCACTTAGTTTCGTCGACACATACGGTTTCGAGTGGTATCGCCACAGATTTCAGAGAACAGGCGCTTCTCCTGGCACAGTATAGAACACTTAGTTTCAGATAGAACAATTAATTTAAAATGGAACTAAGTTTCGCATCTGGAGTTTCCTCTCTCACAAGGTCGACCGCTTAGTTTCGACGAACACATACGGTTTCGAGTAGCATCGCCACAGATTTCAGAGAACAGGCGCTTCTCCTGGCACAGTATCGAACACTTAGTATCAGATAGACCAATTAGTTTAAAATGGAACTAAGTTTCGCATCTGGAGTTTCCTCTCTCACAAGGTCGACCACTTAGTTTCGTCGAACACATACGGTTTCGAGTGGCATCGCCACAGATTTCAGAGAACAGGCGCTTCTCCTGGCACAGTACCGAACACTTAGTTTCAGATAGAACAATTAGTTTAAAATGGAACTAAGTTTCGCATCTAGAGTTTCCTCTCTCGCAAGGTCGACCACTTAGTATTTTCGAACACATACGGTTTCGAGTGGTATCGCCACACATTTCAGAGAACAAGCGCTTCTCCTGGCACAGTATCGAACACTTACTTCAGACAGAACAATTAGTTTAAAATGGAACTCTGTTTCGCATCTGGAGTTTCCTCTCTCACAAGGTCGACAACTTAGTTTCGTCGACACATACGGTTTCGAGTGGCATCGCCACAGATTTCAGAGAACAGGCGCTTCTCCTGGCACAGTATCGAACACTTACTTCAGACAGAACAATTAGTTTCAAATGGAACTCTGTTTCGCATCTGGAGTATCCTCTCTCACAAGGACAACCACTTGGTTTCGTCGATCACATACGGTTTCGAGTGGCATCGCCACAGATTTCAGAGAACAGGCGCTTCACCTGGCACAGTATCGAACACTTAGTTTCAGATAGAACAATTAGTTTAAAATGGAACTAAATTTCGCATCTGGAGTATCCTCTCTCACAAGTTCAGCCACTTAGTTTCGTTGAACACATACGGTTTCGAGCGGCATCGCCACACAGTTCAGGGAACAGGCGCTTCTCCTGGCACAGTATCGAACACTTAGTTTCAGAGAGAACAATTAGTTTAAAATGGAACTCTGTTTCGCATCTGGAGTATCCTCTCTCACAAGGTCGACCACTTAGTTTCGTCGACACATACGGTTTCGAGTAGCATCGCCACATTTTTCAGAGAACGGGCGCTTCTCCTGGCACAGTATCGAACACTTAGTTACAGATAGAACAATTAGTTTAAAATGGAACTATGTTTCGCATCTGGAGTATCCTCTCTCACAAGGTCAACCACTTAGTTTCGTCGAACACATACGGTTTCGAGCGGCATCGCCACACATTTCAGAGAACAGGCGCTTCTCCTGGCACAGTATCGAACACTTAGTATCAGATAGAACAATTAGTTGAAAATGGATCCATGTTTCGCATCTGGAGTGTCCTCTCTCACAAGGTCTACCGCTTAGTTTCGACGAACACATACGGTTTCGAGTAGCATCGCCACAGATTTCAGAGAACGGGTGCTTCTCCTGGCACAGTATCGAACACTTAATATCATATAGAACAATTATTTTAAAGTGGAATTAAGTTTCGCATCTGGAGTTTCCTCTCTCACTAGGTCGACCACTGAGTTTCGTCGAACACATACGGTTTCGAGTGGCATCGCCACAGATTTAAGAGAACAGGCGCTTCTCCTGGCACAGTATCGAACACTTAGTTTCAGATAGGACTATTAGTTTAAAATGGAACTATCTTTCGCATCTGGAGTTTCCTCTCTCTCATGGTCGACCACTTAGTTTCGTCGAACACATACGGTTTCGAGTGGCATCGCCACAGATTTCAGATACCAGGCGCTTTTCCTGGCACAGTATCGAACACTTAGTTTCAGATAGAACAATTAATTTAAAATGGAACTAAGAATCACATCTGGAGTTTCCTCTCTCACAAGGTCGGCCACTTAGTTTCGTCAAGCACATACGGTTTCGAGTGGCATCGCCACAGATTTCAGAGAACAGGCGCTTCTCCTGGGACAGTATCGAACACTTAGTTTCAGATAGAACAATCATTTTAAAATGGAACCAAGTGTCGCATCTGGAGTTATCTCTCTCACCATATAGACCACTTAGTTTCGTCGAACACATACGGTTTCGAGTAGCATCGCCACAGATTTCAGAGAACAGGCGCCTCTCCTGGCACAGTATCGAACACTAAGTTTCAGATGGAACATTTAGTTTAAAATTGAACTATGTTGCGCATCTGGAGTTTCCTCTCCCACAAGGTCGACCACTTAGTTTCGCCGAACGCATACGGTTTCGAGTGGCATCGTCACAGATTTCAGGGAACAGGCGCTTCTCCTGGCACATTATCGAACACTTAGTTTCATATAGAAAAATCAGTTTAAAATGGAACTAAGTTTCGCATCTGGAGTTTCCTCTCCCACAAGGTCGACCACTTAGTTTCGTCGAACACATACGGTTTCTAGTGGTATCGCCACAGATTTCGCAGAACGGCGTTTCTCCTGGCACAGTATCGAACACTTATTTTCAGATAGAACAATTAGTTTAAAATGGAACTATGTTTTGCATCTGGAGTTTCCTCTCTCACAATGTCGGCAACTTAGTTTCGTCGAACACATACGGTTTCGAGTGGCATCGCCACAGATTTCAGAGAACAGGCGCCTCTCCTGGCACAGTATCGAACACTTAGTTTCAGATAGAACAATTAGTTTAAAATGGAAGTAAGTTTCGCATCTGCAGTTTCCTCTCTCACAAAGTCGACCACTTAGTTTCGTCGAACACATACCGTTTCGAGTGTTATCGCCACAGATTTCAGAGAACAGGCGCTTGTGCTGGCACAGTATCGAACACTTCGTTTCAGATAGAACAATTAGTTTAAAATGGAACTATGTCCCGCATCTGGTGAATCCTCTCTCACAAGGTCGACCACTTAGTTTCGTCGAACACATACGGTTTCGAGTGGCATCGCAACACATTTCAGAGAACAGGGGCTTCTCCTGGCACAGTGTCGAACACATAGTTTCAGATAGAACAATTAGTTTAAAATGGAAGTAAGTTTCGCATCTGCAGTTTCCTCTCTCACAAAGTCGACCACTTAGTTTCATCGGACACATACGGTTTCGACTGGTATCGCCACACATTTCAGAGAACAGGCACTTCTGCTGGCACAGTATCGAACACTTAGTTTCAGATAGAACAATTAGTTTAAAATGGCACTAAGTTTCGCGTCTGGAGTTTCCTCTCTCACAAGGTCGACAACTCAGTTTCGTCGAATACATACCGTTTCGATTGCTATCGCCACAGGTTTCACAGAACGGGCGGTTCTCCTGGCACATTATCGAACACTTAGTTTCAGATAGAACAATTAATTTAAAATGGAAGTAAGTTTGGCATCTGGAGTTTCCTCTCTCAGAAGGTCGACCACTTAGTTTCGTCGAACACATACGGTTTCGAGTGGCATCGCGACAGATTTCAGAGAACAGGCGCCTCTCCTGGCACGTTGTGAATGGAACCACCATCCACTCCTTCACTCACCGTTGTGCGACGCGCTTCCGGTTCCGGATTGACTTAAATGATCGACTTCAGATCTCTCACAGGTGGTAGTGACAGAGACACCTACATTTATCAAGGCCAACTAGTGCACAATACATAACAATTGACACCGCAATGTTTTTAAAATAAAGATCAGAACAATGACCTAACGTTCATCTCCCCCACTTGCTTGACTCACCCCAGATTTAAATTGTTTAACGCTATTCAGTCTCAACCAACACCGGACTAGCACCTAGGACTAATTACTGTAAAATCCACATCCTAGGACTTCTTGGTGTGAGTCTGTTCGGGAATACTTCGAGAAATTTAATCGCATTGTTCTGACCGTTAGAGCCGAGTCAAAGAAGCCGACCCGAACAGGAAAAAAATGTAGAGATTTAGTCTGTTCATATCAATTTGCGGTTACCGAGCACGTTGTCCGTTACCAGGCTTTGTCTGTTTTGAATCCGTACTGGCTGGCAACGGGTGTTGACACGGATATGTGTCCCTTTGTTCGGGTAGCCCGTTTTTCGGCTTGAGTGCTAACGAGTCAGCGTATTTGAATTTAGTCGTTTACCGATTTCCGTCCGATATACAAGCTACCGTAATCCGTTACAAGTTAATCTTCGTGGGTCTGTTTGATATCGCAACGCCGTCTTCTTATTCTCGTTATCCGGCGATATTCGAAGGCTCTCCGTAGAAATACGACTAGTCTCGTCGTTTAATCCGTTTAATTAACAATATATTTAATTACGTTTGTTGATCTGGAACACATTGCACTTATTTAAAACTTGCCTTCCCGTTCTCGCTCCGTTCCTCGATCAAAATCGATCCAGCGGTTAACTTCCACGAGCGGAATTCAAAGAACCGAGTAATTACGAAAAAACCCAATCGATTCCACTCGAGGCGCTCGCACAGAGTCATAAAACGTTTTTCCTATCGATGTAATGACTTTATTCACATACTTATTTATCTGTATACATTTAACTTATTTATTTCTATATTTTATATTTACACTTAATTCCTAATTTATATTTATATGTTATAATTTTTATATTCTGTATACTTATTTCATCCATCCGTTCAACAGACAATTTATACGACTGAAGAGGATAAGAACTACCTTATCGAAACGTTTCGTCGAAAATTGAAATAAAGAAGCATTAGCCTAAACTTTGGCCTTATTAATAGCCGCTTAAAACAATATTTCACATATTAACTAATTGTTCTATCTGAAACTAAGTGATCGATACTGTGCCAGGAGATGCGCGTGTTCTCTGAAATCAGTCGCGATGCTCCTCGAAACCGTATGTGTTCGACGAATCTAAATGGTCGACCTTGTGATAGAGGAAACTCCGGATGCGAAACATAGTTCCATTTAAAACTAATTGTTCTATCTGAAACTATGTGTTCGATACTGTGCCAGGAGAAGCGCCTGTTCCCTGAAATCTGTGGCGATGCCACTCGAAACCGTATGTGTTCGACGAAACTAAGTGGACGACCTTGTGAGAGAGGAAACTCCAGATGCGAAACTTTGTTCCACTTTAAACCAAATGTTCCGTCCGAAACCAAGTGTGCGATACTGTGCCAGGAGAAGCGCCTGTTCTCTGAAATCTGTTGCGGTGCCACTCGAAAACGTATGTGTTCGACGAAACTAAGTGGCCGACCTTGTGAGAGAGGAAACTCCAGATACGGAACTTAATTCCATTTTAAACTAATTGTTCTATCTGAAAGTGTTCGATACTGTGCCAGGAGAAGCGCCTGTTCTCTGAAATCAGTGGCGATGCTACTCTAACCCGTATGTGTTCGACGAATCTAAATGTTCGACCTTGTGAGAGAGGAAACTCCAGATGCGAAATTTTGTTCCACTTTAAACCAAATGTTCCGTCCGAAACTAAGTGTGCGATACTGTGCCAGGAGAAGCGCCTGTTCTCTGAAATCTCTTGCGGTGCCACTCGAAACCGTATGTGTTCGACGAAACTAAGTGGACGACCTTGTGAGAGAGGAAACTCCAGATGCGGAACTTAGTTCCATTTTAAAATAATTGTTCTATCTGAAAGTGTTCGATACTGTGCCAGGAGAAGCGCCTGTTCTCTGAAATCAGTGGCGATGCTACTCGAACCCGTATGTGTTCGACGTAACTAAGTGGCCGACCTTGTGAGAGAGGAAACTCCAGATGCGAAACTTAGTTCCATTTTAAACTAAATGTTCTATCTGAAACTAAGTGTTCGATACTGTGCCAGGAGAAGCACCTGTTCTCTGAAATCTGTGGCGATGCCACTCGAAACCGTATGTGTTCGACGAAACTAAGTGGACGAACTTGTGAGAGAGGAAACTCCAGATGCGCAACTTAGTTCCATTTTAAACTAATTGTTCTATCTGAAAGTGCTCGATACTGTGCCAGGAGAAGCGCCTGTTCTCTGAAATCAGTGGCGATGCTACTCGAACCCGTATGTGTTCGACGTAACTAAGTGGCCGACCTTGTGAGAGAGGAAACTCCAGATGCGAAACTTAGTTCCATTTTAAACTAATTGTTCTATCTGAAACTAAGTGATCGATAATGTGCCAGGAGAAGCGCTTGTTCTCTGAAATCTGTGGCGATGCTACTCGAAACCGTTTGTGTTCGACGAAACTAAGTGGTCGACCTTGTGAGAGAGGAAACTGCAGATGCGGAACTTAGTTCCATTTTAAACTAATAGTTCTATCTGAAACTAAGTGTTCGATACTGTGCCAGGAGAGGCGCCTGTTCTCTGAGATCTGTGGCGATGCTACTCGAAACCGTATGTGTTCGACGAAACTAAGTGGTCGCCTTGTGAAAGAGGAAACTCCAGATGCGAAACATAGTACCATTTTAAACTAATTGTTCTATCTGAAACTATGTGTTCGATACTGTGCCAGGAGAAGCGCCTGCTCCCTGAAATCTGTGGCGATGCCACTCGAAACCGTATTTGTTCGACGAAAATAAGTTGTCGACCTTGTGAGAGAGGAAACTCCAGATGCGGAACTTAGTTCCATTTCAAACTAACTGATCTATCTGAAAGTGTTCGATACTGTGCCAGGAGAAGCGCCTGTTCTCTGAAATCAGTGGCGATGCTACTCGAAACCGTATGTGTTCGACGAAACTAAGTGGTCGACCTTCTGAGAGAGGAAATTCCGGATGCGAAACTTAGTTCCATTTTAAACTAATTGTTCTATCTGAAGCTAAGTGTTCGATACTGTGCCAGGAGAAGCGCCTGTTCTCTGAAACCTGTGGCGATGCCACTCGAAACCGTATGTGTTCGACGAAACTAAGTCGCCGACCTTGTGAGAGAGGAAAATCCAGATGCGAAACATAGTTCCATTTTAAACTAATTGTTCTATCTGAAAATAAGTGTTCGATACTGTGCCAGGAGAAGTGCCCGTTCTCTGAAATCTGTGGCGATGCTACTCGAAACCGTATGTGTTCGACGAAACTAAGTGGTCGACCTTGTGAGAGAGGAAACTCCAGAAGCGAAGCTTATTTCCATTTTAAACTAAATCTTCTATCTGAAACTAAGTATTCGATCCTCTGCCAGTAGAAGCGCCCGTTCTCTGAAACCTGTGGCGTTGCTACTCGAAACCGTATGTGTTCGAGGAAACTAAGTAGTCGACCTTGTGGGAGACGAAACTGCAGATGCGAAACTTACTTCCATTTTAAACTAATTGTTCTCTCTGAAACTAAGTGTTCGATACTGTGCCAGGAGAGGCGTCTGTTCTCTGAAATCTGTGGCGATGCTACTCGAAACCGTATGTGTTCGACGAAACTAAGTGATCGCCTTGTGAAAGAGGAAACTCCAGATGCGAAACTTAGTTCCATTTTAAACTAATTGTTCTATCTGATACTAAGTGTTCGATACTGTGCCGCGAGAAGCGCCTGTGTTCTGAAATCTGTGGCGATGCTACTCGAAACCGTATGTGTTCGACGAAACTGAGTGGTCGATCTTGTGAGAGAGGAATCTCCAGATGCGAAACTTAGTTCCATTTTAAACTAATTGTTCTATCTGAATCTATGTGTTCGATACAGTGCCAGGAGAAGCGCCTGTTCTCTGAAATCTGTGGCGATGCCACTCGAAACCGCATGTGTTCGATGAAACTAAGTGGTCGACCTTGTGAGAGAGGAAACTCCAGATGCGAAACATAGTTCCATTTTAAACTAATTGTTCCTTCTGAATCTAAGTGTTCGATACTGTGCCAGGAGAAGCGCCTGTTCTCTGAGATCAGTGGCGATGCTACTCGAAACCGTATGTGTTCGAGGAAACTTAGTGGCCGACCTTGTGGGAGAGGACACTCCAGATGCGAAACTTTGTTCCATTTTAAACTAATTGTTCTATCTCATACTAAGTGTTCGATACTGTGCCAGGAGTAACGCCTGTTCTCTGAAATCTGTGGTGATACCCCTCGAAACCGTATGTGTTCGACGAAACTAAGTGGTCGATCTTGTGAGAGAGGAAACTCCAGATGCGAAGCTTATTTCCATTTTAAACTAATTGTCCTATCTGATACTAAGTGTTCGATACTGGGCCAGGAGAAGCACCTGTTCTCTGAAATCTATGGCGATGCCACTCGAAACCGTATGTGTTCGACGAAACTAAGTGGTCGACCTTGTGAGAGAGGAAATTCCAGATGCGAAACTTAGTTTGATTTTAAACTAATTGTTCTATCTGAAACTAAGTGTTCGATACTGTGCCAGGAGAAGCGCCTGTTCTCTGAAATCTGTTGCGATGCTACTCGAAACCGTATGTGTTCGACGAAACTAAGTGGTCGACCTTCTGAGAGAGGAAACTCCAGATGCGAAACTTTGTTCGATTTTAAATTAATTGTTATAACTGAAACTAAGTATTCGATACTGTGCCAGGAGTAGCGCCTGTTCTCCGAAATCTCGGGCGATGCCACTCGAAACCGTATGTGTTCGACGAAACCAAGTGGTCGACCTTGTGGGAGAGGAAACTCCAGATGCGAAACTTAGTTCCATTTAAACTAATTGTTCTATCTGAAACTAAGTATTCCATACTGTGCCAGGAGAAGCACCTGTTCTCAAAAATCTGTGGCGATGCTACTCGAAACCGTATGTGTTCGACGAAACTAAGTGGACGACCTTGTGAGGAAGGAAACTCCAAATGCGAAATATATTTCCATTTTAAACTAATTGTTCTATCTGTAACTAAGTGTTCGATAATGTGCCAGGAGAAGCGCCTGTTCTCTGAAATCTGTGGCGATACAACTCGAAACCGTATGTGTTCGACGAAACTAAGTGGCCGACCTTGTGAGAGAGGAAACTCCAGATGCGAAACATAGTTGCATTTTAAACTAATTGTTCTATCTGTAACTAAGTGTTCGATAATGTGCCAGGAGAAGCTCCTGTTCTCTGATATCTGTGGCGATGCCACTCGAAACCGTATGTGTTCGACGAAACTAAGTGGTTGACCTTGTGAGAGAGCATACTCCAGATACGAAACATAGTTCCATTTTAAACTAATTGTTCTATATGATATTAAGTGTTCGATACTGTGCCAGGAGTAACGCCTGTTCTCTGAAATCTGTGGTGATAACCCTCGAAACCGTATGTGTTCGACGAAACTAAGTGGTCGATCTTGTGAGAGAGGAAACTCCAGATGCGAAGCTTATTTCCATTTTAAACTAATTGTCCTATCTGATACTAAGTGTTCGATACTGTGCCGCGAGAAGCGCCTGTGTTCTGAAATCTGTGGCGATGCTACTCGAAACCGTATGTGTTCGACGAAACTAAGTGGCCGACCTTGTGAGAGAGGAAACTCCAGATGCGAAACATAGTTGCATTTTAAACTAATTGTTCTATCTGTAACTAAGTGTTCGATAATGTGCCAGGAGAAGCTCCTGTTCTCTGATATCTGTGGCGATGCCACTCGAAACCGTATGTGTTCGACGAAACTAAGTGGTTGACCTTGTGAGAGAGCATACTCCAGATACGAAACATAGTTCCATTTTAAACTAATTGTTCTATCTGAAACTAAGTATTCGATACTGTGCCAGGAGTAACGCCTGTTCTCTGAAATCTGTGGCGATGCTACTCGAAACCGTATGTGTTCGACGAAACTAAGTGATCGCCTTGTGAAAGAGGAAACTCCAGATGCGAAACTTAGTTCCATTTTAAACTAATTGTTCTATCTGATACTAAGTGTTCGATACTGTGCCGCGAGAAGCGCCTGTGTTCTGAAATCTGTGGCGATGCTACTCGAAACCGTATGTGTTCGACGAAACTGAGTGGTCGATCTTGTGAGAGAGGAATCTCCAGATGCGAAACTTAGTTCCATTTTAAACTAATTGTTCTATCTGAATCTATGTGTTCGATACAGTGCCAGGAGAAGCGCCTGTTCTCTGAAATTTGTGGCGATGCCATTCGAAACCGTATGTGTTCGACGAAACTAAGTCGTCGATCTTGTGAGAGAGGAAACTCAAGATTTGAAGCTTAGTTCCATTTTAAACTAATAGTTCTATCTGATACTAAGTGTTAGATACTGTGCCAGAAGTAACGCCTGTTCTCTGAAATCTGTGGTGATACCCCTCGAAACCGTATGTGTTCGACGAAACTAAGTGGTCGATCTTGTGAGAGAGGAAACTCCAGATGCGAAGCTTATTTCCATTTTAAACTAATTGTCCTATCTGATACTAAGTGTTCGATACTGGGCCAGGAGAAGCACCTGTTCTCTGAAATCTATGGCGATGCCACTCGAAACCGTATGTGTTCGACGAAACTAAGTGGTCGACCTTGTGAGAGAGGAAATTCCAGATGCGAAACTTAGTTTGATTTTAAACTAATTGTTCTATCTGAAACTAAGTGTTCGATACTGTGCCAGGAGAAGCGCCTGTTCTCTGAAATCTGTTGCGATGCTACTCGAAACCGTATGTGTTCGACGAAACTAAGTGGTCGACCTTCTGAGAGAGGAAACTCCAGATGCGAAACTTTGTTCGATTTTAAATTAATTGTTATAACTGAAACTAAGTATTCGATACTGTGCCAGGAGTAGCGCCTGTTCTCTGAAATCTCGGGCGATGCCACTCGAAACCGTATGTGTTCGACGTAACCAAGTGGTCGACCTTGTGGGAGAGGAAACTCCAGATGCGAAACTTAGTTCCATTTAAACTAATTGTTCTATCTGAAACTAAGTATTCCATACTGTGCCAGGAGAAGCACCTGTTCTCTAAAATCTTTGGCGATGCTACTCGAAACCGTATGTGTTCGACGAAACTAAGTGGACGACCTTGTGAGGAAGGAAACTCCAAATGCGAAATATATTTCCATTTTAAACTAATTGTTCTATCTGTAACTAAGTGTTCGATAATATGCCAGGAGAAGCGCCTGTTCTCTGAAATCTGTGGCGATACAACTCGAAACCGTATGTGTTCGACGAAACTAAGTGGCCGACCTTGTGAGAGAGGAAACTCCAGATGCGAAACATAGTTGCATTTTAAACTAATTGTTCTATCTGTAACTAAGTGTTCGATAATGTGCCAGGAGAAGCTCCTGTTCTCTGATATCTGTGGCGATGCCACTCGAAACCGTATGTGTTCGACGAAACTAAGTGGTTGACCTTGTGAGAGAGCATACTCCAGATACGAAACATAGTTCCATTTTAAACTAATTGTTCTATATGATATTAAGTGTTCGATACTGTGCCAGGAGTAACGCCTGTTCTCTGAAATCTGTGGTGATAACCCTCGAAACCGTATGTGTTCGACGAAACTAAGTGGTCGATCTTGTGAGAGAGGAAACTCCAGATGCGAAGCTTATTTCCATTTTAAACTAATTGTCCTATCTGATACTAAGTGTTCGATACTGGGCCAGGAGAAGCACCTGTTCTCTGAAATCTATGGCGATGCCACCCGAAACCGTATGTGTTCGACGAAACTAAGTGGTCGACCTTGTGAGAGAGGAAATTCCAGATGCGAAACTTAGTTTGATTTTAAACTAATTGTTCTATCTGAAACTAAGTGTTCGATACTGTGCCAGGAGAAGCGCCTGTTCTCTGAAATCTGTCGCGATGCTACTCGAAACCGTATGTGTTCGACGAAACTAAGTGGTCGACCTTCTGAGAGAGGAAACTCCAGATGCGAAACTTTGTTCGATTTTAAATTAATTGTTATAACTGAAACTAAGTATTCGATACTGTGCCAGGAGTAGCGCCTGTTCTCTGAAATCTCGGGCGATGCCACTCGAAACCGTATGTGTTCGACGAAACCAAGTGGTCGACCTTGTGGGAGAGGAAACTCCAGATGCGAAACTTAGTTCCATTTAAACTAATTGTTCTATCTGAAACTAAGTATTCCATACTGTGCCAGGAGAAGCACCTGTTCTCTAAAATCTGTGGCGATGCTACTCGAAACCGTATGTGTTCGACGAAACTAAGTGGACGACCTTGTGAGGAAGGAAACTCCAAATGCGAAATATATTTCCATTTTAAACTAATTGTTCTATCTGTAACTAAGTGTTCGATAATGTGCCAGGAGATGCGCCTGTTCTCTGAAATCTGTGGCGATACAACTCGAAACCGTATGTGTTCGACGAAACTAAGTGGCCGACCTTGTGAGAGAGGAAACTCCAGATGCGAAACATAGTTGCATTTTAAACTAATTGTTCTATCTGTAACTAAGTGTTCGATAATGTGCCAGGAGAAGCTCCTGTTCTCTGATATCTGTGGCGATGCCACTCGAAACCGTATGTGTTCGACGAAACTAAGTGGTTGACCTTGTGAGAGAGCATACTCCAGATACGAAACATAGTTCCATTTTAAACTAATTGTTCTATCTGAAACTAAGTATTCGATACTGTGCCAGGAGAAGCGCCAGATCTCTGAAATCTGTGGCGATACAACTCGAAACCGTATGTGTTCGAGGAAACTAAGTGGTCGACCTTGTGGGACAGGAAACTCCAGATGCGAAACTTAGTTCCATTTTAAACTAATTGTTCTATCTGAAACTAAGTGCTCGATACTGTGCAAGGCGAAGCGCCTGTTCTCTGAAATCTGTGGCGATGCCACTCGAAACCGTATGTGTTCGACGAAACTAAGTGGTCGACCTTGTGAGTGAGGAAACTCCAGATGCGAAGATTTGTTCCATTTTAAACTAATTGTTCTATCCGATACTAAGTGTTCGATACTGTGCCAGGAGAAGCGGTTGTTCTGTGAAACCTGTGGCGATTCCACTCGAAACCGTATGTGTTTGCCGAAACTAAGTGGTCCACCTTGTGAGAGAGGAAACTCCAGAAGTGAAATTTAGTTACATTTAAAACTAACTGTTCTATCTGAAACTAAGTGTTCGATACTGTGCCAGGAGAAGCGCCTGTTCTCTGAAATGTGTGACGATGCCACTCGAAACCGTATGTGTTCGACGAAATTAAGTGGTCGACCTTGTGAGAGGGGAAACTCCAAATGCGAAACATATTTCCATCTTAAACTAAATGTTCTATCTGAAACTAAATATTCGATACTCTGCCAGTAGAAGCGCCTGTTCTCTGAAACCTGTGGCGTTGCTACTCGGAGCCGAATGTGTTCGACGAAAGTAAGTGGTAGACCGTGTGAGAGAGGAAACTCCAGATGCGAAACTTAGATCCATTTTAAATTAATTGTTCTATCTGAAAGTGTTCGATATTGTGCCAGGAGAAGCGCCTGTTCGCTGAAATCTGTGGCGATGCTACTCGAAACCGTATGTGTTCGACGAAACTAAGTGGTCGACCTTGTGAGGGAGGAAACTCCAAATGCGAAACATATTTCCATTTTAAACTAAATGTTCTGTCTGAAACTAAGTATTCGATACTCTGCCAGTAGAAGCGCCTGTTCTCTGAAACCTGTGTCATTGCTCCTCGAAACCGTATGTGTTCGACCAAACTAAGTGGTCCACCTTGTGAGAGAGGAAACTCCAGAAGTGAAATTTAGTTTCATTTAAAACTGGCTGTTCTATCTGAAACTAAGTGTTCGATAATGTGCCAGGAGAAGCGCCAGTTCTCTGAAATCTGTGGCGATACAACTCGAAACCGTATGTGTTCGACGAAACTAAGTTGCCGACCTTGTGAGAGAGGAAACTCCAGATGCGAAACTTAGTTCCATTTTAAACTAATTGTTCCTTCTGAAACTAAGTGTTCGATACTGTGCCAGGAGAAACGCCGTTCTCTGAAATCTGTGGCGATACCACTCGAAAGCGTATGTGTTCGACGAAACTAAGTGGCCGACCTTGTGAGAGAGGAAAATCCAGATGCGAAACTTAGTTCCATTTTAAACTAATTATTCTATTTGAAACTAAGTGTTCGATACTGTGCCAGGAGAAACGCCGTTCTCTGAAATCTGTGGCGATACCACTCGAAAGCGTATGTGTTCGACGAAACTAAGTGGCCGACCTTGTGAGAGAGGAAACTCCAGATGCGAAACTTAGTTCCATTTTAAACTAATTATTCTATTTGAAACTAAGTGTTCGATACTGTGCCAGGAGAAACGCCGTTCTGCGAAATCTGTGGCGATGCTACTCGAAACCGTATATGTTCGACGAAACTAAGTGGTCGACCTTGTGAGAGAGGAAACTGCAGATGCGAAACTTACTTCCATTTTAAACTAATTGTTCTCTCTGAAACTAAGTGTTCGATACTGTGCCAGGAGAGGCGTCTGTTCTCTGAAATCTGTGGCGATGCTACTCGAAACAATATGTGTTCGACGAAACTAAGTGATCGCCTTGTGAAAGAGGAAACTCCAGATGCGATACTTAGTTCCATTTTAAACTAATTGTTCTATCTGATACTAAGTGTTCGATACTGTGCCAGGAGAAGCGTATGTTCTCTGAAATCGGCGGCGATGCAACTCGAAACCGTATGTGTTCGACGAAACTAAGTGGTCGAACTTGTGAGAGAGGAAACTCCTAATGCGAAACATAGTTCCATTTTAAACTAATTTTTCTATCTGAAACTGAGTGTTCGATACTGTGCCAGGAGAAGCGCCTGTTCTCTGAAATCTGTGGCGATGCTACTCGAAACCGTATGTGTTCGACGAAACTAAGTGGCCGACCTTGTGAGAGAGGAAACTCCAGATGCGAAACTTAGTTCCATTTTAAACTAATTGTTCTATCTGAAAGTGTTCGATACTGTGCCAGGAGAAGCGCCTGTTCTCTGAAATCTCTGGCCATACCACTTGAAACCGGATGTGTTCGACGAAACTAAGTGGTCCACCTTGTGAGAGAGGAAACTCCAGATGCGAAGCTTATTTCCATTTTAAAGTAGTTGTTCTATCTGATACTAAGTGTTCGATACTGTGCCAGGAGAAGCGGCAGTTCTCTGAAACCTGTGGCGATGCCACTCGAAACCGTATGTGTTCGACGATAATAAGTGGTCGGCCTTGTGGTAGAGGAAACTCCAGATGCGAAACATAGTTCCATTTAAACTAATTTTTCTATCTGAAACTGAGTGTTCGATACTGTGCCAGGAGAAGCGCCTGTTCTCTGAAATCTGTGGCGATGCTACTCGAAACCATATGTGTTCGACGAAACTAAGTGATCGCCTTGTGAAAGAGGAAACTCCAGATGCGAAACTTAGTTCCATTTTAAACTAATTGTTCTATCTGATACTAAGTGTTCGATACTGTGCCAGGAGAAGCGTATGTTCTCTGAAATCGGCGGCGATGCAACTCGAAACCGTATGTGTTCGACGAAACTAAGTGGTCGAACTTGTGAGAGAGGAAACTCCTAATGCGAAACATAGTTCCATTTTAAACTAATTTTTCTATCTGAAACTGAGTGTTCGATACTGTGCCAGGAGAAGCGCCTGTTCTCTGAAATCTGTGGCGATGCTACTCGAAACCGTATGTGTTCGACGAAACTAAGTGGCCGACCTTGTGAGAGAGGAAACTCCAGATGCGAAACTTAGTTCCATTTTAAACTAATTGTTCTATCTGAAAGTGTTCGATACTGTGCCAGGAGAAGCGCCTGTTCTCTGAAATCTCTGGCCATACCACTTGAAACCGGATGTGTTCGACGAAACTAAGTGGTCCACCTTGTGAGAGAGGAAACTCCAGATGCGAAGCTTATTTCCATTTTAAAGTAGTTGTTCTATCTGATACTAAGTGTTCGATACTGTGCCAGGAGAAGCGGCAGTTCTCTGAAACCTGTGGCGATGCCACTCGAAACCGTATGTGTTCGACGATAATAAGTGGTCGACCTTGTGGTAGAGGAAACTCCAGATGCGAAACATAGTTCCATTTAAACTAATTTTTCTATCTGAAACTGAGTGTTCGATACTGTGCCAGGAGAAGCGCCTGTTCTCTGAAATCTGTGGCGATGCTACTCGAAACCGTATGTGTTCGACGAAACTAAGTGATCGCCTTGTGAAAGAGGAAACTGCAGATGCGAAACTTAGTTCCATTTTAAACTAATTGTTCTATCTGATACTAAGTGTTCGATACTGTGCCAGGAGAAGCGTATGTTCTCTGAAATCGGTGGCGATGCAACTCGAAACCGTATGTGTTCGACGAAACTAAGTGGTCGAACTTGTGAGAGAGGAAACTCCAGATGCGAAACTTAGTTCCATTTTAAACTAATGGTTCTATCTGAAACTAAGTGTTCGATACTGTGCCAGGAGAAGCGCCTGTTCTCTGAAATCTGTGGCGATGCTACTCGAAACCGTATGTGTTCGACGAAACTAAGTGGCCTACATTGTGAGAGAGGAAACTCCAGATGCGAAACTTAGTTCCATTTTAAACTAATTTTTCTATCTGAAACTGAGTGTTCGATACTCTGCCAGGAGAAGCGCCTGTTCTCTGAAATCTGTGGCGATGCTACTCGAAACCGTATGTGTTCGACGAAACTAAGTGGCCGACATTGTGAGAGAGGAAACTGCAGATGCGAAACTTACTTCCATTTTGAACTAATTGTTCTCTCTGAAACTAAGTGTTCGATACTGTGCCAGGAGAGGCGTCTGTTCTCTGAAATCTGTGGCGATGCTAATCGAAACCGTATGTGTTCGACGAAACTAAGTGATCGCCTTGTGAAAGAGGAAACTCCAGATGCGAAACTTAGATCCATTTTAAACTAAATGTTCTATCTGACACTAAGTGTTCGATACTGTGCCAGGAGAAGCGTATGTTCTCTGAAATCGGTGGCGATGCAACTCGAAACCGTATGTGTTGGACGAAACGAAGTGACCGACCTTGTGAGAGAGGAAACTCTAGATGCGAAACTTAGTTCCATTTTAAACTAATTGTTCTATCTGAAACTACGCGTTCGATACTGTGCCAGGAGAAGCGCCTGTTCTCTGAAATGTGTGGCGATGCCATTCGAAACCGTATGTGTTCGACGAAACTAAGTGGTCGAACTTGTGAAAGAGGAAACTGCAGATGCGAAACTTAGTTCCATTTTAAACTAATTGTTCTATCTGATACTAAGTGTTCGATACTGTGCCAGGAGAAGCGTATGTTCTCTGAAATCGGTGGCGATGCAACTCGAAACCGTATGTGTTCGACGAAACTAAGTGGTCGAACTTGTGAGAGAGGAAACTCCAGATGCGAAACTTAGTTCCATTTTAAACTAATGGTTCTATCTGAAACTAAGTGTTCGATACTGTGCCAGGAGAAGCGCCTGTTCTCTGAAATCTGTGGCGATGCTACTCGAAACCGTATGTGTTCGACGAAACTAAGTGGCCGACATTGTGAGAGAGGAAACTCCAGATGCGAAACTTAGTTCCATTTTAAACTAATTTTTCTATCTGAAACTGAGTGTTCGATACTCTGCCAGGAGAAGCGCCTGTTCTCTGAAATCTGTGGCGATGCTACTCGAAACCGTATGTGTTCGACGAAACTAAGTGGCCGACATTGTGAGAGAGGAAACTGCAGATGCGAAACTTACTTCCATTTTAAACTAATTGTTCTCTCTGAAACTAAGTGTTCGATACTGTGCCAGGAGAGGCGTCTGTTCTCTGAAATCGGTGGCGATGCAACTCGAAACCGTATGTGTTCGACGAAACTAAGTGGTCGAACTTGTGAGAGAGGAAACTCCAGATGCGAAACTTAGTTCCATTTTAAACTAATGGTTCTATCTGAAACTAAGTGTTCGATACTGTGCCAGGAGAAGCGCCTGTTCTCTGAAATCTGTGGCGATGCTACTCGAAACCGTATGTGTTCGACGAAACTAAGTGGCCGACATTGTGAGAGAGGAAACTCCAGATGCGAAACTTAGTTCCATTTTAAACTAATTTTTCTATCTGAAACTGAGTGTTCGATACTCTGCCAGGAGAAGCGCCTGTTCTCTGAAATCTGTGGCGATGCTACTCGAAACCGTATGTGTTCGACGAAACTAAGTGGCCGACATTGTGAGAGAGGAAACTGCAGATGCGAAACTTACTTCCATTTTAAACTAATTGTTCTCTCTGAAACTAAGTGTTCGATACTGTGCCAGGAGAGGCGTCTGTTCTCTGAAATCTGTGGCGATGCTAATCGAAACCGTATGTGTTCGACGAAACTAAGTGATCGCCTTGTGAGACAGGAAACTCCAGATGCGAAACTTAGTTCCATTTTAAACCAAATGTTCCATCTGAAACTAAGTGTTGGATACTGTGCCAGGAGAAGGGCCTGTTCTCTGTAATCTATGGCGATGCCACTCGAAACCGTATGTGTTTGACGAAACTAAATCTTTGACCTTGTGAGAGAGGAAACTTCAGATGCGAAAATTAGTTCCATTTTAATCTTATTGTCCTATCTGAAACTAAGTGTTCGATACTGTGCCAGGAGAAGCGCCTGTTCTCTGAAATCTGTGGCGATGCCACTCGAAACCGTATGTGTTCGACGATACTAAGTGGTCGACCTTCTGAGAGAGGAAACTCCGGATGCGAAACTTAGTTCCATTTTAAACTAATTGCTCTATCTGAAACAAAGTGTTCGATACTCTGCCAGGAGAAGCGCCTGTTCTCTGAACTGTGTGGCGATGACGCTCGAAACCGTATGTGTTCGACGAAACTAAGTGGTCGACCTTGTGAGGGAGGAAACTCCAAATGCGAAACATATTTCCATTTTAATCTAAATGTTCTATCTGGAACTAAGTATACGATATTCTGCCAGTAGAACCGCCTGTTCTCTGAAACCTGTGGCGTTGCTACTCGAAGCCGAATGTGTTCGACGAAAGTAAGTGGTAGACCGTGTGAGAGAGGAAAATCCAGATGCGAAACATAGTTCAATTTTAAACTAAATGTTCCATCTGAAACTAAGTGTTCGATACTGTGCCAGGAGAAGCGCCTGTTCTCTGAAATCTGTGGCGATGCCACTCGAAACCGTATGTGATCGACGAAACTAAGTGGCCGACCTTGTGAGAGAGGAAACTCCAGATGCGAAACTTAGTTCCATTTTATACTAATTGTTCTATCTGAAACTAAGTGTTCGATACTGTGCCAGGAGAAGCGCCTGTTCTCTGAAATCTGTGGCGATGCTACTCGAAACCGTATGTGTTCGACGAAACTAAGTGGCCGTCCTTGTGAGAGAGGAAACTCCAGATGCGAAACTTAGTTCCATTTTAAACAAATTGTTCTGTCTGAAAGTGTTCGATACTGTGCCAGGAGAAGCGCCTGCTCTCTGAAATCTGTGGCGATGCTACTCGAACCCGTATGTGTTCGACGATACTAAGTGGCCGACCTTGTGAGAGAGGAAACTCCAGATGCGAAACTTAGTTCCATTTTAAACTAATTGTTCTATCTGAAAGTGTTCGATACTGTACCAGGAGAAGCGCCTGTTCTCTGAAATCAGTGGCGATGCTACTCGAACACGTATGTGTTCGACGAATCTAAATGGTCGACCTTGTGAGAGAGGAAACTGCAGATGCGAAACTTAGTTCCACCTTAAACCAAATTTTCCGTCCGAAACTAAGTGTTCGATACTGTGCCAGGAGAAGCGCCTGTTCTCTGAAATCTGTGCCGATGCCACTCGAAACCGTATGTGTTCGACGAATCTAAATGGTCGACCTTGTGTGGGAGGAAACTCCAGATGCGGACCTTAGTTCCATTTTAAACTGATTGTTCTATCTGAAACTAAGTGTTCGATATTGTGCTAGGAGAAGCGCCTGTTCTCTGAAATCTGTGGCGATGCCACTCGAAACCGTATGTGCTTGACGAAACTAAGTGGCCGACCTTGTGAGAGAGGAAACTCCAGACGCGAAACTTAGTTCCATTTTAAACTAATTGTTCTATCTGAAAGTGTTCGATACTCTGCCAGGCGAGGCGCCTGTTCTCTGAAATCAGTGGCGATGCTACTCGAAACCGTATGTGTTCGACGAATCTAAGTGGTCGACCTTGTGAGAGAGGAAACTCCAGATGCGAAACTTAGTTCCATTTTAAACTAATTGTTCTATCTGAAAGTGTTCGATACTGTGCCAGAGAAGCGCCTGTTCTCTGAAATCAGTGGCGATGCTACTCGAACCCGTATGTGTTCGACGTAACTAAGTGGCCGACCTTGTGCGAGAGGAAACTTCAGATGCGAAACTTAGTTCCATTTTAAACCAAATGTTCCATCTGAAACTAAGTGTTCGATACTGTGCCTGGAGAAGCGCCTGTTCTCTTTGAAATATGTGGCGATGCCACTCGAAACCGTATATGTTCGATGAAACTAAGTGGCCGACCTTGTGCGAGAGGAAACTTCATGTGCGAAACTTAGTTCCATTTTAAACCAAATGTTCCATCTGAAACTAAGTGTTCTATCTGAAACTAAGTGTTCGATACTGTGCCAGGAGGAGCGCTTGTTCTCTGAAATCTGTGGCGATGCTACTCGAAACCGTATGTGTTCGACGAATCTAAATGGTCGACCTTGTGTGGGAGGAAACTACAGATGCGGAACTTAGTTCCATTTTAAACCAAATGTTCCATCTGAAACTAAGTGTTCGATACTGTGCCTGGAGAAGCGCCTGTTCTCTGAAATATGTGGCGACGCCACTCGAAACCGTATGTGTTCGATGAATCTAAATGGTCGACCTTGTGAGAGAGGAAACTCCAGATACGAAACTTAGTTCCATTTTAAACTAATTATTCCATCCGAAACTAAGTGTTCGATAATGTGCCAAGAGAAGCGCCTGTTCTCTGAAATATGTGGCGATGCCACTCGAAACCGTATGTGCTTGACGAAACTAAGTGGCCGACCTTGTGAGAGAGGAAACTCCAGACGCGAAACTTAGTTCCATTTTAAACTAATTGTTCTATCTGAAAGTGTTCGATACTCTGCCAGGCGAGGCGCCTGTTCTCTGAAATCAGTGGCGATGCTACTCGAAACCGTATGTGTTCGACGAATCTAAGTGGTCGACCTTTTGAGAGAGGAAACTCCAGATGCGAAACTTAGTTCCATTTTAAACTAATTGTTCTATCTGAAAGTGTTCGATACTGTGCCAGAGAAGCGCCTGTTCTCTGAAATCAGTGGCGATGCTACTCGAACCCGTATGTGTTCGACGTAACTAAGTGGCCGACCTTGTGCGAGAGGAAACTTCAGATGCGAAACTTAGTTCCATTTTAAAACAAATGTTCCATCTGAAACTAAGTGTTCGATACTGTGCCTGGAGAAGCGCCTGTTCTCTGAAATATGTGGCGACGCCACTCGAAACCGTATGTGTTCGATGAATCTAAATGGTCGACCTTGTGAGAGAGGAAACTCCAGATACGAAACTTAGTTCCATTTTAAACTAATTATTCCATCTGAAACTAAGTGTTCGATAATGTGCCAAGAGAAGCGCCTGTTCTCTGAAATCTGTGGCGATGCCACTCGAAACCGTATGTGTTCGATGAAACTAAGTGGCCGACCTTGTGAGAGAGGAAACTCCAAATGCGAAACTTAGTTCCATTTTAAACCAAATGTTCCATCTGAAACTAAGTGTTCGATTCTGTGCCAGGAGAAGCGCCTGTTCTCTGAAATCTGTGGCGATGCCACTCGAAACCGTAAGTGTTTGACGAAACTGAGTGGTCCACCTTGTGAGAGAGGAAACTCCAAATGCGAAACACAGTACCATTTTAAACTAAGTGTTCTACCTGTAACTAAGTGTTCGAGACTGTGCCAGGAGAAGCGCCTGTTCTCTGAAATCTGTGGAGATGCCACTCGAAACCGTATATGTTCGATGAAACTAAGTGGTCCACCTTGTGAGAGAGGAATCTCGAGATGCGAAGCTTAGTTCCATTTTAAAGTAATTGTTAAATCTGATACTAAGTGTTCGATACTGTGCTAGGAGAAGCGCCTGTTCTCCGAAATCTGTGGCGATGCCACTCGAAACCGTAAGTGTTTGACGAAACTGAGTGGTCCACCTTGTGAGAGAGGAAACTCCAAATGCGAAACACAGTTCCATTTTAAACTAAGTGTTCTACCTGTAACTAAGTGTTCGAGACTGTGCCAGGAGAAGCGCCTGTTCTCTGAAATCTGTGGAGATGCCACTCGAAACCGTATATGTTCGATGAAACTAAGTGGCCGACCTTGTGCGAGAGGAAACTTCAGATGCGAAATTTAGTTCCATTTTAAACCAAATGTTCCATCTGAAACTAAGTGTTCGATACTGTGCCAGGAGAAGCGCCTGTTCTCTGCAATCTGTGGCGACGCCACTCGAAACCGCATTTGTTCGACGAATCTAAATGGTCGACCTTGTGAGAGAGGAAACTCCAGATGCGAAACTTAGGTCCATTTTAAACAAATTGTTCTATCTGATACTAAGTGTTCGATACTGTGCTAGGAGAAGCGCCTGTTCTCCGAAATCTGTGGCGATGCCACTCGAAACCGTATGTGTCCGACGAATCTAAATGGTCGACCTTGTGAGAGAGGAAACTTCAGATGCGGAACTTAGTTCCATTTTAAACTAATTGTTCTATTTGAAAGTGTTCGATACTGTGTCAGGAGAAGCGCCTGTTCTCTGAAATGTGTGACGATGCCACTCGAAACCGTATGTGGTCGACGAAACTCAGTGGTCGACCTTTTGAGAGAGGAAACTCCAGACGCGAAACTTAGTGCCCCTTTAAACTAATTGTTCTATCTGAAACTAAGCGTTCGATACTGTGCCAGGAGAAGCGACTGTTCTCTCAAATCTGTGGCGATGCCACTCGAAACCGTATGTGTTCGACGAAACTAAGTGGCCGACCTTGTGAAAGATGAAACTTCAGAAGCGAAACCTAGTTCCATTTTAAACTAATTGTTCTATCTGAGCCTAAGTGTTCGATACTGTGCCAGGAGAAGCGCCTGTTCTCTGAAATCTGTGGCGATGCCACTCGAAACCGTATGAGTTCGACGAAACCAAGTGGTCGACCTTGTGAGAGAGGAAACTCCAGTTGCCAAACGTAGTTCCATTTTAAACTAATTGTTCTATCTGAAACTAAGTGTTCGATACTGTGCCAGGAGAATCGACTGTTCTCTGAAATCTGTGGCGATGCCACTCGAAACCGTATGTGTTCGACGAAACTAAGTGGCCGACCTTGTGAAAGAGGAAACTTCAGAAGCGAAACCTAGTTCCATTTTAAACTAATTGTTCTATATGAACCTAAGTGTTCGATACTGTGCCAGGCGAGGCGCCTGTTCTCTGAAATCAGTGGCGATGCTACTCGAAACCGTATGTGTTCGACGAATCTAAGTGGTCGACCTTTTGAGAGAGGAAACTCCAGATGCGAAACTTAGTTCCATTTTAAACTAATTGTTCTATCTGAAAGTGTTCGATACTGTGCCAGAGAAGCGCCTGTTCTCTGAAATCAGTGGCGATGCTACTCGAACCCGTATGTGTTCGACGTAACTAAGTGGCCGACCTTGTGCGAGAGGAAACTTCAGATGCGAAACTTAGTTCCATTTTAAACCAAATGTTCCATCTGAAACTAAGTGTTCGATACTGTGCCTGGAGAAGCGCCTGTTCTCTGAAATATGTGGCGACGCCACTCGAAACCGTATGTGTTCGATGAATCTAAATGGTCGACCTTGTGAGAGAGGAAACTCCAGATAAAACTTAGTTCCATTTTAAACTAATTATTCC
Source organism: Nysson spinosus (assembly GCA_910591585.2). Classification (NCBI taxonomy): domain Eukaryota; kingdom Metazoa; phylum Arthropoda; class Insecta; order Hymenoptera; family Crabronidae; genus Nysson; species Nysson spinosus. Next base: position 2,330,168 of record CAJUYC020000070.1, on the reverse strand, counting down.
ATCTGAAACTAAGTGTTCGATAATGTGCCAAGAGAAGCGCCTGTTCTCTGAAATCTGTGGCGATGCCACTCGAAACCGTATGTGTTCGATGAAACTAAGTGGCCGACCTTGTGAGAGAGGAAACTCCAAATGCGAAACTTAGTTCCATTTTAAACCAAATGTTCCATCTGAAACTAAGTGTTCGATTCTGTGCCAGGAGAAGCGCCTGTTCTCTGAAATCTGTGGCGATGCCACTCGAAACCGTAAGTGTTTGACGAAACTGAGTGGTCCACCTTGTGAGAGAGGAAACTCCAAATGCGAAACACAGTACCATTTTAAACTAAGTGTTCTACCTGTAACTAAGTGTTCGAGACTGTGCCAGGAGAAGCGCCTGTTCTCTGAAATCTGTGGAGATGCCACTCGAAACCGTATATGTTCGACGAAACTGAGTGGTCGACCTTGTGAGAGAGGAAGCTCCAGATGCGAAGCTGAGTTCCATTTTAACCTAATTGTTCTATCTGATACTAAGTGTTCCATACTGTGCCAGGAGAAGCGCCTGTTCTCTGAAATCTGTGGCGATGCTACTCGAAACCGTATGTGTTCGACGATACTAAGTGGCTGACGTTGTGAGAGACGAAACTCCAGATGCGAAACTTAGTTCCATTTTAACCTAATTGTTCTATCTGATATTAAGTGTTCGATACTGTGCCAGGAGAAGCGCCTGTTCTCTGAAATCTGTGGCAATGCCACTCGAAACCGTATGTGTTCGACGAAACTAAGTGGTCGACCTTGTGGGAGAGGAAACTCCAGATGCGAAGCATTGGTCGATTTTAAACTAATTGTTCTATATGATATTAAGTGTTCGATACTGTGCCAGGAGAAGCGCCTGTTCTCTGAAATCTGTGGCGATGCCACTCGAAACCGTATGTGTTCGACGAAACTAAGTGGTCGCCTTGTGAAAGAGGAAACTCCAGATGCGAAACTTAGTTCCATTTTAACTAATTGTTCTATCTGAAACTAAGCGTCCGATACTGTACCAGGAGAAGCGCCTGTTCTCTGAGAACTGTGGCGATGCTACTCGAAACTGTATGTGTTCGACCAAACTAAGTGGTCCACTTTGTGGGAGAGGAAACTCCAGATGCGAAACTTAGTTCCATTTAAAACTAATTGTTCTATCTGAAACTAAGTTTTCGATACTGTGCCAGGAGAAGCGCCTGTTCTCTGAAATCTGTGGCGATGCGCACTCGAAACCGTAGGTGTTCGACGAAACTAGGTGGTCGATCTTGTGAGAGAGGAAACTCCGGATGCGAAACTTAGTTCCATTTAAAACTAATAGTTGTATCTGAAACGAAGTTTTCGATACTGTGCCAGGAGAAGCGCCTGTTCTCTGAAATCTGTGGCGTTGCTACTCGAAAACGTATGTGTTCGACGAAACTAAGTGGTCGACCTTGTGGGAGAGGAAACTCCAGATGCGAAACTTAGTTCCATTTAAAACTAATTGTTCTATCTGAAACTAAGTTTTCGATACTGTGCCAGGAGAAGCGCCTATTCTCTGAAATCTGTGGCGTTGCTACTCGAAAACGTATGTATTCGACGAAACTAAGTGGTCGACCTTGTGGGAGAGGAAACTCCAGATGCGAAACTTAGTTCCATTTAAAACTAATTGTTCTATCTGAAACTAAGTTTTCGATACTGTGCCAGGAGAAGCGCCTGTTCTCTGAAATCTGTGGCGATGCGCACTCGAAACCGTATGTGTTCGACGAAACTAAGTGGTCGGTCTTGTGAGAGAGGAAACTCCGGATGCAAAACTTAGTTCCATTTAAACCTAATAGTTGTATCTGAAACGAAGTTTTCGATACTGTGCCAGGGGAAGCGCCTGTGCTCTGAAATCTGTGGCGTTGCTACTCGAAAACGTATGTGTTCGACGAAACTAAGTGGTCGACCTTGTGGGAGAGGAAACTCCAGATGCGAAGCTTTGGTCGATTTTAAACTAATTGTTCTATATGATATTAAGTGTTCGATACTGTTCCAGGAGAAGCGCCTGTTCTCTGAAATCTGTGGCGATGCCACTCGAAACCGTATGTGTTCGACGAAACTAAGTGGCCGACCTTGTGAGAGAGGAAACTCCAGATGCGAAACTTAGTTCCATTTAAAACTAATTGTTCTATCTGAAACTAAGTTTTCGATACTGTGCCAGGAGAAGCGCCTGTTCTCTGAAATCTGTGGCGTTGCTACTCGAAAACGTATGTGTTCGACGAAACTAAGTGGTCGACCTTGTGGGAGAGGAAACTCCAGATGCGAAGCTTTGGTCGATTTTAAACTAATTGTTCTATATGATATTAAGTGTTCGATACTGTGCCAGGAGAAGCGCCTGTTCTCTGAAATCTGTGGCAATGCCACTCGAAACCGTATGTGTTCGACGAAACTAAGTGGTCGACCTTGTGAGAAAGGAAAATCCAGATGCGAAACTTAGTACCATTTTAAACTAATTGTTCTATCTGGAAGTGTTCGATACTGTGCCAGGAGAAGCGCCTGTTGTCTGAAATCAGTGGCGGTGCTACTCGAAACCGTATGTGTTCGACGGATCTAAATGGTCGATCTTGTGTGAGAGGAATCTGCAGATGCGAAACTTATTTCCATTTTAAACTAATTGTTCTATCTGAAACTAAGTGTTCGATACTGCACCAGGAGAAGCGCCTGTTCTCTGAAATCTGTGGCGATGCTACACGAAACCCTATGTGTTCGACGAAACTAAGTGGTCCACCTTGTGCGAGAGGAAACTCCAGATGCGAAACTTAGTCCCATTTTAAACTAATTGTTCTATCTGAAACTATGTTCTCGATACTGTGCCAGGAGAAGCGCCTGTTCTCTGAAATCTGTGGCGATGCTACTCGAAACCGTATGTGTTCGACGAAACTAAGTGGTCGACCTTGTGGGAGAGGAAACTCCAGATGCGAAGCTTTGGTCGATTTTAAACTAAATGTTCTATATGATATTAAGTGTTCGATACTGTGCCAGGAGAAGCGCCTGTTCTCTGAAATCTGTGGCAATGCCACTCGAAACCGTATGTGTTCGACGAAACTAAGTGGTCGACCTTGTGAGAAAGGAAAATCCAGATGCGAAGGATTGGTCGATTTTAAACTAATTGTTCTATATGATATTAAGTGTTCGATACTGTGCCAGGAGAAGCGCCTGTTCTCTGAAATCTGTGGCGATGCCACTCGAAACCGTATGTGTTCGACGAAACTAAGTGGCCGACCTTGTGAGAGAGGAAACTCCAGATGCGAAACTTAGTTCCATTTAAAACTAATTGTTCTATCTGAAACTAAGTTTTCGATACAGTGCCAGGAGAAGCGCCTGTTCTCTGAAATCTGCGGCGTTGCTACTCGAAAACGTATATGCTCGACGAATCTAAATGGTCGACATTGTGAGAGAGCAAACTCCAGATGTGAAACGTATTTCCATTTTAAACTAATTGTTCTATCTGAAACTCAGTGTTCGATACTGTGCCGGGAGATGGGCCTGTTCTCTGAAATATGTGGCGATGCCACTCGAAACCGTATGTGTCCGACGAAACTAAGTGGTCGCCTTGTGAGAGAAGAAACTCCACATGCGAAACGTATTTCCATTTTAAACGAATTGTTCTACCTGAAACTAAGTGCTCGATACTGTGCCAGGAGAAGCGCCTGTTCTCTGAAATCTGTGGCGATGCCACTCGAAACCGTATGTGTTCGTCGCAATTAAGTCGTCGACCTTGTGAGAGAGGATATTCCAGATGCGAAACATAGTTCCATTTTAAACTAATTGTTCTGTCTGAAATAAGTGTTCGATACTCTGCCAGGAGAAGCTCCTGTTCTCTGAAATCTGTGGCGATGATACTCGAAACCGTATGTGCTCGACGAATCTAAATGGTCGACATTGTGAGAGAGCAAACTCCAGATGTGAAACGTATTTCCATTTTAAACTAATTGTTCTATCTGAAACACAGTGTTCGATACTGTGCCGGGAGATGGGCCTGTTCTCTGAAATATGTGGCGATGCCACTCGAAACCGTATGTGTTCGATGAAACTAAGTGGTCGCCTTGTGAGGGAAGAAACTCCAAATGCGAAACTTAGTTCCATTTTAAACTAATTGTTCTATCTGAAACTAAGTGTTCGATACTGTGCCAGGAGAAACGCCTGTTCTCAGAAATCTGAGGCGATGCCACTCGAAACCGTGTGTGTTCTACGAAACTAAGTGGCCGACCTTGTGCGAGAGGAAACTTCAGATGCGAAAATTAGTTCCATTTTAAACCAAATGTTCCATCTGAAACTAAGTGTTGGATACTGTGCCAGGAGAAGCGCCTGTTCTCTGAAATCTGTGGCGATGATACTCGAAACCGTATGTGCTCGACGAATCTAAATGGTCGACCTTGTGAGAGAGCAAACTCCAGATGTGAAACTTATTTCCATTTTAAACCAATTGATCAATCTCAAACTAAGTTTTCGATAATGTGCCAGGAGATGCCCCTGTTCGCTAAAATCTGTGGCGATGCCACTCGAAACCGTATGTGTTCGACGAAACTAAGTGGCCGACCTTGTGAGAGAGGAAACTCCAAATGCGAAACTTAGTTACATTTTAAACCAAATGTTCCATCTGAAACTAAGTGTTCGATACTGTGCCAGGAGAAGCGCCTGTTCTCTGAAATCTGTGGCGATGCCACTCGAAACCGTAAGTGTTTGACGAAACTGAGTGGTCCACCTTGTGAGAGAGGAAACTCCAAATGCGAAACACAGTTCCATTTTAAACTAAGTGTTCTACCTGTAACTAAGTGTTCGAGACTGTGCCAGGAGAAGCGCCTGTTCTCTGAAATCTGTGGAGATGCCACTCGAAACCGTATATGTTCGATGAAACTAAGTGGCCGACCTTGTGCGAGAGGAAACTTCAGATGCGAAACTTAGTTCCATTTTAAACCAAATGTTCCATCTGAAATTAAGTGTTCGATACTGTGCCAGGAGAAGCCCCTGTTCTCTGAAATCTGTGGCGACGCCACTCGAAACCGCATTTGTTCGACGAAACTAAATGGTCGACCTTGTGAGAGAGGAAACTCCAGATGCGAAACTTAGGTCCATTTTAAACAAATTGTTCTATCTGAAACTAAGTGATCTGATACTGTGCCAGCAGATCGCCTGTTCTCTGAAACCTGTGGCGATGTCACTCAAAACCGTATGGGTTCGACGAAACTAAGTAGTCGACTTTGTGAGAGAGTAACCTCCAGATGAGAAACTTAGTTCCATTTTAAACTAATTGTTCTATCTGATACTAAGTGTTCGATACTGCGCCAGGAGAAGGGCCTGTTCTCTGAAATCGGTGGCGATGCTACTCGAAACCGTATGTGTTCGACGAAACTAAGTGGTCGCCTTGTGAAAGAGGAAACTCCAGATGCGAAACATAGTACCATTTTAAACTAACTGTTCTATCTGAAACTATGTGTTCGATACTGTGCCAGGAGAAGCGCCTGTTCCCTGAAATCTGTGGCAATGCCACTCGAAACCGTATGTGTTCGAGGAAACTAAGTAGTCGCCTTGTGAGGGAAGAAACTCCAAATGCGAAACTTAGTTCCATTTTAAACTAATTGTTCTATCTGAAACTAAGTGTTCGATAATGTGCCAGGAGAAGCGCCTGTTCTCTGAAATCTGTGGCGATGCCACTCGAAACCGTATGTGTTCGACGATAATAAGTGGTCGACCTTGTGGTAGAGGAAACTCCAGATGCGAAACATATTTCCATTTTAAACTAATTGTTCTATCTGAAACTAAGTGTTCGATACTGTGCCAGGAGAAGCGCCTGTTCTCTGAAATCTGTGGCGATGCCACTCCAAACCGTATGTGTTCGACGAAACTAAGTGGTCGACCTTGTGAGAGAGAAAACTTGAGATGCGAAACATTGTTCCATTTTAAACTAATTGTTCTATCTGAAACTAAGTGTTCGATACTGTGCCAGGAGAAACTCCCGTTCTGCGAAATCTGTGGCGATACTACTCGAAACCGTATGTGTTCGACGAAACTAAGTGGTCGAACTTGTGAGAGAGGAAACTCCAGATGCGAAACTTAGTTCCATTTAAAACTGATTGTTCTATCTGAAACTAAGTGATCGATACTGTGCCAGCAGATCGCCTGTTCTCTGAAACCTGTGGCGATGTCACTCAAAACCGTATGGGTTCGACGAAACTAAGTAGTCGACCTTGTGAGAGAGTAACCTCCAGATGAGAAACTTAGTTCCATTTTAAACTAATTGTTCTATCTGATACTAAGTGTTCGATACTGCGCCAGGAGAAGGGCCTGTTCTCTGAAATCGGTGGCGATGCTACTCGAAACCGTATGTGTTCGACGAAACTAAGTGGTCGCCTTGTGAAAGAGGAAACTCCAGATGCGAAACATAGTACCATTTTAAACTAACTGTTCTATCTGAAACTATGTGTTCGATGCTGTGCCAGGAGAAGCGCCTGTTCCCTGAAATCTGTGGCAATGCCACTCGAAACCGTATGTGTTCGATGAAACTAAGTGGTCGCCTTGTGAGGGAAGAAACTCCAAATGCGAAACTTAGTTCCATTTTAAACTAATTGTTCTATCTGAAACTAAGTGTTCGATAATGTGCCAGGAGAAGCGCCTGTTCTCTGAAATCTGTGGCGATGCCACTCGAAACCGTATGTGTTCGTCGCAATTAAGTCGTCGACCTTGTGAGAGATGAAACTCCAGATGCAAAACATAGCTCCATTTTATACCAATTGTTCTATCTGAAACTAAGTTTTCGATAATGTGCCAGGAGAAGCGCCTGTTCTCTGAAATCTGTGGCGTTGCTACTCGAAAACGTATGTGTTCGACGAAACTAAGTGGTCGACCTTGTGGGAGAGGAAACTCCAGATGCGAAGCTTTGGTCGATTTTAAACTAATTGTTCTATATGATATTAAGTGTTCGATACTGTGCCAGGAGAAGCGCCTGTTCTCTGAAATCTGTGGCAATGCCACTCGAAACCGTATGTGTTCGACGAAACTAAGTGGTCGACCTTGTGAGAAAGGAAAATCCAGATGCGAAACTTAGTACCATTTTAAACTAATTGTTCTATCTGGAAGTGTTCGATACTGTCCCAGGAGAAGCGCCTGTTGTCTGAAATCAATGGCGGTGCTACTCGAAACCGTATGTGTTCGACGGATCTAAATGGTCGATCTTGTGTGAGAGGAATCTGCAGATGCGAAATTAATTTCCATTTTAAACAAATTGTTCTATCTGAAACTAAGTGTTCGATACTGCACCAGGAGAAGCGCCTGTTCTCTGAAATCTGTGGCGATGCTACACGAAACCCTATGTGTTCGACGAAACTAAGTGGTCCACCTTGTGCGAGAGGAAACTCCAGATGCGAAACTTAGTCCCATTTTAAACTAATTGTTCTATCTGAAAGTATGTTCTCGATACTGTGCCAGGAGAAGCGCCTGTTCTCTGAAATCTGTGGCGATGCTACTCGAAACCGTATGTGTTCGACGAAACTAAGAGGTCGACCTTGTGGGAGAGGAAACTCCAGATGCGAAGCTTTGGTCGATTTTAAACTAATTGTTCTATATGATATTAAGTGTTCGATACTGTGCCAGGAGAAGCGCCTGTTCTCTGAAATCTGTGGCAATGCCACTCGAAACCGTATGTGTTCGACGAAACTAAGTGGTCGACCTTGTGAGAAAGGAAAATCCAGATGCGAAACTTAGTACCATTTTAAACTAATTGTTCCATCTGGAAGTGTTCGATACTGTCCCAGGAGAAGCGCCTGTTGTCTGAAATCAATGGCGGTGCTACTCGAAACCGTATGTGTTCGACGGATCTAAATGGTCGATCTTGTGTGAGAGGAATCTGCAGATGCGAAACTTATTTCCATTTTAAACAAATTGTTCTATCTGAAACTAAGTGTTCGATACTGCACCAGGAGAAGCGCCTGTTCTCTGAAATCTGTGGCGATGCTACACGAAACCCTATGTGTTCGACGAAACTAAGTGGTCCACCTTGTGCGAGAGGAAACTCCAGATGCGAAACTTAGTCCCATTTTAAACTAATTGTTCTATCTGAAACTATGTTCTCGATACTGTGCCAGGAGAAGCGCCTGTTCTCTGAAATCTGTGGCGATGCTACTCGAAACCGTATGTGTTCGACGAAACTAAGTGGTCGACCTTGTGGGAGAGGAAACTCCAGATGCGAAGCTTTGGTCGATTTTAAACTAATTGTTCTATATGATATTAAGTGTTCGATACTGTGCCAGGAGAAGCGCCTGTTCTCTGAAATCTGTGGCAATGCCACTCGAAACCGTATGTGTTCGACGAAACTAAGTGGTCGACCTTGTGAGAAAGGAAAATCCAGATGCGAAACTTAGTACCATTTTAAACTAATTGTTCTATCTGGAAGTGTTCGATACTGTCCCAGGAGAAGCGCCTGTTGTCTGAAATCAATGGCGGTGCTACTCGAAACCGTATGTGTTCGACGGATCTAAATGGTCGATCTTGTGTGAGATGAAACTCCAGATGCAAAACATAGCTCCATTTTAAACCAATTGTTCTATCTGAAACTAAGTTTTCGATAATGTGCCAGGAGAGGCGCCTGTTCTCTGAAATCTGTGGCGTTGCTACTCGAAAACGTATGTGTTCGACGAAACTAAGTGGTCGACCTTGTGGGAGAGGAAACTCCAGATGCGAAGCTTTGGTCGATTTTAAACTAATTGTTCTATATGATATTAAGTGTTCGATACTGTGCCAGGAGAAGCGCCTGTTCTCTGAAATCTGTGGCAATGCCACTCGAAACCGTATGTGTTCGACGAAACTAAGTGGTCGACCTTGTGAGAAAGGAAAATCCAGATGCGAAACTTAGTACCATTTTAAACTAATTGTTCTATCTGGAAGTGTTCGATACTGTGCCAGGAGAAGCGCCTGTTGTCTGAAATCAGTGGCGGTGCTACTCGAAACCGTATGTGTTCGACGAATCTAAATGGTCGATCTTGTGTGAGAGGAATCTGCAGATGCGAAACTTATTTCCATTTTAAACTAATTGTTCTATCTGAAACTAAGTGTTCGATACTGCACCAGGAGAAGCGCCTGTTCTCTGAAATCTGTGGCGATGCTACACGAAACCCTATGTGTTCGACGAAACTAAGTGGTCCACCTTGTGCGAGAGGAAACTCCAGATGCGAAACTTAGTCCCATTTTAAACTAATTGTTCTATCTGAAACTATGTTCTCGATACTGTGCCAGGAGAAGCGCCTGTTCTCTGAAATCTGTGGCGATGCTACTCGAAACCGTATGTGTTCGACGAAACTAAGTGGTCGACCTTGTGGGAGAGGAAACTCCAGATGCGAAGCTTTGGTCGATTTTAAACTAATTGTTCTATATGATATTAAGTGTTCGATACTGTGCCAGGAGAAGCGCCTGTTCTCTGAAATCTGTGGCAATGCCACTCGAAACCGTATGTGTTCGACGAAACTAAGTGGTCGACCTTGTGAGAAAGGAAAATCCAGATGCGAAGCATTGGTCGATTTTAAACTAATTGTTCTATATGATATTAAGTGTTCGATACTGTGCCAGGAGAAGCGCCTGTTCTCTGAAATCTGTGGCGATGCCACTCGAAACCGTATGTGTTCGACGAAACTAAGTGGCCGACCTTGTGAGAGAGGAAACTCCAGATGCGAAACTTAGTTCCATTTAAAACTAATTGTTCTATCTGAAACTAAGTTTTCGATACAGTGCCAGGAGAAGCGCCTGTTCTCTGAAATATGCGGCGTTGCTACTCGAAAACGTATATGCTCGACGAATCTAAATGGTCGACATTGTGAGAGAGCAAACTCCAGATGTGAAACGTATTTCCATTTTAAACTAATTGTTCTATCTGAAACTCAGTGTTCGATACTGTGCCGGGAGATGGGCCTGTTCTCTGAAATATGTGGCGATGCCACTCGAAACCGTATGTGTCCGACGAAACTAAGTGGTCGCCTTGTGAGAGAAGAAACTCCACATGCGAAACGTATTTCCATTTTAAACGAATTGTTCTACCTGAAACTAAGTGCTCGATACTGTGCCAGGAGAAGCGCCTGTTCTCTGAAATCTGTGGCGATGCCACTCGAAACCGTATGTGTTCGTCGCAATTAAGTCGTCGACCTTGTGAGAGATGAAACTCCAGATGCAAAAATTAGATCCATTTTAAACCAATTGTTCTATCTGAAACTAAGTTTTCGATAATGTGCCAGGAGATGCGCCAGTTCGCTGAAATCTGTGGCGATACCACTTGAAACCGTATGTGTTCGACGAAACTAAGTGGCCGACCTTGTGAGAGAGGAAACTGCAAATGCGAAACATAGTTCAATTTTAAACTAAATGTTCAATCTGAAACTAAGTGTTCGATACTGTGCCAGGAGAAACGCCTGTTCTCTGAAATCTGAGGCGATGCCACTCGAAACCGTATGTGTTTGACGAAACTGAGTGGTCCACCTTGTGAGAGAGGAAACTCCAAATACGAAACACAGTTCCATTTTAAACTAAGTGTTCTATCTGTAACTAAGTGTTCGAGACTGTGCCAGGAGAAGCGCCTGTTATCGGAAATCTGTGGCGATGCCACTCGAAACCGTGTGTGTTCGACGAAACTAAGTGGTTGACCTTGTGAGAGAGGATACTCCAGATGCGAAACATAGTTCAATTTTAAACTAAATGTTCAATCTGAAACTAAGTGTTCGATACTGTGCCAGGAGAAACGCCTGTTCTCTGAAATCTGAGGCGATGCCACTCGAAACCGTATGTGTTTGACGAAACTGAGTGGTCCACCTTGTGAGAGAGGAAACTCCAAATACGAAACACAGTTCCATTTTAAACTAAGTGTTCTATCTGTAACTAAGTGTTCGAGACTGTGCCAGGAGAAGCGCCTGTTCCCTGAAATCTGTGGCGATGCCACATGAAACCGTAAGTGTTCGACGAAACTAAGTGGTCGACCTTGTGGGAGAGGAAACTCTAGATGCGAAATTTAGTTCGATTTTAAACTAATTGTTCTATCTGAACCTAAGTGTTCGATACTGTGCCAGGAGAAGCGCCTGTTCTCTGACATCTGTGGCAATGCTACTCGATACCGTATGCGTTCGACGAAATTAAGTGGTCGCCTTGTGAGGGAAGAAACTCCAGATGGGAAATTTAGTACAATTTTAAACTAATTGTTCTATCTGAAACTATGTGTCTGATACTGTGCCAGGAGAAACGCCTGTTCTCTGAAATCTGTGGCGATGCCACTCGAAACTGTATGTGTTCGACGAAACTCAGTGGCCGACATTTTGAGAGAGGAAACTCCCGATGCGAAACTTAGTTCCATTTTAAACTAATTGTTCTATCTGAAACTAAGTGTTCGTCACTGTGCCAGGAGAAGCGCCTGTTCTCTGAAATCTGTGGCGATGCTACTGGAAACCGTATGTGTTCGTCGAAACTAAGCGGTCGACCTTGTGAGAGAGGAAACTCCAGATGCGAAAATTAGTTCCATTTTAAACTAATTGTTCTATCTGAAACTAAGTGTTCGATACTGTGCCAGGAGAAGCGCCTGTTCTCTGAAATCTGTGGCGATGCCACTCGAAACCGTATGTGTTCGACGAAACTAAGTGGTCGACCTTGTGAGAGAGGAAACTCCAGATGCGAAACTTAGTACCATTTGAAACTAATTGTTCAATCTGAAACTAAGTATTCGATAGTGTGACAGGAGAAGCGCCTGCTCTGTGAAATCTGTTGTGATGCTACTCGAAACCGTATGTGTTCGACGAAACTAAGTGGTCGACCTTGTGAGAGAGGAAACTCCAGATGCGAAACTTAGTACCATTTGAAACTAATTGTTCTATCTGAAACTAAGTATTCGATAGTGTGACAGGAGAAGCGCCTGCTCTGTGAAATCTGTTGTGATGCTACTCGAAACCGTATGTGTTCGACGAAACTAAGTGGTCGACCTTGTGAGAGAGGAAAATCCAGAGGCGAAACTTAGTTCCATTTTAAACTAATTGTTCTATCTGAATCTAAGTGTTCGATACTGTGCCAGGAGAAGCGCCTGTTCTCTGAAATCTGTGGCGATGCTTCTCGAAACCGTATGTGTTCGACGAAACTAAGTGGTCGATCTTGTGAGAGAGGAAACTCCAGATGCGAAACTTAGTTCCATTTAAAACTAATTGCTCTATCTGAAACTAAGTGTACGATACTGTGCCAGGAGAAGCGCCTGTTCCCTGAAATCTGTGGCGATGCCACATGAAACCGTAAGTGTTCGACGAAACTAAGTGGTCGACCTTGTGGGAGAGGAAACTCTAGATGCGAAATTTAGTTCGATTTTAAACTAATTGTTCTATCTGAACCTAAGTGTTCGATACTGTGCCAGGAGAAGCGCCTGTTCTCTGACATCTGTGGCAATGCTACTCGATACCGTATGCGTTCGACGAAATTAAGTGGTCGCCTTGTGAGGGAAGAAACTCCAGATGGGAAATTTAGTACAATTTTAAACTAATTGTTCTATCTGAAACTATGTGTCTGATACTGTGCCAGGAGAAACGCCTGTTCTCTGAAATCTGTGGCGATGCCACTCGAAACTGTATGTGTTCGACGAAACTCAGTGGCCGACATTTTGAGAGAGGAAACTCCCGATGCGAAACTTAGTTCCATTTTAAACTAATTGTTCTATCTGAAACTAAGTGTTCGTCACTGTGCCAGGAGAAGCGCCTGTTCTCTGAAATCTGTGGCGATGCTACTGGAAACCGTATGTGTTCGTCGAAACTAAGCGGTCGACCTTGTGAGAGAGGAAACTCCAGATGCGAAAATTAGTTCCATTTTAAACTAATTGTTCTATCTGAAACTAAGTGTTCGATACTGTGCCAGGAGAAGCGCCTGTTCTCTGAAATCTGTGGCGATGCCACTCGAAACCGTATGTGTTCGACGAAACTAAGTGGTCGACCTTGTGAGAGAGGAAACTCCAGATGCGAAACTTAGTACCATTTGAAACTAATTGTTCAATCTGAAACTAAGTATTCGATAGTGTGACAGGAGAAGCGCCTGCTCTGTGAAATCTGTTGTGATGCTACTCGAAACCGTATGTGTTCGACGAAACTAAGTGGTCGACCTTGTGAGAGAGGAAACTCCAGATGCGAAACTTAGTACCATTTGAAACTAATTGTTCTATCTGAAACTAAGTATTCGATAGTGTGACAGGAGAAGCGCCTGCTCTGTGAAATCTGTTGTGATGCTACTCGAAACCGTATGTGTTCGACGAAACTAAGTGGTCGACCTTGTGAGAGAGGAAAATCCAGAGGCGAAACTTAGTTCCATTTTAAACTAATTGTTCTATCTGAATCTAAGTGTTCGATACTGTGCCAGGAGAAGCGCCTGTTCTCTGAAATCTGTGGCGATGCTTCTCGAAACCGTATGTGTTCGACGAAACTAAGTGGTCGATCTTGTGAGAGAGGAAACTCCAGATGCGAAACTTAGTTCCATTTAAAACTAATTGCTCTATCTGAAACTAAGTGTACGATACTGTGCCAGGAGAAGCGCCTGTTCTCTGAAATCTGTGGCGATGCCACTCGAAACCGTATGTGTTCGACGAAACTAAGTGGCCGACCTTGTGAGAGAGGAAACTCCAGATGCGAAACTTAGTTCCATTTTATACTAATTGTTCTATCTGAAACTAAGTGTTCGATACTGTGCCAGGAGAAGCGCCTGTTCTCTGAAATCTGTGGCGATGTTACTCGAAACCATATGTGTTCGACGAAACTAAGTGGCCGACGTTGTGCGAGAGGAAACTTCAGATGCGAAACTTAGTTCCATTTTAAACCAAATGTTCCATCTGAAACTAAGTGTTCGATACTGTGCCAGCAGAAGCGCCTGTCCTCTGAAATCTGTGGCGATGCCACTCGAAACCGCATGTGTTCGACGAAACTAAGTGGCTGACCTTCTGAGAGAGGAAACTCCAGATGCGAAACATAGTTCCATTTTAATCTAATTGTTCTATCTGTAACTAAGTGTTCGATAATGTGCCAGGAGAAGCGTCTGTTCTCTGAAATCTGTGGCGATGCCACTCGAAACCGTATGTGTTTGACGAAACTAAGTGGTCCACCTTGCGAAAAAGGAAACTCCAAATGCGAAATTTAGGTCCATTTTAAACTAATTGTTCTCTCTGAAACTAAGTGTTCGATACTGTGCCAGGAGAAGCAACTGTTATCTGAAATCTGTGGCGATACCACTCGAAACCGCATGTGTTCGACGAAACTAAGTGGCCGACCTTCTGAGAGAGGAAACTCCAGATGCGAAACATAGTTCCATTTTAATCTAATTGTTCTATCTGTAACTAAGTGTTCGATAATGTGCCAGGAGAAGCGTCTGTTCTCTGAAATCTGTGGCGATGCCACTCGAAACCGTATGTGTTGGACGAAACTAAGTGGTTGACCTTGTGAGAGAGCATACTCCAGATACGAAACATAGTTCCATTTTAAACTAATTGTTCTATCTGATACTAAGTATTCGATACTGTGCCAGGAGAAGCGTCTGTTCTCTGAAATCGGTGGCGATGCTACTCGAGACCGTATGTGTTTGGCGAAACTACGTGGTCAACCTTGTAAGAGAGGAAACTCCAGATGCGAAACTTAGTACCCTTTTAAACTAATCCTTCTATCTGAATCTAAGTGTTCGATACTGTGCCAGTAGAAGCGCCTGCTCTCTGAAATCTGTGGCGATGCTACTCGAAACCGTATGTGTTCGACGATACTCAGTGGTCGACCTTGTGAGAGAGGAAACTCCTGATGCGAAACTTAGTTCCATTTTAAACTAATTGTTCTATCTGACACTAAGTGTTCGATAATGTCCCAGGAGAAACTCCGGTTCTGCGAAATCTGCGGCGATACCACTCGAAACCGTATGTGTTCGACGAAACAAAGTAGTTGACCTTGTGAGAGAGGAAACTCCAAATGCGAAACTTAGTTCCATTTTAAACTAATTCTTCTATCTGAAACTAAGTGTTCGATACTGTGCCAGGAGAAGCGCCTGCTCTCTGAAATCTGTGGCGATGCTACTCGAAACCGTATGTGTTCGACGAAACTCAGTGGTCGACCTTGTGAGAGAGGAAACTCCTGATGCGAAACTTAGTTCCATTTTAAACTAATTGTTCTATCTGACACTAAGTGTTCGATAATGTCCCAGGAGAAACTCCGGTTCTGCGAAATCTGCGGCGATACCACTCGAAACCGTATGTGTTCGACGAAACAAAGTAGTTGACCTTGTGAGAGAGGAAACTCCAAATGCGAAACTTAGTTCCATTTTAAACTAATTGTTGTATCTGATACTAAGTGTTCGATACTGTGCCAGGAGAAGCGCCTGTTCTCTGAAATCTGTGGCGATGCTACTCGAAACCATATGTGTTCGACGAAACTAAGTGGCCGACGTTGTGCGAGAGGAAACTTCAGATGCGAAACTTAGTTCCATTTTAAACCAAATGTTCCATCTGAAACTAAGTGTTCGATACTGTGCCAGGAGAAGCGCCTGTCCTCTGAAATCTGTGGCGATGCAACTCGAAACCGTATGTGTTCGACCAAACTAAGTGGTCGACCTTGTGAGAGAGGAAACCCCGGATGCGAAACTTAGTTCCATTTTAAACTAATTGTTCTATCTGAAACTAAGTGTTCGTCACTGTGCCAGGAGAAGCGCCTGTTCTCTGAAATCTGTGGCGATGCCACTCGAAACCGTATGTGTTCGACGAAACTAAGCGGTCGACCTTGTGAGAGAGGAAACTCCAGATGCGAAAATTAGTACCATTTGAAACTAATTGTTCTATCTGAAACTAAGTATTCGATAGTGTGACAGGAGAAGCGCCTGTTCTCTGAAATCTGTGGCGATGCCACTCGAAACCGTATGTGTTTGACGAAACTAAGTGGTCCACCTTGCGAGAGAGGAAACTCCAAATGCGAAACTTAGTTCCATTTTAAACTAATTGTTCTCTCTGAAACTAAGTGTTCGATACTGTGCCAGGAGAAGCAACTGTTATCTGAAATCTGTGGCGATACCACTCGAAACCGCATGTGTTCGACGAAACTAAGTGGCCGACCTTCTGAGAGAGGAAACTCCAGATGCGAAACATAGTTCCATTTTAAACTAATTGTTCTATCTGTAACTAAGTGTTCGATAATGTGCCAGGAGAAGCGTCTGTTCTCTGAAATCTGTGGCGATGCCACTCGAAACCGTATGTGTTCGACCAAACTAAGTGGTCGACCTTGTGAGAGAGGAAACCCCGGATGCGAAACTTAGTTCCATTTTAAACTAATTGTTCTATCTGAAACTAAGTGTTCGTCACTGTGCCAGGAGAAGCGCCTGTTCTCTGAAATCTGTGGCTATGCTACTCGAAACCGTATGTGTTCGTCGAAACTAAGCGGTCGACCTTGTGAGAGAGGAAACTCCAGATGCGAAAATTAGTTCCATTTTAAACAAATTGTTCTATCTGAAACTAAGTGTTCCATACTGTGCCAGGAGAAGCGCCTGTTCTCTGAAATCTGTGGCGATGCCACTCGAAACCGTATGTGTTTGACGAAACTAAGTGGTCCACCTTGCGAGAGAGGAAACTCCAAATGCGAAACTTAGTTCCATTTTAAACTAATTGTTCTATCTGAAACTAAGTGTTCGATACTGTGCCAGGAGAAGCGCCTGTTCTGTGAAATCTGTGGCGATGCCACTCGAAACCGTATGTGTTCGACGAAACTAAGTGGTCGACCTTGTGAGAGAGGAAACTCCAGATGCGAAACTTAGTACCATTTGAAACTAATTGTTCTATCTGAAACTAAGTATTCGATAGTGTGACAGGAGAAGCGCCTGCTCTGTGAAATCTGTTGTGATGCTACTCGAAACCGTATGTGTTCGACGAAACTAAGTGGTCGACCTTGTGAGAGAGGAAAATCCAGAGGCGAAACTTAGTTCCATTTTAAACTAATTGTTCTATCTGAATCTAAGTGTTCGATACTGTGCCAGGAGAAGCGCCTGTTCTCTGAAATCTGTGGCGATGCTTCTCGAAACCGTATGTGTTCGACGAAACTAAGTGGTCGATCTTGTGAGAGAGGAAACTCCAGATGCGAAACTTAGTTCCATTTAAAACTAATTGCTCTATCTGAAACTAAGTGTACGATACTGTGCCAGGAGAAGCGCCTGTTCCCTGAAATCTGTGGCGATGCCACATGAAACCGTAAGTGTTCGACGAAACTAAGTGGTCGACCTTGTGGGAGAGGAAACTCTAGATGCGAAATTTAGTTCGATTTTAAACTAATTGTTCTATCTGAACCTAAGTGTTCGATACTGTGCCAGGAGAAGCGCCTGTTCTCTGACATCTGTGGCAATGCTACTCGATACCGTATGCGTTCGACGAAATTAAGTGGTCGCCTTGTGAGGGAAGAAACTCCAGATGGGAAATTTAGTACAATTTTAAACTAATTGTTCTATCTGAAACTATGTGTCTGATACTGTGCCAGGAGAAACGCCTGTTCTCTGAAATCTGTGGCGATGCCACTCGAAACTGTATGTGTTCGACGAAACTCAGTGGCCGACATTTTGAGAGAGGAAACTCCCGATGCGAAACTTAGTTCCATTTTAAACTAATTGTTCTATCTGAAACTAAGTTTTCGATACTGTGCCAGGAGAAGCGCCTGCTCTCTAAAATCTGTGGCGATGATACTCGAAACCGTATGTGTTCGACGAATCTAAATGGCCGACCTTGTGAGAGAGGAAACTCCAGATGCGAAACTTAGTTCCATTTTAAACTAATTTTTCTATCTGAAACTAAGTGTTCGATACTGTGCCAGGAGAAGCGCCTGCTCTCTAAAAACTGTGGCGATGCTACTCGAAACCGTATGTGTTCGACGAATCTAAATGGCCGACCTTGTGAGAGAGGAAACTCCAGATGCGAAACTTAGTTACATTTTAAACTAATTCTTCTATCTGAAAGTGTTCGATACTGTGCCAGGCGAAGCGCCAGTTCTCTGAAATCTGTCGCGATGCCACTCGAAACCATATGTGTTCGACGAAACTAAGTGGCCGACCTTGTGCGAGAGGAAACTTCAGATGCGAAACTTAGTTCCATTTTAAACCAAATGTTCCATCTGAAACTAAGTGTTCGATACTGTGCCAGGAGAAGCGCCTGTTCTCTGAAATCTGTGGCGATGCCACTCGAAACCGTATGTGTTCCACAAAACTAAGTGGTCGCCATTGTGAGAGAGGAAACCCCGGATGCGAAACTTAGTTCCATTTTAAACTAATTGTTCTATCTGTAACTAAGTGTTCGATAATGTGCCAGGAGAAGCGTCTGTTCTCTGAAATCTGTGGCGATGCCACTCGAAACCGTATGTGTTCGACCAAACTAAGTGGTCGACCTTGTGAGAGAGGAAACCCCGGATGCGAAACTTAGTTCCATTTTAAACTAATTGTTCTATCTGAAACTAAGTGTTCGTCACTGTGCCAGGAGAAGCGCCTGTTCTCTGAAATCTGTGGCGATGCTACTGGAAACCGTATGTGTTCGTCGAAACTAAGCGGTCGACCTTGTGAGAGAGGAAACTCCAGATGCGAAAATTAGTTCCATTTTAAACAAATTGTTCTATCTGAAACTAAGTGTTCCATACTGTGCCAGGAGAAGCGCCTGTTCTCTGAAATCTGTGGCGATGCCACTCGAAACCGTATGTGTTTGACGAAACTAAGTGGTCCACCTTGCGAGAGAGGAAACTCCAAATGCGAAACTTAGTTCCATTTTAAACTAATTGTTCTATCTGAAACTAAGTGTTCGATACTGTGCCAGGAGAAGCGCCTGTTCTCTGAAATCTGTGGCGATGCCACTCGAAACCGTATGTGTTCGACGAAACTAAGTGGTCGACCTTGTGAGAGAGGAAACTCCAGATGCGAAACTTAGTACCATTTGAAACTAATTGTTCAATCTGAAACTAAGTATTCGATAGTGTGACAGGAGAAGCGCCTGCTCTGTGAAATCTGTTGTGATGCTACTCGAAACCGTATGTGTTCGACGAAACTAAGTGGTCGACCTTGTGAGAGAGGAAACTCCAGATGCGAAACTTAGTACCATTTGAAACTAATTGTTCTATCTGAAACTAAGTATTCGATAGTGTGACAGGAGAAGCGCCTGCTCTGTGAAATCTGTTGTGATGCTACTCGAAACCGTATGTGTTCGACGAAACTAAGTGGTCGACCTTGTGAGAGAGGAAAATCCAGAGGCGAAACTTAGTTCCATTTTAAACTAATTGTTCTATCTGAATCTAAGTGTTCGATACTGTGCCAGGAGAAGCGCCTGTTCTCTGAAATCTGTGGCGATGCTTCTCGAAACCGTATGTGTTCGACGAAACTAAGTGGTCGATCTTGTGAGAGAGGAAACTCCAGATGCGAAACTTAGTTCCATTTAAAACTAATTGCTCTATCTGAAACTAAGTGTACGATACTGTGCCAGGAGAAGCGCCTGTTCCCTGAAATCTGTGGCGATGCCACATGAAACCGTAAGTGTTCGACGAAACTAAGTGGTCGACCTTGTGGGAGAGGAAACTCTAGATGCGAAATTTAGTTCGATTTTAAACTAATTGTTCTATCTGAACCTAAGTGTTCGATACTGTGCCAGGAGAAGCGCCTGTTCTCTGACATCTGTGGCAATGCTACTCGATACCGTATGCGTTCGACGAAATTAAGTGGTCGCCTTGTGAGGGAAGAAACTCCAGATGGGAAATTTAGTACAATTTTAAACTAATTGTTCTATCTGAAACTATGTGTCTGATACTGTGCCAGGAGAAACGCCTGTTCTCTGAAATCTGTGGCGATGCCACTCGAAACTGTATGTGTTCGACGAAACTCAGTGGCCGACATTTTGAGAGAGGAAACTCCCGATGCGAAACTTAGTTCCATTTTAAACTAATTGTTCTATCTGAAACTAAGTTTTCGATACTGTGCCAGGAGAAGCGCCTGCTCTCTAAAATCTGTGGCGATGATACTCGAAACCGTATGTGTTCGACGAATCTAAATGGCCGACCTTGTGAGAGAGGAAACTCCAGATGCGAAACTTAGTTCCATTTTAAACTAATTTTTCTATCTGAAACTAAGTGTTCGATACTGTGCCAGGAGAAGCGCCTGCTCTCTAAAAACTGTGGCGATGCTACTCGAAACCGTATGTGTTCGACGAATCTAAATGGCCGACCTTGTGAGAGAGGAAACTCCAGATGCGAAACTTAGTTACATTTTAAACTAATTCTTCTATCTGAAAGTGTTCGATACTGTGCCAGGCGAAGCGCCAGTTCTCTGAAATCTGTGGCGATGCCACTCGAAACCATATGTGTTCGACGAAACTAAGTGGCCGACCTTGTGCGAGAGGAAACTTCAGATGCGAAACTTAGTTCCATTTTAAACCAAATGTTCCATCTGAAACTAAGTGTTCGATACTGTGCCAGGAGAAGCGCCTGTTCTCTGAAATCTGTGGCGATGCCACTCGAAACCGTATGTGTTCGACAAAACTAAGTGGTCGCCATTGTGAGAGAGGAAACCCCGGATGCGAAACTTAGTTCTATTTTAAACTAATTGTTCTATCTGAAACTAAGTGTTCGTCACTGTGCCAGGAGAAGCGCCTTTTCTCTGAAATCTGTGGCGATGCTACTCGAAACCGTATGTGTTCGTCGAAACTAAGCGGTCGACCTTGTGAGAGAGGAAACTCCAGATGCGAAACTTAGTTCCATTTTAAACTAATTGTTCTATCTGAAACTAATTGTTCGATACTGTGCCAGGAGAAGCGCCTGTTCTCTGAAATCTGTGGCGATGCCACTCGAAGCCGTATGTGTTCGACGAAACTAAGTGGTCCACCTTGCGAGGGAGGAAACTCCAAATGCGAAATTTAGTTCCATTTTAAACTAATTGTTCTCTCTGAAACTAACTGTTCGATACTTTGCCAGGAGAAGCGCCAGTTCTCTGAAATGTGTGGCGATGCCACTCGGAACCGTATGTGTTCGACCAAACTAAGTCGTCCAGCTTGTGGGAGAGGAAACTCCAGATGCGAAGTTTTGGTCCATTTTAAACTAATTGTTCTATAAGATATTAAGTGTTCGATACAGTGCCAGGAGAAGCAACTGTTATCTGAAATCTGTGGCGATACCACTCGAAACCGCATATGTTCGACGAAACTAAGTGGCCGACCTTGTGAGAGAGGAAACTCCAGATGCGAAACTTAGTTCCATTTTATACTAATTGTTCTATCTGAAACTAAGTGTTCGATACTGTGCCAGGAGAAGCGCCTGTTCTCTGAAATCTGTGGCGATGCTACTCGAAACCGTATGTGTTCGTCGAAACTAAGCGGTCGACCTTGTGAGAGAGGAAATTCCAGATGCGAAACTTAGTTCCAATTTAAACTAATTGTTCGATCTGAAACTAAGTGTTCGTCACTGTGCCAGCAGAAGCGCCTGTTCGCTGAAATCTGTGGCGATTCCACTCGAAACCGTATGTGTTCGGCCAAACTAAGTGGTCGACCTTGTGAGAGAGGAAACCCCGGATGCGAAACTTAGTTCCATTTTAAACTAATTGTTCTATCTGAAACTAAGTGTTCGTCACTGTGCCAGGAGAAGCGCCTGTTCTCTGAAATCTGTGGCGATGCCACTCGAAACCGTATGTGTTTGACGAAACTAAGTGGTCCACCTTGCGATAGAGGAAACTCCAAATGCGAAACTTAGGTCCATTTTAAACTAATTGTTCTCTCTGAAACTAAGTGTTCGATACTGTGCCAGGAGAAGCAACTGTTATCTGAAATCTGAGGCGATGCCACTCGAAACCGCATGTGTTCGACGAAACTAAGTGGCCGACCTTCTGAGAGAGGAAACTCCAGATGCGAAACATAGTTCCATTTTAAACTAATTGTTCTATCTGTAACTAAGTGTTCGATAATTTGCCAGGAGAAGCGTCTGTTCTCTGAAATCTGTGGCGATGCCACTCGAAACCGTATGTGTTGGACGAAACTAAGTGGTTGACCTTGTGAGAGAGCATACTCCAGATACGAAACATAGTTCCATTTTAAACTAATTGTTCTATCTGATACTAAGTGTTCGATACTGTGCCAGGAGAAGCGTCTGTTCTCTGAAATCGGTGGCGATGCTACTCGAGACCGTATGTGTTTGACGAAACTACGTGGTCAACCTTGTCAGAGAGGAAACTCCAGATGCGAAACTTAGTACCCTTTTAAACTAATTCTTCTATCTGAATCTAAGTGTCCGATACTGTGCCAGGAGAAGCGCCTGCTCTCTGAAATCTGTGGCGATGCTACTCGAAACCGTATGTGTTCGACGAAACTCAGTGGTCGACCTTGTGAGAGAGGAAATTCCAGATGCGAAACTTAGTTCCATTTTAAACTAATTGTTCTATCTGACACTAAGTGTTCGATAATGTCCCAGGAGAAACTCCGGTTCTGCGAAATCTGCGGCGATACCACTCGAAACCGTATGTGTTCGACGAAACAAAGTAGTTGACCTTGTGAGAGAGGAAACTCCAAATGCGAAACTTAGTTCCATTTTAAACTAATTCTTCTATCTGAAACTAAGTGTTCGATACTGTGCTAGGAGAAGCGCCTGTTCTCTGAAATCTGTGGCGATGCCACTCGAAACCGTATGTGTTCGACCAAACTAAGTGGTCGACCTTGTGAGAGAGGAAACTTCAGATGCGAAACTTAGTTCCATTTTAAACCAAATGTTCCATCTGAAACTAAGTGTTCGATACTGTGCCAGGAGAAGCGCCTGTCCTCTGAAATCTGTGGCGATGCCACTCGAAACCGTATGTGTTCGACCAAACTAAGTGGTCGACCTTGTGAGAGAGGAAACCCCGGATGCGAAACTTAGTTCCATTTTAAACTAATTGTTCTATCTGAAACTAAGTGTTCGTCACTGTGCCAGGAGAAGCGCCTGTTCTCTGAAATCTGTGGCGATGCTACTCGAAACCGTATGTGTTCGTCGAAACTAAGCGGTCGACCTTGTGAGAGAGGAAACTCCAGATGCGAAAATTAGTTCCATTTTAAACTAATTGTTCTATGTGAAACTAAGTGTTCCATACTGTGCCAGGAGAAGCGCCTGTTCTCTGAAATCTGTGGCGATGCCACTCGAAACCGTATGTGGTGGACGAAACTAAGTGGTTGACCTTGTGAGAGAGCATACTCCAGATACGAAACATAGTTCCATTTTAAACTAATTGTTCTATCTGATACTAAGTGTTCGATACTGTGCCAGGAGAAGCGTCTGTTCTCTGAAATCGGTGGCGATGCTACTCGAGACCGTATGTGTTTGACGAAACTACGTGGTCAACCTTGTCAGAGAGGAAACTCCAGATGCGAAACTTAGTTCCATTTTAAACTAATTGTTCTATCTGACACTAAGTGTTCGATAATGTCCCAGGAGAAACTCCGGTTCTGCGAAATCTGCGGCGATACCACTCGAAACCGTATGAGTTCGACGAAACAAAGTAGTTGACCTTGTGAGAGAGGAAACTCCAAATGCGAAACTTAGTTCCATTTTAAACTAATTCTTCTATCTGAAACTAAGTGTTCGATACTGTGCTAGGAGAAGCGCCTGTTCTCTGAAATCTGTGGCGATGCCACTCGAAACCGTATGTGTTCGACCAAACTAAGTGGTCGACCTTGTGAGAGAGGAAACTTCAGATGCGAAACTTAGTTCCATTTTAAACCAAATGTTCCATCTGAAACTAAGTATTCGATACTGTGCCAGGAGAAGCGCCTGTCCTCTGAAATCTGTGGCGATGCCACTCGAAACCGTATGTGTTCGACCAAACTAAGTGGTCGACCTTGTGAGAGAGGAAACCCCGGATGCGAAACTTAGTTCCATTTTAAACTAATTGTTCTATCTGAAACTAAGTGTTCGTCACTGTGCCAGGAGAAGCGCCTGTTCTCTGAAATCTGTGGCGATGCTACTCGAAACCGTATGTGTTCGTCGAAACTAAGCGGTCGACCTTGTGAGAGAGGAAACTCCAGATGCGAAAATTAGTTCCATTTTAAACTAATTGTTCTATGTGAAACTAAGTGTTCCATACTGTGCCAGGAGAAGCGCCTGTTCTCTGAAATCTGTGGCGATGCCACTCGAAACCGTATGTGGTGGACGAAACTAAGTGGTTGACCTTGTGAGAGAGCATACTCCAGATACGAAACATAGTTCCATTTTAAACTAATTGTTCTATCTGATACTAAGTGTTCGATACTGTGCCAGGAGAAGCGTCTGTTCTCTGAAATCGGTGGCGATGCTACTCGAGACCGTATGTGTTTGACGAAACTACGTGGTCAACCTTGTCAGAGAGGAAACTCCAGATGCGAAACTTAGTTCCATTTTAAACTAATTGTTCTATCTGACACTAAGTGTTCGATAATGTCCCAGGAGAAACTCCGGTTCTGCGAAATCTGCGGCGATACCACTCGAAACCGTATGAGTTCGACGAAACAAAGTAGTTGACCTTGTGAGAGAGGAAACTCCAAATGCGAAACTTAGTTCCATTTTAAACTAATTCTTCTATCTGAAACTAAGTGTTCGATACTGTGCTAGGAGAAGCGCCTGTTCTCTGAAATCTGTGGCGATGCCACTCGAAACCGTATGTGTTCGACCAAACTAAGTGGTCGATCTTGTGAGAGAGGAAACTTCAGATGCGAAACTTAGTTCCATTTTAAACCAAATGTTCCATCTGAAACTAAGTGTTCGATACTGTGCCAGGAGAAGCGCCTGTCCTCTGAAATCTGTGGCGATGCCACTCGAAACCGTATGTGTTCGACCAAACTAAGTGGTCGACCTTGTGAGAGAGGAAACCCCGGATGCGAAACTTAGTTCCATTTTAAACTAATTGTTCTATCTGAAACTAAGTGTTCGTCACTGTGCCAGGAGAAGCGCCTGTTCTCTGAAATCTGTGGCGATGCTACTCGAAACCGTATGTGTTCGTCGAAACTAAGCGGTCGACCTTGTGAGAGAGGAAACTCCAGATGCGAAAATTAGTTCCATTTTAAAGTAATTGTTCTATGTGAAACTAAGTGTTCCATACTGTGCCAGGAGAAGCGCCTGTTCTCTGAAATCTGTGGCGATGCCACTCGAAACCGTATGTGTTGGACGAAACTAAGTGGTTGACCTTGTGAGAGAGCATACTCCAGATACGAAACATAGTTCCATTTTAAACTAATTGTTCTATCTGATACTAAGTGTTCGATACTGTGCCAGGAGAAGCGTCTGTTCTCTGAAATCGGTGGCGATGCTACTCGAGACCGTATGTGTTTGACGAAACTACGTGGTCAACCTTGTCAGAGAGGAAGCTCCAGATGCGAAACTTAGTACCCTTTTAAACTAATTCTTCTATCTGAATCTAAGTGTTCGATAATGTCCCAGGAGAAGCTCCGGTTCTGCGAAATCTGCGGCGATACCACTCGAAACCGTATGTGTTCGACGAAACAAAGTAGTTGACCTTGTGAGAGAGGAAACTCCAAATGCGAAACTTAGTTCCATTTTAAACTAATTCTTCTATCTGAAACTAAGTGTTCGATACTGTGCCAGGAGAAGCGCCTGCTCTCTGAAATCTGTGGCGATGCTACTCGAAACCGTATGTGTTCCACGAAACTCAGTGGTCGACCTTGTGAGAGAGGAAACTCCTGATGCGAAACTTAGTTCCATTTTAAACTAATTGTTCTATCTGACACTAAGTGTTCGATAATGTCCCAGGAGAAGCTCCGGTTCTGCGAAATCTGCGGCGATACCACTCGAAACCGTATGTGTTCGACGAAACAAAGTAGTTGACCTTGTGAGAGAGGAAACTCCAAATGCGAAACTTAGTTCCATTTTAAACTAATGCTTCTATCTGAAAGTAAGTGTTCGATACTGTGCTAGGAGAAGCGCCTGTTCTCTGAAATCTGTGGCGATTCCACTCGAAACCGTATGTGTTCGGCCAAACTAAGTGGTCGACCTTGTGAGAGAGGAAACCCCGGATGCGAAAATTAGTTCCATTTTATACTAATTATTCTATCTGAAACTAAGTGTTCGATACTGTGCCAGCAGAAGCGCCTGTTCTCTGAAATCTGTGGCGATGCTACTCGAAACCATATGTGTTCGACGAAACTAAGTGGCCGACGTTGTGCGAGAGGAAACTTCAGATGCGAAACTTAGTTCCATTTTAAACCAAATGTTCCATCTGAAACTAAGTGTTCGATACTGTGCCAGGAGAAGCGCCTGTCCTCTGAAATCTGTGGCGATGCCACTCGAAACCGTATGTGTTCGACCAAACTAAGTGGTCGACCTTGTGAGAGAGGAAACCACGGATGCGAAACTTAGTTCCATTTTAAACTAATTGTTCTATCTGAAACTAAGTGTTCGTCACTGTGCCAGGAGAAGCGCCTGTTCTCTGAAATCTGTGGCGATGCTACTCGAAACCGTATGTGTTCGTCGAAACTAAGCGGTCGACCTTGTGAGAGAGGAAACTCCAGATGCGAAAATTAGTTCCATTTTAAACTAATTGTTCTATGTGAAACTAAGTGTTCCATACTGTGCCAGGAGAAGCGCCTGTTCTCTGAAATCTGTGGCGATGCCACTCGAAACCGTATGTGTTTGACGAAACTAAGTGGTCCACCTTGCGAGAGAGGAAACTCCAAATGCGAAATTTAGGTCCATTTTAAACTAATTGTTCTCTCTGAAACTAAGTGTTCGATACTGTGCCAGGAGAAGCAACTGTTATCTGAAATCTGTGGCGATACCACTCGAAACCGCATGTGTTCGACGAAACTAAGTGGCCGACCTTCTGAGAGAGGAAACTCCAGATGCGAAACATAGTTCCATTTTAAACTATTGTTCTATCTGTAACTAAGTGTTCGATAGTGTGCCAGGAAAAGCTCTTCTTCTCTGAAATCTGTGGCGATGCTACTCGAAACCGTATGTGTTCGACAAAACCAAGTGGTCGACCTTGTGAGAGAGGAAACTCCAGATGCGAAGCTTAGTTCGATTTTAAACTAATAGTTCTATCTGATACTAAGTGTTCGATACTGTGCCAGGAGAAGCGCCTGTTCTCTGAAATGTGTGACGATGCCACTCGAAACCGTATGTGTTCGACGAAACTAAGTGGTCCACCTTGTGAGAGAGGAAACTCCAAATGCGAAAAATAGTTCCATTTTAAACTAATTGTTCTATCTGAAACTAAGTGTTCGATACTGTGCCAGGAGAAGCGCCTGTTCTCTGAAATCTGTGGCGATGCCACTCGAAACCGTATGTGTTCGACGAAACTAGGTCGTCGATCTTGTGAGAGAGGAAACTCCAGATTTGAAGCTTAGTTCCATTTAAAACTAATTGTTCCATCTGAAACTAAGTGTTCGATACTGTGCCAGGAGAAGCGCCTGTTCTCTGAAATCTGTGCCGATACCACTCGAAACCGTATGTGTTCGACGAAACTAAGTGGCCGACCTTGTGAGAGAGGAAACTCCAGATGCGAAACATATTTCCATTTTAAACTAATTGTTCTATCTGAAACTAAGTGTTCGATACCGTGCCAGGAGAAGCGCCTGTTCTCTGAAATGTGTGGCGACGCCGCTCGAAACCGTATGTGTTCGACGAAACTAAGTTGTCGACCTTGTGAGAGAGGAAACTCCAAATGCGAAACTTAATTCCATATTAAAATAATTGTTCTATCTGAAACTAAGTGTTCGAAAGTGTGCCAGGAGAAACGCCGGTTCTCTGAAATCTGAGGCGATGCCACTCGAAACCGTATTTGTTCGACGAAACTAAGTTGTCGACCTTGTGAGAGAGGAAACTCCAAATGCGAAACTTAATCCTATTTTAAAATAATTGTTCTATATGATATTAAGTGTTCGATACTGTGCCAGGAGAAGCGCCCGTTCTCTGAAATCTGTGGCGATGCTACTCGAAACCGTATGTGTTCGTCGAAACTAAGCGGTCGACCTTGTGAGAGAGGAAACTCCAGATGCGAAACTTAGTTCCATTTTAAACTAATTGTTCTATCTGAAACTAAGTGTTCGTTACTGTGCCAGGAGAAGCGCCTGTCTCTGAAATCTGTGGCGATGCTACTCGAAACCGTATGTGTTCGACGAAAATAAGTGCTCGACCTGTGGTAGAGGAAACTCCAGATGCGAAACTTAGTTCCATTTTAAACTAATTGTTATATCTGAAACTAAGTGTTCGATACTGTGCCAGGAGAAACGCCGTTCTGCGAAATCTGTGGCGATACCACTCGAAACCGTATGTGTTCGAGGAAACTAAGTGGTTGATCTTGTGAGAGAGGAAATTCCAAATGCGAAGCTTAGTTCCATTTTAAACTAATTGTTCTATCTGAAACTAAGTGTTCGATACTGTGCCAGGAGAAGCGCCTGTTCTCTGAAATGTGTGGCGATGCCACTCGAAACCGTATGTGTTCGACGAAACTAAGTGGTCGACCTTGTGGGAGAGGAAACTCCAGATGCGGAACTTAGTTCCATTTTAAACTCATTGTTCTATCTGAAACTAAGTGTTCGTTACTGTGCCAGGAGAAGCGCCTGTTCTCTGAAATCTGTGGCGATGCTACTCGAAACCGTATGTGCTCGACGAAACTAAGTGGTCGACCGTGTGAGGGAGGAAACTCCAAATGCGAAACATAGTTTCATTTTAAACTAAATGTTCTATCTGAAACTAAGTGTTCGATACTGTGCCAGGAGAAGCGCCTGTTCTCTGAAATCTGTCGCGATGCTACTCGGAACCGTATGTGTTCGACGAAACTAAGTGGCCGACCTTGTGAGAGAGGAAACTCCAGATGCGAAACTTAGTTCCATTTTAAACTAATTGTTCTATCTGAAACCAAGTGTTCGATAGTGGGCCAGGAGAAGCGCCTGTTCTCTGAAATCTATGGCGATGCCACTCGAAAGCGTATGTGTTCGACGAAACTAAGTGATCTGACGACCTTGTGAGAGAGGAAATTCCAGATGCGAAACTTAGTTCCATTGTAAACTAATTGTTCTATCTGAAACTAAGTGTTCGAAACTGTGCCAGGAGAAGCGCCTGTTCTCTGAAATCTGTCGCGATGCTACTCGGAACCGTATGTGTTCGAAGAAACTAAGTGGTCGACCTTCTGAGAGAGGAAACTCCAGATGCGAAACTTAGTTCCATTTTAAACTACTTTTTCTATCGGAAACTAAGTGTTCTATACTGTGCCAGGAGAAGCGCCTGTTCTCTGAAATCTGTGGCGATGCCACTCGAAACCGTATGTGTTCGACGTACGTAAGTGGCCGACCTTGTGAGAGAGGAAACTCCAGATGCGAACTTAGTTCCATTTTAAACTAATTGTTCTATCTGAAACTAAGTGTTCGATATTCTGCCAGGGGAAGCGCCTGTTCTCTGAAATCTGTGGCGATGCTACTCGAAACCGTACGTGTTCGACGAAACTAAGTTGTTGACCTTGTGAGAGAGGATACTCCAGATGCGAAACATAGTTCCATTTTAAACTAATTGTTCTGTCTGACATAAGTGTTCGATACTGTGCCAGGAGAAGCGCCTGCTCTCTGAAATCTGTGGCGATGCTACACGAAACCGTATGTGTTCGACGAAACTAAATGGTCGACTTTGTGAGAGAGGAAACTCCAGATGCGAAAGTTAGTTCCATTTTAAACTAATTGTTCTATCTGTAACTATGTGTTCGATAATGTGCCAGGACAAGCGCCTGTTCTCTGAAATCTGTGGCGATGCCACTCGAAACCGCATGTGTTCGACGAAACTAAGTGGCCGACCTTGTGAGAGAGGAAACTTCAATTGCGAAACTTAGTTCCATTTTAAACTAATTGTTCTATCTGATACTAAGTGTTCGATACTGTGCCAGGAGAAGCGCCAGTTCTCTGACATCTGTGGCGATGCCACTCGAAACCGTATGTGTTCGACGAAACTAAGTGGTCAACCTTCTGAGAGAGGAAACTCCAGATGCGAAACTTAGTTCCATTTTAAACTAATTGTTCTCTCTGAAACTAAGTGTTCGATATTGTGCCAGGGGAAGCGCCTGTTCTCTGAAATCTGTGGCGATGCTACACGAAACCGTACGTGTTCGACGAAACTAAGTGGTCTACCTTGTGAGAGAGGAAACTCCAGTAGCGAAACTTAGTTCCATTTAAACTAATTGTTCTATCTGAAACTAAGTGTTCGATACTGTGCCAGGAGAAGCGCCTGTTCTCTGAAATCTGTGGCGATGCCACTCGAAATCGTATGCGTTCGGCGAAACTAAGTGGTCGACCTTGTGAGAGAGGAAACTCCAGATGCGAAACTTAGTTCCATTTTAAATTAATTGTTCTATCTGAAACTAAGTTTTCGATACTGTACCAGGAGAAGCGCCTGTTCTCTGAAATCTGTGGCGATCCCACCCGAAACCGCATGTGTTCGACGATACTAAGTGGCCGACCTTGTGAGAGAGGAAACTCCAGACGCGAAACTTAGTGCCATTTTAAACTAATTGTTCTATCTGAAACTAAGTGTTCGATACTGTGCCAGGAGGAGCGCCTGTTCTCTGAAATGTGTGGCGATGCCACTCGAAACCGTACGTGTTCGACGAAACTAAGTGGTTGACCTTGTGAGAGAGGAGACTTCAGTTGCGAAACTTAGTTGCATTTTAAACTAATTGTTCTATCTGTAACTATGTGTTCGATAATGTGCCAGGAAAAGCGCCTGTTCTCTGAAATCTGTGGCGATGCCACTCGAAACCGCATGTGTTCGACGAAACTAAGTGGCCGACCTTGTGAGAGAGGAAACTTCAAATGCGAAACTTAGTTCCATTTTAATCTAATTGTTCTATCTGATACTAAGTGTTCGATACTGTGCCAGGAGAAGCGCCAGTTCTCTGAAATCTGTGGCGATGCTACACGAAACCGTACGTGTGCGACGAAACTAAGTGGTCTACCTTGTGAGAGAGGAAACTCCAGTAGCGAAACTTAGTTCCATTTAACTAATTGTTCTATTTGAAACTAAGTATTCGATACTGTGCCAGGAGAAGCGCCTGTTCTCTGAAATCTGTGGCGATGCTACTCGAAACGGTATGTGTTCGACGAAACTGAGTGGTCGACCTTGTGAGAGAGGAAACTCCAGACGCGAAACTTAGTGCCATTTTAAACTAATTGTTCTATCTGAAACTAAGTGTTCGATATTGTGCCAGGGGAAGCGCCTGTTCTCTGAAATCTGTGGCGATGCTACACGAAACCGTACGTGTGCGACGAAACTAAGTGGTCTACCTTGTGAGAGAGAAAACTTCAAATGCGAAACTTAGTTCCATTTTAAACTAATTGTTCCATCTGAAACTAAGTGTCCGATACTGGGCCATTAGAAGCGCCTGTTCTCTGAAATCTCTGGCGATGCTACTCCAAACCGTATGTGTTCGACGAAACTAAGTGGCTGACCTTGTGAGAGAGGAAACTCCAGAGGCGAAACTTTGTTCCATTTTAAACTAATTGTTCTATCTGAAACTAAGTGTCCGATACTGTGCCAGGAGAAGCTCCTGTTCTTTGAAATCTGTGGCGATATTACTCGAAACCGTATGTGTTCGACGAAACTAAGTGGTCGACCTTGTGAGAGAGGAAACTGCAGATGCGAAACTTACTTCCATTTTAAACTAATTGTTCTATCTGCAACTAAGTGTTCGATACTGTGCCAGGAGAGGCGCCTGTTCTCTGAAATCTGTGGCGATACTACTCGAAACCATATGTGTTCGACGAAACTAAGTGGCCGACCTTGTGAGAGAGGAAACTCCAGAGGCGAAACTTTGTTCCATTTTAAACTAATTGTTCTATCTGAAACTAAGTGTTCGAGACTGGGCCAGGAAAAGCGCCTGTTCTCTGAAATCTGTGACGATGCTACTCGAAACCGTACGTGTTCGACGAAACTAAGTGGTTGACCTTGTGAAAGGGGAAACTCCAGATGCGAAACTTATTTCAATTTAAAACTAATTGTTCTATCTGAAACTAAGTGTTCGATACTGTGCCAGGAGAACCGCCTGTTCTCTGAAATCTGTGGTGATGCTACTCGAAGCCGAATGTGTTCGACGAAAGTAAGTGGTAGACCGTCTGAGAGAGGAAACTCCAGATGCGAAACCTACTTCCATTTTAAACTAATTGTTCTATCTGCAACTAAGTGTTCGATACTGTGCCAGGAGAGGCGCCTGTTCTCTGAAATCTGTGGCGATACTACTCGAAACCATATGTGTTCGACGAAACTAAGTGGTCGCCTTGTGAAAGAGGAAACTCCAGATGCGAAACTTAGTACCATTTTAAACTAATTGTTGTATCTGAAACTATGTGTCCGATACTGTGCCAGGAGAAGCGCCTGTTCTCTGAAATCTGTGGCGATGCCACTCGAAACCGTATGTGTTCGACGATACTAAGTGGCCGACCTTGTGAGAGGGGAAACTCCAGATGCGAAGCTTAGTTCCATTTTAAACTAATTGTTGTATCTGAAACTAAGTGTTCGATACTGTGCCAGGGGAAGAGCCTGCTCTCTGAAATCTGTCGCGATGCTACTCGAAACCGTATGTGTGCGACGAAACTAAGTGGTCTACCTTGTGAGAGAGAAAACTTCAAATGCGAAACTTAGTTCCATTTTAAACTAATTGTTCCATCTGAAACTAAGTGTCCGATACTGGGCCAGGAGAAGCGCCTGTTCTCTGAAATCTCTGGCGATGCTACTCCAAACCGTATGTGTTCGCCGAAACTAAGTGGCCGACCTTGTGAGAGAGGAAACTCCAGAGGCGAAACTTTGTTCCATTTTAAACTAATTGTTCTATCTGAAACTAAGTGTCCGATACTGTGCCAGGAGAAGCTCCTGTTCTTTGAAATCTGTGGCGATATTACTCGAAACCGTATGTGTTCGACGAAACTAAGTGGTCGACCTTGTGAGAGAGGAAACTGCAGATGCGAAACTTACTTCCATTTTAAACTAATTGTTCTATCTGCAACTAAGTGTTCGATACTGTGCCAGGAGAGGCGCCTGTTCTCTGAAATGTGTGGCGATGCCACTCGAAACCGTACGTGTTCGACGAAACTAAGTGGTTGACCTTGTGAGAGAGGAGACTTCAGTTGCGAAACTTAGTTGCATTTTAAACTAATTGTTCTATCTGAAACTAAGTGTTCGATACTGTGCCAGGAGGAGCGCCTGTTCTCTGAAATGTGTGGCGATGCCACTCGAAACCGTACGTGTTCGACGAAACTAAGTGGTTGACCTTGTGAGAGAGGAGACTTCAGTTGCGAAACTTAGTTGCATTTTAAACTAATTGTTCTATCTGTAACTATGTGTTCGATAATGTGCCAGGAAAAGCGCCTGTTCTCTGAAATCTGTGGCGATGCCACTCGAAACCGCATGTGTTCGACGAAACTAAGTGGCCGACCTTGTGAGAGAGGAAACTTCAAATGCGAAACTTAGTTCCATTTTAATCTAATTGTTCTATCTGATACTAAGTGTTCGATACTGTGCCAGGAGAAGCGCCAGTTCTCTGACATCTGTGGCGATGCCACTCGAAACCGTATGTGTTCGACGAAACTAAGTGGTCAACCTTCTGAGAGAGGAAACTCCAGATGCGAAACTTAGTTCCATTTTAAACTAATTGTTCTCTCTGAAACTAAGTGTTCGATATTGTGCCAGGGGAAGCGCCTGTTCTCTGAAATCTGTGGCGATGCTACACGAAACCGTACGTGTGCGACGAAACTAAGTGGTCTACCTTGTGAGAGAGGAAACTCCAGTAGCGAAACTTAGTTCCATTTAACTAATAGTTCTATTTGAAACTAAGTATTCGATACTGTGCCAGGAGAAGCGCCTGTTCTCTGAAATCTGTGGCGATGCTACTCGAAACGGTATGTGTTCGACGAAACTGAGTGGTCGACCTTGTGAGAGAGGAAACTCCAGACGCGAAACTTAGTGCCATTTTAAACTAATTGTTCTATCTGAAACTAAGTGTTCGATATTGTGCCAGGGGAAGCGCCTGTTCTCTGAAATCTGTGGCGATGCTACACGAAACCGTACGTGTGCGACGAAACTAAGTGGTCTACCTTGTGAGAGAGAAAACTTCAAATGCGAAACTTAGTTCCATTTTAAACTAATTGTTCCATCTGAAACTAAGTGTCCGATACTGGGCCAGGAGAAGCGCCTGTTCTCTGAAATCTCTGGCGATGCTACTCCAAACCGTATGTGTTCGACGAAACTAAGTGGCTGACCTTGTGAGAGAGGAAACTCCAGAGGCGAAACTTTGTTCCATTTTAAACTAATTGTTCTATCTGAAACTAAGTGTCCGATACTGTGCCAGGAGAAGCTCCTGTTCTTTGAAATCTGTGGCGATATTACTCGAAACCGTATGTGTTCGACGAAACTAAGTGGTCGACCTTGTGAGAGAGGAAACTGCAGATGCGAAACTTACTTCCATTTTAAACTAATTGTTCTATCTGCAACTAAGTGTTCGATACTGTGCCAGGAGAGGCGCCTGTTCTCTGAAATCTGTGGCGATACTACTCGAAACCATATGTGTTCGATGAAACTAAGTGGCCGACCTTGTGAGAGAGGAAACTCCAGAGGCGAAACTTTGTTCCATTTTAAACTAATTGTTCTATCTGAAACTAAGTGTTCGAGACTGGGCCAGGAGAAGCGCCTGTTCTCTGAAATCTGTGACGATGCTACTCGAAACCGTACGTGTTCGACGAAACTAAGTGGTTGACCTTGTGAAAGGGGAAACTCCAGATGCGAAACTTATTTCAATTTAAAACTAATTGTTCTATCTGAAACTAAGTGTTCGATACTGTGCCAGGAGAACCGCCTGTTCTCTGAAATCTGTGGTGATGCTACTCGAAGCCGAATGTGTTCGACGAAAGTAAGTGGTAGACCGTCTGAGAGAGGAAACTCCAGATGCGAAACTTACTTCCATTTTAAACTAATTGTTCTATCTGCAACTAAGTGTTCGATACTGTGCCAGGAGAGGCGCCTGTTCTCTGAAATCTGTGGCGATACTACTCGAAACCATATATGTTCGACGAAACTAAGTGGTCGCCTTGTGAAAGAGGAAACTCCAGATGCGAAACTTAGTACCATTTTAAACTAATTGTTGTATCTGAAACTATGTGTCCGATACTGTGCCAGGAGAAGCGCCTGTTCTCTGAAATCTGTGGCGATGCCACTCGAAACCGTATGTGTTCGACGATACTAAGTGGCCGACCTTGTGAGAGGGGAAACTCCAGATGCGAAGCTTAGTTCCATTTTAAACTAATTGTTGTATCTGAAACTAAGTGTTCGATACTGTGCCAGGGGAAGAGCCTGCTCTCTGAAATCTGTCGCGATGCTACTCGAAACCGTATGTGTGCGACGAAACTAAGTGGTCTACCTTGTGAGAGAGAAAACTTCAAATGCGAAACTTAGTTCCATTTTAAACTAATTGTTCCATCTGAAACTAAGTGTCCGATACTGGGCCAGGTGAAGCGCCTGTTCTCTGAAATCTCTGGCGATGCTACTCCAAACCGTATGTGTTCGCCGAAACTAAGTGGCCGACCTTGTGAGAGAGGAAACTCCAGAGGCGAAACTTTGTTCCATTTTAAACTAATTGTTCTATCTGAAACTAAGTGTCCGATACTGTGCCAGGAGAAGCTCCTGTTCTTTGAAATCTGTGGCGATATTACTCGAAACCGTATGTGTTCGACGAAACTAAGTGGTCGACCTTGTGAGAGAGGAAACTGCAGATGCGAAACTTACTTCCATTTTAAACTAATTGTTCTATCTGCAACTAAGTGTTCGATACTGTGCCAGGAGAGGCGCCTGTTCTCTGAAATCTGTGGCGATACTACTCGAAACCATATGTGTTCGACGAAACTAAGTGGCCGACCTTGTGAGAGAGGAAACTCCAGAGGCGAAACTTTGTTCCATTTTAAACTAATTGTTCTATCTGAAACTAAGTGTTCGAGACTGGGCCAGGAGAAGCGCCTGTTCTCTGAAATCTGTGACGATGCCACTCGAAACCGTATGTGTTCGACGAAACTAAGTGGTCGACCTTGTGGGAGAGGAACCTGCTGATGCGAAACTTAGTTCCATTTTAAATTAATTTTTCTATCTGAAACTATGTGTTCGATACTGTGCTAGAAGAAGCGCCTGTTCTCTGAAATCTGTGGCGATGCCACTCGAAACCGTATGAGTTCCACGAAACTAAGAGGTCGCCTTGTGAGAGAGGAAACTCCAGATGCGAAACTTAGTTCCATTTTAAACTAATTGTTCTATCTGAAAGTAAGTGTTCGATACTGCGCCAGGAGAAGCGCCTGTTCTCTGAAATCTGTTGCGATGCTACTCGAAACGGTATGTGTTCGACGAAACTGAGTGGTCGACCTTGTGAGAGAGGAAACTCCAGACGCGAAACTTAGTTCCATTTTAACTAGTTGTTCTATCTGAAAGTGTTCGATACTGTGGCAGGAGAAGCGCCTGTTCTCTGAAATCTGTGGCGATGCTACTCGGAACCGTATGTGTTCGACGAAACTAAGTGGTCGACCTTGTGACAGAGGAAACTCCAAATGCGAAACATAGTTCCATTTTAACTAGTTGTTCTATCTGAAAGTGTTCGATACTGTGGCAGGAGAAGCGCCTGTTCTCTGAAATCTCTGGCGATGCTACTCGGAACCGTATGTGTTCGACGAAACTAAGTGGTCGACCTTGTGAGAAAGGAAACTGCAGATGCGAAACTTACTTCTATTTTAAACTAATTGTTCTATCTGAAACTAAGTGTCCGATACTGTGCCAGGAGAAGCTCCTGTTCTCTGAAATCTGTGGCGATACTCCTCGAAACCGTATGTGTTCGACGAAACTAAGTGGTCGACCTTGTGAGAGAGGAAACTGCAGATGCAAAACTTACTTCCATTTTAAACTAATTGTTCTATCTGCAACTAAGTGTTCGATACTGTGCCAGGAGAAGCGCCTGTTCTCTGAAATCTGTGGCGATACTCCTCGAAACCGTATGTGTTCGACGAAACTAAGTGGTCGACCTTGTGAGAGAGGAAACTGCAGATGCGAAACTTACTTCCATTTTAAACTAATTGTTCTATCTGCAACTAAGTGTTCGATACTGTGCCAGGAGAGGCGCCTGTTCTCTGAAATCTGTGGCGATACTACTCGAAACCATATGTGTTCGACGAAACTAAGTGGTCGCCTTGTGAAAGAGGAAACTCCAGATGCGAAACTTAGTACCATTTTAAACTAATTGTTGTATCTGAAACTATGTGTCCGATACTGTGCCAGGAGAAGCGCCTGTTCTCTGAAATCTGTGACGATGCCACTCGAAACCGTATGTGTTGGACGAAACTAAGTGGTCGACCTTGTGAGAGAGGAAACTGCAGATGCGAAACTTACTTCCATTTTAAACTAATTGTTCTATCTGCAACTAAGTGTTCGATACTGTGCCAGGAGAGGCGCCTGTTCTCTGAAATCTGTGGCGATACTACTCGAAACCATATGTGTTCGACGAAACTAAGTGGTTGACCTTGTGAGAGAGCATACTCCAGATGCGAAATATAGTCCATTTTAAACTAATTGTTCTGTCTGAAATAAGTGTTCGATACTGTGCCAGGAGAAGCGCCTGTTCTCTGAAATCAGTGGCGATGCTACTCGAACCCGTATGTGTTCGACGTAACTAAGTGGCGGACCTTGTGAGAGAGGAAACTCCAGATGCGAAACTTAGTTCCATTTTAAACTAATTGTTCTATCTGAAACTAAGTGATCGATACTGTGCCAGGAGAAGTGCCTGTTCTCTGAAATCTGTGGCGATACTACTCGAAACCGTATGTGTTCGACGAAACTAAGTGGTCGACCTTGTGAGAGAAGAAACTCCAATTCCGAAAGTTAGTTCCATTTTAAACTAACTGTTCTATCTGAAACTAAGTGTTCGATAATGTGCCAGAAGAAGCGCCTGTTCTCTGAAATCTGTGGCCATGCCACTCCAAACCGTATGTGTTCGACGAAACTAAGTGGCCGAGCTTGTGAGAGAGGAAACTCCAGATGCGAAACTTAGTTCCATTTAAAATTAATTGTTCTATCTGAAACTAAGTGTTCGATACTGTGGCAGGAGAAGCGCCTGTTCTCTGAAATCTGTCGCGATGCTACTCGAAACCGTAAGTGTTCGACGAAACTAAGTGGTCGACCTTCTGAGAGAGGAAACTCCAGACGCGAAACTTAGTTCCATTTTAAACTAATTGTTCTACCTGAAACTATGTGTTCGATAATGTGCCAGGAGAAGCGCCCGTTCTCTGAAATCTGTGGCGATGCCACTCTAAACGGTATGTGTTCGACGAAACAAAGTGGCCGACCTTGTGAGAGAGGAAACTCCAGATGCGAAGCTTAGTTCCATTTTAAAGTAATTGTTCTATCTGATACTAAGTGTTCGACACTGTGCCAGGAGAAGCGCCTGTTCTCTCAAATCAG
The DNA here is from genome assembly GCA_910591585.2 of Nysson spinosus. NCBI lineage: Eukaryota > Metazoa > Arthropoda > Insecta > Hymenoptera > Crabronidae > Nysson > Nysson spinosus. Next base: position 2,291,730 of record CAJUYC020000070.1, on the reverse strand, counting down.
TGGCGATGCTACTCGAAAACGTATGTGTTCGACGAAACCAAGTGGTTCACCTTGTGAGAGAGGAAACTCCAAATGCGAAACATGGTTTCATTTTAAACTAAGTGTTCTATCTGTAACGAAGTTTTCGATACTGTGCCAGGAGAAGCGCCTGTTCTCTGAAATCTGTCGCGATGCTACTCGAAACCGTAAGTGTTCGACGAAACTAAGTGGTCGACCTTCTGAGAGAGGAAACTCCAGACGCGAAACTTAGTTCCATTTTAAACTAATTGTTCTACCTGAAACTATGTGTTCGATAATGTGCCAGGAGAAGCGCCCGCTCTCTGAAATCTGTGGCGATGCCACTCTAAACCGTATGTGTTCGACGAAACAAAGTGGCCGACCTTGTGAGAGAAGGAACTCCAGATGCGAAGCTTAGTTCCATTTTAAAGTAATTGTTCTATCTGATACTAAGTGTTCGATACTGTGCCAGGAGAAGCGCCTGTTCTCTGAAATCTGTGGCGATGCCACTCGAAACCGTATGTGTTCGACGAAACTAAGTGGTTGACCGTGTGAGAGAGGATACTCCAGATGCGAAACATAGTTCCATTTTAAACTAATTGTTCTATCTGAAACTAAGTGTTCGATACTGTGCCAGGAGAAGCGACTGTTCTCTGAAATCTGTGGCGATGCCACTCGAAACCGTATGTGTTCGACGAAACTAAGTGGTCGCCTTGTGAGGGAAGAATCTCCAAATGCGAAACTTAGTACCATTTTAAACTAATTGTTCTATCTGAAACTATGTGTTCGATACTGTGCCAGGAGAAGCGCCTGTTCCCTGAAATCTGTGGCGATGCCACTCCAAACCGTATGTGTCCGACGAAACTAAGTAGTCGACCTTGTGAGAGAGCAATCTCCAGATGCGTAACTTATTTCCATTTTAAACTAATTGTTCTATCTGAAACTAAGTGTTCGATAATGTGCCAGAAGAAGCGCCTGTTCTCTGATATCTGTGGCCATACCACTCCAAACCGTATGTGTTCGACGAAACTAAGTGGCCGAGCTTGTGAGAGAGGAAACTCCAGATGCGAAACTTAGTTCCATTTAAAACTAATTGTTCTATCTGAAACTAAGTGTTCCATACTGTGCCAGGAGAAGCGCCTGTTCTCTGAAATCTGTCGCGATGCTACTCGAAACCGTAAGTGTTCGACGAAACTAAGTGGTCGACCTTCTGGGAGAGGAAACTCCAGACGCGAAACTTAGTTCCATTTTAAACTAATTGTTCTACCTGAAACTATGTGTTCGATAATGTGCCAGGAGAAGCGCCCGTTCTCTGAAATCTGTGGCGATGCCACTCTAAACCGTATGTGTTCGACGAAACTAAGTGGTCGACCTTGTGAGAGAGGAAACTGCAGATGCGAAACTTACTTCTATTTTAAACTAATTGTTCTATCTGAAACTAAGTGTCCGATACTGTGCCAGGAGAAGCTCCTGTTCTCTGAAATCTGTGGCGATACTCCTCGAAACCGTATGTGTTCGACGAAACTAAGTGGTCGACCTTGTGAGAGAGGAAACTGCAGATGCAAAACTTACTTCCATTTTAAACTAATTGTTCTATCTGCAACTAAGTGTTCGATACTGTGCCAGGAGAAGCGCCTGTTCTCTGAAATCTGTGGCGATACTCCTCGAAACCGTATGTGTTCGACGAAACTAAGTGGTCGACCTTGTGAGAGAGGAAACTGCAGATGCGAAACTTACTTCCATTTTAAACTAATTGTTCTATCTGCAACTAAGTATTCGATACTGTGCCAGGAGAGGCGCCTGTTCTCTGAAATCTGTGGCGATACTACTCGAAACCATATGTGTTCGACGAAACTAAGTGGTCGCCTTGTGAAAGAGGAAACTCCAGATGCGAAACTTAGTACCATTTTAAACTAATTGTTGTATCTGAAACTATGTGTCCGATACTGTGCCAGGAGAAGCGCCTGTTCTCTGAAATCTGTGACGATGCCACTCGAAACCGTATGTGTTGGACGAAACTAAGTGGTCGACCTTGTGAGAGAGGAAACTGCAGATGCGAAACTTACTTCCATTTTAAACTAATTGTTCTATCTGCAACTAAGTGTTCGATACTGTGCCAGGAGAGGCGCCTGTTCTCTGAAATCTGTGGCGATACTACTCGAAACCATATGTGTTCGACGAAACTAAGTGGTTGACCTTGTGAGAGAGCATACTCCAGATGCGAAATATAGTCCATTTTAAACTAATTGTTCTGTCTGAAATAAGTGTTCGATACTGTGCCAGGAGAAGCGCCTGTTCTCTGAAATCAGTGGCGATGCTACTCGAACCCGTATGTGTTCGACGTAACTAAGTGGCGGACCTTGTGAGAGAGGAAACTCCAGATGCGAAACTTAGTTCCATTTTAAACTAATTGTTCTATCTGAAACTAAGTGATCGATACTGTGCCAGGAGAAGTGCCTGTTCTCTGAAATCTGTGGCGATACTACTCGAAACCGTATGTGTTCGACGAAACTAAGTGGTCGACCTTGTGAGAGAAGAAACTCCAATTCCGAAAGTTAGTTCCATTTTAAACTAACTGTTCTATCTGAAACTAAGTGTTCGATAATGTGCCAGAAGAAGCGCCTGTTCTCTGAAATCTGTGGCCATGCCACTCCAAACCGTATGTGTTCGACGAAACTAAGTGGCCGAGCTTGTGAGAGAGGAAACTCCAGATGCGAAACTTAGTTCCATTTAAAATTAATTGTTCTATCTGAAACTAAGTGTTCGATACTGTGGCAGGAGAAGCGCCTGTTCTCTGAAATCTGTCGCGATGCTACTCGAAACCGTAAGTGTTCGACGAAACTAAGTGGTCGACCTTCTGAGAGAGGAAACTCCAGACGCGAAACTTAGTTCCATTTTAAACTAATTGTTCTACCTGAAACTATGTGTTCGATAATGTGCCAGGAGAAGCGCCCGTTCTCTGAAATCTGTGGCGATGCCACTCTAAACGGTATGTGTTCGACGAAACAAAGTGGCCGACCTTGTGAGAGAGGAAACTCCAGATGCGAAGCTTAGTTCCATTTTAAAGTAATTGTTCTATCTGATACTAAGTGTTCGACACTGTGCCAGGAGAAGCGCCTGTTCTCTCAAATCAGTGGCGATGCTACTCGAAAACGTATGTGTTCGACGAAACCAAGTGGTTCACCTTGTGAGAGAGGAAACTCCAAATGCGAAACATGGTTTCATTTTAAACTAAGTGTTCTATCTGTAACGAAGTTTTCGATACTGTGCCAGGAGAAGCGCCTGTTCTCTGAAATCTGTCGCGATGCTACTCGAAACCGTATGTGTTCGACGAAACTAAGTGGTCGACCTTGTGAGAGAGGAAACTCCAGACGCGAAACTTAGTTCCATTTTAAACTAATTGTTCTACCTGAAACTATGTGTTCGATAATGTGCCAGGAGAAGCGCCCGCTCTCTGAAATCTGTGGCGATGCCACTCTAAACCGTATGTGTTCGACGAAACAAAGTGGCCGACCTTGTGAGAGAAGGAACTCCAGATGCGAAGCTTAGTTCCATTTTAAAGTAATTGTTCTATCTGATACTAAGTGTTCGATACTGTGCCAGGAGAAGCGCCTGTTCTCTGAAATCTGTGGCGATGCCACTCGAAACCGTATGTGTTCGACGAAACTAAGTGGTTGACCGTGTGAGAGAGGATACTCCAGATGCGAAACATAGTTCCATTTTAAACTAATTGTTCTATCTGAAACTAAGTGTTCGATACTGTGCCAGGAGAAGCGACTGTTCTCTGAAATCTGTGGCGATGCCACTCGAAACCGTATGTGTTCGACGAAACTAAGTGGTCGCCTTGTGAGGGAAGAATCTCCAAATGCGAAACTTAGTACCATTTTAAACTAATTGTTCTATCTGAAACTATGTGTTCGATACTGTGCCAGGAGAAGCGCCTGTTCCCTGAAATCTGTGGCGATGCCACTCCAAACCGTATGTGTCCGACGAAACTAAGTAGTCGACCTTGTGAGAGAGCAATCTCCAGATGCGTAACTTATTTCCATTTTAAACTAATTGTTCTATCTGAAACTAAGTGTTCGATAATGTGCCAGAAGAAGCGCCTGTTCTCTGATATCTGTGGCCATACCACTCCAAACCGTATGTGTTCGACGAAACTAAGTGGCCGAGCTTGTGAGAGAGGAAACTCCAGATGCGAAACTTAGTTCCATTTAAAACTAATTGTTCTATCTGAAACTAAGTGTTCCATACTGTGCCAGGAGAAGCGCCTGTTCTCTGAAATCTGTCGCGATGCTACTCGAAACCGTAAGTGTTCGACGAAACTAAGTGGTCGACCTTCTGGGAGAGGAAACTCCAGACGCGAAACTTAGTTCCATTTTAAACTAATTGTTCTACCTGAAACTATGTGTTCGATAATGTGCCAGGAGAAGCGCCCGTTCTCTGAAATCTGTGGCGATGCCACTCTAAACCGTATGTGTTCGACGAAACAAAGTGGCCGACCTTGTGAGAGAGGAAACTCCAGATGCGAAGCTTAGTTCCATTTTAAAGTAATTGTTCTATCTGATACTAAGTGTTCGATACTGCGCCAGGAGAAGCGCCTGTTCTCTCAAATCAGTGGCGATGCTACTCGAAACCGTATGTGTTCGACGAAACCAAGTTGGTCACCTTGTGAGAGAGGAAACTCCAAATGCGAAACATGGTTTCATTTTAAACTAAGTGTTCTATCTGTAACTAAGTTTTCGATACGGTGCCAGGAGAAGCGCCTGTTCTCTGAAATCTGTCGCGATGCTACTCGAAACCGTAAGTGTTCGACGAAACTAAGTGGTCGACCTTCTGAGAGAGGAAACTCCAGACGCGAAACTTAGTTCCATTTTAAACTAATTGTTCTACCTGAAACTATGTGTTCGATAATGTGCCAGGAGTAACGCCCGCTCTCTGAAATCTGTGGCGATGCCACTCTAAACCGTATGTGTTCGACGAAACAAAGTGGCCGACCTTGTGAGGGAGGAAACTCCAGATGCGAAGCTTAGTTCCATTTTAAAGTAATTGTTCTATCTGATACTAAGTGTTCGATACTGTGCCAGGAGAAGCGCCTGTTCTCTGAAATCTGTGGCGATGCCACTCGAAACCGTATGTGTTCGACGAAACTAAGTGGCCGACCTTGTGGGACAGGATACTCCAGATGCGAAACTTAATTCCATTTTAAACTAATTGTTCTATCTGAAACTATGTGTTCGACACTGTGCCAGGAGAAGCGCCTGTTCTCTGACATGTGTAGCGATGCCACTCGAAACCGTATGTGTTCGACGAAACTAAGTGGTTGACCGTGTGAGAGAGGATACTCCAGATGCGAAACATAGTTCCATTTTAAACTAATTGTTCTATCTGAAACTAAGTGTTCGATACTGTGCCAGGAGAAGCGACTGTTCTCTGAAATCTGTGGCGATGCCACTCGAAACCGTATGTGTTCGACGAAACTAAGTGGTCGCCTTGTGAGGGAAGAATCTCCAAATGCGAAACTTAGTACCATTTTAAACTAATTGTTCTATCTGAAACTATGTGTTCGATACTGTGCCAGGAGAAGCGCCTGTTCCCTGAAATCTGTGGCGATGCCACTCCAAACCGTATTTGTCCGACGAAACTAAGTAGTCGACCTTGTGAGAGAGCAATCTCCAGATGCGTAACTTATTTCCATTTTAAAATAATTGTTCTATCTGAAACTATGTGTTCGACACTGTGCCAGGAGAAGCGCCTGTTCTCTGACATGTGTAGCGATGCCACTCGAAACCGAATGTGTTCGACGAAACTAAGTGGTTGACCGTGTGAGAGAGGATACTCCAGATGCGAAACATAGTTCCATTTTAAACTAATTGTTCTATCTGAAACTAAGTGTTCGATACTGTGCCAGGAGAAGCGACTGTTCTCTGAAATCTGTGGCGATGCCACTCGAAACCGTATGTGTTCGACGAAACTAAGTTGTCGCCTTGTGAGGGAAGAATCTCCAAATGCGAAACTTAGTACCATTTTAAACTAATTGTTCTATCTGAAACTATGTGTTCGATACTGTGCCAGGAGAAGCGCCTGTTCTCTGACATGTGTAGCGATGCCACTCGAAACCGTATGTGTTCGACGAAACTAAGTGGTCGACCTTGTGAGAGAAGAAACTCCAGTTCCGAAAGTTAGTTCCATTTTAAACTAATTGTTCTATCTGAAACTAAGTTGTCGATAATGTGCCAGAAGAAGCGCCTGTTCTCTGAACTCTGTGGCCATGCCACTCCAAACCGTATTTGTTCGACGAAACTAAGTGGCCGATCTTGTGAGAGAGGAAACTCCAGATGCGAAACTTAGTTCCATTTAAAACTAATTGTTCTATCTGAAACTAAGTGTTCGATACTGTGCCAGGAGAAGCGCCTGTTCTCTGAAATCTGTCGCGATGCTACTCGAAACCGTAAGTGTTCGACGAAACTAAGTGGTCGACCTTCTGAGAGAGGAAACTCCAGACGCGAAACTTAGTTCCATTTTAAACTAATTGGTCTACCTGAAACTATGTGTTCGATAATGTGCCAGGAGAAGCGCCTGTTCTCTGAAATCTGTGGCGATGCCACTCGAAACCGTATGTTTTCGACGAAACTGAGTGGTCGACCTTGTGAGATAGGAAACTCCAGAAGCGAAACTTAGTGCCATTTTAAACTAATTGTTCTGTCTGTAACTAAGTGTTCGATACTGTGCCAGGAGAAGCGCCTGTTCTCTGAAATCTGTGGCGATGCTACACGAAACCGTATGTGTTCGACGAAACTAAGTGGTCGACCTTGTGAGAGAGGAAACTCCAGATGCGAAACTTAGTTCCATTTTAAACTAATTGTTCTAGCTGAAACTAAGTGTTCGATACTGTGCCAGGAGAAGCGCCTGTTCTCTGAAATCTGTGGCGATGCCACTCGAAACCGTATGTTTTCGACGAAACTGAGTGGTCGACCTTGTGAGATAGGAAACTCCAGAAGCGAAACTTAGTGCCATTTTAAACTAATTGTTCTGTCTGTAACTAAGTGTTCGATACTGTGCCAGGAGAAGCGCCTGTTCTCTGAAATCTGTGGCGATGCTACACGAAACCGTATGTGTTCGACGAAACTAAGTGGTCGACCTTGTGAGAGAGGAAACTCCAGATGCGAAACTTAGTTCCATTCTAAACTAATTGTTCTATCTGAAACTAAGTGTTCGATACTGTTCCAGGAGAAGCGCCTGTTCTCTGAAATCTGTGGCGATGTCACTCGAAACCGTATGTGTTCGACGAAACTAAGTGGTCCACCTTCTGAGAGAGGAAACTCCAGATGAGAAACTTAGTTCCATTTTAAACTAATTGTTCTATCTGAAACTAAGTGTTCGATACTGTGCTAGGAGAAGCGCCTGTTCTCTGAACTGTTCGGCGATGCCGCTCGAAACCGTATGTGTTCGACGAAACTAAGTGGTCGAGCTTGTGAGAGAGGAAACTCCAGATGCGAAACAGAGTTACATGGTAAACTAATTGTTCTATCTGAATCTAAGTGTTCGATACTGTAGCAGGAGAAGCGCCTGTTCTCTGAACTGTGTGGCGATGCCGCTCGTAACCGTATGTGTTCGACGAAACTAAGTGGTTGACCTTGTGAGAGAGGAGACTCCAGATGCGGAACTTACTTCCATTTAAACTAATTGTTCTATCTGAAACTAAGTGTTCGATACTGTGCCAGGAGAAGCGCCTGTTCTCTGAAATCAGTGGCGATGCCACTCGAAACCGTATGTGTTCGACGAAACTAAGTGGCCGACCTTGTAGGACAGGATACTCCAGATGCGAAACTTAGTTCCATTTTAAACTAATTGTTCTATCTGAAACTATGTGTTCGACACTGTGCCAGGAGAAGCGCCTGTTCGCTGAAATGTGTAGCGATGCCACTCGAAACCGTATGTGTTCGACGAAATTAAGTGGTTGACCTTGTGAGAGAGCATACTCCAGATGCGAAACAAGTCCATTTTAAACTAATTGTTCTGTCTGAAACTAAGTGGTCGATACTGTGCCAGGAGAAGCGCCTGTTCTCTGAAATCTGTGGCGATGCCACTCGAAACCGTATGTGTTCGACGAAACTAAGTGGACGACCTTGTGAGAGAGGAAACTCCAGATGCGAAACTTAGTTCCATTTTAAACTAATTGTTCTATCTGAAACTAAGCGTTCGTGACAGTGCCAGGAGAAGCGCCTGTTCTCTGAAATCTGTGGCGATGCTACTCGCAACCGTATGTGTTGGACGAAACTAAGTGGTCGACCTTGTGGGAGAGGAAACTCCAAATGCGAAACATAGTTCCATTTTAAACTAATTGTTCTATCTGAAGCTAAGTGTTCGTTACTGTGCCAGGAGAAGCGCCTGTTCCCTGAAATCAGTGGCGATGCCACTCGAAACCGCATGTGTTCGACGAAACTATGTGGTCGACCTTGTGGGAGAGTAAACTCCAGATGCGAAACTTAGTTCCATTTAAAACGAACTGTTCAATCTGAAACTAAGTGTTCGATACTGTGGCAGGAGAAGCGCCTGTTCTCTGAAATCTGGGGCGATGCCACTCGAAACCGTATGTGTTCGACGAAACTAAGTGGTCCACCTTGTGAGGGAGGAAACTCCAAATGCGAAACATATTTACATTTGAAACTAAATATTCTATCTGAGACTAAGTATTCGTTACTGTGCCAGGAGAAGCGCCTGTTCTCTGAAATCTGTGGCGATGCCACTCGAAACCGTATATGTTCGTCGAAACTAAGTGGTCGACCTTGTGAGAGAGGAAACTCCAGATGCGAAACTTAGTTCCATTTTAAACTAATTGTTCAATCTGAAACTAAATGTTCGATAATGTGCCAGGAGAAGCGCATGTTCTCTGAAATCTGTGGCGATGCTACTCGAAACCGTATGTGTTCGATGAAACTAAGTGGTCGACCTTGTGGGAGAGGAAACTCCAGATGCGAAACTTAGTTCCATTTTAAACTAATTGTTCGATCTGAAACTAAGTGTTCGTTACTGTGCCAGGAGAAGCGCCTGTTCTCTGAAATCTGTGGCGATGCCACTCGAAACCGTATACGTTCGTCGAAACTAAGTGGTCGACCTTGCGAGAGAGGAAACTCCAGATGCGAAACTTAGTTCCATTTTAAACTAATTGTTCTATCTGAAACTATGTGTTCGACACTGTGCCAGGAGAAGCGCCTGTTCTCTGACATGTGTAGCGATGCCACTCGAAACCGTATGTGTTCGACGAAACTAGGTGGTCGAACTTGTGAGAGAGGAAACTCCAGATGCGAAACTTAGTTCCATTTTAAACTAATTGTTCTAGCTGAAACTAAGTGTTCGATACTGTGCCAGGAGAAGCGCCTGTTCTCTGAAATCTGTGGCGATACCACTCGAAACTGTATGTGTTCGACGAAACTAAGTGGTCGACCTTGTGAGAGAGGAAACTCCAGATGCGAAACTTAGTTCCATTTTAAACTAATTGTTCTATCTGAAACTAAGTGTTCGATACTGTGCCACGAGAAGCGTAGAGAATGTAGTGTTAAAATATAGTATAAGAATGACTGAGTCAAACACCCGTTAAGTAGCACTATCGGCTGTCCAACCAAGTACTCTACGCCCTGATGCCTAAAACAATATTTCGGTCGTGGGCGGTGTGAAACTTCATAATTTACGTTCCAACGAAATGCAAAAAACACCAATGTATTAGGTGGTCCAATGAGTTCGTTCCGGTTTCAGCCGTTACAGTAAAACGCCGTTTTATTCAAATACAATTTATTTTATTTACATACATAGTCACCATTCTTTTCAATTACTTCTTGCCAGATCTCAGGTGCTTCATAATTCCTTTCGCATAAAAGTCTTTCCTTTTTTTTATTAAAAAACTCCGCCACGTGCTTTTGGAGGACCTCAAAGTTTTCAAATTGTTTTCCGGTAACCGAATTTTGAATGCACCGAAATAAATAATAATCTGATGGGGCTATGTCAGGAGAGTACGGAGGTACTCAGTACCAGTAACATTCCTTTTAAAATTGATTCATTTCGATGCCGATTCAACAGAGCCATGCACACACAACTTTGATATTAATCCCATCTTCCGTAAACAATCATGCACGGTGGATTTTTTCATTTGAAGTTCCGATGGAATTTCACGCACTTGAATGCAACGATTTTGCTCCACTATTGCACGTACAGCACTGTTGTCAGCAGTATGTGGTCGTCCAGCGCGATGGTCATCTTCTAATGAAAAATTTCCTTAACGAAAATGATCGAACCATTTTCTGCACGTACGATCTGTTACAGCACCTTCCCCTTAAACAACACAAATATTTCTCGAAGTTTCTGAACCGTTATACCCTTTACGAAACTCTTATAACATGATGTGTCGAAAATGAATTTTGTTGTCCGTTATGATTTTAGTTTAGATATTACAGAAAAACTTAAAAAAATACGTCTAATTCGCACGAAAGCAAAACTAGAAGTGTACTGGAATATGTACATTTTTACCTGAGTATGTACTGTGGTTTATTACTCAGGTAAGAAGGTAATAAGTCGCCGCGCCGAAAACGGAACGAACTTTTTGGACCACCTAATAGAAGAACCTAGTTGAGCCCCAGAGGACCCGTAGAAGACATGTGACTGTTTTCCAACAGTGGGTGGTGGAATCGTCACATTCCGCACCGTGCATCATGATCCGGTGTATGCAAAATTGAAGCAAACCCTGATTCATGGAATTCCGATTTTCGGGCTGATTTCTTAAAAAGTAGTCAGAGAGTTGTCGCTCATTGGTGAACCTAATCATCCGGAACATGGACCGCAAGATATTTGCCACCTATAAAATACGTGCAGATACGCACACGGGGATCATATGCACACGTGCATCAGTCGTGTTAGCATGGAGTCCTTCAGTTTCTTGCTACATGCAATCGGGACGCCACGCTCGGCAAATGTGGACTTCGTCCATAAGTTACCTCTGGAAATATCGCAGTTGATTCTGCGGCAATTGGATTCTGCATCTTTACTGAGCGCAGCGCTTGTTTCCCGGAAGTGGCTATCGGTTTGCCGGGCCGATGTGAAACTCAGGCAAAGCGTAAGGAGATACCTCAGGAAGAAGGCGGAGCAGATTCGGTCGGACTACATTGGGAGGCCACAACGGATGTAGTCAGACGTCATGGGTTCAGAATGAATTCACGTGTTAGAAATATGCAAAGATCTGCGCCTCCGACCAGTAATAACGCATATCGCCTAATGGATATAGAATCGACACGGCACAGTCGTTATCATGGACATCAGCGCGATGACAACAAAAGGCGAATCAAGTCTTACAGAATTTGATGTTGTGAGAAACGGAACGGGAGTTTCTCCTGGCACAGTATCGAACAGATAGTTTCAACCAACACATACGGTTTCGAGTGGTAACGCCACAGATTGCGCGGAACGGGAGTTTCTCCTGGCACAGTATCGAACAGATAGTTTCGACCAACACATAAGGTTTCGAGTGGTTCGCCACAGATTTCAGAGACCAGGCGCTTCTCCTGGCCCAGTATCGGTCACTTAGTTTCAGATAGAACATTTAGTTTTAAATGGAACTATGTTTCGCATTTGGAGTTTCCTCTCTCACAAGGTCGACCACTTAGTTTCGTCGAACACATACGGTTTCGAATGGCATCGCTACCGATTTCAGAGAACACGCTTCTCCTGGCACAGTATCGAACACTTAGTTTCAGAGAGAACAATTAGTTTAAAATGGAACTAAGTTTCGCATCCGGAGTTTCGTCGAACACATACGGTTTCGAGTATCATCGCCACAGATTTCAGAGAACTGACGCTTCTCCTGGCACAGTATCCAACACTTCCAGATAGAACAATTAGTTTTAAATGGAACTAGGTTTCGCATCTGGAGATTCCTCTCTCACAAGGTCGGCCACTTAGTTTCGTCGAATACATACGGTTTCGAGTGGCATCGCCACAGATTTCAGAGAACAGGCGCTTCTCCTGGCAGAGAATCGAGCACTTAGTTCCAGATAGAACAATTAGATTAAAATGGAACTATGTTTCGCATTTGGAGTTTCCTCTCTCACAAGGTCGACCACTTAGTTTCGTCGAACACATACGGTTTCGAGTAGCATCGCCACAGATTTCAGAGAGAAGGCGCATCGCCTGGCACAGTATCGAACACTTAGTTCCAGATAGGACAATTAGATTAAAATGGAACTATGTTTCGCATTTTGAGTTTCCTCTCTCACACGGTCGACCACTTAGTTTCGTCGAACACATACGGTATCGAGTGGTATCGCTACAGTTTTCAGAGAACAGGCGCTACTCCTGGCACAGTACCGAACACTTAGTTTCAGACAGAACAATTAGTTTAAAATTGAACTATGTTTCGCATTTGGAGTTTCCTCTCTCACAAGGTCGACCACTTAGTTTCGTCGAACACATACGGTTTCGAATGGCATCGCCAACGATTTCAGAGAACAGTCGCTTCTCCTGGCACAGTATCGAACACTTAGTTTCAGAGAGAACAATTAGTTTAAAATGGAACTAAGTTTCGCATCTGGAGTTTCCTCTCTCACAAGGTCGACCACTTGGTTTCGTCGAACACATAGGGTTTCGAGTATCATCGCCACAGATATCAGAGAACTGACGCTTCGCCTGGCACAGTATCCAACACTTCCAGATAGAACAATTAGTTTTAAATGGAACTAAGTTTCGCATCTGGAGTTTCCTCTCTCACAAGGTCGACCACTTGGTTTCGTCGAACACATAGGGTTTCGAGTATCATCGCCACAGATATCAGAGAACTGACGCTTCTCCTGGCACAATATCCAACACTTTCAGATAGAACAATTAGTTTTAAATGGAACTAAGTTTCGCATCTGGAGTTTCCTCTCTCACACGGTCGACCACTTAGTTTCGTCGAACACATACGGTATCGAGTGGTATCGCCACAGTTTTCAGAGAACAGGCGCTTCTCCTGGCACAGTACCGAACACTTAGTTTCAGACAGAACAATTAGTTTAAAATGGAACAATATTTCGCATTTGGAGTTTCCTCTCTCACAAGGTCGACCACTTAGTTTCGTCGAACACATACGGTTTCGAATGGCATCGCCACCGATTTCAGAGAATAGTCGCTTCTCCTGGCACAGTACCGAACACTTAGTTTCAGATAGAACAATTAGTTTAAAATGGAACTATGTTTCGCATTTGGAGTTTCCTCTCTCACACGGTCTACTACTTACTTTCGTCGAACACATTCGGCTTCGAGTAGCATCGCCACAGATTTCAGAGAACAGGCGCTTCTCCTGGCACAGTACCGAACACTTAGTTTCAGATAGAACAGTTAGTTTAAAATGGAACTATGTTTCGCATCTGGAGTTTCCTCTACCACAAGGTCGACCACTTAGTGTCGTGGAACACATACGGTTTCGAGTGGCATCGCCACGGATTTCAGAGAACAGGCGCTTCTCCTGGCACAGTATCGAACACTTAGTTTCAGATAGAACAATTAGATTAAAATGGAACTAAGTTTCGCATCTGGAGTTTCCTCTCTCACAAGGTCGACCATTTAGATTCGTCGAACACATACGGTTTCGAGGATCATCGCCACAGATTTCAGAGAACTGACGCTTCTCCTGGCACAGTATCCAACACTTTCAGATAGAACAATTAGTTTTAAATGGAACTAGGTTTCGCATCTGGAGATTCCTCTCTCACAAGGTCGGCCACTTATGTTTCGTCGAACACATACGGTTTCGAGTAGCATCGCCACAGATTTCAGAGAACAGGCGCTTCTCCTGGCACAGTATCGAACACTTAGTTTCAGATAGAACAATTAATTTAAAATGGGACTATGTTTCGCATCTGGAGTTTCCTCTCTCACAAGGTCGGCCACTTAGTTTCGCGGAAACACATACGGTTTCGAGTGGCATCGCCAGACATTTCAGAGAACAGGCGCTTCTCTTGGCGCAGTATCGAACACTTAGTATCGGTAAGGACAATCAGTTTAAAATGGAACTATGTATCGCATCTGGAGTGTCCTCTCTCACAAGGTCGGCCACTTAGTTTCGTCGAACTCATACGGGTTGGAGTGGCATCGCCACAGATTTCAGAGAACAGCCGCTTCTCCTGGCACAGTATCGAACACTTAGTATCAGATAGAACAATTAGTTTAAAATGGAACTAAGTTTCGCATCTGGAGTATCCTCTCTCACATGGTCGACCACTTAGTTTCGTCGAACACATACGGTTACGAGTAGTATCGCCACAGATTTCGCAGAACGGGAGTCTCTCCTGGCACAGTATCGAACACTTAGTTTCAGATAGAACAATTAATTTAAAATGGAACTAAGTTTCGCATCTGGAGTATCCTCTCTCACATGGTCGACCACTTAGTTTCGTCGAACACATACGGTTTCCAGTGGCATCGCCACAGATTTCAGAGAACAGGCGCTTCTCCTGGCTCATTATCGATCACTTGGTTTCAGATAGAACAATCACTTTATAATGGAACTAAGCTTCGCATCTGGAGTTTCCTCTCTCACAAGGAGGACAACTTAGTTTCCTCGAACACATACGGTTTCGAGTAGCATCGCCACAGATTTCAGAAAACAGGCGCTTCTCCTGGCACATTATCGAACACTTAGTTTCAGATAGAACAATTAGTTTAAAATGGAACTATGTTTCGCATCTGGAGTATCCTCTCTCACACGGTCAACCACTTAGTTTCGTCGAACACATACGGTTTCGAGTGGCATCGCTACACATGCCAGAGAACAGGCGCTTCTGCTGGCACAGTGTCGAACACATAGTTTCAGATAGAACAATTAGTTTAAAATGGAACTAAGTTTCGCATCTGGAGTATCCTCTTCCACAAGGTCGGCCACTTAGTTTCGTCGAACACATACGGTTTGGAGTGGCATCGCCACAGATTTCAGAGAACAGGCGCTTCTCCTGGCACAGTATTGAAAACTTAGTTTCAGATAGAACAATTAATTTAAAATGGAACTAAGTTTCGCATCTGTTGTTTCCTCTCTCGCCAGGTCGACCACTTAGTTTCGTCGAACACATACGGTTTCGAGTAGCGTCGCCACAGATTTCAGAGAGCAGGCGCTTCTCCTGGCACAGTGTCGAACACATAGTTTCAGATAGAACTATTAGTTTAAAATGGAACTAAGTTTCGCATCTGGAGTTTCCTATCTCACAAGGTCGACCACTTAGTTTCGTCGAACACATACGGTTTCGAGTAGCATCGCCACAGATTTCAGAGAACAGGCGCTTCTCTTGGCACAGTATCGAACACTTAGTTTCAGATAGAACAATTTGTTTAAAATGGAACTAAGTTTCGCATCTGGAGTTTCCTCTCTCACAAGGTCGGCCACTTATGTTTCGTCGAACACATACGGTTTCGAGTAGCATCGCCACAGATTTCAGAGAACAGGCGCTTCTCCTGGCACAGTATCGAACACTTAGTTTCAGATAGAACAATTAATTTAAAATGGGACTATGTTTCGCATCTGGAGTTTCCTCTCTGACAAGGTCGACCACTTAGTTTCGTCGAACACATACGGTTTCGAGTAGCATCGCCACAGATTTCAGGGAACAGGCGCTTCTCCTGGCACAGTATCGAACACTTAGTTTCAGATACAACAATTAGTTTTAAATGGAACTAAGTTTCGCGTCTGGAGTTTCCTCTCTCACAAGGTCGACCACTTAGAGTCGACGAACACATACGGTTTCGAGTAGCATCGCCACAGATTTCAGAGAACAGGCGCTTCTCCTGGCAGAGTATGGAACACTTAGTTTCAGATAGAACAATTAGTTTAAAATGGAACTAAGTTTCGCATCTGGGGTTTCGTCTCTCACAAGGCGGCCACTTACTTTCGTGGAACACATTCGGTTTCGAGTAGGATCGCCACAGATTTCAGAGAACAGGCGCTTCTCCTGGCACAGTATCGAACACTTAGTCTCAGAGAGAACAATTAGTTTAAAATTGAACTATGTTTCGCATCTGGAGTTTCCTCTCTCACAAGGTCGGCCACTTAGTTTCGTCGAACACATACGGTTTCGAGTGGCGTCGCCACAGATTTCAGAGAACAGGCGCTTCTCCTTGCACAGTATTGAACACTTAGTTTCAGATGGAACATTTAGTTTAAAATTGAACTATTCTTCGCATCTGGAGTTTCCTCTCTCACAAGGTCGACCACTTATTTTCGCCGAACGCATACGGTTCCGAGTGGCATCGCCACAGATTTCAGAGAACAGGCGCTTCTCCTCGCTCATTTTCGATCACTTAGTATCAGATAAAATAATTAGTTTAAAATGGAACTAAGTTTCGCATCTGGAGTTTCCTCTCTCACAGGGTCGACCGCTTAGTTTCGACGAACTCATACAGTTTCGAGTGGCATCGCCACAGATTTCAGAGAACAGGCGCTTCTGCTGGCACAGTATCGAACACTTAGTTTCAGATAGAAAAATTAGTTTAAAATGGCACTACGTTTCGCGTCTGGAGTTTCGTCTCTCACAAGGTCGACCACTCAGTTTCGTCGAACACATACCGTTTCGAGTAGCATCGCGAGAGATTTCAGAGAACAGGCACTTCTCCTGGCACAGTATCGAACACTTAGTTTCAGATAGAACAATTAGTTTAAAATGGAAATAAGATTCGCATCTGGAGTTTCCTCTCTCACAAGGTCGACCATTTAGATTCGTCGAACACATACGGTTTCGAGTAGCGTCGCCACAGATTTCAGAGAACAGGCACCTCTCCTGGCACAGTATCGAACACTTTCAGGCCGAACACTTTGTTTAAAATGGAACTAAGTTTCGCATCTGGAGTTTCCTCTCTCAGAAGGTCGGCCACTTAGTTTCGTCGATCACATACGGTTTCGAGTGGCATCGCCACAGATTTCAGAGAACAGGCGTTTCTCCTGGCACAGTATCGAACACTTAGTTTCAGATGGAACATTTAGTTTAAAATTGAACTATATTTCGTATCTGGAGTTTCGTCTCTCACACGGTCTACCACTTACTTTCGTCGAACACATTCGGCTTCGAGTAGCAACGCCACAGATTTCAGAGAACAGGCACTTCTGCTGGCGCAGTATCGAACACTTTCAGATAGAACAATTATTTTAAAATGGATCTAAGTTTCGCATCTGGAGTTTCCTCTCTCACAAGGTCGGCCACTTAGTTTCGTCGATCACATACGGTTTCGAGTGGCATCGCCACAGATTTCAGAGAACAGGCGTTTCTACTGGCACAGTATGGAACACTTAGTTTCAGATGGAACATTTAGTTTAAAATTGAACTATGTTTCGCATCTGGAGTTTCCTCTCTCACACGGTCTACCACTTACTTTCGTCGAACACATTCGGCTTCGAGTAGCAACGCCACAGATTTCAGAGAACAGGCACTTCTGCTGGCGCAGTATCGAACACTTTCAGATAGAACAATTATTTTAAAATGGATCTAAGTTTCGCATCTGGAGTTTCCTCTCTCACAAGGTCGGCCACTTAGTTTCGTCGATCACATACGGTTTCGAGTGGCATCGCCACAGATTTCAGAGAACAGGCGTTTCTCCTGGCACAGTATGGAACACTTAGTTTCAGATGGAACATTTAGTTTAAAATTGAACAATGTTTCGCATCTGGAGTTTCCTCTCTCACAAGGTCGGCCACTTGGTTTCGTCGATCACATACGGTTTCGAGTGGCATCGCTACAGATTTCAGAGAACAGGCGCTTCTCCTGGCACAGTATCGAACACTTAGTTTCAGATGGAACATTTAGTTTAAAATTGAACTATGTTTCGCATCTGGAGTTTCCTCTCTCACACGGTCTACCACTTACTTTCGTCGAACACATTCGGCTTCGAGTAGCAACGCCAAAGGTTTCAGAGAACAGGCGCTTCTACTGGCAGAGTATCGTATACTTAGTTTCAGATAGAACATTTAGTTTAAAATGGAAATATGTTTCGCATTTGGAGTTTCCTCCCTCACAAGGTCGACAACTTAGTTTCGTCGAACACATTCGGTTTCGAGTGGCATCGCCACAGATTTCAGAGAACAGGCCCTTCTCCTGGCACAGTATCGAACACTTAGTTTCAGGTGGAACATTTGGTTTAAAATGGAACTAAGTTTCGCATCTGGAGTTTCCTGTCTCACAAGGTCGACAACTTAGTTTCGTCGAACACATTCGGTTTCGAGTGGCATCGCCACAGATTTCAGAGAACAGGCCCTTCTCCTGGCACAGTATCGAACACTTAGTTTCAGGTGGAACATTTGGTTTAAAATGGAACTAAGTTTCGCATCTGGAGTTTCCTGTCTCACAAGGTCGACCACTTAGTTTCGTCGAACACATACGTTTTCGAGTAGCATAGCCACTGATTTCAGAGAACAGGCGCTTCTACTGGCAGATTATCGAATACTTAGTTTCAGATAGAACAATTACTTTAAAATGCAACTAAGCTTCGCATCTGGAGTTTCCTCTCTCACAAGGTCAAAGATTTAGTTTCGTCAAACACATACGGTTTCGAGTGGCATCGCCACAGATTTCAGAGACCAGGCGCTTCTCCTGGCACAGTATCGAACACTTAGTTTCAGATAGTACAATAAGATTAAAATGGAACTAAGTTTCGCATCTGAAGTTTCCTCTCTCACAAGGTCAAAGATTTAGTTTCGTCAAACACATACGGTTTCGAGTTGCATCGCCACAGATTTCAGAGAACAGGCGCTTCTCCTGGCACACTATCGAACACTTAGTTTCAGATAGTACAATAAGATTAAAACGGAACTAAGTTTCGCATCTGAAGTTTCCTCTCTCACAAGGTCGACCACTTAGTTTCGTCGAACACATTCGGCTTCGAGTGGCATCGCCACAGATTTCAGAGAACAGGCCCTTCTCCTGGCACAGTATCGAACACTTAGTTTCAGGTGGAACATTTGGTTTAAAATGGAACTAAGTTTCGCATCTGGAGTTTCCTGTCTCACAAGGTCGACCACTTAGTTTCGTCGAACACATACGTTTTCGAGTAGCATAGCCACTGATTTCAGAGAACAGGCGCTTCTACTGGCAGATTATCGAATACTTAGTTTCAGATAGAACAATTACTTTAAAATGCAACTAAGCTTCGCATCTGTTGTTTCCTCTCTCAAAAGGTCAAAGATTTAGTTTCGTCAAACACATACGGTTTCGAGTGGCATCGCCACAGATTTCAGAGAACAGGCGCTTCTCCTGGCACAGTATCGAACACTTAGTTTCAGATAGTACAATAAGATTAAAATGGAACTAAGTTTCGCATCTGAAGTTTCCTCTCTCACAAGGTCAAAGATTTAGTTTCGTCAAACACATACGGTTTCGAGTGGCATCGCCACAGATTTCAGAGAACAGGCGCTTCTCCTGGCACAGTATCGAACACTTAGTTTCAGATAGAACAATCAGTTTAAAATGGAACTAAGTTTCGCATACGGGGTTTCCTCTCCCACAAGGTCGACCACTTAGTTTCGTCGAACATATACGGTTTCGAGTAGCATCGCCACAGATTTCAGAGAATATGCGCTTCTCCTGGCACAGTACAGAACACTTAGTTTCAGATAGAACAATTAGTTTAAAATGGAACTATGTTTCGCATCTGGAGTTTCCTCTACCACAAGGTCGACCACT
The DNA here is from genome assembly GCA_910591585.2 of Nysson spinosus. Classification (NCBI taxonomy): domain Eukaryota; kingdom Metazoa; phylum Arthropoda; class Insecta; order Hymenoptera; family Crabronidae; genus Nysson; species Nysson spinosus. Next base: position 2,272,054 of record CAJUYC020000070.1, on the reverse strand, counting down.
TATTTTCGTTGAACACATACGGTTTCGAGCGGCATCGCCACACAGTTCAGAGAACAGGCGTTTCTCCTGCTAGAGTATCGAACACTTAGATTCAGATAGAACAATTAGTTTACAATGTAACTATGTTTCGCATCTGGAGGTTCCTCTCTCACAAGCTCGACAACTTAGTTTCGTCGAACACATACGGTTTCGAGCGGCATCGCCGAACAGCTCAGAGAACAGACGCTTCTCCTGGCACAGTATCGAACACTTAGTATCAGATAGAACAATTAGTTTAAAATGGAACTATGTTTCGCATCTGTTGTTTCCTCCCTCACAAGGTCGACCACTTAGTTTCGTCGAACACATACGGTTTCGAGTAGTGTCGCTACAGATTTCGAAGAACGGGAGTTTCTCCTGGCACAGTATCGAACACTTAGTTTCAGATAGAACAATTAGTTTAAAATGCAACAATGTTTCGCATCTGGAGTTTCCTCTCTCACAAGGTCGGCCACTTAGTTTCGTAGAACACATACGGTTTCGAGTGGTATCGCCACAGATTTCAGAGAACAGGCGCTTCTCCTGGCACAGTATCGAACACTTAATATGATATAGAACAATTATTTTAAAATGGAATTAAGTTTCGCATCTGGAGGTTCCTCTCTCACAAGGTCGGCCACTTAGTTTCGTCGAACACATACGGTTTCGAGTGGTATCGCCACAGATTTCAGAGAACAGGCGGTTCTCCTGGCACATTATCGAACACTTAGTTTCAGATAGAACAATTAGTTTAAAATGGAACTATGTTTCGCATCTGGAGTATCCTCTCTCACAAGGTCAACCACTTAGTTTCGTCGAACACATACGGTTTCGAGTGGCATCGCCACAGATTTCAGAGAACCGGCGCTTCTCCTGGCACATTATCGAACACTTAGTTACAGATAGAACAATTAGTTTTAAATGGAACTAAGTTTCGCTTCTGGGGTTTCCTCTCTCACAAGGTCGACCATTTAATTTCGTCGAACACATACGGTTTCGAATAGTATCGCCACAGATTTCGCAGAACGGGCGTTTCTCCTGGCACAGTATCGAACACTTAGTTTCAGATAGAACAATTAGATTAAAATGCAACTATGTTTCGCATCTGGAGTTTCCTCTCTCACAAGGTCGGCCACTTAGTTTCGTCGAACACATACGGTTTCGAGTGGTATCGCCACAGATTTCAGAGAACAGGCGCTTCTCCTGGCACATTATCGAACACTTAGTTACAGATAGAACAATTAGTTTAAAATGGAACTATGTTTCGCATCTGGAGTATCCTCTCTCACAAGGTCAACCACTTAGTTTCGTCGAACATATACGGTTTCGAGTGGCATCGCCACACATTTCAGAGAACAGGCTCTTCTCCTGGCACAGTATCGAACACTCAGTATCAGATAGAACAATTAGTTTAAAATGGATCTATGTTTCGCATCTGGAGTGTCCTCTCTCACAAGGTCGACCACTTAGTTTCGTCGAACATATATGGTTTCGAGTAGTACCGCCACAGATTTCGCAGAACGGGAGTTTCTCCTGGCACAGTATCGAACACTTAGTTTCAGATGGAACAATTAGTTTAAAATGCAACTATATTTCGCATCTGGAGTTTCCTCTCTCACAAGGTCGGCCACTTAGTTTCGTCGAACACATACGGTTTTGAGTAGTATCGCCACAGATTTCGCAGAACGGGAGTTTCTCCTGGCACAGTATCGAACACTTTGTTTCAGATAGAACAATTAGTTTAAAATGGAACTAAGTTTCGCATTTGGAGTTTCCTCTTTCACAAGGTCGACAACTTAGTTTCGTCGAACAAATACGGTTTCTAGTGGCATCGCCACAGATTTCAGAGAACAGACGCTTCTACTGGCACAGTATCGAACACATAGTTTCAGATAGAACAATTAGTTTTAAATGGAACTAAGTTTCGCTTCTGGGGTTTCCTCTCTCATAAGGTCGACCATTTAGATTCATCGAACACATACGGTTTCGAGTAGTATCCCCACAGATTTCGCAGAACGGGAGTTTCTCCTGGCACAGTATCGAACACTTAGTTTCAGAGAGAACAATTAGTTTAAAATGCAACTGTGTTTCTTATCTGGAGTTTCCTCTCTCACAAGGTCGGCCACTTAGTTTCGTCGAACACATACGGTTTCGAGTGGCATCGCCACAGATTTCAGAGAACAGGCGCTTCTCCTGGCACATTATCGAACACTTAGTTACAGTTAGAATAATTAGTTTAAAATGGAAATATGTTTCGCATATGGAGTTTCCTCTCTCACAAGGTCGACCACTTAGTTTCGTCGAACACATACGGTTTCGAGTAGTATCGCCACAGATTTCGCAGAACGGGAGTTTCTCCTGGCACAGTATCGAACACTTAGTTTCAGATAGAACAATTAGTTTAAAATGCAACTATGTTTCGCATCTGGAGTTTCCTCTCTCACCAGGTCGGCCACTTAGTTTCGTCGAACACATACGGTTTCGAGTGGTATCGCCACAGATTTCAGAGAACAGGCGCTTCTCCTGGCACATTATCGCACACTTAGTTCAGATAGAACAATTAGATTAAAATGGAAATATATTTCGCATCTGGAGTTTCCTCTACCACAAGGTCGACCACTTATTATCGTCCAACACATACTGTTTCGAGTGCCATCGCTACACATTTCAGAGAATAGGCGCTTCTCCTGGCACAGTATCGAACACTTTCAGATAGAATAATTAGTTTAAAATGGAACTAAGTTTCGCATCCGTAGTTTCCTCTCTCACAAGGTCAACCACTTAGTTTCGTCGAACACAACACGGTTTCGAGTGTCATCGCCACACATTTCAGAGAACAGTCGTTTCTCCTGGCACAGTATCGAACACTTAGTATCAGATAGAACAATTAGTTTAAAATGGAGCAAAGCTTCGCATCTGGTGTTTCCTCTCTCACAAGGTGGACCACTTAGTTTCGTCGAACACATACGGTTTCGAGTAGCATCGCCACAGATTTCAGTGAACAGGCACTTCTCCTGGCATAGTATCGAACACTTAGTTTCAGATAGAACATTTAGTTTAAAATGGAACTAAGTTTCGCATCTGGAGTTTCCTCTCTCACAAGGTCGACCACTTAGTTTCGTCGAACACATACGGTTTCGAGTAGCATCGCCACTGATTTCAGAGAACAGGAGCTTCTTCTGGCACAGTAGCGAACACTTGTTTTCAGATAGAACAATTAGTTTAAAATGGAACTGAGTTTCGCATCTGGAGTTTCCTCTCTCACATGGTCGACCATTTAGATTCGTCGAACACATACGGGTTCGAGTAGCATCGCCACTGATTTCAGAGAACAGACGCTTCTCCTGGCACAGTATCGAACCCTTTTAGATAGAACAATTAGTTTAAAATGGAACTAAGTTCCGCATCTGGAGTTTCCTCTCTCACAAGGTCGGCCACTTAGTTTCGTCGAACACATACGGTTTCGAGTGGCATCGCCACATATTTCAGAGAACAGGCGCTTCTCCAGGCACAGTATCGAACACTTAGTTTCAGATGGAACATTTGGTTTAAAATGGAACTAAGTTTCGCATCTGAAGTTTCCTCCCGCACAAGGTCGGCCACTTAGTTTCGTGGAACACACACGGTTTCGAGCATCATCGCCACAAATTTCAGAGAACAGGCACTTCTCCTGGCACAGTAGCGAACACTTGTTTTCAGATAGAACAATTAGTTTAAAATGGAACTGAGTTTCGCATCTGGAGTTTCCTCTCTCAAAAGGTCGACCATTTAGATTCGTCGAACACATACGGTTTCGAGTAGCATCGCCACAGATTTCAGAGAACAGGCGCTTCTCCTGGCGCAGTATCGAACACTTAGTTTCAGATAGGTAAAATTATATTAAAATGGAACTAAGTTTCGCATCTGGAGTTTCCTCTCTCAGAAGGTCGACCACTTAGTTTCGTCGAACACATACGGGTTCGAGTAGCATCGCGACGGATTTCAGAGAACAGGCGCTTCTCCTGGCACAGTATCGAACACTTAGTTTCAGATGGAACAATTAGTTTAAAATGGAACTAAGTTTCGCATCTGGAGTTTCCTCTCTCACAAGGTCGACCACTTATTTTCGTCGAACACATACGGTTTCGAGTAGCATCGCCACAGAATTCAGAGAACAGGCGCTTCTCCTGGCACAGTATCGAACACTTAGTTTCAGATGGAACAATTAGTTTAAAATGGAACTAAGTTTCGCATCTGGAGTTTCCTCTCTCACAAGGCGGGCACTTAGTTTCGTCGAACACATACGGTTTCGATTAGCATCACGACAGATTTCAGAGAACAGGCGCTTCTCCTGGCACAGTACAGAACACTTAGTTTCAGATAGAACAATTAGTTTAAAATGGAACTATGTTTCGCTTCTGGAGTTTCCTCTACCACAAGGTCGACCACTTATTTTCGTCGAACACATACGGTTTCGAGTAGCATCGCCACAGAATTCAGAGAACAGGCGTTTCTCCTGGCACAGTATCGAACACTTAGTTTCAGATAGAACAATTAGTTTAAAATGGAACTAAGTTTCGCATCTGGAGTTTCCTCTCTCAGAAGGTCGACCACTTAGTTTCGTCGAACACATACGGGTTCGAGTAGCATCGCGACAGATTTCAGAGAACAGGCGCTTCTCCTGGCACATTATCGAACACTTAGTTTCAGATAGGTACAATTATATTAAAATGGAACTATGTTTCGCATCTGGAGTTTCCTCTCTCAGAAGGTCGACCACTTAGTTTCGTCGAACACATACGGGTTCGAGTAGCATCGCGACAGATTTCAGAGAACAGGCGCTTCTCCTGGCACAGTATCGAACACTTACTTTCAGATAGAACAATTATATTAAAATGGAACTAAGTTTCGCATCTGGAGTTTCCTCTCTCACAAGGTCGACCACTTAGTTTCGTCGAACACATAAGGTTTCGAGCGGCATCGCCATACAGTTCAGAGAACAGGCGCTTCTCCTGGCACAGTATCGAACACCTAGATTCAGATAGAACAATCAGTTTAAAATGGAACTAAGTTTCGCATACGGGGTTTCCTCTCCCACAAGGTCGACCACTTAGTTTCGTCGAACATATACTGTTTCGAGTAGCATCGCCACAGATTTCAGAGAATATGCGCTTCTCCTGGCACAGTACAGAACACTTAGTTTCAGATAGAACAATTAGTTTAAAATGGAACTATGTTTCGCATCTGGAGTTTCCTCTACCACAAGGTCGACCACTTATTTTCGTTGAACACATACGGTTTCGAGCGGCATCGCCACACAGTTCAGAGAACAGGCGTTTCTCCTGCTAGAGTATCGAACACTTAGATTCAGATAGAACAATTAGTTTACAATGTAACTATGTTTCGCATCTGGAGGTTCCTCTCTCACAAGCTCGACAACTTAGTTTCGTCGAACACATACGGTTTCGAGCGGCATCGCCGAACAGCTCAGAGAACAGACGCTTCTCCTGGCACAGTATCGAACACTTAGTATCAGATAGAACAATTGGTTTAAAATGGAACTATGTTTCGCATCTGTTGTTTCCTCCCTCACAAGGTCGACCACTTAGTTTCGTCGAACACATACGGTTTCGAGTAGTGTCGCTACAGATTTCGAAGAACGGGAGTTTCTCCTGGCACAGTATCGAACACTTAGTTTCAGATAGAACAATTAGTTTAAAATGCAACAATGTTTCGCATCTGGAGTTTCCTCTCTCACAAGGTCGGCCACTTAGTTTCGTAGAACACATACGGTTTCGAGTGGTATCGCCACAGATTTCAGAGAACAGGCGCTTCTCCTGGCACAGTATCGAACACTTAATATGATATAGAACAATTATTTTAAAATGGAATTAAGTTTCGCATCTGGAGGTTCCTCTCTCCCAAGCTCGACAACTTAGTTTCGTCGAACACATACGGTTTCGAGCGGCATCGCCGAACAGCTCAGAGAACAGACGCTTCTCCTGGCACAGTATCGAACACTTAGTATCAGATAGAACAATTTGTTTAAAATGGAACTATGTTTCGCTTCTGATGTTTCCTCCCTCACAAGGTCGACCACTTAGTTTCGTCGAACACATACGGTTTCGAGTAGTGTCGCTACAGATTTCGGAGAACGGGAGTTTCTCCTGGCACAGTATCGAACACTTAGTTTCAGATAGAACAATTAGTTTAAAATGCAACAATGTTTCGCATCTGGAGTTTCCTCTCTCACAAGGTCGGCCACTTAGTTTCGTAGAACACATTCGGTTTCGAGTGGTATCGCCACAGATTTCAGAGAACAGGCGCTTCTCCTGGCACAGTATCGAACACTTAGTTTCAGATAGAACAATTGGTTTAAAATGGAACTAAGTTTCGCATTTGGAGTTTCCTCTCTCACAAGGTCGGCCACTTAGTTTCGTCGAACACATACGGTTTCGAGTGGCATCGCCACAGATTTCAGAGAACAGGCGCTTCTCCTGGCACAGTATCGAACACTTAGTTTCAGGTAGAACAATTAGTTTAAAATGCAACTATGTTTCGCATCTGGAGTTTCCTCTCTCACAAGGTCGGCCACTTAGTTTCGTCGAACACATACGGTTTCGAGTAGCATCGCCACAGATTTCAGAGAACGGGCGCTTCTCCTGGCACAGTATCGAACACTTAATATGATATAGAACAATTATTTTAAAATGGAATTGAGTTTCGCATTTGGAGTTTCCTCTCTCACAAGTTCGACCACTTAGTTTCGTCGAACACATTCGGTTTCGAGTAGCATCGCCACAGGTTTCAGAGAACAGGCGCTTCTCCTGGCACATTATCGAACACTTAGTTTCAGATAGAACAATTAGTTCAAAATGGAACTAAGTTTCGCATCTGGAGTGTCCTCTCTCACAAGATCAACCACTTAGTTTCCTCGAACACATACGGTTTCGAGCAGCAACGCCACAGATTTAAGAGAACAGGCGCTTCTCCTGGCACAGTATCGAAGACATAGTTTCAGATAGAACAATTAGTTTAAAATGGAACTAAGTTTCGCATCTGGAGTTGCCTCCCTCACAAGGTCGACCACTTAGTTTGGTCGAACACATACGGTTTCGAGTGGCATCGCCGCAGATTTCAGAGAAGAAGCGCTTCTCCTGGCACAGTATCGAACACATAGTTGCAGATAGAACAATTAGCTTAAAATGGAACTAAGTTTCGCATCTGGAGTTTCCTCTCCCACAAGGCGGCCACTTAGTTTCGTCGAACACATACGGTTTTGAGTGTCATCGTCACAGATTTCAGAGAACAGGCGCTTCTCCTGGCACAGTACCGAATACTTAGTTTCAGATCGAACATTTAGTTTAAAATGGAACTAAGTTTCGCAACTGGAGTTTCCGCTCTCACAAGGTCGACCACTTAGTTTCGTCGAACACATACGGTTTCGAGTGGTACCGCCAAAGATTCCGCAGAACAGCGTTTCTCCTGGCACATTATCGAACACATGGTTTCAGATAGAACAATTAGTTTAAAATGGAACTAAGTTTCGCATCTGGAGTTTCCTCTCTCACGAGGTCGACCACTTAGTTTCGTCGAACACATACGGTTTCGAGTGGCAACGCCACAGATTTAAGAGAACAGGCGCTTCTCCTGGCACAGTATCGAAGACATAGTTTCAGATAGAACAATTAGTTTAAAACAGAACTATATCTCGCATCTGGAGTATCCTCTCTCACAAGATCAACCACTTAGTTTCGTTGAACACATACGGTTTCGAGTGGCAACGCCACAGACTTCAGAGAACAGGCGCTTCTCCTGGCACTGTATCGAACACTTAGTTTCAGACAGAACAATTAGGTTAAAATGGAACCAAGTTTCGCATCTGGAGAGTCCCCTCCCACAAGGTCGGCCACTTAGTTTCCTCGAACACATACGGTTTCGTGTGGCATCGCCACAGATTTCAGAGAACAGGCGCTTCGCCTGGCACAGTATCGAACACTTATTTCGCAGAGAACAATTAGTTTAAAATGGAACTATGTCTCGCATTTGGAGTATCCTCTCTCACAAGATCAACCACTTAGTTTCCTCGAACACATACGGTTTCGAGTAGCAACGCCACAGATTTAAGAGAACAGGCGCTTCTCCTGGCACAGTATCGAAGACATAGTTTCAGATAGAACAATTAGTTTAAAATGGAACTAAGTTTCGCATCTGGAGTTTCCTCTCCCACAATGCGGCCACTTAGTTTCGTCGAACACATACGGTTTTGAGTGTCATCGTCACAGATGTCAGAGAACAGGCGCTTCTGCTGGCACAGTACCGAATACTTAGTTTCAGATCGAACATTTAGTTTAAATTGGAAATATCTTTCGCATTTGGAGTTTCCTCCCTCACAAGGTCGACCACTTAGTTTGGTCGAACACATACGGTTTCGAGTAGCATCGCCACATATTTCAGAGAACAGGCGCTTCTTCTGGCACTGTACCGAACACTTAGTTTCAGATAGAACAATTAGTTTAAAATGGAAATAAGTTTCTCAACTGGAGTTTCCTCTCCCACAATGCGGCCACTTAGTTTCGTCGAACACATACGGTTTTGAGTGTCATCGTCACAGATGTCAGAGAACAGGCGCTTCTGCTGGCACAGTACCGAATACTTAGTTTCAGATCGAACATTTAGTTTAAATTGGAAATATCTTTCGCATTTGGAGTTTCCTCCCTCACAAGGTCGACCACTTAGTTTGGTCGAACACATACGGTTTCGAGTAGCATCGCCACATATTTCAGAGAACAGGCGCTTCTTCTGGCACTGTACCGAACACTTAGTTTCAGATAGAACAATTAGTTTAAAATGGAAATAAGTTTCTCAACTGGAGTTTCCGCCCTCACAAGGTCGAACACTTAGTTTCGTCGAACACATACGGTTTCGAGTGGTACCGCCAAAGATTTCGCAGAACAGCGTTTCTCCTGGCACATTATCGAACACATGGTTTCAGACAGAACAATTAGTTTAAAATGGAACTCTGTTTCGCATTTGGAGTATCCTCTCTCACAAGGTCAACCACTTAGTTTCGTCGAACACATACGGTTTCAAGTGGCATCGCAACAGGTTTCAGAGAACAGGCGCTTCTCCTGGCACAGTATCGAACACTTAGTGTCAGATAGGATTATTAGATTAAAATGAACTAAGTTTCGCAATTTGGACTTTCCTCCCTCACAAGATCGACCACGTAGTTTCGTCGAACACATACGGTTTCGAGCAGCATCGCGACAGATTTCAGAGAACAGGCGCTTCTCCTGGCACAGTATCGAACACTTAGTTTCAGATAGAACAATTAGTTTAGAATGGAACTAAGTTTCGCTTCTGGAGTTTCCTCTCTCACAAGGTCGACCATTTAGTTTTGTCGAACACATACGGTTTCGAGTGGCATCGCCACAGATTTCAGAGAAGAAGCGCTTCTCCAGGCACAGTATCGAACACATAGTTGCAGATAGAACAATTAGCTTAAAATGGAACTAAGTTTCGCATCTGGAGTTTCCTCTCTCACAAGGTCGACCACTTAATTTCGTCGAACACATACCGTTTCGAGTGGCATCGCCACAGATGTCTGAGAACAGGCGCTTCTCCTGGCACAGTACCGAAAACTTAGTTTCAGGTAGAACAATTTGTTTAAAATGGAACCATGTTTCGCAACTGGAGATTCCTCTCTCACAAGATCGACGACGTAGTTTCGTCGAACACATACGGTTTCGAGTCGCATCGCCACAGATTTCAGAGAACAGGCGGTACTCCTAGCACAGTACCGAACACTTAGTTTCAGATAGAACAATTAGCTTAAAATGGAACTAAGTTTCGCATCTGGAGTTTCCTCTCTCACAAGGTCGACCACTTAATTTCGTCGAACACATACAGTTTCGAGTGGCATCGCCACAGATGTCAGAGAACAGTCGCTTCTCCTGGCACAGTATCGAACACTTAGTTTCAGATAGAACAATTAATTTAAAATGGAACTAAGGTTCGCATATGAAGTTTCCTCTGTCACAAGGTCGGCCACTTAGTATCGTCGAACAGATACGGTTTCGAGTGGCATCGCCACAGATTTCAGAGAACAGGCGCATCTCCTGGCACAGTACCGAACACTTAGTTTCAGATAGAACAATTAGTTTAAAATGGAACTACGTTTCGCATCTGGAGTTTCCTCTACCACAAGGTCGACCACTTATTTTCGTGAACACATACGGTTTCGAGTAACATCGCCACAGATTTCAGAGAACAGGCGCTTCTCCTGGCACAGTATCGAACACTTAGTGTCAGATAGGATTATTAGTTTAAAATGAACTAAGTTTCGCAATTTGGTGTTTCCTCCCTCACAAGGTCGACCACTTAGTTTCGTCGAACACATACGGTGTCGAGTGGCATCGCCACAGATTTCAGAGGACAGGCGCTTCTCCTGGCACAGTATCGAACACTTATTTCAGACAGAACAATTAGTTTAAAATGGAATATGTTTCGAATCTGGAGTATCCTCTCTCACACGGTCAACCACTTAGTTTCGTCGAACACATACGGTTTCGAGCGGCGTCGCCACACATTTAGGAGAACAGGCGCTTCTCCTGGCACAGTATCGAACACTTAGTTTCAGATAGAAAAATTAGTTTAAAATGGAACTAAGTTTCGCATCTGGAGTTTCCTCTCTCACAAGGCCGACCATTTAGTTTCGTCGAACACATACGGTGTCGAGTGGCATCGCCACAGATTTCAGAGAACAGGCGCTTCTCCTGGAACATTATCGAACACTTAGTTACAGATAGAACAATTAGTTTAAAATGGAACTATGTTTCGCATCTGGAGGATCCTCTCTCACAAGGTCAACAACTTAGTTTCGTCGAACACATACGGTTTCGAGCGGCGTCGCCACACATTTCAGAGAACAGGCGCTTCTCCTGGCACAGTATCGAACACTTAGTTTCAGATAGAACGATTAGTTTAAAATGGAACTAAGTTTCGCATCTGGAGTTTCCTCTCTCACAAGGCCGACCATTTAGTTTCGACGAACACATACGGTTTCGAGTGGCATTGCCACATATTTCAGTGAACAGGCGCTTCTCCTGGCACATTATCGAACACTTAGTTACAGATGGAACAATTAGTTTATAATGGAACTATGTTTCGCATCTGGAGTATCCTCTCTCACAAGGTCAACCACTTAGTTTCGTCGAACACATACGGTTTCGAGCGGCATCGCCACACATTTCAGAGAACAGGCGCTTCTCCTGGCACAGAATCGAACACTTAGTATCAGATAGAACAATTAGTTTAAAATGGAACTAAGTTTCGCATCTGGAGTATCCTCTCTCACAAGGTCGACGACTAAGTTTCGTCGAACACATACGGTTTCGAGTAGAATCGCCACAGATTTCGCAGAACGGGTGTTTCTCCTGGCACAGTATCGAACACTTAGTTTCAGAAGGAACAGTTAGTTTTAAATGGAACTAAGTTTCGCATCTGGAGTTTCCCCTTTCACAAGGCGACCACTCAGTTTCGTCGAACACATACGGTTTCGAGTGGCATCGCCACAGATTTCAGAGAACAGGCGCTTCTCCTAGCACAGTATCGAACACTTAGTATCAGATAGAACAATTAGTTTTAAATGGAACTAAGTTTCGCATCTGGAGTTTCCCCTTTCACAAGGCGACCACTCAGTTTCGTCGAACACATACGGTTTCGAGTAGCATCGCCACACATTTCAGAGAACAGGCGCTTCTCCGGGCACAGTATCGAACACTTAGTATCAGATAGAACAATTAGTTTGAAATGGATCTATGTTTCGCATCTGGAGTGTCCTCTCTCACAAGGTCGACCGCTTACTTTCGTCGAACACATACGGTTTCGAGTAGTATCGCCACAGATTTCGCAAAACGGGAGTTTCTCCTGGCACAGTATCGAACACTTAGTTTCAGATAGAACAATTTGTTTAAAATGGAACTATGTTTCGCATCTGGAGTTTCCCCTTTCACAAGGCGACCACTCAGTTTCGTGGAACACATACGGTTTCGAGTGGCATCGCCACAGATTTCAGAAAACAGGCGCTTCTCCTAGCACAGTATCGAACACTTAGTATCAGATAGAACAATTAGTTTAAAATGGAAGTACGATTCGCATCTGGAGTTTCCTCTCTCACAAGGTCGACAACTTAGTTTCGTCGAACATATACGGTTTCGAGTGGCATCGCCACAGATTTCAGAGAACAGGCGCTTCTCCTGGCACAGTATCGAACACATAGTTTCAGATGGAACAATTAGTTTAAAATGGTACTAAGTTTCGCATCTGGAGTTTCCTCTCTCACAAGGTGGACCACTTAGTTTCGTCGAACACATACGGTTTCGAGTGGTATGGCCAGAGATTTCAGAGAACAGGCGCTTCTCCTGGCACCGTATCGAACACTTAGTTTCAGATAGAACAATTAGTTTAAAATGGAACTAAGTTTCGCATCTGGAGTTTCCTCTCTCACAAGGTCGACCACTTAGTTTTGTCGAACACATACGGTTTCGAGTAGCATCGCCACAGATTTCAGAGAACAGGCGCTTCCCCTGGCACAGTATCGAGCACTTAGTTTCAGATAGAACAATTAGTTTAAAATGGAACTAAGTTTCGCATCTGGAGTCTCCTCTCTCACAAGGCGACCACTTAGTTTCGTGGAACACATACGGTTTCGAGTGGCATCGCCACCGAATTCAGAGAACAGGCGCGTCTTCTGACACTGTATCGAACACTTAGTATCAGATAGAACAATTAGTTGAGAAAGGTACTAAGTTTCGCATCTGGAGTTTCCTCTCTCACAAGGCGACCACTTAGTTCCGTCGAACACATACGGTTTAGAGTAGCTTCGCAACAGATTTCAGAGAACAGGCGCTTCTCCTGGCACAGTATCGAACACTTAGTTAAAAATGGAACTATGTTTCGCATATGGAGTTTCCTCTCTCACAAGGTCGACCACTTAGTTTCGTCGAACACATACGGTTTCGATTAGCATCGCCACAGATATGAGAGTACAGGCGCTTCTCCTGGCACAGTATCGAACACTTAGTTTCAGAGAGAACAATTAGTTTAAAATGGAACTAAGTTTCGCATCTGGAGTTTCCTCTCTCACAAGGCGACCACTTAGTTTCGTCAAACACATACGGTTTAGAGTGGCATCGCCACAGATTTCAGAGAACAGGCGCTTCTCCTGGCACAGTATCGAACACTTAGTTTCAGATGGAACATTTAGTTTAAAATTGAACTACGTTTCGCATCTGGATTTTCCTCTCTCACAAGGCGGCCACTTAGTTTCGTGGAACACATTCGGTTTCGAGTAGCATCGCCACAGATTTCAGAGAACAGGCGCTTCTCCTGGCACAGTGTCGAAAACTGAGTTTCAGATAGAACAATTAGTTTAAAATGGAACTAATTTTCGTATCTGGAGTTTCCTCTCTCACAAGGTCGACCACTTAGTTTCGTCGAACATATAGGGTTTCGAGTTGTATCGTCACAGATTTCGCCGAGCGGGAGTTTCTCCTGCCACAGTATCAACCACGAAGTTTTGTCGAACACATACGGTTTCGAGCGGCATCGCCACACAGTTCAGAGAACAGGCGCTTCTCCTGGCACAGTATCGAAAACTTAGTTTTAAATAGAAAAATAAGTTTAAAATGGAACTAAGTTTCGCATCTGGAGTTTCCTCCCTCACAAGGTCGACAACTTAGTTTCGTCGAACACATACGGTGTCGAGTGGCATCGCCACAGATTTCAGAGGACAGGCGCTTCTCCTGGCACAGTATCGAACACTTATTTCAGACAGAACAATTAGTATCAGATAGAACAATTAGTTTGAAATGGATCTATGTTTCGCATCTGGAGTGTCCTCTCTCACAAGGTCGACCGCTTAGTTTCTTCGAACACATACGGTTTCGAGTAGTATCGCCACAGATTTCGCAAAACGGGAGTTTCTCCTGGCACAGTATCGAACACTTAGTTTCAGATAGAACAATTTGTTTAAAATGGAACTATGTTTCGCATCTGGAGTTTCCCCTTTCACAAGGCGACCACTCAGTTTCGTGGAACACATACGGTTTCGAGTGGCATCGCCACAGATTTCAGAAAACAGGCGCTTCTCCTAGCACAGTATCGAACACTTAGTATCAGATAGAACAATTAGTTTAAAATGGAAGTACGATTCGCATCTGGAGTTTCCTCTCTCACAAGGTCGACAACTTAGTTTCGTCGAACATATACGGTTTCGAGTGGCATCGCCACAGATTTCAGAGAACAGGCGCTTCTCCTGGCACAGTATCGAACACATAGTTTCAGATGGAACAATTAGTTTAAAATGGTACTAAGTTTCGCATCTGGAGTTTCCTCTCTCACAAGGTGGACCACTTAGTTTCGTCGAACACATACGGTTTCGAGTGGTATGGCCAGAGATTTCAGAGAACAGGCGCTTCTCCTGGCACCGTATCGAACACTTAGTTTCAGATAGAACAATTAGTTTAAAATGGAACTAAGTTTCGCATCTGGAGTTTCCTCTCTCACAAGGTCGACCACTTAGTTTTGTCGAACACATACGGTTTCGAGTAGCATCGCCACAGAATTCAGAGAACAGGCGCTTCCCCTGGCACAGTATCGAGCACTTAGTTTCAGATAGAACAATTAGTTTAAAATGGAACTAAGTTTCGCATCTGGAGTCTCCTCTCTCACAAGGCGACCACTTAGTTTCGTGGAACACATACGGTTTCGAGTGGCATCGCCACCGAATTCAGAGAACAGGCGCGTCTTCTGACACTGTATCGAACACTTAGTATCAGATAGAACAATTAGTTGAGAAAGGTACTAAGTTTCGCATCTGGAGTTTCCTCTCTCACAAGGCGACCACTTAGTTCCGTCGAACACATACGGTTTAGAGTAGCATCGCAACAGATTTCAGAGAACAGGCGCTTCTCCTGGCACAGTATCGAACACTTAGTTAAAAATGGAACTATGTTTCGCATATGGAGTTTCCTCTCTCACAAGGTCGACCACTTAGTTTCGTCGAACACATACGGTTTCGATTAGCATCGCCACAGATATGAGAGTACAGGCGCTTCTCCTGGCACAGTATCGATCACTTAGTTTCAGAGAGAACAATTAGTTTAAAATGGAACTAAGTTTCGCATCTGGAGTTTCCTCTCTCACAAGGCGACCACTTAGTTCCGTCGAACACATACGGTTTAGAGTAGCATCGCAACAGATTTCAGAGAACAGGCGCTTCTCCTGGCACAGTATCGAACACTTAGTTAAAAATGGAACTATGTTTCGCATATGGAGTTTCCTCTCTCACAAGGTCGACCACTTAGTTTCGTCGAACACATACGGTTTCGATTAGCATCGCGACAGATTTGAGAGTACAGGCGCTTCTCCTGGCACAGTATCGAACACTTAGTTTCAGAGAGAACAATTAGTTTAAAATGGAACTAAGTTTCGCATCTGGAGTTTCCTCTCTCACAAGGTCGACCATTTAGTTTCGACGAACACATACGGTGTCGAGTAGCATCGCCACAGATTTCAGAGAACAGGCGCTAATCCTGGCACAGTACCGAACACTTAGTATCAGATAGAACAATTAGTTTAAAATGGAAATAAGCTTCGCATCTGGAGTTTCCTCTCTCACAAGGTCGACCATTTAGATTCGTCGAACACACACGGTTTCGAGTGGCATCGCCACAGATTTCAGAGAACAGGCGCTTCTCCTGGCACAGTATCGAACTCTTAGGTTCAGATAGAACAATTATTTTAAAATGGAATTATGTTTCGCTTCTGAAGTTTCCTCTTTCAAAAGGTCGGCCACTTAGTTTCGTCGAACAAATACGCTTTCGAGTGGCATCGCCACACATTTCAGAGAACAGGCGCTACTTCTGGCACAGTATCGAACACTTAGTTTCAGATAGAACAATTTGTTTAAAATGGAACTATGTTTCGCATCTGGAGTTTCCTCTCTCACAAGGTCGACCACTTAGTTTCGCCGAACACATACGGGTTTGAGAGCGCATCGCCACAGATTTCAGAGAACAGGCGTTTCTCCTGGCACATTTTCGAACACATTGTTACCGATAGAACAATTAGTTTGAAATGGAACTAAGTTTCGCATCCGGAGTTTCCTCTCTCACAAGGTCGACCACTTAGTTTTGCCGAACACATACGGGTTTGAGAGCGCATCGCCACAGAATTCAGAGAACAGGCGTTTCTCCTGGCACATTATCGAACACATAGTTACAGATAGAACAATTAGTTTGAAATGGAACTAAGCTTCGCATCTGGAGTTTCCTCTCTCACAAGGTCGACCACTTAGTTTCGCCGAACACATACGGTTTCGAGTGGCATCGCCACAGGTTTCAGAGAACTGGCGCTTCTCCTGGCACAGTATCGAACACTTAGTTTCAGATAGAACAATTAGTTTAAAATGGAACTAAATTTCGCATCTGAAGTTTCCTCTTCCACAAGGTCGACCACTTATTTTCGTCGAACACATACGGTTTGGAGTAGCATCGTCACAGTTTTCAGAGAACAGGCACATCTCCTGGCACATTATCGAACAATTAGTTTCAGATAGAACAATTAGTTTAAAATGGAACTGAGCTTCGCATCTGGAGTTTCCTCTCTCACAAGGTCGACCACTTAGTTTCGTCGAACACATACGGTTTCGAGTAGCATCGCCACCGATTTCAGAGAACAGGCGCTTCTCCTGACGCAGTATCGAACACTTAGTTACAGATAGAACAATTAGTTTAAAATTGTACTAAATTTCGCATCTGGATATTCCTCTCTCACAAGGGCGACCACTTAGTTTCGTCGAACACGTACGGTTTCGAGTAGCATCGCCACACATTTCAGAGAACAGGCGTTTCTCCTGGTACACTATCGAACACTTAGTTTCAGATAGAAAAATTAGTTTTAAATGGAACTATGTTTCGCTTCTGGAGTTTCCTCTCTCAGAAGGTAGACTACTTAGTTTCGTCGAACACATACGGTTTTGTGTAGCATCGCCACAGATTTCAGAGAGCAGGCGCTTCTCCTGGCACAGCATCGGACACTTATGTCAGACAGAACAATTAGTTTAAAATGGAACTATGTTTCGCATCTGGAGTATCCTCTCTCACAAGTTCAGCCACTTAGTTTCGTCGAACACATACGGTTTCGAGCGGCATCGCCACACAGTTCAGGGAACAGGCGCTTCTCCTGGCACAGTATCGAACACTTAGTTTCAGAGAGAACAATTAGTTTAAAATGGAACTAAATTCCGCATCTGGAGTTTCCTCTCTCACAAGGTCGACCACTTAGTTTCGTCGACACATACGGTTTCGAGTGGCATCGCCACAGATTTCAGAGAACAGGCGCTTCTCCTGGCACATTATCGAACACTTAGTTTCAGATGGAACAATTAGTTTAAAATGGAACTATGTTTCGCATCTGGAGTTTCCTCTCTCACAAGGTCGACCACTTAGTTTCGATGAACACATACGGTTTCGAGTGGCATCGCCACAGATTTCAGAGAACAGGCGCTTCTCCTGGCACAGTAACGAACACTTAGTTTCAGATAGAACAATTAGTTTAAAATAGAACTAAGTTTCGCATCTGGAGTTTCCTCTCTCACAAGGTCGACCACTTAGTTTCGATGAACACATACGGTTTCGAGTGGCATGGCCACAGATTTCAGAGAACAGGCGCTTCTCCTGGTACAGTATCGAACACTTAGATTCCGATAGAACAATTAGTTTAAAATGTAACTATGTGTCGCATCTGGAGTTTCCTTCTCACAAGGTCGACGACTTAATTTCGTCGAAGATATACGGTTTAGAGTGGCATCGCCACACAGTTCAGAGAACAGGCGCTTCTCCTGGCACAGTATCGAACACTTAGTTTCAGATAGAACAATTAGTTTAAAATGGAACTAAGTGTGGCATCTGGAATTTCCCCTCTCACAAGGTCGGCCACTTAGTTTCGTCGAACACATACGGTTTCGATTGGCATCGCCACAGATTTCAGAGAACAGGCGTTTCTCCTGGCAAAGTATCGACCACTTAGTTTCCTCGAACACATACGGTTTCGAGTAGCATCCCCACAGATTTCAGAGAACAGGCCCTTCTCCTGGCACTGTATCGAACACTTAGTTCCAGATAGAACAATTTGTTTAAAATGGAACTAAGTTTCGCATCTGGAGTTCCCTCTCCCACAAGGTCGAACACTTAGTTTCGTCGAACACATACGGTTTCGAGTGGCATCGCCACGGATTTCAGAGAACAGGCGCTTCCCCTGGCACAGTATCGAACGCTTAGTTTCCGATAGAATAATTAGTTTAAAATGAAACTAAGTTTGGCATCTGGAGTTTCCTCTCCCATAAGGTCGACCACTTAGTTTCGTCGAACACATACGGTTTCGAGTAGCATCGCCCCAGATTTCAGAGAACAGGCGCTTCTGCTGGCACAGTATCGAACACTTAATTTCAGATGGGACAATTAGTTTAAAATGGAACTAAGTTTCGCATCTGAAGTTTCCTCTCTCACAGGTCGGCCACTTAGTTTCGTCGAACACATACGGTTTCGAGTGGCATCGCCACAGATTTCAGAGAACAGGCGCTTCTGCTGGCACACTATCGAGAACTTAGTTTCCGATAAAACAATTAGTTTAAAATGGCACTAAGTTTCGCGTCTGGAGTTTCCTCTCTCACAAGGTCGACCACTTAGTTTCGTCGAACACATACGGTTTCGAGCAGTATCGCCACAGATTTCGCAGAACGGGAGTTTCTCCTGGCACAGTATCGAACACGTAGTTTCAGATAGAACAATTAGTTTAAAATGCAACTATGTTTCGCATCTGGAGTTTCCTCTCTCACAAAGTCGGCCACTTAGTTTCGTCGAACGCATACGGTTTCGAGTCGCATCGCCACAGATTTCAGAGAACAGGCGCTTCTCCTGGCACATTATCGAACACTTAGTTACAGATAGAACAATTAGTTTAAAATGGAATTATGTTTGGCATCTGGAGTATCCTCTCTCACAAGGTCAACCACTTAGTTTCGTCGAACACATACGGTTTCGAGCGGCATCGCCACACATTTCAGAGAACAGGCTCTTCTCCTGGCACAGTATCGAACACTTACTTACAGATAGAACAATTAGTTTAAAATGGAACTATGTTTCGCATCTGGAGTATCCTCTCTCACAAGATCAACCACTTAGTTTCGTCGAACACATACGGTTTCGAGTAGCATCGCCTAAGGTTTCAGAGAACAGGCGCTTCTCCTGGCACAGTATCGAACACTTAGTTACAGATAGACCAATTAGTTTAAAATGGAACTATGTTTCGCATCTGGAGTTTCCTCTCTCACAAGGTCGACAACTTAGTTTCGTCGAACACATACGGTTTCGAGTAGCATCGCCTAAGTTTTCAGAGAACAGGCGCTTCTTCTGCCACAGTATCGAACACTTAGTTTCAGATAGAACAATTAGTTTAATATGGTACTAAGTTTCGCATCTGGAGTTTCCTTTCTCACAAGGTCGACCACTTAGTTTCAGAGAGAACAATTAGTTTAAAATGGAACTAAATTCCGCATCTGGAGTTTCCTCTCTCACAAGGTCGACCACTTAGTTTCGTCGACACATACGGTTTCGAGTGGCATCGCCACAGATTTCAGAGAACAGGCGCTTCTCCTGGCACATTATCGAACACTTAGTTTCAGATGGAACAATTAGTTTAAAATGGAACTATGTTTCGCATCTGGAGTTTCCTCTCTCACAAGGTCGACCACTTAGTTTCGATGAACACATACGGTTTCGAGTGGCATCGCCACAGATTTCAGAGAACAGGCGCTTCTCCTGGCACAGTAACGAACACTTAGTTTCAGATAGAACAATTAGTTTAAAATAGAACTAAGTTTCGCATCTGGAGTTTCCTCTCTCACAAGGTCGACCACTTAGTTTCGATGAACACATACGGTTTCGAGTGGCATGGCCACAGATTTCAGAGAACAGGCGCTTCTCCTGGTACAGTATCGAACACTTAGATTCCGATAGAACAATTAGTTTAAAATGTAACTATGTGTCGCATCTGGAGTTTCCTTCTCACAAGGTCGACGACTTAATTTCGTCGAAGACATACGGTTTAGAGTGGCATCGCCACACAGTTCAGAGAACAGGCGCTTCTCCTGGCACAGTATCGAACACTTAGTTTCAGATAGAACAATTAGTTTAAAATGGAACTAAGTGTGGCATCTGGAATTTCCCCTCTCACAAGGTCGGCCACTTAGTTTCGTCGAACACATACGGTTTCGATTGGCATCGCCACAGATTTCAGAGAACAGGCGTTTCTCCTGGCAAAGTATCGACCACTTAGTTTCCTCGAACACATACGGTTTCGAGTAGCATCCCCACAGATTTCAGAGAACAGGCCCTTCTCCTGGCACTGTATCGAACACTTAGTTCCAGATAGAACAATTTGTTTAAAATGGAACTAAGTTTCGCATCTGGAGTTCCCTCTCCCACAAGGTCGAACACTTAGTTTCGTCGAACACATACGGTTTCGAGTGGCATCGCCACGGATTTCAGAGAACAGGCGCTTCCCCTGGCACAGTATCGAACGCTTAGTTTCCGATAGAATAATTAGTTTAAAATGAAACTAAGTTTGGCATCTGGAGTTTCCTCTCCCATAAGGTCGACCACTTAGTTTCGTCGAACACATACGGTTTCGAGTAGCATCGCCCCAGATTTCAGAGAACAGGCGCTTCTGCTGGCACAGTATCGAACACTTAATTTCAGATGGGACAATTAGTTTAAAATGGAACTAAGTTTCGCATCTGAAGTTTCCTCTCTCACAGGTCGGCCACTTAGTTTCCTCGAACACATACGGTTTCGAGTAGCATCCCCACAGATTTCAGAGAACAGGCCCTTCTCCTGGCACTGTATCGAACACTTAGTTCCAGATAGAACAATTTGTTTAAAATGGAACTAAGTTTCGCATCTGGAGTTCCCTCTCCCACAAGGTCGAACACTTAGTTTCGTCGAACACATACGGTTTCGAGTGGCATCGCCACAGATTTCGCAGAACGGGAGTTTCTCCTGGCACAGTATCGAACACGTAGTTTCAGATAGAACAATTAGTTTAAAATGCAACTATGTTTCGCATCTGGAGTTTCCTCTCTCACAAAGTCGGCCACTTAGTTTCGTCGAACGCATACGGTTTCGAGTCGCATCGCCACAGATTTCAGAGAACAGGCGCTTCTCCTGGCACATTATCGAACACTTAGTTACAGATAGAACAATTAGTTTAAAATGGAATTATGTTTGGCATCTGGAGTATCCTCTCTCACAAGGTCAACCACTTAGTTTCGTCGAACACATACGGTTTCGAGCGGCATCGCCACACATTTCAGAGAACAGGCTCTTCTCCTGGCACAGTATCGAACACTTACTTACAGATAGAACAATTAGTTTAAAATGGAACTATGTTTCGCATCTGGAGTATCCTCTCTCACAAGATCAACCACTTAGTTTCGTCGAACACATACGGTTTCGAGTAGCATCGCCTAAGGTTTCAGAGAACAGGCGCTTCTCCTGGCACAGTATCGAACACTTAGTTACAGATAGACCAATTAGTTTAAAATGGAACTATGTTTCGCATCTGGAGTTTCCTCTCTCACAAGGTCGACAACTTAGTTTCGTCGAACACATACGGTTTCGAGTAGCATCGCCTAAGTTTTCAGAGAACAGGCGCTTCTTCTGCCACAGTATCGAACACTTAGTTTAAGATAGAACAATTAGTTTAATATGGTACTAAGTTTCGCATCTGGAGTTTCCTTTCTCACAAGGTCGACCACTTAGTTTCGTCGAACACGTACGGTTTCGAGTGGCATCGCCACAGGTTTCACAGAACGGGCGCTTCGCCTGGCACAGTAGCGAACACTTAGTTTCAGATAGAACAATTAGTTTAAAATGGAACTAAGTTTCGCATCCGGAGTTTCCTCTCTCAGAAGGTCGACCACTTAGTATCGTCGAACACATACGGTTTCGAGTGGCATCGCCACAGATTTCAGAGAACAGGCCCTTCTCCTGGCACAGTATCGAACACTTAGTTTCAGGTGGAACATTTGGTTTAAAATGGAACTAAGTTTCGCATCTGGAGTTTCCTGTCTCACAAGGTCGACCACTTAGTTTCGTCGAACACATACGTTTTCGAGGAGCATAGCCACTGATTTCAGAGAACAGGCGCTTCTACTGGCAGATTATCGAATACTTAGTTTCAGATAGAACAATTACTTTAAAATGCAACTAAGCTTCGCATCTGGAGTTTCCTCTCTCACATGGTCAAAGATTTAGTTTCGTCAAACACATACGGTTTCGAGTGGCATCGCCACAGATTTCAGAGAACAGGCGCTTCTCCTGGCACAGTATCGAACACTTAGTTTCAGATAGTACAATAAGATTAAAATGGAACTAAGTTTCGCATCTGAAGTTTCCTCTCTCACAAGGTCAAAGATTTAGTTTCGTCAAACACATACGGTTTCGAGTGGCATCGCCACAGATTTCAGAGAACAGGCGCTTCTCCTGGCACAGTATCGAACACTTAGTTTCAGATAGTACAATAAGATTAAAATGGAACTAAGTTTCGCATCTGAAGTTTCCCCTCTCACAAGGTCGACCACTTAGTTTCGTCGAAAACATACGGTTTCGACCGTCATTGCCACACAGTTCAGAGAACAAGCGCTTCTCCTGGCACAGTATCGAACACTTAGTTTCAGATAGAACAATTAGTTTAAAATGGAACTAAGTTTCGCATCTGGAGTTTCCTCTCTCACAAGGTCGACCAATTAGATTCGTCGAACACATACGGTTTCGAGTAGCAGCGCCACAGATTTCAGAGAACAGGCACTTCTCCTGGCACAGTATCGAACACTTTCAGATGGAACAATTATTTTAAAATGGAACTAAGTTTCGCATCTGAAGTTTCCTCTCCCACAAGTTCGGCCAGTTAGTTTCGTCGATCACATACGGATTCGAGTCGCATCGCCACAGATTTCAGAGAACAGGCGCTTCTCCTGGCACAGTATGGAACACTTAGTTTCAGATGGAACATTTAGTTTAAAATTGAACTATATTTCGCATCTGGAGTTTCCTCTCTCACACGGTCTACCACTTACTTTCGTCGAACACATTCGGCTTCGAGTAGCAACGCCACAGATTTCAGAGAACAGGCACTTCTCCTGGCGCTATATCGAACACTTTCAGATAGAACAATTATTTTAAAATGGAACTAAGTTTTGCATCTGGAGTTTCCTCTCTCACAAGGTCGGCCACCTAGTTTCGTCGAACACATTCGGTTTCGAGTGGCATCGCCATGGATTTCAGAGAACAGGTGCTTCTCCTGGCAGAGAATCGAACACTTTGTTTCAGAAAGAACAATTAGTTTAAAATGGAACTAAGTTTCGCATCCGGAGTTTCCTCTCTCAGAAGGTCGACCACTTAGTATCGTCGAACACATACGGTTTCGAGTGGCAACGCCACAGATTTCAGAGAACAGGCCCTTCTCCTGGCACAGTATCGAACACTTAGTTTCAGGTGGAACATTTGGTTTAAAATGGAACTAAGTTTCGCATCTGGAGTTTCCTGTCTCACAAGGTCGACCACTTAGTTTCGTCGAACACATACGTTTTCGAGTAGCATAGCCACTGATTTCAGAGAACAGGCGCTTCTCCTGGCACAGTATCGAACACTTAGTTTCAGATAGAATAATTAGTTTAAAATGGAACTAAGTTTCGTTTCTGGAGTTTCCTCTCTCAGCAGGTCGACCACTTAGTTTCGTCGAACACATACGGTTTCGAGTAGCATCGCGACAGATTTCCGAGAACAGGCGCTTCTCCTGGCACAGTATCGAACACTTAGTTTCAGATAGAACAATTAGTTTAAAATGGTACTAAGTTTCGCATCTGGAGTGTCCTCTCTCAAAAGGTCGACCACTTAGTTTCGTCGAACAAATACGGTTTCGAGCGGCATCGCCACAGATTTCGGAGAACAGACGCTTCTACTGGCACAGTATCGAACACATATTTTCAGATAGAACCATTAGTTTAAAATGGAACTAAGTTTCGCTGCTGGTGTTTCCTCTCTCACAAGGTCGACCACTTAGTTTCGTCGAATACATACGGTTTCGTGTAACATTGCTACAGATTTGAGAGATCAGGGGCATCTCCTGGCACAGTATCGAACACTTAGTTACAGATAGAAAGTAAGATTAAAATGGAACTAAGTTTCGCTTCTGGAGTTTCCTCTCTCACAAGATCGACCACTTTGTTTCGTCGAACACATACGGTTTCGAGTGACATCGCCACAGATTGCAGAGAACAGGCGCTTCTACTGGCACCGTATCGAACACACAGTTTCAGATAGAGCAATTAGTTTAGCATGGTATTAAGTTTCGCTTCTGGAGTTTCCTCTCGCACAGGGTGAACCACTTAGTTTCGTCGAACACATACGGTTTCGTGTAGCATCGCCACAGATTTCAGAGAACAGGCGCTTCTCCTGGCACTGTATCGAACACTTAGTTTCAGATAGAACAATTAGTTTAAAATGGCACTATTTTTCGCATCTGGAGTTTCTTCTCTCACAAGGCGACCATTTAGATTCGTCGAACACATACGGTTCCGAGCGTCATCGCCACACAGTTCAGAGAACAGGCGCTTCTCCTGGCACCTTATCGAACACTTAGTTTAAGATAGAACAATAAGATTAAAATGGAACTAAGTTTCGCATCTGGAGTTTCCTCTCTCACAAGGTCGACCACTTAGTTTCGTCGAACACATAGGGTTTCGAGTTGTATCGTCACAGATTTCGCCGAGCGGGAGTTTCTCCTGGCACAGTATCAACCACTCAGTTTTGTCGAACACATACGGTTTCGAGTGGCATCGCCACAGATTTCAGAGAACAGGCCCTTCTCCTGGCACAGTATCCAGCACTTAGTTTCAGATGGAACATTTGGTTTAAAATGGAACTAAGTTTCGCATCTGGAGTTTCCTGTCTCACAAGGACGACCACCTACTTTCGTCGAACACATTCGGTTACGAGTAGCAACGCCACAGGTTTCAGAGAACAGGCGCTTCCCCTGGCACAGTATCGAACACTTAGTTTCAGATAGAACAATTAGTTTAAAATGGAACTAATTTTCGTATCTGGAGTGTCCTCTCTCACAAGGTCGACCACTTAGTTTCGTCGAACACATAGGGTTTCGAGTTGTATAGTCACAGATTTCGCCGAGCGGGAGTTTCTCCTGGCACAGTATCAACCACTCAGTTTTGTCGAACACATACGGTTTCGAGTAGCATCTCCACAGATTTCAGAGAACAGGCGCTTCTCCTGGCACAGTATCGAACACTTAGTTTCAGATAGAACAATTAGTTTAAAATAGCACTAAGTTTCGCGTCTAGAGTTTCCTCTCTCACAAGGTCGACCACTCAGTTTCGTCGAACACATACCGTTTCGAGTGGTATCGCCACAGGTTTCACAGAACGGGTGCTTCTCCTGGCACAGTAGCGAACACTTAGTTTCAGATAGAACAATTATTTTAAAATGGAACTAAGTTTCGCATCTGGAGTTTCCTCTCTCACAAGGTCGGCCACTTAGTTTCGTCGAACACATTCGGTTTCGAGTGGCATCGCCACAGATTTCAGAGAACAGACGCTTCTACTGGCACAGTATCGAACACATATTTTCAGATAGAACCATTAGTTTAAAATGGAACTAAGTTTCGCTGCTGGTGTTTCCTCTCTCACAAGGTCGACCACTTAGTTTCGTCGAATACATACGGTTTCGTGTAACATTGCTACAGATTTGAGAGATCAGGCGCATCTCCTGGCACAGTATCGAACACTTACTTCAGACAGAACAATTAATTTAAATGGAACTATGTTTCGCACCTGGAGTATCCTCTCTCACAAGTTCAACCACTTAGTTTCGTCGAACACATACGGTTTCGAGCGGCATCGCCACACAGTTCAGAGAACAGGCGCTACTCCTGGCACAGTACCGAACCCTTTGTTTCAGATAGAACAATTAGTTTAAAATGGAACTGTTTCGCATCTGGTGTTTCCTCTCTCACAAGGTCGACCACTTAGTTTCGTCGAACACATACGGTTTCGAGTGGCATCGCCACTGATTTCAGAGAGCAGGCGCTTCTCCTGGCACAGTATCGAACACTTAGTTTCAGATGGAACTATTAATTTAAATGGAACTATGTTTCGCATCTGGAGTATCCTCTCTCACAAGTTCAACCACTTAGTTTCGTCGAACACATACGGTTTCGAGCGGCATCGCCACAGATTTCAGAGAACAGGCGCTACTCCTGGCACAGTACCGAACCCTTTGTTTCAGATAGAACAATTAGTTTAAAATGGAACTGTTTCG
Source organism: Nysson spinosus (assembly GCA_910591585.2). Taxonomy (NCBI): domain Eukaryota; kingdom Metazoa; phylum Arthropoda; class Insecta; order Hymenoptera; family Crabronidae; genus Nysson; species Nysson spinosus. The sequence continues at coordinate 2,245,598 of CAJUYC020000070.1, read as the reverse complement.
CATCTGGTGTTTCCTCTCTCACAAGGTCGACCACTTAGTTTCGTCGAACACATACGGTTTCGAGTGGCATCGCCACTGATTTCAGAGAGCAGGCGCTTCTCCTGGCACAGTATCGAACACTTAGTTTCAGACAGAACAATTAATTTAAATGGAACTATGTTTCGCACCTGGAGTATCCTCTCTCACAAGTTCAACCAATTAGTTTCGTCGAACACATACGGTTTCGAGCGGCATCGCCACACAGTTCAGAGAACAGGCGCTACTCCTGGCACAGTACCGAACCCTTTGTTTCAGATAGAACAATTAGTTTAAAATGGAACTGTTTCGCATCTGGTGTTTCCTCTCTCACAAGGTCGACCACTTAGTTTCGTCGAACACATACGGTTTCGAGTGGCATCGCCACTGATTTCAGAGAGCAGGCGCTTCTCCTGGCACAGTATCGAACACTTAGTTTCAGATGGAACTATTAATTTAAATGGAACTATGTTTCGCATCTGGAGTATCCTCTCTCACAAGTTCAACCACTTAGTTTCGTCGAACACATACGGTTTCGAGCGGCATCGCCACAGATTTCAGAGAACAGGCGCTTCTCATGGCACAGTATCGAACACTTAGTTTCAGATAAAACAATTAGTTTAAAATGGTACTAAATTTCGCATCTGGAGTTTCCTCTCTCACAAGGTGGACCACTTAGTTTCGTCAAACACATACGGTTTCGAGTAGCATCGCCACAGATTTCAGAGAACAGGCGCTACTCCTGGAACAGTATCGAACACTTAGTTTCAGATAGAACAATTAGTTTAAAATGGATCTATGTTTCGCATCTGGAGTGTCCTCTCTCACAAGGTCGACCACTTAGTTTCGTCGAACAAATACGGTTTCGAGTGGCATCGCCACAGATTTCGGAGAACAGACGCTTCTACTGGCACAGTATCGAACACATATTTTCAGATAGAACCATTAGTTTAAAATGGAACTAAGTTTCGCTGCTGGTGTTTCCTCTCTCACAAGGTCGACCACTTAGTTTCGTCGAATACATACGGTTTCGTGTAACATTGCTACAGATTTGAGAGATCAGGCGCATCTCCTGGCACAGTATCGAACTCTTACTTCAGACAGAACAATTAATTTAAATGGAACTATGTTTCGCATCTGGAGTATCCTCTCTCACAAGTTCAACCACTTAGTTTCGTCGAACACATACGGTTTCGAGCGGCATCGCCACACAGTTCAGAGAACAGGCGCTACTCCTGGCACAGTACCGAACCCTTTGTTTCAGATAGAACAATTAGTTTAAAATGGAACTAAGTTTCGCATCTGGAGTATCCTCTCTCACAAGGTCGACCACTTAGTTTCGTCGAACAAATACGGTTTCGAGTGGCATCGCCACAGATTTCGGAGAACAGACGCTTCTACTGGCACAGTATCGAACACATATTTTCAGATAGAACCATTAGTTTAAAATGGAACTAAGTTTCGCTGCTGGTGTTTCCTCTCTCACAAGGTCGACCACTTAGTTTCGTCGAACACATACGGTTTCGAGTGGCATCGCCACTGATTTCAGAGAGCAGGCGCTTCTCCTGGCACATTATCGAACACTTAGTTTCAGATAGAAAGTAAGATTAAAATGGAACTAAGTTTCGCTTCTGGAGTTTCCTCTCTCACAAGATCGACCACTTTGTTTCGTCGAACACATACGGTTTCGAGTGACATCGCCACAGATTGCAGAGAACAGGCGCTTCTACTGGCACAGTATCGAACACTTAGTTTCAGATAGAACAATTAGTTTAAAATGGAACTATTTTTCGCATCTGGAGTTTCTTCTCTCACAAGGCGACCATTTAGATTCGTCGAACACATACGGTTCCGAGTAGCATCGCGACAGATTTCACAGAACAGGCGCTTCTCCTGGCACAGTATCGAACACTTAATATCATATAGAACAATTATTTTAAAACGGAATTAAGTTTCGCATTTGGAGTTTCCTCTCTCACAAGGTCGACAACTTATTTTCGTCGAACAAATACGGTTTCGAGTGGCATCGCCACAGATTTCAGAGAACAGGCGCCTCTCCTGGCACAGTATCGAACACTTAGTTTCAGATAGAACAATTAGTTTAAAATGGAAGTTAGATTCGCATCTGCAGTTTCCTCTCTCACAAGGTCGACAACTTAGTTTCGTCGAACACATACGGTTTCGAGTGGCATCGCCACACATTTCAGAGAACAGGCTCTTCTCCTGGCACAGTATCGAACACTCAGTATCAGATAAAACAATTAGTTTAAAATGCAACTATATTTCGCATCTGGTGTTTCCTCTCTCACAAGGTCGGCCACTTAGTTTCGTCGAACACATACGGTTTGGAATCGCATCGCCACAGATATCAGAGAACAGGCGCTTCTTCTGGCACAGTATCGAACACTTAGTTTCAGATAGAACAATTAGTTTAAAGTGGAACTAAGTTTCGCATCTGGAGTTTCCTCCCTCACAAGGTCGACCACTTAGTTTCGTCGAACAGATACGGTTTCGAGTGGCATCGCCACAGATTTCAGAGAACGGGCACATCTCCTGGCACAGTATCGAACACTTAGTTACAGGTAGAACACTTAGTTTAAAATGCAACTAAGTTTCGCATCTGGAGTTTCCTCTCTCACAAGGTCGACCACTCAGTTTCGTCGAAAACATACGGTTTCGAGTGGCATCGCCACAGATTTCAGAGAACAGCCGCTTCTCCTGGCACAGTATCGAGCATTTAGTTTCAGATAAAACAATTAGTTTAAAATGCAACTAAGTTTCGCATCTGGAGTTTCCTCTCTCACAAGGTCGACCACTCAGTTTCGTCGAACACATACGGTTTCGAGTGGCATCGCCACAGATTTCAGAGAACAGGCGCTTCTGCTGGCACAGTATCGAACACTTAGTTTAAGATAGAACAATTAGTTTAAAATGGAACTAAGTTTCGCATTTGGGGTTTCCTCTCTCACAAGTTCGACCACTTAGTTTCGACGAACACATACGTTTTCGAGATGAATCGCCACAGATTTCAGAGAACGGGCTCTTCTCCTGGCACAGTATCGAACACTTAATATCATATAGAAAAATTAGTTTAAAATGGAACTAAGTTTCGCATTTGGGGTTTCCTCTCTCACAAGTTCGACCACTTAGTTTCGTCGAACACATACGGTTTCGAGTAGCATCGCCACCGATTCCAGAGAACAGACGCTTCTCCTGGCACAGTATCGAACGCATAGTTTCAGATAGAACAATTAGTTTAAAATGGAACTATGTTTCGCATCTGGAGTATCCTCTCTCACAAGGTCAACCACTTAGTTTGGTCGAACACGTACGGTTTCGAGTGGTATCGCCACAGATTTCAGAGAACAGGCGCTTCTCCTGCCACAGTATCGAACACTTAGTTTAAGATAGAACAATTAGTTTAAAATGGAACTAAGTTTCGCATCTGGAGTTTCCTCTCTCACAAGGTCGACCGCTTAGTTTCGACGAACACATACGGTTTCGAGATGCATCGCCACAGATTTCAGAGAACGGGCTCTTCTCCTGGCACAGTATCGAACACTTAATATCATATAGAACAATTAGTTTAAAATGGAACTATGTTTCGGATCTGGAGTATGCTCTCTCACAAGGTCAACCACTTAGTTTCGTCGAACACATACGGTTTCGAGTGGCATCGCCACAGATTTCAGAGAACAGGCGCTTCTCCTGGCACATTATCGAACACTTAGTTACAGATAGAACAATTAGTTTAAAATGCAACTATGTTTCGCATCTGGAGTTTCCTCTCTCACAAGGTCGGCCACTTAGTTTCGTCGAACACATACGGTTTCGAGTGGTATCGCCACAGATTTCAGAGAACAGGCGCTTCTCCTGGCACATTATCGAACACTTAGTTACAGATAGAACAATTAGCTTAAAATGGAACTAAATTTCGCATTTGGAGTTTCCTCTCTCACAAGGTCGACCGCTTAGTTTCGACGAACACATACGGTTTCGAGATGCATCGCCACAGATTTCAGAGAACGGGCTCTTCTACTGGCACAGTATCGAACACTTAATATCATATAGAACAATTAGTTTAAAATGGAACTATGTTTCGTAACTGTAGTATGCTCTCTCACAAGGTCAACAACTTAGTTTCGTCGAACACATACGGTTTCGAGTGGCATCGCCACAGATTTCAGAGAACAGGCGCTTCTCCTGGCACATTATCGAACACTTAGTTACAGATAGAACAATTAGTTAAAAATGCGACTATGTTTCGCGTCTGGAGTTTCCCCTCTCACAAGGTCGGCCACTTAGTTTCGTCAAACACATACTGTTTCGAGTAGCATCGCCACAGATTTCTGAGAACAAGCGCTTCGCCTGGCACAGTATCGAACACTCATTTCAGACAGAACAATTAGTTTAAAATGGAACTATGTTTCGCATCTGGAGTATCCTCTCCCACAAGATCAACCACTTAGTTTCGTCGAACAATTACGGTTTCGAGTGGCATCGCCACACATTTCAGAGAACAGGCGCTTCTCCTGGCACAGTATCGAACACTTAGTTTCAGATAGAACAATTAGTTTAAAATGGAACTAAGTTTCGCCTCTGGAGTTTCCTCTCTCACAAGGTCGACCACTTAGTTTCGTCGAACACATACCTTTTCGAGTAGCATCGCCACAGATTTCAGAGATCAGGTGCTTCTCCTGGCACAGTATCGAGCACTTAGTTTCAGATATAACAATTTGTTGAAAATGGAACTATGTTTCGCATCTGGAGTTTCCTCTCCCACAAAGTCGACCACTTAGTTTCCTCGAACACATACGGTTTCGGGTAGCATCGCCAGAGATTTCAGAGAACAGGCGCTTCTCCTGGCACAGTATCGAGCACTTAGTTTCAGATAAAACAATTTGTTGAAAATGGAACTATGTTTCGCATCTGGAGTTTCCTCTCCCACAAAGTCGAACATTTAGATTCGTCGAACACATACGGTTTCGAGTAGCTTCGCCACACATTTCAGAGAACAGGCGCTTCTCCTGGCACAGTATCGAACACTTAGTTTCAGATAGAACAATTAGTTTAAAATGGAACTAAGTTTCGCATCTGGAGTTTCCTCTCTCACAAGGTCGACCACTTAGTTTCGACGAACACATACGGTTTCGAGTAGCATCGCCAGAGATTTCAGTGAACAGGCGCTTCGCCTGGCACAGTATCGAACACTTATTTCAGACAGAACAATTAGTTTAAAATGGAACTAAGTTTCGCATCTGGAGTTTCCTCTCTCACAAGGTCGACCACTTAGTTTTGTCGAACACATACGGTTTCGAGTAGCATCGCCACAGATTTCAGAGAACACGCGGTTCTCCTGGCACAGTATCGAGCATTTAGTTTCAGATAGAACAATTTGTTTAAAATGGATCTATGTTTCGCATCTGGAGTTTCCTCTCCCACAAGGTCGACCACTTAGTTTCCTCGAACACATACGGTTTCGAGTAGCATCGCCACAGATTTCAGAGAACAGGCGCTTCCCCTGGCACAGTATCGAACACTTAAGTTCAGATAGAACAATTAGTTTAAAATGGAACTAAGTTTCGCATCTGGAGTTTCCTCTCTCACAAGGTCGACCGCTTAGTTTCGACGAACACATACGGTTTCGAGATGCATCGCCACAGATTTCAGAGAACGGGCTCTTCTCCTGGCACAGTATCGAACACTTAATATCATATAGAACAATTAGTTTAAAATGGAACTATGTTTCGGATCTGGAGTATGCTCTCTCACAAGGTCAACCACTTAGTTTCGTCGAACACATACGGTTTCGAGTGGCATCGCCACAGATTTCAGAGAACAGGCGCTTCTCCTGGCACATTATCGAACACTTAGTTACAGATAGAACAATTAGTTTAAAATGCAACTATGTTTCGCATCTGGAGTTTCCTCTCTCACAAGGTCGGCCACTTAGTTTCGTCGAACACATACGGTTTCGAGTGGTATCGCCACAGATTTCAGAGAACAGGCGCTTCTCCTGGCACATTATCGAACACTTAGTTACAGATAAAACAATTAGCTTAAAATGGAACTAAATTTCGCATCTGGAGTTTCCTCTCTCACAAGGTCGACCGCTTAGTTTCGACGAACACATACGGTTTCGAGATGCATCGCCACAGATTTCAGAGAACGGGCTCTTCTACTGGCACAGTATCGAACACTTAATATCATATAGAACAATTAGTTTAAAATGGAACTATGTTTCGTAACTGGAGTATGCTCTCTCACAAGGTCAACAACTTAGTTTCGTCGAACACATACGGTTTCGAGTGGCATCGCCACAGATTTCAGAGAACAGGCGCTTCTCCTGGCACATTATCGAGCACTTAGTTTCAGATAAAACAATTAGTTTAAAATGGAACTAAGTTTCGCCTCTGGAGTTTCCTCTCTCACAAGGTCGACCACTTAGTTTCGTCGAACACATACGGTTTCGAGTGGCATCGCCACAGATTTCAGAGAACAGGCGCTTCCCCTGGCAGAGTATCGAACACTTAAGTTCAGATAGAGCAATTAGTTTAAAATGGAACTAAGTTTCGCATCTGGAGTTTCCTCTCTCACAAGGTCGACCGCTTAGTTTCGACGAACACATACGGTTTCGAGATGCATCGCCACAGATTTCAGAGAACGGGCTCTTCTCCTGGCACAGTATCGAACACTTAATATCATATAGAACAATTAGTTTAAAATGGAACTATGTTTCGGATCTGGAGTATGCTCTCTCACAAGGTCAACCACTTAGTTTCGTCGAACACATACGGTTTCGAGTGGCATCGCCACAGATTTCAGAGAACAGGCGCTTCTCCTGGCACATTATCGAACACTTAGTTACAGATAGAACAATTAGTTTAAAATGCAACTATGTTTCGCATCTGGAGTTTCCTCTCTCACAAGGTCGGCCACTTAGTTTCGTCGAACACATACGGTTTCGAGTGGTATCGCCACAGATTTCAGAGAACAGGCGCTTCTCCTGGCACATTATCGAACACTTAGTTTCAGATAGAAAGTAAGATTAAAATGGAGCTAAGTTTCGCTTCTGGAGTTTCCTCTCTCACAAGATCGACCACTTTGTTTCGTCGAACACATACGGTTTCGAGTGACATCGCCACAGATTGCAGAGAACAGGCGCTTCTACTGGCACAGTATCGAACACACAGTTTCAGATAGAACAATTAGTTTAGCATGGTATTAAGTTTCGCTTCTGGAGTTTCCTCTCGCACAGGGTGAACCACTTAGTTTCGTCGAACACATACGGTTTCGTGTAGCATCGCCACAGATTTCAGAGAACAGGCGCTTCTCCTGGCACAGTATCGAACACTTAGTTTCAGATAGAACAATTAGTTTAAAATGGAACTATTTTTCGCATCTGGAGTTTCTTCTCTCACAAGGCGACCATTTAGATTCGTCGAACACATGCGGTTCCGAGCGTCATCGCCACACAGTTCAGAGAACAGGTGCTTCTCCTGGCACCTTATCGAACACTTAGTTTAAGATAGAACAATAAGAATAAAATGGAACTAAGTTTCGCATCTGGAGTTTCCTCTCTCACAAGGTCGACCACTCAGTTTCGTCGAACACATACCGTTTCGAGTGGTATCGCCACAGGTTTCACAGAACGGGTGCTTCTCCTGGCACAGTAGCGAACACTTAGTTTCAGATAGAACAATTATTTTAAAATGGAACTAAGTTTCGCATCTGGAGTTTCCTCTCTCACAAGGTCGGCCACTTAGTTTCGTCGAACACATTCGGTTTCGAGTGGCATCGCCACAGATTTCAGAGAACAGGTGCTTCTCCTGGCAGAGTATCGAACACTTTGTTTCAGATAGAACAATTAGTTTAAAATGGAACTAAGTTTCGCATCCGGAGTTTCCTCTCTCAGAAGGTCGACCACTTAGTATCGTCGAACACATACGGTTTCGAGTGGCATCGCCACAGATTTCAGAGAACAGGCCCTTCTCCTGGCACAGTATCGAACACTTAGTTTCAGGTGGAACATTTGGTTTAAAATGGAACTAAGTTTCGCATCTGGAGTTTCCTGTCTCACAAGGACGACCACTTACTTCCGTCGAAAAATTCGGTTTCGAGTAGCAACGCCACAGGTTTCAGAGAACAGGCGCTTCCCCTGGCACAATATCGAACACTTAGTTTCAGATGGAACATTTTGTTTAAAATGGAACTAAGTTTCGCATCTGGAGTTTCCTCTCTCAGAATGTCGACCACTTAGTATCGTCGAACACATACGGTTTCGAGTGGCATCGCCACAGATTTCAGAGAACAGGCCCTTCTCCTGACACAGTATCCAACACTTAGTTTCAGATAGAACAATTAGTTTAAAATGGTACAAAGTTTCGCATCTGGAGTTGCCTCTCTGACAAGGTCGACCACTTGGTTTCGTCGAACACATACGGTTTCGAGTGGCATCGCCCGAGATTTCAGAGAACAGGCGCTACTCCTGGCACAGTATCGAACAGTTAGTTACAGATAAAACAATTAGTTTAAAATGGAACTATGCATCGCATCTGGAATTTCCTCTCTCACAAGGTCGACCACTTAGTTTCGTCGAACACATACGGTTTCGAGTGGCATCGCCATAGATTTCAGAGAACAGGTGCTTCTCCTGGCCCAGTATCGAACACTTAGTATCAGATAGGACAATTAGTTAAAAATGGAAATAAGCTTCGCATCTGGAGTTTCCTCTCTCACAAGATCGACCACTTAGTTTCGTCGAACACATACGGTTTCGAGGGGTATCACCACAGATTTCAGAGAACAGGCGTTACTCCTGGCACAGTATCGAATACTTAGTTTCAGATAGAACAATTAGTTTAAATGGAACTAAGTTTCGCATCTGGAGTTTGCTCTCTCACAAGTTCGACCGCTTAGTTTCGACGAAACACATACGGTTTCGAGTAGCATCGCCACATATTTAAGAGAACAGTCGCTTCTCCTGGCACAGTATCGAACACTTAGTTTCAGATAGAACAATTAGTTTAAAATGGAACTATGTTTCGCATCCGGAGTTTCCTCCCCTCACCATGTCGACCACTTAGTTTCGTCGAACACATACAGTTTCGAGTAGCATCGCCACAGATTTCAAAGAACAGGCGCTTCTCCTGGCACAGTATCGAACACTTAGATTCACATAGAACAATTAGTTTAAAATGGAACTAAGTTTCGCAACTGGAGTTTCCTCTATCACAAGGTCGACCACTTAGTTTCATCGAACACATACGGTTTCGAGTAGCATCGCCACAGATTTCAGAGAACAGGCGCCTCTCCTGGCACAGTATCGAACACATAGTTTCAGATAGAACAATTAGTTTAAAATGGAAGTAAGTCTCGCATCTGAAGTTTCCTCTCTCACAAGGTCGGCCACTTAGTTTCGTCGAACACATACGGTTTCGAGTGGCATCGCCACAGATTTCAGAGAGCAGGCGCTTCTCCTGGCACAGTGTCGAACACTTACTTTCAGATGGAACATTTAGTTTAAAATTGACCTATGTTTCGCATCTTGAGTTTCCTCTCTCACAAGGTCCACCACTTAGTTTCGCCGAACGCATACGGTTTCGAGTGGCATCGCCACAGATTTCAGAGAGCAGGCGCTTCTCCTGGCACAGTATCGAACACTTACTTTCAGATGGAACATTTAGTTTAAAATTGACCTATGTTTCGCATCTGGAGTTTCCTCTCACACAAGGTCCACCACTTAGTTTCGCCGAACGCATACGTTTTCGAGTGGCATCGCCACAGATTTCAGAGAACAGGCGCTTCTGCTGGCAGAGTATCGAATACTTAGTTTCAGATAGAACAATTTGTTTAAAATGGAAATATATTTCGCATTTGGAGTTTCCTTCCTCACAAGGTCGTCCACTTAGTTTCGTCGAACACATACGGTTTCGAGTAGCATCGCCACAGATTTTAGAGAACAGGTGCTTCTCCTGGCCCAGTATCGAACACTTAGTATCAGATAGGACAATTAGTTTAAAATGGAAATAAGCTTCGCATCTGGAGTTTCCTCTCTCACAAGATCGACCACTTAGTTTCGTCGAACACATACGGTTTCGAGGGGTATCACCACAGATTTCAGAGAACAGGCGTTACTCCTGGCACAGTATCGAATACTTAGTTTCAGATAGAACAATTAGTTTAAATGGAACTAAGTTTCGCATCTGGAATTTGCTCTCTCACAAGTTCGACCGCTTAGTTTCGACGAAACACATACGGTTTCGAGTAGCATCGCCACATATTTAAGAGAACAGTCGCTTCTCCTGGCACAGTATCGAACACTTAGTTTCAGATAGAACAATTAGTTTAAAATGGAACTATGTTTCGCATCCGGAGTTTCCTCCCCTCACCATGTCGACCACTTAGTTTCGTCGAACACATACAGTTTCGAGTAGCATCGCCACAGATTTCAGAGAGCAGGCGCTTTTCCTGGCACAGTGTCGAACACTTACTTTCAGATGGAACATTTAGTTTAAAATTGACCTATATTTCGCATCTGGAGTTTCCTCTCTCACAAGGTCCACCACTTAGTTTCGCCGAACGCATACGGTTTCGAGTGGCATCGCCACAGATTTCAGAGAACAGGCGCTTCTCCTGGCACAGTACCGAACCCTTAGTTTCAGATAGAACAATTAGTTTAAAATGGAACTAAGTTTCGCACGTGGAGATTCCTCTCTCACAAGGTCGGCCACTTAGTTTCGTCGAACACATACGGTTTCGAGTGGCATCGCCACAGATTTCAGAGAACAGGCGCTTCTCCTGGCACAGTATCGAACACTTAGTTTCAGATAGAACATTTAGCTTAAAATGGAAATAGGTTTCGCATTTGGAGTTTCCTCTCTCACAAGGCCGACAACTTAGTTTCGTCGAACAAATACGGTTTCGAGTGGCATCGCCACAGATTTCAGAGAACAGACGCTTCTTCTGGCACAGTATCGAACACATAGTTTCAGATAGAACAATTAGTTTAAAATGGAACTAAGTTTCGCCTCTGGAGTTTCCTCTCTCACAAGGTCGACCACTTAGTTTCGTCGAACACATACGGTTTCGAGTGGCATCGCCACAGATTTCAGAGAACAGGCGTTTCTCCTGGCACATTATCGAACACATAGTTTCAGATAGAAAAATTAGTTTAAAATGGAACTTAGTTTCGCCTCTGGAGTTTCCTCTCTCACAAGGTCGGCCACTTAGTTTCGTCGAACACATACGGTTTCGAGTGGTATCGCTACAGATTTCAGAGAACAGGCGCTTCTCCTGGCACAGTATCGAACACTTAGTTTCAGATAGAACAATTAGTTTAAAATGGAACTTAGTTTCGCCTCTGGAGTTTCCTCTCTCACAAGGTCGACCACTTAGTTTCGTCGAACACATACGGTTTCGAGTGGCATCACCACAGATTTGAGAGAACAGGCGCTTCTCCTGGCACAGTATCGAACACTTAGATTCAGATGGAACACTTAGTTTTAAATGCAACTATGTTTCGCATCTGGAGTTTCCTCTCTCACAAGGCCGACAACTTAGTTTCGTCGAACAAATACGGTTTCGAGTGGCATCGCCACAGATTTCAGAGAACAGGCGCTTCTCCTGGCACACTACCGAACACATAGTTTCAGATAGAACAATTAGTTTAAAATGGAACTAAGTTTCGCCTCTGGAGTTTCCTCTCTCACAAGGTCGACCACTTAGTTTCGTCGAACACATACGGTTTCGAGTGGCATCGCCACAGATTTCAGAGAACAGGCGTTTCTCCTGGCACATTATCGAACACATAGTTTCAGATAGAAAAATTAGTTTAAAATGGAACTTAGTTTCGCCTCTGGAGTTTCCTCTCTCACAAGGTCGGCCACTTAGTTTCGTCGAACACATACGGTTTCGAGTGGTATCGCTACAGATTTCAGAGAACAGGCGCTTCTCCTGGCACAGTATCGAACACTTAGTTTCAGATAGAACAATTAGTTTAAAATGGAACTTAGTTTCGCCTCTGGAGTTTCCTCTCTCACAAGGTCGACCACTTAGTTTCGTCGAACACATACGGTTTCGAGTGGCATCACCACAGATTTGAGAGAACAGGCGCTTCTCCTGGCACAGTATCGAACACTTAGATTCAGATGGAACACTTAGTTTTAAATGCAACTATGTTTCGCATCTGGAGTTTCCTCTCTCACAAGGTCGACCACTTAGTTTCGTCGAACACATACGGTTTCGAGTGGCATCGCCACAGATTTCAGAGAACAGGCGCTTCTCCTGGCACACTACCGAACACATAGTTTCAGATAGAACAATTAGTTTAAAATGGAACTTAGTTTCGTCTCTGGAGTTTCCTCTCTCACAAGGTCGACCACTTAGTTTCGTCGAACACATACGGTTTCGAGTGGCATCACCACAGATTTGAGAGAACGGGCACTTCTCCTGGCACAGTATCGAACACTTAGTTTCAGATAGAACTATTAGTTTAAAATGGAACTAAATTTCACTTCTGGGGTTTCCTCTCTCACAAGGTGGACCACATAGTTTCGTCAAATACATACGGTTTCGAGTGGCATCGCCACAGGTTTCAGAGAACTGGCGCTTCTCCTGGCACAGTATCGAACACTTAGTATCAGATAGAACAATTATTTTAAAATGGAACTAAGCTTCGCATCTGGAGTTTCCTCTCACACAAGGTGGACCACTTAGTTTCGTCAAACACATACGGTTTCGAGTGGTATCGCCACAGATTTCAGAGAACTGGCGCTTCTCCTGGCACAGTATCGAACACTTAATATCATATAGAACAAATATTTTAAAATGGAATTAAGTTTCGCATTTGGAGTTTCCTCTCTCACAAGGCCGACAACTTAGTTTCGTCGAACAAATACGGTTTCGAGTGGCATCGCCACAGATTTCAGAGAACAGGCGTTTCTCCTGGCACATTATCGAACACATAGTTTCAGATAGAACAATTAGTATAAAATGGAACTTAGTTTCGCCTCTGGAGTTTCCTCTCTCACAAGGTCGACCACTTAGTTTCGTCGAACACATACGGTTTCGAGTGGCATCACCACAGATTTGAGAGAACAGGCGCTTCTCCTGGCACAGTATCGAACACTTAGATTCAGGAGGAACAATTAGTTTAAAATGGAACTAAGTTTCGCATCTGGAGTTTCCTTTCTCAAAAGGTCGACCACTTAGTTTCGTCGAACACATACGGTTTCGAGTAGCATCGCGACAGATTTCAGAGAACAGGCGCTTCTTCTGGCACTGTATCGAACACTTAGTTTCAGATGGAACACTTAGTTTTAAATGCAACTATGTTTCGCATCTGGAGTTTCCTCTCTCACAAGGTCGACCACTTAGTTTCGTCGAACACATACGGTTTCGAGTGGCATCGCCACAGATTTCAGAGAACAGGCGCTTCTCCTGGCACACTACCGAACACTTAGTTTCAGATAGAACAATTAGTTTAAAATGGAACTAAGTTTCGCACGTGGAGGTTCCTCTCTCACAAGGTCGGCCACTTAGTTTCGTCGAACACATACGGTTTCGAGTGGCATCGCCACAGATTTCAGAGAACAGGCGCTTCTCCTGGCACAGTACCGAACCCTTAGTTTCAGATAGAACAATTAGTTTAAAATGGAACTAAGTTTCGCACGTGGAGATTCCTCTCTCACAAGGTCGGCCACTTAGTTTCGTCGAACACATACGGTTTCGAGTGGCATCGCCACAGATTTCAGAGAACAGGCGCTTCTCCTGGCACAGTATCGAACACTTAGTTTCAGATAGAACAATTAGTTTAAAATGTTACTAAGTTTCGCATCAGGACTTTCCTCTCTCACAAGTTCGACCACTTAGTTTCGTCGAACATATACGGTTTCGAGTAGCATCGCCACAGATTTCAGAGAACGGGCACTTCTCCTGGCACAGTATCGAACACTTAGTTTCAGATAGAACTATTAGTTTAAAATGGAACTAAATTTCACTTCTGGGGTTTCCTCTCTCACAAGGTGGACCACTTAGTTTCGTCAAATACATACGGTTTCGAGTGGCATCGCCACAGGTTTCAGAGAACTGGCGCTTCTCCTGGCACAGTATCGAACACTTAGTATCAGATAGAACTATTAATTTAAAATGTTACTAAGCTTCGCATCTGGAGTTTCCTCTCTCACAAGGTCGACGACTTAGTTTCGTCGAACACATACGGTTTCGAGTGGCAACGCCATAGATTTCAGAGAACAGGCGCTTCTCCTGGCACGGTATCGAACACTTAGTTTCAGATAGAACAATTAGTTTAAAATGGAACTATTTTTCGCATTTGGAGTTTCCTCTCTCGCAAGGTCGACCACTTAGTTTCGTCGACACATACGGTTTCGAGTGGTATCGCTACAGATTTCAGAGAACAGGCACTTCTCCTGGCACATTATCGAACACTTAGTTTCAGATGGAACAATTAGTTTAAAATTGAACTATGTTTCGCATCTGGAGTTTCCTCTCTCACAAGGTCGACCACTTAGTTTCGTCGAACTCATACGGTTTCGAGTGGCATCGCCACAGATATCAGAGTTCAGGCGCTTCTCCTGGCACATTATCGAACACATAGTTGCAGATAGAACAATTAGTTTAAAATGGAACTAGGTTTCGCATCTGGAGTTTCCTCTCTCACAAGGTCGACCACTTAATTACGTCGAACACATACGGTTTCGAGTGGCATCGCCACAGATTTCAGAGAACAGGCTCTTCTCCTGACACAGTATCGAACACTTAGTTTCAGGTAGAACAATTAGTTTAAAATGGAACTATGTTTCGCAACTGTAGATTCCTCTCTCACAAGATCGACGACTTAGTTTCGTCGAACACAGACGGTTTCGAGTGGCATCGCCACAGATTTCAGAGTTCAGGCGCGTCTCCTGGCACATTATCGAACACATAGTTGCAGATAGAACAATTAGTTTAAAATGGAACTAAGTTTCGCATCTGGAGTTTCCTCTCTCACAAGGTCGACCACTTAATTTCGTCGAACACATACGGTTTCGAGTGGCATTGCCACAGATTTCAGAGAACAGGCGCTTCTCCTGGCAGAGTATCGAACACTTAGTTTCAGGTAGAACAATTAGTTTAAAATGGAACTATGTTTCGCAACTGGAGATTCCTCTCTCACATGATCGACGACTTAGTTTCGTCGAACACAGACGGTTTCTAGTGGCATCACCACAGATTTCAGAGAGCAGGCGCTTCTCCTGGCACAGTATCGAACACTCAGCTACAGATAGAACAATTTGTTTAAAATTGAACTATGTTTCGCATCTGGAGTTTCCTCTGTCACAAGGTCGGCCACTTAGTTTCGTCGAACACATACGGTTTCGAGTGGCGTCGCCACCGATTTCAGAGAACAGGCGCTTCTCCTTGCACAGTATTGAACACTTAGTTTCAGATGGAACATTTAGTTTAAAATGGAACTAAGTTTCGCAACTGTAGATTCCTCTCTCACAAGATCGACGACTTAGTTTCGTCGAACACAGACGGTTTCGAGTGGCATCGCCACAGATTTCAGAGAACAGGCGCTTCTCCTGGCACAGTATCGAACACTTAGTTTCAGGTAGAACAATTAGTTTAAAATGGAACTATGTTTCGCAACTGGAGATTCCTCTCTCACATGATCGACGACTTAGTTTCGTCGAACACAGACGGTTTCGAGTGGCATCACCACAGATTTCAGAGAGCAGGCGCTTCTCCTGGCACAGTATCGAACACTCAGCTACAGATAGAACAATTAGTTTAAAATTGAACTATGTTTCGCATCTGGAGTTTCCTCTCTCACAAGGCGACCACTCAGTTTCGTCGAACACATACGGTTTCGAGTGGCTTCGCCAAAGATTTTAGAGAACAGGCGCTTCTCCTGGCACAGTATCGAACACTTAGTTTCAGATAGAACAATTAGTTTAATATGGAATTATGTTTCGCATCTGGAGTTTCCTCTCCCACAAGGTCGGCCACTTAGCTTCGTCGAACACATACGGTTTCGAGTGGAACGGCCACCGATTTCAGAGAACAGGCGCTTCTCCTGGCACAGTATCGAACACTTAGTTTCAGATGGAACAATTAGTTTTAAATGGAACTAAGTTTCGCATCTGGAGTTTCCTCTTTCACAAGGTCGGCCACTTAGTTTCGTCGAACACATACGGTTTCGAGTGGCGTCGCCACCGATTTCAGAGAACAGGCGCTTCTCCTTGCACAGTATTGAACACTTAGTTTCAGATGGAACATTTAGTTTAAAATGGAAATAAGTTTCGCAACTGTAGATTCCTCTCTCACAAGATCGACGACTTAGTTTCGTCGAACACAGACGGTTTCGAGTGGCATCGCCACAGATTTCAGAGAACAGGCGCTTCTCCTGGCACAGTATCGAACACTTAGTTTCAGGTAGAACAATTAGTTTAAAATGGAACTATGTTTCGCAACTGGAGATTCCTCTCTCACATGATCGACGACTTAGTTTCGTCGAACACAGACGGTTTCGAGTGGCATCACCACAGATTTCAGAGAGCAGGCG
Source organism: Nysson spinosus (assembly GCA_910591585.2). Taxonomy (NCBI): domain Eukaryota; kingdom Metazoa; phylum Arthropoda; class Insecta; order Hymenoptera; family Crabronidae; genus Nysson; species Nysson spinosus. The sequence continues at coordinate 2,229,016 of CAJUYC020000070.1, read as the reverse complement.
CTTCTCCTGGCACAGTATCGAACACTCAGCTACAGATAGAACAATTAGTTTAAAATTGAACTATGTTTCGCATCTGGAGTTTCCTCTCTCACAAGGCGACCACTCAGTTTCGTCGAACACATACGGTTTCGAGTGGCTTCGCCAAAGATTTTAGAGAACAGGCGCTTCTCCTGGCACAGTATCGAACACTTAGTTTCAGATAGAACAATTAGTTTAATATGGAATTATGTTTCGCATCTGGAGTTTCCTCTCCCACAAGGTCGGCCACTTAGCTTCGTCGAACACATACGGTTTCGAGTGGAACGGCCACCGATTTCAGAGAACAGGCGCTTCTCCTGGCACAGTATCGAACACTTAGTTTCAGATGGAACAATTAGTTTTAAATGGAACTAAGTTTCGCATCTGGAGTTTCCTCTTTCACAAGGCGACCACTCAGTTTCGTCGAACACATACGGTTTCGAGTGGCATCGCCACAGATTTCAGAGAACAGGCGCTTCTCCTGGCACAGTATCGAACACTTAGTATCAGATAGAAGAATTAGTTTAAAATAGAACTAAGTTTCGGATCTGGAGTTTACTCTCCCACAAGGTCGACCACTTAATTTCGTCGAACACACACGGTTTCGAGTGGCTTCGCCAAAGATTTTAGAGAACAGGCGCTTCTCCTGGCACAGTATCGAACACTTAGCATCAGCTATTAGTTTAAAATGGAACTAAGTTTCGCATCTGGAGTTTCCTCTCTCACAAAGCCGACCACTTAGTTTCGTCGAACACATACGATTTCGAGTGGCATTGCCACAGATTTCAGAGAACAGGCGCTTCTCGTGGCACAGTATCGAACACTTAGTTTCAGATACAACAATTAGTTTAAAATGGAACTAAGTTTCGCATCCGGAGTTTCCTCTCTCAGAAGGTCGAACACTTAGTTTCGTCGAACACATACGGTTTCGAGTGGTATCGCCACAGATTTCGCAGAACGGCGATCCTCCTGGCACAGTATCGAACACTTATTTTCAGATAGAACAATTAGTTTAAAATGGAACTATGTTTCGCATCCGGAGTTTCCTCTCTCACAAGGTCAACCACTTAGTTTCGTCGAACACATACGGTTTCGAGTGGCATCGCCACACATTTCAGAGGACAGGCGCTTCTCCTGGCACAGTATCAAACACATAGTTTCAGATAGAACAAATAGTTTAAAATGGTACTAAGTTTCGCGTCTGGAGTTTCTTCCCTCACAAGGCGACCACTTAGATTCGTCGAACACATACGGTTTCGAGTGGCATCGCCACAGATTTCAGAGAGCAGGCGCTTCTCCTGGCAGAGTATCGAACACTTAGTTTCAGTTAGAACAATTAGTTTAAAATGGAACTATGTTTCGCATCTGCAGTTTCCTCTCTCACAAGGTCGACCAATTAGTTTCGTCGAACACATACGGTTTCGAGTGGTATCGCCACAGGTTTCACAGAACGGACGCTTCTCCTGGCACCGTATCGAACACTTAGTTTCAGATAGAACAATTAGTTTAAAATGGAACTAAGTTTCGCATCTGGAGTTTCATCTCTCACAAGGTCGACCACTTAGTTTCGTCGAACACATACGGTTTTGAGTGGCATCGCCACAGATTTCAGAGAACAGGCGCTTCTCCTGGCACAGTATCGAACACTTAGTTTCAGATAGAACAATTAGTTTAAAATGGAAATAAGTTTCGCATCTGGAGTTTCCTCTCTCACAAGGTCGATGACTTAGTTTCGTCGAACACATACGGTTTCGAGTAGCATCGCTACAGATTTCAGAGAACAGGCGCTTCTCCTGGCACAGTATCGAAAACTTAGTTTCGGATATAACAATTAGTTTAAAATGGAACTAAGTTTCGCATCTGGAGTTTCCTCTCTCACAAGGTCGAACGCTTAGTTTCGACGAGCACATACGGTTTCGAGTAGCATCGCCAAAGATTTCAGAGAACGGGCGCTTCTCCTGGCACAGTATCGAACACTTAATATCATATAGAACAATTATTTTAAAATGGAATTAAGTTTCGCATTTGGAGTTTCCTCTCTCACAAGGTCGACAACTTAGTTTCGTCGAACAAATACGGTTTCGATTGGCATCGCCACAGATTTCAGAGAACAGATGCTTCTACTGGCACAGTATCGAACACATTGTTTCAGATAGAACAATTAGTTTAAAAAGGAACTAAGTTTCGCTGCTGGAGTTTCCTCTCTAACAAGGTCGACCACTTAGTTTCGTCGAACACATACAGTTTCGAGTGGTATCGCCACAGATTTCGCAGAACGGCGTTTCTCCTGGCACATTATCGAACACATAGTCTCAGATAGAACAATTAGTTTAAAATGGAACTAAGTTTCGCATCTGGAGTTTCCTCTCTCACAAGGTCGGCCACTTAGTTTCGTCGAACACATACGGTTTCGAGTGGCATCGCCACAGATTTCAGAGAACAGGCGCTTCTCCTGGCATAGTATCGAACACTTAGGTTCAGATAGAACAGTTGGTTTAAAATGGAACTATGTTTCGCATCTGGAGTTCCCTCTTTCATAAGGTCGACCACTTAGTTTCGCCGAACACATACGGTTTCGAGTGGCATCGCCACAGATTTCAGAGAGCAGGCGCTTCTCCTGGCACAGTATCGAACACATAGTCTCAGATAGAACAATTAGTTTAAAATGGAACTAAGTTTCGCATCTGGAGTTTCCTCTCTCACAAGGTCGGCCACTTAGTTTCGTCGAACACATACGGTTTCGAGTGGCATCGCCACAGATTTCAGAGAACAGGCGCTTCTCCTGGCACATTATCGAACAGTTAGTTTCAGATAGAACAATTAGTTTAAAATGGAACTAATTATCGCAACTGGAGTTTCCTCTCTCACAAGGTCGACCACTTAGTTTCGTCGAACACATACGGTTTCGAGTAGCATCGCCACAGATTTCAGAGAGCAGGCGCTTCTCCTGGCACAGTATCGAACACTTAGTTTCAGATAGAACAATTAGTTAAATGTGAACTAAGTTTCGCAACTGGAGTTTCCTCTCTCACAAGGTCGACCATTTAGATTCGTCGAACACATACGGTTTCGAGTGGCATCGCCACATATTTCAGAGAACAGGCGCTTCTCCTGGCAGAGTATCGAACACTTAGTTTCAGATGGAACATTTAGTTTAAAATTGAACTATATTTCGCATCTGGAGTTTCCTCTCTCACTAGGTCGGCCACTTAGTTTCGTCGAACACATACGGTTTCGAGTAGCATCGGCACAGATTTCAGAGGACAGGCGCTTCTCCTGGCACAATATCGAAAACTTAGTTTCGGATATAACAATTAGTTTAAAATGGAACTAAGTTTCGCATCTGGAGTTTCCTCTCTCACAAGGTCGAACGCTTAGTTTCGACGAACACATACGGTTTCGAGTAGCATCGCCAAAGATTTCAGAGAACGGGCGCTTCTCCTGGCACAGTATCGAACACTTAATATCATATAGAACAATTATTTTAAAATGGAATTAAGTTTCGCATTTGGAGTTTCCTCTCTCACAAGGTCGACAACTTAGTTTCGTCGAACAAATACGGTTTCGATTGGCATCGCCACAGATTTCAGAGAACAGATGCTTCTACTGGCACAGTATCGAACACATTGTTTCAGATAGAACAATTAGTTTAAAAAGGAACTAAGTTTCGCTGCTGGAGTTTCCTCTCTAACAAGGTCGACCACTTAGTTTCGTCGAACACATACAGTTTCGAGTGGTATCGCCACAGATTTCGCAGAACGGCGTTTCTCCTGGCACATTATCGAACACATAGTCTCAGATAGAACAATTAGTTTAAAATGGAACTAAGTTTCGCATCTGGAGTTTCCTCTCTCACAAGGTCGGCCACTTAGTTTCGTCGAACACATACGGTTTCGAGTGGCATCGCCACAGATTTCAGAGAACAGGCGCTTCTCCTGGCATAGTATCGAACACTTAGTTTCAGATAGAACAGTTGGTTTAAAATGGAACTATGTTTCGCATCTGGAGTTCCCTCTTTCATAAGGTCGACAACTTAGTTTCGCCGAACACATACGGTTTCGAGTGGCATCGCCACAGATTTCAGAGAGCAGGCGCTTCTCCTGGCACAGTATCGAACACATAGTCTCAGATAGAACAATTAGTTTAAAATGGAACTAAGTTTCGCATCTGGAGTTTCCTCTCTCACAAGGTCGGCCACTTAGTTTCGTCGAACACATACGGTTTCGAGTGGCATCGCCACAGATTTCAGAGAACAGGCGCTTCTCCTGGCACATTATCGAACAGTTAGTTTCAGATAGAACAATTAGTTTAAAATGGAACTAATTATCGCAACTGGAGTTTCCTCTCTCACAAGGTCGACCACTTAGTTTCGTCGAACACATACGGTTTCGAGTAGCATCGCCACAGATTTCAGAGAGCAGGCGCTTCTCCTGGCACAGTATCGAACACTTAGTTTCAGATAGAACAATTAGTTAAATGTGAACTAAGTTTCGCAACTGGAGTTTCCTCTCTCACAAGGTCGACCATTTAGATTCGTCGAACACATACGGTTTCGAGTGGCATCGCCACATATTTCAGAGAACAGGCGCTTCTCCTGGCAGAGTATCGAACACTTAGTTTCAGATGGAACATTTAGTTTAAAATTGAACTATATTTCGCATCTGGAGTTTCCTCTCTCACTAGGTCGGCCACTTAGTTTCGTCGAACACATACGGTTTCGAGTAGCATCGGCACAGATTTCAGAGGACAGGCGCTTCTCCTGGCACAATATCGAACACTTAGTTTCAGATAGAACAATCAGTTTAAAATGGAACTAAGTTCCGCATCTGGAGTTTCCTCTCTAACAAGGTCGACCACTTAGTTTCGTCGAACACATACGGTTGCGAGTGGCATCGCCACAGATTTCAGAGAACAGGCGCTTCTCCTGGCAGAGTATCGAACACTTAGTTTCAGATGGAACATTTAGTTTAAAATTGAAATATGTTTCGCATCTGGAGTTTCCTCTCTCACAAGGCCGACCACTTAGTTTCGTCGAACACATACGGTTGCGAGTGGCATCGCCACAGATTTCAGAGAACAGGCGCTTCTCCTGGCACAGTATCCGGCACTTATTTTCAGATGGAACATTTACTTTAAAATTGGACTAGGTTTCGCATCTGGAGTTTCCTCTCTAACAAGGTCGACCACTTAGTTTCGTCGAACACATACGGTTTCGAGTGGCATCGTCACACATTTCAGAGAACAGGCGCTTCTTCTGGCACAGTATCGGACACATAGTTTCAGGTAGACCAATTAGTTGAAAATGGAACTGAGTTTCGCATCTGGAGTTTCCTCTCTCAAAAGGTCGACCACTGAGTTTCGTTGAACACATACGGTTTCGAGTAACATCGCCACAGATTTCATAGGACAGGCGCTTCTCCTGGCACAATATCGAACACTTAGTTTCAGATAGAACAATCAGTTTAAAATGGAACTAAGTTCCGCATCTGGAGTTTCCTCCCACACAAGGTCGAGCATTTAGATTCGTCGAACACATACGGATTCGAGTAGCATCGCCACAGATTTCAGAGGACAGGCGCTTCTCCTGGCACAGTATCGAACACTTAGTTTCAGATAGAACAATTAGTTTAAAATGGAACTAAGATTCGCATCTGGAGTTTCCTCTCTCACAAGGTCGACCACTCAGTTTCATCGAACACATACCGTTTCGAGTGGCATCGCCACAGATTTCAGAGAAAAGCCGCTTCTCCTGGCACAGTATCGAACACTTAGTTTCAGATAGAAGAATTAGTTTAAAATGGAACTAAGTTTCGCGTCTGGAATTTCCTCTCTCACAAGGTCGGCCACTTAGTTTCGTCAAGCACATACGGTTTCGAGTGGCATCGCCACAGATTTCAGAGGACAGGCGCTCCTCTTGGCACAATATCAAACACTTAGTTTCAGATAGAACAATCAGTTTAAAATGGAACTAAGTTCCGCATCTGGAGTTTCCTCCCACACAAGGTCGAGCATTTAGATTCGTCGAACAAATACGGATTCGAGTAGCATCGCCACAGATTTCAGAGAACAAGCGCTTCCCTGGCACAGTATCGAACACTTAGTTTCAGATAGAACAATTAGTTTAAAATGGAACTAAGTTTCGCATCTGGAGTTTCCTCTTTCACAAGGTCGGCCACTTAGTTTCGTCGAACACATACGGGTTCGAGTAGCATCGCCACTGATTTCAGAGAACAGGGGCTACTCCTGGCACAGTACCGAACACTTTCAGATAGAACAATTAGTTTCAAATGGAACTAAGTTCCGCATCCGGAGTTTCCTCTCTCACAAGGTCGGCCACTTAGTTACGTCGAACACATACGGGTTCGAGTAGCATCGCCACTGATTTCAGAGAACAGGCGCTTCTCCTGGCACAGTATCGAAAACTTTCAGATAGAACAATTAGTTTAAAATGGAACTAAGTTTCGCATCTGGAGTTTCCTCTCTCACAAGGTCGGCCGTTTAGATTCATCGAACACATACGGTTTCGAGTAGCATCGCCACTGATTTCAGAGGGCAGGCGCTTCTCCTGGCACAGTATCGTTCACTTAGTTTCAGATAGAACAATTAGTTTAAAATGGAACTAAGATTCGCATCTGGAGTTTCCTCTCTCACAAGGTCGACCACTCAGTTTCGTCGAACACATACCGTTTCGAGTGGCATCGCCACAGATTTCAGAGAAAAGCCGCTTCTCCTGGCACAGTAGCGAACACTTAATTTCAGATGGAACAATTAATTTAAAATGGAACTAAGTTTCGCATCCGGAGTTTCCTCTCTCAGAAGGTCGACCACTTAGTTTCGTCGAACACATACCGTTTCGAGTAGTATCGCCACAGGTTTCAGAGAACGGACGCTTCTCCTGGCACAATATCGAACACTTAGTTTCAGATAGAACAATTAGTTTAAAATGGAACTAAGATTCGCATCTGGAGTTTCCTCTCTCACAAGGTCGACCACTTAGTTTCGCCGAACGCATACGGTTTCGAGTGGCATCGCCACAGATTTCAGAGAGCAGGTGCTTCTCCTGGCACAGTATCGAACACTTAGTTTCAGATAGAACAATTAGTTAAATGGGAACTAAGTTTCGCAACTGGAGTTTCCTCTCTCACAAGGTCGACCATTTAGATTCGTCGAACACATACGGTTTCGAGTGGCATCGCCACATATTTCAGAGAACAGGCGCTTCTCCTGGCAGAGTATCGATCACTTAGTTTCAGATGGAACATTTAGTTTAAAATTGAACTATATTTCGCATCTGGAGTTTCCTCTCTCACTAGGTCGGCCACTTAGTTTCGTCGAACACATACGGTTTCGAGTAGCATCGGCACAGATTTCAGAGGACAGGCGCTTCTCCTGGCACAATATCGAACACTTAGTGTCAGATAGAACAATCAGTTTAAAATGGAACTAAGTTCCGCATCTGGAGTTTCCTCTCTAACAAGGTCGACCACTTAGTTTCGTCGAACACATACGGTTGCGAGTGGCATCGCCACAGATTTCAGAGAACAGGCGCTTCTCCTGGCAGAGTATCGAACACTTAGTTTCAGATGGAACATTTAGTTTAAAATTGAAATATGTTTCGCATCTGGAGTTTCCTCTCTCACAAGGTCGACCACTTAGTTTCGTCGAACACATACGGTTGCGAGTGGCATCGCCACAGATTTCAGAGAACAGGCGCTTCTCCTGGCACAGTATCCGGCACTTATTTTCAGATGGAACATTTACTTTAAAATTGGACTAGGTTTCGCATCTGGAGTTTCCTCTCTAACAAGGTCGACCACTTAGTTTCGTCGAACACATACGGTTTCGAGTGGCATCGTCACACATTTCAGAGAACAGGCGCTTCTTCTGGCACAGTATCGGACACATAGTTTCAGGTAGACCAATTAGTTGAAAATGGAACTGAGTTTCGCATCTGGAGTTTCCTCTCTCAAAAGGTCGACCACTGAGTTTCGTTGAACACATACGGTTTCGAGTCGCATCGCCACAGATTTCAGAGAACAGGCGCTTCTCCTGGCACAGTATCGAATACTTAGTTTCAGATAGAACAATTAGTTTATAATGGAACTAGGTTTCGCATCTGTAGTTTCCTCTCTCAGAGGTCGACCACTTAGTTTCGCCGAACGCATACGGTTTCGAGTGGCATCGCCACAGATTTCAGAGAACAGGTGTTTCTCCTGGCACAGTATCGATCACTTAGTTTCAGATGGAACATTTAGTTTAAAATTGAACTATGTTTCGTATCTGGAGTTTCCTCTCTCACAAGGTCGACCATTTAGTTTCGCCGAACGCATACGGTTTCGAGTGGCATCGCCACTGATTTCAGAGAACAGGCGCTTCTCCTGGCACAGTATCGAACACTTAGTTTCAGATGGAACAATTAGTTTATAATGTAAATAAGCTTCGCATTTGGAGTTTCCTCCCTCACAAGGTCGACCACTTAGTTTCGTCGATCACGTACGGTTTCGAGTAGCATCGCCACTGATTTCAGAGAACAGGCGCTTCTCCTGGCACAGTATCGAACACTTAGTTTCAGATAGAACAATTAGTTTAAAATGGACCTAAGTTTCGCATCCGGAGTGTCCTCTCTCAGAAGGACGACCATTTAGTTTCGTCGAACACATACGGTTTCGAGTGGCATCGCCACAGATTTCAGAGAACAGGCGCTTCTCCGGGCACAGTATCGAGCACTTAGTTTCAGATGGAACATTTGGTTTAAAATGGAACTAAGTTTCGCGTCTGGAGTTTCCTCTCTCACAAGGTCGATCACTTACTTTCGTCGAACACATTCGGTTTCGAGTAGCAACGCCACAGGTTTCAGAGAACACGCGCTTCTCCTGGCACAGTAACGAACACTTAGTTTCAGATAGAACAATTAGTTTAAAATGGAACTAAGTTTCGCATCTGGAGTTTCCTCTCTCACAAGGTCGACCACTTAGTTTCGCCGACACATACGGTTTCGAGCGGCATCGCCACACAGTTGAGAGAACAGGCGCTTCTCCTGGCACAGTATCGAACACTTAGTTTCAGATAGAACAAGTAGTGTAAAATGGAACTAAGTTTCGCATCTGGAGTTTCCTCTCTCACAAGATCGACCACTCAGTTTCGTCGAACACATACGGTTTCGAGTGGCATCGCCACAGATTTCAGGAACAGGCGCTTCACTTGGCACACTAGCGAACACTTAGTTTCAGATAGAACAATTAGTTTTAAATGGAACTATGTTTCGCTGCTGGAGTTTCATCTCTTAGAAGGTCGACCACTTAGTTTCGTCGAAAACATACGGTTTTGTGTAGCATCGCCACAGATTTCAGAGAGCAGGCGCTTCTCCTGGCACAGCATCGGACACTTATGTCAGACAGAACAATTAGTTTAAAATGGAACTATGTTTCGCATCTGGAGTATCCTCTCTCACACGGTCGACCATTTAGTTTCGCCGAACACATACGGTTTCGAGTGGCATCGCCACAGATTTCAGAGTACAGCCGCTTCTCCTGGCACAGTATCGAACACTCAGTTTCAGATAGAACAATTAGTTTTAAATGGAACTAAGTTTCGCATCTGGAGTTTCCTCTCTCACAAGGTCGACCATTTAGATTCGTCGAACACATACGGGTTCGAGTAGCATCTCCACTGATTTCAGAGAACAGGCGCTTCTCCTGGCACAGTATCGAACACTTTCAGATAGAACAATTAGTTTAAAATGGAACTAAGTTCCGCATCTGGAGTTTCCTCTGTCACAAGGTCGGCCATTTAGTTTCGCCGAACACATACGGTTTCGAGCGGCATCGCCAGAGATTTCAGAGTACAGCCGCTTCTCCTGGCACAGTATCGAACACTCAGTTTCAGATAGAACAATTAGTTTAAAATGGAACTAAGTTCCGCATCTGGAATTTCCTCTCTCACAAGGTCGGCCATTTAGTTTCGCCGAACACATACGGGTTCGAGTAGCATCGCCACTGATTTCAGAGAACAGGCGCTTCTCCTGGCACAGTATCGAACACTTTCAGATAGAACAATTAGTTTAAAATGGAACTAAGTTTCGCATCTGGAGTTTCCTCTCTCACAAGATCGGCCACTTAGTTTCGTTGAACACATACGTGTTCGACTAGCATCGCCACTGATTTCAGAGAACAGGCGCTTCTCCTGGCACAGTATCGAACACTTTCAAATAGAACAATTAGTTTAAAGTGGATCTAAGTTTTGCATCTGGAGTTTCCTCTCTCACAAGGTCGGTCACTTAGTTTCGTCGAACACATACGGTTTCGAGTGGCATCGCCACACATTTCAGAGAACAGGCGCTTCTCCTGGCACAGTATCGAGCACTTAGTGTCAGAGACGATTATTAGTTTAAAATGAACTAAGTTTCGCAATTTGGAGTTTCCTCTCTCACAAGGTCGCCCACTTAGTTTCGTCGAACACATACGGTTTCGAGTGGCATCGCCACAGATTTCAGAGTACAGCCGCTTCTCCTGGCACAGTATCGAACACTCAGTTTCAGATAGAACAATTAGTTTTAAATGGAACTAAGTTTCGCATCAGGAGTTTTCTCTCTCACAAGGTCGACCATTTAGATTCGTCGAACACGTACGGGTTCGAGTAGCATCTCCAGTGATTTCAGAGAACAGGCGCTTCTCCTGGCACAGTATCGAACACTTTCAGATAGAACAATTAGTTTAAAATCGAACTATGTTTCGCATCTGGAGTTTCCTCGCTCACAAGGTCGACCACTTAGTTTCGTCGACACATACGGTTTCGAGTGGCATCGCCACAGATTTCAGAGAACAGGCGCTTCTCCTGGCACAGTATCGAACACTTACTTCAGACAGAACAATTAGTTTAAAATGGAACTAAGTTCCGCATCTGGAGTTTCCTCTCTCACAAGGTCGGCGATTTAGTTTCGCCGAACACATACGGTTTCGAGTGGCATCGCCACAGATTTCAGAGTACAGCCGCTTCTCCTGGCACAGTATCGAACACTCAGTTTCAGATAGAACAATTAGTTTTAAATGGAACTAAGTTTCGCATCTGGAGTTTCCTCTCTCACAAGGTCGACCATTTAGATTCGTCGAACACATACGGGTTCGAGTAGCATCTCCACTGATTTCAGAGAACAGGCGCTTCTCCTGGCACAGTATCGAACACTTTCAGATAGAACAATTAGTTTAAAATGGAACTAAGTTCCGCATCTGGAGTTTCCTCTGTCACAAGGTCGGCCATTTAGTTTCGCCGAACACATACGGTTTCGAGCGGCATCGCCAGAGATTTCAGAGTACAGCCGCTTCTCCTGGCACAGTATCGAACACTCAGTTTCAGATAGAACAATTAGTTTAAAATGGAACTAAGTTCCGCATCTGGAATTTCCTCTCTCACAAGGTCGGCCATCTAGTTTCGCCGAACACATACGGGTTCGAGTAGCATCGCCACTGATTTCAGAGAACAGGCGCTTCTCCTGGCACAGTATCGAACACTTTCAGATAGAACAATTAGTTTAAAATGGAACTAAGTTTCGCATCTGGAGTTTCCTCTCTCACAAGATCGGCCACTTAGTTTCGTTGAACACATACGGGTTCGACTAGCATCGCCACTGATTTCAGAGAACAGGCGCTTCTCCTGGCACAGTATCGAACACTTTCAGATAGAACAATTAGTTTAAAGTGGATCTAAGTTTTGCATCTGGAGTTTCCTCTCTCACAAGGTCGGTCACTTAGTTTCGTCGAACACATACGGTTTCGAGTGGCATCGCCACACATTTCAGAGAACAGGCGCTTCTCCTGGCACAGTATCGAACACTTAGTGTCAGAGACGATTATTAGTTTAAAATGAACTAAGTTTCGCAATTTGGAGTTTCCTCTCTCACAAGGTCGCCCACTTAGTTTCGTCGAACTCATACGGTTTCGAGTGGCATCGCCACAGATTTCAGAGAACAGGCGCTTCTCCTGACACAGTGTCGAACACATAGTTTCAGATAGAACAATTAGTTTAAAATGGAACTAAGTTTCGCATCTGGAGTTTCCTCTCTCACAAGGTCGACCACTTAATTTCGTCGAACACATACGGGTTCGACTAGCATCGCCACTGATTTCAGAGAACAGGCGCTTCTCCTGGCACAGTATCGAACACTTTCAAAGAGAACAATTAGTTTAAAATGGAACTATGTTTCGCGTCTGGAGTTTCCTCCCTCACAAGGCGACCACTTAGTTTCGTCGAACACATACGGTTTCGAGTGGCATTGCCACAGATTTCAGGGAACAGGCGCTTTTCCTGGCACAGTATCGAGCACATAGTTTCAGATAGCACAATTAGTTTAAAATGGAACTATGTTTCGCATCTGGAGTTTCCTCTCTCACAAGGTCGATGACTTAGTTTCGTCGAACACATACGGTTTCGAGTAGCATCGCTACAGATTTCAGAGAACAGGCGCTTCTCCTGGCACATTATAGAACACATAGTTACAGATAGAACAATTAGTTTTAAATGGAACTATGTTTCGCTTCTGGAGTTTCATCTCTCACAAGGTGAACAACTTAGTATCGTCGAGCACATACGGTTTCGAGTGGTATCGCCACAGATTTCGCAGCACGGCGTTTCTCCTGGCACATTATCGAACACATAGTTTCAGATAGAACAATTAGTTTAAAATGGAACTATGTTTCGCATCTGGAGTTTCCTCTCTCAAAAGGTCGACGACTTAGTTTCGTCGTACACATACGGTTTCGAGTAGCATCGCCACAGATTTCAGAGAACAGGCGCTTCTCCTGGCAGAGTATCGAACACTTAGTTTCAGATAGAACAATTAGTTTAAAATGGAACTATGTTTCGCATCTGCAGTTTCCTCTCTCACAAGGTCGACCAATTAGTTTCGTCGAACACATACGGTTTCGAGTGGCATCACCACAGATTTCAGAGAGCAGGCGCTTCTCCTGGCACAGTATCGAACACTTAGTTTCAGGTAGAACAATTAGTTTAAAATGGAACTATGTTTCGCAACTGGAGATTCCTCTCTCACATGATCGACGACTTAGTTTCGTCGAACACAGACGGTTTCGAGTGGCATCACCACAGATTTCAGAGAGCAGGCGCTTCTCCTGGCACAGTATTGAACACTCAACTACAGATAGAACAATTAGTTTAAAATTGAACTATGTTTCGCATCTGGAGTTTCCTCTGTCACAAGGTCGGCCACTTAGTTTCGTCGAACACATACGGTTTCGAGTGGCGTCGCCACAGATTTCAGAGAACATGCGCTTCTCCTTGCACACTATTGAACACTTAGTTTCAGATGGAACATTTAGTTTAAAATGGAACTAAGTTTCGCAACTGTAGATTCCTCTCTCACAAGGTCGACCACTTAATTACGTCGAACACATACGGTTTCGAGTGGCATCGCCACAGATTTCAGAGAACAGGCGCTTCTCCTGGCACAGTATCGAACACTTAGTTTCTGGTAGAAAAATTAGTTTAAAATGGAACTATGTTTCGCATCTGGAGTTTCCTCTGTCACAAGGTCGGCCACTTAGTTTCGTCGAACACATACGGTTTCGAGTGGCATCGCCACAGATTTCAGAGAACAGGCGCTTCTCGTGGCACAGTATCGAAGACATAGTTTCAGATGGAACAATTAGTTTAAAATGGAACTATGTTTCGCATCCGGAGTTTCCTCTCTCAGAAGGTCGAACACTTAGTTTCGTCGAACACATACGGTTTCGAGTGGTATCGCCACAGATTTCAGAGAACAGGCGCTTCTCCTGGCACAGTATCGAACATTTAGTTTCAGATAGAACAATTAGTTTAAAATGGAACTAAGTTTCGCATCAGGACTTTCCTCTCTCACAAGGTCGACTGCTTAGTTTCGTCGAACACATACGGGTTCGAGTCGCATCGCCACAGATTTCAGAGAGCAGGCGCTTCTCCTGGCACAGTATCGAACACTTAGTTTCAGATAGAAGAATTAGTTTAAAATGGAACTAAGTTTCGCATCTGGAGTTTCCTCTCTCACAAGGTCGACCACTTAGTTTCGTCGAACACATACGGTTTCGAGTGGCATCGCCACAGATTTCGCAGCACGGCGTTTCTCCTGGCACATTATCGAACACATAGTTTCAGATAGAACAATTAGTTTAAAATGGAACTATGTTTCGCATCTTAAGTTTCCTCTCACACAAGGTCGACGACTTAGTTTTGTCGTACACATACGGTTTCGAGTAGCATCGCCACAGATTTCAGAGAACAGGCGCTTCTCCTGGCAGAGTATCGAACACTTAGTTTCAGATAGAACAATTAGTTTAAAATGGAACTATGTTTCGCATCTGCAGTTTCCTCTCTCACAAGGTCGACCAATTAGTTTCGTCGAACACATACGGTTTCGAGTGGTATCGCCACAGGTTTCACAGAACGGACGCTTCTCCTGGCACCGTATCGAACACTTAGTTTCAGATAGAACAATTAGTTTAAAATGGAACTATGTTTCGCATCTGCAGTTTCCTCTCTCACAAGGTCGACCAATTAGTTTCGTCGAACACATACGGTTTCGAGTGGCATCACCACAGATTTCAGAGAGCAGGCGCTTCTCCTGGCACAGTATCGAACACTTAGTTTCAGGTAGAACAATTAGTTTAAAATGGAACTATGTTTCGCAACTGGAGATTCCTCTCTCACATGATCGACGACTTAGTTTCGTCGAACACAGACGGTTTCGAGTGGCATCACCACAGATTTCAGAGAGCAGGCGCTTCTCCTGGCACAGTATTGAACACTCAGCTACAGATAGAACAATTAGTTTAAAATTGAACTATGTTTCGCATCTGGAGTTTCCTCTGTCACAAGGTCGGCCACTTAGTTTCGTCGAACACATACGGTTTCGAGTGGCGTCGCCACAGATTTCAGAGAACATGCGCTTCTCCTTGCACACTATTGAACACTTAGTTTCAGATGGAACATTTAGTTTAAAATGGAACTAAGTTTCGCAACTGTAGATTCCTCTCTCACAAGGTCGACCACTTAGTTTCGTCGAACACATACGGTTTCGAGTGGCATCGCCACAGATTTCAGAGAACAGGCGCTTCTCCTGGCACAGTATCGAACACTTAGTTTCTGGTAGAAAAATTAGTTTAAAATGGAACTATGTTTCGCATCTGGAGTTTCCTCTGTCACAAGGTCGGCCACTTAGTTTCGTCGAACACATACGGTTTCGAGTGGCATCGCCACAGATTTCAGAGAACAGGCGCTTCTCGTGGCACAGTATCGAAGACATAGTTTCAGATGGAACAATTAGTTTAAAATGGAACTATGTTTCGCATCCGGAGTTTCCTCTCTCAGAAGGTCGAACACTTAGTTTCGTCGAACACATACGGTTTTGAGTGGTATCGCCACAGATTTCAGAGAACAGGCGCTTCTCCTGGCACAGTATCGAACATTTAGTTTCAGATAGAACAATTAGTTTAAAATGGAACTAAGTTTCGCATCAGGACTTTCCTCTCTCACAAGGTCGACTGCTTAGTTTCGTCGAACACATACGGGTTCGAGTCGCATCGCCACAGATTTCAGAGAGCAGGCGCTTCTCCTGGCACAGTATCGAACACTTAGTTTCAGATAGAAGAATTAGTTTAAAATGGAACTAAGTTTCGCATCTGGAGTTTCCTCTCTCACAAGGTCGACCACTTAGTTTCGTCGAACACATACGGTTTCGAGTGGCATCGCCACAGATTTCGCAGCACGGCGTTTCTCCTGGCACATTATCGAACACATAGTTTCAGATAGAACAATTAGTTTAAAATGGAACTATGTTTCGCATCTTAAGTTTCCTCTCACACAAGGTCGACGACTTAGTTTTGTCGTACACATACGGTTTCGAGTAGCATCGCCACAGATTTCAGAGAACAGGCGCTTCTCCTGGCAGAGTATCGAACACTTAGTTTCAGATAGAACAATTAGTTTAAAATGGAACTATGTTTCGCATCTGCAGTTTCCTCTCTCACAAGGTCGACCAATTAGTTTCGTCGAACACATACGGTTTCGAGTGGTATCGCCACAGGTTTCACAGAACGGACGCTTCTCCTGGCACCGTATCGAACACTTAGTTTCAGATAGAACAATTAGTTTAAAATGGAACAAAGTTTCGCATCTGGAGTTTCCTCTCTCACAAGGTCGACCACTTAGTTTCGTCGAACACATACGGTTTTGAGTGGCATCGCCACAGATTTCAGAGAACAGGCGCTTCTCCTGGCACAGTATCGAAAACTTAGTTTCAGAGAGAACAATTAGTTTAAAATGGAACTATGTTTCGCGTCTGGAGTTTCCTCCCTCACAAGGCGACCACTTAGTTTCGTCGAGCACATACGGTTTCGAGTGGTATCGCTACAGATTTCGCAGCACGGCGTTTCTCCTGGCACATTATCGAACACATAGTTTCAGATAGAACAATTAGTTTAAAATGGAACTATGTTTCGCATCTGGAGTTTCCTCTCTCAAAAGGTCGACGACTTAGTTTCGTCGTACGCATACGGTTTCGAGTAGCATCGCCACAGATTTCAGAGAACAGGCGCTTCTCCTGGCAGAGTATCGAACACTTAGTTTCAGATAGAACAATTAGTTTAAAATGGAACTATGTTTCGCATCTGCAGTTTCCTCTCTCACAAGGTCGACCAATTAGTTTCGTCGAACACATACGGTTTCGATTGGTATCGCCACAGGTTTCACAGAACGGACGCTTCTCCTGGCACCGTATCGAACACTTAGTTTGAGATAGAACAATTAGTTTAAAATGGAACTAAGTTTCGCATCTGGAGTTTCCTCTCTCACAAGGTCGACCACTTAGTTTCGTCGAACACATACGGTTTTGAGTGGCATCGCCACAGATTTCAGAGAACAGGCGCTTCTCCTGGCACAGTATCGAACACTTAGTATCAGAGAGAACTGTTAGTTTAAAATGCAACTAAGCTTCGCATCTGGAGTTTCCTCTCTCACAAGATCGACGACTTAGTTTCGTCGAACACATACGGTTTCGAGTGGCATCGCCAGAGATTTCAGAGTGCGAGTTCTGAGAAACCGTATGACAGTCTAACCACACCTCAGGACGCACAAGAAACCGTATGTGTTCGACGAAACTAAGTGGTCGACCTTCTGAGAGAGGAAACTCCGGATGCGAAACTTAGTTCCATTTTAAACTAATTGTCCTATCTGAAACTAAGTGTTCAATAGTGTGCCAGGAGAAGCGCCTGTTCTCTGAAATCTGTGGCGATGCTACTCGAAACCGTATGTGTTCGACGAAACTAAGTGGTCGACCTTGTGAGAGAGGAAACTCCGGATGCGAAACTTAGTTCCATTTTAAACTAATTGTCCTATCTGAAACTAAGTGTTCAATAGTGTGCCAGGAGAAGCGCCTGTTCTCTGAAATCTGTGGCGATGCTACTCGAAACCGTATGTGTTCGACGAAACTAAGTGGTCGACCTTGTGAGAGAGGAAACTCCTGATGCGAAACTTAGTACCATTTTAAACTTATTGTTCTATCTGAAACTAAGGGTTCGATACTGTGCCAGGAGAAGCGCCTGTTCTCTGAAATCTGGGTTGATGCTACTCGAAACCGTATATGTTCGACGAAACTAAGTGGTCGACCTTCTGAGAGAGGAAACTCCGAATGCGAAACTTAGTTCCATTTTAAACTAATTGTTCTATCTGAAACTAAGTGTTCGATACTGTGCCAGGAGAAGCGCCTGTTCTCTGAAATCTGGGGTGATGCTACTCGAAACCGTATGTGTTCGACGAAACTAAGTGGTTGATCTTGTGAGAGAAGAAACTCCAGATGCGGAACATAGTTCCATTTTAAACTAATTGTTCTATCTGGAACTAAGTGTTCGATACTGTGCCAGGAGAAGCGCCTGTTCTCTGAAATCTGTGGCGATGCCACTCGAAACCCTATGTGTTTGACGAAACTAAGTGGTCCACCTTGCGAGAGAGGAAACTCCAAATGCGAAACATAGTTCCATTTTAACTAATTGTTCTATCTGAAACTAAGTGTTCGATACTGTGCCAGGAGAAGCGCCTGTTCTCTCAAACCTGTGGCGATGCCACTCGAAACCCTATGTGTTTGACGAAACTAAGTGGTCCACTTTGTGAGAGGGGAACCTCCGGATGCGAAACTTAGTTCCATTTTAAACTAATTGTTCTATCTGAAACTAAGTGTTCGATACTGTGTCAGGAGAAGCGCCTGTTCTCTGAAATCTGTGGCGATGCCACTCGAAACCGTATGTGTTCGACGATACTAAGTTGCCGACCTTGTGAGAGAGGGAACTCCAGATGCGAAACTTAGTTCCATTTTAAACTAATTGTTCTATCTGAAACTAAGTGTTCGATACTGTGCCAGGAGAAGCGCCTGTGCTCTGAAATCTGTCGCGATGCTACGCGAAACCGTATGTGTTCGACGAAACTAAGTGGTCGACCTGCTGAGAGAGAAAACTCCAGACGCGAAATTTAGTTCCATTTTAAACTAATTGTTCTACCTGAAACTAAGTGTTCGATACTGTGCCAGGAGAAGCGCCTGTTCTCTGAACTGTGTGGCGATGCCGCTCGATACCGTATGTGTTCGACGAAACTAAGTGGTCGACCTAGTGGGAGAGGAAACTTCTGATGCGAAACTTAGTACCATTTTAAACTAATTGTTCTATCTGAAACTAAGTGTTCGATACTGTGCCAGGAGAAGCGCCTGTTCTCTGAAATCTGGGGTGATGCTACTCGAAACCGTATGTGTTCGACGAAACTAAGTGGCCGATCTTGTGAGAGAGGAAACTCCAGATGCGAAACTTAGTTCCATTTTAAACTAATTGTTCTATCTGAAACTAAGTGTTCGATACTGTGCCAGGAGAAGCGTCTGTTCTCTGAAATCTGCGGCGATGCCACTCGAAACCGTATGTGTTCGACGATACTAAGTTGCCGACCTTGTGAGAGAGGAAACTCCAGATGCGAAACTTAGTTCCATTTTAAACTAATTGTTCTATCTGAAACTAAGTGTTCGATACTGTGCCAGGAGAAGCGCCTGTTCTCTGAAATCTGTGGCGATGCCAATCGAAACGGTATGTGTTCGACGAAACTGAGTGGTCGACCTTGTGAGAGAGGAAACTCCAGGCGCGAAACTTACTGCCATTTTAAACTAATTGTTCTATCTCAAACTAAGTGTTCGATAATGTGCCAGGAGAAGCGCTAGTTCTCTGAAATCTGTGGCGATACCACTCGAAACCGTATGTGTTCGACGAAACTAAGTGGTCGGCCTTCTGAGAGAGGAAACTCCGGATGCGAAACTAAGTGCCATTTTAAACTAATTCTTCTATCTGAAACTAAGTGTTCGGTACTGTGCCAGGAGAAGCGCCTGTTCTCTGAAATCTGTCGCGATGCCACTCGAATCCGTATGTGTTCGACGAAACTAAGTGGTCGACCTTGTGAGAGAGGAAACTCCAGATGCGAAATATAGATCCATTTTAAACTAATTGTTCTATCTGTAACCAAGTGTTCGATACAGCGCCAGGAGAAGCGCCTGTTCTCTGAAATCTGTGGCGATGCCACTCGAAACCGTATGTGTTCGACGAAACTAAGTGGTCGACCTTGTGAGAGAGGAAACTCCAGATGCGAAATTTAGTACAATTTTAAACTAATTGTTCTATCTGAAACTATGTGTCTGATACTGTGCCAGGAGAAGCGCCTGTTCTCTGAAATCTGTGGCGTTGCCACTCGAAACCGTATGTGTTCAACGAAACTAAGTGGTCGACATTGTGAGGGAGGGTACTTCAGATGCGAAACATAGTTCCATTTTAAATTAATTGTTCTATCTGAGACTAAGTGTTCGATACTGTGCCAGGAGAAGTGCCTGTCCTCTGAAATCTGTGGCGATGCCACTCGAAACCGTATGTGTTCAACGAAATTAAGTGGTCGACCTTGTGAGAGAGGAAACTCCAAATGCGAAACAAAGGTCCATTTTAAACTAATTGTTCTGTCTGAAACTATGTGTCCGATACTGTGCCAGAAGAAGCGCCTGTTCTCCGAAATGTGTGACGATGCCACTCGAAACCGTATGTGTTCGACGAAACTAAGTGGTCGACCTTCTGAGAGAGGAAACTCCAGATGCGAAACTTTGTTCCATTTTAAACTAATTGTTCTATCTGAAACTAAGTGTTCGATACTGTGCCAGGAGAAGCGCCTGTTCTCTGAAATCTGTGGCGATGCTACTCGAAACCATATATGTGTTCGACGAAACTAAGTCGTCGACCTTGTGAGAGAGGTAACCCCAGATGCGAAACTTAGTTCCATTTTAAACTAATTGTTCTATCTGAAACTAAGTGTTCGATTCTGTGCCAGGAGAAGAGCCTGTTCTCTGAAATGTATGGCGATGCTACTCGAAACCGTATGTGTTCGACGAATCTAATTGGTCGACCTTGTGGGAGAGGAATCTCCAGATGCGAAACGTAGTTCCATTTTAAACAAATTGTTCTATCTGAAACTACGTGCTCGATACTGTGCCAGGAGAAGCGCCTTTTCTCTGACATCTGTGGCGATGCTACTCGAAACCGTATGTGTTCGAGGAAATAAATTGGTCGACCTTGTGAGGGAGGATACTCCAGATGCGAAACATAGTTACATTTTAAACTAATTGTTCTGTCTGAAATAAGTGTTCGATACTGTGCCAGGAGAAGCGCCTGCTCTCTGAAATCTGTGGCGATGCTACTCGAAACCGTATGTGTTCAACGAAACTAATTGGTCGACCTTGTGGGAGAGGAATATCCAGATGCGAAACTTAGTTCCATTTTAAGCAAATTGTTCTATCTGAAACTAAGTGTTCGATACTGTTCCAGGAGAAGCCCCTGTTCTCTGAAATGTGTTGCGATGCCACTCGAAACCGTATGTGTTCGACGAAACTAAGTGGTCGACCATGTGAAAGAGGAAACTCCAGATGCGAAACTTAGTTCCATTTTAAACAAATTGTTCTATCTGAAACTAAGTGTTCGATACTGTGCCAGGAGAAGCGCCTGTTCCCTGAAATCTGTGGCAATGCCACTCGAAACCGTATGTGTTCGACGAAACTAAGTGGTCGCCTTGTGCGGGAACAAACTCCAAATGCGAAACTTGGTACCATTTTAAACTAATTGTTCTATCTGAAACGAAGTGTTCGATCCTGTGCCAGGAGAAGCGCCTGTTCTCTGAAATCTGTCGTGATGCACACTCGAAACGGTATGTGTTCGACGAAACTAAGTGGTCGACCTTGTGAGAGAGGAAACTCCAGCAGCGAAACTTAGTACCATTTTAAACTAATTGTTCTATCTGAAACTAAGTGTTCGATACTGTGCCAGGAGAAGCGCCTGTTCTCTGAAATCTGGGGTGATGCTACTCGAAACCGTATGTGTTCGACGAAACTAAGTGGCCGATCTTGTGAGAGAGGAAACTCCAGATGCGAAACTTAGTTCCATTTTAAACTAATTGTTCTATCTGAAACTAAGTGTTCGATACTGTGCCAGGAGAAGCGTCTGTTCTCTGAAATCTGTGGCGATGCCACTCGAAACCGTATGTGTTCGACGATACTAAGTTGCCGACCTTGTGAGAGAGGAAACTCCAGATGCGAAACTTAGTTCCATTTTAAACTAATTGTTCTATCTGAAACTAAGTGTTCGATACTGTGCCAGGAGAAGCGCCTGTTCTCTGAAATCTGTGGCGATGCCAATCGAAACGGTATGTGTTCGACGAAACTGAGTGGTCGACCTTGTGAGAGAGGAAACTCCAGGCGCGAAACTTACTGCCATTTTAAACTAATTGTTCTATCTCAAACTAAGTGTTCGATAATGTGCCAGGAGAAGCGCTAGTTCTCTGAAATCTGTGGCGATACCACTCGAAACCGTATGTGTTCGACGAAACTAAGTGGTCGGCCTTCTGAGAGAGGAAACTCCGGATGCGAAACTAAGTGCCATTTTAAACTAATTCTTCTATCTGAAACTAAGTGTTCGGTACTGTGCCAGGAGAAGCGCCTGTTCTCTGAAATCTGTCGCGATGCCACTCGAATCCGTATGTGTTCGACGAAACTAAGTGGTCGACCTTGTGAGAGAGGAAACTCCAGATGCGAAATATAGATCCATTTTAAACTAATTGTTCTATCTGTAACCAAGTGTTCGATACAGCGCCAGGAGAAGCGCCTGTTCTCTGAAATCTGTCGCGATGCCACTCGAAACCGTATGTGTTCGACGAAACTAAGTGGTCGACCTTGTGAGAGAGGAAACTCCAGATGCGAAATTTAGTACAATTTTAAACTAATTGTTCTATCTGAAACTATGTGTCTGATACTGTGCCAGGAGAAGCGCCTGTTCTCTGAAATCTGTGGCGTTGCCACTCGAAACCGTATGTGTTCAACGAAACTAAGTGGTCGACATTGTGAGGGAGGGTACTTCAGATGCGAAACATAGTTCCATTTTAAATTAATTGTTCTATCTGAGACTAAGTGTTCGATACTGTGCCAGGAGAAGTGCCTGTCCTCTGAAATCTGTGGCGATGCCACTCGAAACCGTATGTGTTCAACGAAATTAAGTGGTCGACCTTGTGAGAGAGGAAACTCCAAATGCGAAACAAAGGTCCATTTTAAACTAATTGTTCTGTCTGAAACTATGTGTCCGATACTGTGCCAGAAGAAGCGCCTGTTCTCCGAAATGTGTGACGATGCCACTCGAAACCGTATGTGTTCGACGAAACTAAGTGGTCGACCTTCTGAGAGAGGAAACTCCAGATGCGAAACTTTGTTCCATTTTAAACTAATTGTTCTATCTGAAACTAAGTGTTCGATACTGTGCCAGGAGAAGCGCCTGTTCTCTGAAATCTGTGGCGATGCTACTCGAAACCATATATGTGTTCGACGAAACTAAGTCGTCGACCTTGTGAGAGAGGTAACCCCAGATGCGAAACTTAGTTCCATTTTAAACTAATTGTTCTATCTGAAACTAAGTGTTCGATTCTGTGCCAGGAGAAGAGCCTGTTCTCTGAAATGTATGGCGATGCTACTCGAAACCGTATGTGTTCGACGAATCTAATTGGTCGACCTTGTGGGAGAGGAATCTCCAGATGCGAAACGTAGTTCCATTTAACAAATTGTTCTATCTGAAACTACGTGCTCGATACTGTGCCAGGAGAAGCGCCTTTTCTCTGACATCTGTGGCGATGCTACTCGAAACCGTATGTGTTCGAGGAAATAAATTGGTCGACCTTGTGAGGGAGGATACTCCAGATGCGAAACATAGTTACATTTTAAACTAATTGTTCTGTCTGAAATAAGTGTTCGATACTGTGCCAGGAGAAGCGCCTGTTCTCTGAAATCTGTGGCGATGCTACTCGAAACCGTATGTGTTCAACGAAACTAATTGGTCGACCTTGTGGGAGAGGAATATCCAGATGCGAAACTTAGTTCCATTTTAAGCAAATTGTTCTATCTGAAACTAAGTGTTCGATACTGTTCCAGGAGAAGCCCCTGTTCTCTGAAATGTGTTGCGATGCCACTCGAAACCGTATGTGTTCGACGAAACTAAGTGGTCGACCATGTGAAAGAGGAAACTCCAGATGCGAAACTTAGTTCCATTTTAAACAAATTGTTCTATCTGAAACTAAGTGTTCGATACTGTGCCAGGAGAAGCGCCTGTTCCCTGAAATCTGTGGCAATGCCACTCGAAACCGTATGTGTTCGACGAAACTAAGTGGTCGCCTTGTGCGGGAACAAACTCCAAATGCGAAACTTGGTACCATTTTAAACTAATTGTTCTATCTGAAACGAAGTGTTCGATCCTGTGCCAGGAGAAGCGCCTGTTCTCTGAAATCTGTCGTGATGCACACTCGAAACGGTATGTGTTCGACGAAACTAAGTGGTCGACCTTGTGAGAGAGGAAACTCCAGCAGCGAAACATAGTTCCATTTTAAACTACTTGTTCTATCTGAAACTAGGTGTTCGATACTCGACCAGCAGAAGCGCCTGTTCTCTGAAATCTGTGGCGATGCCACTCGAAACCGTATGCGTTCGGCGAAACTAAGTGGTCGACCTTGTGTGAGAGGAAACTCCAGATGAGAAACATAGTTCAATTTTAAACTAAATGTTCCATCTGAAACTAAGTGTTCGATACTGTGCCAGGAGAAGCGCCTGTTCTCTGAAGTCTGTGGCGATGCTACTCGAAAACGTATGTGTTCGACGAAACTAAGTGGTCGCCTTGTGAAAGAGGAAACTCCAGATGCGAAACTTAGTACCATTTTAAACTAATTGTTGTATCTGAAACTATGTGTCCAATACTGTGCCAGGAGAAGCGCCCGTTCTCTGAAATCTGTGACGATGCCACTCAAAACCGTATGTGTTCGACGAAACTGAGTGGTCGACCTTGTGAGAGAGGAAACTGCAGATGCGAAACTTACTTCCATTTTAAACTAATTGTTCTATCTGAAACTAAGTGTCCCATACTGTGCCAGGAGAAGCTCCTGTTCTCTGAAATCTGTGGCAACACTACTCGAAACCGTATGTGTTCGACGAAACTAAGTGGTCGACCTTGTGAGAGAGGAAACTGCAGATGCGAAACATAGTTCAATTTTAAACTAAATGTTCCATCTGAAACTAAGTGTTCGATACTGTGCCAGGAGAGGCGCCTGTTCTCTGAAATCTGTGGCGATGCTACTCGAAACCGTATGTGTTCGACGAAACTAAGTGGTCGCCTTGTGAAAGAGGAAACTCCAGATGCGAAACTTAGTACCATTTTAAACTAATTGTTGTATCCCGAAACTATGTGTCCGATACTGTGCCAGGAGAAGCGCCTGTTCTCTGAAATCTGTGACGATGCCACTCGAAACCGTATGTATTCGACGAAACTGAGTGGTCGACCTTGTGAGAGAGGAAACTGCAGATGCGAAACTTACTTCCATTTTAAACTAATTGTTCTATCTGAAACTAAGTGTACCATACTGTGCCAGGAGAAGCTCCTGTTCTCTGAAATCTGTGGCGACAGTACTCGAAACCGTATGTGTTCGACGAAACTAAGTGGTCGACCTTGTGAGAGAGGAAACTGCAGATGCGAAACACACTTCCATTTTAAACTAATTGTTCTATCTGCAACTAAGTGTTCGATACTGTGCCAGGAGAGGCGCCTGTTCTCTCAAACCTGTGGCGTTGCTACTCGAAGCCGAATGTGTTCGACGAAAGTAAGTGGTAGACCGTGTGAGAGGGGAAACTCCAGACGCGAAACTTAGTGCCATTTTAAACTAATTGTTGTATCTGAAACTAAGTGTTCGATCCTGTGCCAGGAGAAGCGCCTGTTCTCTGAAATCTGTGGCGATACCACTCGAAACCGAATGTGTTCGACGAAACTAAGTGGTCGACCTTGTGAGAGAGGAAACTCCAAATGCGAAACTTAGTTCCATTTTAAACTAATTGTTCTATCTGATACTAAGTGTCCGATACTGTGCCAGGAGAAGCGTCTGTTCTCTGAAATCGGTGGCGATGCTACTCGAAACCGTATGTGTTCGACGAAACTAAGTGGTCGACATGGTGAGAGGGGAAACTCCAGACGCGAAACTTAGTGCCATTTTAAACTAATTGTTCTATCTGAAACTAAGTGTTCGATCCTGTGCCAGGAGAAGCGCCTGTTCTCTGAAATCTGTGGCGATACCACTCGAAACCGAATGTGTTCGACGAAACTAAGTGGTCGACCTTGTGAGAGAGGAAACTCCAAATGCGAAACTTAGTTCCATTTTAAACTAATTGTTCTATCCGAAACTAAGCGTTCGATTCTGTGCCAGGAGAAGCGTCTGTTCTCTGAAATCGGTGGCGATGCTACTCGAAACCGTATGTGTACGACGAAACTAAGTGGTCAACCTTGTGAGAGAGGAAACTCCAAATGCGAAACTTAGTTCCATTTTAAACTAATTTTTCTATCTGATACTAAGTGTTCGATACTGTGCCAGGAGAAGCGTCTGTTATATGAAATCGGTGGCGATGCTACTCGAAACCGTATGTGTTCGACGAAACTAAGTGGTTGACCTTGTGAGAGAGGATTTTCCAGATGCGAAACATAGTTCCATTTTAAACTAATTTTTCTATCTGATACTAAGTGTTCGATACTGTGCCAGGAGAAGCGTCTGTTATATGAAATCGGTGGCGATGCTACTCGAAACCGTATGTGTTCGACGAAACTAAGTGGTTGACCTTGTGAGAGAGGATTTTCCAGATGCGAAACATAGTTCCATTTTAAGCTTATTGTTCTATCTGATACTAAGTGTCCGATACTGTGCCAGGAGAAGCGTCTGTTCTCTGAAATCGGTGGCGATGCTACTCGAAACCGTATGTGTTCGACGAAACTAAGTGGTCGACATGGTGAGAGGGGAAACTCCAGACGCGAAACTTAGTGCCATTTTAAACTAATTGTTCTATCTGAAACTAAGTGTTCGATCCTGTGCCAGGAGAAGCGCCTGTTCTCTGAAATCTGTGGCGATACCACTCGAAACCGAATGTGTTCGACGAAACTAAGTGGTCGACCTTGTGAGAGAGGAAACTCCAAATGCGAAACTTAGTTCCATTTTAAACTAATTGTTCTATCTGACACTAAGTGTTCGATCCTGTGCCAGGAGAAGCGCCTGTTCTCTGAAATCAGTGGCGATGCTACTCGAAACCGCATGTGTTCGACGAAACTAAGTGGTCGACCTTGTGAGAGAGGAAACTCCAAATGCGAAACATAGTTCCATTTTAAACTAATTGTTCTCTCTGAAACTAAGTGTTCGATAATGTGCCAGCAGAAGCGCTTGTTCTCTGAAATCTGTGGCGATGCTACTCGAAACCCTATGTGTTCGACGAAACTAAGTTGTCGACCTTGTGAGAGAGGAAACTCCAGATGCGAAACATATTTCCATTTTAAACTTATTGTTCTATCTGATACTAAGTGTCCGATACTGTGCCAGGAGAAGCGTCTGTTCTCTGAAATCGGTGGCGATGCTACTCGAAACCGTATGTGTTCGACGAAACTAAGTGGTCGACCTTGTGAGAGAGGAAACTCCAAATGCGAAACTTAGTTCCATTTTAAACTAATTGTTCAATTTGAAACTAAGTGTTCGATACTGTGCCAGGAGAAGCGCCAGTTCTCTGAAATGCGTGGCGATGCCACTCGAAACCGTATGTGTTCGACGAAACTAAGTGGTCGACCTTGTGAGAGAGGAAACTCCAGATGCGAAACTTAGTACCATTTTAAACTAATGGTTTTATCCGAAACTATGTGTCCGATACTGTGCCAGGGGAAGCTCCTGTTCTCTGAAATGTTTGGCGATGCCACTCGAAACCGTATGTGTTCGACGAAACTAAGTGGTCGACCTTGTGGGAGAGGATACTCCAGATGCGAAACATAGTTCTATTTTAAACTAATTGTTCTATCTGAGACTATGTGTCCGGTACTGTGCCAGGGGAAGCTCCTGTTCTCTGAAATGTTTGGCGATGCCACTCGAAACCGTATGTGTTCGACGAAAATAAGTGGTCGACTTTGTGGAAGAGGAAACTCCGGATGCGAAACTTAGTTCCATTTTAAACTAATTGTTCTATCTGAAACTAAGTGTGCGATACTGTGCCAGGAGAAGCGCCTGTTCTCTGAAATCAGTGGCGATGCTACTCGAAACCGTATGTGTTCGACGAAACTAAGTGGCCGCCATGTGAGAGAGGAAACTCCAGATGCGAAATTTAGTACCATTTTAAACTAATTGTTTTATCTGAAACTATGTGTCCGATACTGTGCCAGGAGAAGCTCCTGTTCTCTGAAATGTGTGGCGATGCCAATCGAAACCGTATGTGTTCGACGGAACTATGTGGTCGACCTTGTGAAAGAGGATCCTCCAGATGCGAAACATATTTCTATTTTAAATTAATTGTTCTATCTGAAACGAAGTGTTCGATACTGTGCCAGGAGAAGCGCCAGTTCTCTGAAATGCGTGGCGATGCCACTCGAAACCGTATGTGTTCGACGAAACTAAGTGGTCGACCTTGTGAGAGAGGAAACTCCAGATGCGAAACTTAGTACCATTTTAAACTAATGGTTTTATCCGAAACTATGTGTCCGATACTGTGCCAGGGGAAGCTCCTGTTCTCTGAAATGTTTGGCGATGCCACTCGAAACCGTATGTGTTCGACGAAACTAAGTGGTCGACCTTGTGGGAGAGGATACTCCAGATGCGAAACATAGTTCTATTTTAAACTAATTGTTCTATCTGAGACTAAGTGTTCGATACTGTGCCAGGCGAAGTGCCTGTTCTATGAAAACTGTGACGATGCTACTCCAAACCGTATGTGTTCGACGAAAATAAGTGGTCGACCTTGTGGAAGAGGAAACTCCAGATGCGAAACTTAGTTCCATTTTAAACTAATTGTTCTATCTGAAACTAAGTGTTCGATACTGTGCCAGGAGAAGCGACTGTTCCCTGAAATCAGTGGCGATGCTACTCGAAACCGTATGTGTTCGACGAAACTAAGTGGCCGCCATGTGAGAGAGGAAACTCCAGATGCAAAATTTAGTACCATTTTAAACTAATTGTTCTATCTGAAACTAACTGTTCGATACTGTGAAAGGAGAAACGACTGTTCTCTGAAATCTGTGGCGATGCTACTGGAAACCGTATGTGTTCGACGAAACTAAGTGGTCGACCCTGTGAGAGAGGAAACTCCAGATGCGAAACTTAGTTCCCTTTTAAACTAGTTGTTCTACCTGTAACTATGTGTTCGATACTGTGCCAGGAGAAGCGCCTGTCCTGTGAAATATGTGACGATGCCACTCGAAACCGTATGTGTCGACAAAACTAAGTGGTCGACCTTGTGAAAGAGGAAACTCCAAATGCGAAACTTAGTTCCATTTTACACAAATTTTTCTATCTGAGACTAAGTGTTCGATACTGTGCCAGGCGAAGTGCCTGTTCTATGAAAACTGTGACGATGCTACTCCAAACCGTATGTGTTCGACGAAAATAAGTGGTCGACCTTGTGGAAGAGGAAACTCCAGATGCGAAACTTAGTTCCATTTTAAACTAATTGTTCTATCTGAAACTAAGTGTTCGATACTGTGCCAGGAGAAGCGACTGTTCCCTGAAATCAGTGGCGATGCTACTCGAAACCGTATGTGTTCGACGAAACTAAGTGGCCGCCATGTGAGAGAGGAAACTCCAGATGCAAAATTTAGTACCATTTTAAACTAATTGTTCTATCTGAAACTAACTGTTCGATACTGTGAAAGGAGAAACGACTGTTCTCTGAAATCTGTGGCGATGCTACTGGAAACCGTATGTGTTCGACGAAACTAAGTGGTCGACCTTGTGAGAGAGGAAACTCCAGATGCGAAACTTAGTTCCCTTTTAAACTAGTTGTTCTACCTGTAACTATGTGTTCGATACTGTGCCAGGAGAAGCGCCTGTCCTGTGAAATATGTGACGATGCCACTCGAAACCGTATGTGTCGACAAAACTAAGTGGTCGACCTTGTGAAAGAGGAAACTCCAAATGCGAAACTTAGTTCCATTTTACACAAATTTTTCTATCTGAGACTAAGTGTTCGATACTGTGCCAGGAGAAGCGCCTGTTCTCTGAGATCAGTGGCGATGCTACTCCAAACCGTATGTGTTCGACGAAACTAAGTGGTCCACCTTGTGAGACAGGAAACTCCATATGCGAAATTTAGTTCCATTTTAAAGTAATTGTTCTATCCGATACTAAGTGTTCGATACTGTGCCGGGAGAAGCGCCTGTTCTCTGAAATCTGTGGCGATGCCACTCGAAACCGTATGTGTTCGACGAAACTAAGTGGTCGACCTTGTGAGAGAGGAAACTCCAGATGCAAAACTTAGTTCCATTTTAAACTGATTGGTCTATCTGAAAGTGTTCGATACTGTGCCAGGAGAAGCGCCTGTTCTCTGAAATCAGTGGCGATGATACTCGAAACCGTATGAGTTCGACGAATCTAAATGGTCGACCTTGTGAAAGAGGAAACTCCAGATGCGAGACTTAGTTCCATTTTAAACTGATTGTTCTATCTGAAACTATGTGATCGATAATGAGCCAGGAGAAGCGCCTGTTCTCTGAAATCTGTGGCGATGCCCCTCGAAACCGTATGTGTCGACGAAACTAAGTTGTCGACCTTGTGAAAGAGGAAACTCCAAATGCGAAACTTAGTTCCATTTTACACAAATTTTTCTATCTGAGACTAAGTGTACGATACTGTGCCAGGGGAAGCGCCTGTTCTCTGAAATCTGTGGCGATGCCACTCGAAACCGAATGCGTTCAACGAAACTAAGTCGTCGACCTTGTGAGAGAGGAAACTCCAGATGCGACACATAGTTCCATTTTAAACTAATTGTTGTATCTGAAAGTAAGTGATCGATAATGAGCCAGGAGAAGCGCCTATTCTCTGAAATCTGTGGCGATGCTACTCGAAAGCGTATGTGTTCCACGAAACTAAGTGGTCGACCTTGTGAGAGAGGAAACTCCAGATGCGAAGCCTAGTTCCATTTTAAACTAATTGTTCTATCTGAAACTAAGTGTTCGATAATGTGCCAGGAGAAGCGCCTTTTCTCTGAAATCTGTGGCGATGCTACTCGAAACCGTATGTGTTCGACGAAACTAAATGGTCGACCTTGTGAAAGAGGAAACTCCAGATGCGAAACTTAGTTCCCTTTTAAACTAGTTGTTCTACCTATAACTATGTGTTCGATACTGTGCCAGGAGAAGCGCCTGTCCTGTGAAATATGTGACGATGCCACTCGAAACCGTATGTGTCGACGAAACTAAGTGGTCGACCTTGTGAAAGAGGAAACTCCAAATGCGAAACTTAGTTCCATTTTACACAAATTTTTCTATCTGAGACTAAGTGTTCGATACTGTGCCAGGAGAAGCGCCTGTTCTCTGAGATCAGTGGCGATGCTACTCCAAACCGTATGTGTTCGACGAAACTAAGTGGTCCACCTTGTGAGACAGGAAACTCCATATGCGAAATTTAGTTCCATTTTAAAGTAATTGTTCTATCCGATACTAAGTGTTCGATACTGTGCCGGGAGAAGCGCCTGTTCTCTGAAATCTGTGGCGATGCCACTCGAAACCGTATGTGTTCGACGAAACTAAGTGGTCGACCTTGTGAGAGAGGAAACTCCAGATGCAAAACTTAGTTCCATTTTAAACTGATTGGTCTATCTGAAAGTGTTCGATACTGTGCCAGGAGAAGCGCCTGTTCTCTGAAATCAGTGGCGATGATACTCGAAACCGTATGTGTTCGACGAATCTAAATGGTCGACCTTGTGAAAGAGGAAACTCCAGATGCGAGACTTAGTTCCATTTTAAACTGATTGTTCTATCTGAAACTATGTGATCGATAATGAGCCAGGAGAAGCGCCTGTTCTCTGAGATCTGTGGCGATGCCCCTCGAAACCGTATGTGTCGACGAAACTAAGTTGTCGACCTTGTGAAAGAGGAAACTCCAAATGCGAAACTTAGTTCCATTTTACACAAATTTTTCTATCTGAGACTAAGTGTTCGATACTGTGCCAGGGGAAGCGCCTGTTCTCTGAAATCTGTGGCGATGCCACTCGAAACCGAATGCGTTCAACGAAACTAAGTCGTCGACCTTGTGAGAGAGGAAACTCCAGATGCGACACATAGTTCCATTTTAAACTAATTGTTGTATCTGAAAGTAAGTGATCGATAATGAGCCAGGAGAAGCGCCTATTCTCTGAAATCTGTGGCGATGCTACTCGAAAGCGTATGTGTTCCACGAAACTAAGTGGACGACCTTGTGAGAGAGGAAACTCCAGATGCGAAGCCTAGTTCCATTTTAAACTAATTGTTCTATCTGAAACTAAGTGTTCGATAATGTGCCAGGAGAAGCGCCTTTTCTCTGAAATCTGTGGCGATGCTACTCGAAACCGTATGTGTTCGACGAAACTAAGTGGTCCACCATGCGAGAGAGGAAACTCCAAATGAGAAACATAGTTCCATTATAAACTAATTGTTCTCTCTGAAACTAAGTGTTCGCTACTGTGCCAGGGGAAGCGCCCGTTCTGTGAAACCTGTGGCGATGCTACTCGAAATCGTATGTGTTCGACGAAACTAGGTGGTCGACCTTGTGAGAGAGGAAACGCCAGATGCGAAACTTAATTCGATTTTAAACTAATTGTTCTCTCTGAAACTAAGTGTTCGATACTGTGCCAGGAGAAGCGCCTGTTCTCAGAAATCTGTGGCGATGCTACTCGAAACCGTATTTGTTCGACGAAACTAAGTGGTCGAGCTTGTGAGAGAGGAAACTCGAGATGCGAAACATAGTTCCATTTTAAACTAATTGTTCTATCTGAAACTAAGTGTTCGGTACTGTGTCAGGAGAAGCGCCTGTTCTCTGAAATCTGTGGCGAAGCCACTCGAAACCGTGTGTGTTCGACGAAACTAAATGGTCGTCCTTCTGAGAGAGGAAACTCCGGATGCGAAACTTAGGTCCATTTTAAACTAATTGTTCTATCTGAAACTAAGTGTTCGATACTGTGCCAGGAGAAGCGCCTGTTCTCTGAAATCAGTGGCGATGCTACTCGAAACCGAATGTGTTTGTCGAAACTAAGTGGTCGACCTTGTGAGAGAGTAAATTCCAGATGCGAAACTTAGTTCCATTTTAAACTAATTGTTTTATCTGAAACTAAGTGTTCGATACTGGCCAGGAGAAGCGCCTGTCCTCTGAAATCTGTGGCGATGCCACTCGAAACAGTATGAGTTCGATGAGACTAAGTGGTCGACCTTGTGAGAGAGGAAACTCCAGATGCGAAACGTAGTTCCATTTTAAACTAACTGTTCTATCTGAACTAAGTGTTCGATACTGTGCCAGGAGAAGTGCGTGTTCCCTGTAATCTGTGGCGATGCTACTCGAAACCGTATGTGTTCGACGAAACTAAGTGGTCCACCTTGTGAGAGAGGAAACTCCAGAAGTGAAACTTAGTTTCATTTAAAACTAACTGTTCTATCTGGAACTAAGTGTTCGATAATGTGCCAGGAGAAGCGCCAGTTCTCTGAAATCTGTGGCGATACCACTCGAAACCGTATCTGTTCGACGAAACTATGTGGCCGACCTTGTGAGGGAGGAAACTTCATATGCGAAACTTAGTTCCATTTTAAATTAATTGTTCTATCTGAAACTAAGTGTTCGATATTGTGCCAGGAGAAGCGCCTGT
Organism: Nysson spinosus; assembly: GCA_910591585.2. NCBI lineage: Eukaryota > Metazoa > Arthropoda > Insecta > Hymenoptera > Crabronidae > Nysson > Nysson spinosus. Next base: position 2,195,757 of record CAJUYC020000070.1, on the reverse strand, counting down.
TCTCTGAAACCTGTGGCGTTGCTACTCGAAGCCGAATGTGTTCGACGAAAGTAAGTGGTAGACCGTGTGAGAGAGGTAACTCCAAATGCGAAGCTTAGTTCCATTATAACCTAAATGTTCCATCTGAAATTTAGTGTTCGATACTGTGCCAGGAGAAGCGGCTGTTCCCTGTAATCTGTGGCGATGCTACTCGAAACCGTACGTGTTCGACGAATCAACATGGTCGACCTTGAGAGAGAGGAAACTCCAGATGCGAAACTTTGTTCCATTTTAAACTAATCGTTCTGTCTGAAACTAAGTGTTAGATACTGTGCCAGGAGAAGCGGCTGTTCTCTGAAATCTGTGGCGATGCCACTCGAAACCGTATGTGTTCGACGAAACTAAGTGGCCGACCTTGTGAGATAGGAAACTCCAGATGCGACACATAATTCCATTTTAAACTAATTGTTCTATCTGAGACCAAGTGTTCGATACTGTGCCAGGAGAAACGCCCGTTCTCTGAAATCTGTGGCGATGCCACTCGAAACCGTATGTGTTCGACGATACTACGTGGTCGACCTTGTGAGGGAGGAAACTCCAGATGCGAAACTTAGTACCATTTTAAACTAATTGTTTTATCTGAAACTAAGTGTTCGATACTGGCCAGGAGTAGCGCCTGTCCTCTGAAATCTGTGGCGATGCCACTCGAAACAGTATGAGTTCGATGAAACTAAGTGGTCGACCTTGTGAGAGAGGAAACTCCAGATGCGAAACGTAGTTCAATTATAACCTAAATGTTCCATCTGAAATTTAGTGTTCGATACTGTGCCAGGAGAAGTGGCTGTTCTCTGAAATCTGTGGCGATGCTACTCGAGAACTTATGTGTTCGACGAAACTAAGTGGCCGACCTTGTGAGAGTGGAAACTCCAGATGCGAAACTTAGTTCCATTTTAAACTAACTGTTCTATCTGAACTAAGTGTTCGATACTGTGCCAGGAGAAGTGCGTGTTCCCTGTAATCTGTGGCGATGATACTCGAAACCGTATGTGTTCGACGAAACTAAGTGGTCCACCTTGTGAGAGAGGAAACTCCAGAAGTGAAACTTAGTTTCATTTAAAACTAACTGTTCTATCTGGAACTAAGTGTTCGATAATGTGCCAGGAGAAGCGCCAGTTCTCTGAAATCTGTGGCGATACCACTCGAAACCGTATCTGTTCGACGAAACTATGTGGCCGACCTTGTGAGGGAGGAAACTTCATATGCGAAACTTAGTTCCATTTTAAATTAATTGTTCTATCTGAAACTAAGTGTTCGATATTGTGCCAGGAGAAGCGCCTGTTCTCTGAAACCTGTGGCGTTGCTACTCGAAGACGAATGTGTTCGACGAAAGTAAGTGGTAGACCGTGTGAGAGAGGTAACTCCAAATGCGAAGCATAGTTCCATTTTAAACTAATTGTTCTATCTGAAACTAAGTGTTCGTACTGTGCCAGGAGAAGCGCCAGTTCTCTGAAACCTGTGGCGATGCTACTCGAAACCGTATGTGTTCGACGAAACTAAGTGGTCGACACGGTGAGAGAGGAAACTCCGGATGCGAAACATAGTTCCATTTTAAACTAATTGTTCTATCTGAAACTAAGTGTTCGATACTGTGCCAGGAGAAGCGGCTGTTCTGCGAAATCTGTGGCGATGCCACTCGAAACCGTATGTGTTCGACGAAACTAGGTGGTCGACCTTGTGAGAGAGGAAACTTCAGATGCGAAACTTAGTTCCATTTTAAACCAAATGTTCCATCTGAAACTAAGTGTTCGATACTGTGCCTGGAGAAGCGCCTGTTCTCTGAAATATGTGGCGATGCCACTCGAAACCGTATGTGTTCGATGAATCTAAATGGTCGAACTTGTGAGAGAGGAAACTCCAGATGCGAAACTTTGTTCCATTTTAAACTAATTGTTCCATCTGAAACTAAGTGTTCGATAAAGTGCCAGGAGAAGCGCCTGTTCTCTGAAATCTGTGGCGATGCCACTCGAAACCGTATGTGTTCGACGAAACTAAGTGGCCGACCTTGTGAGAGAGGAAACTCCAGATGCGGAACTTAGTTCCATTTTAAACTAATTGTTCTATCTGAAAGTGTTCGATACTGTGCCAGGCGAAGCGCCTGTTCTCTGAAATCAGTGGCGATGCTACTCGAAACCGTATGTGTTCGACGAATCTAAATGGTCGACCTTGTGAGAGAGGAAACTCCAGATGCGAAACTCAGTTCCATTTTAAACTAATTGTTCTATCTGAAAATAAGTGTTCGCTACTGTGCCAGGAGAAGCACCTATTCTCTGAAATCTGTCGCGATGCTACTCGAAACGGTATGTGTTCGACGAAACTGAGTGGTCGACCTTGTGAGGAGGAAACTCCAGACGCGAAACTTAGTGCCATTTTAAACTAATTGTTCTATCTGAAACTAAGTGTTCGGTAATGTGCCAGGAGAAGCGGCCGTTCTGTGAAACCTGTGGCGATGCTACTCGAAACCGTATGTGTTCGACGAAACTAAGTGGTCGACCTGCTGAGAGAGGAAATTCCAGATGCGAAACTTAGTTCCATTTTAAACTAATTGTTCTATCTGAAACTAAGTGTTCGATACTGTGCCAGGAGGAGCGCTTGTTCTCTGAAATCTGTGGCGATGCTACTCGAAACCGTATGTGTTCGACGAATCTAAATGGTCGACCTTGTGTGGGAGGAAACTCCAGATGCGGAACTTAGTTCCATTTTAAACTGATTGTTCTATCTGAAACTAAGTGTTTGGTATTGTGCCAGGAGAAGCGCCTGTTCTCTGAAATCTGTGGCGATGCCACTCGAAACCGTATGTGCTTGACGAAACTAAGTGGCCGACCTTGTGAGCGAGGAAACTCCAGACGCGAAACTTAGTTCCATTTTAAACTAATTGTTCTATCTGAAACTAAGTGTTCGATACTGTGCCAGGAGAAGCACCTGTTCTCTGAAATCTGTGGCGATGCCACCCGAAACCGTATGTGTTCGACGAAACTAAGTGGCCGACCTTGTGAGAGAGGAAACTCCAGATCCGGAACTTGGTTCCATTTTAAACTAAATGTTCTATCTGAAAGTGTTCGATACTGTGCCAGAAGAAGCACCTGTTCTCTGAAATCTGTGGCGATGCCACTCGAAACCGTATGTGTTCGACGAAACTAAATGGCCGACCTTGTGAGAGAGGAAACTCCAGATGCGGAACTTAGTTCCATTTTAAACTAATTGTTCTATCTGAAAGTGTTCGATACTGTGCCAGGAGAAGCGCCTGTTCTCTGAAATCAGTGGCGATGCTACTCGAACCCGAATGTGTTCGACGAAACTAAGTGGATTACCTTGTGAGAGAGGAAACTCCAGATGCGAAACTTAGTTCCATTTTAATCTTATTGTTCTATCTGAAATAAGTGTTCGATACTGTGCCAGGAGAAGCGCCTGTTCTCTGAAATCTGTGGCGATGCGACTCGAAACCGTATGTGTTCGATGAATCTAAATGGTCGACCTTGTGAGAGAGGAAACTCCAGATGCGAAACTTAGTTCCATTTTAAACTAATTGTTCTATCTGAAACTAAGTGTTCGATACTGTGCCAGCAGAAGCGCCTGTTCTCGGAAATCTGTGGCGATGCTACTCGAACCCGTATGTGTTCGACGAATCTAAATGGTCGACCTTGTGAGAGATGAAACTCCAGATGCGGTACTTAGTTCCATTTTAAACTAATTGTTCTATCTGAAACTAAGTGTTCGATACTGTGCCAGCAGAAGCGCCTGTTCTCGGAAATCTGTGGCGATGCCACTCGAAACCGTATGCGTTCGGCGAAACTAAGTGGTCGACCTTGTGAGAGAGGAAACTCCAGACGCGAAACTTAGTTCCATTTTAAACTAATTGTTCCATCTGAAACTAAGTGTTCGATAAAGTGCCAGGAGAAGCGCCTGTTCTCTGAAATCTGTGGCGATGCCACTCGAAACCGTATGTGTTCGACGAAACTAAGTGGCCGACCTTGTGAGAGAGGAAACTCCAGATGCGGAACTTAGTTCCATTTTAATCTTATTGTTCTATCTGAAATAAGTGTTCGATACTGTGCCAGGAGAAGCGCCTGTTCTCTGAAATCTGTGGCGATGCGACTCGAAACCGTATGTGTTCGACGAAACTAAGAGGTCGCCTTGTGAGAGAGGAAACTCCAGATGCGAAACTTAGTACCATTTTAAACTAATTGTTGTATCTGAAACTATGTGTCCGATACTGTGTCAGGAGAAGCGCCTGTTCTCTGAAATCTGTGGCGATGCCACTCGAAACCGTATGAGTTCCACGAAACTAAGAGGTCGCCTTGTGAGAGAGGAAACTCCAGATGCGAAACTTAGTACCATTTTAAACTAATTGTTGTATCTGAAACTATGTGTCCGATACTGTGCCAGGAGAAGCGCCTGCTCTCTGAAATCTGTGGCGATGCTACTCGAAACCGTATGTGTTCGACTAATCTAAGTGGTCGACCTTGTGCGAGAGGAAACTCCAGATGCGAAACTTAGTTCCATTTTAATCTTGTTGTTCTATCTGAAACTGAGTGTTCGATACTGTGCCAGGAGAAGCACCTGTTCTCTGAAATCTGTGGCGATGCCACCCGAAACCGTATGTGTTCGACGAATCTAAATGGTCGACCTTGTGAGAGATGAAACTCCAGATGCGGAACTTAGTTCCATTTTAAACTAAATGTTCTATCTGAAAGTGTTCGATACTGTGCCAGAAGAAGCACCTGTTCTCTGAAATCTGTGGCGATGCCACTCGAACACGTATGTGTTCGACGTAACTAAGTGGCCGACCTTGTGCGAGAGGAAACTTCAGATGCGAAACTTAGTTCCATTTTAAACCAAATGTTCCATCTGAAACTAAGTGTTCGATACTGTGCCTGGAGAAGCGCCTGTTCTCTGAAATATGTGGCGATGCCACTCGAAACCGTATGTGTTCGATGAATCTAAATGGTCGACCTTGTGAGAGAGGAAACTCCAGATGCGAAACTTAGTTCCATTTTAAACTAATTGTTCCATCTGAAACTAAGTGTTCGATAAAGTGCCAGGAGAAGCGCCTGTTCTCTGAAATCTGTGGCGATGCCACTCGAAACCGTATGTGTTCGACGAAACTAAGTGGCCGACCTTGTGAGAGAGGAAACTCCAGATGCGGAACTTAGTTCCATTTTAATCTTATTGTTCTATCTGAAATAAGTGTTCGATACTCTGCCAGGAGAAGCGCCTGTTCTCTGAAATCTGTGGCGATGCGACTCGAAACCGTATGTGTTCGACGAAACTAAGAGGTCGCCTTGTGAGAGAGGAAACTCCAGATGCGAAACTTAGTACCATTTTAAACTAATTGTTGTATCTGAAACTATGTGTCCGATACTGTGTCAGGAGAAGCGCCTGCTCTCTGAAATCTGTGGCGATGCTACTCGAAACCGTATGTGTTCGACTAATCTAAGTGGTCGACCTTGTGCGAGAGGAAACTCCAGATGCGAAACTTAGTTCCATTTTAATCTTGTTGTTCTATCTGAAACTGAGTGTTCGATACTGTGCCACCAGAAGCGCCTGTTCTCTGAAATCTGTGGCGATGCCACTTGAAACCGTATGTGTTCGACGAAACTAAGTCTTTGACCTTGTGAGAGAGGAAACTCTAGATGCGAAGCTTAGTTGCATTTTAAAGTAATTGTTCTATGTGAAACTAAGTATTCGATAATCTGCCAGTAGAAGCGCCTGTTCTCTGAAATCAGTGGCGATGCTACTCGAAACCGTATGTGCTCGACGAAACTAAGTGGTCCACATTGTGAGAGAGGAAGCTCCAGATGCGAAAATTAGTTCCATTTTAAACCAAATGTTCCATCTGAAACTAAGTGTTCGATACTGTGACAGATGAAGCGCCTGTTCTCTGAAATCTGTGGCGATGCCACTCGAAACCGTATGCGTTCGGCGAAACTAAGTGGTCGACCTTGTGAGATAAGAAACTCCAGATGCGAATCTTAGTTCCATTTTAAACTAATTGTTCCATCTGAAATTAAGTGTTCGATACTGTGCCAGGAGAAGCGCCTGTTCTCTGTAATCTGTGGCGATGCTACTCGAAACCGTATGTGTTCGACGAAACTAAGTGGCCGACCTTGTGAGAGAGGAAACTCCAGATGCGAAACTTAGTTCCATTTTAAACAAATTGTTCTGTCTGAAAGTGTTCGATACTGTGCCAGGAGAATTGCCTGTTCTCTGAAATCTGTGGCGATGCTACTCGAAACCGTATGTGTTCGACGAATCTAAATTGTCGACCTTGTGAGAGAGAAAACTCCAGATGCGAATCATAGTTCCATTTTTAACTAATTGTTCTATCTGAAACTAAGTGTTCGATACTGTGCCAGGAGAAGCGCCTGTTCTCTGAACTGTGTGGCGATGCCACCCGAAACGTTATGTGTTCGACGAAACTGAGTGGCCGACCTTGTGAGAGAGGAAACTCCAGATGCGAAACTTAGTTCCATTTTAAACAAATTGTTCTGTCTGAAAGTGTTCGATACTGTGCCAGGAGAATTGCCTGTTCTCTGAAATCTGTGGCGATGCTACTCGAAACCGTATGTGTTCGACGAATCTAAATGGTCGACCTTGTGAGAGAGGAAAGTTCAGATGCGAATCTTAGTTCCATTTTTAACTAATTGTTCTATCTGAAACTAAGTGTTCGATACTGTGCCAGGAGAAGCGCCTGTTCTCTGAAATCTGTGGCGATGCCACTCGAAACCGTATGTGTTCGACGAAACTAAGTGGCCGACCTGTTGAGGGAGGAAACTCCAGATGCGAAACTTAGTTCCATTTTAAACTAATTGTTCTATCTGAAACTAAGTGTTCGATACTGTGCCAGGAGAAGTGCTCGTTCTCTCAAATCTGTGGCGATCCTACTCGAAACCGTATGTGTTCGACGAAACTAAGTGGTCGACCATGCTGAGAGAGGAAACTCCATATGCGAAACTGAGTTCCATTTTAAATTAATCGTTCTATCTGAAACTAAGTGTTCGATACTGTGCCGGGGAAGCGCCTGTTCTCTGAAATCTGTGGCGATGCTACTCGAAACCGTATGTGTTCGACGAAACTAAGTGGTCGGCCTTGTGGGAGAGAAAACTCCAGATGCGAAACTTAGTTCCATTTTAAACTGATTGTTCTATCTGAAAATAAGTGTTCGATACTGTGCCAGGAGAAGCGCCTGTTCTCGGAAATCTGTCGCGATGCTACTCGAAACCGTATGTGTTCGACGAAACTAAGTGGCCGACCTTGTGAGAGAGGAAACTTCATATGCGAAACTTAGTTCCATTTTAAATTAATTGTTCTATCTGAAATTAAGTGTTCGATAATGTGCCAGGAGAAGCGCTAGTTCTCTGAAATCTGTGGCGATACCACTCGAAACCGTATGCGTTCCACGAAACTGAGTGGCCGCCTTGTGAGAGAGGAAACTCCAGATGCGAAACTTAGTACCATTTTAATCTAATTGTACCATCTGACACTAAGTGTTCGATACTGTGCCAGCAGAAGCGCCTGTTCTCGGAAATCTGTGGCGATGCCACTCGAAACCGTATGCGTTCGCGAAACTAAGTGGTCGACTTTGTGAGAGTGGAAACTCCAGATGCGAAACATAGTTCAATTTTAAACTAAATGTTCCCTCTGAAACTAAGTGTTCGATACTGTGGCAGGAGAAGCGCCTTTTCTCTGAAATCTGTGGCGATGCCACTCGAAAACGTATGAGCTCAACGAAACTAAGTGGTCGACCTTGTGAGAGAGGAAACTTCAGACGCGAAACTTAGTTCCATTTTAAATTAATTGTTCTATCTGAAACTAAGTGTTCGATACTGTGCCAGCAGAAGCGCCTGTTCTCGGAAATCTGTGGCGATGCCTCTCGAAACCGTATGCGTTCGGCGAAACTAAGTGGTCGACCTTGTGAGAGAGTAAACTCCAGATGCGAAACATATTTCCATTTAAAACTAATTGTTCCATCTGAAACTAAGTGTTTGATACTGTGCCAGGAGAAGCGGCTGTTCTCTGAAATCTGTGGCGATGCCACTCGAAACCGTATGTGTTCGACGAAACTAAGTGGCCGACCTTGTGAGAGAGGAAACTCCAGATGCGGAACTTAGTTCCATTTTAATCTTATTGTTCTATCTGAAATAAGTGTTCGATACTGTGCCAGGAGAAGCGCCTGTTCTCTGAAATCTGTGGCGATGCGACTCGAAACCGTATGTGTTCGACGAAACTAAGAGGTCGCCTTGTGAGAGAGGAAACTCCAGATGCGAAACTTAGTACCATTTTAAACTAATTGTTGTATCTGAAACTATGTGTCCGATACTGTGTCAGGAGAAGCGCCTGTTCTCTGAAATCTGTGGCGATGCCACTCGAAACCGTATGAGTTCCACGAAACTAAGAGGTCGCCTTGTGAGAGAGGAAACTCCAGATGCGAAACATAGTACCATTTTAAACTAATTGTTGTATCTGAAACTATGTGTCCGATACTGTGCCAGGAGAAGCGCCTGCTCACTGAAATCTGTGGCGATGCTACTCGAAACCGTATGTGTTCGACTAATCTAAGTGGTCGACCTTGTGCGAGAGGAAACTCCAGATGCGAAACTTAGTTCCATTTTAATCTTGTTGTTCTATCTGAAACTGAGTGTTCGATACTGTGCCACCAGAAGCGCCTGTTCTCTGAAATCTGTGGCGATGCCACTTGAAACCGTATGTGTTCGACGAAACTAAGTCTTTGACCTTGTGAGAGAGGAAACTCCAGATGCGAAGCTTAGTTGCATTTTAAAGTAATTGTTCTATGTGAAACTAAGTATTCGATAATCTGCCAGTAGAAGCGCCTGTTCTCTGAAATCAGTGGCGATGCTACTCGAAACCGTATGTGTTCGACGAAACTAAGTGGTCCACATTGTGAGAGAGGAAGCTCCAGATGCGAAAATTAGTTCCATTTTAAACCAAATGTTCCATCTGAAACTAAGTGTTCGAGACTGTGACAGATGAAGCGCCTGTTCTCTGAAATCTGTGGCGATGCCACTCGAAACCGTATGCGTTCGGCGAAACTAAGTGGTCGACCTTGTGAGATAAGAAACTCCAGATGCGAATCTTAGTTCCATTTTAAACTAATTGTTCCATCTGAAATTAAGTGTTCGATACTGTGCCAGGAGAAGCGCCTGTTCTCTGAAATCTGTGGCGATGCTACTCGAAACCGTATGTGTTCGACGAAACTAAGTGGCCGACCTTGTGAGAGAGGAAACTCCAGATGCGAAACTTAGTTCCATTTTAAACAAATTGTTCTGTCTGAAAGTGTTCGATACTGTGCCAGGAGAATTGCCTGTTCTCTGAAATCTGTGGCGATGCTACTCGAAACCGTATGTGTTCGACGAATCTAAATTGTCGACCTTGTGAGAGAGAAAACTCCAGATGCGAATCATAGTTCCATTTTTAACTAATTGTTCTATCTGAAACTAAGTGTTCGATACTGTGCCAGGAGAAGCGCCTGTTCTCTGAACTGTGTGGCGATGCCACCCGAAACGTTATGTGTTCGACGAAACTGAGTGGCCGACCTTGTGAGAGAGGAAACTCCAGATGCGAAACTTAGTTCCATTTTAAACAAATTGTTCTGTCTGAAAGTGTTCGATACTGTGCCAGGAGAATTGCCTGTTCTCTGAAATCTGTGGCGATGCTACTCGAAACCGTATGTGTTCGACGAATCTAAATGGTCGACCTTGTGAGAGAGGAAACTCCAGATGCGAATCTTAGTTCCATTTTTAACTAATTGTTCTATCTGAAACTAAGTGTTCGATACTGTGCCAGGAGAAGCGCCTGTTCTCTGAAATCTGTGGCGATGCCACTCGAAACCGTATGTGTTCGACGAAACTAAGTGGCCGACCTGTTGAGGGAGGAAACTCCAGATGCGAAACTTAGTTCCATTTTAAACTAATTGTTCTATCTGAAACTAAGTGTTCGATACTGTGCCAGGAGAAGTGCTCGTTCTCTCAAATCTGTGGCGATCCTACTCGAAACCGTATGTGTTCGACGAAACTAAGTGGTCGACCATGCTGAGAGAGGAAACTCCATATGCGAAACTGAGTTCCATTTTAAATTAATCGTCCTATCTGAAACTAAGTGTTCGATACTGTGCCGGGGAAGCGCCTGTTCTCTGAAATCTGTGGCGATGCTACTCGAAACCGTATGTGTTCGACGAAACTAAGTGGTCGGCCTTGTGGGAGAGAAAACTCCAGATGCGAAACTTAGTTCCATTTTAAACTGATTGTTCTATCTGAAAATAAGTGTTCGATACTGTGCCAGGAGAAGCGCCTGTTCTCGGAAATCTGTCGCGATGCTACTCGAAACCGTATGTGTTCGGCGAAACTAAGTGGCCGACCTTGTGAGAGAGGAAACTTCATATGCGAAACTTAGTTCCATTTTAAATTAATTGTTCTATCTGAAATTAAGTGTTCGATAATGTGCCAGGAGAAGCGCTAGTTCTCTGAAATCTGTGGCGATACCACTCGAAACCGTATGCGTTCCACGAAACTGAGTGGCCGCCTTGTGAGAGAGGAAACTCCAGATGCGAAACTTAGTACCATTTTAATCTAATTGTACTATCTGACACTAAGTGTTCGATACTGTGCCAGCAGAAGCGCCTGTTCTCGGAAATCTGTGGCGATGCCACTCGAAACCGTATGCGTTCGCGAAACTAAGTGGTCGACTTTGTGAGAGAGGAAACTCCAGATGCGAAACATAGTTCAATTTTAAACTAAATGTTCCCTCTGAAACTAAGTGTTCGATACTGTGGCAGGAGAAGCGCCTTTTCTCTGAAATCTGTGGCGATGCCACTCGAAAACGTATGAGCTCAACGAAACTAAGTGGTCGACCTTGTGAGAGAGGAAACTTCAGACGCGAAACTTAGTTCCATTTTAAATTAATTGTTCTATCTGAAACTAAGTGTTCGATACTGTGCCAGCAGAAGCGCCTGTTCTCGGAAATCTGTGGCGATGCCACTCGAAACCGTATGCGTTCGGCGAAACTAAGTGGTCGACCTTGTGAGAGAGGAAACTCCAGATGCGAAACATAGTTCCATTTAAAACTAATTGTTCCATCTGAAACTAAGTGTTTGATACTGTGCCAGGAGAAGCGGCTGTTCTCTGAAATCTGTGGCGATGCCACTCGAAACCGTATGTGTTCGACGAAACTGAATGGCCGCCCTTGTGAGAGATGAAACTCCAGATGCGGAACTTAGTTCCATTTTAAACTAATTGTTCTATCTGAAACTAAGTGTTCGATACTGTGCCAGCAGAAGCGCCTGTTCTCGGAAATCTGTGGCGATGCCACTCGAAACCGTATGCGTTCGGCGAAACTAAGTGGTCGACCTTGTGAGAGAGGAAACTCCAGACGCGAAACATAGTTCCATTTTAAACTAATTGTTCTATCTGAAACTAAGTGTTCGATACTGTGCCAGGAGAAGCACCTGTTCTCTGAAATCTGTGGCGATGCCACCCGAAACCGTATGTGTTCGACGAAACTAAGTGGCCGACCTTGTGAGAGAGGAAACTCCAGATGCGGAACTTAGTTCCATTTTAAACTAATTGTTCTATTTGAAAGTGTTCGATACTGTGCCAGGAGAAGCGCCTGTTCTCTGAAATCAGTGGCGATGCTACTCGAACCCGTATGTGTTCGACTATACTAAGTGGCCGATCTTGTGAGAGAGGAAACTCCAGATGCGAAACTTAGTTCCATTTTAAACTAATTGTTCTATCTGAAAGTGTTCGATACTGTGCCAGGAGAAGCGCCTCTTCTCTGAAATCTGTGGCGATGCCACTCGAAACCGTATGTGTTCGACGAAACTAAGTGGCCGACCTTGTGAGAGAGGAAACTCCAGATGCGGAACATAGTTCCATTTTAATCTTATTGTTCTATCTGAAATAAGTGTTTGATACTGTGCCAGGAGAAGCGCCTGTTCTCTGAAATATGTGGCGATGCCACTCGAAACCGTATGTGTTCCATGAATCTAAATGGTCGACCTTGTGAGAGAGGAAACTCCAGATGCGAAACTTAGTTCCATTTTAAACTAATTGTTCCATCTGAAGCTAAGTGTTCGATAAAGTGCCAGGAGAAGTGCCTGTTCTCTGAAATCTGTGGCGATGCCACTCGAAACCGTATGTGTTCGACGAAACTAAGTGGCCGACCTTGTGAGAGAGGAAACTCCAGATGCGGAACTTAGTTCCATTTTAAACTAATTGTTCTATTTGAAAGTGTTCGATACTGTGCCAGGAGAAGCGCCTGTTCTCTGAAATCAGTGGCGATGCTACTCGAACCCGTATGTGTTCGACTATACTAAGTGGCCGATCTTGTGTGAGAGGAAACTCCAGATGCGAAACTTAGTTCCATTTTAAACTAATTGTTCTATCTGAAAGTGTTCGATACTGTGCCAGGAGAAGCGCCTGTTCTCTGAAATCAGTGGCGATGCTACTCGAACCCGTATGTGTTCGACGAATCTAAATGGTCGACCTTGTGAGAGAGGAAACTCCAGATGCGGAACTTAGTTCCCTTTTAAACTAATTGTTCTATCTGAAAGTGTTCGATACTGTGCCAGGCGAAGCGCCTGTTCTCTGAAATCAGTGGCGATGCTACTCGAAACCGTATGTGTTCGACGAATCTAAATGGTCGACCTTGTGAGAGAGGAAACTCCAGATGCGAAACTCAGTTCCATTTTAAACTAATTGTTCTATCTGAAAATAAGTGTTCGATACTGTGCCAGGAGAAGCGCCTGTTCTCTGAAATCAGTGGCGATGCTACTCGAACCCGTATGTGTTCGACGTAACTAAGTGGCCGACCTTGTGAGAGAGGAAACTCAAGATGTCAAACTTAGTTCCATTTTAAACTAATTGTTCTATCTGAAACTAAGTGTTGGATACTGTGCCAGGAGAAGCACCTGTTCTCTGAAATCTGTGGCGATGCCACTCGAAACCGTATGTGTTCGACGAAACTAAGTGGCCGACCTTGTGAGAGAGGAAACTCCAGATGCGAAACATATTTCAATTTTAAACTAATTGTTCTATCTGAAACTATCTGTTCGACACTGTGCAAGGAGACGCGCCTGTTCTCTGAAATCTGTGGCGATGCTACTCGAAAGCGTATGTGTTCCACGAAACTGAGTGGCCGCCTTGTGAGAGAGGAAACTCCAGATGCGAAACTTAGTACCATTTTAATCTAATTGTACTATCTGACACTAAGTGTTCGATACTGTGCCAGCAGAAGCGCCTGTTCTCGGAAATCTGTGGCGATGCCACTCGAAACCGTATGCGTTCGCGAAACTAAGTGGTCGACTTTGTGAGAGAGGAAACTCCAGATGCGAAACATAGTTCAATTTTAAACTAAATGTTCCATCTGAAACTAAGTGTTCGATACTGTGGCAGGAGAAGCGCCTTTTCTCTGAAATCTGTGGCGATGCCACTCGAAAACGTATGAGCTCAACGAAACTAAGTGGTCGACCTTGTGAGAGAGGAAACTTCAGATGCGAAACTGAGTTCCATTTTAAATTAATTGTTCTATCTGAAACTAAGTGTTCGATACTGTGCCAGCAGAAGCGCCTGTTCTCGGAAATCTGTGGCGATGCCACTCGAAACCGTATGCGTTCGGCGAAACTAAGTGGTCGACCTTGTGAGAGAGGAAACTCCAGATGCGAAACATAGTTCCATTTAAAACTAATTGTTCCATCTGAAACTAAGTGTTTGATACTGTGCCAGGAGAAGCGGCTGTTCTCTGAAATCTGTGGCGATGCCACTCGAAACCGTATGTGTTCGACGAAACTGAATGGCCGCCCTTGTGAGAGATGAAACTCCAGATGCGGAACTTAGTTCCATTTTAAACTAATTGTTCTATCTGAAACTAAGTGTTCGATACTGTGCCAGCAGAAGCGCCTGTTCTCGGAAATCTGTGGCGATGCCACTCGAAACCGTATGCGTTCGGCGAAACTAAGTGGTCGACCTTGTGAGAGAGGAAACTCCAGACGCGAAACTTAGTTCCATTTTAAACTAATTGTTCTATCTGAAACTAAGTGTTCGATACTGTGCCAGGAGAAGCACCTGTTCTCTGAAATCTGTGGCGATGCCACCCGAAACCGTATGTGTTCGACGAAACTAAGTGGCCGACCTTGTGAGAGAGGAAACTCCAGATCCGGAACTTGGTTCCATTTTAAACTAAATGTTCTATCTGAAAGTGTTCGATACTGTGCCAGAAGAAGCACCTGTTCTCTGAAATCTGTGGCGATGCCACTCGAACACGTATGTGTTCGACGTAACTAAGTGGCCGACCTTGTGCGAGAGGAAACTTCAGATGCGAAACTTAGTTCCATTTTAAACCAAATGTTCCATCTGAAACTAAGTGTTCGATACTGTGCCTGGAGAAGCGCCTGTTCTCTGAAATCTGTGGCGATGCCACTCGAAACCGTATGTGTTCGACGATACTAAGTGGCCGATCTTGTGAGAGAGGAAACTCCAGATGCGAAACTTAGTTCCATTTTAAACTAATTGTTCCGTCTGAAAGTGTTCGATACTGTGCCAGGAGAAGCGCCTGTTCTCTGAAATCAGTGGCGATGCTACTCGAACCCGTATGTGTTCGACGAATCTAAATGGTCGACCTTGTGAGAGAGGAAACTCCAGATGCGGAACTTAGTTCCCTTTTAAACTAATTGTTCTATCTGAAAGTGTTCGATACTGTGCCAGGCGAAGCGCCTGTTCTCTGAAATCAGTGGCGATGCTACTCGAAACCGTATGTGTTCGACGAATCTAAATGGTCGACCTTGTGAGAGAGGAAACTCCAGATGCGAAACTCAGTTCCATTTTAAACTAATTGTTCTATCTGAAAATAAGTGTTCGATACTGTGCCAGGAGAAGCGCCTGTTCTCTGAAATCAGTGGCGATGCTACTCGAACCCGTATGTGTTCGACGTAACTAAGTGGCCGACCTTGTGAGAGAGGAAACTCAAGATGTCAAACTTAGTTCCATTTTAAACTAATTGTTCTATCTGAAACTAAGTGTTCGATACTGTGCCAGAAGAAGCACCTGTTCTCTGAAATCTGTGGCGATGACATTCGAAACCGTATGCGTTCGACGTAACTAAGTGGCCGACCTTGTGAGAGAGGAAACTCAAGATGTCAAACTTAGTTCCATTTTAAACTAATTGTTCTATCTGAAACTATGTGCTCGATACTGTGCCAGGAGAAGCGCTTGTTCACTGAAATCTGTGGCGATGCCACTCGAAACCGTATGTGTTCGACGAAACTAAGTCGTCGACCTTGTGAGAGAGGAAATTCCAGATGCGAAACATAGTTCCATTTTAAACTAATTGTTCAATCTGCATCTAAGTGTTCGATACTGTACCAGGAGAAGCGCCTGTTCGCTGAAATCTGTGGCGATGCTACTCGAAACCGTATGTGTTCGACGAAACTAAGTGGTCGACCTTGTGAGAGAGAAAACTCCAGATGCGAAACTTAGTTCCATTTTAAACTGATTGTTCTATCTGAAAATAAGTGTTCGATACTGTGCCAGGAGAAGCGCCTGTTCTCGGAAATCTGTCGCGATGCTACTCGAAACCGTATGTGTTCGACGAAACTAAGTGGCCGACCTTGTGAGAGAGGAAACTTCATATGCGAAACTTAGTTCCATTTTAAATTAATTGTTCTATCTGAAATTAAGTGTTCGATAATGTGCCAGGAGAAGCGCTAGTTCTCTGAAATCTGTGGCGATACCACTCGAAACCGTATGTGTTCGACGAAACTAAGTGGTCGACCTTGTGAGGTAGAAAACTCCAGATGCGAAACTTAGTTCCATTTTAAACTAATTGTTCTATCTGAAACTAAGTGTTCGATACTGTGCCAGGAGAAGTGCCCGTTCTCTGAAATCTGTGGCGATGCTACTCGAAACCGTATGTGTTCGACGAAACTAAGTGGTCGACCTGCTGAGAGAGGAAACTCCAGATGCGAAACTGAGTTCCATTTTAAATTAATTGTTCTATCTGAAACTAAGTGTTCGCTACTGTGCCGGGGAAGCGCCTGTTCTCTGAAATCTGTGGCGATGCCACTCGAAACCGTATGTGTTCGACGAAACTAAGTGGTTGACCTTGTGCGAGAGGATACTCCAGATGCGAAACTAAGTTCCATTTAAAACTAATTGTTCGATCTGGAACTAAGTTTTCGATACCGTGCCAGGAGAAGCTCTTGTTTTCTGAAATCTGTGGCAATGCGCACCCGAAACCGTATGTGTTCGACGAAAATAATTGGTCGATACTGTGCCAGAGGAAACTCCCCGTCTGCGAAATCTGTGGCGATGACATTCGAAACCGTATGTGTTCGACGAAACTAAGTGGTCGAACTTGTGAGATAGGAAACTCCAGATGCGAAACTTAGTTCCATTTTAAACTAATTGTTCTATTTGAAACTATGTGTTCGATACTGTGCCAGGAGAAGCGCCTGTTCTCTGAAATGTGTAGCGATGCCAATCGAAACCGTATGTGTTCGACGAAACTAAGTGGTCGACCTTGTGAGAGAGGATTCACCAGATGCGGAACATAGTTCCATTTTAAACTAATTGTTCGATCTGAAACTAAGTGTTCGATACTGTGCCAGGAGAAGCGCCTGTTCTCTGAAATGTGTAGCGATGCCACTCGAAACCGTATGTGTTCGACGAAACTAAGTGGTCGACCTTGTGAGAGAGGATTCTCCAGATGCGGAACATAGTTCCATTTTAAACTAATTGTTCTATCTGAAACTATGTGCTCGATACTGTGCCAGGAGAAGCGCATGTTTTCTGAAATCTGTGGCAATGCGCACCCGAAACCGTATGTGTTCGTAGAAACTAATTGGTCGATACTGTGCCAGAGGAAACTCCCCGTCTGCGAAATCTGTGGCGATGACATTCGAAACCGTATGTGTTCGACGAAACTAAGTGGTCGACCTTGTGAGATAGGAAACTCCAGATGCGAAACTTAGTTCCATTTTAAACTAATTGTTCTATCTGAAACTATGTGCTCGATACTGTGCCAGGAGAAGCGCTTGTTCACTGAAATCTGTGGCGATGCCACTCGAAACCGTATGTGTTCGACGAAACTAAGTCGTCGACCTTGTGAGAGAGGAAATTCCAGATGCGAAACATAGTTCCATTTTAAACTAATTGTTCTATCTGCATCTAAGTGTTCGATACTGTACCAGGAGAAGCGCCTGTTCGCTGAAACCTGTGGCGATGCTACTCGAAACCGTATGTGTTCGACGAAACTAAGTGGTCGACCTTGTGAGAGAGGAAACTCCAGATGCGAAACTTAGTTCCATTTTAAACGAATTGTTCTATCTGAAACTAAGTTTTCGATACTGTGCCAGGAGAAGCGCCTGTTCTCTGAACTGTGTGGCGATGCCGCTCGAAACCGTATGTGTTCGACGAAACTAAGTGGTTGACCTTGTGCGAGAGGATACTCCAGATGCGAACCTTAGTTCCATTTAAAACTAATTGTTCGATCTGAAACTAAGTTTTCGATACCGTGCCAGGAGAAGCGCATGTTTTCTGAAATCTGTGGCAATGCGCACCCGAAACCGTATGTGTTCGACGAAACTAATTGGTCGATACTGTGCCAGAGGAAACTCCCCGTCTGCGAAATCTGTGACGATGACATTCGAAACCGTATGTGTTCGACTAAACTAAGTGGTCCACCTTGTGAGATAGAAAACTCCATATGCGAAACTTAGTTCCATTTTAAACTAATTGTTCTATCTGAAACTATGTGTTCGATACTGTGCCAGGAGAAGCGCCTGTTCTCTGAAATGTGTAGCGATGCCACTCGAAACCGTATGTGTTCCACGAAACTAAGTGGTCGCCTTGTGAGAGAGGAAACTCCAGATGCGAAACTTAGTACCATTTAAAATTAATTGTTCTATCTGAAACTAAGTGTTCGATAATGTGCCAGGAGAAGCGCCCGTTCTCTGAAATCTGTGGCGATGCCACTCGAAAACGTATGTGTTAGACGAAACTAAGTGGTTGACCTTGTGAGAGAGGATACTCCAGATGCGAAACATAGTTCCATTTTAAACTAATTGTTCTGTCTCAAATAAGTGTTCGATACTGTGCCAGGAGGAGCGCTTGTTCTCTGAAATCTGTGGCGATGCTACTCGAAACCGTATGTGTTCGACGAATCTAAATGGTCGACCTTGTGTGGGAGGAAACTCCAGATGCGGAACTTAGTTCCATTTTAAACTGATTGTTCTATCTGAAACTAAGTGTTTGATATTGTGCCAGGAGAAGCGCCTGTTCTCTGAAATCTGTGGCGATGCCACTCGAAACCGTATGTGCTGGACGAAACTAAGTGGCCGACCTTGTGAGAGAGGAAACTCCAGACGCGAAACTTAGTTCCATTTTAAACTAATTGTTCTATCTGAAAATAAGTGTTCGATAATGTGCCAGGAGAAGCGCCTGTTCTCTGAAATGTGTGGCGATGCCACTCGAAACCGTATGTGTTCGACGAAACTAAGTGGCCGACCTTTTGAGGGAGGAAACTCCAGATGCGAAACTTAGTACCATTTAAAATTAATTGTTCTATCTGAAACTAAGTGTTCGATAATGTGCCAGGAGAAGCGCCCGTTCTCTGAAATCTGTGGCGATGCCACTCGAAAACGTATGTGTTAGACGAAACTAAGTGGTTGACCTTGTGAGAGAGGATACTCCAGATGCGAAACATAGTTCCATTTTAAACTAATTGTTCTGTCTCAAATAAGTGTTCGATACTGTGCCAGGAGGAGCGCTTGTTCTCTGAAATCTGTGGCGATGCTACTCGAAACCGTATGTGTTCGACGAATCTAAATGGTCGACCTTGTGTGGGAGGAAACTCCAGATGCGGAACTTAGTTCCATTTTAAACTGATTGTTCTATCTGAAACTAAGTGTTTGATACTGTGCCAGGAGAAGCGCCTGTTCTCTGAAATCTGTGGCGATACCACTCGAAACCGTATGTGTTCGACGAAACTAAGTGGCCGACCTTGTGAGAGAGAAAACTCCTGATGCGAAACATAGTTCCATTTTAAACTAATTGTTCTATCTGAAACTAAGTGTCCGATACTGTGCCAGGAGAAGCGCCTGTTCTCTGAAATGTGTGGCGATGCCACTCGAAACCGTATGTGTTCGACGAAACTAAGTGGCCGACCTTTTGAGGGAGGAAACTCCAGATGCGAAACTTAGTTCCATTTTAAACTAATTGTTCTCTCTGAAACTAAGTGTTCGATAATGTGCCAGGAGAAGCGCCTCTTCTGCGAAATCTGTCACGATACCACTCCAAACCATATGTGTTCGACGAAACTAAGTGGTCGGCCTTGTGAGAGTGGAAACTCCAGAAGTGAAACTTAGTTTCATTTAAAAGTAACTGTTCTATCTGAAACTAAGTGTTCGATAATGTGCCAGGAGAAGCGCCTGTTCTCTGAAATGTGTGGCGATACCACTCGAAACCGTATGTGTTCCACGAAACTAAGTGGCCGACCTTGTGAGAGAGGAAACTCCAGATGCGAAACATAGTTCCATTTTAAACTAATTGTTCTATCTGAAACTAAGTGTTCGATACTGTGCCAGGAGAAGCGCCTGTTCTCTGAAATCTGTGGCGATGCCACTCGAAACCGTATGTGTTCGACGAAACTAAGTGGCCGACCTTTTGAGGGAGGAAACTTCAGATGCGAAACTTAGTTCCATTTTAAACTAATTGTTCTATCTGAAACTAAGTGTTCGATAATGTGCCAGGAGAAGCGCCTGTTCTCTGAAATCTGTGGCGATGCCACTCGAAACCGTATGTGTTCGACGATAATAAGTGGTCGACCTTGTGAGAGAGGAAACTCCAGATGCGAAACATAGTTCCATTTTAAACTAATTGTTCTATCTGAAACTAAGTGTTCGATACTGTGCCAGGAGAAGCGCCTGTTCTCTGAAATCTGTGGCGATGCCACTCGAAACCGTATGTGTTCGACGAAACTAAGTAGCCGCCTTGTGAGTGAGGAAACTCCAGATGCGAAACTTAGTACCATTTAAAACTAATTGTTCTATCTGAAACTAAGTGTTCGATAATGTCCCAGGAGAAGCGCCCGTTCTCTGAAATCTGTGGCGATGCCACTCGAAAACGTATGTGTTAGACGAAACTAAGTGGTTGACCTTGTGAGGGAGGATACTCCAGATGCGAAACATAGTTCCATTTTAAACTAATTGTTCTGTCTCAAATAAGTGTTCCATACTCTGCCAGGAGAAAGGCCTGCTCTCTGAAATGTGTGGCGATGTTACTCGAAACCGTATGTGTTCGACGAATCTAATTGGTCGACCTTGTGAGAGAGGAAACTCCAGATGCGAAACTTAGTTCTATTTTAAACTAATTGATCCATCTGAAACTAAGTGTTCAATACTGTGCCAGGAGAAGCGCCTGTTCTCTGAAATCTGTGGCGATACCACTCGAAACCGTATGTGTTCGACGAAACTAAGTGGCCGACCTTGTGAGAGAGAAAACTCCTGATGCGAAAAATAGTTCCATTTTAAACTAATTGTTCTATCTGAAACTAAGTGTCCGATACTGTGCCAGGAGAAGCGCCTGTTCTCTGAAATGTGTGGCGATGCCACTCGAAACCGTATGTGTTCGACGAAACTAAGTGGCCGACCTTTTGAGGGAGGAAACTCCAGATGCGAAACTTAGTTCCATTTTAAACTAATTGTTCTCTCTGAAACTAAGTGTTCGATAATGTGCCAGGAGAAGCGCCTGTTCTGCGAAATCTGTGACGATACCACTCCAAACCATATGTGTTCGACGAAACTAAGTGGTCGGCCTTGTGAGAGTGGAAACTCCAGAAGTGAAACTTAGTTTCATTTAAAAGTAACTGTTCTATCTGAAACTAAGTGTTCGATAATGTGCCAGGAGAAGCGCCTGTTCTCTGAAATGTGTGGCGATACCACTCGAAACCGTATGTGTTCCACGAAACTAAGTGGCCGACCTTGTGAGAGAGGAAACTCCAGATGCGAAACATAGTTCCATTTTAAACTAATTGTTCTATCTGAAACTAAGTGTTCGATACTGTGCCAGGAGAAGCGCCTGTTCTCTGAAATCTGTGGCGATGCCACTCGAAACCGTATGTGTTCGACGAAACTAAGTGGCCGACCTTTTGAGGGAGGAAACTTCAGATGCGAAACTTAGTTCCATTTTAAACTAATTCTTCTATCTGAAACTAAGTGTTCGATAATGTGCCAGGAGAAGCGCCTGTTCTCTGAAATCTGTGGCGATGCCACTCGAAACCGTATGTGTTCGACGATAATAAGTGGTCGACCTTGTGAGAGAGGAAACTCCAGATGCGAAACATAGTTCCATTTTAAACTAATTGTTCTATCTGAAACTAAGTGTTCGATACTGTGCCAGGAGAAGCGCCTGTTCTCTGAAATCTGTGGCGATGCCACTCGAAACCGTATGTGTTCGACGAAACTAAGTGGCCGACCTTTTGAGGGAGGAAACTTCAGATGCGAAACTTAGTTCCATTTTAAACTAATTGTTCTATCTGAAACTAAGTGTTCGATAATGTGCCAGGAGAAGCGCCTGTTCTCTGAAATCTGTGGCGATGCCACTCGAAACCGTATGTGTTCGACGATAATAAGTGGTCGACCTTGTGGTAGAGGAAACTCCAGATGCGAAACATATTTCCATTTTAAACTAATTGTTCTATCTGAAACTAAGTGTTCGATAATGTGCCAGGAGAAGCGCCTGTTCTGCGAAATCTGTGGCGATACCACTCCAAACCGTAATTGTTCGATCTGAAACTAAGTTTTCGATACAGTGCCAGGAGAAGCGCATGTTTTCTGAAATCTGTGGCAATTCGCACCCGAAACCGTATGTGTTCGACGAAACTAATTGGTCGATACTGTGCCAGAGGAAACTCCCCGTCTGCGAAATCTGTGGCGATGACATTCGAAATCGTATGTGTTCGACGAAACTAAGTGGTCCACCTTGTGAGATAAGAAACTCCAGATGCGGAACTTAGTTCCATTTTAAACTAATTGTTCTATCTGAAAGTGTTCGATACTGTGCCAGAGAAGCGCCTGTTCTCTGAAATCAGTGGCGATGCTACTCGAACCCGTATGTGTTCGACGTAACTAAGTGGCCGACATTGTGAGAGAGGAAACTCAAGATGTCAAACTTAGTGCCATTTTAAACTAATTGTTCTATCTGAAACTAAGTGTTCGATACTGTGCCAGGAGAAGCGCCTGTTCTCTGAAATCTGTGGCGATGCCACTCGAAACCGTATGTGTTCCACGAAACTAAGTGGTCGCCTTGTGAGAGAGGAAACTCCAGATGCGAAACTTAGTACCATTTAAAACTAATTGTTCTATCTGAAACTAAGTGTTCGATAATGTGCCAGGAGAAACGCCCGTTCTCTGAAATCTGTGGCGATGCCACTCGAAAACGTATGTGTTAGACGAAACTAAGTGGTTGACCTTGTGAGAGAGGATACTCCAGATGCGAAACATAGTTCCATTTTAAACTAATTGTTCTGTCTCAAATAAGTGTTCGATACTGTGCCAGGAGGAGCGCTTGTTCTCTGAAATCTGTGGCGATGCTACTCGAAACCGGATGTGTTCGACGAATCTAAATGGTCGACCTTGTGTGGGAGGAAACTCCAGATGCGGAACTTAGTTCCATTTTAAACTGATTGTTCTATCTGAAACTAAGTGTTTGATATTGTGCCAGGAGAAGCGCCTGTTCTCTGAAATCTGTGGCGATGCCACTCGAAACCGTATGTGCTTGACGAAACTAAGTGGCCGACCTTGTGAGAGAGGAAACTCCAGACGCGAAACTTAGTTCCATTTTAAACTAATTGTTCTATCTGAAAATAAGTGTTCGATAATGTGCCAGGAGAAGCGCCCGTTCTGTGAAACCTGTGGCGATGCTACTCGAAACCGTATGTGTTCGACGAAACTAAGTGGTCGATACTGTGCCATGAGTAACTCCCGTTCGGCGCAATGTGTGGCGATACCACTCGAAACCGTATGTGCTCGGCGAAACTAAGTGGCCGACCTTGTGAGAGAGGAAACTCCAGATGGGAAACATAGTTTCATTTAATACTAATTGTTCTATCTGAAACTAAGTGTTCGATAGTGTGCCAGGAGAAACTCCCGTTCGGCGAAATCTGTGGCGATACCACTCGACCCCGTATGTGTTCGACGAAACTAAGTGGTCGACCTTCTGAGAGAGGAAACTCCAGAAGCGCAACTTAGTTCCATTTAAACCTAATTGTTCTATCTGAAACTAAGTTTTCGATACTGTGCCAGGAGAAGCGCCTGTTCTCTGAAATCTGTGGCGATGCTACTCGAAACCGTATGTGTTCGACGAATCTAAATGGTCGACCTTGTGTGGGAGGAAACTCCAGATGCGGAACTTAGTTCCATTTTAAACTAATTGTTCTATCTGAAACTAAGTGTTCGATACTGTGCCAGGAGGAGCGCTTGTTCTCTGAAATCTGTGGCGATGCTACTCGAAACCGTATGTGTTCGACGAATCTAAATGGTCGACCTTGTGTGGGAGGAAACTCCAGATGCGGAACTTAGTTCCATTTTAAACTGATTGTTCTATCTGAAACTAAGTGTTTGATATTGTGCCAGGAGAAGCGCCTGTTCTCTGAAATCTGTGGCGATGCCACTCGAAACCGTATGTGTTCGACGAATCTAAATGGTCGACCTTGTGAGTGAGGAAACTCCAGATGCGAAACTCAGTTCCATTTAAAACTAATTGTTCTATCTGAAAATAAGTGTTCGATACTGTGCCAGGAGAAGCACCTGTTCTCTGAAATCTGTCGCGATGCTACTCGAAACGGTATGTGTTCGACGAAACTGAGTGTTCGACCTGCTGAGAGAGGAAACTCCAGATGCGAAACATAGTTCCATTTTAAACTAATTGTTCTATCTGAAACTAAGTGTTCGATACTGTGCCAGGAGGAGCGCTTGTTCTCTGAAATCTGTGGCGATGCTACTCGAAACCGTATGTGTTCGACGAATCTAAATGGTCGACCTTGTGTGGGAGGAAACTCCAGATGCGGAACTTAGTTCCATTTTAAACTGATTGTTCTATCTGAAACTAAGTGTTCGATAGTGTGCCAGGAGAAACTCCCGTTCGGCGAAATCTGTGGCGATACCACTCGACCCCGTATGTGTTCGACGAAACTAAGTGGTCGACCTTCTGAGAGAGGAAACTCCAGAAGCGCAACTTAGTTCCATTTAAACCTAATTGTTCTATCTGAAACTAAGTTTTCGATACTGTGCCAGGTGAAGCGCCTGTTCTCTGAAATCTGTGGCGATGCCACTCGAAACCGTATGTGTTCGACGAATCTAAATAGTCGACCTTGTGAGAGAGGAAACTCCAGATGCAAAACTCAGTTCCATTTAAAACTAATTGTTCTATCTGAAAATAAGTGTTCGGTACTGTGCCAGGAGAAGCACCTGTTCTCTGAAATCTGTCGCGATGCTACTCGAAACGGTATGTGTTCGACGAAACTGAGTGGTCGACCTGCTGAGAGAGGAAACTCCAGATGCGAAACTTAGTTCCATTTTAAACTAATTGTTCTATCTGAAACTAAGTGTTCGATACTGTGCCAGGAGGAGCGCTTGTTCTCTGAAATCTGTGGCGATGCTACTCGAAACCGTATGTGTTCGACGAATCTAAATGGTCGACCTTGTGTGGGAGGAAACTCCAGATGCGGAACTTAGTTCCATTGTAAACTGATTGTTCTATCTGAAACTAAGTGTTTGATATTGTGCCAGGAGAAGCGCCTGTTCTCTGAAATCTGTGGCGATGCTACTCGAAACCGTATGTGTTCGACGAAACTAAGTGGTCGACCTTTCGAGAGAGGAAACTCCAGATGCGAAACTTAGTTCCATTTTAAACTAATTGTTCTATCTGAAACTATGTGTTCGATAATGTGCCAGGAGAAACGCCGTTCTGCGAAATCTGTGGCGATACCACTCGAATCTGTATGTGTTCGACGAAACTAAGTGGTCGACCTTGTGAGAGAGGAAACTGCAGATGCGAAATTTAATTCCATTTTAAACTAATTGTTCTATCTGAAACTAAGTGTTCGATACTGTGCCAAGAGAGGCGCCTGTTCTCTGAAATCTGTGGCCATGCTACTCGAAACCGTATGTGTTCGACGAAACTAAGTGGTCGACCTTGTGAGGGAGGAAACTCCAGATGCGAAACTCAGTTCCATTTAAAAGTAATAGTTGTATCTGAAACTAAGTTTTCGATACTGTGCCAGGAGAAGCGTCTGTTCTCTGAAATCGGTGGCGATGCTACTCGAAACCGTATGTGTTCGACGAAACTAAGTGGTCGCCTTGTGAGGGAAGAAACTCCAGATACGAAATATAGTACCATTTTAAACTAATTGTTCTATCTGATACTAAGTGTTCGATACTGTGCCAGGAGAAGCGCCTGTTCTCTGAAATCTGTGGCGATGTCACTCGAAACCGTATGTGTTCGACGAAACTAATTGGTTGACCTTGTGAGAGAGCATACTCCAGATGCGAAACATAGTTCCATTTTAAACTAATTGTTCTATCTGATACTAAGTGTTCGATACTGTGCCAGCAGAAGCGTCTGTTCTCTGAAATCGGTGGCGATGCTACTCGAAACCGTATGTGTTCGAGGAAACTAAGTGGTCGAACTTGTGAGAGAGGAAACTCCAAATCCGAAACTCAGTTCCATTTTAAACTAATTTTTCTATCTGAAACTAAGTGTTCGATACTGTGCCAGGAGAAGAGCCTGTTCTCTGAAATCTGTGGCGACGCTACTCGAAACCGTATGTGTTCGACGAAACTAAGTGGTCGACCTTGTGAGAGAGGAAACTGCAGATGCGAAACTTACTTCCATTTTAAACTAATTGTTCTATCTGAAACTAAGTGTTCGATACTGTGCCAGGAGAGGCGCCTGTTCTCTGAAATCTGTGGCGATGCTACTCGAAACCGTATGTGTTCGACGAAACTAAGTGGTCGCCTTGTGAAAGAGGAAACTCCAGATGCGAAACATAGTACCATTTTACACTAATTGTTCTATCTGAAACTAAGTGTCCGATAGTGTGCCAGGAGAAACGACGGTTCTCTGAAATCTGTGGCGATGCCACTCGAAACCGTATGTGTTCCACGAAACTAAGTGGTCGACCTTGTGAGAGAGGAAACTCCAGGTGCGAACTTAGTTCCCTTTTAAACTAATGGTTCTATCTGAAACTATGTGTTCGATATTGTACCAGGAGAAACACCGTTCTGCGAAATCTCTGGCGATACCACTCGAAAGTGTATGTGTTTGACGAAACTAAGTGGTAGACCTGGTGAGAGAGGAAACTCCAGATGCGAAACTTAGTTCCGTTTTAAACTAATTGTTCTATATGATATGAAGTGTTCGATACTGTGCCAGGAGAAGCGCCTGTTCTCTGTATTCTGTGGCGATGCCACTCGAAACCGTATGTGTTCGACGAAACTAAGTCGTCAACCTTGTGAGAGAGGAAACTCCAGATGAGAAACATAGTTCCATTTAAAACTAATTGTTCTATCTGAAACTAAGTTTTCCATAGTGTGCCAGGAGAAACGCCTGTTCTCCAAAATCTGTGGCGATGCAAGTCGAAACTGTATATGTTCGACGAAACTAAGTGGTCCACCTTGTGAGAGAGGAAACTCCAGATGCGAAGCTTAGTTGCATTTTAAAGTAATTTTTCTATCTGATACTAAGTGCTCGATAATGTGCCAGGAGAACCGCCCGTTCTCTGAAATCTGTGGCGATGCCACTCGAAACCGTATGTGTTCGACGAAACTGAGTTGTCGACCTTGTGAGAGAGGAAACTCCAGATGCGGAGCTTTGTTCCATTTTAAACTAGTTGTTCTATCTGAAACTAAGTGTTCAATACTGTGCCAGGAGAAGCGCCTGTTCTCTGAAATCTGTCGCGATGCTGCTCGAAACCGTATGTGTTCGACGAAACTAAGTGGCCGACCTTGTGAGAGAGGAAACTCCAGATGCGACACTTAGTTCCATTTTAAACTAATTGTTCTATCTGAAACTATGTGTTCGATAATGTGCCAGGAGAAACGCCGTTCTGCGAAATCTGTAGCGATACCACTCGAAACTGTATGTGTTCGACGAAACTAAGTGGTCGACCTTGTGAGAGAGGAAACTCCAGATGCGAAACTTAGTTCCATTTTAAACTAATTGCTCTATCTGAAACTAAGTGTTCGATACTGTGCCACGAGAAGCATAGAGAATGTAGTGTTAAAATATAGTATAAGAATGACTGAGTCAAACACCCGTTAAGTAGCACTATCGGCTGTCCAACCAAGTACTCTACGCCCTGATGCCTAAAACAATATTTCGGTCGTGGGCGGTGTGAAACTTCATAATTTACGTTCCAACGAAATGCAAAAAACACCAATGTATTAGGTGATCCAATGAGTTCGTTCCGGTTTCAGCCGTTACAGTAAAACGCCGTTTTTTTCAAATACAATTTATTTTATTTATATACATAGTCACCATTCTTTTCAATTACTTCTTGCCAGTTCTCAGGTGCTTCATAATTCCTTTCGCATAAAAGTCTTTCCTTTTTTTTATTAAAAAACTCCGCCACGTGCTTTTGGAGGACCTCAAAGTTTTCAAATTGTTTTGCGGTAACCGAATTTTGAATGCACCGAAATAAATAATAATCTGATGGGGCTATGTCAGGAGAGTACGGAGGTACTCAGTACCAGTAACATTCCTTTTAAAATTGATTCATTTCGATGCCGATTCAACAGAGCCATGCACACACAACTTTGATATTAATCCCATCTTCCGTAAACAATCATGCACGGTGGATTTTTTCATTTGAAGTTCCGATGGAATTTCACGCACTTGAATACAACGATTTTGCTCCACTATTGCACGTACAGCACTGTTGTCAGCAGTATGTGGTCGTCCAGCGCGATGATCATCTTCTAATGAAAAATTTCCTCCACGAAAACGATCAAACCATTTTCTGCACGTACGATCTGTTACAGAACCTTCCCCGTAAACAACACAAATATTTCTTGAAGTTTCCGAAGCGTTATACCCTTTACGAAACTCGTATAACATGATGTGTCGAAAATGAATTTTGTTGTCCGTCATGATTTTAGTTTAGATATTACAGAAAAACTTAAAAAAATACGTCTAATTCGCACGAAAGCAAAACTAGAAGTGTACTGGAATATGTACATTTTTACCTGAGTATGTACTGTGGTTTATTACTCAGGTAAGAAGGTAATAAGTCGCCGCGCCGAAAACGGAACGAACTTTTTGGACCACCTAATAGAAGAACCTAGTTGAGCCCCAGAGGACCCGTAGAAGACATGTGACTGTTTTCCAACAGTGGGTGGTGGAATCGTCACATTCCGCACCGTGCATCTTGATCCGGTGCATGCAAAATTGAAGCAAACCCTGATTCATGGAATTCCGATTTTCGGGCTGATTTCTTAAAAAGTAGTCAGAGAGTTGTCGCTCATTGGTGAACCTAATCATCCGGAACATGGACCGCAAGATATTTGCCACCTATAAAATACGTGCAGATACGCACACGGGGATCATATGCACACGTGCATCAGTCGTGTTAGCATGGAGTCCTTCAGTTTCTTGCTACATGCAATCGGGACGCCACGCTCGGCAAATGTGGACTTCGTCCATGAGTTACCTCTGCAAATATCGCAGTTGATTCTGCGGCAATTGGATTCTGCATCTTTACTGAGCGCAGCGCTTGTTTCCCGGAAGTGGCTATCGGTTTGCCGGGCCGATGTGAAAATCAGGCAAAGGGTAAGGAGATACCTCAGGAAGAAGGCGGAGCGGATTCGGTCGGACTACATTGGGAGGCCCACAACGGATGTAGTCAGACGTCATGGGTTCAGAATGAATTCACGTGTTAGAAATATGCAAAGATCTGCGCCTCCGACCAGTATTGACGCATATCGCCTAATGGATATAGAATCGACACGGCACAGTCGTTATCATGGACATCAGCGCGATGACAACAAAAGGCGAATCAAGTCTTACAGAATTTGATGTTGTGAGAAACGGAACGGGAGTTTCTCCTGGCACAGTATCGAACAGATAGTTTCAACCAACACATACGGTTTCGAGTGGTAACGCCACAGATTGCGCGGAACGGGAGTTTCTCCTGGCACAGTATCGAACAGATAGTTTCGACCAACACATAAGGTTTCGAGTGGTTCGCCACAGATTTCAGAGACCAGGCGCTCCTCCTGGCCCAGTATCGGTCACTTAGTTTCAGATAGAACAATTAGTTTTAAATGGAACTATGTTTCGCATTTGGAGTTTCCTCTCTCACAAGGTCGACCACTTAGTTTCGTCGAACACATAGGGTTTCGAGTATCATCGCCACAGATTTCAGAGAACAGACGCTTCTCCTGGCACAGTATCCAACACTTTCAGATAGAACAATTAGTTTTAAATGGGACTAAGTTTCGCATCTGGAGATTCTTCTCTCACAAGGTCGGCCACTTAGCTTCGTCGAATACATACGGTTTCGAATGGCATCGCCACCGATTTCAGAGAACAGTCGCTTCTCCTGGCACAGTATCGAACACTTAGTTTCAGAGAGAACAATTAGTTTAAAATGGAACTAAGTTTCGCATCTGGAGTTTCCTCTCTCACAAGGTCGACCACTTAGTTTCGTCGAACACATACGGTTTCGAGTAGCATCGCCACAGTTTTCAGAGAGCAGGCGCTTCTGCTGGCACAGTATCGAACACTTATTCCAGACAGAACAATTAGTTTAAAATGGACTATGTTTCGCATCTGGAGTATCCTCTCTCACAAGGTCAACCACTTAATTTCGTCGAACACATACGGTTTCGAGTGGCATCGCTACACATTTCAGAGAACAGGCGCTTCTTCTGGCACAGTGTCGAACACATAGTTTCAGATAGAACAATTATTTTAAAATGGAACTAAGTTTCGCCTCTGGAGTTTCCTGTCCCACAAGCTCGACCACTTAGTTTCCTCGAACACATACGGTTTCGAGTAGCATCGGCACAGATTTCAGAGAACAGGCGCTTCTCCTGGCACAGTATCGAACACTTAGTTTCAGATAGATCAATTAGTTTAAAATGGAAATACGTTTCGCATCTGGAGATTCCTCTCTGACAAGGTCGACTACTTAGTTTCGTCGAACACATACGGTTTCGAATGGCATCGCCACAGATTTCAGAGAACAGGCGCTTCTCCTGGCACAGTATCGAACACTTAGTTTCAGATAGAACAATTATTTTAAAATGGAAATAAGTTACGCATCTGGAGATTCCTTCTCTCACAAGGTCGACTACTTAGTTTCGTCGGACATATACGGTTTGGAGTGGCATCGCCACAGATTTCAGAGAACAGGCGCTTCTCCTGGCACAGTATCGAACACTTAGTTTCAGATAGAACAATTAGTTTAAAATGGTACTAAGTTTCGCATTTGGAGTTTCTTCCCTCACAAGGCGACCACTTAGTTTCGTCGAACACATACGGTTTCGAGTGGCATCGCCACAGATTTCAAAGAACAGTCGCTTCTCCTGGCACAGTATCGAACACTTAGTTTCAGATAGAACAATTAGTTTATAATGGAACTATGTTTCGCATCTGGAGTATCCTCTCTCACAAGGTCAACCACTTAGTTTCGTCGAACACATACGGTTTCGAGTAGCATCGCTACACATGTCAGAGAACAGGCGCTTCTCCTGGCACAGTGTCGAACACATAGTTTCAGATAGAACAATTAGTTTAAAATGGAACTAAGTTTCGCATCTGGAGTATCCTGTCCCACAAGGTCGGCCACTTAGTTTCGTCGAACACATACGGTTTCGAGTGGCATCGCCACAGATTTCAGAGAACAGGCGCTTCTCCTGGCACAGTATCGAACACTTAGTATCAGATAGAACAATTACTTTAAAATGGAACTAAGCTTCGCATCTGGAGTTTCCTCTCTCACAAGGTCAACCACTTAGTTTCGTCGAACACATACGGTTTCGAGTGGCATCGCTACACATGTCAGAGAACAGGCGCTTCTCCTGGCACAGTGTCGAACACATAGTTTCAGATAGAACAATTAGTTTAAAATGGAACTAAGTTTCGCATCTGGAGTATCCTGTCCCACAAGGTCGGCCACTTAGTTTCGTCGAACACATACGGTTTCGAGTGGCATCGCCACAGATTTCAGAGAGCAGGCGCTTCTCCTGGCACAGCATCGGACACTTATGTCAGACAGAACAATTAGTTTAAAATGGAACTATGTTTCGCATCTGGAGTATCCTCTCTCACACGGTCGACCACTTATTTTCGACGAACACATACGGCTTTGAGTAGCATCGCCACACAGTTCAGAGAACAGGCGCTTCTCCTGGCACAGTATCGAACACTTAGTTTCAGATAGAACAATTAGTTTAAAATGGAACTAAGTTTCGCATCTGGAATTTACTCTCTCACAAGGTCGACCACTTAGTTTCAACAAACACATTCGGTTTCGAGTAGCATCGCCACTGATTTCAGAGAACAGGCGCTTCTCCTGGCACAGTATCGAACACTTAGTTTCAGATAGAACAATTAGTTTAAAATGGACCTAAGTTTCGCATCCGGAGTTTCCTCTCTCAGAAGGACGACCATTTAGTTTCGTCGAACACACACGGTTTCGAGTGGCTTCGCCACAGATTTCAGAGAACAGGCGCTTCTCCTGACACAGTATCGAACGCTTAGTTTCAGTTAGAACAATTAGTTTAAATGGAAGTAAGTTTCGCATCTGGAGTTTCCTCTCTCACAAGGTCGACCACTTAGTTTCGTCGAACACATACGGTTTCGAGTAGCATCGCCACAGTTTTCAGAGAGCAGGCGCTTCTGCTGGCACAGTATCGAACACTTATTTCAGACAGAACAATTAGTTTAAAATGGACTATGTTTCGCATCTGGAGTATCCTCTCTCACAAGGTCAACCACTTAATTTCGTCGAACACATACGGTTTCGAGTGGCATCGCTACACATTTCAGAGAACAGGCGCTTCTTCTGGCACAGTGTCGAACACATAGTTTCAGATAGAACAATTATTTTAAAATGGAACTAAGTTTCGCATCTGGAGTTTCCTGTCCCACAAGCTCGACCACTTAGTTTCCTCGAACACATACGGTTTCGAGTAGCATCGGCACAGATTTCAGAGAACAGGCGCTTCTCCTGGCACAGTATCGAACACTTAGTTTCAGATAGATCAATTAGTTTAAAATGGAAATACGTTTCGCATCTGGAGATTCCTCTCTGACAAGGTCGACTACTTAGTTTCGTCGAACACATACGGTTTCGAATGGCATCGCCACAGATTTCAGAGAACAGGCACTTCTCCTGGCACAGTATCGAACACTTAGTTTCAGATAGAACAATTATTTTAAAATGGAAATAAGTTACGCATCTGGAGATTCCTCTCTCACAATGTCGACTACTTAGTTTCGTCGGACATATACGGTTTGGAGTGGCATCGCCACAGATTTCAGAGAACAGGCGCTTCTCCTGGCACAGTATCGAACACTTAGTTTCAGATAGAACAATTAGTTTAAAATGGTACTAAGTTTCGCATTTGGAGTTTCTTCCCTCACAAGGCGACCACTTAGTTTCGTCGAACACATACGGTTTCGAGTGGCATCGCCACAGATTTCAGAGAACAGTCGCTTCTCCTGGCACAGTATCGAACACTTAGTTTCAGATAGAACAATTAGTTTATAATGGAACTATGTTTCGCATCTGGAGTATCCTCTCTCACAAGGTCAACCACTCAGTTTCGTCGAACACATACGGTTTCGAGTAGCATCGCTACACATGTCAGAGAACAGGCGCTTCTCCTGGCACAGTGTCGAACACATAGTTTCAGATAGAACAATTAGTTTAAAATGGAACTAAGTTTCGCATCTGGAGTATCCTGTCCCACAAGGTCGGCCACTTAGTTTCGTCGAACACATACGGTTTCGAGTGGCATCGCCACAGATTTCAGAGAACAGGCGCTTCTCCTGGCACAGTATCGAACACTTAGTATCAGATAGAACAATTACTTTAAAATGGAACTAAGCTTCGCATCTGGAGTTTCCTCTCTCACAAGGTCAACCACTTAGTTTCGTCGAACACATACGGTTTCGAGTGGCATCGCTACACATGTCAGAGAACAGGCGCTTCTCCTGGCACAGTGTCGAACACATAGTTTCAGATAGAACAATTAGTTTAAAATGGAACTAAGTTTCGCATCTGGAGTATCCTGTCCCACAAGGTCGGCCACTTAGTTTCGTCGAACACATACGGTTTCGAGTGGCATCGCCACAGATTTCAGAGAGCAGGCGCTTCTCCTGGCACAGCATCGGACACTTATGTCAGACAGAACAATTAGTTTAAAATGGAACTATGTTTCGCATCTGGAGTATCCTCTCTCACACGGTCGACCACTTATTTTCGACGAACACATACGGCTTTGAGTAGCATCGCCACACAGTTCAGAGAACAGGCGCTTCTCCTGGCACAGTATCGAACACTTAGTTTCAGATAGAACAATTAGTTTAAAATGGAACTAAGTTTCGCATCTGGAATTTACTCTCTCACAAGGTCGACCACTTAGTTTCGACAAACACATTCGGTTTCGAGTAGCATCGCCACTGATTTCAGAGAACAGGCGCTTCTCCTGGCACAGTATCGAACACTTAGTTTCAGATAGAACAATTAGTTTAAAATGGACCTAAGTTTCGCATCCGGAGTTTCCTCTCTCAGAAGGACGACCATTTAGTTTCGTCGAACACACACGGTTTCGAGTGGCTTCGCCACAGATTTCAGAGAACAGGCGCTTCTCCTGACACAGTATCGAACGCTTAGTTTCAGTTAGAACAATTAGTTTAAATGGAAGTAAGTTTCGCATCTGGAGTTTCCTCTCTCACAAGGTCGACCACTTAGTTTCGTCGAACACATACGGTTTCGAGTAGCATCGCCACAGTTTTCAGAGAGCAGGCGCTTCTGCTGGCACAGTATCGAACACTTATTTCAGACAGAACAATTAGTTTAAAATGGACTATGTTTCGCATCTGGAGTATCCTCTCTCACAAGGTCAACCACTTAATTTCGTCGAACACATACGGTTTCGAGTGGCATCGCTACACATTTCAGAGAACAGGCGCTTCTTCTGGCACAGTGTCGAACACATAGTTTCAGATAGAACAATTATTTTAAAATGGAACTAAGTTTCGCATCTGGAGTTTCCTGTCACACAAGCTCGACCACTTAGTTTCCTCGAACACATACGGTTTCGAGTAGCATCGCCACAGATTTCAGAGAACAGGCGCTTCTCCTGACACAGTGTCGAACACATAGTTTCAGATAGAACAATTAGTTTAAAATGGAACTAAGTTTCGCATCTGGAGTTTCCTGTCCCACAAGGTCGACCACTTAGTTTCCTCGAACACATACGGTTTCGAGTAGCATCGCCACAGATTTCAGAGAACAGGCGCTTCTCCTGGCACAGTATCGAACACTTAGTTTCAGATAGGACAATTAGTTCAAAATGGAAATAAGTTTCGCATCTGGAGATTCCTCTCTCACAAGGTCGACTACTTAGTTTCGTCGAACTCATACGGTTTCGAGTGGCTTCGCCACAGATTTCAGAGAACAGGCGCTTCTCCTGACACAGTATCGAACGCTTAGTTTCAGTTAGAACAATTAGTTTAAATGGAAGTAAGTTTCGCATCTGGAGTTTCCTCTCTCACAAGGTCGACCACTTAGTTTCGTCGAACACATACGGTTTCGAGTAGCATCGCCACAGTTTTCAGAGAGCAGGCGCTTCTGCTGGCACAGTATCGAACACTTATTTCAGACAGAACAATTAGTTTAAAATGGACTATGTTTCGCATCTGGAGTATCCTCTCTCACAAGGTCAACCACTTAATTTCGTCGAACACATACGGTTTCGAGTGGCATCGCTACACATTTCAGAGAACAGGCGCTTCTTCTGGCACAGTGTCGAACACATAGTTTCAGATAGAACAATTATTTTAAAATGGAACTAAGTTTCGCATCTGGAGTTTCCTGTCCCACAAGCTCGACCACTTAGTTTCCTCGAACACATACGGTTTCGAGTAGCATCGGCACAGATTTCAGAGAACAGGCGCTTCTCCTGGCACAGTATCGAACACTTAGTTTCAGATAGATCAATTAGTTTAAAATGGAAATACGTTTCGCATCTGGAGATTCCTCTCTGACAAGGTCGACTACTTAGTTTCGTCGAACACATACGGTTTCGAATGGCATCGCCACAGATTTCAGAGAACAGGCGCTTCTCCTGGCACAGTATCGAACACTTAGTTTCAGATAGAACAATTATTTTAAAATGGAAATAAGTTACGCATCTGGAGATTCCTCTCTCACAATGTCGACTACTTAGTTTCGTCGGACATATACGGTTTGGAGTGGCATCGCCACAGATTTCAGAGAACAGGCGCTTCTCCTGGCACAGTATCGAACACTTAGTTTCAGATAGAACAATTAGTTTAAAATGGTACTGTAGAAGGTGGAAACCGTTGAAATCCATCGACGGTTAAGTTTTCCCACGGGCGATCAGTGTGTTGAGCATGGGTCGATTATTGTTTGTCCGCGACAAACATAATCCGTAAATATGTAACGGCCCAAGGAGCGAGTGTGAGAGAGTGAGAGCGAGTGTGCGAGAGAGTGCGAGCGAGTGTGCGAGGCAGCCAAACGCGTAACGTCTGATTAGCCGGCGAATCTTTGTAACGGCTGATTAGCCGGATAATCGGTGGGCGAACGAGGGCGTGCGTGTGCTCACGAAGATTATATATGAGGCCGGTTGCGGAAACGGCAGATAGAGTTAGAGATAGAGTTAGAGTTGGAGTTAGAGTTAGAGTTAGAGTTAGAATTGAGTTCTGAGTGTTAAAAGAGTTTGTGTTTGAGTTTGAGTTTTGAAAAGAGTTTTGAGAGAATTGGTAGTTAAGAGAGTGCAGAGATTGAGCGAGAGAGAAAGAGAGAAAGAGAGAAGTGTATTTAAATCTAGTAATAAATCTAATTAGGGTTAAATTAACTATATTTCACAAATAAGATTTCGTCTCCCAATTAATATCCTACAAATCTTGGGGGCTCGTCCGGGATCAATTGGAGTCAAGTCGAAATCTCAGTGAAATATAGTGGAGTAAGTTGTCTGCAAATCGAGCATTGTCGCAATGGAGCAAGAGAAAGGCGCAGACAGTTTTACAGTTCCGCAGCTGAAGGAAATGTTAAAAAAGCGAGGAGTATCGTCAGTAGGAACGAAGAGCGAGCTAATAAGAAAACTAAACGACCAGGATCCGTCGGGCGCGTGGAGGTTGGAGTCAGAGGGAAAGGAGGAACCTCTCAGCGGTGAAGGGACAGAGTCGTGGCCGCCAGGCGGAATACACGAACTTGAAAGTGCGGAGGCCCTTATGCACAAACAACAGCTTGAGCTTCGCCGCAAGGAATTGGAGCTGGTACAGCGCGAATTAGAGATCGCGAGACGGGAAGTGCAGGTGATGCGTGAGTTGCAGCGCCTGAATATACCGGACAATTCGCATACCAGAGAGCATGATAATGGGGCGGCGGTGCACCCAAGAGTAAGCGTGTCGGCGGTGGCTGACTTGCTTAGCCCTTTCAGCGGCGATTCGAAGGAGTTCGAGAATTGGGAGAGGCAGTTGGCTCTGCTGAGGTCGACGTACAGACTGGATGAGGGCTCAACTAAGATCCTGATCGGAATGCGATTAAGAGGGAGAGCGCTGGAATGGCTACATTCGAAGTCCGAACACATAGTGATGTCCGTGGACGCACTGTTGGCCGAGCTAAAAGGTGTTTTCCATTTTCCGCTCAGCAGGCTTACCCTACGGCGAGAGTTCGAGAAGAGGATATGGAAGAGGGGAGAGACTTTCCAAGAGTACGCCCATGATAAAATAATTTTGGCGAACCGCATACCAGTGGCCTACGGGGAAATCGTCGACTACCTAATCGAGGGAATCCCTGACGTACGCTTAAGGGATCAGGCCTTCATGGGAGGGTACTCATCAACGCCGGCGCTGTTGAAAGCGTTTGAAAAAATCACATTGCGAGACGGAGGTCAACAGGACACCATGAGGACAGTGGACTGGCAGGAGGCAAGGCACAACGGTCAGAACAGCGGCAGAAGAGAGCAGATGAGCGGAGGGCAGCCAAGCGAACGGTCTTGCTATAATTGTGGCATGCGTGACCACATCGGGGTGGATTGCCCCACCAAGACGGAAGGTCCAGTATGCTTCCGATGCGGAGTGCGGGGTCATCTGGCGTCAAGGTGTCCGGAAAGGGATGGCGAGCAACCCAAGAATATCTGTGCTGTGAGTGTGGTAAGGTCACCGACATTTAAGAAGCCAGTAGAGATTAACGGTCGCGAGGTAACTGCGCTCATTGATACCGGGAGTGATCTAAGTGTTATGCGAAATGAGCAGTACCGGAGAATCGGTTCTCCTCCGTTGAACTCTAACGAAGTCAGATTTCGCGGGGTCGGAGCAGGCGAGATTACGACGTTGGGCGATTTCAAAGCGGAAGTGGGGATAGACGGGAACATTTACCCTATTGTTATTCGAGTGATTCCTGATAAAATTACCGAACATGAACTCCTGATCGGCGCGGATTTTCTAGAGACTGTAGATGTCAGGATGCGAGCGGGAAATGTGTATATTAGTCCGTCGCTCGAACAGTTATCGGGAAATAACGATCTCCCTGAGGTATGTCGAGTTAGTGCGAGCGAGGAGATGTCGGACAAGGATGTGGACGTCGCGCGTGAAAAGGTAAACGATCAGATAGAGCACAGGCCCGGGAAGAGCATGGTGCACGTTGATGCTCTTAGTCGCAGTCCACTGCCAACCTGTATGCTTATAGAAGCGTTAGACGATACAGTAACTTCACAGTTTAGAAGGGCGCAACGCGAGGACAGAGACGTAGAAAAAATATTAGATCTCGCGGCACCGGGGTGTATTGAGGGTTATACGATGCGAGGTGATCTGTTGTTTAGAGAGGTAGATGATAATTTGTTGCTAGTAGTCCCGAGTTCAATGCAAAACCAGGTCATCCGAAAGGCCCACGAGAGAGGTCATTTTTCTGTGACGAAAACGGAGGCGTTACTGCAAAAGGTGGGGAACCATGAGGGGTCTTTGCGGACATCAACGGCGGCCGATCACATGAAACCGGCCCGAATTACGAGGAATATAGCGAGGGCGAGGCTAAAGATGACATCCGAGGTCGGATATCGGTGCAGGACGGCCGGTTGTAGAAGGTGGAAACCGTTGAAATCCATCGACGGTTAAGTTTTCCCACGGGCGATCAGTGTGTTGAGCATGGGTCGATTATTGTTTGTCCGCGACAAACATAATCCGTAAATATGTAACGGCCCAAGGAGCGAGTGTGAGAGAGTGAGAGCGAGTGTGCGAGAGAGTGCGAGCGAGTGTGCGAGGCAGCCAAACGCGTAACGTCTGATTAGCCGGCGAATCTTTGTAACGGCTGATTAGCCGGATAATCGGTGGGCGAACGAGGGCGTGCGTGTGCTCACGAAGATTATATATGAGGCCGGTTGCGGAAACGGCAGATAGAGTTAGAGATAGAGTTAGAGTTGGAGTTAGAGTTAGAGTTAGAGTTAGAATTGAGTTCTGAGTGTTAAAAGAGTTTGTGTTTGAGTTTGAGTTTTGAAAAGAGTTTTGAGAGAATTGGTAGTTAAGAGAGTGCAGAGATTGAGCGAGAGAGAAAGAGAGAAAGAGAGAAGTGTATTTAAATCTAGTAATAAATCTAATTAGGGTTAAATTAACTATATTTCACAAATAAGATTTCGTCTCCCAATTAATATCCTACAGTACTAAGTTTCGCATTTGGAGTTTCTTCCCTCACAAGGCGACCACTTAGTTTCGTCGAACACATACGGTTTCGAGTGGCATCGCCACAGATTTCAGAGAACAGTCGCTTCTCCTGGCACAGTATCGAACACTTAGTTTCAGATAGAACAATTAGTTTATAATGGAACTATGTTTCGCATCTGGAGTATCCTCTCTCACAAGGTCAACCACTTAGTTTCGTCGAACACATACGGTTTCGAGTAGCATCGCTACACATGTCAGAGAACAGGCGCTTCTCCTGGCACAGTGTCGAACACATAGTTTCAGATAGAACAATTAGTTTAAAATGGAACTAAGTTTCGCATCTGGAGTATCCTGTCCCACAAGGTCGGCCACTTAGTTTCGTCGAACACATACGGTTTCGAGTGGCATCGCCACAGATTTCAGAGAACAGGCGCTTCTCCTGGCACAGTATCGAACACTTAGTTTCAGATAGGACAATTAGTTCAAAATGGAAATAAGTTTCGCATCTGGAGATTCCTCTCTCACAAGGTCGACTACTTAGTTTCGTCGAACTCATACGGTTTCGAGTGGCTTCGCCACAGATTTCAGAGAACAGGCGCTTCTCCTGACACAGTATCGAACGCTTAGTTTCAGTTAGAACAATTAGTTTGAATGGAAGTAAGTTTCGCATCTGGAGTTTCCTCTCTCACAAGGTCGACCACTTAGTTTCGTCGAACACATACGGTTTCGAGTAGCATCGCCACAGTTTTCAGAGAGCAGGCGCTTCTGCTGGCACAGTATCGAACACTTATTTCAGACAGAACAATTAGTTTAAAATGGACTATGTTTCGCATCTGGAGTATCCTCTCTCACAAGGTCAACCACTTAATTTCGTCGAACACATACGGTTTCGAGTGGCATCGCTACACATTTCAGAGAACACGCGCTTCTTCTGGCACAGTGTCGAACACATAGTTTCAGATAGAACAATTATTTTAAAATGGAACTAAGTTTCGCATCTGGAGTTTCCTGTCCCACAAGCTCGACCACTTAGTTTCCTCGAACACATACGGTTTCGAGTAGCATCGGCACAGATTTCAGAGAACAGGCGCTTCTCCTGGCACAGTATCGAACACTTAGTTTCAGATAGATCAATTAGTTTAAAATGGAAATACGTTTCGCATCTGGAGATTCCTCTCTGACAAGGTCGACTACTTAGTTTCGTCGAACACATACGGTTTCGAATGGCATCGCCACTGATTTCAGAGAACAGGCGCTTCTCCTGGCACAGTATCGAACACTTAGTTTCAGATAGAACAATTATTTTAAAATGGAAATAAGTTACGCATCTGGAGATTCCTCTCTCACAATGTCGACTACTTAGTTTCGTCGGACATATACGGTTTGGAGTGGCATCGCCACAGATTTCAGAGAACAGGCGCTTCTCC
Organism: Nysson spinosus; assembly: GCA_910591585.2. Classification (NCBI taxonomy): domain Eukaryota; kingdom Metazoa; phylum Arthropoda; class Insecta; order Hymenoptera; family Crabronidae; genus Nysson; species Nysson spinosus. The sequence continues at coordinate 2,155,370 of CAJUYC020000070.1, read as the reverse complement.
TGGCACAGTATCGAACACTTAGTTTCAGATAGAACAATTAGTTTAAAATGGTACTAAGTTTCGCATTTGGAGTTTCTTCCCTCACAAGGCGACCACTTAGTTTCGTCGAACACATACGGTTTCGAGTGGCATCGCCACAGATTTCAGAGAACAGTCGCTTCTCCTGGCACAGTATCGAACACTTAGTTTCAGATAGAACAATTAGTTTATAATGGAACTATGTTTCGCATCTGGAGTATCCTCTCTCACAAGGTCAACCACTTAGTTTCGTCGAACACATACGGTTTCGAGTAGCATCGCTACACATGTCAGAGAACAGGCGCTTCTCCTGGCACAGTGTCGAACACATAGTTTCAGATAGAACAATTAGTTTAAAATGGAATTAAGTTTCGCATCTGGAGTATCCTGTCCCACAAGGTCGGCCACTTAGTTTCGTCGAACACATACGGTTTCGAGTGGCATCGCCACAGATTTCAGAGAACAGGCGCTTCTCCTGGCACAGTATCGAACACTTAGTATCAGATAGAACAATTACTTTAAAATGGAACTAAGCTTCGCATCTGGAGTTTCCTCTCTCACAAGGTCAACCACTTAGTTTCGTCGAACACATACGGTTTCGAGTGGCATCGCTACACATGTCAGAGAACAGGCGCTTCTCCTGGCACAGTGTCGAACACATAGTTTCAGATAGAACAATTAGTTTAAAATGGAACTAAGTTTCGCATCTGGAGTATCCTGTCCCACAAGGTCGGCCACTTAGTTTCGTCGAACACATACGGTTTCGAGTGGCATCGCCACAGATTTCAGAGAGCAGGCGCTTCTCCTGGCACAGCATCGGACACTTATGTCAGACAGAACAATTAGTTTAAAATGGAACTATGTTTCGCATCTGGAGTATACTCTCTCACACGGTCGACCACTTATTTTCGACGAACACATACGGCTTTGAGTAGCATCGCCACACAGTTCAGAGAACAGGCGCTTCTCCTGGCACAGTATCGAACACTTAGTTTCAGATAGAACAATTAGTTTAAAATGGAACTAAGTTTCGCATCTGGAATTTACTCTCTCACAAGGTCGACCACTTAGTTTCGACAAACACATTCGGTTTCGAGTAGCATCGCCACTGATTTCAGAGAACAGGCGCTTCTCCTGGCACAGTATCGAACACTTAGTTTCAGATAGAACAATTAGTTTAAAATGGACCTAAGTTTCGCATCCGGAGTTTCCTCTCTCAGAAGGACGACCATTTAGTTTCGTCGAACACACACGGTTTCGAGTGGCTTCGCCACAGATTTCAGAGAACAGGCGCTTCTCCTGACACAGTATCGAACGCTTAGTTTCAGTTAGAACAATTAGTTTAAATGGAAGTAAGTTTCGCATCTGGAGTTTCCTCTCTCACAAGGTCGACCACTTAGTTTCGTCGAACACATACGGTTTCGAGTAGCATCGCCACAGTTTTCAGAGAGCAGGCGCTTCTGCTGGCACAGTATCGAACACTTATTTCAGACAGAACAATTAGTTTAAAATGGACTATGTTTCGCATCTGGAGTATCCTCTCTCACAATGTCAACCACTTAATTTCGTCGAACACATACGGTTTCGAGTGGCATCGCTACACATTTCAGAGAACAGGCGCTTCTTCTGGCACAGTGTCGAACACATAGTTTCAGATAGAACAATTATTTTAAAATGGAACTAAGTTTCGCATCTGGAGTTTCCTGTCCCACAAGCTCGACCACTTAGTTTCCTCGAACACATACGGTTTCGAGTAGCATCGGCACAGATTTCAGAGAACAGGCGCTTCTCCTGGCACAGTATCGAACACTTAGTTTCAGATAGATCAATTAGTTTAAAATGGAAATACGTTTCGCATCTGGAGATTCCTCTCTGACAAGGTCGACTACTTAGTTTCGTCGAACACATACGGTTTCGAATGGCATCGCCACAGATTTCAGAGAACAGGCGCTTCTCCTGGCACAGTATCGAACACTTAGTTTCAGATAGAACAATTATTTTAAAATGGAAATAAGTTACGCATCTGGAGATTCCTTCTCTCACAAGGTCGACTACTTAGTTTCGTCGGACATATACGGTTTGGAGTGGCATCGCCACAGATTTCAGAGAACAGGCGCTTCTCCTGGCACAGTATCGAACACTTAGTTTCCGATAGAACAATTAGTTTAAAATGGTACTAAGTTTCGCATTTGGAGTTTCTTCCCTCACAAGGCGACCACTTAGTTTCGTCGAACACATACGGTTTCGAGTGGCATCGCCACAGATTTCAGAGAACAGCCGCTTCTCCTGGCACAGTATCGAACACTTAGTTTCAGATAGAACAATTAGTTTATAATGGAACTATGTTTCGCATCTGGAGTATCCTCTCTCACAAGGTCAACCACTTAGTTTCGTCGAACACATACGGTTTCGAGTAGCATCGCTACACATGTCAGAGAACAGGCGCTTCTCCTGGCACAGTGTCGAACACATAGTTTCAGATAGAACAATTAGTTTAAAATGGAACTAAGTTTCGCATCTGGAGTATCCTGTCCCACAAGGTCGGCCACTTAGTTTCGTCGAACACATACGGTTTCGAGTGGCATCGCCACAGATTTCAGAGAACAGGCGCTTCTCCTGGCACAGTATCGAACACTTAGTATCAGATAGAACAATTACTTTAAAATGGAACTAAGCTTCGCATCTGGAGTTTCCTCTCTCACAAGGTCAACCACTTAGTTTCGTCGAACACATACGGTTTCGAGTGGCATCGCTACACATGTCAGAGAACAGGCGCTTCTCCTGGCACAGTGTCGAACACATAGTTTCAGATAGAACAATTAGTTTAAAATGGAACTAAGTTTCGCATCTGGAGTATCCTGTCCCACAAGGTCGGCCACTTAGTTTCGTCGAACACATACGGTTTCGAGTGGCATCGCCACAGATTTCAGAGAGCAGGCGCTTCTCCTGGCACAGCATCGGACACTTATGTCAGACAGAACAATTAGTTTAAAATGGAACTATGTTTCGCATCTGGAGTATCCTCTCTCACACGGTCGACCACTTATTTTCGACGAACACATACGGCTTTGAGTAGCATCGCCACACAGTTCAGAGAACAGGCGCTTCTCCTGGCACAGTATCGAACACTTAGTTTCAGATAGAACAATTAGTTTAAAATGGAACTAAGTTTCGCATCTGGAATTTACTCTCTCACAAGGTCGACCACTTAGTTTCGACAAACACATTCGGTTTCGAGTAGCATCGCCACTGATTTCAGAGAACAGGCGCTTCTCCTGGCACAGTATCGAACACTTAGTTTCAGATAGAACAATTAGTTTAAAATGGACCTAAGTTTCGCATCCGGAGTTTCCTGTCTCAGAAGGACGACCATTTAGTTTCGTCGAACACACACGGTTTCGAGTGGCATCGCCACAGATTTCAGAGAACAGGCGCTTCTCCTGGCACAGTATCGAACACTTTCAGATAGAACAATTAGTTTAAAATGGAACTAAGTTCCGCATCTGGAGTTTCCTCTCTCACAAGGTCGGGCATTTAGTTTCGCCGAACACATACGGTTTCGAGCGGCATCGCCACAGATTTCAGAGTACAGCCGCTTCTCCTGGCACAGTATCGAACACTCAGTTTCAGATAGAACAATTAGTTTAAAATGGAACTAAGTTCCGCATCTGGAATTTCCTCTCTCACACGGTCGGCCATTTAGTTTCGCCGAACACATACGGGTTCGAGTAGCATCGCCACTGATTTCAGAGAACAGGCGCTTCTCCTGGCACAGTATCGAACACTTAGTATCAGATAGAACAATTACTTTAAAATGGAACTAAGCTTCGCATCTGGAGTTTCCTCTCTCACAAGGTCGGCCACTTTGTTTCGTCGAACACATACGGTTTAGAGTGACATCGCCACAGATTTCAGAGAACGGGCGCTTCTCCTGGCACATTATCGAACACATAGTTTCAGGTAGAACAATTAGTTTAAAATGGAACTAAGTTTCGCGTCTGGAGTTTCCTCTCTCAGAAGGTCGACCACTTAGTTTCGTCGAACACTTACGGTTTCGAGTAGCATCGCGACAGATTTCAGAGAACAGGCGCTTCTCCTGGCACAGTATCGAACACTTAGTTTCAGATAGAACAATTAGTTTTAAATGGAACTAAGTTTCGCATCTGGAGATTCCTCTCTGACAAGGTCGACTACTTAGTTTCGTCGAACACATACGGTTTCGAATGGCATCGCCACAGATTTCAGAGAACAGGCGCTTCTCCTGGCACAGTATCGAACACTTAGTTTCAGATAGAACAATTATTTTAAAATGGAAATAAGTTACGCATCTGGAGATTCCTCTCTCACAATGTCGACTACTTAGTTTCGTCGGACATATACGGTTTGGAGTGGCATCGCCACAGATTTCAGAGAACAGGCGCTTCTCCTGGCACAGTATCGAACACTTAGTTTCAGATAGAACAATTAGTTTAAAATGGTACTAAGTTTCGCATTTGGAGTTTCTTCCCTCACAAGGCGACCACTTAGTTTCGTCGAACACATACGGTTTCGAGTGGCATCGCCACAGATTTCAGAGAACAGGCGCTTCTCCTGGCACAGTATCGAACACTTAGTTTCAGATAGAACAATTAGTTTATAATGGAACTATGTTTCGCATCTGGAGTATCCTCTCTCACAAGGTCAACCACTTAGTTTCGTCGAACACATACGGTTTCGAGTAGCATCGCTACACATTTCAGAGAACAGGCGCTTCTCCTGGCACAGTGTCGAACACATAGTTTCAGATAGAACAATTAGTTTAAAATGGAACTAAGTTTCGCATCTGGAGTATCCTGTCCCACAAGGTCGGCCACTTAGTTTCGTCGAACACATACGGTTTCGAGTGGCATCGCCACAGATTTCAGAGAACAGGCGCTTCTCCTGGCACAGTATCGAACACTTAGTATCAGATAGAACAATTACTTTAAAATGGAACTAAGCTTCGCATCTGGAGTTTCCTCTCTCACAAGGTCAACCACTTAGTTTCGTCGAACACATACGGTTTCGAGTGGCATCGCTACACATGTCAGAGAACAGGCGCTTCTCCTGGCACAGTGTCGAACACATAGTTTCAGATAGAACAATTAGTTTAAAATGGAACTAAGTTTCGCATCTGGAGTATCCTGTCCCACAAGGTCGGCCACTTAGTTTCGTCGAACACATACGGTTTCGAGTGGCATCGCCACAGATTTCAGAGAGCAGGCGCTTCTCCTGGCACAGCATCGGACACTTATGTCAGACAGAACAATTAGTTTAAAATGGAACTATGTTTCGCATCTGGAGTATCCTCTCTCACACGGTCGACCACTTATTTTCGACGAACACATACGGCTTTGAGTAGCATCGCCACACAGTTCAGAGAACAGGCGCTTCTCCTGGCACAGTATCGAACACTTAGTTTCAGATAGAACAATTAGTTTAAAATGGAACTAAGTTTCGCATCTGGAATTTACTCTCTCACAAGGTCGACCACTTAGTTTCGACAAACACATTCGGTTTCGAGTAGCATCGCCACTGATTTCAGAGAACAGGCGCTTCTCCTGGCACAGTATCGAACACTTAGTTTCAGATAGAACAATTAGTTTAAAATGGACCTAAGTTTCGCATCCGGAGTTTCCTGTCTCAGAAGGACGACCATTTAGTTTCGTCGAACACACACGGTTTCGAGTGGCATCGCCACAGATTTCAGAGAACAGGCGCTTCTCCTGGCACAGTATCGAACACTTTCAGATAGAACAATTAGTTTAAAATGGAACTAAGTTCCGCATCTGGAGTTTCCTCTCTCACAAGGTCGGGCATTTAGTTTCGCCGAACACATACGGTTTCGAGCGGCATCGCCACAGATTTCAGAGTACAGCCGCTTCTCCTGGCACAGTATCGAACACTCAGTTTCAGATAGAACAATTAGTTTAAAATGGAACTAAGTTCCGCATCTGGAATTTCCTCTCTCACAAGGTCGGCCATTTAGTTTCGCCGAACACATACGGGTTCGAGTAGCATCGCCACTGATTTCAGAGAACAGGCGCTTCTCCTGGCACAGTATCGAACACTTAGTATCAGATAGAACAATTACTTTAAAATGGAACTAAGCTTCGCATCTGGAGTTTCCTCTCTCACAAGGTCGGCCACTTTGTTTCGTCGAACACATACGGTTTAGAGTGACATCGCCACAGATTTCAGAGAACGGGCGCTTCTCCTGGCACATTATCGAACACATAGTTTCAGGTAGAACAATTAGTTTAAAATGGAACTAAGTTTCGCGTCTGGAGTTTCCTCTCTCAGAACGTCGACCACTTAGTTTCGTCGAACACTTACGGTTTCGAGTAGCATCGCGACAGATTTCAGAGAACAGGCGCTTCTCCTGGCACAGTATCGAACACTTAGTTTCAGATAGAACAATTAGTTTTAAATGGAACTAAGTTTCGCATCTGGAGTTTCCTCTCTCACAAGGTCGGCCACTTAGTTTCGTCGAACACATACGGTTTGGAGTGGCATGGCCACAGATTTCAGAGAACAGGCGCTTCTCCTGGCACAGTATAGAACACTTAGTATCAGATAGAACAATTACTTTAAAATGGAACTAAGCTTCGCATCTGGAGTTTCCTCTCTCACAAGGTCGGCCACTTAGTTTCGTCGAACACATACGGTTTCGAGTGGCATCGCCACAGATTTCAGAGAACAGGCGCTTCTCCTGGCACAGTATCGAACACTTAGTATCAGATAGAACAATTACTTTAAAATGGAACTAAGCTTCGCATCTGGAGTTTCCTCTCTCACAAGGTCAACCACTTAGTTTCGTCGAACACATACGGTTTCGAGTGGCATCGCTACACATGTCAGAGAACAAGCGCTTCTCCTGGCACAGTGTCGAACACATAGTTTCAGATAGAACAATTAGTTTAAAATGGAACTAAGTTTCGCATCTGGAGTATCCTGTCCCACAAGGTCGGCCACTTAGTTTCGTCGAACACATACGGTTTCGAGTGGCATCGCCACAGATTTCAGAGAACAGGCGCTTCTCCTGGCACAGTATCGAACACTTAGTATCAGATAGAACAATTACTTTAAAATGGAACTAAGCTTCGCATCTGGAGTTTCCTCTCTCACAAGGTCGGCCACTTTGTTTCGTCGAACACATACGGTTTAGAGTGACATCGCCACAGATTTCAGAGAACGGGCGCTTCTCCTGGCACATTATCGAACACATAGTTTCAGGTAGAACAATTAGTTTAAAATGGAACTAAGTTTCGCGTCTGGAGTTTCCTCTCTCAGAAGGTCGACCACTTAGTTTCGTCGAACACTTACGGTTTCGAGTAGCATCGCGACAGATTTCAGAGAACAGGCGCTTCTCCTGGCACAGTATCGAACACTTAGTTTCAGATAGAACAATTAGTTTTAAATGGAACTAAGTTTCGCATCTGGAGTTTCCTCTCTCACAAGGTCGGCCACTTAGTTTCGTCGAACACATACGGTTTGGAGTGGCATGGCCACAGATTTCAGAGAACAGGCGCTTCTCCTGGCACAGTATAGAACACTTAGTATCAGATAGAACAATTACTTTAAAATGGAACTAAGCTTCGCATCTGGAGTTTCCTCTCTCACAAGGTCGGCCACTTAGTTTCGTCGAACACATACTGTTTCGAGCGGCATCGCCACACAGTTCAGAGAACACGCGCTTCTCCTGGCACACTATCGAACACTTAGTTTCAGATAGAACAATTAGTTTTAAATGGAACTATATTTCGCATATGGAATTTCCTCTCTCAAAAGGTCGACGCCTTAGTTTCGTCGAACACATACGGTTTCGATTGGAATCGCCACAGATTTCAGAGAACAGGCGCTTCTCCTGGCACAGTATCGAACACTTAGTTTCAGAGAGAACAATTAGTTTAAAATGGAAATAAGTTTCGCATCTGGAGTTTCCTCTCTCACAAGGTCGACCACCTAGTTTCGTCGAACACATACGGTTTCGAGTGACATCGCCACAGATTTCAGAGAACAGGCGCTTCTCCTGGCACACTATCGAACACTTAGTTTCAGATAGAACAATTAGTTTAAAATTGAACTATGTTTCCCATCTGAAGTTTCCTCTCTAACTAGGTCGACCACTTAGTTTCGCCGAACATATACGGTTTCGAGTGGCATCGCCACAGATTTCAGAGAACAGGCGTTTCTGCTGGCACAGTATCTAACATTTAGTTTCATATAGAACAATTAGTTTAAAATGGCACTAAGCTTCGCGTCTGGAGTTTCCTCTCTCACAAGGTCGGCCACTTTGTTTCGTCGAACACATACGGTTTAGAGTGACATCGCCACAGATTTCAGAGAACGGGCGCTTCTCCTGGCACATTATCGAACACATAGTTTCAGGTAGAACAATTAGTTTAAAATGGAACTAAGTTTCGCGTCTGGAGTTTCCTCTCTCAGAAGGTCGACCACTTAGTTTCGTCGAACACTTACGGTTTCGAGTAGCATCGCGACAGATTTCAGAAAACAGGCGCTTCTCCTGGCACAGTATCGAACACTTAGTTTCAGATAGAACAATTAGTTTTAAATGGAACTAAGTCTCGCATCTGGAGTTTCCTCTCTCACAAGGTCGGCCACTTAGTTTCGTCGAACACATACGGTTTCGAGTGGCATCGCCACACACTTCGGAGAACAGGCGCTTCTCCTGGCACAGTGTCGAACACATAGTTTCAGATAGAACAATTAGTATAAAATGGAACTAATTTTCGCATCTGGAGTTTCCTGTCCCAAAAGGTCGACCACTTAGTTTCCTCGAAGACATACGGTTTTGAGTAGCATATCCACAGATTTCAGAGAACAGGCGCTTCTCCTGGCACAGTATCGAACACTTAGTTTCAGATAGAACAATTAGTTTAAAATGGCACTAAGCTTCGCATCTGGAGTTTCCTCTTTCACAAGGCGACCACTGAGTTTCGTCGAACACATATGGTTTCGAGTGGCATCGCCACAGATTTCAGAGAACAGGCGCTTCCCCTGGCACAGTATCGAACACTTAGTTTAAGATAGAACAATTCGTTTAAAATGGAACTATGTTCCGCATCTGGTGAATCCTCTCTCAAAAGATCGACCACTTAGTTTCGTCGAACACATACGGTTTCGAGTGGCATCGCCACACATTTCGGAGAACAGGCGCTTCTCCTGGCACAGTATCGAACACATAGTTTCAGATAGAACAATAAGTTTAAAATGGAACTAAGTTTCGCATCTGGAGTATCCTCTCTCACAAGGTCAACCACTTAGTTTCGTCGAACACATACGGTTTCGAGTGGCATCGCCACAGGTTTCAGAGAACAGGCGCTTCTGCTGGCACAGTATCGAACACTTTCAGATAGAACAATTAATTTAAAATGGAAGTAAGTTTTGCATCTGGAGTTTCCTCTCTCACAAATTCGGCCACTTAGTATCGTCGAACACATATGGTTTCGAGTGGCATCGCCACAGATTTCAGAGAACAAGCGCTTCTCCCGGCACAGTATCGAACACTTAGTTCCAGATAGAACAATTAGTTTAAAATGGAACTAAATTTCGCATCTGGAGTTTCCTCTCTCACAAGATCGACCACTTGGTTTCGTCGAACACATACGGTTTCGAGTGGCATCGCCACAGATTTCAGAGAACAGGCGCTTCTGCTGGCACAGTATCGAACACTTTCAGATAGAACAATTAGTTTAAAATGGAACTAAGTTTCGCATCTGGAGTTTCCTCCCTCACAAGGCGGCCACTTAGTTTCGTGGAAAACATTCGATTTCGAGTAGCATCGCCACAGATTTCAGAGAACAGGCGCTTCTCCTGGCACAGTATCGAACACTTAGTATCAGATAGAACAATTAGTTTAAAATGGAAATAAGTTTCGCATCTGGAGTTTCCTCTCTCACAAGGTCGGCCACTTAGTTTCGTCGAACACATACGGTTTCGAGTGGCATCGCTACACATTTCAGAGAACAGGCGCTTCTCCTGGCACAGTATCGAACACTTTCAGATAGAACAATTAATTTAAAATGGAAGTAAGTTTCGCATCTGGAGTTTCCTCTCTCACAAATTCGGCCACTTAGTATCGTCGAACACATATGGTTTCGAGTGGCATCGCCACAGATTTCAGAGAACAAGCGCTTCTCCTGGCACAGTATCGAAAACTTCGTTTCAGATACAACTATTATTTTTAAATGGAACTAAGTTTCGCATCTGGAGTTTCCTCTCTCACAAGGTCGACCATTTAGATTCGTCGAACACATACGGGTTCGAGTGGCATCGCCACAGATTTCAGAGAACAGGTGCTTCTCCTGGCACAGTATCGAACACTTAGTTTCAGACAGAACAATTAGTTTAAAATGGAACTAAGTTCCGCATCTGGAGTTTCCTCTCACACAAGGTCGTCCACTTAGTTTCGTCGAACACATACGGTTTCGAGTGGCATCGCCACAGATTTCAGAGAACATGTGCTTCTCCTGGCACAGTATCGAACACTTAGTTTCAGATAGGACAATTAGTTTAAAATGGAACTGAGTTCCGCATCTGGAGTTTCCTCTCTCACAAGGTCGGCCACTCAGTTACATCGAACACATACGGGTTCGAGTAGCATCGCCACTGATTTCAGAGAACAGGCGCTTCTCCTGGCACAGTATCGAACACTTTCAGATAGAACAATTAGTTTAAAATGGAACTAAGTTCCGCATCTGGAGTTTCCTCTCTCACAAGGTCGTCCACTTAGTTTCGTCGAACACATACGGTTTCGAGTGGCATCGCCACAGATTTCAGAGAACAGGCGCTTCTCCTGGCACAGTATCGCACACTTAGTTTCGGACGGAACATTTGGTTTAAAGTGGAACTAAGTTTCGCATCTGGAGTTTCCTCTCTCACAAGGTCGACCATTTAGATTCGTCGAACACATACGGGTTCGAGTAGCATCGCCACTGATTTCAGAGAACAGGCGCTTCTCCTGGCACAGTATCGAACACTTTCAGATAGAACAATTAGTTTAAAATGGAACTAAGTTCCGCATCTGGAGTTTCCTCTCTCACAAGGTCGGCCAATTAGTTTCGCCGAACACATACGGTTTCGAGTGGCATCGCCACAGATTTCAGAGTACAGCCGCTTCTCCTGTCACATTATCGAACACTTAGTTTCAGAGAGAACAATTAGTTTAAAATGGAACAAAGCCTTGCATCTGGAGTTTCCTCTCTCACAAGGTCGACCACTTAGTTCCGTCGAACACATACGGTTTCGAGTAGCATCGCCACTGATTTCAGAGAACAGGCGCTTCTCCTGGCACAGTATCGAACACTTTCAGATAGAACAATTAGTTTAAAATGGAACTAAGTTCCGCATCTGGAGTTTCCTCTCTCACAAGGTCGGCTATTTAGTTTCGCCGAACACATACGGTTTCGAGAAGCATCGCCACAGTTTTCAGAGAGCAGGCGCTTCTCCTGGCACAGTATCGAACACTTATTTCAGACAGAACAATTAGTTTAAAATGGACTATGTTTCGCATCTGGAGTATCCTCTCTCACAAGGTCAACCACTTAATTTCGTCGAACACATACGGTTTCGAGTGGCATCACTACACATTTCAGAGAACAGGCGCTTTTCCTGGCACAGTGTCGGACACATAGTTTCAGATAGAACAATTAGTTTAAAATGGAACTAAGTTTCGCATCTGGAGTTTCCTGTCCCACAAGGTCGACTACTTAGTTTCGTCGAACACATACGGTTTCGAGTGGCATCGCCACAGATTTCAGAGAACAGGCGCTTCTCCTGGCACAGTATCGAACACTTAGTTTCAGATAGAACAATTAGTTTAAAATGGCACTAAGTTTCGCGTCTGGAGTTTCCTCTCTCACAAGGTGGACCACTCAGTTTCGTCGAACACATACGTTTTCGAGTGGCATCGCCGCAGATTTCAGAGAACAGGCGCTTCCCCTGGCACAGTATCGAACACTTAGTTTCAGAGAGAACAATTAGTTTAAAATGGAATCAAGTTTCGCATCTGAAGTTTCCTCTCTCACAAGGTCGGCCACTTAGTTTCGTCGAACACATACGTTTTCGAGTGGCATCGCCACAGATTTCAGAGAACAGACGCTTCTTCTGGCACAGTATCGGACACATAGTTTCAGATTGACCAATTAGTTTAAAATGGAACTGAGTTTCGCATCCGGAGTTTCCTCTCTCAGAAGGTCGACCACTTAGTTTCGTCGAAAACATACGCTTTCGAGTATCATCGTCACAAATTTCAGAGAACAGGCACTTCTCCTGGCACAGTATTGAACACTTAGTTTGAGATAGAACAATTATTTTTGAATGGAACTGAGTTTCGCATCTGGAGTTTCCTCTCCCACAAGGTCCACCACATAGTTTCGTCGAACACATACGGTTTCGAGTGGCATGGCCACAGATTTCAGAGAACAGGCGCTTCTCCTGGCACAGTGTCGAACACTTAGTTTCAGATAGAACAATTAGTTTAAAATGGAACTAATTTTCGCATCTGGAGTTCCTCTCTCACAAGGTCGACAACTTAGTTTCGTCAAACACATACGGTTTCGAGTGGCATCGCCACAGATTTCAGAGAACAGGCGCTTCTCCTGGCACAGTAACGAACACTTAGTTTCAGATAGAACAATTCATTTCAAATGGAATATGTTTCGCATCTGCAGTTTCCTCTCTCACAAGGTCGACCACTTAGTTTCGTCGAACACATACGGTTTCGAGTGGCATCGCCACACATTTCGGAGAACAGGCGCTTCTCCTGGCACAGTATCGAACACCTAGTTTTAGATAGAACAATTAGTTTAAAATGGAACAAAGTTTAGCATCTGGAGTTTCGTCTCCCACAAGGTCGACCACTTAGTTTCGTCGAACACTTACGTTTTCGAGGGGCATCGCCACAGATTTCAGAGAACAGGCGCTTCTCCTGGCACAGTATCGAACACATAGTTTCAGACAGAACAATTAGTTTAAAATGGAACTAAGTTTCGCGTCTGGAGTTTCCTCTCTCACAAGGTCGACAACTCAGTTTCGTCGAACACATACCGTTTCGAGTGGTATCCCCACAGGTTTCACAGAACGGGCGCTTCTCCTGGCACAGTATCGAACACTTAGTTTCAGATAGAACAATTAATTTAAAGTGGAACTAAGTTTCGCATCTGGAGTTCCTCTCTCACAAGGTCGACAACTTAGTTTCGTCAAACACATACGGTTTCGAGTGGCATCGCCACAGATTTCAGAGAACAGGCGCTTCTCCTGGCACAGTAACGAACACTTAGTTTCAGATAGAACAATTCATTTCAAATGGAATATGTTTCGCATCTGCAGTTTCCTCTCTCACAAGGTCGACCACTTAGTTTCGTCGAACACATACGGTTTCGAGTGGCATCGCCACACATTTCGGAGAACAGGCGCTTCTCCTGGCACAGTATCGAACACATAGTTTCAGATAGAACAATAAGTTTAAAATGGAACTAAGTTTCGCATCTGGAGTATCCTCTCTCACAAGGTCAACCACTTAGTTTCGTCGAACACATACGGTTTCGAGTGGCATCGCCACAGGTTTCAGAGAACAGGCGCTTCTGCTGGCACAGTATCGAACACTTTCAGATAGAACAATTAATTTAAAATGGAAGTAAGTTTTGCATCTGGAGTTTCCTCTCTCACAAATTCGGCCACTTAGTATCGTCGAACACATATGGTTTCGAGTGGCATCGCCACAGATTTCAGAGAACAAGCGCTTCTCCCGGCACAGTATCGAACACTTAGTTCCAGATAGAACAATTAGTTTAAAATGGAACTAAATTTCGCATCTGGAGTTTCCTCTCTCACAAGATCGACCACTTGGTTTCGTCGAACACATACGGTTTCGAGTGGCATCGCCACAGATTTCAGAGAACAGGCGCTTCTGCTGGCACAGTATCGAACACTTTCAGATAGAACAATTAATTTAAAGTGGAACTAAGTTTCGCATCTGGAGTTCCTCTCTCACAAGGTCGACAACTTAGTTTCGTCAAACACATACGGTTTCGAGTGGCATCGCCACAGATTTCAGAGAACAGGCGCTTCTCCTGGCACAGTAACGAACACTTAGTTTCAGATAGAACAATTCATTTCAAATGGAATATGTTTCGCATCTGCAGTTTCCTCTCTCACAAGGTCGACCACTTAGTTTCGTCGAACACATACGGTTTCGAGTGGCATCGCCACACATTTCGGAGAACAGGCGCTTCTCCTGGCACAGTATCGAACACATAGTTTCAGATAGAACAATAAGTTTAAAATGGAACTAAGTTTCGCATCTGGAGTATCCTCTCTCACAAGGTCAACCACTTAGTTTCGTCGAACACATACGGTTTCGAGTGGCATCGCCACAGGTTTCAGAGAACAGGCGCTTCTGCTGGCACAGTATCGAACACTTTCAGATAGAACAATTAATTTAAAATGGAAGTAAGTTTTGCATCTGGAGTTTCCTCTCTCACAAATTCGGCCACTTAGTATCGTCGAACACATATGGTTTCGAGTGGCATCGCCACAGATTTCAGAGAACAAGCGCTTCTCCCGGCACAGTATCGAACACTTAGTTCCAGATAGAACAATTAGTTTAAAATGGAACTAAATTTCGCATCTGGAGTTTCCTCTCTCACAAGATCGACCACTTGGTTTCGTCGAACACATACGGTTTCGAGTGGCATCGCCACAGATTTCAGAGAACAGGCGCTTCTGCTGGCACAGTATCGAACACTTTCAGATAGAACAATTAGTTTAAAATGGAACTAAGTTTCGCATCTGGAGTTTCCTCCCTCACAAGGCGGCCACTTAGTTTCGTGGAAAACATTCGATTTCGAGTAGCATCGCCACAGATTTCAGAGAACAGGCGCTTCTCCTGGCACAGTATCGAACACTTAGTACCAGATAGAACAATTAGTTTAAAATGGAAATAAGTTTCGCATCTGGAGTTTCCTCTCTCACAAGGTCGGCCACTTAGTTTCGTCGAACACATACGGTTTCGAGTGGCATCGCTACACATTTCAGAGAACAGGCGCTTCTCCTGGCACAGTATCGAACACTTTCAGATAGAACAATTAATTTAAAATGGAAGTAAGTTTCGCATCTGGAGTTTCCTCTCTCACAAATTCGGCCACTTAGTATCGTCGAACACATATGGTTTCGAGTGGCATCGCCACAGATTTCAGAGAACAAGCGCTTCTCCTGGCACAGTATCGAAAACTTCGTTTCAGATACAACTATTATTTTTAAATGGAACTAAGTTCCGCATCTGGAGTTTCCTCTCACACAAGGTCGTCCACTTAGTTTCGTCGAACACATACGGTTTCGAGTGGCATCGCCACAGATTTCAGAGAACATGTGCTTCTCCTGGCACAGTATCGAACACTTAGTTTCAGATAGGACAATTAGTTTAAATTGGAACTGAGTTCCGCATCTGGAGTTTCCTCTCTCACAAGGTCGGCCACTCAGTTACATCGAACACATACGGGTTCGAGTAGCATCGCCACTGATTTCAGAGAACAGGCGCTTCTCCTGGCACAGTATCGAACACTTTCAGATAGAACAATTAGTTTAAAATGGAACTAAGTTCCGCATCTGGAGTTTCCTCTCTCACAAGGTCGTCCACTTAGTTTCGTCGAACACATACGGTTTCGAGTGGCATCGCCACAGATTTCAGAGTACAGCCGCTTCTCCTGTCACATTATCGAACACTTAGTTTCAGAGAGAACAATTAGTTTAAAATGGAACAAAGCCTTGCATCTGGAGTTTCCTCTCTCACAAGGTCGACCACTTAGTTCCGTCGAACACATACGGTTTCGAGTAGCATCGCCACTGATTTCAGAGAACAGGCGCTTCTCCTGGCACAGTATCGAACACTTTCAGATAGAACAATTAGTTTAAAATGGAACTAAGTTCCGCATCTGGAGTTTCCTCTCTCACAAGGTCGGCTATTTAGTTTCGCCGAACACATACGGTTTCGAGAAGCATCGCCACAGTTTTCAGAGAGCAGGCGCTTCTCCTGGCACAGTATCGAACACTTATTTCAGACAGAACAATTAGTTTAAAATGGACTATGTTTCGCATCTGGAGTATCCTCTCTCACAAGGTCAACCACTTAATTTCGTCGAACACATACGGTTTCGAGTGGCATCACTACACATTTCAGAGAACAGGCGCTTTTCCTGGCACAGTGTCGGACACATAGTTTCAGATAGAACAATTAGTTTAAAATGGAACTAAGTTTCGCATCTGGAGTTTCCTGTCCCACAAGGTCGACTACTTAGTTTCGTCGAACACATACGGTTTCGAGTGGCATCGCCACAGATTTCAGAGAACAGGCGCTTCTCCTGGCACAGTATCGAACACTTAGTTTCAGATAGAACAATTAGTTTAAAATGGCACTAAGTTTCGCGTCTGGAGTTTCCTCTCTCACAAGGTGGACCACTCAGTTTCGTCGAACACATACGTTTTCGAGTGGCATCGCCGCAGATTTCAGAGAACAGGCGCTTCCCCTGGCACAGTATCGAACACTTAGTTTCAGAGAGAACAATTAGTTTAAAATGGAATCAAGTTTCGCATCTGAAGTTTCCCCTCTCACAAGGTCGGCCACTTAGTTTCGTCGAACACATACGTTTTCGAGTGGCATCGCCACAGATTTCAGAGAACAGACGCTTCTTCTGGCACAGTATCGGACACATAGTTTCAGATTGACCAATTAGTTTAAAATAGAACTGAGTTTCGCATCCGGAGTTTCCTCTCTCAGAAGGTCGACCACTTAGTTTCGTCGAAAACATACGCTTTCGAGTATCATCGTCACAAATTTCAGAGAACAGGCACTTCTCCTGGCACAGTATTGAACACTTAGTTTGAGATAGAACAATTATTTTTGAATGGAACTGAGTTTCGCATCTGGAGTTTCCTCTCTCACAAGGTCGACCAGTTAGTTTCGTCGAACACATACGGTTTCGAGTGGCATCGTCACACATTTCAGAGAACTGGCGCTTCTTCTGGCACAGTATCGGAGACATAGTTTCAGATAGAACAATTAGTTTAAAATGGCACTAAGTTTCGCGTCTGGAGTTTCCTCTCTCACAATGTCGACCACTCAGTTTCGTCGAACACATACCGTTTCGAGTGGCATCGCCACAGATTTCAGAGAAAAGCCGCTTCTCCTGGCACAGTAGCGAACACTTAATTTGAGATGGAACAATTAGTTTAAAATGGAACTAAGTTTCGAATCTGAAGTTTCCTCTCCCACAAGGTGGACCACTTCGTTTCGTCGAACACATACGGTTTCGAGTAGCATCGCCACTGATTTCAGAGAACAGGCGCTTCTCCTGGCACAGTATCGAACACTTAGTTTCAGATAGAACAATTAGTTTAAAATGGAACTAAGTTCCGCATCTGGAGTTTCCTCTCTCACAAGGTCGTCCACTTAGTTTCGTCGAACACATACGGTTTCGAGTGGCATCGCCACAGATTTCAGAGAACAGGCGCTTCTCCTGGCACAGTATCGCACACTTAGTTTCGGACGGAACATTTGGTTTAAAGTGGAACTAAGTTTCGCATCTGGAGTTTCCTCTCTCACAAGGTCGACCATTTAGATTCCTCGAACACATACGGGTACGAGTGGCATCGCCACAGATTTCAGAGAACAGGTGCTTCTCCTGGCACAGTATCGAACACTTAGTTTCAGATAGAACAATTAGTTTAAAATGGAACTAAGTTCCGCATTTGAAGTTTCCTCTCTCACAAGGTCGGCCACTCAGTTACGTCGAACACATACGGTTTCGAGTGGCATCGCCACAGATTTCAGAGAACATGTGCTTCTCCTGGCACAGTATCGAACACTTAGTTTCAGATAGGACAATTAGTTTAAAATGGAACTAAGTTCCGCATCTGGAGTTTCCTCTCTCACAAGGTCGTCCACTTAGTTTCGTCGAACACATACGGTTTCGAGTGGCATCGCCACAGATTTCAGAGAACAGGCGCTTCTCCTGGCACAGTATCGCACACTTAGTTTCGGACGGAACATTTGGTTTAAAGTGGAACTAAGTTTCGCATCTGGAGTTTCCTCTCTCACAAGGTCGACCATTTAGATTCGTCGAACACATACGGGTTCGAGTAGCATCGCCACTGATTTCAGAGAACAGGCGCTTCTCCTGGTACAGTATCGAACACTTTCAGATAGAACAATTAGTTTAAAATGGAACTAAGTTCCGCATCTGGAGTTTCCTCTCTCACAAGGTCGGCCAATTAGTTTCGCCGAACACATACGGTTTCGAGTGGCATCGCCACAGATTTCAGAGTACAGCCGCTTCTCCTGTCACATTATCGAACACTTAGTTTCAGATAGAACAATTAGTTTAAAATGGAACAAAGCCTTGCATCTGGAGTTTCCTCTCTCACAAGGTCGACCACTTAGTTCCGTCGAACACATACGGTTTCGAGTAGCATCGCCACTGATTTCAGAGAACAGGCGCTTCTCCTGGCACAGTATCGAACACTTTCAGATAGAACAATTAGTTTAAAATGGAACTAAGTTCCGCATCTGGAGTTTCCTCTCTCACAAGGTCGGCTATTTAGTTTCGCCGAACACATACGGTTTCGAGAAGCATCGCCACAGTTTTCAGAGAGCAGGCGCTTCTCCTGGCACAGTATCGAACACTTATTTCAGACAGAACAATTAGTATAAAATGGACTATGTTTCGCATCTGGAGTATCCTCTCTCACAAGGTCAACCACTTAATTTCGTCGAACACATACGGTTTCCAGTGGCATCGCTACAGATTTCAGAGAACAGCCGCTTCTCCTGGCACAGTATCGAACACTTAATTTCAGATAGAACAATTAGTTTAAAATGGAACTATGTTTCGCATCTGGAATTTCCTCTCTCACAAGGTCAACGACTTAATTTCGTCGAACACATACGGTTTCGAGTGGCATCGCCACACATTTCAGAGAACTGGCGCGTCTCCTGGCACAGTATCGAAAACTTAGTTTCCGATAGAACAATTAGTTTAAAATGGTACTAAGTTTCGCATATGGAGTTTCCTCTCTCACAAGGTCGACCACTTAGTTTCGTTGAACACATACGGTTTCGAGGGGCATCGCCACAGATTTCAGTGAACGGGCGCTTCTCCTAGCACATTATCGAACACTTAGATTCAGATAGAACAATTAGTTTAAAATGGAACTAAGTTTCGCGTTTGGAGTTTCCTCTCTCACATGGTCAACCACTTAGTTTCGTCGAACACATACGGTTTCGAGGGGCATCGCCACAGATTTCAGTGAACGGGCGCTTCTCCTAGCACATTATCGAACACTTAGATTCAGATAGAACAATTAGTTTAAAATGGAACTAAGTTTCGCGTTTGGAGTTTCCTCTCTCACATGGTCAACCACTTAGTTTCGTCGAACACATACGGTTTCGAGGGGCATCGCCACAGATTTCAGTGAACGGGCGCTTCTCCTAGCACATTATCGAACACTTAGATTCAGATAGAACAATTAGTTTAAAATGGTACTAAGTTTCGCATCTGGAGTTTCCTCTCTCACAAGGCGACCACTTAGTTTCGTGGACCACATACCGTTTCGAGGGGCATCGCCACAGATTTCAGAGAACAGGCGCATCTCCTGGCACAGTATCGAACACTTAGTTTCAGATAGAACAGTTAGTTTAAAATGGAACTATGTTCCGCATCTGGTGAATCCTCTCTCACAAGATCGACCACTTAGTTTCGTCCAACACACACGGTTTCGAGTGGCATCGCCACACACTTCAGAGAACAGGCGCTTCTCCTGGCACAGAATCGACAACTCAATTTCGAGTGGCATCGCCACAGATTTCAGAGAACAGGCGCTTCTCCTTGCACAGTATCGAACACTTAGTTTCAGATAGAACAATTATTTTAAAATGGAAATAATTTTCGCATCTGGAGATTCCTCTCTCACAAGGTCGACTACTTAGTTTCGTCGAACACATACGGTTTGGAGTGGCATCGCCACAGATTTCAGAGGACAGGCGCTTCTCCTGGCACAGTATCGAACACTTAGTTTCAGATAGAACAATTAGTTTAAAATGGTACTAAGTTTCGCATTTGGAGTTACTTCCATCACAAGGCGACCACTTAGTTTCGTCGAACATATACGGTTTCGAGTGGCATCGCCACACATTTCAGAGAACAGGCGCTTCTCCTGGCACAGTATCGAACACTTATTTCAGACCGAACAATTAGTTTAAAATGGAACTATGTTTCGCATCTGGAGTATCCTCTCTCACAAGGTCAACCACTTAGTTTCGTCGAACACATACGGTTTCGAGTGGCATCGCTACACATTTCAGAGAACAGGCGCTTCTCCTGGCACAGTATCGAACACATAGTTTCAGATAGAACAATAAGTTTAAAATGGAACTAAGTTTCGCATCTGGAGTTTCCTGTCCCACAAGGTCGACCACTTAGTTTCCTCGAACACATACGGTTTCGAGTAGCATCGCCACAGATTTCAGAGAACAGGCGCTTCTCCTGGCACAGTATCGAACACTTAGTTTCAGATAGAATTATTAGTTTAAAATGGAAATAAGTTTCGCATCTGGAGATTCCTCTCTCACAAGGCGACCACTTAGTTTCGTCGAACACATACGGTTTCGAGTGGCATCGCCACGGATTTCAGAGAACGGGCGCTTCTCCTGGCACTGTATCGAACACTTAGTTTCAGATAGAAGAATTATTTTAAAATGGAAATAAGGTTCGCATCTGGAGATTCCTGTCTCACAAGGTCGACCACTTAGTTTCGTCGAACACATATGGTTTCGAGTGGCATCGCCACAGATTTCAGAGAACAGGCGCTTCCCCTGGCACAGTATCGAACACTTAGTTTAAGATAGAACAATTAGTTTAAAATGGAACTATGTTCCGCATCTGGTGAATCCTCTCTCACAAGATCGACCACTTAGTTTCGTCCAACACATACGGTTTCGAGTGGCATCGCCACACACTTCAGAGAACAGGCGCTTCTCCTGGCACAGAATCGACAACTCAATTTCGAGTGGCATCGCCACAGATTTCAGAGAACAGGCGCTTCTCCTTGCACAGTATCGAACACTTAGTTTCAGATAGAACAATTATTTTAAAATGGAAATAAGTTTCGCATCTGGAGATTCCTCTCTCACAAGGTCGACTACTTAGTTTCGTCGAACACATACGGTTTGGAGTGGCATCGCCACAGATTTCAGAGGACAGGCGCTTCTCCTGGCACAGTATCGAACACTTAGTTTCAGATAGAACAATTAGTTTAAAATGGTACTAAGTTTCGCATTTGGATTTACTTCCATCACAAGGCGACCACTTAGTTTCGTCGAACACATACGGTTTCGAGTGGCATCGCCACACATTTCAGAGAACATGCGCTTCTCCTGGCACAGTATCGAACACTTATTTCAGACCGAACAATTAGTTTAAAATGGAACTATGTTTCGCATCTGGAGTATCCTCTCTCACAAGGTCAACCACTTAGTTTCGTCGAACACATACGGTTTCGAGTGGCATCGCTACACATTTCAGAGAACAGGCGCTTCTCCTGGCACAGTATCGAACACATAGTTTCAGATAGAACAATAAGTTTAAAATGGAACTAAGTTTCGCATCTGGAGTTTCCTGTCCCACAAGGTCGACCACTTAGTTTCCTCGAACACATACGGTTTCGAGTAGCATCGCCACAGATTTCAGAGAACAGGCGCTTCTCCTGGCACAGTATCGAACACTTAGTTTCAGATAGAACTATTGGTTTAAAATGGAAATAAGTTTCGCATCTGGAGTTTCCTCTCTCACAAGGTGGACCACTTAGTTTCGTCGAACACATACGGTTTCGAGTGGCATCGCCACAGATTTCAGAGAACAGGCGCTTCTCCTGGCACAGTATCGAACAATTAGATTCAGAAGGAGCAATTAGTTTAAAATGGAACTAAGTTTCGCATCTGGAGTTTCCTCTCTCACAAGGTCGAGGACAGACTTAGTTTCGTTGAACACATTCGGTTTCGAGTGGCATCGCCACAGATTTCGGAGACAGGCGCTTCTACTGGCACAGTATCGAAAACGTAGTTTCAGATAGAGCAATTAGTTATATATTGAACTATGTTTCGCATCTGGAGTTTCCTCTCTCACAAGGTCGACGATTTAGTTTCGTCAAACACATACGGTTTCGAGTGGCATCGCCACAGATATCAGAGAACAGGCGCTTCTCCTGGCACAGTATCGAACACTTGTGTCAGACAGAACAATTAGTTTAAAATGGAACTATGTTTCGCATCTGGAGTCTCCTCTCTCACAAGGTCAACCACTTAGTTTCGTCGAACACATACGGTTTCGAGTGGCATCGCCACACATTTCAGATAAAAGGCGCTTCTGCTGGCACAGTATCGAACACTTAGTTTCAGATAGAACATTTATTTTAAAATGGCACTAACCTTCGCGTCTGGAGTTTCGTATCTCACAAGGTCGACCACTTAGTTTCGTCGAACACATACGGTTTCGAGTGGCATCGCCACAGATTTCAGAGAACAGGCGCTTCTCCTGGCACAGTATCGAACACTTAGTAAAAGATAGAACAATTAGTTTAAAATGTAAATAAGTTTCGCATCTGGTGTTTCCTCTCTCACAAGGTGGACCACTTGGTTTCATCGAACACAAACGGTTTCGAGTAGCATCGCCACTGATTTCAGAGAACACGCTCTTCTCCCGGCGCAGTATCGAACCCTTAGTTACAGATAGAACGCTTAGTTTAAAATGGTACTAAATTTCGCATCTGGAGTTTCCTCCCTCACAAGGCGGCCACTTAGTTTTGTGGAACACATTCGGTTTCGAGTAGCATCGCGGCAGATTTCAGAGAACAGGCGCTTCTCCTGGCAGAGTATCGCGCGCTTAGTTTCAGATAGAACGATTTGTATAAAATGGAACTACGTTTCGCATCTGGAGTTTCCTCTCTCACAAGGTCGACCACTTAGTTTCGTCCAACACATACGGTTTCGAGTGGGATCGCCACAGATTTCAGAGAACAGGCGCTTCTCCTGGCACAGTATCGAACACTTAGTAAAAGATAGAAAAATTAGTTTAAAATGGAACTATGCTTCGCATCTGGTGAATCCTCCCTCACAAGGTCGACCACTTAGTTTCGTCGAACACATACGGTTTCGAGTGGCATCGCCACACATTTCAGAGATCAAGCGCTTCTCCTGGCACAGTGTCGAACACATAGTTTCAGCTAGAACAATGAATTTAAAATGGAACTAAGTTTCGCATCTGAAGTTTCCGCTCTCACAAGGTCGGCCAGTTGGTTTCGTCGAACACATACGGTTTCGAGTGGCATCGCCACAGATTTCAGGGAACAGGCGCTTCTCCTGCCACAGTATCGAACACCTAGTTTCAGAGAGAACAATTAGTTTAAAATGGAAATAAGTTTCGCATCTGGAGTTTGCTCTCCCATAAGGTTGACCACCTAGTTTCGTCGAACACATACTGTTTCGAGTAGCATCGCCACAGATTTCAGAGAACAGGCGCTTCTCCTGGCACAGTATCGAACACTTAGTTTCAGATAGAACAATTAGTTTAAAATGGAACTAAGTTTCGCATCCGGAGGTTCCTCTCTCAGAAGGTCGACCACTTAGTTTCGTCGAACACATGCGGTTTCGAGTAGCATCGCCACAGATTTCAGAGAACAGGCGCTTCTACTGGCAGAGTATCGAATACTTAGTGTCAGATAGAACAGTTAGTTTTGAATGAAACTAAGTTTCACTTCTGGAGTTTCCTCTCTCACAAGGTCGACCACTTAGTTTCGTCGAACATATACGGTTTCGAGTAGCATCGCCACAGATTTCAGAGGACAGGCGCCTCTCCTGGCACAGTATCGAACACTTAGTTTCAGATAGAACAATTAGTATAGAATGGAACTATGTTTCGCATTTGGAGTTTCCTATCTCACACGGTCTACCACTTACTTTCCTCGAACACATTCGGCTTCGAGTAGCAACGCCACAGGTTTCAGAGAACAGGCGCTTCTACTGGCAGAGTATCGAATACTTAGTTTCAGATAGAACATTTAGTTTAAAATGGAAATATGTTTCGCATTTGGAATTTCCTCCCTCACAAGGTCGACGACTTAATTTCGTCGAACACATACGGTTTCGAGTGGCATCGCCAGAGATTTCAGAGAACAGGCGCTTCTCCTGGCACAGTATCGAACAATTAGTTTCAGATAGAACAATTAGTTTAAAATGGAACTAAGTTTCTCATCTGGAGTTTCCTCTCTCACAAGGTCGACCGCTTAGTTTCGACGAAGACATACCGTTTCCAGTGGCATTGCCACAGATTTCAGAGAACAGGCGCTTCTCCTGGCACAGTATCGAACACTTAGTTTCATATAGAACAATTAGTTTAAAATGGAACTAAGTTTCGCATCCGGAGGTTCCTCTCTCAGAAGGTCGACCACTTAGTTTCGTCGAACGCATGCGGTTTCGAGTAGCATCGCCACAGATTTCAGTGAACAGGCGCTTCTACTGGCAGAGCATCGAATACTTAGTGTCAGATAGAACAGTTAGTTTTGAATGAAACTAAGTTTCACTTCTGGAGTTTCCTCTCTCACAAGGTCGACCACTTAGTTTCGTCGAACATATACGGTTTCGAGTAGCATCGCCACAGATTTCAGAGAACGGGCACTTCCCCTGGCACAGTATCGAACACTTAGTTTCAGATAGAACAATTAGTTTAAAATGGAACTAAGTTTCGCATCTGCAGTTTCCTCTGAAGGATTCGTGGTTGTGTTTAAATAATCACAAGTTCGTTTCTGTTGCTTTTATTATACTGGTCTTTTCCGTTCGAGTTTCGAATCCTTAATGATATTTTACATTTAGATCTTATCCTACGAAAACTATCCTAGGACGAACTCGTTGCCTAATTGGTTGGGCCCGAAAGCTGGCTTAACAAATTAGGTGGTTTTTTCGATAAGGTTGCACCGCCTATTCCTCACGCCCTAAGCGCGCCTTTTCCTGGAACGGGGGTGCAACCTGTCAGGGAGGATATCTTGCCGATGTGACGAGATGCAGCAGGCTTTCCTGCAGGCCCGAACTTACGCCTCCGGAGGTCCCCGACCGGCGTGTCTGGACTCGAGAGTCCTTAGGAAATTCCGGGTTTATGACACTTGCGAACGCTATTGAGCCTGTCGACTATTCTTCGCGGAGAAAGTGAGTTCTTCCTTTCGAACACTTAAAAACCATGGAAAACAGTTCCTCAAAAATAGCTTACGCAGGCGCGGGCGTCATAAATTGTTTTGACCGTTTGCACGCCAAGTATTTTCACTTGTACGTGCATCTGCCCGCTACATCACCCCCCTGCCAGTGCAAACGTTACTATTCTAATCTATGTGCGAACTAGCGACGACTTATTATCTACTTACGACTAAACTTATACATTAATGACAAGAAAATTATTATACTAAGTACTTATTAAAATCGCTAGGACACTACCCGAAGACGGTCTGGAAATCTCACACGCCTACCGGAACGCGTCCGTACCGGTTCTTGCATTAGAGGGGGTCTACTCGTTGAAATTGTTTGTTGCGCGGTGATATTTGGCGTTTGAGTATCATAGTCCTGATCTGCGATTATGAACGCAGGTTTGAGGCGGTCTATTGAGATTACAGTGTCTCGGCCTTTCATTGTAATTAGGAAGGTTTTGTCGCGTCGTTCCACTACCGGGTATGGTCCTTCGTAAGGGTTGTCTAAAGGTCCCTTTACGCGATCAACGCGGACAAAGACGTGCGACGCAGTTGCAAGCTCCTTGTACACGAAAACATTTTTCGTTCCGTGCCGAGTTGCCGCGACCGGTCGCAGTTCGGTAAAATGTGCGCGTAGCTGTGATATCAATTCTGCCGGTTCTATTGCGGTTTCGCCCGGTTTAACAAAAAAGTCCGCCGGCAGAAGTAACCTTTCTCCGTATACTAATTCGGCGACGGAGGCTTTTAGGTCTTCGCGATATGCCGTACGCATGCCTAACAATACAATGGGTAAGGCGTCAACCCAGGTTTGGTCATTGTGGCATTTTATTGCTGCCTTCAGGTAGCGGTGGTAACGCTCGACTAAACCGTTTGCGGCCGGATGGTATGCCGTCATTCGCAGGTGTATCGTACCCAGCAACGCATTGAGTCGTCTAAACAAGTGAGACTCAAATTGTCTCCCTTGATCAGTCGTAATGCGTGCTGGTGTGCCGAAACGAGCAATCCAACCGTGGACAAAAGCTCTCGCGACCGTTTCTGCTTCGATGTTTTCTAACGGGAAAACCTCGGGCCAGCGCGTAAATCTATCGACACACGTCAGGCAATACCGGCAGTTTCGCGAAACAGGTAACGGACCCACTAGGTCGATATGTACATGCTCGAACCTAGCAGACGTTTGAGCGAAATCTTTAACGGGGCTCGTTACGTGTTTGTGAAGTTTTGCTTTCTGGCATTCCAGACAAGCGCGGGTCCATTCGCGGCAATCCCTTTCCACAGACGGCCCTACGAAACGCACTTTAATTAATTTTACGGTTGCCTTCACACCTGGGTGTGCGAGGCTGTGCACGGACATAAATACCTGTCTGC
This sequence comes from Nysson spinosus, assembly GCA_910591585.2. NCBI lineage: Eukaryota > Metazoa > Arthropoda > Insecta > Hymenoptera > Crabronidae > Nysson > Nysson spinosus. Next base: position 2,128,667 of record CAJUYC020000070.1, on the reverse strand, counting down.
GGAAAGGTCTTGTCACGAAGGGTCTGGCAACACCTGTCGATACGTCGCAGAATACTTCGGTGTTACTGTCTGCCAACCTGACGCGTTCGAGCTGCAGCGAAGTACCAGACGTCTTTCGGAACTTTTCTAAATCTTCGTCCGAGTTCTGCGATATAGCTAATTTACTAAAGTCCACTGACGAACTGACTGAATCTATCCGCGATAATGCGCCTGCTACTTCGTTGTCTCTTCCGCTGACGTGCCTAATGTCAGTCGTAAATTGTCCGATGAAATCTAGGTATCGGAACTGCCTCGGCGTACATTTCTCGGATTTTTGCTTAAATGCGTATATCAGAGGTTTGTGATCTGTATACGACGTGAACGCGCGGCCTTCAATCGCGTGACGGAATTGCTTTACCGCCGAATAAACCGATAAAAGTTCTCTGTCGTAGGCGCTGTACTTGCGTTGCGTCGGCGACAGAGATTTCGTGTGGAAACCTAGAGGTTGCCACGAATTTCCCTGTCGTTGTTGCAACGTCGCACCAAGCGCGAAATCTGATGCATCCACCATAATCGCGAGCTGCGAACGAAACCCTATGTGTTCGACGAAACTAAGTGGTCGACTTTGTGAGAGAGGAAACTCCAAATGCGAAACATATTTCCATTTTAAATTAATTATTCTAACTGAAACTAAGTGTTCGATACTGTGCCAGGAGAAGCGCCTGTTCTCTGAAATCTGTGGCGATGCCGCTCGAATCCGTATGAGTTCGACGAAACTAAGTGGTCGAGCTTGTGTGAGAGTAAACTCTAAATTGCAAAATTTAGTTCCATTTTAAACTAATAATCCTATCTGAAACTAAGTGTTCGATACTGTGCCAGGAGAAGCGCCTGTTCTCTGAAATCTGTGGCGATGCCACTCGAAACCGTATGGGTTCGGCGAAACTAAGTGGTCGGCCTTGTGAGAGAGGACACTCCAGATACGAAGCTTAGTTCCATTTTAAACTAATTGTTCTATCTGATACTAAGTGTTCGATACTGTGCCAGGAGAAGCGCCTGTTGTCTGAAATGTGTGGCGATGCCACTCGGAACCCTATGTGTTCGAGGAAACTAAGTGGTTGATCTTGTGAGAGCCGACAAGCGTGCCCCTCTGGTACGCGGGCGCCTCGAATATCTTAACACTATTTATATTATTAATTTTAAAACAAAAATTACATTTTTGTATAAATAGTATAAAATATTAATTTATAATATAAAAATTTTTATGAAACTCTATTTATTGATAATCCCCACTTTAACGAAAAGTATTTAAATAAAAACATCAATTCAACGAGAAAGCTTTTTTTTATCAAAATAAAAATCGTTAATCCCCACTTTAACGAAAAGTATCTAAATAAAAACATATTCTTTCTTTTAATATTATACCAAAAACAATGACCTAATTCTTTTATCCCAATAAAATTTATAATTTATTTAATTAATATAAGTAATTTGTTAATTAATTTATTTTAATAAAAAATCTCTGGTAATAAAAATAATTTCACATTATATACCTATATAAATTAAAAAATCTCTATCACTTTAACGAAAAGTATCTAAATAAAAACATCAATTCAACGAGAAAGCTTTTTTTTATCAAAATAAAAATCGTTAATCCCCACTTTAACGAAAAGTATCTAAATAAAAACATATTCTTTCTTTTAATATTATACCAAAAACAATGACCTAATTCTTTTATCCCAATAAAATTTATAATTTATCTAATTAATATAAGTAATTTATTAATTAATTTATTTCAATAAAAAATCTCTGGTAATAAAAATTATTTCACATTATATACCTATATAAATTAAAAAATCTCTATCACTTTAACGAAAAGTATCTAAATAAAAACATCAATTCAACGAGAAACCTTTTTTTTATCAAAATAAAAATCGTTAATCTCCACTTTAACGAAAAGTATCTAAATAAAAACATCAATTCAACCAGAAAGCTTTTTTTTATCAAAATAAAAATCGTTAATCCCCACTCTAACGAAAAGTATCTAAATAAAAACATATTCTTTCTTTTAATATTTTACCAAAAACAATGACCTAATTCTTTTATCCCAATATAATTTATAATTTATTTAATTAATATAAGTAATTTATTAATTAATGTATTTTAATAAAAAATCTCTGGTAATAAAAATAATTTCACATTATATACCTATATAAATTAAAAAATCTCTAGTAACAAAAATTATTTTACATTATACACCTATATAAATTAAAAAATCTCTAGTAACAAAAATAATTTTACATTATATACCTAAATAAATTAAAAAATCTCTAGTAACAAAAATAATTTTACATTATATACCTATATAAATTAAAAAATCTCTAGTAACAAAAATAATTTTACATTATATACCTATATAAATTAAAAAATCTCTAGTAATAAAAATCTATTAATTATTATTTATATTGTTAGAACATGCAAAGTGCGCGCTTTAATGCGTGAGCATCGCTCTCCTTATACACTAGGGAGATATCACCTTTCTTTTGTTTTTTTTCTGGTTCTGTTCGTGGGCTCTCATCGCCTCGTGGTAATGCAATTCTTCTTGTACAATTATTTTATTCATTCTAATTATATATATATATACATTAACAGTAATTGTGATACGTGTTTTGTATTTATTCCTCTGCCTAACATAATCCACCAAAGACCCGTCAACAGGTTATGGGCTCAGGGCATGTAAATAAAAGATAATAATAAAATAAAAGAAAAGTGAGGTTAAGTGCGAACACGTGCCAAGTGCAGAGAAAAGTTTCCACAACCATGGGTTCAACAAATATTCAGAACATTGAAAAATTAAACGATACGAATTATGAATCATGGAAGATCCAAATGAAAAGTATTTTGAGATATAACGAATTGTGGGACTACGTGAATGGTATAAAGAATAGAACTGAAGAAAATGGAGCCGCGTGGAAAACGCATGACGAAAAGGCTCTCGATCTAATCATACTGAGTCTTAATAAGAACCAATATACACACGTAAAACGGGCAGAAACGTCGAAGGAAGCTTGGGAAGCATTAAATAATGTTCAACAATCTAGAGGCCCTATGCGACAGTGTGTATTATTTAAACAACTATATAGAATGAAAAAAGATTCCAAACAAAGTATGGCTCAGTACATTAACGACTTCATACACAAATATGAACAATTACAAGAGTCTGGAATAATATTACCAGAATCTATTTGGCCAATAATGCTATTAATGTCACTACCCAGTGAATATGAAACCTTTTGCATAGCAATAGAGTCAAGAGATAAAATGCCTACGTTAGAAGAACTAACAATAAAATTAATTGAAGAAGAAATTAGAAAAATAGATATTAATGAAGTAAAGGACTCAGATAAGGAAGTAGCATTACTGACAAGGAAGAAATTCTCAAATGACAGAGCGATACAGAGAGAACATTACCAGAAGCAGAAACCCGGGGAGAGCAACCATATATCCAAAAACTGCAGAAGCCAACAAAAACATGGTCAGTGGAGCAACAGTGCACATGTGCAAAGATAAAGCTCAATTCATAAACCTTGACAAAGAACAAAGGGACAAAGTGTGTACAGCCACAGAAGAAAGCACAAACTCCTTAGGAAGAGGAAATATCAAGATAAATGTGCACTCCAAAAATCAAAGTACGAATGACATTAAACTAGCAAATGTTATGTGGGTTCCTGAATTCAGAAACAACCTGATGTCCGTATCAAGCATCACAGAAAATGGTTATACAGTAACGTTTACAAAACACTCAGCCTTTGTGAAGCGTAAGGATAATTCCATAGCGTTAACAGCTCAGAAACGGAATGGTTTGTATATTGTGGAAACAAAGGGACGTCAACAGGCACTTCAGTCAAGAGAAGAAGAAAATGACAAACTTATAAGATGGCATCAAAGGCTAGGTCATTTAAACTTTAACGATGTAAATAAACTGCACAATAAAAATATGGTGATCGGTATGAACATAAATCAAAGAAGTGCAATAAACTCTCCACAGTGTAAAACGTGCGACTTGAGCAAAATAAATCAAACACCCTTTAAGGAATCAGAAAGGGTAGAGAAAGAAATACTAGGATTGATCCACACGGACGTATGCGGTCCTATGAGTGTACCATCATTAGGGGGAGCAAAGTATTTCGCAACATTCATCGACGACAAAACTAGATTCACAGAAATAGCTGTACTAAAACAAAAATCCGAAATATTGTCTGCATTTAAAGCGTATAAAAACCGAGTAGAAAAACAAACCGGAATAGAAATCAAAAAAATCAGGAGTGACAACGCCAAAGAATATCTTTCAAAGGAATTCTCAAATTACCTTGAGCAAGAGGGAATAGCAAGGCAACTGTCGACCCCGTATACACCGCAGCAGAACGGAGTAGCCGAACGCGCCAACAGGAAAATAGTGGAAATGGCGAGAAGTACGTTAACCCAATCAAAATTACAAATGAGCCTATGGGCAGAAGCAGTAAACGCGGCCGTATACATTAGGAACAGATGCCCTACCAAAAAGTTAAACGAAGTCACACCATATGAACAATGGACAGGCGAAAAACCCTATGTAGGATTTTTAAGGATATTCGGTAGCAGCGCAGTGGCGCTGGAAAAAGGAACAAAAACAAACAAATTTATGCCAAAAGGCAAAGAATATGTCTTAGTCGGATACTCCGACGTGTCAAATGCATACAGACTATGGGAACGTGGAACTCGTCATGTCGTCACAAGAAGAGACGTACGATTCCACGAAAAACTACACGATGTAGAGAACCCGAATGACCACTATTCCATACTCCTGTATAGAAATGATCCTCGAGAAACGTACAGAGAAGAACATATTAAAGAGGAGGAACCGGGGCAAAACTCAGAACAAGAGCACCCCGACATCAACAATGAAGATTCCGAAGTAATCCCCAGCGACACCGAAGATGCTGATGAAGACGTCACACCAACTTTAAGGAAAGGGAAAGGCCGCCCAAAAATACTACGAACCGGCAAACCGGGAAGGCCAAGGAAGTTATTTAATTACACAGCAAACGTGGGTGAAGAAGAACACGGTGAACCAAGAACACTAAAAGAAGCCATGGACAGCGGAGACAGATCATTCTGACTGGAAGCTATGAAAAAGGAATATAATTCTCTTGTAGAAAATAAAACATGGGAGCTTAGAGATAAACCAGATAACGCCAGGATACTCTCAAATAGATGGGTGTTTAAAATAAAGAAAAATCAAGACGGCACAATAAATAAGTACAAAGCTCGATTAGTGGCCAGAGGAAACGAACAGAAGAAAGGGATCGACTACGATTAAGTCTTTGCGCCCGTAGTTCGACTAGAAATCGTACGAATTCTCTTAGCCGGAGCAGCGGAAAACAGGATGCACGTACATCACATGGATGTCGTCACTGCCTATGTACAAGGGGAATTAACGGGTACCATATTCATGCAACAGCCAGAAATGTTCACTGAAACTGGTAAAGAAAATAAAGTGTGTAGTCTGAAGAGACCATTGTACGGTCTTAAACAAGCCGGAAGAGACTGGTATCACACCATAAATAATTATCTAATCAGTATTAGTTTTAAGAGATCTGAAATTAACCCGTGTGTCTATACATGCATAACCAACGAAATGGAAGTAGTGGTAATCATATATGTCGACGACATACTACTGGCGTCGAAAGATCTACGAGCACTCACGAAAATAAAACAACGATTAAAGAATAAGTTCAAAATAAATGATCTTGGTAAAGTTACGAATATTCTGGGTATTTCCATAGAAAGAGAAGGAGACACTGGGCAAATAAAGTTAAATCAACGTAAATATATAGAAGAAACTCTAAAGAAATTTGGAATGGAAGACTGCAAACCCGCGAGTACACCTTTGGTACCGAATGAAACCTTTAACAACATTGATGAAACTACAGAAGATATGACAAAGGTGCCATATAGGGAACTCATAGGGGCATTAATATATTTATCAAATGCTACTCGACCTGACATAGCATTCGCCGCAAACTTTCTAAGTCAATTTAACACGTGTCCAAAGAATTACCAATGGAAAGCAGCCAAACACGTTTTAAGATACCTTAAAGGAACCATAAACTACAGCATCACATACTCCAAAAGAGATAAACTAGTCGAAGTTTATGTAGACTCCGACTGGGCCGGAGACGAGAACGGGAGAAGGTCACGTTCTGGATACGTTACCATGTTAGCCGGAGGACCCACCAGTTGGGAATCAAAGAAACAAAAATCAGTGGCCCTATCAACAATGGAGGCCGAGTATATGGCAATATCCGAAGCAGCCAAAGAGGCATTCTACTTAAAGAGAATGTTATTAAACTTAGGATTTAGTAATTTAGTTCGCGATAAGATTAGTATATTTTGTGACAATCAAAGCGCTATCCAGCTAAGTAAAAATAATATGTTTCACCGTAAAAGTAAGCACATAGATATTAGGTATCACTACACGAGAGAAATGCTGGAGAACGGCGAAATAGATGTAAAGTACATTTCTACAAATGAAATGACCGCGGACGTACTAACGAAGTCTTTACCTAAAAATAAGTTGGAAAAATGTATCGATTTCTTATGCCTTTTTTTTTCTCGAGGGGAAATCTTCGATAGACACCCCGGCCTCCCCCCAAAGGAGGCCGGGGCAGTGTCGGATTTCTACCGACTAAAACCCCCCGGTGGTCATCCTCAGGCGTTAGGGGGAGTACCCGGGAACACTTCGTATTGATCCGGATACCCCCCCGCCTTGCCCCCTGAAGGGGGGCCAATCCACTATTTGGGATGCGGTGCGACCACAACACCGCATCCCTCTTACTCTGGGGCCACCCTATCGGCTGCCTGGACCCCAATCCAGACAGCCTAGTGGCCCCGACGACTCCGACGGTCGCCGCGTCCGGTGCCGGAGGCGGGACGTGTACGTCTCCGCCTTCGGCCCCTACCCTCTGGGTCCGCTGCCTCGCGGGCCCTTTCCGCGGCCCCCTTCCGCGACATAACTTGTTCGCAGAAGGAGGCCACGGCTCCCCACTCCTCTTCGCCGCCCACCATCGCTTTTACGACGGCGGGCAGCGAGAGGTCCCACCCTATGATGTTCCGAAGGACTCGGAGCTCCCCTGCCCATGAGGGACACTCCTCCAGGGTGTGCTGCGCCGAGTCCTTCTCTTCACCGCAGAGATGACACTCCGGGGACGGCTCCCTTCCGATCTTGTGCAGATACTCACCGAAGCACCCTTGCCCGGTGAGTACCTGTGTTAGACGGAAGGTGAGCCGTCCCCTCCTTTCCAGCCAACGCTGGAGGACCGGCAGGATGGCCCTGACGGTCCTTTCCCCGGAGCCGGGCTCCTCCAATTGGCTGCGCCACCTTTCCAGGGTGTGCAGCCCCGCCCGGCTCCTGCCGGCCTCCATCTCCGCTGCACGGTACTCAGCCGCATCCGGCGTTTCTTTGAGGGCCGAGGAGATCCTGTAGACCTCCGCGGTTTCCTCCGCCTTGAGCTCCCAAGGGGGAGAGCACCCAAGCAGGGACGCCGCCCTCAGGGAGACGGTGCGGTACCCCCTGGCGACCCGCGCGGCTAGGGGCCTTTGTGCTCGGGAAAGGAGCTGGCGATTACGCTTGCTCCTCCCGAGCGACCCCGCCCACACGGGTGCACCATATAGGGCGGCACTCCGCACCACCCCCTCGTACAGGCGGCGTACACACGCCTGAGGTCCCCCCACGTTGGGCAGCAAGCGGCCCAAGACCGCCGCTGTCCGTTCCACTCGGGGCACCACCTCTTCGAGGTGGGGCCCAAAGCTCCAGTGGCTGTCGAGGGTGACACCCAGATATTTCATCCGGCTGCCCACCTCGACAGCCACGCCTCCCACCGTGACCGGAGTCTCGGGGGGAGGGCCCCTCCTGACCCCGTCGAAGAACCACATTGTCTTGTTCTTCGACGGGGACACCTCCAGGCCTAGCCGCCTTATGGCGGCCACCACGCATTCCGCACCGCACTCCGCCAGACGGAGAGTGCGGGCGTAATCCCTCCCGGAGGTGACCACCAGTGTGTCATCTGCGTAACACACCAGCGCCACCCCCGGGGGAAGCGCACACCGCAAGACGCGGTCATACGCAAGGTTCCACATGGTCGGGCCCAGCACCGAACCCTGCGGGACACCGCGCCAGCTAGGGCGTTCAGCCCTCCCGTCCCGCGTCGGGTAGCCAATGGACCTGTCCTGCAGGAAGGACCCGACTATCCTGCGCAAGTAGGGAGGCACGCGGTGATACACCAGCGCCTCCCTAATCGCCTGCCAGGGGACGGAGTTGAAAGCGTTGACGATATCGAGCGATATCGCCAACACAACTCCACCCCCCGGGGCCGACACCGCCTTCCCGGCGTGGGAGCGCACCCGCTGGATCGCGTCCAACGTGGAGCGCCCCTCCCGGAAACCGAACTGGCTGTCGGCCAGATCGGGCCCCACCCCGGACAGGTGCTCGGCGAGGCGGAAAGCTATGATCCTCTCGAGGATCTTTCCCGCCCCGTCGAGCAGGCATATGGGCCGATAGGCGGAAGGGCTGTCGGCCGCCCTCCCTGGTTTAGGGAGCAGCACCAGCTGCCCCCTTTTCCAGGCCCCCGGGAAGACCCCCTCTGTGAGGCAGTCCTCCAGGAGGCGTCGAAACCTACCCCCCAGGACCCGGAGGGCAGCCACGAGCACGCGGCCGCGGATGCCGTCGGGACCCGGGGCGGTGCTTCGGGCTGCAAGGCGGCGCACCGCCCTGTCCAGCTCCTCGCTGCCGATCCCAGGCACAGGGACGCGATCATGTCGCGCCCCCTGCTCCTGAGTCCGCCGTCGAGCCTCCTCCTCATCCTGAGGAAAGAGGTTATCGACGACGGAGTCCAGGAGCTCCGGTTCCATCGACTCGGTCACCGGGGGGGCCACGGGCGGATCTTATTCAGAACCACCCGGTATGGGCGACCCCACGGATCGCGATCGATGGTGGCGAGGAGCTGGCTCCAGGCCTCCGCCTTGGCCCTTAGGACAGCCCCCTGAAGGGCCCCCCGGGCGTCCCTGTACGCGTTGTACAGGGACTCCTCCTCCTCCGCGGTGGAGCTTGCGCGCCTGCGGGCCCTGAGGTACGCCCTCCGCGCACGCGTACTGGTGTCCCTCAGGTCGGAAATTTCCGACGACCACCAGTACGCGGCGCGGGGCGAGGAGGCCCTGGCCCGGGGCATGGCGGTGTCAGAGACAGCCGCCATGGCCGCACGGAACCAGGCCTCCTCCTCCTCAGGTCTCTCGCCCCTGCGCTCAGCCCAGGCTACCGCATGGATTGCCGCGCGCAGGGCCACCTCGTCCAGTCTTTTAAGGGCCCATCGGGGGGGGCGATCCCCTAGCCGATGAGCCAGACTGGTTGGGAGGTTTGGGAGTCGAGACGCTCATGACCACGTAAGCGTGGTCTGACATCGTCTCAACCCCCAACACCCTCCACCCACTCACCCTGCGCACGGCGGAGGGCGACGCCCATGGCACGTCGACTATGGACGCCCCCCGCCGCCGCACGAAGGTGGGGGTGGACCCCTCATTGAGGAGCCTTAACTCCAGACCGGCCGCCCAATGGAGCAGCTCCCGCCCCCTCATGTCCGTACTGGGGGAACCCCACGCAGTAGCGTGGGAGTTGAAATCCCCCAGGACGAGCAAGGGACGCGGCAGGATGCGGGTGACGCACCCCCCAACCCGGTCCAGGAACGCTACAAAAGCGTCCCGGCCGCAATTGGGGGAGACGTAAACCCCCACCACCGCCACGCTGCCCCACTGGACGGCTACGTAGCCATCCCCCCGCTCTATGAGAGCCGGGGGGGAGGCATCCCCGGAGCGCCATTCCATAGAATGGCTACCGAGCCCAAGGCGTCTCCGGACCACGAAGGGTGATCCGGAACCCTGTAGGGCTCGGCCGCAACGACCAGCCCGACTTTCCACTCGCGCGCGGCCTGGAACCAATAAGTCCTGTGCCACGCGCCTGTGGTTCAGGTTGGTCTGGAGGAGGTTGATCCCCAGTCATTGGGGGTCAGCCTCCTCCCGGACCTCCTCCTGGGAGGACTCCACGTCCATGCCCCCCTCCCCCGACGGGGGGGAACGTCCTCGCGCGGGGCGGGCATGGATGCGGCCTCCTCTGCTGGGCGAGCCGGCGCCTCTTGCCCCTCAGGAGGCGCCACCGCCTCGGCGGGCTCCACCTCCATAGCCTCCCCGGCTGGAGAGGCGGATTCCGCACTCCCGAACTCGGGTGGCCCTATAGCTAGGGCGGCCGCAGCGGGGGTCGAGGGCGCCGCTATGGCAGGCCTCTCCCGCCGCGCTCCCCCTGTGCCCTTGGAGGAGGGCCTTTGTGGGGGTGCGCACCCTTTCGTACCGAGACGGTGCGCCGCCCGTCGCCCAAGGTCCGTGCACAGCGGACACTTGGGCGGGGCCGAACACACCGCCGCGGCGTGGGTCACATCCCCGCAATTGTAGCACCGACCGCTACGGTCGGTACTACTCTTGCATTGGTGCCTGGAGTGCCCCAGCGCCAGGCACCGATAGCACTGGAGGGCACGGGCTTCCAAAGCCTGCACCCTCACAGCGCTCCAGCCCACCCTCAGACGGCCAGCTGCGACAATTTTGCGCGCCGCTGAGAGTGGGCATTGAACCCATGCCGTGCCGAGCCGCGAAGGGGCGCGCCGGATCTCTCCGACGCGCACCTCGCCCCCGTCACAGGCGCCCGTGGTGGCAACCGCCTCCACCACGTCCGCTACCCGCACGGAGTCGTCGAGGTCGCGAACCCTCAGCTCCGCCTTTTTGACGGGCCTCGCGACCTTGACACCCGTGCCGGCCAAGACCTCGGCCATCCGCGTGGCCAAGGCCTTCGCCTTCTCCTGCCGGTCCTCACCGGAGACCTCTAAGATGAGGCCCCCGGTGATGGCTCTTTTGGGCCGAACCTCTTCGAGGCCCACGTCTTCCAGGCGGATATTCCGTCTGGCGGTGGACATCGCCTCGTCGATCGTCATTGCGGCGCCCTCCCCCACGGTGAGGGTGACCGCGGCCGTTTTGGGGGGACGCCGAAGACTCGGGGCCCTTTCCCCCCCCCAGGTGTTGTGGGGGGCTTGGGGCCCTTGGAGGTCGAAGGGCCCGGCGCCTTCGGTTTAACCGTTGGCTTGGGGCCCTTCGGCCTTTTCTTTCCCGAGGAAGGCGGTGGGCCCGAGGGGCCGACCGTCTTCTTCTTCCCCCCGTCCTGGCTCACCACCTCGGCGAAGGTGGGCCTCTGGGGTGGGGGGGCTTCCGCCGAGGCGACCTGCTTGGGCGCCTTTTTGGCTGCCGCAGGTCGCCGTGAGAGGAACCTCTCCTCGAAAGAGGCCAATTTGGCCTCAATCAGCGTCGACACCCGCTCGAGCAGGCGGTCCTCCACCATGCCCGGCCGGGCGTCGGCCCGCGACAGCCGACCCGGAGAGGTTCCCCCACTCGCCCATACCGGCGGCGACAAATGTCGCTCCGCCGGAGGGGGCGGTGAGGCTCCCCGTCCCCGCAACGCCTCCACTGTTGCCTCGAGCTGGGAGACGGTCCTCCTCAGCTCCTTTGCCTCCCTGCTACGGGCCCTCGCCTCATTGCTCAGGCGGCCGGTCTCCCGCCGCAACCACTCCGCGTCCCTTGCGGATTCGGACCTCTTTATGAGCTCCGTGATTGCGTTCTTAGTGTACCGGACCGCCCAGCGCAACACCCGGACGTTCGTCCCCTTGAGGTTGGACGAGATGGCAGCGACTTTTTCCACCGCCCTCATCCGCTCCAGGATTTGGCTGGCGAGGGCCCCCGTCGCCTCGCCTTCCATCTCCGCGGCCAACTCAGCCTCGGAAGGGAGTTCGCCCCTCGACTGGCGGCCGTACGCCTCGCAAGGATCCATATCCATCGCGGAAGTGGAAGGGGCGTCGCCTTTGCGACGCTCGTCCCACTTCCGCTTCCTTATCGATCTGTGGGAGGCGACGGACGACGTGTCGTCCGACTCCTCCGCAGCCCTAGCAATTGTTGAGGACTTACCCCCACGCCTGGCCCGCTGTGTCCTCGGAGGTGGCATTGCTGAGGTATCCGAGAGGACATCCCTCAGGACCACCACTGGCGTCCTTCCCTCATTGTCCGTGTTCCTGTCCGTGCTGGTCTCCATAATCCTGGTCCTTGCCTTGTTGTCGTTTTTGTTTGTCCGTCCGGTTTTTATTTTAATTGTTTTCTCCATATAGTTCCCACGAGTAGGTCGGAAGGGGTGGTCCACCCAGGCAGAGCCGCCTTACCTGGGTAAGCCTAAAATACGACGGGGTTTCGGCAGGTGCCCCGAAGGGACCGTTTGCGACTGACTAAGTTTTACATCCGGCCAGCCATTCAGCCATCGGCACGGTGCCTGCACACCTTAGCTTCGGATGGTTCGCGAAAAATTCGTCGAGGAGCCGAAGGCTTCCACCTAGGCTGATGACCCGGTTTTAGCCGAGTCAGCAGCCCTGGCTTCCGCCCCACTCCCGACCCTGAAAACCTTGGGGGGGGGGGGGCTGCCGGTTTGCTTTCCGCCTAGTGTGTTGACCTCTGAAAAGGCCCCCACCCTGGCTTCCAGGTGCCCCGACGGCCAGCTTCCGAGTAGCCGGGCTACAGGAGTTGCCAGACTCCCAGCTTTTCCTCCCCCCGAGGGAGATCGCGAGTTCCCCTTTCCACCTAGGGTGTTGACCTTTGGAAAGGCCCCCAGTCCCGGTTTCCAGGTTCCCCCGCGACCTACCCTCCCTGGAGGATTGGCGATTGCGAGTCCATCCTTCCGCCTAGGGTGTTGACCCTTGAGAAGGCCCCCAGCCCTGGCTTCCGGATCCCTCGCCAATCCCCCCTCCTCCGGTCCTACCCACCCTGGAGGATTGGCGATTGCGAGTCCATCCTTCCGCCTAGGGTGTTGACCTTTGAACAGGCCCCCACCCTGGCTTCCGGATCCCTCGCCAATCCCCCCTCCTCCCGGTCCTACCCTCCCTGGAGGATTGGCGATTGCGAGTCCATCCTTCCCCCTCGGGTGTTGACCTTTGAAAAGGCCCCCACCCTGGCTTCCGGATCCCTCGACAATCCCCCCTCCTCCTGGTGCTCTTAGTTGATCCCTCCCCATCGGCCTGCCCGGCATGCTAGTAGCTACCGGTATAGCCCGATGGATCATCGAGATACTAAGCTCCCCCACCACGACAAGGTGAGCACCACGGGGGAGCGATTTGTTATGCCTGAAGAATTGTTAAATGATTTAGTTAGAAATTAGTTTACCGTACACTTTGAAAGGGGAAGTGTTAGAACATTCAAAGTGCGCGCTTTAATGCGTGAGCATCGCTCTCCTTATACACTAGGGAGATATCACCTTTCTTTTGTTTTTTTTCTGGTTCTGTTCGTGGGCTCTCATCGCCTCGTGGTAACGCAATTCTTCTTGTACAATTATTTTATTCATTCTAATTATATATATATACATTAACAGTAATTGTGATACGTGTTTTGTATTTATTCCTCTGCCTAACATAATCCACCAAAGACCCGTCAACATATATATATATATATATATATATATATATATATATAATTTTTTTTTATATAATTAAAATAAATTTATAAATATATAATATTAATATATGTTATTATATTAAATTATAAAAAAAATTTATTAGAGCAGCAACAGAATCTGAATGTATGTAGTAAACAAATAGTCGACTGGTTTCTGTCCAGTCGTTTTGGTTACCGCGTTGTTGTTTCGTTATTAATAAAAAATGGTTTATGCTCTGCAATAGGTTATGGCCCAGCTCCCTTGGAATAGTATATTTTAGGTAGTTAATTAAAGTCAATATCGCGAGTGAAGATAATAAGTGTAGTGTATGTGCGCGAAAATGAGTACCAGCAGTTATACACGAATAGAAATGTTAGAAAGGGATAATTATGAGACTTGGAAATTAGAAGCCGAAGCCCTTTTGGTGAAGAATGATGCATGGGGATATGTGAGTGGTGAGATACCGAAACCGGATTTGGCAGAAGGAGCTATAGTCACAAAGCAGTGGAAAATTGCTGACAAGAAAGCCAGGTCAGATCTAATACTATCTATCCACCCTCATGCATTAAAACAAATCAAGAATTGTACCACATCTCGAGATGTTTGGCTTAAATTAGAAAGTACCTATCAATCTAAGGGACCTGCTCGAAAAGCGAACCTTCTAAAACAACTCACTTTGCATAAAAAGCGTGAAGGTGAAGACACACGAGACCACATTTCTAAATTCTTTGATGTGGTCGACAAGCTACAAGAAATGGATGTAGACCTCAATAAGGATTTGTTAGCCATAATGTTATTGTATAGTCTCCCAGAGAAATTTGAATATTTCCTATGTGCAATCGAATCCAGAGATGAATTACCATCACCGGAAATATTAAAGATAAAGATAGTTGAAGAAAGTGATGCAGGCAATCAGAAATTAGAGGAAGAAGTCCCGAATGCAATGATGGCTGGAAGACAACCATTCAAAAATCACAAATTCCGGAACAATAGGCCCGACGAGCGTAGGGAAGAACATAAAGAAGAATTCAAATTCCGTTGCCATAAATGCAAAAAGGTGGGACACAAAGCTATAGACTGCAGACTAGAAGATGGGAAATACAAACCTTGGAAGTCGGGAAAGCAGACTCCCAAGGAATCTAGCTTACTAGTCACAGATAGAAAAGACTATGCTTTAAAGTCCGGACGCGACATAAGTACAAGCGATTGGTGCTTAGATAGTGGTTGTACATCGCATATTACGAAGAAAGAAGAAAGCCTAAAGAATCTGGAGTCATCTGAGTTCGAAGACTTGAATTTAGCGATTAACAATACATCAGCTAAAGTATTGGCGAAAGGGACAGCATCTATTATTACCTCAAACAAAGATGGCAGTCAGAAAATAAATTTATTAAATACCTTATATGTTCCAGGATTGCGCACAAATTTAACGTCTGTTTCAAAGATTACAGACAAGGGATATAATGTAACCTTCGGTAGAAACGGTGCTCTAGTCAAGGATAGAGCAGGAAGCATTTTAATGCGCGCTGACAGAATCGATGGTTTATATTACATTAGGCAAAACACACAATATGCAGGAAGAATGTCGAGTGAATCAGAAGAAAATTTAAAAACATGGCATGAGAGATACGGACACTTGAACGGAAGAGATCTGAAGAAAATGGTTGCTAATAAAGAGGTATGTGGCATCAGAATCAGACACCTTTCCCAAAAGAGTCCAGTCGCAAATCGGAACTGCTAGAATTAGTACACACAGACTTATGTGGACCGATGAGGACAGAGTCATTGAATGGGTCAAAATATTTCTTAATCTTCATAGAAGACAGAACGAGGTGGTGCGAAGTAAGATTCTTGAAGAGGAAAAGCGAAGCCCTCACTGAATTCAAAAAGTACAAGAGCATGGTTGAAAACTTCACTGGTAGGAAAATCAAATACATTCAGTCCGACAACGGAAAAGAATATTGCAATAAAGAATTTTACGACTATTTACAAAAATCTGGAATCCAAAGAAGATTGACAATCCCGCACACACCGCAACAAAATGGCACCGCGGAACGCATGAATAGAACACTTGTGGAAATGGCAAGATGTCTACTAATTCAATCGAAACTATCCCCATCGTTTTGGGCAGAAGCACTGCATACAGCTAATTACATCCGCAATAGATGCCCCGCAAACCACTTAAATGGGCAAACACCTTATAAACTTTGGACCGGTAAAAGGCCAAATGTGAAATATTTCCGAACATTCGGATGTAAAGGATATGCATTGGACCCAGATACAAACAAAGGAAAATTTTCTCCAAGATCCAGAGAGTGTATGTTCGTAGGTTATTCCTTGGAATCTAAAGGTTACCGAGTTTGGGTACCTAGTTAAAAGAAAATAATTGTATCCAGAGATATAAAATTCTTCGAAGAAATTGGTGCCGGAACAAAATATGAAGAATTCGTTAATGAAAATAGGATGATTAATGGAAACAAACTAAAGGAAAGAAAATATGACGAAATAGAGACAAAAACGATCAGAGACCTCGGAGAACAAAACTTATTACAAGAAGAAGAAGAAGATGATGATGAAGAATACGAAGAAGCTATGGAGTGGACTCACGAAGAACCACAAAATAATGAAAACAGTGAAACCTGCGAACAAAGGGAAGAAGATGGGTTAAATAACCAACATCAAGAGCAAGAACAGGTAATACAAAATCCAGAAGTACAGTTGCGAAGAACCGTGGGGAGACCAAAAATAATAAGGACGGGAAATCCAGGAAGACCCAAGAAACAGTATCACTATGAGGTAGCACAACAAGTCACTACAAAAGAAGAAGTGACAGAAGAACATGTGGATACAAGTGAAATTTCGGCTAAAAAGGCAATGGCCAGTAAAGATAGGGAAGAGTGGAAAGCAGCCATACGTAGTGAGATAATGTCTATGATCAAAATAATACGTGGGAAATCATAGATCGACCAAGGGACCGAAGCATCGTAAGCTGTCGTTTAATATTACGGAATAAATGTAAGGCTGACGGGACGCTGAATAGGAGGAAGGCGAGACTCGTAGCTCGAGGTTTTACACAAGTCCCGGGAATGGACTTTCATGAAACTTTTGCACCAGTAGCAAGATTGAGTTCCATAAGGACATTAATCGCTCTAGCAGTTGAGCGAGACATGCTGGTTGATCATCTTGATGTATCGACCGCTTTTCTGAATGGAGATATAGATGAAGAGATATACATGGAAATACCAGAAATGCTGGAAGAAACATTACAAGACATATGATCAGCAAAGGACAGTAAAATCAGTAAGGATCAGAAGATCAGAATTAACAAAATGTTGCAAGATATTAAAGGCGAGAATAAAGTCTGTTTACTAAAGAAGGCAATTTATGGTTTGAAACAATCAAGCAGACAATGGAATATTAGACTTGATGAGAAATTGCGTGAATTAGGATTGCAATCGATGAATCCTGACCCTTGTGTTTACTTCAAAATAATGAACGAAAATTTGCTTATCGTGGCGATTTATGTCGATGATATATTAATGATATGAAGAAATAGAGAACACATGGAAGAATTAAAACAAGGACTAATGTCAACGTTTGAAATGAAGGACTTAGGACCCATTCAGCATTGCTTAGGAATTAAGTTCACGCTGAGTAAGGGGAAGATGGCGATGACTCAGAAGACCTATATTGAAGACACATTGAGAAAATTTGGCATGAGAGATGCGAAACCGATTTCTACTCCTTGTGAATTAAATAAACGGGATATAAAGGAAGAAACCAATGAAGATGTATCGGGAGCCGAAATTAAAGGGTTGCCATATAGGGAACTGATAGGATCGTTGATGTACATAGCCATTGCCACGAGACCAGACATAGCTCACGTGGTGAGCTGGCTCAGTCAATTCAGCTCCAATTTTGATCAAAACCATTGGAAAGCTGCGAAAAGAGTTCTGCGATACTTGAGGGGAAGCCTGAATTATGGATTAGTGTTCACCAAAGCCAAAGAAGATTTAATGGGATATGTTGACGCGGATTGGGGAGCCTGCCCGGATGATAGAAGGTCATATACTGGTTACATCTTCAAATATGGTAATGCAGCTATAAGCTGGGAATCACGGAAGCAGCGAACAGTAGCCCTGTCTAGTACGGAGGCAGAGTACATGGCTCTGACAGAAGCGACGAAAGAAGCAATCATCCTCCAAAGTTTCCTGAAAGAATTAGGCGTTAGAGATGAGACACCATTGACACTGTGGAACGACAATCAAGGAGCACAAAAATTGGCCAAAAACGCCGTATTTCACAGGAGGACCAAGCATATCGACATAAGGCATCATTTCGTCCGCGATGCATTGAAAGAAAGATCTGTGGTATTTAAATATATGCCCACGCAGGAAATGATGGCCGATGTGCTGACGAAGGGACTACCACGTTCAAAACACTGTCGCGATTTACTGGGAGTCCAGTCAATCGAAGATTGAAGGTGAAGACTCGGTGGAGAGTAACAACATTTACGATTGAGGGGAAGTATTAGAGTAGCAACACAATCTGAATGTATGTAGTAAACAAATAGTCGACTGGTTTCTGTCCAGTCGTTTTGGTTACCGCGTTGTTGTTTCGTTATTAATAAAAAAAGGTTTATGCTCTGCAATAAATTTTAATATAAATTATTATATTATATATATATATATATATATATATATAGTGTTTAAGCCAGTTTAAATGTCGTGGCGCCCCTCGTTTCCGGCGGGCGGCAGAGGGTGCGTAGTCGCAGGGGGCTCTGTCTCCCAGAAGTGCGTTTCCGGGGGATAGAGCGAAATCTTGTTCTTCTTCTGCCAACTGTTAACAACGACGCACGTAAGAGTTTTTATCGCAAGCCACGAGGCTTCTCACATTCACATCGGAGACAATTTCTTCCACCACGGGAAGAGAATTGTACGCGGGCACGGGCCCAGTGAGTTTAATTACGGAATATTTCGATCTACGGAGATCGTTACGAACAGAGAGATCGTCGCGAATCACGGACGAGCGATATTCAGCCACCATCCTTTCTGATCCGACACCCGGCGCTCAAATAAATATTCGGTGTTCTCGGCCAAGATCGTAGGGGTCGCGAACATTTTGGTCCTTCGAGCCGGATCGCGCGGATTGCTGGGATCGATTGGATATCGCGAAATCTTTCACGAACGAAAGATAGCGTGGTTGCGAAAGGAACGTGACGAACACGTGGTCGCCGTTCAAACCGCAACGGAATTCCAAGACGGCCTCTCGAACCTGACCAACAAGGTCCGCGGTGTTACATCTCTCTTTTAAAGGAGATCGTAGTGCGGTGCACTTTAGACGAACATTGTGTCTGGACAAATCTATAGTGCAGTGTTCTTCAATTGGACCTACGAACAATATAAGTGCTACGAATTCGCAGGTGTGGTGCGACTGTGACGTCATCGTGTGCTTGCTTTCTTTGTCTCGAAGACCGTTAGAGCATTTAAAAACATTCGGTGTTCTTCGTTTCTTCGTGTCGCACGGTGATCTCTCTCACACTCACGAACGATCAGTGCTTTGTCTTACGCATCGCGCAGTGTTCTCTCTCGCAAGTACTCTAACGCTCGGTGTTCTCTGTTTATTCGTGTTACGCTGTGCTCTCACTTGCACACACTCACGAACAACTACCCTGTAGTCCAGCTTCAGCTCTGTGAGGCGAACGCATCACCATGGAAGGTCTAGCGCATCTCATCGCGAGCCAACAGCCCATCTTTGACCAACTTGACCGAGCTCTGTCTAACTTCAAGAAGATCGGCAGCGCGAACTACACCATCGCCAAGGTCCAGAATCGCTTGTCTGCGCTCGAGAAGCTATGGGAACGGTGCCAGGCCAACGAGATCTTGATTCACCAAGCTGCCGCCAACGAGGACATGAAGAAGATCGACTACTTCACGAAGGCGAAGTTCCAGACTGCCGAGGACGTCATGCTTCAGGCCTCCGACTATATGTCTGAAGTCCTCCATCAGATAAGTACATCGGTTTCTTCGGTTCCTCCCGCGGCGAACAGTTCTACGACTCAATCTCCGCCAGTCACGACTCACTCTTCTTTGTTACCGCGAATAGAGCTTCCGAAGTTTTCTGGAAATCGGTTAGAGTGGGAGAATTTCCCGGACTTATTCGAATCGCTCGTAAAGAACAATCCTGCCTTATCGACGGTCGAAAGGCTGCATCACTTAAAGATCAGCTTAACGGGTGAAGCGGAGCGTCTGTTAAGCAACGTTAGAGTCACGGACGCGAATTTCGAACATGCTTGGAAGAAGTTGACGGACGAGTATGAAAACACGCGACTGTTGATTAACTCACATTTGCAAGCTATTTTTGATATCCCGACGATGAAGCTGGAGTCGCCTGCTTCACTTCGATCACTTCGCGATACCACTAATGCATCACTTGCCGCTCTGCGCAATTTGAATCGCCCAGTTACTGAATGGGACGATATCCTCGTTTTCATCCTCGTCAAGAAGCTCGCTCCTCGCACGCGACAAGATTGGCGTATGCTCCTCGGGGATTCATATGATCCGCCCACTCTTACTAGCTTTTTAGATTTTCTTGCAAAGCGTATTAGGGGACTCGACGAGGACTTTACCTCTAGCGACGTTACCAACGTACCGGCACCGTGCGCCTCTCGTCCCGCGAAAGTTCACGCAACTAATACGCAGAGTAAAGCGACCTCAAAATGTTTTTTATGTTCCAATGGTCACCCGCTGTATAAATGTGCACAGTACCACAATCTAAGCATCGATCAACGGTACTCATTGATTAAGAACGTTAAATGTTGTGTGAACTGTCTGCGAAAAGGACACAGCTCGAGCGCGTGTCCGAGCAAGTCCACGTGCATCAAATGTGGTCGTCCACATCATACCTCTCTCCACCGGGAGACGAGTGCTTCAGCCGTCAATGCGGCTCAAACATTAACTGTTTCCGACGGCGGTATCGACGCCAGTACGAGCCATAACGGCAATCGAGAACCGACGTCTTCCGTCCATGCCATTCAGCGCGTGCCAATAGTGCCTCATACGGTTCTTCTTGCAACCGCTCAAGTGACTCTTCGGACTGCTGAAGGTAGGACCTTTCAAGTGCGTGCCCTCCTCGATCAGGGGGCCACTCACAGCTTTGTTTCGGAAACTCTTGCACAATCGTTGCGAACACGACGGCATAAAACTCATCTGCCAGTTACGGCCTTCGGAGATTCTTGCCGTGGTGTTTCGAAATTTGTTCTACATCTCGTTGTAGAGCCTTGTCAGGGAAGCGGTCCTTCTTTACCGCTGGACGCGTACGTTTACCAAAATATTACCTCGTACCGAGCGTACCGAGCTCAATCTCAAACCAGTTGGGATCACTTACAGGGTCTGACTCTCGCAGATCCCAATCCAAATGAGTCTACTCCGATTCATTTGCTCATTGGCGCGGATCTCTATGGCGCTATCCTACGCAATGGCTTGCGTCATGGCCCATTGGGCAGTCCTACTGCTCAATTAACCATTTTCGGATGGATACTTTCCGGTCCCGATAAGGTTATTCATTCAGCCACTCTGGCTCACCATGCCAAGGTTAATCTTCTCTCCGCTGACCTCAACTCGCTCCTTTCGCGGTTCTGGGAGACGGAAGAAGAATTCACAGAACCTCATCTCACTGACGATGAACAAACGTGCGAAGAGCACTTTCAAAAGACGCATTATAGGGATGAGCATGGACGGTAGGTCGTTCGTCTTCCATTCAAGGAGGATCCTCCACCGTTAGGGTGTTCAATCGCTATCGCGTCCCGTTTGTACTCCAAATTACAATCGCGTTTGGACAAGAATTCGGACCTTTCCGACGCTTACCATTCCTTTCTTCAGGAATACGAGCACTTAGGGCACATGGAAATCGTCCCTCCTAACGAACTTTCATCGCAACACACCTTCTATCTTCCGCATCATCCAGTTTTACGGAACGATAGTCTCACCACTAAACTGAGAGTTGTGTTCAACGCCTCTTGTCACACCTCTAACGGGTTTTCTCTCAATGACTACCTACGGACTGGACCGAAGCTACAAACTGATTTGCCTTCTATAATAATGAGATGGCGTCAATATCGTATCGTGCTCATGGCAGATATCGCCAAGATGTTTCGCCAAATTCTCGTACATCCGCGTGACAGAGACTTTCTACGGATACTATGGCAACCACCTCTTTCTTTCCACACAAGCACGTATCGGCTATGAACCGTTACTTACGGAACTGCTTCTGCTCCCTATTTGGCGATCAGAGTTCTTCACCAACTTGCGGAGGACGAGGGCGACAAATTTCCTCTCGCCAAATCGATCCTCAAGGAACACATTTACGTGGACGATGTACTCTTCGGAGCGGAAGATGCGAGCTCTGCTCTCGACATCAAGAGACAGCTTACTGCGCTTCTCTCTGCAGGAGGCTTCCAATTACACAAATGGGCATCTAATGTTCCCGCTTTGTTGGACAATCTTTCCTCGGGAGACGATGATCTTGCTGCGGATCGCCACCTTAAGGAGGATGAAAGTATAAAGGTTCTCGGCGTTTACTGGGCGCCACAAAGTGACTCTTTTGCCTTTCGTACACATCTGCCAGGGAACTCCGGTTCCACCAAACGTGCGGTTCTTTCCACCATCGCCAGGTTCTTTGACCCGCTCGGGTGGGCTACCCCGTGGTGATTGTCGCAAAAATACTCCTTCAAGAGTTATGGCTTTGTAAGTGCGATTGGGATGATCAGCTTCCCTCCGCTATTCTTCATTCGTGCAAGTCCTATTGCCAGTCTCTTCCTCTCATTGAATCTATTCGCATACCACGTTGGACCAGACGGTCTACGTCTAACCTAGCTTGCGAATTGCATGGATTTTCAGATGCTTCAAACAGAGCTTACGCTGCTGTGGTGTACCTTCGGGTTTTGCACTCTCTTGATGAGGTCACTGTGACACTTATTGAGGCTCGATCCAAGGTGACGCCCATCAAGACGGTTTCTCTTCCTCGTCTGGAGTTAAACGGTGGTGCTCTACTGTCCAAACTCGTTCAGTTTGTTCAGACAACATTAAAGCTCTCACACGTGCCAGTGTATTGCTGGACGGATTCAACCGTCGTCCTCGGTTTGTTGAAAAAACATCCCTCTACCTGGAACACGTGTGTCGCGAATCGAACTGCTAAAATTCAAACGAGGTTACCCGCTGCCGTTTGGAACCATGTTCCAACGCATGCAAACCCCGCGGATTGTGCATCACGTGGCATTTCGCCAGCAGAACTCGAGAGTCATAAACTTTGGTGGCATGGGCCAACGTGGCTCAGTCAAAACTCACGCTTCTGGCCACCACAGGAACACGAGCCGAGTTCGATCAATCCTGATCACGAAGCGCTCATTCGCTCCGAACAATCTAAGGCTACGGTTCACTCCATCCAGACCATACCGGAGTCTAGTTATCTGGACGAGCTTATGCATCGCTTCTCTTCATGGCCGAAATTATTACGCGTAACGGCTTATGTGTTTCGCTTCACTTCAAACTTGAAGTTAACTCGGAAGCATCAGTCGCCAAACACGACGCCTCTGACGGCGAAGGAAATTCAGCAGTCGCGGCAGTTCTGGTGTCGATACTCGCAGACGGTCAGTTTTCCGTCGGAATTAGAGTTATTAAAGAACAATACCGCCGTCTCTCAACGGAGCTCGTTGGTAACGCTCCATCCGTTTCTCGACTCAACCGGACTAATTCGGCTTTGCGGGCGGCTGAGGCACTCGCAATTACCTTACGACGAACAGCATCCGGTTATTTTGTCGAACGGTAGAATAAGTGACCTTATTATAGAAGATGCTCACCGAAGAGCTCTTCATGGGGGTCCGCAATTGACCCTTCGGATTCTGCGTCAGAACTACTGGATATTACGAGCCCGAAACCTCGTGCGTTCCAAAATCCACAAATGTATTCCGTGTATACGCCATCGGGCGAATACCCCGACGCAGCTCATGGGGGATTTACCTTCCGCTAGGGTAACTCCCTCTCGTCCGTTCTTGCATTCCGGCGTCGACTTCGCGGGGCCAGTCAACATTATACCGATTGCTGGCCGCGGACAACGATCGTACAAAGCATACGTTGCTGTTTTCGTCTGTCTATCGACGCGCGCAATCCATCTAGAACTGGTGAACAGTCTCTCTTCCACCGTTTTCCTTGCTGCCTTTAAACGTTTCGTATCTCGGCGCGGTATCCCGAGCGATATTTACAGCGATAATGGCACTAACTTCTTGGGAGCGGAAAAGGAACTGTCCACCATGTTCCGTAACTTATCTAAAGACGTCGATCAGTCTGCTCGGTTAGCCTCCGACGGCTCTACTTGGCATTTCATACCCCCCTCCGCCCCTCACTTCGGAGGGCTCTGGGAGGCGGGAGTCAAGAGTATGAAGCATCACCTCCGACGAATCGTGGGGGATCATACTCTCTCAATCGAGGAGTTCACGACGCTTATCGCGCAGATTGAGGCTTGTTTGAACTCGCGCCCGATCGCAGCGATGACCAGCGACGCGAGTGATTGCGCCGTGCTCACTCCCGGTCATTTTATAATCGGCGGGCCTTTAACCACGGTGCCGGACGAGTCGGTCCTAAATCTGGACGAGAACCGATTGTCTCGTTATCAGCGCGTGCGTGCGATGCTCGAACATTTCTGGCGAAATTGGTCTCGGGACTACTTA
Source organism: Nysson spinosus (assembly GCA_910591585.2). Lineage (NCBI taxonomy): Eukaryota > Metazoa > Arthropoda > Insecta > Hymenoptera > Crabronidae > Nysson > Nysson spinosus. The sequence goes on along the minus strand of CAJUYC020000070.1, from coordinate 2,104,371 downwards.
CATACTCTGCAACAGCGGTACAAATGGTCCAAAACCATGCCGAACATCCAGGAGGGTACACTTGTTCTACTAAAAAACAACTTGCTGCCTCCCTGTAAATGGGACTTGGCCATTGTAGAAAAATCCTTCCCAGGGAGTGACGATCGCACTCGAGTAGTTCAACTTCGGACTGCTCGATCGAAGTTCAAGAGGCCAATTTCCCAGATTTGTCCGCTACCGATCGATGTCTGTCTACGTTACGCCGTTCCATGTTACTATTTGTACTATGTGCTCCGTTCTTATATATTATGCGTCTTGCGCCTCTCGTAAGTTAAGTTTATGTACGTACCATGCGTCCTGTCATGTAACATTATTCTTGTGAATATTTCACCGAATTTTGTTTCTAAATTAGATGTCGTACCTACCGGATACGAGGCGGGCGGTATGTTTAAGCCAGTTTAAATGTCGTGGCGCCCCTCGTTTCCGGCGGGCGGCAGAGGGTGCGTAGTCGCAGGGGGCTCTGTCTCCCCGAAGTGCGTTTCCGGGGGATAGAGCGAAATCTCGTTCTTCTTCTGCCGACTGTTAACAACGACGCACGTAAGAGTTTTTATCGCAAGCCACGAGGCTTCTCACATTCATATCGGAGAGAATTTCTTCCACCACGGGAAGAGAATTGTACGCGGGCACGGGCCCAGTGAGTTTAATTACGGAATATTTCGATCTACGGAGATCGTTACGAACAGAGAGATCGTCGCGAATCACGGACGAGCGATATTCAGCCACCATCCTTTCTGATCCGACACCCGGCGCTCAAATAAATATTCGGTGTTCTCGGCCAAGATCGAAGGGGTCGCGAACATATAGTATAGTTTATATTTATGATTTAATAATTTATATATATATATTAATATTATATAAATTATATTTATTAATATATATTATTAATAATATAAGAGTATAAATATATTACCGATAATATATATATTAATTATATTAAATATATTGTTGCGGCGCGTGCGGGGCATATCGGTACACGGAGGAGATGATTATAATTAACAGAGCGTTTATTGGTATTTTATGAATCAGAGCGTCGAGCGCGCGTCCGGTCGCTCTCGCTGTCGGATTACAATTCAACTCTTTTTCGACTGTTTATAAATTACTAGGCGCCCTTGACGACCCTCGTCGTCAAGGGGTTACAACGTAAGGGGTGGTCGTAACAATATATATTGTTACGTGCGTAAGGAATTATTTCGTGGGCCGAGCGGTCAGCCGTTCCGCATGTAACGCTTGAATAAATTTAATTTAGGATGGGTCGTATCATCTGAGATTCCATACGGAATCCGCGCATAGGTCAGGAATGAAATAGGTGTTAACGCAGAATAGAGGATAAATACCTTATTGGCCTGTTCTATTGATTCTTTACATTATACAAAAACAATTACACGGAATGGTTCAGAAATATCGGAGTCCAGAATGGATGACAATTTTACAATACGTATTTTAGTTGGAGTCTTAGATTGGTAAATTCCTAACGTGTTAAGTTTACGAATGGGCCCAAGGGAAATTCCCAAAAGCATATAAACATATGTTTGGGTCCTCGTATCGCAATGATAACATAAGTATGGAAAACTCACCAATGAATACTATCTTGGAAGTGTTACGTGCGTAAGGAATTATTTCGTGGGCCGAGCGGTTAGCCGTTCCGCATGTAACGCTTGAATAAATTTAATTTAGGATGGGTTGTATCATCTAAGATTCCATACGGAATCCGCGCATAGGTCAGGAATGAAATAGGTGTTAACGCAGAATAGAGGATAAATGCCTTATTGGCCTGTTCTATTGATTCTTCACATTATACAAAAACAGTTACACGGAATGGTTCAGAAGTATCGGAGTCCAGAATGGATGACAATTTTACAATACGTATTTTAGTTGGAGTCTTAGATTGGTAAATTCCTAACGTGCTAAGTTTACGAATGGGCCCAAGGGAAATTCCGACAAGCATATAAACATATGTTTGGGTCCTCGTATCGCGATGCTAACATAAGTATGGAAAACTCACCAATGAATACTATCTTGGAAGCAATGTTTTCGCTAGCTCTGATGCTGAGGGAGCCCGAAGATGAAGGAATGGCTGATGAACTTTTCACTTATATTTTCACTATACTATAAATACGATAAATACTATAAATACTATAAAGAAGAATTTAATATATGAGTATGGAGATTGGTTTCGATCTCAAGATTGATTTTAGATTTGGATAATTTCTTGTTTACTGAGTCCTTCGGTAACTATGAAGTAATTTCACTAGTTTAACACGAACTCTGGCTCAAAATAGTAACAAGGGCAAAACGCCACGCACCTCGCGATTTGACTAACGATTGCAACTCGCGGTGATTTCCTGCTCCTTTTTGTTGATTTTGGAACTGCTAAGGGGGGGAATTCCAAGAGCTGTGCTCATTCTTCCCACTTAGAAAATCACCCGTTTCCTGTCCAACGAATTCCGCCAAAGTTCATCAACCCGCCCTCATCCACAGCCTCTCGCTATTGGAATTTTGCTTATTAGCGAAACGTGGCCGCTGTTCGGAGAATATTCGCGGTTGCTTAAATTCAGTTTTTGCAGACTAATGGTTCATCGATACCGTGTCGTAAGATCGGGCACGTGTGATGCCTACTCAGGAATTTTAACTTCCTTTTTCTTTTTTTATATTTAATTTTTTATATGTGTTTGGCACGTAACACCCCTCCCCCCTTAGAATCATCATCGTCCTCGATGATGTTTAACCGTGGGTTAAGTTCGAGAGATGTTCGTATGTATACAATTTTTCGCAATTATTGAACAGGTGGTTCTACATAAAATGGTTGAACTTATATGAAATATAAATTATTGCTTATGATTGATTGCTCGTGCATGATTCGCTTAACTAAATTATGAGAAAAATATGGATTTCGCAAAGTACTATTAGAAAAATGTACAGATGATCTAATATAAAATATTTAATTTATCGCGTTTAAACGAAAGAATCGTGAGAATACGCTAACCATTCAGCATCCCTCCGAGGATGACCGTTGTTGTAATAACAGAGGCTTCAGCAAGGCAGAGACACGTACGTCATGTAGTGGATGCTCTCCAGCTCGTCATCCTGGCTTCTTAACATCTTATTGTCGAAGGGTGCCGCAGAGTCGAAAGATTTCCGAGTCCACGAAGAACTTCGGTTCTGATAGTTGTTCCGTGATTTATGTTGATGATGACAAGTTATAATGATTGTCTAGGACCATTTTCCGTAGAGTAGGTCCAAATCGAACTACTGCCTAGTAGTAAAGGTTGGATGTTGTACTTCCATAAGGCTATTGGTTAACCGACAATGTCAGTTGAGTTTCCCTGGAGAAGGTTGTTGACACTCCGGGAACGCCAAGCTCTGCTCACTTGCTCAGTGTCTCCTTTTGTCTTTCGCTTTTTGCGTACCAATGATATCACACAGAATGATAGTGCTCCGGCCTCCTCGGTGGTGCTGAAGGTAACATACGCTACGTTCCTTCCGCTCCTCCTGGATCTATTCATGGTATTTTCGACAGAGTCCATTTTCTCGGTCATGTAAATATTAATCAAACAAGAGTAAAATAATAAAAGATAATAAACAATAAATAAATGCATGCAACAAGTTTTCAACCAAAACAATAGAAGAAAATTAATATAAAATAATTAAGTGTAACATTCTGAGTTTTTGTAATCGACAATCCCGATTTCTTGATGTTGTTGATTGTGAGTCTTCCTCTAGTGCTGTTGTTTGGATGGTTGTCTTCCTTGTTCCTCTTCTTCTTAATTAGTGGCCAAAATATTATGTGCATGATGATACTTCGGTTGCAGAATAGTATTGCTCCAGTTGAAGAAATTGGTTGTGATGTAACTTCTCCGTTGTGATGATTGTTTTGCCAATTGGTCCAATTTGCAATCGAATTCATACAGTGGATTGAATTCAGTGGAGATACTATTAATGTGTCTCCCAAATTATTTGGATTTCCTTTTGATATATGATTTGTGATTAATAAAAACAGAATTTATGTGCTGGTGTACTTGTTTTGAGTCGTTTGTGATTCCTTAAAGTAAATTTCCGAGCAAGTATCGATTTAAGTGATTCGATATAACTCATCCTGATCTTTTAAATTTAGTATTATCTAAACAAAACTATTGCAATTATTCTTATCCTGAAAATACATGGGTATATATGATTCATTTTCTTTTTATATATTTTTTTCAAAATATAATCCCGGACTGTTCTTCAGCTCAGTAATTTGATATTTGTCCTCCGAATTTACCGCTGCTACTAGCCCCAGTAATAGGATGAGCATCGCCGAGTCCATTGCCATTCATTATCAAATATCAGGCATCAATGATTAGTATTTTATGAATTTGGAAATTACTGTGCAGCCAATTCTACTTTATCTGCGTGTTTGATGAATCCTTTACCATTACCATCTTCCAAAACAATATTATTTTTCTCCAAAACTCCAACTATTTTATAGGGACCATGATATCGAGTACTGAACTTTCCTTTCCTGGGTTCTACTAGAACACGAGCCATATCTCCTACTTTTCCTGGGAATGGTCGTGCCTTTTCATCATAATATCCTTTAGACTTATGTTTAGCAGAAATTAGATTTTGTCCGGCTAATATTTGTGATTCGGAAAGTCGAATTATCAATTCACGAAGATATGAATTATACGTTAGCATATCATCATCTTCGGGAAATGAACTAGGGTAACGAGCTAATTTTCCAAAAACTAATTCATATGGAGTGAAGTTAGTGGCTTCGTGTACTGAGGTGTTGTATGAGAACATGGCAAACGGAACTAACTTATCCCAATCATCGAAATCATTTATATAATGTTTTATATAGTCCGTTAATACTATATGGCTCCTTTCTAAAGCACCGTTTGTCTGTGGTCTGTAACCAGACGTTGTTACGTGATGAATTTTGAAGATTTTTGTTAATTCCTTTAGAATCTTGTTTATAAAACTTGTTCCTCTGTCGGTTAATATAATACGCGGAGCTCCAAATTGTAAGATTAAATATGTTACTATCGCGTGAGCAATTGTTTCAGCTTTTATATCCGGTACGGGAACGGCGATGCAATATTTTGTCAAATTATCTTGCATAGTCAATATGTGCCGATTGCCATCAGGGGTTGTAGGTAGGGGTCCCACAGTATCTAATGATACTTTAGCAAACGGTTCTATAGGGGTATCTGTGATTATCATTGGTTCACGCGTTTTTGTTCTGACTAATTTATTTTCTTGACAGCTATGGCAAGTTCTAATGAAATTTTGAATATCATTCCTCATTCCTGGCCAATAGAATCTTTCGCGAATCCTACGATACGTTTTAGTTACTCCTTTGTGACCGCCGACTATGCCTTCATGTAATTCTGAAATTATATTATGACGAAGTTCTTCGGGAGGAATTTGAATTTTCCCAAGGCAAATTGTAATTTCGATGTCGATTTCCTCGAAGATTTCTGTTAGGATTTCCTTTAGTGATTCGAGAGTAAGTGAATCGGTATAATCACCGGATTTTGAAATTCGAAAGGAATTAATATCGGAATTTGGAAGAATTAATTTTAAGTTCCTAAGCCCGGTTTTTATTTTCGCGACGGAGGTCTCGTCAAAATGATGTTTCTGCACAACGATGCTAAATATTTTGTACTTTCCCTGTCTAGTGATTAGTACTTGACCATCCTTTGGTTTAATTTCTCTGAAATTTTCAACGCTGATAGCGCCTATATCTGTTAGCAATTTTCCTACGGATGTTGTCAATTCGCAATCAGCAGAAATAAAGTGAACATAATTATCATGTGAGTAGGTCAAATTTTCTCGGCTAATATTAATTAATTTCTTTGAAGAGCGCTGTGGTTTCCTAGAAAGATTTACGGGAGAGCTAGGTGTGATATCCGGGGGAATTCCCTGAGTCAGCTGGATGCCAGTGCAGTACGTCTCGTTACCTGATACCGTCCTTGGAATTATTCGCCTTGGTATACCAACAGATTTTGATTTAGTTTCACTGAAGTGTCCTGGTAGAAGTGCATTCTGTCTCGTATTGATTGGTGAAGCTGGAAAAGGAGTTGACAATGCCAATGGTTTAGAATGTGGAATAGGAGTAGGTAATGTGGATCTATGGGGTTGCCAATGAATTTTGGTCTGCTCGGATGTTTCCAATGTACAGTCAGGTTTTGATTTATCATGTCCTTCTGTTCCATATTGTTTAAGTAATTTTTCTATTCTACTATTTAACTCTACGTCGTCTAGTTCGTCAGTGTCCGAAGTATTACCTGATGATTCTTCCATAATTTCGCTGTGTTCTTTAAGAGATTCGTCAAAACGTTTGAAAGAATCATGTAATTCCTGTTTGTTTATAGACAGTCTTCGTTCGTCATATAGAAAAACATCATCGTCACTGTCCTCTGCTGGTGGTTGTAATTCTAGTAGTATGGTGTCAGCGTTTATTGTTGTCTCGTCTACTGTTTCAGTGTGAACGTCCTCGGCAATTGGTTCCAATACTTTCCCTTTCGGATGCTTTGAAGTAATTTTCTTATGTAAATCCAGGGTTGGCATTACACTTTTCCTTTTTCGTAATATCGGTGGTTCTGATAACTCATCATGCGAATTATCGGAATCTACGTCTGGCGTATCTGCTGACGATGGAACTGTAGGTCGTGGTGGAATGTAAGCGTTGGGTTTTAATTGATTTCGGGTCCTAGTTGCTATTGCACTAGTATTTAAAGGATTCGAAATTTTTGGTTTATTTTTCGATCCAAAGGGTCTTCCTGGTTTCCTGGGTACTTCCGAAACTGATTTGGATATTGGTCTAGATGTGGTTGCTGCTGAGCTAAATTTAGATTTTGCTGGTTGTTCTTGAATAGGTAAAATTTTTGATGATTCAAGTTCACTGTCAGAGTCGGTACTGCTAGTATCTGAGAGATTAAATTTAACGACAGGATTTCTGGATAACGCGTCTGCACTTGTGTTTAATTTTCCTGCTTTATGAACGAAATTATAGTCGTAGTCACGCAATTTCAATCTCCATCGAATTAAACGTTGCCCTGGATCCTTTATGGAGTCTATCCATTTCAGGGGCTCGTGATCGCCAACTAACGCGAATTTCCTACCGTAAAGATACGGCCTAAAATGCAAAATTGCGTATAATACTGCCAAACATTCTTTTTCGGTGGTGAAATAATTTTTCTCAGGGTTTGTTAAAGTTCTAGAAAGATAAGCTATTGGTAAATCGTTTCCATCAACCTCCTGACCAAGTATTGCTCCTATCGCAAAATCTGAGGCGTCTGTTGTTAAAGTGAAAGGCTTATCAAAATTTGGATATTGAAGAATTGGACCTTTACAGAGCGCTTTTCGTAATTCCTGGAAGCTACGTTTTTGTTCCTTTCCCCAAACGAAGGTCGCGTTCTTTTTTAACAATTCTGTTAATGGTTTGGATTTTGCTGCAAAATCTTTAATAAATCTGCGATAATAACCTGCTAAACCTAAAAATTGTCTGACATTCTTTGCTGTTTTTGGTCGAGGAAAGTTTTTTATTGATATAATCTTTTTTGGATCTGGTCTTACACCCTTTTGACTAATTATATGTCCTAGGTATGCTACTTCAGTTTTCAAAAATTCACATTTATCGGGTTGTAATGTCAATTTAACCTTTTTCTTTCCGTGTTCTTCAAGAGTTTTTGCGTACACTACAATGTCATCGAGATAAACGAAAACTTCCGTTCCCTGCAAACCACGTAACGTTTGATCCATAAGCCGTTGAAAGGTGGCAGGTGCATTTTTCAAACCTTCGGGCATACGGATATACTCGTAGTGCCCATTAGGAGTTGTAAAGGCTGTTTTAGCCCTATCCTTTGGATCCATCTCTATTTGTTGGAATCCACTGGCGAGATCGATGATCGAGAAATATCTAGCTTGGCCTAATTGATCCAGAATATCGGTTATATTTGGTAACGGATATGCATCTCCTATCGTTTTTTCGTTAAGTTTGCGAAAATCAATTACCATTCTCCACCTGGGTCTTCCTTGAGAATCAGGTTTCTTAGGGACGATCCAGAGAGGTGAATTATAAGGCGAATTTGATGGTTTAATTATCCTATTGTATTTCTTCCTTGTGAACCGGTGGAAAGCGATACTGTCTAGTATTAATCGGTAAATCATCTGATGTCGGAATTGTATGTTTTATTAACGGGGTGAAAGGTAATTGGTCTCCTGGCAAATAAAAGCGATTTGGGTATTCTTCTATAATTTCGATTATATGGTCTCGTTCCTCGTCATTTAGGTGATCTAAACGCAAACGTTTTAGAATTTCGAAAAACCTATCGTGAACTATGGGCAAATTTTGAACTTCTGAGTCTGAATCGAAATATTCTTCTTCGGGAAAATCATAGTATTCAAAGGGAATTACTTCTTGTGGAGTAACCTCGACTTGTATGTCTTCTTCCAACGTATTAATTGCTAATACGTGGCAGACACCATCCCGTACGCTAACAGCTGCTTCGCCTATGTATAAGCCTTCTACTGATTCTAACTTTGGCAAGTATCCTTCTTTTATTTCTGAATTAACCACGTCTATAGCTATCGGTTGACGAGTGCGAGCTTTAATCGTAAGAATTTGCGAACGAGGACTACGTTTAGATTTCTGATTTGGTTCTTCCCCAATGAACCTAAAAGGTCTGATGGGTTCAGTTTTTGTGACCAAGGTATTATGAGCGAACGAGATTTCCGCCTGCTCTGGACGTAAGTAATCTTTGCCTAAAATTCCATCATTATGCAAGGGAAACGATGATCTAACGACGTGAAATTTAACCGGTTGTTCTAAAAGTGTAACGGTAGTTGTTCCTAAAGTTCTCAATTTTTCCGGGGTAATTCCAGTTATAGAGACTGATTCCTGAATGTCTACTTCGACGTCTTCGTGCAAAGCATTTAATTTTATCAGATTTATATCTGCGCCGGTATCGACCAAAAATAAACCAGATTTATTGCGTAATTCTTCCGCAGACATTTTAATTAATGGTGATTCTTGCTGTCGTGTATAGGAATAGACGATTGCTCTGCTTCCAAAAATTTTACTCTTCGACGCTCCTGATTCGAGTAACTCGCCGTCGCGCCGGCACGACGAGTTGTGCGGGAGTTTAAATTTTCACTGTTCCTTCTCGGCGAATTCGAGTTAAAATGATCAAATGTTGGGATAGGGGAAGAAGATCTGGAATTTTGGTTAGTGGGTGTGTTGGATCTTGAAGGTTCAATGCTTCGCGAAGGAACTGGGGTTGGAGAATTTGCTCTGGTTAGAGTATGATTAGTCAAGTTTGGATTCATATGGAAAGATTGAGGGTGATCGTATATTGGACTGTAAGGCGGATATGGCATTGGTGGATAAAAATACGGTGGATAGTATGGATAAGGATGCGGTGGCAACGGATAATGGTGATGCTTGTAAGGAAGAGGTGATGTAGGACGTGCAGATTTTAGAATGGTAATCGGTGAATTTACGCGATTATAGTTCGGATTTCTCATGGGACTGGGACTCCTCGAATCTTGCTCTCGCAAGGGTTGGGAGCGGTTTGTGTAGGTAGTAGGTAAGTCACGAGAATCTGGATTCGGAACTGAATGTTGTGATAACATTAACCGCGAAGGTTCACCACCGGGGATTATTCCTGATTTCATTCGGGTTTCTATTCGGGCAGCAATTTTTACAGCGTCCTGTATTTTCTTTGGTTCACGCGAATCAACCGCGATAGCAATTTCGTCGGGTAATCCTCGAATAAAAGCCTCTAAAGCACATTCTTCTACGGGAGCCATCATTTGATTAGTGCGTTCTCCATATTTATCTTCTAAAGCGACTCGAGCACCGCTGATTAGGATATTTAAACGATCTGCAAAGTCACTGACCGCTTCTCCGCGTCTCATTCGGATATTTTCTATTTCGTGATGATAGTATGGATATGTTTTACCCGGCGCAAATCTTTCCTTGAAATGTTTTATGAGATCATCTAATTTTTGAAAATTTTTACCCCAAATACTATCTCTCGCTGTTCCCTGCAATTTTCCTAATATTGCCCTTACATATGAAGTTTCCAGTGCTGGTGGCACATAGATTGCACCATTTTGAACGTCACCTAAGAAATTTTTAAGGGGTATGTTTTTCCCGTCAAAGAAAGGAATGTTTAGTGTACTGTGTTGAATTGTGAAGCATTCAGCCATAGAAGCCATCATCAAATTAGTAACGTGTAATTCGTCCAATGAAACATTTGCAGAAACTTGTGCTGCTGCATTACGAGAGGAATTTGTGGCCATTTTGATAAATTAAGTGAAGGAAAATTCAGCAATCGCTATCGTGTAATTATAATTGATGTTGATTATTTGAACCATCTATGCAACAGTGTGCGAATCTCGAAATCTATACGATCCTTTAATTATTCTGCACTAACACATGCGCTAATTGACAATACTTATCCCACTTCTGACACCAATTCAGCCTGTTACGTGCGTAAGGAATTATTTCGTGGGCCGAGCGGTTAGCCGTTCCGCATGTAACGCTTGAATAAATTTAATTTAGGATGGGTTGTATCATCTAAGATTCCATACGGAATCCGCGCATAGGTCAGGAATGAAATAGGTGTTAACGCAGAATAGAGGATAAATGCCTTATTGGCCTGTTCTATTGATTCTTCACATTATACAAAAACAATTACACGGAATGGTTCAGAAGTATCGGAGTCCAGAATGGATGACAATTTTACAATACGTATTTTAGTTGGAGTCTTAGATTGGTAAATTCCTAACGTGCTAAGTTTACGAATGGGCCCAAGGGAAATTCCGACAAGCATATAAACATATGTTTGGGTCCTCGTATCGCGATGCTAACATAAGTATGGAAAACTCACCAATGAATACTATCTTGGAAGCAATGTTTTCGCTAGCTCTGATGCTGAGGGAGCCCGAAGATGAAGGAATGGCTGATGAACTTTTCACTTATATTTTCACTATACTATAAATACGATAAATACTATAAATACTATAAAGAAGAATTTAATATATGAGTATGGAGATTGGTTTCGATCTCAAGATTGATTTTAGATTTGGATAATTTCTTGTTTACTGAGTCCTTCGGTAACTATGAAGTAATTTCACTAGTTTAACACGAACTCTGGCTCAAAATAGTAACAAGGGCAAAACGCCACGCACCTCGCGATTTGACTAACGATTGCAACTCGCGGTGATTTCCTGCTCCTTTTTGTTGATTTTGGAACTGCTAAGGGGGGGAATTCCAAGAGCTGTGCTCATTCTTCCCACTTAGAAAATCACCCGTTTCCTGTCCAACGAATTCAGCCAAAGTTCATCAACCCGCCCTCATCCACAGCCTCTCGCTATTGGAATTTTGCTTATTAGCGAAACGTGGCCGCTGTTCGGAGAATATTCGCGGTTGCTTAAATTCAGTTTTTGCAGACTAATGGTTCATCGATACCGTGTCGTAAGATCGGGCACGTGTGATGCCTACTCAGGAATTTTAACTTCCTTTTTCTTTTTTTATATTTAATTTTTTATATGTTTGGCACGTAACAGAAGCAATGTTTTTCGTTAGCTCTGATGTGAATTGTCCCAGATGCTGGTGGAGCCCGAAGATGAAGGAATGGCTAATGAACTTTTCACGGCACTTATATGAGTTAACGCAATTCTATTTTCACTATACTATAAATACTATAAATACTATAAAGAAGAATTTAATATATTAGAATGGAGATTGGAATCTTAAGATTGATTTTAAATTTGAATAATTTCTTGTTAGCTGAGTCCTTCGGTAATTATGGAAGTAACTTCACTAATTTAACCCGAACTCTGGCTCAAAATAGCAACAAGGGCAAAACGCCACGCACCTCGCGATTTGACTAACGATTGCAACTCGTGGCAGTTTCTCTGCCTCTTTTGTAGATTTTGGGGACCGCTAAGGGGAAGTTCCAAGAGCCATGCTATTTCCCATCCATAGCCTCCCGCTATTGCAATTTTGCTTATTAGCAAAACGTGACCACCATTCGAAGAATATTCGCGGTCGAGGAATTTGCTTCGATATGATTTTTCGGCTCGCATAGCATGATCGACGTTCGACGCCACGGCACGTGCCGTGTTTAGGTTTGCGAATTTTAATTTAACATCCGGTACGTAACACCCCTCCCCCCTTACTGATAATCGCCCTCGATGATGCTTTGCGGCTTGACCGTAGGTGGAATTAGAGAGATGGTCGCATATAAAAATTTTCGCAATTCTTGAACAGGTAATGTACAAAATGATTGGTATGCATTCAAAATATAACGTGGGTAATTGGCTTAACTCAACAAGGGTATCAGGCTTTGTGTAGAGCCATATGCACATTGAGGAGTAGCTCCATAACATCGAAGGTGATGTTAATGACACGTATGACTTTTACCCAAAGACCTGCCGTCCGAGCCTGTGATAGTGAATGCTTACGTGAAGCATTCTCCTATCACGCCTGCACGGCATTGCGGCGGTTCCTCCCAAGTAAAGGGCTAGTCTCTGATTGTGCGGGTCGCCCCGTAGTATCCTCTGGACAGCGTTGACGAGTGCACGCCCTATCCCATAGCAACCTTCCAGGTTCAGATGGTACAATTTGGCGCAGTTGCTCAACAACGGCACGATGTCCTCGTCCGTTACACATTCGTTCTCCCGGCACTCCAAGAACTCAAGGTTTCTCAATTCCTCTAGGAAGTATCCTCCTACGGTGGGGTGCATGTAACTCATCTTTAATGTCCTGAGGGCTGTTCGAGCGAGTGGATCCAAGGAAGCCTCTCCTCGGATGTTTGTGCAACCCGTGATATCCAGTGCATGTAGTTTTCTGAGATGTTGTCCGATCTCGTTGACAAAACCTGCTGTTATCTACCCGCAAAAAGGAATGGAGAGCTCGGTCAGCTTTGTGAAGGCTGCTGGTATTGATTTTGATATTTCGACTGGTCCCAAACTGAGTTCGAAAAAACGGGCCTCTGCATCTTCTTCTTACCCGCTTTCCGCGGTGGCCTCTGCCGGGTTGTCGAAATTACAGTAAATTAAATTTAACGATCTTAGTGTTTCGTGCAGTTCCGTATTTTCCAAAAGCGCGATGAGCGGCAGCTCGTTCTCGAGTCCCTCTGGCTGGTCAATGGTCAATTTTCTTAGTTGCGTGATATTTGTAAATAATTGTTCCAACGTGTCTCCCTTCGTTGACACTTCCCGTAAATTTAGTTCCTGCAGATTCAGTCCTGACTGGCTGACGTTCCCTGTTACGTGGTTTTTCGTAATGTTCAAGGTCTGCAGGTGGTTATTTTTTATTAATAACGCTACGTGGTCAAAATCTATGCTGCCTTTGCATGGTCCAAGTCTCACTTCCTTCAGTTTATGTAACCTTGTGAGTTCTCGGAGCGCCGATGGTCTCATGGTTACGGCCGTTGTATCCAACACTTCCAGGTCAGGGGCGTGCTTCGTGAGGATGGTGATCAGCTGGGGTTGTACTTCAGCGCAGAACTCGGCATCGTCCAGGATTACTCGGTTCAGAGTGTTGCCGAACCTTAGGATCGCCCAGTAAAAAGCGCGCAAAAACACCCTTGTTGGTCGCCAATTTTCATCGCATTGTGATATCTCGGTAATTCCGCGGTACGAACACAGCGTGCCCTCCCGCCAACTCCGTGACACTTGCTCCATACATGCCCTGTCCCTGTAATTTAGATACTTGGCTATTTCCTCAACACATTCAGGGGGTAGAATAGGTGCGGAAGGAGGGACGTATCCAGGGAAAGGATTGATGCTTGGAGTAGGGTTAGAAGGGTGTTCAGGTTTATAAGTTGATTCTCTCTCGTGCCAAGGATCAGCGGGAAGAATTCGGACCTTCCGATTATTTATAATAAAAGGTTCCGTTTTCGAATGATTCAAGACATGGGCTGCGTCTTCGGCCTTGGCGAAAGTCATGAACGCAGTATTCCCCGCGGAACTCCTCCGTACCACCGCGTGCTCGATCCCATAATCTCGGAAGATTTGAAGTAGGTGCGCCTTTTTGGTATGTGGTGCCAATCGGGTGACCAACTACCGACGGCCTTCGGTGGTCATTGTGGTGGAACTAATGCTTGCTAACATTAAGTAACACATGGTTAGTACGAAGTTTACAATGGATATTGCTAAGGGCGCACGATGACGAGGACCAAAAACATAAATTTATACTTATATCTATACATGTTCGCATATACACACATACATACATGCACATACATACATACACACACATATACATACATATGTATGTATATACAGATTATAATTGTTCCCATAATCATAACTACTTGAACTATTAGGCCTCCGAAGAGTAATGTATGCTGATATTGCTTTTCCCTGTGGTGTGTTCCTATCTCGTCAAGTTTTGCTTCTAGTTCGAACAGTGAAGCTCCTTTAGGATTGTCAGGTTCGCTTATGTCATCTGCTATGGTTCTAAGGCTCTTATAATATGGCAAAATTGGTGAAATTTCGGAAATGTTTAACGACAGGTCAGGTTGATATAAATATTGCTCGTGATGATTGTTATAGATCTTGATTCCGACTAGGGTAGTTGTATGCGTTTTCGCTATACAATCTGGATGTATGTAGAGGATGCCGGTTCCGACTAGGGTTAGCAATAAATCCTTTTCGTTCTTGCAGATCAATTGCACAGATTCGGGTTTGTCCAATGCATATAGCCAACATCCTGTGGTTTGTAATCGCGCCCAATATGGTTCATGTTTTGGTCTCACTTTAATATTGCACTGTCTTAAAGTCTTCACATTTGGTCTGAGTAGGAGAGAAATTTCACAGGCAGTCGATGTTGAGACTTCACGGAGGGGTAATTCCAGCGGGCAAAGATGAGCATACCATGTTCGTGTGCAAGAAGAAAGGTGTATTCCATCCATCATTAGGTATGTATGGTGGTCGTCTCTCAGTCCTAAATATGTTGTTTGTGGTATGATTTGCGCTCAGATGGTGGTGTTGATGTCCAGGATTTGAGCGGTGGGCCAAGTATGCATTCGATATAAGTGATAGGTAGTACGCTCCACAAGGGGTAGGTGTAATACTATTATTATCCGTTCCTTGTGATAACCCAATTCTAATGTTGTTAGCTTGCTTATTTCTTCTGTTCGGCGGTGATTTGTGGGTGTCGGAAATTCATAGTCTGAGACTGAATCATGTATTTGGTCAATGATGGTCCTCAGATCAGCGCTGGTCATCAAGGGTGATTCTAGTTTTCCTTCCCGCGCGGCGCGCAGTGAGGCTAAGAATTTTTGTAATGCCCTAATATAACGGTCTAGTGAAATTTCGGCGCTGCGGGAGTAGTGATCAAGAGTTATACTATAGTTCAATAAGGCCTTTGTTTCCTCTATGGAGTTAAGTGTTTTCAGTATTTCGTTAATCTTTGCCCGATTCTCCTTGGTAGCCTTAATGTTTTTATTTATTGTATCGTGTAGTCCTTGCAAATTGCTGACGGCGACATGGGTTTGGTTTTTAATTATCTGTGTAATTTGCTTTTGATCGGTGTACAGTTTATCTATTTCAGAATTAAAATATTCTGCGTCATCAGTTGTCAATGTGCCGAATAAGTAGCGACTAGCTGAGCCTATGATACCAAATGGGACACTTCTGCGTACTACGGTTTTGGCTAACGTTTCAGTCTCCTGAACTACGACCTCTCCGGCTATTTCATTGATTTCCTCGTAGAGATCAAATGCTTCGTGAATTTTATTGTTTAAATAATCGGTTCTGAGTAAGGTGTCGCACTGATGTCTGATCGGTACTGTCATGCATTCTGAGTGTAATTTAGTAAGATGAAATTTTTCGTTTGGGAATTGTTCCTTCAATTTCTTCAAATCAATAAATAAGGTTACGCGCCAATCTGCTCGTTTAAAACGTATATTGTGTAATTTTTCAAAGTATAACCCCGGACTGTTCTTCAGCTCAGTAATTTGATATTTTTCCTCCGAATTTACTGCTGCTACTAGCCCCAGTAGTAGGATGAGTATCGCTGAGTCCACCGCCATTCCTTATCAAATATCAGGCATCAATGATTATTATTTTACGAAATTTGAAATTACTGTGCGGCCAATTCTACTTTATCCGCGTGTATGATGAGTCTTTTACCATTACCATCTTCCAAAATAATATTATTTTTCTCCAAAACTCCAACTATTTTATAGGGACCATGATATCGAGTACTGAACTTTCCTTTCCTGGGTTTTACTAGAACACGAGCCATATCTCCTACTTTTCCTGGGAATGGTCGTGCCTTTTCATCATAATATCCTTTAGACTTATGTTTAGCAGAAATTAAATTTTGTCCAGCTAATATTTCTGATTCGGAAAGTCGAATTATCAATTCACGAAGATATGAATTATACGTTAGCATATCATCATCTTCGGGAAATGAACTAGGGTAACGAGCTAATTTTCCAAAAACTAATTCATATGGAGTGAAGTTAGTGGCTTCGTGTACTGAGGTGTTGTATGAGGACATGGCAAACGGAACTAACTTATCCCAATCATCGAAATCATTTATATAATGTTTTATATAGTCCGTTAATACTATATGGCTCCATTCTAAAGCACCGTTTGTCTGTGGTATGTAACCAGACGTTGTTACGTGATGAATTTTGAAGATTTTTGTTAATTCCTTTAAAATCTTGTTTATAAAACTTGTTCCTCTGTCGGTTAATATAATACGCGGAGCTCCAAATTGTAAGATTAAATGTGTTACTATCGCGTGAGCAATTGTTTCAGCTTTTATATCTGGTACGGGTACGGCGATACAATATTTTGTCAAATTATCTTGCATAGTCAATATGTGCCGATTGCCATCAGGGGTTGTAGGTAGGAGTCCCACAGTATCTAATGATACTTTAGCAAACGGTTCTATAGGGGTATCTGTGATTATCATTGGTTCACGCGTTTTTGTTCTGACTAATTTATTTTCTTGACAGCTATGGCAAGTTCTAATGAAATTTTGAATATCATTCCTCATTCCTGGCCAATAGAATCTTTCGCGAATCCTACGATACGTTTTAGTTACTCCTTTGTGAATATTCGCGATTTCCCGGGGCATTTATCCTATTTTACGCGCGAGAATGCCCCCCGCTCGGAGGAGGTTCCATATTTAATTATCGCGAAGGAACGGATCACGCGATATTTTTCCCGACGGTGATTATATGGAGAAAGATCGGCTCTCTTGTATGCTATCTTTCCCTTTACTTCAATTACATTATCTCCGAAGATATTCACGATTTCCCGGGGCGTACATTCTATCTTTACGCGCGAAAATGCCCCCCGCTCGGAGGAGGCTTTGTATTTAATTATCGCGAAAGGACGGATCACGCGCTATTTTTCCCGACGGTGATTTCATAGAGAAAAATGCGCTCTCTCGTATGCTATCTGTCCCTTTACTCGGATTGCATTATCTCCGGAGATATTCGCGATTTCCCGGGGCGTTTATCCCTTTTTACGCGCGAGAATGCCCCCCGCTCGGAGGAGGCTCCATATTTAATTATCGCGAAAGAACGGATCACGCGATATTTTTCCCGACGATGATTATATAGAGAGAGATCCGCTCTCTCGTATGCTATCTTTCCCTTTACTTCATTTACATTATCTCCGGAGATATTCACGATTTCCCGGGGCGTTCATTCTACTTTTACGCGCGAAAATGCCGCCCGCTCGGAGGAGGCTCCATATTTAATTATCGCGAGAGAACGGATCACGCGCTATTTTTCCCGACGGTGATCTTATAGAGAAAGGTCCGCTCTTTCGTATGCTGTCTCTCCCTTTGCTTCGATTGCATTATCTCCGGAGATATTCGCGATTTCCTGGGACGTTCACTCTATTTTACGCGCGAGAATGCCCCCCGCTCGGAGGAGGCTCCATATTTAATTATCGCGAGAGAACGGATCACGCGCTATTTTTCACGAAGGTGATCTTATAGAGAAAGATCCGCTCTCTCGTATGCTATCTTTCCCTTTGCTCCGACTGCATTATCTCCGGAGATATTCGCGATTTCCCCGGGCGTTTATCCTTTTTACACGCGAGAATGCCCCCCGCTCGGAGGAGGCTCCATATTTAATTATCGCGAGAGAACGGATCACGCGATATTTTTCCCGACGGTGATTATATGGAGAAAGATCCGCTCTTTCGTATGCTATCCCTCCCTTTACTTCGATTGCATTATCTCCGGAGATATTCGCGATTTCCCGGGACGTTCACTCTATTTTACGCGCGAGAATGCCCCACGCTCGGACGAGGCTTTGTACTTAATTATCGCGAAAGAACGGATCACGCGTTATTTTTCCCGACGGTGATTTTATAGAGAAAAATCCGCTCTTTCGTATGCTATCTTTCCCTCTACCTCGATTGCATTATCTCCGGAGATATTCGCGATTTCCCGGGGCGTTTATCCCTTTTTACGCGCGAGAATGCCCCCCGCTCGGAGGAGGCTCCATATTTAATTATCGCGAAAGAACGGATCACGCGATATTTTTCCCGACGATGATTATATAGAGAGAGATCCGCTCTCTCGTATGCTATCTTTCCCTTTACTTCATTTACATTATCTCCGGAGATATTCACGATTTCCCGGGGCGTTCATTCTACTTTTACGCGCGAAAATGCCGCCCGCTCGGAGGAGGCTCCATATTTAATTATCGCGAGAGAACGGATCACGCGCTATTTTTCCCGACGGTGATCTTATAGAGAAAGGTCCGCTCTTTCGTATGCTATCTTTCCCTTTGCTCCGACTGCATTATCTCCGGAGATATTCGCGATTTCCCCGGGCGTTTATCCTTTTTACACGCGAGAATGCCCCCCGCTCGGAGGAGGCTCCATATTTAATTATCGCGAGAGAACGGATCACGCGATATTTTTCCCGACGGTGATTATATGGAGAAAGATCCGCTCTTTCGTATGCTATCCCTCCCTTTACTTCGATTGCATTATCTCCGGAGATATTCGCGATTTCCCGGGACGTTCACTCTATTTTACGCGCGAGAATGCCCCACGCTCGGACGAGGCTTTGTACTTAATTATCGCGAAAGAACGGATCACGCGTTATTTTTCCCGACGGTGATTGTATAGAGAAAAATCCGCTCTTTCGTATGCTATCTTTCCCTCTACCTCGATTGCATTATCTCCGGAGATATTCGCGATTTGCCGGGGCGTACATTCTATTTTACGCGCGAGAACGCCCCCCGCTCGGAGGAGGCCTCGTGTTTAGCCCCTTGCGGTCGTATTTAATTTGGACGTAGGTATCGTGCTGGTCGGAATTAATTTCCGCGGAGCGCGCAGTGATGCAGAGTATGCAAGATTACGAAGGAAAAACACAATTTATTCATTCTTTTGTGAACTTCGATATTTTAAACACAATAATAGGTTTAACGCAATGTTTTAGGGTAAAAATTGTAGTTTATAATTTACCATCGTGTGGTATCTCTCAAAGCAGCCTCCAATGCGAAGCCCTGGTTTTCGATAACAAGTGTCGCAAATAATTCATTTGGCGTCTTCCGCCCTTGATTTTTTTTTGTATCTGTATCGGTATATTGGGGCCAACAATCTTAGATCCCGTCGAAAAATTAGTTTTTGACTGAGGCTGGTCGATGTGCGTAACAGCGGAGAAGGAAGGACGACAACCCCAGGAACAAGCGGAGATGGAAGGAGGGCAACCCCCGCAACCAAAAGAGAAGGAAGGAAGAGGACAGGAAGCGATGACCCCCCCTCCGACAGCGGCGGACTAAAAGTGGTGCAGATCAACCTGCACCACAGTGACGTGGCTTCATCACATTTGGTGAAGTTCATGGCCACAATTAAAGCTGACTTGGCGCTAATCCAAGAGCCTTGGATAAGTTTCAAGGCCCCCAGGGGACTTGGACTTATCGGGCAAACGGCACATTCCTCCGAGGATCCAGCCCCCAGGGCCTGCATCCTCGCCAGGAGGAATTGCCCGTTCACCCCGCTGCCGCAGTTCTCTAACACGGACCAAGCAGCGGGAATATGGACAACCATTGGGGAGAACGGAGATCCAAAGGAGGTAGTGGTGGTCTCATCCTACCAACCCTGGGACCTCCCGTACCCTCCCCCCACCAACGAGCTGAGAACCGTGGCCGAGTGGGCCACAGTGAACGGCAAGGAGTTGGTAGTCGGCATGGATGCGAATGCTTGCCACAGAGAGTGGGTCAGCACGACCACCAACCGACGAAGAGAGTTCGTCATGGACTTCCTCAACAGCCTAGACCTGAGGCATTTAAACAGCGGGTGTGAACACACCTACGAGATCAGGACTCGGAAAGAAACCCTGGATATAACAGTATGCTCCGAGAGCATAGCGGGAAGGGCAGTGGATTGGAGGGTCTCCGACGTTCCATCCATGTCCGACCACAGATATATCACATGTACCTTTCGGGGTACGGGGGATCCAACCCCCCCCCCCAATCAGGAAAGCCAATCCGAGAAATACGGATTGGATCGCCTACGGGAACGCCCTCAGGGCGAACCTAAAAGATTTTCCCTCCAGGTACGGGACGAAGGAGGACCTGGACGCGGCAGCCACCCGCATCACGGAGGCAATCGCAGGGGCCTTCAACAAGGCCTGTGAGGCCAAGGAGAGGTCCCGGAAAACCTCCGTGATGTGGTGGAACGAGGACCTCCAAAAGCAGAAGGACGACCTCCGGAAGCTGGAGATGACAGCCAGGGGAGGAGGCCGGAGGGACCAATGGCTAGCAATGAGGGAAGCCAGGAAAGCCATGGCGAAGGCCACCCGGAAGGCGCGAAGCCAGTCATGGAAGGACCACTGCCGGGACATCCGAACGATCCCGGAAACGGTGAGGCTGCACAGAATCCTGGAGAGGGAACCGAGCGAAAATCTCGGACCCCTCAAAAGACCCGATGGCAGCCTCACCACATCAGACAGAGAGATCACGGAGATCTTGATGAGGGAACACTTCCCGGGCTTCCACCCCCATGGAACGCCCACAGTGCCAAACGCCGCTGCGGGCGATATCGCAGGAGAGATTGTTCCCGAACCCCCTAATTGGGGCCTGGCGAACAAAATAGTAAATGAAGCCAGGGTGAAATGGGCCATAAATTCATTCTCACCCTATAAGGCTCCAGGCCCGGATGAGACCCACCCAGTGCTTTTGCAGAGAGGCCTGGCCCAGTTGTGCTAGCCACTCACAAGAGTGCTGCGGGCCAGCATAGCCACGGGGATTATCCCGAGGCTATGGACTGAAACGAGGGTGGTGTTCCTTCCAAAGCCCAAAAAGGCGGACTACACCACCCCCAAGGCCTTTAGACCGATTAGCCTGACCTCCTTCCTCCTGAGGACCCTGGAGAGATTGGTGGACAGGTATGTAAAAGAGGTCTCCACATAGTTGTGGGAAAGCTGTAGGCGGGGATTAGGGATAAGGGCATTTAACCAAACCTCGGCGGAGGCTATACAAAACGCACTCAGGGATTTCGCCATCCCTTCCACTATCAGCAGGTGGATAAAAGTAATGCTGAACTCGAGACGTCTGTCGGTCCAAAGAGGTCAGGAAACGGTGGAGGGGACAACCAATAAAGGTTGCCCTCAGGGAGGAATCCTCTCGCCGCTTCTGTGGACCTTGGTGGCCGACAGCCTGATCGGAGCATTGGAGGTCAGCGGAGTGGGGGCGCAAGCCTACGCCGATGACTTCCTCATAATGGCATATGGCACAGATATCGACTCCATTATGGATCGATGCCAGACGGCTCTCGCAGCCACAGAGATCTGGTGCGAATGCACCGGTCTCATGGTTAATCCGACCAAAACGGAAATGGTGCTTGTCACTAGAAAAAGCGTCGTCCCCAAGTACACGGCCCCGTGCTCTTCGGACAGCCCCTCGTGACCAGTAAAACGGCAAAATACCTGGGTGTCACGCTGGACTGGAGGATGAGCTGGAGGCCTCATTTGAGGGCGCAAGGGAACAGGTCCCTCACATCCCTGAAGACGCTGCGGCGCGTCATGGGGCCGACCTGGGGACTTGGACCCAGCGTCACGAAATGGATCTACGAGGCCATCACCGTCCCGAGGATCCTTTTCGGGGCCCTACTATGGTGGAGGGGAGCACAACTGACCACCATGCAGACACTCCTGGGCAAGATCCAGGGAGCGGCGCTGAGGGCCATCACTGGAGCCCTGCCGACCGCACCGCCGGCCGCTCTAGAGGCCATTCTGGGATGCCCGCCACTCCACCTGAGGGCACAGGAGGTGGCCATGAGGACGGCCCACTGCCTGAGTTCGTGGAGACGCTGGCACAGCGAGGACCACGGACACGCCAACCTCCCAGAGCGGAGGGATGAGCTAGAGGATAACTATCCTCTAGACTCGACTAACCCTGAGTTCAGGTTTAAAAAGAACTACGTGGTCACGATCCCCACAAGGGAGGAGTGGGCCACGAACAAGGTCCTGGCTGGGACCATAAACCAAGTCTGGTACACCGACGGGTCGCGTAAAAACGACCTAGTCGGAGCCGCCTGGACGAGGGGTCCAGGGAGTAGAGGCGACTTTGCTTCCCTGGGATCAAGCCCCACCGTCTTCCAGGCGGAACTGTACGCCATCATAAGATGTGCAAGGCTCCTCATAGAGGAAAAGACCACCGGCCAGGTGATCAAGATCTGTTCCGACAGCCAAGCCACCCTCGTGGCGCTTAGCAACGAGACGACCAGATCAAAATTGACCCTGGACGGTATCGACACGCTCAACCAGTTGGGCGGGAAGAATAAGCTGTCCCTGACCTGGGTAACCGGCCACAGAGGCATCCCCGGTAACGAGGAGGCTGACAGGCTGGCAAACCTCGGGTCGGACAGCCCCTTCACCGGGCCTGAACCGGCGCTCGGACTGGCCAAGGCGACGTTCACGACGTCGCTGAAAGCCAGAACCCGGGCGCTGCACCAGGCCCACTGAAACAACGTCGACGGTTGTCGAAAAGCCAAGCTCCTCTTGGGCCCTAAAATAGACCTAAGAAGGAGCAAGGAGCTTCTGTGCCTGCAGAAGCAACAGGCGAGAGAGGCGGTGAGCCTACTCATTGGCTTCGCCCCCACAGGGCACACACTGTGGAAGATGGGGCTGGCGGAGACCCCGACCTGCCCCAGATGCCAGGAGGAGCCGGAGACGGCCCAGCACATCCTCCTGGACTGTCCCGCACTAATGGGATGGAGGATGAAGCTCATGGGGACACCAAGACCTACGCCGGAGGAACTGAGGGCCATCCCCCTAGCAGTTCTAACTCAATGGATTGCCAAGGCCAAGGCAATCCGAGGCATCGGGGAAGCCACCCCACTCCAGCGCCACCCACTCCAGGAGCGATGCCATCAACCAGCAGGGCCGGTGGGTCCCATAATAACCCAGCCACAAACCCTGGTCCACGCACCAGAAGCGGGCGGAAACGCCCGCACACCGATCCAACCTCCCCCCAAAAGATTAGAGGCGGCAAACGGCCCTGCGACCATTAACGCGGGATCGACAACCGCCCCCTAAACGACAGTAAATAGATTCCCCAGCCCCCTAGAAGCGATCCGGGCCACGAACCTGACCGCAGGGGCTGGAAATCAACACCCCCCACCTCTCCCACCCCCTACCCCTTCCCATAAACACGGAATAAACCCCGTAAACAGGCTAGAGCGGCCTTTGTACACTCTTAGTTCCGGCCCGGATCAAAGGCAATTACTCCCCCCTGAGGTGGGAGCCGGCAAAGTACCGCCGAGATAGGCTGCGTGGTGGCGTTATGCACCCGACATCCGGCCCGGATAAAAGGCAATTACCCACCCTGTTGTGGTGGGGGCTGACGAAAGGCCGTCGAAATAGGCTGCGTGGTGGCCTTTGTACACCCGACATCCGGCCCGGACTAAAGGCAATTACTTCCCCCTGAGGTGGGAGCCCGCGAAATATCGCAAAAGATTGGCTACGGGGTGGCCATCATTCACCCCGACTTCCGGCCCGGATCACAGGCAAGTCACTCACCCATGTCAGAGGTGGGAGCTGGCGGAATACCGCCACGTCTCGTAGGCCAGGTTGGACTGCGCCACACAACATCGGAGGACGGAGCGACGCACCTGCCTCCCCCACGTTCCTCCCAGGGGCTCTATAACAACGCCCGTGACCGACCAGAGGGGACCTGCGAGGGGAATCCAAGGTATGGACAGGGCAGATCCATATGCGCGGGGTCCCGTACGGACGAAACGTGGGGGGCAGGAGGGACGCTGCGTTCCCCGATGTGCGATAGGCTTGGGGGTAGCCTTTATACACCCTCACCTCCTTAGCGGGGAGTCAAATTACCGCTAACCTATAGGCAGGAGCAGCCTCAAACAGCCCACCCGTCCGCTTCGCGCGTGACAAGTCCACTGAGACAAGAGTCAAACGGGGTTGTTTGGCGTGCGAAATTGGTGGCTGCAGGGGAAAACCGAGCCACCTTCGACACCGCACGGTCTCCCGCAAGGGCTTGTGC
This sequence comes from Nysson spinosus, assembly GCA_910591585.2. Classification (NCBI taxonomy): domain Eukaryota; kingdom Metazoa; phylum Arthropoda; class Insecta; order Hymenoptera; family Crabronidae; genus Nysson; species Nysson spinosus. Next base: position 2,079,838 of record CAJUYC020000070.1, on the reverse strand, counting down.
GTGTGATTCGGGGTATCCAGTTACCGGGGACACCCTAGACTTAAGCAAGGTCGGAGAACCTATTCTCGCTCGCCTCGTAACTCTCCAGGCTAACGACCTGGCCCCATGGCAAAGCCGCATTAGTCGGCGTGCGCTGTGAGAGAGAAAGAGCACCGCGGGCAGAGGGCCATTTCGCCCCGAGTCGTCGTGCGCTCACAATCTAAGTCGGATCGGCGGCTCCCGGTGGGTCAGATCACTCCGCCGCAGCAGTGCTCTCTCACTCGCGTAGCACGTCGACGTGGTAACAGCGAATCCACAAACACGCTCGCCCTCCGTCCAACTCGGTCGTCTCTAAGACTCTCCTGCCCGCTAGGGGCGGGTTGTCTCAGGAGGCATCGAGCACGAGGGGCAGTAGCCATAGCGTGGGCGGGGAATCGCAAAGCTCACCTGCTGAACCGCAGGAAACTAAAGTAACTGTTCACGAGCCGGGTGTGTGAGCTGTAGCCCCTTGATCAGGGACAAGCAGTCCCTCCTGCCTGGGTCAGACCCCTGGGAGGCACACACACCCCCACTTTAAAATTGACTGAACCCCCCACCGATACCACTACAGACTACTACTCCTTTGTGACCGCCGACTATGCCTTCATGTAATTCTGAAATTATATTATGACGAAGTTCTTCGGGAGGAATTTGAATTTTCCCAAGGCAAATTGTAATTTCGATGTCGATTTCCTCGAAGATTTCTGTTAGGATTTCCTTTAGTGATTCGAGAGTAAGTGAATCGGTATAATCACCGGATTTTGAAATTCGAAAGGAATTAATATCGGAATTTGGAAGAATTAATTTTAAGTTCCTAAGCCCGGTTTTTATTTTCGCGACGAAAGTCTCGTCAAAATGATGTTTCTGCTCAACGATGCTAAATATTTTGTACTTTCCATGTCTAGTGATTAGTACTTGACCTTCCTTTGGTGTAATTTCTCTGATATTTTCAACGCTGATAGCGCCTATATCTGTTAGCAATTTCCCTACGGATATTGTCAATTCGCAATCAGCAGAAATAAAGCGAACATAATTATCATGTGAGTAGGTCAAATTTTCTCGACCGGCGGCGCACCGTCTCGGTACGAAAGGGTGCGCACCCCCACAAAGGCCCTCCTCCAAGGGCACAGGGGGAGCGCGGCGGGAGAGGCCTGCCATAGCGGCGCCCTTGACCCCCGCTGCGGCCGCCCTAGCTATAGGGCCACCCGAGTTCGGGAGTGCGGAATCCGCCTCTCCAGCCGGGGAGGCTATGGAGGTGGAGCCCGCCGAGGCGGTGGCGCCTCCTGAGAGGCAAGAGGCGCCGGCTCGCCCGGCAGAGGAAGCCGCGTCCATGCCCGCCCCGCGCGAGGACGTTCCCCCCCCGTCGGGGGCGGGGGGCATGGACGTGGAGTCCTCCCAGGAGGAGGTCCGGGAGGAGGCTGACCCCCAATGACTGGGGATCCACCTCCTCCAGACCAACCTGAACCACACGCGCGTGGCACAGGACTTAGTGGTCCAGGCCGCGCGCGAGTGGAAAGTCGGGCTGGTCGTTGCGGCCGAGCCCTACGGGGTTCCGGATCACCCTTCGTGGTCCGGAGACGCCTTGGGCTCGGTAGCCATTCTATGGAATGGCGCTCCGGGGATGCCTCCCCCCCGGCTCTCATAGAGCGGGGGGATGGCTACGTAGCCGTCCAGTGGGGCAGCGTGGCGGTGGTGGGGGTTTACGTCTCCCCCAATTGCGGCCGGGACGCTTTTGTAGCCTTCCTGGACCGGGTTGGGGGGTGCGTCACCCGCATCCTGCCGCGTCCCTTGCTCGTCCTGGGGGATTTCAACTCCCACGCTACTGCGTGGGGTTCCCCCAGTACGGACATGAGGGGGCGGGAGCTGCTCCATTGGGCGGCCGGTCTGGAGTTAAGGCTCCTCAATGAGGGGTCCACCCCCACCTTCGTGCGGCGGCGGGGGGCGTCCATAGTCGACCTGACATGGGCGTCGCCCTCCGCCGTGCGCAGGGTGAGTGGGTGGAGTGTGTTGGGGGTTGAGACGATGTCAGACCACGCTTATGTGGTCATGAGCGTCTCGACTCCCAACCCTCCCAACCAGTCTGGCTCATCGGCTAGGGGATCGCCCCCCCGATGGGCCCTTAAAAGACTGGACGAGGTGGCCCTGCGCGCGGCAATCCAGGCGGTAGCCTGGGCTGAGCGCAGGGGCGAGAGACCTGAGGAGGAGGAGGCCTGGTTCCGTGCGGCCATGGCGGCTGTCTCTGACACCGCCATGCCCCGGGCCAAGGCCTCCTCGCCCCGCGCCGCGTACTGGTGGTCGTCGGAAATTTCCGACTTGAGGGACACCAGTACGCGTGCGCGGAGGGCGTACCTCAGGGCCCGCAGGCGCGCAAGCTCCACCGCGGAGGAGGAGGAGTCCCTGTACAACGCGTACAGGGACGCCCGGGGGGCCCTTCAGGGGGCTGTCCTAAGGGCCAAGGCGGAGGCCTGGAGCCAGCTCCTCGCCACCATCGATCGCGATCCGTGGGGTCGCCCATACCGGGTGGTTCTGAATAAGATCCGCCCGTGGGCCCCCCCGGTGACCGAGTCGATGGAACCGGAGCTCCTGGACTCCGTCGTCGATAACCTCTTTCCTCAGGATGAGGAGGAGACTCGACGGCGGACCCAGGAGCAGGGGGCGCGACATGATCGCGTCCCTGTGCCTGGGATCGGCAGCGAGGAGCTGGACAGTGCGGTGCGCCGCCTTGCAGCCCGAAGCACCGCCCCGGGTCCCGACGGCATCCACGGCCGCGTGCTCGTGGCTGCCCTCCGGGTCCTGGGGGGTAGGTTTCGACGCCTCCTGGAGGACTGCCTCACAGAGGGGGTCTTCCCGGGGGCCTGGAAAAGGGGGCAGCTGGTGCTGCTCCCTAAACCAGGGAGGGCGGCCGACAGCCCTTCCGCCTTTCGGCCCATATGCCTGCTCGACGGGGCGGGAAAGATCCTCGAGAGGATCATAGCTTTCCGCCTCGCCGAGCACCTGTCCGGGGTGGGGCCCGATCTGGCCGACAGCCAGTTCGGTTTCCGGGAGGGGCGCTCCACGTTGGACGCGATCCAGCGGGTGCGCTCCCTCGCCGGGACGGCGGTGTCGGCCCCGGGGGGTGGAGTTGTGTTGGCGATATCGCTCGATATCGTCAACGCTTTCAACTCCGTCCCCTGGCAGGCGATTAGGGAGGCGCTGGTGTATCACCGCGTGCCTCCCTACTTGCGCAGGATAGTCGGGTCCTTCCTGCAGGACAGGTCTATTGGCTACCCGACGCGGGACGGGAGGGCTGAACGCCCTGGCTGGCGCGGTGTCCCACAGGGTTCGGTGCTAGGCCCAACCCTGTGGAACCTTGCGTATGACCGCGTCTTGCGGTGTGCGCTTCCCCCGGGGGTGGCGCTGGTGTGTTACGCAGATGACACACTGGTGGTCATCTCCGGGAGGGATTACGCCCGCACTCTCCGTCTGGCGGAGTGCGGTGCGGAATGCGTTGTGGCCGCCATAAGGCGGCTAGGCCTGGAGGTGTCCCCGTCGAAGAACAAGGCAATGTGGTTCTTCGACGGGGTCAGGAGGGGCCCTCCCCCCGAGACTCCGGTCACGGTGGGAGGCGTGGCTGTCGAGGTGGGCAGCCGGATGAAATATCTGGGTGTCACCCTCGACAGCCACTGGAGCTTTGGGCCCCACCTCGAAGAGGTGGTGCCCCGAGTGGAACGGACAGCGGCGGTCTTGGGCCGCTTGCTGCCCAACGTGGGGGGACCTCAGGCGGGTGTACGCCGCCTGTACGGGGGGTGGTGCGGAGTGCCACCCTATATGGTGCACCCGTGTGGGCGGGGTCGCTCGGGAGGAGCAAGCGTAATCGCCAGCTCCTTTCCCGAGCACAAAGGCCCCTAGCCGCGCGGGTCGCCAGGGGGTACCGCACCGTCTCCCTGAGGGCGGCGTCCCTGCTTGGGTGCTCTCCCCCTTGGGAGCTCAAGGCGGAGGAAGCCGCGGATGCCTACAGGATCTCCGCGGCCCTCAAAGAAACGCCGGATGCGGCTGAGTACCGTGCAGCGGAGATGGAGGCCGGCAGGAGCCGGGCGGGGCTGCACACCCTGGAAAGGTGGCGCAGCCAATTGGAGGAGCCCGGCTCCGGGGAAAGGACCGTCAGGGCCATCCTGCCGGTCCTCCAGCGTTGGCTGGAAAGGAGGGGACGGCTCACCTTCCGTCTAACACAGGTACTCACCGGGCATGGGTGCTTCGGTGAGTATCTGCACAAGATCGGAAGGGAGCCGTCCCCGCAGTGTCATCACTGCGGTGAAGAGAAGGACTCGGCGCAGCACACCCTGGAGGAGTGTCCCTCCTGGGCAGGGGAGCGCCGAGTCCTTCGGAACATCATAGGGTGGGACCTCTCGCTGCCCGCCGTCGTAAAAGCGATGGTGGGCGGCGAAGAGGAGTGGGGAGCCGTGGCCTCCTTCTGCGAACAAGTTATGTCGCGGAAGGAGGCCGCGGAAAGGGCCCGCGAGGCAGCGGACCCAGAGGGTAGGGGCCGAAGGCGGAGACGTACACGTCCCGCCTCCGGCACCGGACGCGGCGACCGTCGGAGTCGTCGGGGCCACTAGGCTGTCTGGATTGGGGTCCAGGCAGCCGATAGGGTGGCCCCAGAGGTAGAGGGATGCGGTGTTGTGGTCGCACCGCATCCCAAATAGTGGATTGGCCCCCCTCCAGGGGCATGGCGGGGGGGTATCCGGATCAATACGAAGTGTTCCCGGGTACTCCCCCTAACGCCTGAGGATGACCACCGGGGGGTTTTAGTCGGTAGAAATCCGACACTACCCCGGCCTCCCCCCAAAGGAGGCCGGGGTGTCTATCGAAGATTTCCCCTCGAGAAAAAAAAAAAAAAAAAGGTCAAATTTTCTCGGCTGATATTAATTAATTTCTTTGAAGAGCGTTGTGGTTACCGAGAAAGATTTACGGGAGAGCTAGGTGTGATATCCGGGGGAATTCCCTGAGTCAGCTGGATGCCAGTGCAGTACGTCTCGTTACCTGATACCGTCCTTGGAATTATTCGCCTTGGTATACCAACAGATTTTGATTTAGTTTCACTGAAGTGTCCTTGTAGAAGTGCATTTTGTCTCGTATTGATTGGTGAAGCTGGAAAAGGAGTTGACAATGCCAATGGTTTAGAATGTGGAATAGGAGTAGGTAATGTGGATCTATGGGGTTGCCAATGAATTTTGGTCTGCTCGGATGTTTCCAGTGTACAGTCAGGTTTCGATTTATCATGTCCTTCGGTTCCATATTGTTTAAGTAATTTTTCTTTTCTACTATTTAACTCTACGTCGTCTAGTTCGTCAGTGTCCGAAGTATTACCTGATGATTCTTCCATAAGTTCGCTGTGTTCTTTAAGAGATTCGTCAAAACGTTTGAAAGAGTCATGTAATTCCTGTTTGTTTATAGTCAGTCTTCGTTCGTCATCTAGGAAAACGTCATCGTCACTGTCCTCTGAGGGTGGCTGTAACTCTAGTAGTATAGTGTCAGCGTCTGTTGTTATCTCGTCTACGGATTCAGTATCAACGTCCTCGGCAATTGGTTCCAATACTTTCCCTTTCGGATGCTTTGAAGTAATTTTCTTGTGTAAATCAAGGCTTGGTATTACACTTTTCCTTTTCCGTAATATGGGTGTGTTACGAGCCGGGGCGCGGCGTGCGTGGACCGACGTAGAATTTCAGTACCCTGCTTGTGGCGTCTCTCGAATTAATATACCCGGGAGAGGGGTTTCGGCGTTGTGACCCCTCTGCCTTCTCCTGTTAATAACGAATCCGAAGATTCGCGTCAGTAAAGGTGGATCTACTTGGTAACCACCACTGACTTTATCTAAGCGAGTACCGTCTGAGTCGCAGCTCGTTAACTTATTATTTGATTGTACACTCCGAGGGGCTGGAGTGAACTCACGGGATCATGCTCAAACGATGATTCTATTATTAGAGGGTAGGTCAGAGTTATTGACTGCAAGGGTTATAAAAATATCTAAATATATTCTCACTATTGTTGAATGATTAAAGACCTGGCCTTTACAATGATGTTGAGTGTTACCTTGCGGTTTCCGTGTACGGTTGGTGTTTGAAACTGACTATGATGTAATGGGTAACTTGTCCCAGGCTTCAGCAATTCCCCTTTAGCTGTATGAACGTGACTACGATTGGGCCCTGAAGGGCTGCTCTATTTATACCGAGAAAAACGTGGTTTACACGTGGTTTTCCGGAAGGTGGAAAAAAGGTGGAGCTAGCGGCGTCGCTACCGAACCCCGGGCGCGAAACGCCTAGGTGCCTCGCCCTGGGCCCGGTAACGACGTATTGTTTTTCGGGGGTATTGTTGGAAGCCCGAGACATGTTGTCCGCTTTCTATTTGCACTGTCGGCCGACTTTCCGGTGTTACTCCGAGAATTTAAGAAATTCTCATATCGAAAGACGCGTATGTAACAGGTGGTTCTGATGACTCGTCATGTGAATTGTCGGAATCTACGTCTGGCGTATCTGCTGACGATGGAACTGTAGGTCGTCGTGGAATGTAAGCGTTGGGTTTTAATTGATTTCGGGTCCTAGTTGCTATTGCACTGACATTTAAAAGGTTTGAGATTTTTGGTTTATTTTTCGATCCAATGGGCCTTACTGGTTTTCTGGGTGCTTCCGAAACTGATTTGGATATTGGTCTAGATGTGGTTGCTGCTAAGTGAGCTAAGTTTAGATTTTGCTGGTTGTTCTTGAATCGGTAGAATTTTTGATGATTCAAGTTCACTCTCAGAGTCGGTACTGCTGGTATCTGAGAGGTTAAATTTAACAACAGGATTTCTGGATAACGCGTCTGCGCTGGTGTTTAATTTTCCCGCTTTATGAACGAAATTATAGTCGTAGTCACGCAATTTCAATCTCCATCGAATTAAACGTTGCCCTGGATCCTTTATGGAGTCTATCCATTTCAGGGGTTCGTGATCGCTAAATAACGTGAATTTCCTACCGTAAAGATACGGCCTAAAATGCAAAATTGCGTATAATACTGCCAAATATTCTTTTTCGGTGGTGAAATAATTTTTCTCAGGGTTTGTTAGAGTTCTAGAAAGATAAGCTATTGGTAAATCGTTTCCATCAACCTCCTGCCTAAGTATTGCTCCTATCGCAAAATCTGAGGCGTCTGTTGTTAAAGTGAAAGGCTTATCAAAATTTGGATATTGGAGAATTGGACCTATACAGAGCGCTTTTCGTAATTCCTGGAAGCTACGTTTTTGTTCCTTTCCCCAAACGAAGGTCGCGTCCTTTTTTAACAATTCTGTTAATGGTTTGGATTTTGCAGCAAAATCTTTAATAAATCTGCGATAATAACCTGCTAATCCCACAAATTGTCTGACATTCTTTGCTGTTTTTGGTCGAGGGAAGTTTTTTACTGCTATAATCTTTTTTGGATCTGGCCTTACGACCTTTTGACTAATTATATGTCCTAGGTATGCTACTTCAGTTTTCAAAAATTCACATTTATCGGGTTGTAGTGTTAATTTAGGTTTTTCTAACCGATTAAATAATCTACGAATTTTCTTTCCGTGTTCTTCAGGAGTTTTTGCGTACACTACAATGTCATCGAGATAAACGAAAACTTCCTTTCCCTGCAAACCACGTAACGTTTGTGAACCGGTGGAAAGCGATACTGTCTAGTATTAATCGGTAAATCATCTGATGTCGGAATTGTATGTTTTATTAACGGGGTGAAAGGTAATTGGTCTCCTGGCAAATAAAAGCGATTTGGGTATTCTTCTATAATTTCGGTTATATGGTCTCGTTCCTCGTCATTTAGGTGATCTAAGCGCAAACGTTTTAGAATTTCAAAAACCCTATCTTGAACTACAGGGAAATCCTGAACTTCTGAATCTGAATCGAAATATTCTTCTTCTTGAAAATCATAGTATTCAAAGGGAATTATTTCTTGTATAGTAATTTCGACTTGTATGTCTTCTTCCAACGTATTAATTGCTAATACGTGACAGACACCATCCCGTACGCTAACAGCTGCTTCGCCTATGTATAAGCCTTCTACTGATTCTAACTTTGGCAAGTATCCTTCTTTTATTTCTGAATTAACCACGTCTATAGCTATCGGTTGACGAGTGCGAGCTTTAATCGTAAGAATTTGCGAACGAGGACTACGTTTAGATTTCTGATTTGGTTCTTCCCCAATGAACCTAAAAGGTCTGATGGGTTCAGTTTTTGTGACCAAGGTATTATGAGCGAACGAGATTTCCGCCTGCTCTGGACGTAAGTAATCTTTGTCTAAAATTCCATCATTATGCAAGGGAAACGATGATCTAACGACGTGAAATTTAACCGGTTGTTCTAAAAGTGTAACGGTAGTTGTTCCTAAAGTTCTCAATTTTTCCGGGGTAATTCCAGTTATAGAGACTGATTCCTGAATGTCTACTTCGACGTCTTCGTGCAAAGCATTTAATTTTATCAGATTTATATCTGCGCCGGTATCGACCAAAAATAAACCAGATTTATTGCGTAATTCTTCCGCAGACATTTTAATTAATGGTGATTCTTGCTGTCGTGTATAGGAATAGACGATTGCTCTGCTTCCAAAAATTTTACTCTTCGACGCTCCTGATTCGAGTAACTCGCCGTCGCGCCGGCACGACGAGTTTTGCGGGAGTTTAAATTTTCACTGTTCCTTCTCGGCGAATTCGAGTTAAAATGATCAAATGTTGGGATAGGGGAAGAAGATCTGGAATTTTGGTTAGTGGGTGTGTTGGATCTTGAAGGTTCAATGCTTCGCGAAGGAACTGGGGTTGGAGAATTTGCTCTGGTTAGAGTATGATTAGTCAAGTTTGGATTCATATGGAAAGATTGAGGGTGATCATATATTGCACTGTAAGGCGGATATGGCATTGGTGGATAAAAATACGGTGGATAGTATGGATAAGGATGCGGTGGCAACGGATAATGGTGATGCTTGTAAGGAACAGGTGATGTAGGACGTGCAGATTTTAGAATGGTAATCGGTGAATTTGCGCGATAATAGTTCGGATTTCTCATGGGACTGGGACTCCTCGAATCTTGCTCTCGCAAGGGTTGGGAGCGGTTTGTGTAGGTAGTAGGTAAGTCACGAGAATCTGGATTCGGAACTGAATGTTGTGATAACATTAACCGCGAAGGTTCACCACCGGGGATTATTCCTGATTTCATTCGGGTTTCTATTCGTGCAGCAATTTTTACAGCGTCCTGTATTTTCTTTGGTTCACGCGAATCAACCGCGATAGCAATTTCGTCGGGTAATCCTCGAATAAAAGCTTCTAAAGCACATTCTTCTACGGGAGCCATCATTTGATTAGCACATTCCCCGTATTTATCTTCTAAAGCAACACGAGCACCGCTGATTAGGATATTTAATCGACCTGCAGAGTCACTGACCGCTTCTCCGCGTCTCATTCGGATATTTTCTATATCGTGATGGTAGTATGGATATGTTTTACCTGGTGCAAATCTTTTCTTTAAATGTTTTACGAGATCATCTAGTTTTTGAAAATTTTTACCCCAAATACTATCTCTCGCTGTTCCTTACAATTTTCCTAATATTGCCGTTACATATGAAGTTTCCAGTGCTGGTGGCACATAGACTGCACCGTTTTGAACGTCACTTAAGAAATTTTTAAGCGGAATATTTCTCCCATCGAAAAATGGATTATTTAATGTACTGTGTTGAATTGTGAAGCATTCAGCCATAGAAGCCATCATCAAATTAGTAACGTGTAACTCGTCCAATGTAACATTTGCCGAAACTTGTGCTGCTGCATTACGAGAGGAATTTGTGGCCATATTGATAAATTAGGCGAAGGAAAATTCAGCAATCGTTATCATGTAATTATAATTGATGTTGATTATTGATTATGAATTGAACTATCTATGCAACTTTGTGCGAATCTCAAGTCTATATGATCCTTTAATTATTCTGCACTAACACATGCGCTAATTGACAATACATATCCCACTTCAGACACCAATTCAGCTGTTACGTGCGTAAGGAATTATTTCGTGGGCCGAGCGGTCAGCCGTTCCGCATGTAACGCTTGAATAAATTTAATTTAGGATGGGTCGTATCATCTAAGATTCCGTACGGAATCCGCGCATAGGTCAGGAATGAAATAGGTGTTAACGCAAAATACAGGATAAATACCTTATTGGCCTGTTCTATTGATTCTTTACATTATATAAAAACAATTACACGGAATGGTTCAGAAATATCGGAGTCCAGAATGGATGACAATTTTACAATACGTATTTTAGTTGGAGTCTTAGATTGGTAAATTCCTAACGTGTTAAGTTTACGAATGGGCCCAAGGGAAATTCCCACAAGCATATAAACATATGTTTGGGTCCTCGTATCGCAATGAGAACATAAGTATGGAAAACTCACCAATGAATACTATCTTGGAATCAATGTTTATCGTTAGCTCTGATGTGAATTGTCCCAGATGCTGGTGGAGCCCGAAGATGAAGGAATGGCTGATGAACTTTTCACGGACTTATATGAGTTAACGCAATTCTATTTTCACTATACTATAAATACTATAAATACTATAAAGAAGAATTTAATATATTAGAATGGAGATTGGAATCTTAAGATTGATTTTAAATTTGAATAATTTCTTGTTAGCTGAGTCCTTCGGTAATTATGGAAGTAACTTCACTAATTTAACCCGAACTCTGGCTCAAAATAGCAACAAGGGCAAAACGCCACGCACCTCGCGATTTGACTAACGATTGCAACTCGCGGCGGTTTCTCTGCCTCTTTTGTAGATTTTGGGGACCGCTAAGGGGAAGTTCCAAGAGCCATGCTCGTTCCTCCCACTCAGGAAATCGCCCGTTCCTGTTCTAAGAATTCCGCCCGCAGTTCATCAGCTATTTCCCATCCATAGCCTCCCGCTATTGCAATTTCGCTTATTATCAAAACGTGACCACCGTTCGAAGAATATTCGCGGTCGAGGAATTTCGCCGTGTTTAGGTATGCAAATTTTAATTTAACATCCGGTACGTAACAATATATAATTTATATATAATATTATTTATATAAATAATATTATATATATTATTATTATATAATATTATTTATATAAATAATAATATATTTATAAATATATTATATTATTATATTTAATTATAATTTATATGGACCGATATCTGTGGCGATGTCACTCGAAACCGTATGTGTTTGACGAAACTAAGTGGTCGACCTTGTGAGAGAGGAAACTCCAGATGCGAAAATTATTTCCATTTTAAACTGATTGTTCTATCTGAAACTAAGTGTTCGATACTGTGCCAGGAGAAACGCCGGTTCTCTGAAATCTGTGGCGATGCCACTCGAAACTGTATGTGTTCGACGAAACTAAGTGGTCGATCTTGTGAGAGAGGAATCTCCAGATGCGAAACTTAGTTCCATTTAAAACTAATTGCTCTATCTGAAACTAAGTGTTCGATACTGTGCCAAGAGAAGCGCCTGTTCTCTGAAATCTGTGGCGATGCCACTCGAAACTGTATGTGTTCGACGAAACTAAGTGGCCGACATTGTGAGAGAGGAAACTCCAGATGCGAAACTTAGTTCCATTTTAAACTAATTGTTCAATCTAAAACTAAGTGTTCGATACTGTGCCGGGAGAAGCGCCTGCTCTCTAAAATCTGTGGCGATGCTACTCGAAACCGTATGTGTTCGACGAATCTAAATGGCCGACCTTGTGAGAGAGGAAACTCCAGATGCGAAACTTAGTTCCATTTAAAACTAATTGCTCTATCTGAAACTAAGTGTTCGATACTGTGCCAGGAGAAGCGCCTGTTCTCTGAAATCTGTGGCGATGCCACTCGAAACTGTATGTGTTCGACGAAACTAAGTGGCCGACATTGTGAGAGAGGAAACTCCAGATGCGAAACTTAGTTCCATTTTAAACTAATTGTTCTATCTGAAACTAAGTGTTCGACGAAACTAAGTGGCCGACCTTGTGAGAGAAGAAACTCCAGATGCGAAGCTTTGTTCCATTTTAAAGTAATTGTTTTATCTGATACTAAGTGTTCGATACTGTGCCAGGAGAAGCGCCTGCTCTCTAAAATCTGTGGCGATGCTACTCGAAACCGTATGTGTTCGACGAATCTAAATGGCCGACCTTGTGAGAGAGGAAACTCCAGATGCGAAACTTAGTTCCATTTAAAACTAATTGCTCTATCTGAAACTAAGTGTTCGATACTGTGCCAGGAGAAGCGCCTGTTCTCTGAAATCTGTGGCGATGCCACTCGAAACTGTATGTGTTCGACGAAACTAAGTGGCCGACATTGTGAGAGAGGAAACTCCAGATGCGAAACTTATTTCCATTTTAAACCAATTGTTCTATCTGAAACTAAGTGTTCGATACTGTGCCAGGAGAAGCGCCTGTTCTGTGAAATCTGTGGCGACGCCACTCGAAACCGCATGTGTTCGACGAATCTAAATGGTGGACCTTGTGAGAGAGGAAACTCCAGATGCGAAACTTAGGTCAAACAAATCCTAAACCCATCCTAAATTAAATTTATTCAAGCGTTACATGCGGAACGGCTAACCGCTCGGCCCACGAAATAATTCCTTACGCACGTAACAGGCTGAATTGGTGTCAGAAGTGGGATAAGTATTGTCAATTAGCGCATGTGTTAGTGCAGAATAATTAAAGGATCGTATAGATTTCGAGATTCGCACACTGTTGCATAGATGGTTCAAATAATCAACATCAATTATAATTACACGATAGCGATTGCTGAATTTTCCTTCACTTAATTTATCAAAATGGCCACAAATTCCTCTCGTAATGCAGCAGCACAAGTTTCTGCAAATGTTTCATTGGACGAATTACACGTTACTAATTTGATGATGGCTTCTATGGCTGAATGCTTCACAATTCAACACAGTACACTAAACATTCCTTTCTTTGACGGGAAAAACATACCCCTTAAAAATTTCTTAGGTGACGTTCAAAATGGTGCAATCTATGTGCCACCAGCACTGGAAACTTCATATGTAAGGGCAATATTAGGAAAATTGCAGGGAACAGCGAGAGATAGTATTTGGGGTAAAAATTTTCAAAAATTAGATGATCTCATAAAACATTTCAAGGAAAGATTTGCGCCGGGTAAAACATATCCATACTATCATCACGAAATAGAAAATATCCGAATGAGACGCGGAGAAGCGGTCAGTGACTTTGCAGATCGTTTAAATATCCTAATCAGCGGTGCTCGAGTCGCTTTAGAAGATAAATATGGAGAACGCACTAATCAAATGATGGCTCCCGTAGAAGAATGTGCTTTAGAGGCTTTTATTCGAGGATTACCCGACGAAATTGCTATCGCGGTTGATTCGCGTGAACCAAAGAAAATACAGGACGCTGTAAAAATTGCTGCCCGAATAGAAACCCGAATGAAATCAGGAATAATCCCCGGTGGTGAACCTTCGCGGTTAATGTTATCACAACATTCAGTTCCGAATCCAGATTCTCGTGACTTACCTACTACCTACACAAACCGCTCCCAACCCTTGCGAGAGCAAGATTCGAGGAGTCCCAGTCCCATGAGAAATCCGAACTATAATCGCGTAAATTCACCGATTACCATTCTAAAATCTGCACGTCCTACATCACCTCTTCCTTACAAGCATCACCATTATCCGTTGCCACCGCATCCTTATCCATACTATCCACCGTATTTTTATCCACCAATGCCATATCCGCCTTACAGTCCAATATACGATCACCCTCAATCTTTCCATATGAATCCAAACTTGACTAATCATACTCTAACCAGAGCAAATTCTCCAACCCCAGTTCCTTCGCGAAGCATTGAACCTTCAAGATCCAACACACCCACTAACCAAAATTCCAGATCTTCTTCCCCTATCCCAACATTTGATCATTTTAACTCGAATTCGCCGAGAAGGAACAGTGAAAATTTAAACTCCCGCACAACTCGTCGTGCCGGCGCGACGGCGAGTTACTCGAATCAGGAGCGTCGAAGAGTAAAATTTTTGGAAGCAGAGCAATCGTCTATTCCTATACACGACAGCAAGAATCACCATTAATTAAAATGTCTGCGGAAGAATTACGCAATAAATCTGGTTTATTTTTGGTCGATACCGGCGCAGATATAAATCTGATAAAATTAAATGCTTTGCACGAAGACGTCGAAGTAGACATTCAGGAATCAGTCTCTATAACTGGAATTACCCCGGAAAAATTGAGAACTTTAGGAACAACTACCGTTACACTTTTAGAACAACCGGTTAAATTTCACGTCGTTAGATCATCGTTTCCCTTGCATAATGATGGAATTTTAGGCAAAGATTACTTACGTCCAGAGCAGGCGGAAATCTCGTTCGCTCATAATACCTTGGTCACAAAAACTGAACCCATCAGACCTTTTAGGTTCATTGGGGAAGAACCAAATCAGAAATCTAAACGTAGTCCTCGTTCGCAAATTCTTACGATTAAAGCTCGCACTCGTCAACCGATAGCTATAGACGTGGTTAATTCAGAAATAAAAGAAGGATACTTGCCAAAGTTAGAATCAGTAGAAGGCTTATACATAGGCGAAGCAGCTGTTAGCGTACGGGATGGTGTCTGCCACGTATTAGCAATTAATACGTTGGAAGAAGACATACAAGTCGAGGTTACTCCACAAGAAGTAATTCCCTTTGAATACTATGATTTTCCCGAAGAAGAATATTTCGATTCAGACTCAGAAGTTCAAAATTTGCCCATAGTTCACGATAGGTTTTTCGAAATTCTAAAACGTTTGCGTTTAGATCACCTAAATGACGAGGAACGAGACCATATAATCGAAATTATAGAAGAATACCCAAATCGCTTTTATTTGCCAGGAGACCAATTACCTTTCACCCCGTTAATAAAACATACAATTCCGACATCAGATGATTTACCGATTAATACTAGACAGTATCGCTTTCCACCGGTTCACAAGGAAGAAATACAATAGGATAATTAAACCATCAAATTCGCCTTATAATTCACCTCTCTGGATCGTCCCTAAGAAACCTGATTCTCAAGGAAGACCCAGGTGGAGAATGGTAATTGATTTTCGCAAACTTAACGAAAAAACGATAGGAGATGCATATCCGTTACCAAATATAACCGATATTCTGGATCAATTAGGCCAAGCTAGATATTTCTCGATCATCGATCTCGCCAGTGGATTCCAACAAATAGAGATGGATCCAAAGGATAGGGCTAAAACAGCCTTTACAACTCCTAATGGGCACTACGAGTATATCCGTATGCCCGAAGGTTTGAAAAATGCACCTGCCACCTTTCAACGGCTTATGGATCAAACGTTACGTGGTTTGCAGGGAACGGAAGTTTTCGTTTATCTCGATGACATTGTAGTGTACGCAAAAACTCTTGAAGAACACGGAAAGAAAAAGGTTAAATTGACATTACAACCCGATAAATGTGAATTTTTGAAAACTGAAGTAGCATACCTAGGACATATAATTAGTCAAAAGGGTGTAAGACCAGATCCAAAAAAGATTATATCAATAAAAAACTTTCCTCGACCAAAAACAGCAAAGAATGTCAGACAATTTTTAGGTTTAGCAGGTTATTATCGCAGATTTATTAAAGATTTTGCAGCAAAATCCAAACCATTAACAGAATTGTTAAAAAAGAACGCGACCTTCGTTTGGGGAAAGGAACAAAAACGTAGCTTCCAGGAATTACGAAAAGCGCTCTGTAAAGGTCCAATTCTTCAATATCCAAATTTTGATAAGCCTTTCACTTTAACAACAGACGCCTCAGATTTTGCGATAGGAGCAATACTTGGTCAGGAGGTTGATGGAAACGATTTACCAATAGCTTATCTTTCTAGAACTTTAACAAACCCTGAGAAAAATTATTTCACCACCGAAAAAGAATGTTTGGCAGTATTATACGCAATTTTGCATTTTAGGCCGTATCTTTACGGTAGGAAATTCGCGTTAGTTGGCGATCACGAGCCCCTGAAATGGATAGACTCCATAAAGGATCCAGGGCAACGTTTAATTCGATGGAGATTGAAATTGCGTGACTACGACTATAATTTCGTTCATAAAGCAGGAAAATTAAACACAAGTGCAGACGCGTTATCCAGAAATCCTGTCGTTAAATTTAATCTCTCAGATACTAGCAGTACCGACTCTGACAGTGAACTTGAATCATCAAAAATTTTACCGATTCAAGAACAACCAGCAAAATCTAAATTTAGCTCAGCAGCAACCACATCTAGACCAATATCCAAATCAGTTTCGGAAGTACCCAGGAAACCAGGAAGACCCTTTGGATCGAAAAATAAACCAAAAATTTCGAATCCTTTAAATACTAGTGCAATAGCAACTAGGACCCGAAATCAATTAAAACCCAACGCTTACATTCCACCACGACCTACAGTTCCATCGTCAGCAGATACGCCAGACGTAGATTCCGATAATTCGCATGATGAGTTATCAGAACCACCGATATTACGAAAAAGGAAAAGTGTAATGCCAACCCTGGATTTACATAAGAAAATTACTTCAAAGCATCCGAAAGGGAAAGTATTGGAACCAATTGCCGAGGACGTTCACACTGAAACAGTAGACGAGACAACAATAAACGCTGACACCATACTACTAGAATTACAACCACCAGCAGAGGACAGTGACGATGATGTTTTTCTATATGACGAACGAAGACTGTCTATAAACAAACAGGAATTACATGATTCTTTCAAACGTTTTGACGAATCTCTTAAAGAACACAGCGAAATTATGGAAGAATCATCAGGTAATACTTCGGACACTGACGAACTAGACGACGTAGAGTTAAATAGTAGAATAGAAAAATTACTTAAACAATATGGAACAGAAGGACATGATAAATCAAAACCTGACTGTACATTGGAAACATCCGAGCAGACCAAAATTCATTGGCAACCCCATAGATCCACATTACCTACTCCTATTCCACATTCTAAACCATTGGCATTGTCAACTCCTTTTCCAGCTTCACCAATCAATACGAGACAGAATGCACTTCTACCAGGACACTTCAGTGAAACTAAATCAAAATCTGTTGGTATACCAAGGCGAATAATTCCAAGGACGGTATCAGGTAACGAGACGTACTGCACTGGCATCCAGCTGACTCAGGGAATTCCCCCGGATATCACACCTAGCTCTCCCGTAAATCTTTCTAGGAAACCACAGCGCTCTTCAAAGAAATTAATTAATATTAGCCGAGAAAATTTGACCTACTCACATGATAATTATGTTCACTTTATTTCTGCTGATTGCGAATTGACAACATCCGTAGGAAAATTGCTAACAGATATAGGCGCTATCAGCGTTGAAAATTTCAGAGAAATTAAACCAAAGGATGGTCAAGTACTAATCACTAGACAGGGAAAGTACAAAATATTTAGCATCGTTGTGCAGAAACATCATTTTGACGAGACCTCCGTCGCGAAAATAAAAACCGGGCTTAGGAACTTAAAATTAATTCTTCCAAATTCCGATATTAATTCCTTTCGAATTTCAAAATCCGGTGATTATACCGATTCACTTACTCTCGAATCACTAAAGGAAATCCTAACAGAAATCTTCGAGGAAATCGACATCGAAATTACAATTTGCCTTGGGAAAATTCAAATTCCTCCCGAAGAACTTCGTCATAATATAATTTCAGAATTACATGAAGGCATAGTCGGCGGTCACAAAGGAGTAACTAAAACGTATCGTAGGATTCGCGAAAGATTCTATTGGCCAGGAATGAGGAATGATATTCAAAATTTCATTAGAACTTGCCATAGCTGTCAAGAAAATAAATTAGTCAGAACAAAAACGCGTGAACCAATGATAATCACAGATACCCCTATAGAACCGTTTGCTAAAGTATCATTAGATACTGTGGGACCCCTACCTACAACCCCTGATGGCAATCGGCACATATTGACTATGCAAGATAATTTGACAAAATATTGCATCGCCGTTCCCGTACCGGATATAAAAGCTGAAACAATTGCTCACGCGATAGTAACATATTTAATCTTACAATTTGGAGCTCCGCGTATTATATTAACCGACAGAGGAACAAGTTTTATAAACAAGATTCTAAAGGAATTAACAAAAATCTTCAAAATTCATCACGTAACAACGTCTGGTTACAGACCACAGACAAACGGTGCTTTAGAAAGGAGCCATATAGTATTAACGGACTATATAAAACATTATATAAATGATTTCGATGATTGGGATAAGTTAGTTCCGTTTGCCATGTTCTCATACAACACCTCAGTACACGAAGCCACTAACTTCACTCCATATGAATTAGTTTTTGGAAAATTAGCTCGTTACCCTAGTTCATTTCCCGAAGATGATGATATGCTAACGTATAATTCATATCTTCGTGAATTGATAATTCGACTTTCCGAATCACAAATATTAGCCGGACAAAATCTAATTTCTGCTAAACATAAGTCTAAAGGATATTATGATGAAAAGGCACGACCATTCCCAGGAAAAGTAGGAGATATGGCTCGTGTTCTAGTAGAACCCAGGAAAGGAAAGTTCAGTACTCGATATCATGGTCCCTATAAAATAGTTGGAGTTTTGGAGAAAAATAATATTGTTTTGGAAGATGGTAATGGTAAAGGATTCATCAAACACGCAGATAAAGTAGAATTGGCTGCACAGTAATTTCCAAATTCATAAAATACTAATCATTGATGCCTGATATTTGATAATGAATGGCAATGGACTCGGCGATGCTCATCCTATTACTGGGGCTAGTAGCAGCGGTAAATTCGGAGGACAAATATCAAATTACTGAGCTGAAGAACAGTCCGGGATTATATTTTGAAAAAAATATATAAAAAGAAAATGAATCATATATACCCATGTATTTTCAGGATAAGAATAATTGCAATAGTTTTGTTTAGATAATACTAAATTTAAAAGATCAGGATGAGTTATATCGAATCACTTAAATCGATACTTGCTCGGAAATTTACTTTAAGGAATCACAAACGACTCAAAACAAGTACACCAGCACATAAATTCTGTTTTTATTAATCACAAATCATATATCAAAAGGAAATCCAAATAATTTGGGAGACACATTAATAGTATCTCCACTGAATTCAATCCACTGTATGAATTCGATTGCAAATTGGACCAATTGGCAAAACAATCATCACAACGGAGAAGTTACATCACAACCAATTTCTTCAACTGGAGCAATACTATTCTGCAACCGAAGTATCATCATGCACATAATATTTTGGCCACTAATTAAGAAGAAGAGGAACAAGGAAGACAACCATCCAAACAACAGCACTAGAGGAAGACTCACAATCAACAACATCAAGAAATCGGGATTGTCGATTACAAAAACTCAGAATGTTACACTTAATTATTTTATATTAATTTTCTTCTATTGTTTTGGTTGAAAACTTGTTGCATGCATTTATTTATTGTTTATTATCTTTTATTATTTTACTCTTGTTTGATTAATATTTACATGACCGAGAAAATGGACTCTGTCGAAAATACCATGAATAGATCCAGGAGGAGCGGAAGGAACGTAGCGTATGTTACCTTCAGCACCACCGAGGAGGCCGGAGCACTATCATTCTGTGTGATATCATTGGTACGCAAAAAGCGAAAGACAAAAGGAGACACTGAGCAAGTGAGCAGAGCTTGGCGTTCCCGGAGTGTCAACAACCTTCTCCAGGGAAACTCAACTGACATTGTCGGTTAACCAATAGCCTTATGGAAGTACAACATCCAACCTTTACTACTAGGCAGTAGTTCGATTTGGACCTACTCTACGGAAAATGGTCCTAGACAATCATTATAACTTGTCATCATCAACATAAATCACGGAACAACTATCAGAACCGAAGTTCTTCGTGGACTCGGAAATCTTTCGACTCTGCGGCACCCTTCGACAATAAGATGTTAAGAAGCCAGGATGACGAGCTGGAGAGCATCCACTACATGACGTACGTGTCTCTGCCTTGCTGAAGCCTCTGTTATTACAACAACGGTCATCCTCGGAGGGATGCTGAATGGTTAGCGTATTCTCACGATTCTTTCGTTTAAACGCGATAAATTAAATATTTTATATTAGATCATCTGTACATTTTTCTAATAGTACTTTGCGAAATCCATATTTTTCTCATAATTTAGTTAAGCGAATCATGCACGAGCAATCAATCATAAGCAATAATTTATATTTCATATAAGTTCAACCATTTTATGTAGAACCACCTGTTCAATAATTGCGAAAAATTGTATACATACGAACATCTCTCGAACTTAACCCACGGTTAAACATCATCGAGGACGATGATGATTCTAAGGGGGGAGGGGTGTTACGTGCCAAACACATATAAAAAATTAAATATAAAAAAAGAAAAAGGAAGTTAAAATTCCTGAGTAGGCATCACACGTGCCCGATCTTACGACACGGTATCGATGAACCATTAGTCTGCAAAAACTGAATTTAAGCAACCGCGAATATTCTCCGAACAGCGGCCACGTTTCGCTAATAAGCAAAATTCCAATAGCGAGAGGCTGTGGATGAGGGCGGGTTGATGAACTTTGGCGGAATTCGTTGGACAGGAAACGGGTGATTTTCTAAGTGGGAAGAATGAGCACAGCTCTTGGAATTCCCCCCCTTAGCAGTTCCAAAATCAACAAAAAGGAGCAGGAAATCACCGCGAGTTGCAATCGTTAGTCAAATCGCGAGGTGCGTGGCGTTTTGCCCTTGTTACTATTTTGAGCCAGAGTTCGTGTTAAACTAGTGAAATTACTTCATAGTTACCGAAGGACTCAGTAAACAAGAAATTATCCAAATCTAAAATCAATCTTGAGATCGAAACCAATCTCCATACTCATATATTAAATTCTTCTTTATAGTATTTATAGTATTTATCGTATTTATAGTATAGTGAAAATATAAGTGAAAAGTTCATCAGCCATTCCTTCATCTTCGGGCTCCCTCAGCATCAGAGCTAGCGAAAACATTGCTTCCAAGATAGTATTCATTGGTGAGTTTTCCATACTTATGTTAGCATCGCGATACGAGGACCCAAACATATGTTTATATGCTTGTCGGAATTTCCCTTGGGCCCATTCGTAAACTTAGCACGTTAGGAATTTACCAATCTAAGACTCCAACTAAAATACGTATTGTAAAATTGTCATCCATTCTGGACTCCGATACTTCTGAACCATTCCGTGTAACTGTTTTTGTATAATGTGAAGAATCAATAGAACAGGCCAATAAGGCATTTATCCTCTATTCTGCGTTAACACCTATTTCATTCCTGACCTATGCGCGGATTCCGTATGGAATCTTAGATGATACAACCCATCCTAAATTAAATTTATTCAAGCGTTACATGCGGAACGGCTAACCGCTCGGCCCACGAAATAATTCCTTACGCACGTAACACTTCCAAGATAGTATTCATTGGTGAGTTTTCCATACTTATGTTATCATTGCGATACGAGGACCCAAACATATGTTTATATGCTTTTGGGAATTTCCCTTGGGCCCATTCGTAAACTTAACACGTTAGGAATTTACCAATCTAAGACTCCAACTAAAATACGTATTGTAAAATTGTCATCCATTCTGGACTCCGATATTTCTGAACCATTCCGTGTAATTGTTTTTGTATAATGTAAAGAATCAATAGAACAGGCCAATAAGGTATTTATCCTCTATTCTGCGTTAACACCTATTTCATTCCTGACCTATGCGCGGATTCCGTATGGAATCTCAGATGATACGACCCATCCTAAATTAAATTTATTCAAGCGTTACATGCGGAACGGCTGACCGCTCGGCCCACGAAATAATTCCTTACGCACGTAACAATATATATTGTTACGACCACCCCTTACGTTGTAACCCCTTGACGACGAGGGTCGTCAAGGGCGCCTAGTAATTTATAAACAGTCGAAAAAGAGTTGAATTGTAATCCGACAGCGAGAGCGACCGGACGCGCGCTCGACGCTCTGATTCATAAAATACCAATAAACGCTCTGTTAATTATAATCATCTCCTCCGTGTACCGATATGCCCCGCACGCGCCGCAACAATATATTTAATATAATTAATATATATATTATCGGTAATATATTTATACTCTTATATTATTAATAATATATATTAATAAATATAATTTATATAATATTAATATATATATATAAATTATTAAATCATAAATATAAACTATACTATATGTTCGCGACCCCTTCGATCTTGGCCGAGAACACCGAATATTTATTTGAGCGCCGGGTGTCGGATCAGAAAGGATGGTGGCTGAATATCGCTCGTCCGTGATTCGCGACGATCTCTCTGTTCGTAACGATCTCCGTAGATCGAAATATTCCGTAATTAAACTCACTGGGCCCGTGCCCGCGTACAATTCTCTTCCCGTGGTGGAAGAAATTCTCTCCGATATGAATGTGAGAAGCCTCGTGGCTTGCGATAAAAACTCTTACGTGCGTCGTTGTTAACAGTCGGCAGAAGAAGAACGAGATTTCGCTCTATCCCCCGGAAACGCACTTCGGGGAGACAGAGCCCCCTGCGACTACGCACCCTCTGCCGCCCGCCGGAAACGAGGGGCGCCACGACATTTAAACTGGCTTAAACATACCGCCCGCCTCGTATCCGGTAGGTACGACATCTAATTTAGAAACAAAATTCGGTGAAATATTCACAAGAATAATGTTACATGACAGGACGCATGGTACGTACATAAACTTAACTTACGAGAGGCGCAAGACGCATAATATATAAGAACGGAGCACATAGTACAAATAGTAACATGGAACGGCGTAACGTAGACAGACATCGATCGGTAGCGGACAAATCTGGGAAATTGGCCTCTTGAACTTCGATCGAGCAGTCCGAAGTTGAACTACTCGAGTGCGATCGTCACTCCCTGGGAAGGATTTTTCTACAATGGCCAAGTCCCATTTACAGGGAGGCAGCAAGTTGTTTTTTAGTAGAACAAGTGTACCCTCCTGGATGTTCGGCATGGTTTTGGACCATTTGTACCGCTGTTGCAGAGTATGTAAGTAGTCCCGAGACCAATTTCGCCAGAAATGTTCGAGCATCGCACGCACGCGCTGATAACGAGACAATCGGTTCTCGTCCAGATTTAGGACCGACTCGTCCGGCACCGTGGTTAAAGGCCCGCCGATTATAAAATGACCGGGAGTGAGCACGGCGCAATCACTCGCGTCGCTGGTCATCGCTGCGATCGGGCGCGAGTTCAAACAAGCCTCAATCTGCGCGATAAGCGTCGTGAACTCCTCGATTGAGAGAGTATGATCCCCCACGATTCGTCGGAGGTGATGCTTCATACTCTTGACTCCCGCCTCCCAGAGCCCTCCGAAGTGAGGGGCGGAGGGGGGTATGAAATGCCAAGTAGAGCCGTCGGAGGCTAACCGAGCAGACTGATCGACGTCTTTAGATAAGTTACGGAACATGGTGGACAGTTCCTTTTCCGCTCCCAAGAAGTTAGTGCCATTATCGCTGTAAATATCGCTCGGGATACCGCGCCGAGATACGAAACGTTTAAAGGCAGCAAGGAAAACGGTGGAAGAGAGACTGTTCACCAGTTCTAGATGGATTGCGCGCGTCGATAGACAGACGAAAACAGCAACGTATGCTTTGTACGATCGTTGTCCGCGGCCAGCAATCGGTATAATGTTGACTGGCCCCGCGAAGTCGACGCCGGAATGCAAGAACGGACGAGAGGGAGTTACCCTAGCGGAAGGTAAATCCCCCATGAGCTGCGTCGGGGTATTCGCCCGATGGCGTATACACGGAATACATTTGTGGATTTTGGAACGCACGAGGTTTCGGGCTCGTAATATCCAGTAGTTCTGACGCAGAATCCGAAGGGTCAATTGCGGACCCCCATGAAGAGCTCTTCGGTGAGCATCTTCTATAATAAGGTCACTTATTCTACCGTTCGACAAAATAACCGGATGCTGTTCGTCGTAAGGTAATTGCGAGTGCCTCAGCCGCCCGCAAAGCCGAATTAGTCCGGTTGAGTCGAGAAACGGATGGAGCGTTACCAACGAGCTCCGTTGAGAGACGGCGGTATTGTTCTTTAATAACTCTAATTCCGACGGAAAACTGACCGTCTGCGAGTATCGACACCAGAACTGCCGCGACTGCTGAATTTCCTTCGCCGTCAGAGGCGTCGTGTTTGGCGACTGATGCTTCCGAGTTAACTTCAAGTTTGAAGTGAAGCGAAACACATAAGCCGTTACGCGTAATAATTTCGGCCATGAAGAGAAGCGATGCATAAGCTCGTCCAGATAACTAGACTCCGGTATGGTCTGGATGGAGTGAACCGTAGCCTTAGATTGTTCGGAGCGAATGAGCGCTTCGTGATCAGGATTGATCGAACTCGGCTCGTGTTCCTGTGGTGGCCAGAAGCGTGAGTTTTGACTGAGCCACGTTGGCCCATGCCACCAAAGTTTATGACTCTCGAGTTCTGCTGGCGAAATGCCACGTGATGCACAATCCGCGGGGTTTGCATGCGTTGGAACATGGTTCCAAACGGCAGCGGGTAACCTCGTTTGAATTTTAGCAGTTCGATTCGCGACACACGTGTTCCAGGTAGAGGGATGTTTTTTCAACAAACCGAGGACGACGGTTGAATCCGTCCAGCAATACACTGGCACGTGTGAGAGCTTTAATGTTGTCTGAACAAACTGAACGAGTTTGGACAGTAGAGCACCACCGTTTAACTCCAGACGAGGAAGAGAAACCGTCTTGATGGGCGTCACCTTGGATCGAGCCTCAATAAGTGTCACAGTGACCTCATCAAGAGAGTGCAAAACCCGAAGGTACACCACAGCAGCGTAAGCTCTGTTTGAAGCATCTGAAAATCCATGCAATTCGCAAGCTAGGTTAGACGTAGACCGTCTGGTCCAACGTGGTATGCGAATAGATTCAATGAGAGGAAGAGACTGGCAATAGGACTTGCACGAATGAAGAATAGCGGAGGGAAGCTGATCATCCCAATCGCACTTACAAAGCCATAACTCTTGAAGGAGTATTTTTGCGACAATCACCACGGGGTAGCCCACCCGAGCGGGTCAAAGAACCTGGCGATGGTGGAAAGAACCGCACGTTTGGTGGAACCGGAGTTCCCTGGCAGATGTGTACGAAAGGCAAAAGAGTCACTTTGTGGCGCCCAGTAAACGCCGAGAACCTTTATACTTTCATCCTCCTTAAGGTGGCGATCCGCAGCAAGATCATCGTCTCCCGAGGAAAGATTGTCCAACAAAGCGGGAACATTAGATGCCCATTTGTGTAATTGGAAGCCTCCTGCAGAGAGAAGCGCAGTAAGCTGTCTCTTGATGTCGAGAGCAGAGCTCGCATCTTCCGCTCCGAAGAGTACATCGTCCACGTAAATGTGTTCCTTGAGGATCGATTTGGCGAGAGGAAATTTGTCGCCCTCGTCCTCCGCAAGTTGGTGAAGAACTCTGATCGCCAAATAGGGAGCAGAAGCAGTTCCGTAAGTAACGGTTCATAGCCGATACGTGCTTGTGTGGAAAGAAAGAGGTGGTTGCCATAGTATCCGTAGAAAGTCTCTGTCACGCGGATGTACGAGAATTTGGCGAAACATCTTGGCGATATCTGCCATGAGCACGATACGATATTGACGCCATCTCATTATTATAGAAGGCAAATCAGTTTGTAGCTTCGGTCCAGTCCGTAGGTAGTCATTGAGAGAAAACCCGTTAGAGGTGTGACAAGAGGCGTTGAACACAACTCTCAGTTTAGTGGTGAGACTATCGTTCCGTAAAACTGGATGATGCGGAAGATAGAAGGTGTGTTGCGATGAAAGTTCGTTAGGAGGGACGATTTCCATGTGCCCTAAGTGCTCGTATTCCTGAAGAAAGGAATGGTAAGCGTCGGAAAGGTCCGAATTCTTGTCCAAACGCGATTGTAATTTGGAGTACAAACGGGACGCGATAGCGATTGAACACCCTAACGGTGGAGGATCCTCCTTGAATGGAAGACGAACGACCTACCGTCCATGCTCATCCCTATAATGCGTCTTTTGAAAGTGCTCTTCGCACGTTTGTTCATCGTCAGTGAGATGAGGTTCTGTGAATTCTTCTTCCGTCTCCCAGAACCGCGAAAGGAGCGAGTTGAGGTCAGCGGAGAGAAGATTAACCTTGGCATGGTGAGCCAGAGTGGCTGAATGAATAACCTTATCGGGACCGGAAAGTATCCATCCGAAAATGGTTAATTGAGCAGTAGGACTGCCCAATGGGCCATGACGCAAGCCATTGCGTAGGATAGCGCCATAGAGATCCGCGCCAATGAGCAAATGAATCGGAGTAGACTCATTTGGATTGGGATCTGCGAGAGTCAGACCCTGTAAGTGATCCCAACTGGTTTGAGATTGAGCTCGGTACGCTCGGTACGAGGTAATATTTTGGTAAACGTACGCGTCCAGCGGTAAAGAAGGACCGCTTCCCTGACAAGGCTCTACAACGAGATGTAGAACAAATTTCGAAACACCACGGCAAGAATCTCCGAAGGCCGTAACTGGCAGATGAGTTTTATGCCGTCGTGTTCGCAACGATTGTGCAAGAGTTTCCGAAACAAAGCTGTGAGTGGCCCCCTGATCGAGGAGGGCACGCACTTGAAAGGTCCTAC
Source organism: Nysson spinosus (assembly GCA_910591585.2). Taxonomy (NCBI): domain Eukaryota; kingdom Metazoa; phylum Arthropoda; class Insecta; order Hymenoptera; family Crabronidae; genus Nysson; species Nysson spinosus. The sequence goes on along the minus strand of CAJUYC020000070.1, from coordinate 2,053,053 downwards.
CTTCAGCAGTCCGAAGAGTCACTTGAGCGGTTGCAAGAAGAACCGTATGAGGCACTATTGGCACGCGCTGAATGGCATGGACGGAAGACGTCGGTTCTCGATTGCCGTTATGGCTCGTACTGGCGTCGATACCGCCGTCGGAAACAGTTAATGTTTGAGCCGCATTGACGGCTGAAGCACTCGTCTCCCGGTGGAGAGAGGTATGATGTGGACGACCACATTTGATGCACGTGGACTTGCTCGGACACGCGCTCGAGCTGTGTCCTTTTCGCAGACAGTTCACACAACATTTAACGTTCTTAATCAATGAGTACCGTTGATCGATGCTTAGATTGTGGTACTGTGCACATTTATACAGCGGGTGACCATTGGAACATAAAAAACATTTTGAGGTCGCTTTACTCTGCGTATTAGTTGCGTGAACTTTCGCGGGACGAGAGGCGCACGGTGCCGGTACGTTGGTAACGTCGCTAGAGGTAAAGTCCTCGTCGAGTCCCCTAATACGCTTTGCAAGAAAATCTAAAAAGCTAGTAAGAGTGGGCGGATCATATGAATCCCCGAGGAGCATACGCCAATCTTGTCGCGTGCGAGGAGCGAGCTTCTTGACGAGGATGAAAACGAGGATATCGTCCCATTCAGTAACTGGGCGATTCAAATTGCGCAGAGCGGCAAGTGATGCATTAGTGGTATCGCGAAGTGATCGAAGTGAAGCAGGCGACTCCAGCTTCATCGTCGGGATATCAAAAATAGCTTGCAAATGTGAGTTAATCAACAGTCGCGTGTTTTCATACTCGTCCGTCAACTTCTTCCAAGCATGTTCGAAATTCGCGTCCGTGACTCTAACGTTGCTTAACAGACGCTCCGCTTCACCCGTTAAGCTGATCTTTAAGTGATGCAGCCTTTCGACCGTCGATAAGGCAGGATTGTTCTTTACGAGCGATTCGAATAAGTCCGGGAAATTCTCCCACTCTAACCGATTTCCAGAAAACTTCGGAAGCTCTATTCGCGGTAACAAAGAAGAGTGAGTCGTGACTGGCGGAGATTGAGTCGTAGAACTGTTCGCCGCGGGAGGAACCGAAGAAACCGATGTACTTATCTGATGGAGGACTTCAGACATATAGTCGGAGGCCTGAAGCATGACGTCCTCGGCAGTCTGGAACTTCGCCTTCGTGAAGTAGTCGATCTTCTTCATGTCCTCGTTGGCGGCAGCTTGGTGAATCAAGATCTCGTTGGCCTGGCACCGTTCCCATAGCTTCTCGAGCGCAGACAAGCGATTCTGGACCTTGGCGATGGTGTAGTTCGCGCTGCCGATCTTCTTGAAGTTAGACAGAGCTCGGTCAAGTTGGTCAAAGATGGGCTGTTGGCTCGCGATGAGATGCGCTAGACCTTCCATGGTGATGCGTTCGCCTCACAGAGCTGAAGCTGGACTACAGGGTAGTTGTTCGTGAGTGTGTGCAAGTGAGAGCACAGCGTAACACGAATAAACAGAGAACACCGAGCGTTAGAGTACTTGCGAGAGAGAACACTGCGCGATGCGTAAGACAAAGCACTGATCGTTCGTGAGTGTGAGAGAGATCACCGTGCGACACGAAGAAACGAAGAACACCGAATGTTTTTAAATGCTCTAACGGTCTTCGAGACAAAGAAAGCAAGCACACGATGACGTCACAGTCGCACCACACCTGCGAATTCGTAGCACTTATATTGTTCGTAGGTCCAATTGAAGAACACTGCACTATAGATTTGTCCAGACACAATGTTCGTCTAAAGTGCACCGCACTACGATCTCCTTTAAAAGAGAGATGTAACACCGCGGACCTTGTTGGTCAGGTTCGAGAGGCCGTCTTGGAATTCCGTTGCGGTTTGAACGGCGACCACGTGTTCGTCACGTTCCTTTCGCAACCACGCTATCTTTCGTTCGTGAAAGATTTCGCGATATCCAATCGATCCCAGCAATCCGCGCGATCCGGCTCGAAGGACCAAAATGTTCGCGACCCCTACGATCTTGGCCGAGAACACCGAATATTTATTTGAGCGCCGGGTGTCGGATCAGAAAGGATGGTGGCTGAATATCGCTCGTCCGTGATTCGCGACGATCTCTCTGTTCGTAACGATCTCCGTAGATCGAAATATTCCGTAATTAAACTCACTGGGCCCGTGCCCGCGTACAATTCTCTTCCCGTGGTGGAAGAAATTGTCTCCGATGTGAATGTGAGAAGCCTCGTGGCTTGCGATAAAAACTCTTACGTGCGTCGTTGTTAACAGTTGGCAGAAGAAGAACAAGATTTCGCTCTATCCCCCGGAAACGCACTTCTGGGAGACAGAGCCCCCTGCGACTACGCACCCTCTGCCGCCCGCCGGAAACGAGGGGCGCCACGACATTTAAACTGGCTTAAACACTATATATATATATATATATAATATAATAATTTATATTAAAATTTATTGCAGAGCATAAACCTTTTTTTATTAATAACGAAACAACAACGCGGTAACCAAAACGACTGGACAGAAACCAGTTGACTATTTGTTTACTACATACATTCAGATTGTGTTGCTACTCTAATACTTCCCCTCAATCGTAAATGTTGTTACTCTCCACCGAGTCTTCACCTTCAATCTTCGATTGACTGGACTCCCAGTAAATCGCGACAGTGTTTTGAACGTGGTAGTCCCTTCGTCAGCACATCGGCCATCATTTCCTGCGTGGGCATATATTTAAATACCACAGATCTTTCTTTCAATGCATCGCGGACGAAATGATGCCTTATGTCGATATGCTTGGTCCTCCTGTGAAATACGGCGTTTTTGGCCAATTTTTGTGCTCCTTGATTGTCGTTCCACAGTGTCAATGGTGTCTCATCTCTAACGCCTAATTCTTTCAGGAAACTTTGGAGGATGATTGCTTCTTTCGTCGCTTCTGTCAGAGCCATGTACTCTGCCTCCGTACTAGACAGGGCTACTGTTCGCTGCTTCCGTGATTCCCAGCTTATAGCTGCATTACCATATTTGAAGATGTAACCAGTATATGACCTTCTATCATCCGGGCAGGCTCCCCAATCCGCGTCAACATATCCCATTAAATCTTCTTTGGCTTTGGTGAACACTAATCCATAATTTAGGCTTCCCCTCAAGTATCGCAGAACTCTTTTCGCAGCTTTCCAATGGTTTTGATCAAAATTGGAGCTGAATTGACTGAGCCAGCTCACCACGTGAGCTATGTCTGGTCTCGTGGCAATGGCTATGTACATCAACGATCCTATCAGTTCCCTATATGGCAACCCTTTAATTTCGGCTCCCGATACATCTTCATTGGTTTCTTCCTTTATATCCCGTTTATTTAATTCACAAGGAGTAGAAATCGGTTTCGCATCTCTCATGCCAAATTTTCTCAATGTGTCTTCAATATAGGTCTTCTGAGTCATCGCCATCTTCCCCTTACTCAGCGTGAACTTAATTCCTAAGCAATGCTGAATGGGTCCTAAGTCCTTCATTTCAAACGTTGACATTAGTCCTTGTTTTAATTCTTCCATGTGTTCTCTATTTCTTCATATCATTAATATATCATCGACATAAATCGCCACGATAAGCAAATTTTCGTTCATTATTTTGAAGTAAACACAAGGGTCAGGATTCATCGATTGCAATCCTAATTCACGCAATTTCTCATCAAGTCTAATATTCCATTGTCTGCTTGATTGTTTCAAACCATAAATTGCCTTCTTTAGTAAACAGACTTTATTCTCGCCTTTAATATCTTGCAACATTTTGTTAATTCTGATCTTCTGATCCTTACTGATTTTACTGTCCTTTGCTGATCATATGTCTTGTAATGTTTCTTCCAGCATTTCTGGTATTTCCATGTATATCTCTTCATCTATATCTCCATTCAGAAAAGCGGTCGATACATCAAGATGATCAACCAGCATGTCTCGCTCAACTGCTAGAGCGATTAATGTCCTTATGGAACTCAATCTTGCTACTGGTGCAAAAGTTTCATGAAAGTCCATTCCCGGGACTTGTGTAAAACCTCGAGCTACGAGTCTCGCCTTCCTCCTATTCAGCGTCCCGTCAGCCTTACATTTATTCCGTAATATTAAACGACAGCTTACGATGCTTCGGTCCCTTGGTCGATCTATGATTTCCCACGTATTATTTTGATCATAGACATTATCTCACTACGTATGGCTGCTTTCCACTCTTCCCTATCTTTACTGGCCATTGCCTTTTTAGCCGAAATTTCACTTGTATCCACATGTTCTTCTGTCACTTCTTCTTTTGTAGTGACTTGTTGTGCTACCTCATAGTGATACTGTTTCTTGGGTCTTCCTGGATTTCCCGTCCTTATTATTTTTGGTCTCCCCACGGTTCTTCGCAACTGTACTTCTGGATTTTGTATTACCTGTTCTTGCTCTTGATGTTGGTTATTTAACCCATCTTCTTCCCTTTGTTCGCAGGTTTCACTGTTTTCATTATTTTGTGGTTCTTCGTGAGTCCACTCCATAGCTTCTTCGTATTCTTCATCATCATCTTCTTCTTCTTCTTGTAATAAGTTTTGTTCTCCGAGGTCTCTGATCGTTTTTGTCTCTATTTCGTCATATTTTCTTTCCTTTAGTTTGTTTCCATTAATCATCCTATTTTCATTAACGAATTCTTCATATTTTGTTCCGGCACCAATTTCTTCGAAGAATTTTATATCTCTGGATACAATTATTTTCTTTTAACTAGGTACCCAAACTCGGTAACCTTTAGATTCCAAGGAATAACCTACGAACATACACTCTCTGGATCTTGGAGAAAATTTTCCTTTGTTTGTATCTGGGTCCAATGCATATCCTTTACATCCGAATGTTCGGAAATATTTCACATTTGGCCTTTTACCGGTCCAAAGTTTATAAGGTGTTTGCCCATTTAAGTGGTTTGCGGGGCATCTATTGCGGATGTAATTAGCTGTATGCAGTGCTTCTGCCCAAAACGATGGGGATAGTTTCGATTGAATTAGTAGACATCTTGCCATTTCCACAAGTGTTCTATTCATGCGTTCCGCGGTGCCATTTTGTTGCGGTGTGTGCGGGATTGTCAATCTTCTTTGGATTCCAGATTTTTGTAAATAGTCGTAAAATTCTTTATTGCAATATTCTTTTCCGTTGTCGGACTGAATGTATTTGATTTTCCTACCAGTGAAGTTTTCAACCATGCTCTTGTACTTTTTGAATTCAGTGAGGGCTTCGCTTTTCCTCTTCAAGAATCTTACTTCGCACCACCTCGTTCTGTCTTCTATGAAGATTAAGAAATATTTTGACCCATTCAATGACTCTGTCCTCATCGGTCCACATAAGTCTGTGTGTACTAATTCTAGCAGTTCCGATTTGCGACTGGACTCTTTTGGGAAAGGTGTCTGATTCTGATGCCACATACCTCTTTATTAGCAACCATTTTCTTCAGATCTCTTCCGTTCAAGTGTCCGTATCTCTCATGCCATGTTTTTAAATTTTCTTCTGATTCACTCGACATTCTTCCTGCATATTGTGTGTTTTGCCTAATGTAATATAAACCATCGATTCTGTCAGCGCGCATTAAAATGCTTCCTGCTCTATCCTTGACTAGAGCACCGTTTCTACCGAAGGTTACATTATATCCCTTGTCTGTAATCTTTGAAACAGACGTTAAATTTGTGCGCAATCCTGGAACATATAAGGTATTTAATAAATTTATTTTCTGACTGCCATCTTTGTTTGAGGTAATAATAGATGCTGTCCCTTTCGCCAATACTTTAGCTGATGTATTGTTAATCGCTAAATTCAAGTCTTCGAACTCAGATGACTCCAGATTCTTTAGGCTTTCTTCTTTCTTCGTAATATGCGATGTACAACCACTATCTAAGCACCAATCGCTTGTACTTATGTCGCGTCCGGACTTTAAAGCATAGTCTTTTCTATCTGTGACTAGTAAGCTAGATTCCTTGGGAGTCTGCTTTCCCGACTTCCAAGGTTTGTATTTCCCATCTTCTAGTCTGCAGTCTATAGCTTTGTGTCCCACCTTTTTGCATTTATGGCAACGGAATTTGAATTCTTCTTTATGTTCTTCCCTACGCTCGTCGGGCCTATTGTTCCGGAATTTGTGATTTTTGAATGGTTGTCTTCCAGCCATCATTGCATTCGGGACTTCTTCCTCTAATTTCTGATTGCCTGCATCACTTTCTTCAACTATCTTTATCTTTAATATTTCCGGTGATGGTAATTCATCTCTGGATTCGATTGCACATAGGAAATATTCAAATTTCTCTGGGAGACTATACAATAACATTATGGCTAACAAATCCTTATTGAGGTCTACATCCATTTCTTGTAGCTTGTCGACCACATCAAAGAATTTAGAAATGTGGTCTCGTGTGTCTTCACCTTCACGCTTTTTATGCAAAGTGAGTTGTTTTAGAAGGTTCGCTTTTCGAGCAGGTCCCTTAGATTGATAGGTACTTTCTAATTTAAGCCAAACATCTCGAGATGTGGTACAATTCTTGATTTGTTTTAATGCATGAGGGTGGATAGATAGTATTAGATCTGACCTGGCTTTCTTGTCAGCAATTTTCCACTGCTTTGTGACTATAGCTCCTTCTGCCAAATCCGGTTTCGGTATCTCACCACTCACATATCCCCATGCATCATTCTTCACCAAAAGGGCTTCGGCTTCTAATTTCCAAGTCTCATAATTATCCCTTTCTAACATTTCTATTCGTGTATAACTGCTGGTACTCATTTTCGCGCACATACACTACACTTATTATCTTCACTCGCGATATTGACTTTAATTAACTACCTAAAATATACTATTCCAAGGGAGCTGGGCCATAACCTATTGCAGAGCATAAACCATTTTTTATTAATAACGAAACAACAACGCGGTAACCAAAACGACTGGACAGAAACCAGTCGACTATTTGTTTACTACATACATTCAGATTCTGTTGCTGCTCTAATAAATTTTTTTTATAATTTAATATAATAACATATATTAATATTATATATTTATAAATTTATTTTAATTATATAAAAAAAAATTATATATATATATATATATATATATATATATATGTTGACGGGTCTTTGGTGGATTATGTTAGGCAGAGGAATAAATACAAAACACGTATCACAATTACTGTTAATGTATATATATATAATTAGAATGAATAAAATAATTGTACAAGAAGAATTGCGTTACCACGAGGCGATGAGAGCCCACGAACAGAACCAGAAAAAAAACAAAAGAAAGGTGATATCTCCCTAGTGTATAAGGAGAGCGATGCTCACGCATTAAAGCGCGCACTTTGAATGTTCTAACACTTCCCCTTTCAAAGTGTACGGTAAACTAATTTCTAACTAAATCATTTAACAATTCTTCAGGCATAACAAATCGCTCCCCCGTGGTGCTCACCTTGTCGTGGTGGGGGAGCTTAGTATCTCGATGATCCATCGGGCTATACCGGTAGCTACTAGCATGCCGGGCAGGCCGATGGGGAGGGATCAACTAAGAGCACCAGGAGGAGGGGGGATTGTCGAGGGATCCGGAAGCCAGGGTGGGGGCCTTTTCAAAGGTCAACACCCGAGGGGGAAGGATGGACTCGCAATCGCCAATCCTCCAGGGAGGGTAGGACCGGGAGGAGGGGGGATTGGCGAGGGATCCGGAAGCCAGGGTGGGGGCCTGTTCAAAGGTCAACACCCTAGGCGGAAGGATGGACTCGCAATCGCCAATCCTCCAGGGTGGGTAGGACCGGAGGAGGGGGGATTGGCGAGGGATCCGGAAGCCAGGGCTGGGGGCCTTCTCAAGGGTCAACACCCTAGGCGGAAGGATGGACTCGCAATCGCCAATCCTCCAGGGAGGGTAGGTCGCGGGGGAACCTGGAAACCGGGACTGGGGGCCTTTCCAAAGGTCAACACCCTAGGTGGAAAGGGGAACTCGCGATCTCCCTCGGGGGGAGGAAAAGCTGGGAGTCTGGCAACTCCTGTAGCCCGGCTACTCGGAAGCTGGCCGTCGGGGCACCTGGAAGCCAGGGTGGGGGCCTTTTCAGAGGTCAACACACTAGGCGGAAAGCAAACCGGCAGCCCCCCCCCCCAAGGTTTTCAGGGTCGGGAGTGGGGCGGAAGCCAGGGCTGCTGACTCGGCTAAAACCGGGTCATCACCCTAGGTGGAAGCCTTCGGCTCCTCGACGAATTTTTCGCGAACCATCCGAAGCTAAGGTGTGCAGGCACCGTGCCGATGGCTGAATGGCTGGCCGGATGTAAAACTTAGTCAGTCGCAAACGGTCCCTTCGGGGCACCTGCCGAAACCCCGTCGTATTTTAGGCTTACCCAGGTAAGGCGGCTCTGCCTGGGTGGACCACCCCTTCCGACCTACTCGTGGGAACTATATGGAGAAAACAATTAAAATAAAAACCGGACGGACAAACAAAAACGACAACAAGGCAAGGACCAGGATTATGGAGACCAGCACGGACAGGAACACGGACAATGAGGGAAGGACGCCAGTGGTGGTCCTGAGGGATGTCCTCTCGGATACCTCAGCAATGCCACCTCCGAGGACACAGCGGGCCAGGCGTGGGGGTAAGTCCTCAACAATTGCTAGGGCTGCGGAGGAGTCGGACGACACGTCGTCCGTCGCCTCCCACAGATCGATAAGGAAGCGGAAGTGGGACGAGCGTCGCAAAGGCGACGCCCCTTCCACTTCCGCGATGGATATGGATCCTTGCGAGGCGTACGGCCGCCAGTCGAGGGGCGAACTCCCTTCCGAGGCTGAGTTGGCCGCGGAGATGGAAGGCGAGGCGACGGGGGCCCTCGCCAGCCAAATCCTGGAGCGGATGAGGGCGGTGGAAAAAGTCGCTGCCATCTCGTCCAACCTCAAGGGGACGAACGTCCGGGTGTTGCGCTGGGCGGTCCGGTACACTAAGAACGCAATCACGGAGCTCATAAAGAGGTCCGAATCCGCAAGGGACGCGGAGTGGTTGCGGCGGGAGACCGGCCGCCTGAGCAATGAGGCGAGGGCCCGTAGCAGGGAGGCAAAGGAGCTGAGGAGGACCGTCTCCCAGCTCGAGGCAACAGTGGAGGCGTTGCGGGGACGGGGAGCCTCACCGCCCCCTCCGGCGGAGCGACATTTGTCGCCGCCGGTATGGGCGAGTGGGGGAACCTCTCCGGGTCGGCTGTCGCGGGCCGACGCCCGGCCGGGCATGGTGGAGGACCGCCTGCTCGAGCGGGTGTCGACGCTGATTGAGGCCAAATTGGCCTCTTTCGAGGAGAGGTTCCTCTCACGGCGACCTGCGGCAGCCAAAAAGGCGCCCAAGCAGGTCGCCTCGGCGGAAGCCCCCCCACCCCAGAGGCCCACCTTCGCCGAGGTGGTGAGCCAGGACGGGGGGAAGAAGAAGACGGTCGGCCCCTCGGGCCCACCCGCGGGGCAATGGAACTAAGTGAAAGTAATCAAATGGAACTAAGTTTCGCATCTGGAGTTTCCTCTCTCACAAGGTCGGCCACTTAGTTTCGTCGAACACATACGGTTTCGAGTGGCATCGCCACAGATTTCAGAGAACAGCTGCTTCTTATGGCATAGTATCGAACACTTTCAGTTAGAACATTTAGTTTAAAATGGAACTAAGTTCCGCATCTGGAGTTTCCTCTCTCACGAGGTCGGCCACTTATTTTCGTCGAACACATACAGTTTCGGGTGGCATCGCCACAGATTTCAGAGAACAGGTGCTTCTCCTGGCACGGTATTGAACACTTAGTTTCAGATAGAACAATTAGTTTAAAATAGAACTCAGTTTCGCGTCTGGAGTTTCCTCTCTTACAAGGTCGACCATTTAGATTCGTCGACCACATACGGTTTCGAGTAGCATCGCCACAGATTTCAGAGAACAAGCACTCCTCCTGGCACAGTATCGAACACTTAGTTTCAGATAGAACAATTAGTTTAAAATGGAACTAAGTTTCGCATCTGGAGTTTCCTCTCTCAGCAGGTCGACCACTTAGTTTCGTCGAACACATACGGTTTCGAGTAGCATCGCCACAGGTTTCACAGAACGGCCGCTTCTCCTGGCACATTATCGAACACTTAGTTTCAGATAGAACAATTAGTTTAAAATGGCACTAAGTTTCGCGTCTGGAGTTTCCTCCCTCACAAGGTCGACCATTTAGATTCGTCGAACACATACGGTTTCGAGTGGCATCGCCACATATTTCAGAGAACAGGCGCTTCTCCAGGCACAGTATCGAACACTTAGTTTCAGATGGAACATTTGGTTTAAAATGGAACTAAGTTTCGCATCTGAAGTTTCCTCTCGCACAAGGTCGGCCACTTAGTTACGTCGAACACATACGGGTTCGAGTAGCATCGCCACTGATTTCAGAGAACAGGCGCTTCTCTGGCACAGTATCGAAGACTTTCAGATAGAACAATTAGTTTAAAATGGAACTAAGTTTCGCATCTGGAGTTTCCTCTCTCACAAGGTCGGCCATTTAGTTTCGTCGAACACATACGGTTTCGAGTGGCATCGCCACAGATTTCAGAGAACAGGTGCTTCTCCTGGCACAGTATCGAACACTTAGTTTCAGATAGAACAATTAGTTTAAAATGGAACTAAGTTTGACATCTTGAGTTTCCTCTCTCACAAGGTCGTCCACTTAGTTTCGTCGAACACATACGGGTTCGAGCGGCATCGCCACACAGTTCAGAGAACAGGCGCTTCTCCTGGCACAGTATCGAACACATTGTTTGAGATAGAACATTTAGTTTAATGGAACTAACTTTCGCATCTGGATATTCCTCTCACAAGGTCGACCACTTAGTTATGTCGAACACATACGGGTTCGAGTAGCATCGCCACTGATTTCAGAGAACAGGCGCTCCTCCTGGCACAGTATCGAACACTTAGTTTCAGATAGAACAATTAGTTTAAAATGGAACTAAGTTTCGCATCTGGAGTTTCCTCCCACACAAGGTCGACCACTTAGTTTCGACGAACACATACGGTATCGAGTGGCATCGCCACAGATTTCAGTGAACAGGCGCTTCGCCTGGCACAGTATCGAACACTTATTTCAGACAGAACAATTAGTTTAAAATGGGACTATGTTTCGCATCTGGAATATCCTCTCTCACAAGATCAACCACTTAGTTTCGTCGAACACATACGGTTTCGAGTGGCATCGCCACACATTTCAGAGAACAGGCGCTTCTCCTGGCACAGTATCGAACACTTAGTTTCAGATAGAACAATTAGTTTAAAATGGGAATTAGTTTCGCCTCTGGAGTTTCCTCTCTCACAAGGTCGACCACTTAGTTTTGTCGAACACATACGGTTTCGAGTGGCATCGCCACACATTTCAGAGAACAGGCGCTACTCCTGGCACAGTATCGAACCCTTAGTTTCAGATAGAACAATTTGTTTAAAATGGAACTAAGTCTCGCATCTGGAGATTCCTCTCCCACAAGGTCGAACATTTAGATTCGTCGAACACATACGGTTTCGAGTAGCATCGCCACACATTTCAGAGAACAGGCGCTTCTCCTGGCACAGTATCGAACACTTATTTCAGACAGAACAATTAGTTTAAAATGGGACTATGTTTCGCATCTGGAATATCCTCTCTCACAAGATCAACCACTCAGTTTCGTCGAACACATACGGTTTCGAGTGGCATCGCCACACATTTTAGAGAACAGGCGCTACTCCTGGAACAGTATCGAACACTTAGTTTCAGATAGAAAAATTTGTTTAAAATGGAACTAAGTCTCGCATCTGGAGATTCCTCTCCCACAATGTCGAACATTTAGATTCGTCGAACACATACGGTTTCGAGTAGCTTCGCCACACATTTCAGAGAACAGGCGCTTCTCCTGGCACAGTATCGAACACTTAGTTTCAGATAGAACAATTAGTTTAACATGGAAGTAAGTTTCGCATCTGGAGTTTACTCTCTCACAGTATCGACCACTTAGTTTCGTCGAACACATACGGTTTCGGGTGGCATCGCCACAGATTTCAGAGAAGAAGCGCTTCTCCTGGCACACTATCGAACACTTAGTTTCAGATAGAACAATTAGTTTTAAATGGAACTAAGTTTCGCATCTGGAGCTTCCTCTCTCACAAGGTCGGCCACTTACTTTCGTGGTACACATTCGGTTTCGAGTAGCATCGCCACCGATTTCAGAGAACAGGCGCTTCTCCTGGCGCAGTATCGAACACTTAGTTTCAGATGGAACATTTAGTTTAAATTGAACTATGTTTCGCATCTGGAGTTTCCTCTCCCACAAGGTCGACCACTTAGTTTCGTCGAACTCATACGGTTTCGAGTGGCATCGCCACAGATTTCAGAGAACAGGCGCTTCTCCTGGCACAGTATCGAACACTTAGTTTCAGATAGAACAATTAGTTTAAAATGGAACTATGTTCCGCATCTGGTGAATCCTCCCTCAAAAGGTCAATCACTTAGTTTCGTCGAACACATACGGTTTCGAGTGGCATCGCCACAGATTTCAGAGAACAGGCGCTTCTCCTGGCACAGTATCGAACACTTAGTTTCAGATAGAACAATTAGTTTAACATGGAAGTAAGTTTCGCATCTGGAGTTTCCTCTCTCACAAGGTCGGCCACTTAGTATCGTCGAACACATACGGTTTCGAGTGGCATCGCCACAGATTTCAGAGAATAGGCGCTTCTCCTGGCACAGTATCGAACACTCAGTATCAGATAGAACAATTAGTTTAAAATGGAACAAAACTTCGCATTTGGAGTTTCCTCTCTCACAGTATCGACCACTTAGTTTCGTCGAACACATACGGTTTCGGGTGGCATCGCCACAGATTTCGGAGAAGAAGCGCTTCTCCTGGCACACTATCGAACACTTAGTTTCAGATAGAACAATTAGTTTTAAATGGAACTAAGTTTCGCATCTGGAGCTTCCTCTCTCACAAGGTCGGCCACTTACTTTCGTGGTACACATTCGGTTTCGAGTAGCATCGCCACCGATTTCAGAGAACAGGCGCTTCTCCTGGCGCAGTATCGAACACTTAGTTTGAGATGGAACATTTAGTTTAAATTGAACTATGTTTCGCATCTGGAGTTTCCTCTCCCACAAGGTCGACCACTTAGTTTCGTCGAACTCATACGGTTTCGAGTGGCATCGCCACAGATTTCAGAGAACAGGCGCTTCTCCTGGCACAGTATCGAACACTTAGTTTCAGATAGAACAATTAGTTTAAAATGGAACTATGTTCCGCATCTGGTGAATCCTCCCTCAAAAGGTCAATCACTTAGTTTCGTCGAACACATACGGTTTCGAGTGGCATCGCCACAGATTTCAGTGAACAGGCGCTTCGCCTGGCACAGTATCGAACACTTATTTCAGACAGAACAATTAGTTTAAAATGGGACTATGTTTCGCATCTGGAATATCCTCTCTCACAAGATCAACCACTTAGTTTCGTCGAACACATACGGTTTCGAGTGGCATCGCCACACATTTCAGAGAACAGGCGCTACTCCTGGCACAGTATCGAACACTTAGTTTCAGATAGAACAATTTGTTTAAAATGGAACTAAGTGTCGCATCTGGAGATTCCTCTCCCACAAGGTCGAACATTTAGATTCGTCGAACACATACGGTTTCGAGTAGCATCGCCACACATTTCAGAGAACAGGCGCTTCTCCTGGCACAGTATCGAACACTTAATTTCAGATAGAACAATTAGTTTAAAATGGAACTAAGTTTCGCCTCTGGAGTTTCCTCTCTCACAAGGTCGAACACTTAGTTTCGTCGAACGCATACGGTTTCGAGTGGCATCGCCACAGATTTCAGAGAACAGGCGCTCCTCCTGGCACAGTATCGAACACTTAGTTTCAGATAGAACAATTAGTTTAAAATGGAACTATGTTTCGCATCTGGAGTTTCCTCTCTCACAAGGTCGACCACTTAGTTTCGACGAACACATACGGTATCGAGTGGCATCGCCACAGATTTCAGTGAACAGGCGCTTCGCCTGGCACAGTATCGAACACTTATTTCAGACAGAACAATTAGTTTAAAAGGGGACTATGTTTCGCATCTGGAATATCCTCTCTCACAAGATCAACCACTTAGTTTCGTCGAACTCATACGGTTTCGAGTGGCATCGCCACACATTTCAGAGAACAGGCGCTTCTCCTGGCACAGTATCGAACACTTAGTTTCAGATAGAACAATTAGTTTAAAATGGGAATTAGTTTCGCCTCTGGAGTTTCCTCTCTCACAAGGTCGACCACTTAGTTTCGTCGAACACATACGGTTTCGAGTGGCATCGCCACACATTTCAGAGAACAGGCGCTACTCCTGGCACAGTATCGAACACTTAGTTTCAGATAGAACAATTTGTTTAAAATGGAACTAAGTCTCGCATCTGGAGATTCCTCTCCCACATGGTCGAACATTTAGATTCGTCGAACACATACGGTTTCGAGTAGCATCGCCACACATTTCAGAGAACAGGCGCTTCTGCTGGCACAGTATCGAACACTTATTTCAGACAGAACAATTAGTTTAAAATGGGACTATGTTTCGCATCTGGAATATCCTCTCTCACAAGATCAACCACTTAGTTTCGTCGAACACATACGGTTTCGAGTGGCATCGCCACACATTTCAGAGAACAGGCGCTACTCCTGGAACAGTATCGAACACTTAGTTTCAGATAGAAAAATTTGTTTAAAATGGAACTAAGTCTCGCATCTGGAGATTCCTCTCCCACAATGTCGAACATTTAGATTCGTCGAACACATACGGTTTCGAGTAGCTTCGCCACACATTTCAGAGAACAGGCGCTTCTCCTGGCACAGTATCGAACACTTAGTTTCAGATAGAACAATTAGTTTAAAATGGAACTAAGTTTCGCATCTGGAGATTCCTCTCTCACAAGATCGACCACTTAGTTTCCTCGAACACATACGGTTTCGAGTAGCATCGCCTGAGATTTCAGAGAACAGGCGCTTCTCCTGGCACAGTATCGAACACTTAGTTTCAGATAGAACAATTAGTTTAAAATGGAACTAATTTTCGCATCTGGAGTTTCCTCTCTCACAAGGTCGACCACTTAGTTTCGACGAACACATACGGTATCGAGGGGCATCGCCACAGATTTTAGTGAACAGGCGCTTCGCCTGGCACAGTATCGAACACTTATTTCAGACAGAACAATTAGTTTAAAATGGGACTATGTTTCGCATCTGGAATATCCTCTCTCACCAGATCAACCACTTAGTTTCGTCGAACACATACGGTTTCGAGTGGCATCGCCACACATTTCAGAGAACAGGCGCTACTCCTGGCACAGTATCGAACACATAGTTTCAGATAGAACAATTTGTTTAAAATGGAACTAAGTGTCGCATCTGGAGATTCCTCTCCCACAAGGTCGAACATTTAGATTCGTCGAACACATACGGTTTCGAGTAGCATCGCCACACATTTCAGAGAACAGGCGCTTCTCCTTGCACAGTATCGAACACTTAATTTCAGATAGAACAATTAGTTTAAAATGGAACTAAGTTTCGCCTCTGGAGTTTCCTCTCTCACAAGGTCGAACACTTAGTTTCATCGAACACATACGGTTTCTAGTAGTAACGCCACAGGTTGCAGAGAACAGGCGCTTCTACTGGCAGATTATCGAACACTTAGTTTCAGATGGAACATTTGGTTTAAAATGGAACTAAATTTCGCATCTGGAGTTTCCTCTCTCACAAGGTCGGCCACTTTGTTTCGTCGAACACATACGGTTTCGAGTGGTATCGCCACAGATTTCAGGGAACAGGCGCTTCTCCTAGCACAGTATCGAACACTTAGTTTGAGACAGAACAATTAGTTTAAAATGGGACTATGTTTCGCATCTGGAATATCCTCTCTCACAAGATCAACCACTTAGTTTCGTCGAACACATACGGTTTCGAGTGGCATCGCCACACATTTCAGAGAACAGGCGCTACTCCTGGCACAGTATCGAACACTTAGTTTCAGATAGAAAAATTTGTTTAAAATGGAACTAAGTCTCGCATCTGGAGATTCCTCTCCCACAATGTCGAACATTTAGATTCGTCGAACACATACGGTTTCGAGTAGCTTCGCCACACATTTCAGAGAACAGGCGCTTCTCCTGGCACAGTATCGAACACTTAGTTTCAGATAGAACAATTAGTTTAAAATGGAACTAAGTTTCGCATCTGGAGTTTCCTCTCCAACAAGGTCGATCACTTAGTTTCCTCGAACACATACGGTTTCGAGTAGCATCGCCAGAGATTTCAGAGAACAGGCGCTTCTCCTGGCACAGTATCGAACACTTAGTTTCAGATAGAACAATTAGTTTAAAATGGAACTAAGTTTCGCATCTGGAGTTTCCTCTCTCACAAGGTCGACCACTTAGTTTCGACGAACACATACGGTATCGAGGGGCATCGCCACAGATTTCAGTGAACAGGCGCTTCGCCTGGCACAGTATCGAACACTTATTTCAGACAGAACAATTAGTTTAAAATGGGACTATGTTTCGCATCTGGAATATCCTCTCTCACAAGATCAACCACTTAGTTTCGTCGAACACATACGGTTTCGAGTGGCATCGCCACACATTTCAGAGAACAGGCGCTACTCCTGGCACAGTATCGAACACTTAGTTTCAGATAGAACAATTTGTTTAAAATGGACCTAAGTTTCGCATCTGGAGTTTCCTCTCTCACAAGGTCCACCATTTAGATTCGTCGAACACATGCGGTTTCGAGTGGCGTCGCCACAGATTTCACAGAACAGGCGCTTCTCCTGGCACAGTATCGAACACTTAGTTTCAGATAGAACAATTGGTTTAAAATGGAAATAAGTTTCGCATCTGGAGTTTCCTCTCTCACAATGTCGGCCACTTAGTTTCGTCGAACACATACAGTTTCGAGTGGCATCGCCACAGATTTCAGAGAACAGGCGCTTCTCCTGGCACAGTATCGAACACTTAGTTTCAGATAGAACAATTGGTTTAAAATGGAAATAAGTTTCGCATCTGGAGTTTCCTCTCTCACAATGTCGGCCACTTAGTTTCGTCGAACACATACAGTTTCGAGTGGCATCGCCACAGATTTCAGAGAACAGGCGCTTCTCCTGGCACAGTATCGAACACTTAGTTTCAGATAGAACGATTAGTTTAAAATGGAACTAAATTTCGCATTTGGAGATTCCTCTCTCACATGGTCGACCACTTAGTTTCGTCGAACACATACGGTTTCATGTGGCATCGCCACAGATTTCAGAGAACAGACGCCTCTCCTGGCACAGTATCGAACACTTAGTTTCAGAGAGAACGATTAGTTTAGAATGGAAGTAAGTTTCGCATCTGCAGTGTCCTCTCTCACAAGGTCGACCACTTAGTTTCGTCGAACACATACGGTTTCGAGTAGCATCGCCACAGATTTTAGAGAGCAGGCGCTTCTCCTGGCACAGTATCGAACACTTAGTATCAGATAAAACAATTACTTTAAAATGGAACAAAGCTTCGCATCTGGAGTTTCTTCTCTCACAAGGTCGGCCACTTAGTTTCGTCGAACAATTAGTTTCAGATAGAACAATTAGTTTAAAATGGAACTAAGTTTCGCATCTGGAGTTTCCTCTCTCACAATGTCGGCCACTTAGTTTCGTCGAACACATACAGTTTCGAGTGGCATCGCCACAGATTTCAGAGAACAGGCGCTTCTCCTGGCACAGTATCGAACACTTAGTTTCAGATAGAGCAATTAGTTTTAAATGGAACTAAGTTTCGCATCTGGAGTTTCCTCTCTCACAAGGTCGGCCATTTAGATTCGTCGAACACATACGGTTTCGAGTAGCATCGCCACAGATTTTAGAGAGCAGGCGCTTCTCCTGGCACAGTATCGAACACTTAGTATCAGATAAAACAATTACTTTAAAATGGAACAAAGCTTCGCATCTGGAGTTTCTTCTCTCACAAGGTCGGCCACTTAGTTTCGTCGAACACTTAGTTTCAGATAGAACAATTAGTTTAAAATGGAACTAAGTTTCGCATCTGGAGTTTCCTCTCTCACAATGTCGGCCACTTAGTTTCGTCGAACACATACAGTTTCGAGTGGCATCGCCACAGATTTCAGAGAACAGGCGCTTCTCCTGGCACAGTATCGAACACTTAGTTTCAGATAGAACAATTAGTTTTAAATGGAACTAAGTTTCGCTTCTGGAGTGTCCTCCCTCACAAGGTCGACCACTTATTTTCGTCGAACACATACGGTTTCGAGTGCATCGCCACAGATTTGAGAGAACAGGCGCTTCTCCTGGCCCAGTATCGAACACTTAGTTTCAGATAGAACAATTAGTTTAAAATGGCACTAAGTTTCGCGTCTGGAGTTTCCTCTCTCACCATGTCGACAACTTAGTTTCGTCGAACACATACGGTTTCGAGTGGGATCGCCACACATTTCAGAGAACAGGCGCTTCTCCTGGCACAGTATCGAACACTTAGTTTCAGATAGAACAATTGGTTTAAATTGGAACTAAGTTTCGCATTTGGAGTTTCCCATCTCACAAGGTCGACCATTTAGATTCGTCGAACACATACGGTTTCGAGTAGCATCGCCACAGATTTCAGAGAACAGGCGCTTCTCCTGGCAGAGTATCGAATACTTAGTATCAGATAGAACATTTAGTTTAAAATGGAAATATGTTTCACATTTGGAGTTTCCTCCCTCACAAGGTCGACCACTTAGTTTCGTCGAACACATACGGTTTCGAGTAGCATCGCCACAGATTTCAGAGAACAGGCGTTTCTCCTGGCACACTGTCGAACACTTAGTTTCAGATAGAACAATTAGTTTTTAATGGAACTAAGTTTCGCTTCTGGAGTGTCCTCCCTCACAAGGTCGACCACTTAGTTTCGTCGAACACATACGGTTACGAGTAGTATCGCCACAGATTTCGCAGAACGGGAGTTTCTCCTGGCACAGTATCGAACACTTAGTTTCAGATAGAACAATTAGTTTAAAATGCAACTATGTTTCGCATCTGGAGTTTCCTGTCTCACAAAGTCGGCCACTTAGTTTCGTCGAACACATACGGTTTCGAGTGGTATCGCCACAGATTCCAGAGAACAGGCGCTTCTCCTGGCACACTATCGAATACTTAGTTTTAGATGGAACAATTAGTTTAAAATGCAACTATATATCGCATGTGGTGTTTCCTCTCTCACAAGGTCGGCCACTTAGTTTCGTCGAACACATACGGTTTCGAGTGGTATCGCCACAGATTTCAGAGAACAGGCGCTTCTCCTGGCACAGTATCGAACACTTAGTTTCAGATGGAACAATTAGTTATAAATGGAACTAAGTTTTGCATCTGGAGTTTCCTCTTTCACAAGGCGACCACTTAGTTTCGTCGAACACAGACTGTTTCGATTGGCATCGCCACAGATTTCAGAGAACAAGCGCTTCTCCTGGCACAGTATCGAACACTTAGTTTCAGAGGGAAAAATTATTTTAAAATGGAAGTAAGTTTCGCATCTGCAGTTTCCTCTCTCACAAGGTCGACAACTTAGTTGCGTCGAACAAATACGGTTTCGAGTGGCATCGCCACAGATTTCAGAGAACAGACGCTTCTCCTAGCACAGTATCGAAAACTTAGTATCAGATAGAAAAATTAGTTTAAAATGGAACTAAGTTTCGCATCTGGAGTATCCTCTCTCACAAGGTCGACCACTTAGTTTCGTCGAACACATACGGTTACGAGTAGTATCGCCACAGAT
The DNA here is from genome assembly GCA_910591585.2 of Nysson spinosus. Lineage (NCBI taxonomy): Eukaryota > Metazoa > Arthropoda > Insecta > Hymenoptera > Crabronidae > Nysson > Nysson spinosus. The sequence goes on along the minus strand of CAJUYC020000070.1, from coordinate 2,033,256 downwards.
TTCGCAGAACGGGAGTTTCTCCTGGCACAGTATCGAACACTTAGTTTCAGATAGAACAATTAGTTTAAAATGCAACTATGTTTCGCATCTGGAGTTTCCTCTCTCACAAGGTCGGCCACTTAGTTTCGTCGAACACATACGGTTTCGAGTGGTATAGCCACAGATGTCAGAGAACAGGCACTTCTCCTGTCACAGTATCGAACACTTAGTTTCAGATAGAACAATTATTTTAAAATGGAAGTAAGTTTCGCATCTGCAGTTTCCTCTCTCACAAGGTCGACCACTTAGTTTCGTCGAACACATACGGTTTCGAGTAGCATCGCCACAGATTTCAGAGAGCAAGCGCTTCTCCTGGCACAGTATCGAACACTTAGTTTCAGAGGGAAAAATTATTTTAAAATGGATGTAAGTTTCGCATCTGCAGTTTCCTCTCTCAAAGGTCGGCCACTTAGTTTCGTCGAACACATACGGTTTCGAGTTGTATCGCCACAGATTTCAGAGAACAGGCGCTTCTCCTGGCACAGTATCGAACACTTAGTTTCAGATGGAACAATTAGTTTTAAATGGAACTAAGTTTTGCATCTGGAGTTTCCTCTTTCACAAGGCGACCACTTAGTTTCGTCGAACACATACGGTTTCGAGTGGCATCGCGACAGATTTCAGAGAACAGGCGCTTCTCCTGGCACAGTATCGAACACTTAGTTTCAGATAGAACAATTAGTTTAAAATGGTACTAAAATTCGCATTTGGAGTTTCTTCCCGCACAAGGCGACCACTTAGTCTCGTCGAACACATACGGTTTCGAGTGGCATCGCCACACACTTCACAGAACAGCCGCTCCTCCTGGCACATTATCGAACACTTAGTTTCAGATAGAACAATTATTTTAAAATGGAAGTAAGTTTCGCATCTGCAGTTTCCTCTCTCACAAGGTCGACCACTTAGTTTCGTCGAACACATACGGTTTCGAGTAGCATCGCCACAGATTTCAGAGAACAAGCGCTTCTCCTGGCACAGTATCGAACACTTAGTTTCAGAGGGAAAAATTATTTTAAAATGGAAGTAAGTTTCGCATCTGCAGTTTCCTCTCTCACAAGGTCGACAACTTAGTTTCGTCGAACAAATACGGTTTCTAGTGGCATCGCCACAGATTTCAGAGAACAGACGCTTCTACTGGCACAGTATCGAACACATAGTTTCAGATAGAACAATTAGTTTTAAATGGAACTAAGTTTCGCTTCTGGGGTTTCCTCTCTCACAAGGTCGACCATTTAGATTCATCGAACACATACGGTTTCGAGTAGTATCGCCACAGATTTCGCAGAACGGGAGTTTCTCCTGGCACAGTATCGAACACTTAGTTTCAGATAGAACAATTAGTTTAAAATGCAACTATGTTTCGCATCTGGAGTTTCCTCTCTCACAAGGTCGGTCACTTAGTTTCGTCGAACACATACGGTTTCGAGTAGCATCGCCACAGATTTCAGAGAACAAGCGCTTCTCCTGGCACAGTATCGAACACTTAGTTTCAGAGGGAAAAATTATTTTAAAATGGAAGTAAGTTTCGCATCTGGAGTATCCTCTCTCACAAGGTCGACCACTTAGTTTCGTCGAACACATACGGTTACGAGTAGTATCGCCACAGATTTCGCAGAACGGGAGTTTCTCCTGGCACAGTATCGAACACTTAGTTTCAGATAGAACAATTAGTTTAAAATGCAACTATGTTTCGCATCTGGAGTTTCTTCTCTCACAAGGTCGGCCACTTAGTTTCGTCGAACACATACGGTTTCGAGTGGTATAGCCACAGATGTCAGAGAACAGGCACTTCTCCTGGCACAGTATTGAACACTTTGTTTCAGATAGAACAATTAGTTTTAAATGGAACTAAGTTTCGCATCTAGGGTTTCCTCTCTCACAAGGTCGACCATTTAGATTCATCGAACACATACGGTTTCGAGTAGTATCGCCACAGATTTCGCAGAACGCGAGTTTCTCCTGGCACAGTATCGAACACTTAGTTTCAGATAGAACAATTAGTTTAAAATGCAACTATGTTTCGCATCTGGAGTTTCCTCTCTCACAAGGTCGGCCACTTAGTTTCGTCGAACACATACGGTTTCGAGTGGTATAGCCACAGATGTCAGAGAACAGGCACTTCTCCTGGCACAGTATTGAACACTTTGTTTCAGATAGAACAATTAGTTTAAAATGGAACTAAGTTTCGCATTTGGAGTTTCCTCTTTCACAAGGTCGACAACTTAGTTTCGTCGAACAAATACGGTTTCTAGTGGCATCGCCACAGATTTCAGAGAACAGACGCTTCTACTGGCACAGTATCGAACACATAGTTTCAGATAGAACAATTAGTTTTAAATGGAACTAAGTTTCGCTTCTGGGGTTTCCTCTCTCACAAGGTCGACCATTTAGATTCATCGAACACATACGGTTTCGAGTAGTATCGCCACAGCTTTCGCAGAACGGGAGTTTCTCCTGGCACAGTATCGAACACTTAGTTTCAGATAGAACAATTAGTTTATAATGCAACTATGTTTCACATCTGGAGTTTCCTCTCTCACAAGGTCGGCCACTTAGTTCCGTCGAACACATACGGTTTCGAGTGGTATCGCCACAGATTTCGGAGAACAGGCGCTTCTCCTGGCACATTATCGAACACTTAGTTTCAGATAGAACAATTATTTTAAAATGGAAGTAAGTTTCGCATCTGCAGTTTCCTCTCTCACAAGGTCGACCACTTAGTTTCGTCGAACACATACGGTTTCGAGTAGCATCGCCACACATTTCAGAGAACAGGCGCTTCTCCTGGCACAGTATCGAACACATAGTTTCAGATAGAACAATTAGTTTAAAATGGAACTAAGTTTCGCATCCGTAGTTTCCTCTCTCACAAGGTCAACCAGTTAGTTTCGTCGAACACAATACGGTTTCGAGTGTCATCGCCACACATTTCAGAGCACAGGCGCTTCTCCTGGTAGATTATCGAACACATAGTTTCAGATAGAACAATTAGTTTAAAATGGAACTACGTTTCGCATCTGGAGTTTCCTCTCTCACAAGGTCGACCATTTAGATTCGTCGAACACAAACGGTTTCGAGTGGCATCGCCACAGATTTCAGAGAACGCGCACTTCCCCTGGCACAGTATCGTACACTTAGTTTCGGATAGAACAATTAGTTTAAAATGGAACTAAGTTTCGCATCTGGAGTTTCCTCTCTCACAAGGTCGGCCACTTAGTTTCGTCGAACACATACGGTTTCGAGTAGTATCGCCACAAATATCGCAGAACGGGAGTTTCTCCTGGCACACTATCGAACACTTAGTTACAGATAGAACAATTAGTTTAAAATGGAACTATGTTTCGTATCTGGAGTATGCTCTCTCACAAGGTCAACCACTTAGTTTTGTCGAACACATACGGTTTCGAGTGGCATCGCGACAGATTTCAGAGAACAGGCGCTTCTCCTGGCACAGTATCGAACACTTAGTTTCAGATAGAACAATTAGTTTAAAATGCAACTATGTTTCGCATCTGGAGTTTCCTCTCTCACAAGGTCGGCCACTTAGTTTCGTCGAACACATACGGTTTTGAGTAGTATCGCCACAGATTTCGCAGAACGGGAGTTTCTCCTGGCACAGTATCGAACACTTAGTTTCAGATAGAACAATTAATTTAAAATGCAACTATGTTTCGCATCTGGAGTTTCCTCTCTCACAAGGTCGGCCACTTAGTTTCATCGAACACATACGGTTTCGAGTGGTATAGCCACAGATGTCAGAGAACAGGCACTTCTCCTGGCACAGTATTGAACACTTAGTTTCAGATAGAACAATTAGTTTAAAAGGGCACTAAGTTTCGCGTCTGGAGTTTCCTCTCTCACAAGGTCAACCACTTAGTTTTGTCGAACACATACGGTTTCGAGTGGCATCGCGACAGATTTCAGAGAACAGGCGCTTCTCCTGGCACAGTATCGAACACTTAGTTTGAGATAGAACAATTAGTTTAAAATGGTACTAAGTTTCGCATTTGGAGTTTCTTCCCGCACAAGGTCGACCACTTAGTTTCGTCGAACACATACGGTTACGAGTAGTATCGCCACAGATTTCGCAAAACGGGAGTTTCTCCTGGCACAGTATCGAACACTTAGTTTCAGATAGAAAAATTAGTTTAAAATGCAACTATGTTTCGCATCTGGAGTTTCCTCTCTCACAAGGTCGGCCACTTAGTTTCGTCGAACACATACGGTTTCGAGTGGTATAGCCACAGATGTCAGAGAACAGGCACTTCTCCTGGCACAGTATTGAACACTTAGTTTCAGATAGAACAATTAGTTTAAAAGGGCACTAAGTTTCGCGTCTGGAGTTTCCTCTCTCACAAGGTCAACCACTTAGTTTTGTCGAACACATACGGTTTCGAGTGGCATCGCGACAGATTTCAGAGAACAGGCGCTTCTCCTGGCACAGTATCGAACACTTAGTTTGAGATAAAACAATTAGTTTGAAATGGTACTAAGTTTCGCATTTGGAGTTTCTTCCCGCACAAGGCGACCACTTAGTCTCGTCGAACACATACGGTTTCGAGTGGCATCGCCACACACTTCACAGAACAGCCGCTCCTCCTGGCACATTATCGAACACTTAGTTACAGATAGAACAATTATTTTAAATTGGAAGTAAGTTTCGCATCTGGACTATCCTCTCTCACAAGGTCGACCACCTAGTTTCGTCGAACACATACGGTTACGAGTAGTATCGCCACAGATTTCGCAGAACGGGAGTTTCTCCTGGCACAGTATCGAACACTTAGTTTCAGATAGAACAATTAGTTTAAAATGGAACTAAGTTTCGCATCTGGAGTTTCCTCTCTCACAATGTCGGCCACTTAGTTTCGTCGAACACATACAGTTTCGAGTGGCATCGCCACAGATTTCAGAGAACAGGCGCTTCTCCTGGCACAGTATCGAACACTTAGCTTCAGATGGAACTATTAGTTTAAAATGGAACTATGTTTCGCATCTGGAGTTTCCTCTCTCACAAGGTCGGCCATTTAGATTCGTCGAACACATACGGTTTCGAGTAGCATCGCCACAGATTTTAGAGAGCAGGCGCTTCTCCTGGCACAGTATCGAACACTTAGTTTCAGATAGAACAATTAGTTTAAAATGGAACTAAGCTTCGCATCTGGAGTTTCCTCTCTCACAATGTCGGCCACTTAGTTTCGTCGAACACATACAGTTTCGAGTGGCATCACCACAGATTTCAGAGAACCGGCGTTTCTCCTGGCACAGTATCGGACACTTTCAGATAGAACGATTAGTTTAAAATGGAACTAAGTTTCACATCTGGAGTTTCCTCTCTCACAAGGTCGACCACTTAGTTTCGTCGAACACATACGGTTTCGAGTAGCATCGCCACAGATTTCAGAGAACAAGCGCTTCTCCTGGCACAGTATCGAACACTTAGTTTCAGAGGGGAAAATTATTTTAAAATGGAAGTAAGTTTCGCATCTGCAGTTTCCTCTCTCACAAGGTCGACATCTTAGTTGCGTCGAACAAATACGGTTTCGAGTGGCATCGCCACAGATTTCAGAGAACAGACGCTTCTCCTAGCACAGTATCGAAAACTTAGTATCAGATAGAACAATTAGTTTAAAATGGAACTAAGTTTCGCATCTGGAGTATCCTCTCTCACAAGGTCGACCACTTAGTTTCGTCGAACACATACGGTTACGAGTAGTATCGCCACAGATTTCGCAGAACGGGAGTTTCTCCTGGCACAGTATCGAACACTTAGTTTCAGATAGAACAATTAGTTTAAAATGGAACTAAGTTTCGCATCTGGAGTTTCCTCTCTCACAATGTCGGCCACTTAGTTTCGTCGAACACATACAGTTTCGAGTGGCATCGCCACAGATTTCAGAGAACAGGCGCTTCTCCTGGCACAGTATCGAACACTTAGCTTCAGATGGAACTATTAGTTTAAAATGGAACTAAGTTTCGCATCTGAAGTTTCCTCTCTCACAAGGTCGGCCACTTAGATTCGTCGAACACATACGGTTACGAGTAGTATCGCCACAGATTTCGCAGAACGGGAGTTTCTCCTGGCACAGTATCGAACACTTAGTTTCAGATAGAACAATTAGTTTAAAATGCAACTATGTTTCGCATCTGGAGTTTCCTCTCTCACAAGGTCGGCCACTTAGTTTCGTCGAACACATACGGTTTCGAGTGGTATAGCCACAGATGTCAGAGAACAGGCACTTCTCCTGGCACAGTATTGAACACTTAGTTTCAGATAGAACAATTAGTTTAAAAGGGCACTAAGTTTCGCATCTGGAGTGTCCTCTCTCACAAGTTCGACCACTTAGTTTCGTCGGACACATAAGGTTTCGAGTGGCATCGCCACACATTTCAGAGAACAGGCGCTTCTCCTAGCACACTATCGAACACTTAGTTTCAGATAGAACTATTAGTTTAAAATGGTACTAAGTTTCGCATCTGGAGTTTCCTCTCTCACAAGGCGACCACTTAGTTTCGTGGACCACATACCGTTTCGAGGGGCATCGCCACAGATTTCAGAGAACAGCCGCTTCTCCTGGCACAGTATCGAACACTTAGTTTCAGATAGAACAATTAGTTTAAAATGTAACTATGTTCCGCATCTAGTGAATCCTCTCTCACAAGGTCGACCACTTAGTTTCGTCGAACACATAAGGTTTCGAGTGCCATCGCTACACATTTCAGAGAACAGGCGCTTCTCCTGGCACAGTATCGAACACATAGTTTCAGATAGAACAATTATTTTAAAATGCAACTATGTTTCGCATCTGGAGTTTCCTCTCTCACAAGGTCGGCCACTTAGTTTCGTCAAGCACATACGGTTTCGAGTGGCATCGCCACAGATTTCAGAGAACAGGCGCTTCTCCTGGCACAGTATCGAACACTTAGTTTCAGATAGAACAATTAGTTTAAAATGGAACTAAGTTTCGCATCTGGAGTTTCCTCTCTCACAATGTCGGCCACTTAGTTTCGTCGAACACATACAGTTTCGAGTGGCATCGCCACAGATTTCAGAGAACAGGCGCTTCTCCTGGCACAGTATCGAACACTTAGCTTCAGATGGAACTATTAGTTTAAAATGGAACTAAGTTTCGCATCTGGAGTTTCCTCTCTCACAAGGTCGGCCATTTAGATTCGTCGAACACATACGGTTACGAGTAGTATCGCCACAGATTTCGCAGAACGGGAGTTTCTGCTGGCACAGTATCGAACACTTAGTTTCAGATAGAACAATTAGTTTAAAATGCAACTATGTTTCGCATCTGGAGTTTCCTCTCTCACAAGGTCGGCCACTTAGTTTCGTCGAACACATACGGTTTCGAGTGGTATAGCCACAGATGTCAGAGAACAGGCACTTCTCCTGGCACAGTATTGAACACTTAGTTTCAGATAGAACAATTAGTTTAAAAGGGCACTAAGTTTCGCATCTGGAGTGTCCTCTCTCACAAGTTCGACCACTTAGTTTCGTCGGACACATAAGGTTTCGAGTGGCATCGCCACACATTTCAGAGAACAGGCGCTTCTCCTAGCACACTATCGAACACTTAGTTTCAGATAGAACTATTAGTTTAAAATGGTACTAAGTTTCGCATCTGGAGTTTCCTCTCTCACAAGGCGACCACTTAGTTTCGTGGACCACATACCGTTTCGAGGGGCATCGCCACAGATTTCAGAGAACAGCCGCTTCTCCTGGCACAGTATCGAACACTTAGTTTCAGATAGAACAATTAGTTTAAAATGTAACTATGTTCCGCATCTAGTGAATCCTCTCTCACAAGGTCGACCACTTAGTTTCGTCGAACACATAAGGTTTCGAGTGCCATCGCTACACATTTCAGAGAACAGGCGCTTCTCCTGGCACAGTATCGAACACATAGTTTCAGATAGAACAATTATTTTAAAATGCAACTATGTTTCGCATCTGGAGTTTCCTCTCTCACAAGGTCGGCCACTTAGTTTCGTCAAGCACATACGGTTTCGAGTGGCATCGCCACAGATTTCAGAGAACAGGCGCTTCTCCTGGCACATTATCGAACACTTAGTTTCAGATAGAACAATTATTTTAAAATGGAAGTAAGTTTCGCATCTGCAGTTTCCTCTCTCACAAGGTCGACCACTTAGTTTCGTCGAACACATACGCTTTCGAGTAGCATCGCCACAGATTTCAGAGAACAAGCGCTTCTCCTGGCACAGTATCGAACACTTAGTTTCAGAGGGAAAAATTATTTTAAAATGGAAGTAAGTTTCGCATCTGCAGTTTCCTCTCTCACAAGATCGACAACTTAGTTGCGTCGAACAAATACGGTTTCGAGTGGCATCGCCACAGATTTAAGAGAACAGACGCTTCTCCTAGCACAGTATCGAAAACTTAGTATCAGATAGAACAATTAGTTTAAAATGGAACTAAGTTTCGCATCTGGAGTATCCTCTCTCACAAGGTCGACCACTTAGTTTCGTCGAACACATACGGTTACGAGTAGTATCGCCACAGATTTCGCAGAACGGGCGCTTCTCCTGGCACAGTATCGAACACTTAGTTTCACATAGAACATTTAGTTTAAAATGGAAATATGTTTCGCATTTGGAGTTTCCTCCCTCGCAAGGTCGACCACTTAGTTTCGTCGAACACATACGGTTTCGAGTAGCATCGCCACAGATTTCAGAGAACAGGCGCTTCTCCTGGCACAGTATCGAACACTTTCAGATAGAACAATTAACTTAAAATGGCACTAAGTTTCGCAACTGGAGTTGCCTCTCTCACAAGATCGACAACTTAGCTTCGTCGAACACATACGGTTTCGAGTAGCATCGCCACAGATTTCAGAGAACAGGCGATTCTCCTGGCACAGTATCGAACACTTAGTTTCAGATAGAACAATTAGTTTAAAATGGAACTAAATTTCGCATCTGGAGTTTCCTCTCTCACAAGGTCGGCCACTTAGTTTCGTCGAACACATACGGTTTCGAGTGGCATCGCCACACATTTCAGAGGACAGGCGCTTCTCCTGGCACAGTATCGAACACATAGTTTCAGATAGAACATTTAGTTTAAAATGTAACTAAGTTTCGCATCTGGAGTTTCCTCACTCACAAGGTCGACCACTTAGTTTCGTCGAACACATACGGTTTCGAGTAGCATCGCCACAGATTTCAGAGAACAGGCGTTTCTCCTGGCACACTGTCGAATACTTAGTTTCAGATAGAACAATTAGGTTTAAATGGAACTAAGTTTGGCATCTGGAGTTTCCTCTCTCAAAAGGTCGCCCATTTAGTTTCGTCGAACACATACGGTTTCGAGTATCATCGCCACAGATTCCGAGTACAGGCGCTTCACCTGGCACAGTATCGAACACTTAGATTCAGATAGAACAATTAGTTTAAAATGGAACTAAGTTTCGCATCTGGAGTTTCCTCTCTCACAAGATCGGCCACTTAGTTTCGTCGAACACATACGGTTTCGAGTAGCATCGCCACAGATTTCAGAGAACAGACGCCTCTTCTGGCACAGTATCGAACACTTAGTTTCAGATAGAACAATTAGTTTAAAATGGAACTATGTTTCGAATTTGGAGTATCCTCTCTCACAAGGTCAACCACTTAGTTTCGTCGAACACATACGGTTTCGAGTGGCATCGCCACAGATTTCAGAGAACAGGCGCTTCTACTGGCACAGTATCGAACTTTAAGTTTCCGATGGAACAATTAGTTTTAAATGGAACTAAATTTCGCATCTGGAGTTTCCTCTTTCACAAGGCGACCACTTAGTTTCGTCGAACACATACGGTTTCGAGTGGCATCGCCACAGATGTCAGAGAACAGGCGCTTCTCCTGGCACAGTGTCGAACACATAGTTCCAGATAGAACAATTAGTTTAAAATGGTACTAATTTTCGCATCTGTAGTTTCCTCTTTCACAAGGCGACCACTTAGTTTCGTCGAACACGTACGGTTTCGAGTAGCATCGCCACAGATTTCAGAGAACAAGCGCTTCTCCTGGCACAGTATCGAACACTTAGTTTCAGAGGGAAAAATTATTTTAAAATGGAAGTAAGTTTCGCATCTGCAGTTTCCTCTCTCACAAGATCGACAACTTAGTTGCGTCGAACAAATACGGTTTCGAGTGGCATCGCCACAGATTTAAGAGAACAGACGCTTCTCCTAGCACAGTATCGAAAACTTAGTATCAGATAGAACAATTAGTTTAAAATGGAACTAAGTTTCGCATCTGGAGTATCCTCTCTCACAAGGTCGACCACTTAGTTTCGTCGAACACATACGGTTACGAGTAGTATCGCCACAGATTTCGCAGAACGGGAGTTTCTCCTGGCACAGTATCGAACACTTAGTTTCAGATAGAACAATTAGTTTAAAATGCAACTATGTTTCGCATCTGGAGTTTCCTCTCTCACAAGGTAGGCCACTTAGTTTCGTCGAACACATACGGTTTCGAGTGGTATAGCCACAGATGTCAGAGAACAGGCACTTCTCCTGGCACAGTATTGAACACTTAGTTTCAGATAGAACAATTAGTTTAAAAGGGCACTAAGTTTCGCGTCTGGAGTTTCCTCTCTCACAAGGTCGACCACTCAGTTTCGTCGAACACATACCGTTTCGAGTGGTATCGCCACAGGTTTCACAGAACGGGCGCTTCTCCTGGCACAGTATCGAACACTTAGTTTCAGATAGAACAATTAGTTTAAAATGGCACTAATTTTCGCGTCTGGAGTTTCCTCTCTCACAACGTCGACCACTCAGTTTCGTCGAACACATACGGTTTCGAGTAGCATCGCGACAGATTTCCCAGAACAGGCGCTTCTCCTGGCACAGTATCGAACGCTTAGTTTCAGATAGAACAATTAGTTTAAAGGGGCACTAAGTTTCGCGTCTGGAGTTTCCTCTCTCAAAAGGTCGACCACTGAGTTTCGTCGAACACATACAGTTTCGAGTGGTATCGCCACAGGTTTAACAGAACGGGCGCTTCTCCTGGCACAGTATCGAACACTTAGTTTCACATAGAACATTTAGTTTAAAATGGAAATATGTTTCGCATTTGGAGTTTCCTCCCTCGCAAGGTCGACCACTTAGTTTCGTCGAACACATACGGTTTCGAGTAGCATCGCCACAGATTTCAGAGAACAGGCGCTTCTCCTGGCACGGTATCGAACACTCAGTTTCAGATAGAAGAATTAGTTTAAAATGGAACTAAGTTTCGCATCCGGAGTTTCCTCTGTCAAAAGGTCGACCAGTTAGTTTCGTCGAACACATACGTTTTCGAGTAGCATCGCGACAGATTTCGGAGAACAGGCGCTTCTCCTGGCACAGTATCGAACACTTAGTTTCAGATAGAACAATTAGTTTAAAATGGAACAAAGTTTCGCATCTGGAGTTTCCTCTCTCAGAAGGTCGACCACTTAGTTTCGTCGAACACATTCGGTTTCGAGTGGCATCGCCACAGATTTCAGAGAACAGGCGCTTCTGCTGGCACAGTATCGAACACTTAGTTTCAGATAGAACAATTAGTTTAAAATGGCACTAATTTTCGCGTCTGGAGTTTCCTCTCTCACAATGTCGACCACTCAGTTTCCTCGAACACATACAGTTTCGAGTAGCATCGCGACAGATTTCAGAGAACAGGCGCTTCTCCTGGCACAGTATCGAACACTTAGTTTCAGATAGAACAATTAATTTAAAATGGAACTAAGTTTCGCATCTGACGTTTCCTCTCACACAAGGTCGGCCACTTAGTTGCGTCGAACACATACGGTTTCGAGTGGTATCGACACAGATTTCGCAGAACAGGCGCTTCTCCTGGCACAGTATCGAACACTTAGTTTCAGATAGAACAATTAGTTTAAAATGTAACTATGTTTCGCATCTGGAGTATCCTCCCTCACAAGGTCGACAACTTAGTTTCGTCGAACACATACGGTTTCGAGTGGCATCGCCACAGATTTCAGAGAACAGGCGCTTCTCCTGGCACAGTATTGAATACATAGTTTCAGATAGAACAATTACTTTAAAATGGTAATAAGTTTCGCATCTGGAGTTTCCTCTTTCACAAGGCGACCACTTTGTTTCGTCGAACACATACGGTTTTGAGTGTCATCGTCAGAGATTTCAGAGAACAGGCGCTTCTCTTGGCACAGTATCGAACACTTAGTTTCCGATAGAACAATTATTTTAAAATGGAACTCTGTTTCGCATCTGTAGTTTCCTCTCTCACAAGGTCGGCGACTTAATTTCGTCGCACACATACGGTTTCGAGTAGCATCGCCATAGATTTCAGAGAACAGGCGCTTCTCCTGGTACAGTACCGAACACTTAGTTTCAGATAGAACAATTAGTTTAAAATGGAATTAAGCTTCGCATCTGGAGTTTCCCCTCTCACAAGGTCGGCCACTTAGTTTCGTTGAACACATACGGTTTCGAGTGGCAACGCCACAGATTTCAGAGAACAGGTGCTTCTCCTGGTACAGTACCGAACACTTAGTTTCAGATAGAACAATTAGTTTAAAATGGAATTAAGCTTCGCATCTGGAGTTTCCCCTCTCACAAGGTCGGCCACTTAGTTTCGTTGAACACATACGGTTTCGAGTGGCAACGCCACAGATTTCAGAGAACAGGCGCTTCTCCTGGCACAGTACCGAACACTTAATTTCAGATAGAACAATTAGCTTAAAATAGCACTATGTTTCGCATCTGGGGTTTCCTCTACCACAAGGTCGACCACTTATTTTCGTCGAACACATACGGTTTCGAGTAGCATCGCCATAGATTTCAGAGAACAGGCGCTTCTCCTGGTACAGTACCGAACACTTAGTTTCAGATAGAACAATTAGTTTAAAATGGAATTAAGCTTCGCATCTGGAGTTTCCCCTCTCACAAGGTCGGCCACTTAGTTACGTTGAACACATACGGTTTCGAGTGGCAACGCCACAGATTTCAGAGAACAGGCGCTTCTCCTGGCACAGTATCGAAGACATAGTTTCAGATAGAACAATTAGTTTAAAATGGAACTAAGTTTCGCTTCTGGAGTTTCCTCTCCCACAAGGCGGCCACTTAGTTTCGTCGAACACATACGGTTTTGAGTGTCATCGTCACAGATTTCAGAGAACAGGCGCTTCTCCTGGCACAGTACCGAATACTTAGTTTCAGATCGAACATTTAGTTTAAAATGGAAATATCTTTCGCATTTGGAGTTTCCTCCCTCACAAGGGCGACCACTTAGTTTGGTCGAACACATACGGTTTCGAGTAGCATCCCCACAGATTTCAGAGAACAGGTGCTTCTCCTGGCACTGTACCGAACACTTAGGTTCAGATAGAACAATTAGTTTAAAATGGAACTAAGTTTCGCAACTTGAGTTTCCGCTCGCACAAGGTCGACCACTTAGTTTCGTCGAACACATACGGTTTCGCAGAACACCGTTTCTCCTGGCACATTATCGAAGACATAGTTTCAGATAGAACAATTAGTTTAAAATGGAACTATGTTTCGCATCTGGAGTTTCCTCTCCCACAAGGCGGCCACTTTGTTTCGTCGAACACATACTGTTTTGAGTGTCATCGTCACAGATTTCAGAGAACAGGCGCTTCTCTTGGCACAGTATCGAACACTTAGTTTCAGATAGAACAATTAGTTTAAAATGGAACTCTGTTTCGCATCTGGAGTTTCCTCTCTCACAAGGTCGGCGACTTAATTTCGTCGAACACATACGGTTTCGATTAGCATCGATACAGATTTCAGAGAACAGGCGCTTCTCCTGGCACGGTATCGAACACTCAGTTTCAGATAGAAGAATTAGTTTAAAATGGAACTAAGTTTCGCATCCGGAGTTTCCTCTGTCAAAAGGTCGACCAGTTAGTTTCGTCGAACACATACGTTTTCGAGTAGCATCGCGACAGATTTCGGAGAACAGGCGCTTCTCCTGGCACAGTATCGAACACTTAGTTTCAGATAGAACAATTAGTTTAAAATGGAACAAAGTTTCGCATCTGGAGTTTCCTCTCTCAGAAGGTCGACCACTTAGTTTCGTCGAACACATTCGGTTTCGAGTGGCATCGCCACAGATTTCAGAGAACAGGCGCTTCTGCTGGCACAGTATCGAACACTTAGTTTCAGATAGAACAATTAGTTTAAAATGGCACTAATTTTCGCGTCTGGAGTTTCCTCTCTCACAATGTCGACCACTCAGTTTCCTCGAACACATACAGTTTCGAGTAGCATCGCGACAGATTTCAGAGAACAGGCGCTTCTCCTGGCACAGTATCGAACACTTAGTTTCAGATAGAACAATTAATTTAAAATGGAACTAAGTTTCGCATCTGACGTTTCCTCTCACACAAGGTCGGCCACTTAGTTGCGTCGAACACATACGGTTTCGAGTGGTATCGACACAGATTTCGCAGAACAGGCGCTTCTCCTGGCACAGTATCGAATACTTAGTTTCAAATAGAACAATTAGTTTAAAATGTAACTATGTTTCGCATCTGGAGTATCCTCCCTCACAAGGTCGACTACTTAGTTTCGTCGAACACATACGGTTTCGAGTGGCATCGCCACAGATTTCAGAGAACAGGCGCTTCTCCTGGCACAGTATTGAATACATAGTTTCAGATAGAACAATTACTTTAAAATGGTAATAAGTTTCGCATCTGGAGTTTCCTCTTTCACAAGGCGACCACTTTGTTTCGTCGAACACATACGGTTTTGAGTGTCATCGTCAGAGATTTCAGAGAACAGGCGCTTCTCTTGGCACAGTATCGAACACTTAGTTTCCGATAGAACAATTATTTTAAAATGGAACTCTGTTTCGCATCTGTAGTTTCCTCTCTCACAAGGTCGGCGACTTAATTTCGTCGCACACATACGGTTTCGAGTAGCATCGCCATAGATTTCAGAGAACAGGCGCTTCTCCTGGTACAGTACCGAACACTTAGTTTCAGATAGAACAATTAGTTTAAAATGGAATTAAGCTTCGCATCTGGAGTTTCCCCTCTCACAAGGTCGGCCACTTAGTTTCGTTGAACACATACGGTTTCGAGTGGCAACGCCACAGATTTCAGAGAACAGGTGCTTCTCCTGGTACAGTACCGAACACTTAGTTTCAGATAGAACAATTAGTTTAAAATGGAATTAAGCTTCGCATCTGGAGTTTCCCCTCTCACAAGGTCGGCCACTTAGTTTCGTTGAACACATACGGTTTCGAGTGGCAACGCCACAGATTTCAGAGAACAGGCGCTTCTCCTGGCACAGTACCGAACACTTAATTTCAGATAGAACAATTAGCTTAAAATAGCACTATGTTTCGCATCTGGGGTTTCCTCTACCACAAGGTCGACCACTTATTTTCGTCGAACACATACGGTTTCGAGTAGCATCGCCATAGATTTCAGAGAACAGGCGCTTCTCCTGGTACAGTACCGAACACTTAGTTTCAGATAGAACAATTAGTTTAAAATGGAATTAAGCTTCGCATCTGGAGTTTCCCCTCTCACAAGGTCGGCCACTTAGTTACGTTGAACACATACGGTTTCGAGTGGCAACGCCACAGATTTCAGAGAACAGGCGCTTCTCCTGGCACAGTATCGAAGACATAGTTTCAGATAGAACAATTAGTTTAAAATGGAACTAAGTTTCGCTTCTGGAGTTTCCTCTCCCACAAGGCGGCCACTTAGTTTCATCGAACACATACGGTTTTGAGTGTCATCGTCACAGATTTCAGAGAACAGGCGCTTCTCCTGGCACAGTACCGAATACTTAGTTTCAGATCGAACATTTAGTTTAAAATGGAAATATCTTTCGCATTTGGAGTTTCCTCCCTCACAAGGGCGACCACTTAGTTTGGTCGAACACATACGGTTTCGAGTAGCATCCCCACAGATTTCAGAGAACAGGCGCTTCTCCTGGCACTGTACCGAACACTTAGGTTCAGATAGAACAATTAGTTTAAAATGGAACTAAGTTTCGCAACTTGAGTTTCCGCTCGCACAAGGTCGACCACTTAGTTTCGTCGAACACATACGGTTTCGCAGAACACCGTTTCTCCTGGCACATTATCGAAGACATAGTTTCAGATAGAACAATTAGTTTAAAATGGAACTATGTTTCGCATCTGGAGTTTCCTCTCCCACAAGGCGGCCACTTTGTTTCGTCGAACACATACTGTTTTGAGTGTCATCGTCACAGATTTCAGAGAACAGGCGCTTCTCTTGGCACAGTATCGAACACTTAGTTTCAGATAGAACAATTAGTTTAAAATGGAACTCTGTTTCGCATCTGGAGTTTCCTCTCTCACAAGGTCGGCGACTTAATTTCGTCGAACACATACGGTTTCGAGTAGCATCGCCATATATTTCAGAGAACAGGCGCTTCACCTTGTACAGTATCGAACACTTAGTTTCAGATAGAACAATTAGTTTAAAATGGAATTAAGCTTCGCATCTGGAGTTTCCCCTCTCACAAGGTCGGCCACTTAGTTTCGTTGAACACATACGGTTTCGAGTGGCAACGCACAGATTTCAGAGAACAGGCGCTTCTCCTGGCACAGTAACGAACACTTAGTTTCAGATAGAACAATTAGTTTAAAATGGAACTAAGTTTCGCAGCTGGAGTTTCCTCAATCACAAGGTCGACCGCTTAGTTTCGACGAACACATACCGTTTCGAGTAGCATCGCCAGAGATTTCAGAGAACAGGCGCTTCTCCTGGCACAGTAGCGAATACTTAGTTTCAGATAGAGCATTTAGTTTAAAATGGAAATATGTTTCGCATTTGGAGTTTCCTCCCTCACAAGGTCGACCACTTAGTTTGGTCGAACACATACAGTTTCGAGTAGCATCGCCACAGATTTCAGAGAACAGGCGCTTCTCCTGGCACTGTACCGAACACGTAGTTTCAGATAGAACAATTAGTTTAAAATAGCACTATGTTTCGCATCTGGAGTTTCCTCTCTCACAAGGTCGGCGACTAAATTTCGTCGAACACATACGGTTTCGAGTAGCATCGCCATAGATTTCAGAGAACAGGCGCTTCTCCTGGTACAGTATCGAACACTTAGTTTCAGATAGAACAATTAGTTTAAAATGGAATTAAGCTTCGCATCTGGAGTTTCCCCTCTCACAAGGTCGACCACTTAGTTTCGTCGAACACATACGGTTTCGAGTGGCATCGCCACAGATTTCAGAGAACAGGCGCTTCGCCTGGCACAGTATCGAACACTTATTTCACAGAGAACAATTAGTTTAAAATGGAACTATGTCTCGCATCTGGAGTATCCTCTCTCACAAGATCAACCCCTTAGTTTCCTCGAACACATACGGTTTCGAGTGGCAACGCCACAGATTTCAGAGAACAGGCGCTTCTCCTGGCACAGTATCGAACACATAGTTTCAGATAGAACAATTAGTTTAAAAAGGAACTAAGTTTCGCTGCTGGAGTTTCCTCTCTCACAAGGTCGACCACTTAGTTTCGTCGAACACATACCGTTTCGAGTGCGCATCGCCACAGATTTCAGAGAACAGGCGCTTCTCCTGGTACAGTATCGAACACTTAGTTTCAGATAGAACAATTAGTTTAAAATGGAATTAAGCTTCGCATCTGGAGTTTCCCCTCTCACAAGGTCGACCACTTAGTTTCGTCGAACACATACGGTTTCGAGTGGCATCGCCACAGATTTCAGAGAACATGCGCTTCGCCTGGCACAGTATCGAACACTTATTTCACAGAGAACAATTAGTTTAAAATGGAACTATGTCTCGCATCTGGAGTATCCTCTCTCACAAGATCAACCCCTTAGCTTCCTCGAACACATACGGTTTCGAGTGGCAACGCCACAGATTTCAGAGAACAGGCGTGAAGGATTCGTTGTTATGTTTAAATAATCACAAGTTCGTTTTCCGTTGCTTTATTATACTGGTCTTTTCTGTTCGAGTTTCGAATCCTTAATGATATTTTACATTTAGATCTTATCCTACGAAAACTATCCTAGGACGAACTCGTTGCCTAATTGGTTGGGCCCGAAATCTGGCTTAACCAATTAGGTGGTTTTTTCGATAAGGTTGCACCGCCTATTCCACACGCCCTAAGCGCGCCTTTTCCTGGAACGGGGCGCAACCTGTCAGGGAGGATATCTTGTCGATGGTGACGAGATGCAGCAGGCTTTCCTGCAGGCCCGAACTTACGCCTCCGGAGGTCCCCGACCGGCGTGTCTGGACTCGAGGGCCCTTAGGAAATTCCGGGTTTATGACACTTGCGAACGCTATTGAGCCTGTCGACTATTCTTCGCGGAGAAAGTGAGTTGTTCCTTTCGAACACTTGAAAACGATGGAAAACAGTTCCTCAAAAATAGCTTACGCAGGCGCGGGCGTCATAAATCGTTTTGACCGTTTGCACGCCAAGTATTTTCACTTGTACGTGCATCTGGCCGCTACATCACCCCCCTGCCAGTGCAAACGTTACTATTCTAATCTATGCGCGAACTAGCGACGACTTATTATCTACTTACGACTAAACTTATACATTAATGACCAGAAAATTATTATACTAAATACTTATTAAAGTCGCTAGGACCCAACCTGAAGACGGTCTGGAAATCTCACGCGCCTACCGGAACGCGTCCGTGCCGGTTCTTGCATGAGAGTGGGTCTATTCGTTGAAATTGTTTGTTGCGCGGTCATATTTGGCGTTTGCGTATCATAGTCCTGATCTGCGATTATGAACGCCGGTTTGAGGCGGTCTATTGAGATTACAGTGTCTCGGCCTTTCATTGTAATTAAGAAGGTTTTGTCGCGTCGTTCCACTACCGGGTATGGTCCTTCGTAAGGGTTCTCTAACGGTCCCTTTACGCGATCAACGCGGACAAAGACGTGCGACGCGGTTGCAAGGTCCTTGTACACGAAAACTTTTTTTGTCCCGTGCCGAGTTGCCGCGACCGGTCGCAGTTCGGTAAAATGTGCGCGTAGCTGTGAAATCAATTCTGCCGGTTCTATTGCGGTTTCGCCCGGTTTAACAAAAAATTCTGCCGGCAGATGTAATCTTTCTCCGTATACTAATTCGGCGACGGAGGATTTTAGGTCTTCGCGATAGGCCGTACGCATGCCTAACAATATTATGGGTAAGGCGTCAACCCAGGTTTGGTCATTGTGGCACTTTATTGCTGCCTTCAGGTAGCGGTGGTAACGCTCAACTAAACCGTTTGCGGTATGCCGTCGTTCGCAGGTGTATCGTACCCAGCAACGCATTGAGTCGTCTAAACAAGTGAGACTCAAATTGTCTCCCTTGATCAGTCGTAATGCGTGCTGGTGTGCCGAAACGAGCAATCCAACCGTTGACAAAAGCTCTCGCGACCGTTTCTGCTTCGATGTTTTCCAGCGGGAAAACCTCGGGCCAGCGCGTAAACCTATCGACACACGTCAGGCAATACCGGCAGTTTCGCGAAACAGGTAACGGACCCACTAGGTCGATATGTACATGCTCGAACCTAGCAGACGTTTGAGCGAAATCTTTAACGGGGCTCGTTACGTGTTTATGAATTTTCGCTTTCTGGCATTCCAGACAAGCGCGGGTCCATTCGCGGCAATCCCTTTCCACAGACGGCCATACGAAACGTTCTTTAATTAGTTTTACGGTTGCCTTCACACCTGGGTGTGCGAGGCTGTGCACGGACATAAATACCTGTCTGCGGAAAGGTCTTGTCACGAAGGGTCTGGCAACACCTGTCGATACGTCGCAGAATACTTCGGTGTTACTGTCTGCCAACCTGACGCGTTCGAGCTGCAGCGAAGTACCAGACGCCTTTCGGAACTTTTCTAAATCTTCGTCCGAGTTCTGCGATATAGCTAATTTACTAAAGTCCACTGACGAACTCACTGAATCTATCCGCGATAATGCGTCTGCTACTTCGTTGTCTCTTCCGCTGACGTGCCTAATGTCTGTCGTAAATTGTCCGATGAAGTCTAGGTATCGGAATTGCCTCGGCGTACATTTTTCCGATTTCTGTTTAAATGCGTATATCAGAGGTTTATGATCTGTATACAACGTGAACGCGCGGCCTTCAATCGCGTGACGGAATTGCTGTACCGCCGAATAAACCGCTAAAAGTTCTCTGTCGTAGGCGCTGTACTTGCGTTGCGTTGGCGACAGAGATTTCGTGTGGAACCCTAGAGGTTGCCACGAACTTCCCTGTCGTTGTTGCAACGTCGCACCAAGCGCGAAATCTGATGCATCCACCATAATCGCGAGCTGCGAACGGTTCGATGGATGCGCTAACAACGCGGCGTTCGCGAGCGCTTCTTTTAATTCGTCTAGCGCGGCCTCTGTCTCCGTGTTCCATTCTATCGGACTATCGCTTTTAATTTTCTTTCCGCGCAGCAGCTGGTTAAGCGGAGCTTGTACAGCTGCGGCATTGGGTATAAATCTCCGATAAAAATTGATCATACCCAAAAATCTGCGAAGCTGTCTAACCGTGTTGGGTTTTGGAAATTTCTGTATAACCTCTACTTTTTCTGATAACGGTTTCGTTCCGCGGCCGTTCACGGTGTATCCCAGGAACTTCACCTCTGATGCCGCGAATACGCATTTCGTCGGATTAATTATTATCCCGTATTCGTTTAGGCGTGAGAAAAGCTGCTCCACGTGTTTCATGTGCTCGTCCTCGGTTTCTGACGCGATTAAAATATCGTCGAGGTACGCGTACGCGAAGTCTAAACCTCGGAGGACGTTATCTATAAATCTTTGAAACGTCTGAGCAGCGTTTCTCAGCCCAAACGGCATGACCGTATATTCGAAAAGTCCGAACGGGGTCGTGACTGCCGTCTTCGGAATATCGTCGGGATGTACGGGAATTTGATGGTACGCGCGCACTAAATCTACCGTCGTGAAAATCGTCTTCTTCGCTAATTTTCGCGAAAAGTCCTCGATATGAGGAATCGGATATCTATCCGGGATCGTACGCGCGTTGAGAGCTCTGTAGTCTCCACAGGGTCGCCATCCGTTGTCCTTCTTCGGAACCATATGAAGGGCCGAAGCCCACTGGCTCTTTGAAGGTCGTATGTGACCCTGACTCATGAGATTCTCAAATTCTGTTCTCGCGATGCCGTACATTTCCGACGATAATCTCCGCGGCTTACAGAACGCCGACGGCCCCGGTGTGGTATTTATAAAATGTAATACGTCGTGCCTTACCTTGCGCGTCGGAGTAGTCGGTCGGGTGATGTCCGGGAATTTCGCCAGGAGTCGGTCGTACGTGGAGCATCCCATTATCGTCTTCACCGACGGCGTGTTGTCCGTGGTCGTCCTTGTGATGGCGAAGAGCGACGTCATCCGGTCCACGAGGCGGCGGTTCTTTAGATCCACCAGCAGACCGTAGTGGCTGAGGAAATCCGCACCGATGATCGGCTTAGCCACGTCAGCGATGACGAACCTCCAGTGGAAGGCACGGCGAAGACCTAAGTCGAGGTTGAAGGCCTTCATACCGTACGTTCCGATCGTCGTGCCATTAGCCGCGAACATTTCGTAGGCCATTTTACGCGTTTGGCCTTTTACACGCGCACGAGGGTACACGCACAGGTCCGAACCCGTGTCGATCAAAAATTGTTCCTTGGAGCTTTGATCGAGGACGAAGAGGCGGCTAGTCTTAGGGCTGTCACTGATAGCCGCATTCAGTGGCGCTCCTCCGCGTTTCCCGACCCGAAAGAGCAAGGTGCTCGGCACTTGGTCGACGCTGTACCGAATTTCCAATGGTACCAGCAATGGCTTCTCTCCGCCTGTGACCTTCCTCGTTTCGCACTACGGGAACGCGACCGAGTACGATTGCTATAGCGATCGCGGGACCGGCTTAATTCGGAAATCTGGAGTTCCATGCTCTCCAGTCTCTTGAGCAAGGCCTCCGTTAAGCCGTCCTGCGTAACACTGGCTACCTGCGCTGGCCTCGTGTTTTCGCGTATTTGGTCCGCGATTTCCGCCAGTTTGTCCAGTGGCAGGTCCGACTGCGCGGTCACGATTGCACGAGTCATGGCAGGTAGTCGACCTGCCCAAAATGTCCGCAAGAATTCGTCCGTGACCGAAGAACCTGCCAGGTTCCGCATGTGCCGGAGGAATTGCGACGGGGTTCTGTCCCCAATCTCCTCCTGTTCCAACAGCTGTTGGATCCGTCCGCTTTGCGACACTGACAGCCGGCGGATCAGCTCCCTTTTGAGTGACTCATATTTGTCGGTCTCCGGAGGATTATCAAAAACGTCTTCCACTTCGAGCGCGTACTTGGGCTCGAGTTGCGACATCACATAATAAAACTTCGTGCTGTCCGCCGAGATGCCGTTTAGCATAAATTGCGCCTCAATTTGGTTAAACCAAACTTTAGGCTGCGCTGGCCAAAACGGCGGGACGCGAATACTAACGCGGTTCACTTCCGCGCTCGCGGCTGAATTGTCACCCGCGGCCGGACTATTAGCTACCGTAGCGGCTGTTCTTCGCGTCGTCATAATTGCGTTTTCTTTTTTTAAAAAAACAAATAAACGCACTTTCTATTTACGGAGGTAATGAACTTGTGATCACGTCGGGGTCACCAATGAAGGATTCGTTGTTATGTTTAAATAATCACAAGTTCGTTTTCCGTTGCTTTATTATACTGGTCTTTTCTGTTCGAGTTTCGAATCCTTAATGATATTTTACATTTAGATCTTATCCTACGAAAACTATCCTAGGACGAACTCGTTGCCTAATTGGTTGGGCCCGAAATCTGGCTTAACCAATTAGGTGGTTTTTTTCGATAAGGTTGCACCGCCTATTCCACACGCCCTAAGCGCGCCTTTTCCTGGAACGGGGCGCAACCTGTCAGGGAGGATATCTTGTCGATGGTGACGAGATGCAGCAGGCTTTCCTGCAGGCCCGAACTTACGCCTCCGGAGGTCCCCGACCGGCGTGTCTGGACTCGAGGGCCCTTAGGAAATTCCGGGTTTATGACACTTGCGAACGCTATTGAGCCTGTCGACTATTCTTCGCGGAGAAAGTGAGTTGTTCCTTTCGAACACTTGAAAACGATGGAAAACAGTTCCTCAAAAATAGCTTACGCAGGCGCGGGCGTCATAAATCGTTTTGACCGTTTGCACGCCAAGTATTTTCACTTGTACGTGCATCTGGCCGCTACAGGCGCTTCTCCTGGCACAGTATCGAACACATAGTTTCAGATAGAACAATTAGTTTAAAAAGGAACTAAGTTTCGCTGCTGGAGTTTCCTCTCTCACAAGGTCGACCACTTAGTTTCGTCGAACACATACCGTTTCGAGTGCGCATCGCCACAGATTTCAGAGATCAGGCGTTTCTCCTGGCACACTATCGAACACTTAGTTTCAGATAGAACAATTATTTTAAAATGGAATTAAGTTTCGCATTTGGAGTTTCCTCTCTCACAAGTTCGACCACTTAGTTTCGTCGAACACATACCGTTTCGAGTGCGCATCGCCACAGATTTCAGAGATCAGGCGTTTCTCCTGGCACACTATCGAACACTTAGTTTCAGATAGAACAATTAGTTTAAAATGGAACTCTGTTTCGGATCTGGAGATTCCTCTCTCACAAGGTCGGCGACTTAATTTCGTCGAACACATACGGTTTCGAGTAGCATCGCCACAGATTTCAGAGAACAGTCGCTTCTCCTGGCACAGTATGGACCACTTAGTTTCAGATAGAACAATTAGTTTAAAATGGAACTAAGCTTCGCATTTGGAGTTTCCTCTCTCACAAGGTCGACCACTTAGTTTTGTGGAACACATACGGTTTCGAGTGGCATCGCCACAAGTTTCAGAGAACAGGCGCTTCTCCTGTCACAGCATCGAACACTTAGTATCAGATAGAACAATTAGTTTCAAATGGAACTGCGCTTCGCATTTGGAGCTTCCTCTCTCACAGGGTCGACCACTTAGTTTTGTCGAACACATACGGTTTCGAGTGGCATCGCCACAGATTTCAGAGAACAGGCGCTTCTCCTGGCACAGTATCGAACACTTAGTTTCAGATAGAACGATTAGTTTAAAATGGAACTCAGTTTCGCAACTGGAGATTCCTCTCTCACAAGGTCGACCACTCAGTTTCGTCGAACACATACGGTTTCGAGTAGCATCGCCACTGATTTCAGAGAACAGGCGCTTCTCCTGGCACAGTATCGAACACTTAGTTTCAGATAGAACGATTAGTTTAAAATCGAACTCAGTTTCGCAACTGGAGATTCCTCTCTCACAAGGTCGACCACTTAGTTTCTTCGAACCCATACGCTTTCGAGTAGCATCGCCACAGATTTCAGAAAACAGGCGTTTCTCCTGGCACAGAATCGAACACTTAGTTTCAGATAGAACAATTAGTTTAAAATGGAACTATGTTTCGCATCTGGAGATTCCTCTCTCACAAGGTCGACCACTTAGTTTCGTCGAACACATACGGTTTCGAGTAGGATCGCCACCGATTTCAGAGAACAGGCGCTTCTCCGGGCACAGTAACGAACACTTAGTTTCAGATAGAACAATTAGTTTAAAATGGAACTAGGTTTCGCATCTGGAGTTTCCTCTCTCACAAGGTCGACCACTTAGTTTCGTCGAACACATACGGTTTCGAGTAGGATCGCCACCGATTTCAGAGAACAGGCGCTTCTCCGGGCACAGCAACGAACACTTAGTTTCAGATAGAACAATTAGTTTAAAATGGAACTAAGTTTCGCATCTGGAGTTTCCTCTCTCACAAGGTCGGCCACTTAGTTTCGTC
The DNA here is from genome assembly GCA_910591585.2 of Nysson spinosus. Lineage (NCBI taxonomy): Eukaryota > Metazoa > Arthropoda > Insecta > Hymenoptera > Crabronidae > Nysson > Nysson spinosus. Next base: position 2,008,430 of record CAJUYC020000070.1, on the reverse strand, counting down.
GAACACATACGGTTTCGAGTGGCATCGCCACAGATTTCAGAGAACAGCCGCTTCTCCTGGCACAGTATCGAACACTTAATTTCAGATAGAACGATTAGTTTCAAATGGAACTCTGTTTCGCAACTGGAGATTCCTCTCTCACAAGGTCGACCACTCAGTTTCGTCGAACACATACGGTTTCGAGCGGCATCGCCAGAGATTTCAGAGAACAGGCGCTTCTCCTGGCACATTATCGAACACTTAGTTTCGGATAGAACAATTAGTTTAAAATGGAACTAAGTTTCGCAACTGGAGTTGCCTCTCTCACAAGGTCGACCACTTAGTTTCGTCGAACACATACGGTTTCAAGTGGCATCGCCACAGTTTTCAGAGAACAGGCGCTTCTCCTGGCACAGTATCGAACACTTAGTTTCAGATAGAACAATTAATTTAAAATGGAACTAAGTTTCGCATCTGGAGTTTCCTCTCTCACAAGGTCGGCGACTTAATTTCGTCGAACACATACGGTTTCGAGTAGCATCGCCATAGATTTCAGAGAACAGGCGCTTCTCCTGGTACAGTATCGAACATTTAGTTTCAGATAGAACAATTAGTTTAAAATGGAATTAAGCTTCGCATCTGGAGTTTCCCCTCTCACAAGGTCGGCCACTTAGTTTCGTTGAACACATACGGTTTCGAGTGGCAACGCCACAGATTTCAGAGAACAGGCGCTTTTCCTGGCAGAGTATCAGACACATAGTTTCAGATAGAACAATTAGTTTAAAATTGTACTAAATTTCGCATCTGGAGTTTCTTCCCTCACAAGGCGACCACTTAATTTCGTCGAACACATACGGTTTCGAGTGGCATCGCCACAGATTTCAGAGAACAGTCGCTTCTCCTGGCACAGTATGGACCACTTAGTTTCAGATAGAACAATTAGTTTAAAATGGAACTAAGTTTCGCATCTGGAGTTTCCTCTCTCACAAGGTCGAACATTCAGATTCGTCGAACACATACGGTTTCGAGTATCATCGCCACAGATTTCAGGGAACAGGCGTTTCTCCTGGCACAGTATCGAACACTTAGTATCAGATAGAACAATTAGTTTAAAATGGAACTATGTTTCGCATTTGGAGTTTCCTCTCTCACAAGGTCGACCACTTAGTTTCGTCGAACACATACGGTTTCGAGTAGAATCGCCACAGATTTCAGAGAACAGGCGTTTCTCCTGGCACACTATTGAGCACTTAGTTTCAGATAGAACAATTACTTTAAAATGGAACTAAGTTTCGCATCCGGAGTTTCCTCTCTCAGAAGGTCGACCACTTAGTTTCGTCGAACACATACGGTTTCGATTAGCATCACGACAGATTTCAGAGAACAGGCGCTTCTCCTGGCACAGTATCGAACACTTTCAGATAGAACAATTAGTTTAAAATGGAACTAAGTTTCGCAACTGGAGATTCCTCTCTCACAAGGTCGACCACTTAGTTTCTTCGAACCCATACGCTTTCGAGTAGCATGGCCACAGATTTCAGAAAACAGGCGTTTCTCCTGGCACAGAATCGAACACTTAGTTTCAGATAGAACAATTAGTTTAAAATGGAACTATGTTTCGCATCTGGAGTTTCTTCCCTCACAAGGCGACCACTTAATTTCGTCGAACACATACGGTTTCGAGTGGCATCGCCACAGATTTCAGAGAACAGGCGCTTCTCCTGGCAAATTATCGAACACTTAGTTTCGGATAGAACAATTAGTTTAAAATGGAACTAAGTTTCGCAACTGGAGTTGCCTCTCTCACAAGGTCGACCACTTAGTTTCGTCGAACACATACGGTTTCGAGTAGCATCGCCACAGATTTCAGAGAACAGGCGCTTCGCCTGGCACAGTATCGAACACATTCAGATAGAACAATTAATTTAAAATGGAACTAAGCTTCGAATCCGGAGTTTCCTCTCTCAGAAGGTCGACCACTTAGTTTCGTCGAACACATACGGTTTCGAGTAGCAATGCCACAGGTTTCAGAGAACAGGCGCTTCTCCTGGCACAGTATCGAACACTTAGTTACAGATAAAACACTTAGCTTAAAATGGAACTATGCTTCACATTTGGAGTTTCCTCTCTCACACGGTCTACCACTTACTTTCCTCGAACACATTCGGCTTCGAGTAGCAACGCCACAGGTTTCAGAGAACAGGCGCTTCTACTGGCAGAGTATCGAATACTTAGTTTCAGATAGAACATTTAGCTTAAAATGGAAATAGGTTCGCATTTGGAGTTTCCTCCCTCACAAGGTCGACGACTTAATTTCGTCGAACACATACGGTTTCAAGTGGCATCGCCAGAGATTTCAGAGAACAGGCGCTTCTCCTGGCACAGAATCGAACACTTAGTTTCAGATAGAACAATTAGTTTAAAATGGAACTATGTTTCGCATCTGGAGTTTCTTCCCTCACTAGGCGACCACTTAATTTCGTCGAACACATACGGTTTCGAGTGGCATCGCCACAGATTTCAGAGAACAGGCGCTTCTCCTGGCACAGTATCGAACACTTAGTTTCAGATAGAACGATTAGTTTAAAATGGAACTCAGTTTCGCAACTGGAGATTCCTCTCTCACAAGGTCGACCACTTAGTTTCGTCGAACACATACGGTTTCGAGTAGCATCGCCACCGATTTCAGAGAACAGGCGCTTCTCCGGGCACAGTAACGAACACTTAGTTTCAGATAGAACAATTAGTTTAAAATGGAACTAGGTTTCGCATCTGGAGTTTCCTCTCTCACAAGTTCGGCCACTTCGTTTCGTCGAACACATACGGTTTCGAGTGGCATCGCCACAGATTTCAGAGAACAAGCACTTCTCCTGGCACACTCTCGAACACTTAGTTTCAGATAGAACAATTAGTTTAAAATGGAACTAAGTTTCGCATCCGGAGTTTCCTCTCTCAGAAGGTCGACCACTTAGTTTCGTCGAACACATACGGTTTCGAGTAGCAATGCCACAGGTTTCAGAGAACAGGCGCTTCTCCTGGCACAGTATCGAACACTTTCAGATAGAACAATTAGTTTAAAATGGAACTAAGTTTCGCATTTGGAGTTTCCTCACTCACAAGGTCGGACACTTAGTATCGTCGAACACATACGGTTTCGAGTGGCATCGCCACAGATTTCAGGGAACAGGCGCTTCTCCTGGCACAGTATCGAACACTTAGTTTCATATAGAACAATTAGTTTAAAATGGAACTATGTTTCGCATTTGGAGTTTCCTCTCTCACAAGGTCGACCACTTAGTTTCGTCGAACACATACGGTTTCGAGTAGCATCGCCACAGATTTCAGAGAACAGGCACTTCTCCTGGCACAGTATCGAACACTTAGTTTCAGATAGAACAATTAGTTAAAAATGGAACTAAGATTCGCATCTGGAGTTTCCTCTCTCACAAGGTCGACCATTTAGATTCCTCGAACACATACGGTTTCGAGTAGCATCGCCACAGATTTCAGAGAACAGGCGCTTCTCCTGGCACAGTATCGAACACTTTCAGATAGAACAACTAATTTAAAATGGAACTAAGTTTCGCATCTCGAGTTTCCTCTCTCACAAGTTCGGCCACTTAGTATCGTCGAACACATACGGTTTCGAGTGGCATCGCCACAGATTTCAGAGAACAAGCGCTTCTCCTGGCACACTATCGAACACTTAGTTTCAGATAGAACAATTAGTTTAAAATGGAACTAAGTTTCGCATCCGGAGTTTCCTCTCTCAGAAGGTCGACCACTTAGTTTCGTCGAACACATACGGTTTCGAGTAGCAATGCCACAGGTTTCAGAGAACAGGCGCTTCTCCTGGCACAGTATCGAACACTTTCAGATAGAACAATTAGTTTAAAATGGAACTAAGTTTCGCATTTGGAGTTTCCTCACTCACAAGGTCGGACACTTAGTATCGTCGAACACATACAGTTTCGAGTGGCATCGCCACAGATTTCAGGGAACAGGCGCTTCTCCTGGCACAGTATCGAACACTTAGTTTCATATAGAACAATTAGTTTAAAATGGAACTATGTTTCGCATTTGGAGTTTCCTCTCTCACAAGGTCGACCACTTAGTTTCGTCGAACACATACGGTTTCGAGTAGCATCGCCACAGATTTCAGAGAACAGGCACTTCTCCTGGCACAGTATCGAACACTTAGTTTCAGATAGAACAATTAGTTAAAAATGGAACTAAGATTCGCATCTGGAGTTTCCTCTCTCACAAGGTCGACCATTTAGATTCGTCGAACACATACGGTTTCGAGTAGCATCGCCACAGATTTCAAAGAACAGGCAATTCTCCTGGCACAGTATCGAACACTTTCAGACAGAACAATTTGTTTAAAATGGAACTAAGTTTCGCATCTGGAGTTTCCTCTCTCACAAGGTCGGCCACTTAGTTTCGTCGAACACATACGGTTTCGAGTGGCATCGCCACAGATTTCAGGGAACAGGCGCTTCTCCTGGCACAGTATCGAACACTTAGTTTCATATAGAACAATTAGTTTAAAATGGAACTATGTTTCGCATCCGGAGTTTCCTCTCTCAGAAGATCGACCACTTAGTTTCGTCGAACACATACGGTTTCGAGGAGCAATGCCACAGGTATCAGAGAACAGGCGCTTCTACTGGCAGAGTATCGAATACTTAGTTTCAGACAGAACATTTAGTTTAAAATGGAAATATGTTTCGCATTTGGAGTTTCCTCCCTCACAAGGTCGACCACTTAGTTTCGTCGAACACATACGGTTTCGAGTAGCATCGCCACAGATTTCAGAGAACAGGCGCTTCTCCTGGCACAGTATCGGACACTTTCAGATAGAACATTAATTTAAAATGGAACTAAGTTTCGCATCTGGAGTTTCCTCTCTCACAAGTTCGGCCACTTAGTTTCGTCGAACACATACGGTTTCGAGTGGCATCGCCACAGATTTCAGAGAACAAGCGCTTCTCCTGGCACACTATCGAACACTTAGTTTCAGATAGAACAATTAGTTTAAAATGGAACTAAGCTTCGCATCCGGAGTTTCCTCTCTCAGAAGGTCGACCACTTAGTTTCGTCGAACACATACGGTTTCGAGTAGCAATGCCACAGGTTTCACAGAAGAGGCGCTTCTACTGGCAGAGTATCGAATACTTAGTTTCAGACAGAACATTTAGTTTAAAATGGAAATATGTTTCGCATCCGGAGTTTCCTCTCTCAGAAGGTCGACCACTTAGTTTCGTCGAACACATACGGTTTCGAGTAGCAATGCCACAGGTTTCAGAGAACAGGCGCTTCTCCTTGCACAATATCGAACACTTTCAGATAGAACAATTAGTTTAAAATGGAACTAAGTTTCGCATCCGGAGTTTCCTCTCTCAGAAGGTCGACCACTTAGTTTCGTCGAACACATACGGTTTCGAGTAGCAATGCCACAGGTTTCAGAGAACAGGCGCTTCTCCTGGCACAATATCGAACACTTTCAGGTAGAACAATTAGTTTAAAATGGAACTAAGTTTCGCATTTGGAGTTTCCTCTCTCACAAGGTCGGCCACTTAGTATCGTCGAACACATACGGTTTCGAGTGGCATCGCCACAGATTTCAGGGAACAGGCGCTTCTCCTGGCACAGTATCGAACACTTAGTTTCATATAGAACAATTAGTTTCAAATGGAACTATGTTTCGCATTTGGAGTTTCCTCTCTCACAAGGTCGACCACTTAGTTTCGTCGAACACATACGGTTTCGAGTAGCAATGCCACAGGTTTCAGAGAACAGGCGCTTCTCCTGGCACAATATCGAACACTTTCAGATAGAACAATTAGTTTAAAATGGAACTAAGTTTCGCATTTGGAGTTTCCTCTCTCACAAGGTCGGCCACTTAGTATCGTCGAACACATACGGTTTCGAGTGGCATCGCCACAGATTTCAGGGAACAGGCGCTTCTCCTGGCACAGTATCGAACACTTAGTTTCATATAGAACAATTAGTTTAAAATGGAACTAAGTTTCGCAACTGGAGTTTCCTCTCTCACAAGGTCGACAATAGAGTGTCGTCGAACACATACGGTTTCGAGTAGCATCGCCACAGATTTCAGAGAGCAGGCGCTTCTCCTGGCACATTATCGAACACTTAGTTTCACATAGAACAAATAGTTTAAAATGGATCTATGTTTCGCATCTGGAGTTTAATCTCTCACTAGGTGGACCACTTAGATTCTTCGAACACATACGGTTTCGAGCAACATCGCCACAGATTTCAGAGGACAGGCGCTTCTGCTGGCACATTATCGAACACTTAGTTTCAGATAGAACGATTAGTTTAAAATGGAACTAAGTTTCGCATTTGAAGTTTCCTCTCTCACAAGGTCGGCAACTTAGTTTCGTCGAACACATACGGATTCGAGTGAGAGAGGAAACTCCAGATGCGAAACTTAGTCCCATTTTAAACTAATTGTTCTATCTGAAACTGAGTGTTCGATACTGTGCCAGGAGACGTGCCTGTTCTCTGAAATCTGTGGCGATGCTACTCTAAACAGTATGTGTTCGACGACACTAAGTGGTCGACCTTGTGAGAGAGGAAACTCCAGATGCGAAACTTAGTTCCATTTTAAACTAATTGTTCTATCTGAAACTAAGTGTTCGATACTGTGCCAGGAGTAGCGCCTGTTCTCTGAAATCTGTGGCGATGCCACTCGAAACCGTATGTGTTCGACGAAACTAAGTCGTCGATCTTGTGAGAGAGGAGACTCCAGATGCGAAGCTTAGTTCCATTTTAAACTAATTGTTCTATCTGTAACTGAGAGTTCGATACTGCGCCAGGAGAAGCGCCTGTTCTCTGAAATCGGTGGCGATGCTACTCGAAACCGTATGTGTTCATCGAAACTAAGTGGTCGACCTTGTGAGAGAGGAAACTCCAGATGCGAAGCACAGTTCCATTTTAAACTAATAGTTCTATCTGATACTAAGTGTTCGATACTGTGCCAGGAGAAGCGCCTGTTCTCTGAAATCTGTGGCGATGCCACTCGAAACCGTATGTGTTCAACGAAATTAAGTGGTCGACCTTGTGAGAGAGGAAACTCCAGATGCGAAACTTAGTTCCATTTTAAACTAATTGTTCTATCTGAAACTAAGTGTTCGTTACTGTGCCAGGAGTAGCGCCTGTTCTCTGAAATCTGTGGCGATGCCACTCCAAACCGTATGTGTTCGACGAAACTAAGTCGTCGATCTTGTGAGAGAGGAGACTCCAGATGCGAAGCTAAGTTCCATTTTAAACTAATAGTTCTCTCTGATACTAAGTGTTCGATACTGTGCCCGGAGAAGCGCCTGTTCTCTGAAATCGGTGGCGATCCTACTCGAAACCGTATGTGTTCGACGAAACTAAGTGGTCGACCTTGTGAGAGAGGAATCTCCAGATGCGAAACATAGTTCCATTTTAAACTAATTGTTCTATCTGAAACTAAGTGTTCGATTCTGTGCCAGGAGAAACGCCTGTTTTCTGAAATCTGTGGCGATGCTACTCGAAAGCGTATGGGTTCGAAGAAACTAAGTGGTCGACCTTGTGAGAGAGGAAACTCCAGATGCGAAACTTAGTTCCATTCTAAACTAATTGTTCTATCTGAAACTAAGTGTTCGATACTGTGCCAGGAGTAGCGCCTGTTCTCTGAAATCTGTGGCGATGCCACTCGAAACCGTATGTGTTCGACGAAACTAAGTCGTCGATCTTGTGAGAGAGGAATCTCCAGTTGCGGAACATAGTTCCATTTTAAACTAATTGTTCTACCTGAAACTAAGTGTTCGATAATGTGCCAGGAGAAGCGCCTGTTCTCTGAAATCAGTGGCGATGCTACTCTAAACCGTATGTGTTCGACGACTCTAAGTGGTCGACCTTCTGAGAGAAGAAACTCCAGATGCGAAACTTAGTTCCATTTTAAACTAATTGTTCTATCTGTAACTGAGTGTCCGATACTGCGCCAGGAGAAGCGCCTGTTCTCTGAAATCGGTGGCGATGCTACTCGAAACCGTATGTGTTCATCGAAACTAAGTGGTCGACCTTGTGAGGGAGGAAACTCCAGATGCGAAACTTAGTTCCATTTTAAACTAATTGTTCTATCTGAAACTAAGTGTGCGTTACTGTGCCAGGAGTACCGCCTGTTCTCTGAAATCTGTGGCGATGCCACTCGAAACCGTATGTGTTCGACGAAACTAAGTCGTCGATCTTGTGAGAGAGGAAACTCCAGATGCGAAGCTTAGTTCCATTTTAAACTAATAGTTCTCTCTGATACTAAGTGTTCCATACTGTGGCAGGAGAAGCGCCTGTTCTCTGAAATCTGTGGCGATAACACTCGAAAACGTATGTGTTCGACGAAACTAAGTGGTCGACCTTCTGAGAGAGGAAACTCCAGGAGCGAAACTTAGTTCCATTTAAAACTAATTGTTCTATCTGATACTAAGTGTTCGACACTGTGCCAGGGGAAGCGCCTGTTCTCTGAAATCTGTGGCGATGCTACTCGAAACCGTATGTGTTCGACGAACCTAAGTGGCCGCCTTGTGAGAGAGGAAATTCCAGATGCGAAATTTAGTACCATTTTAAACTAATGGTTCTATCTGAAACTAAGTGTTCGATACTGTGCCAGGAGACGCGCCTGTTCTCTGAAATCTGTGGCGATGCTACTCTAAACAGTATGTGTTCGACGACACTAAGTGGTCGACCTTGTGAGAGAGGAAACTCCAGATCCGAAACTTAGTTCCATTTTAAACTAATTGTTCTATCTGAAACTAAGTGTTCGATACTGTGCCAGGAGAAGCGCCTGTTCTCTGAAATCAGTGGCGATGCTACTCTAAACCGTATGTGTTCGACGACTCTAAGTGGTCGACCTTCTGAGAGAAGAAACTCCAGATGCGAAACTTAGTTCCATTTTAAACTAATTGTTCTATCTGTAACTGAGTGTCCGATACTGCGCCAGGAGAAGCGCCTGTTCTCTGAAATCGGTGGCGATGCTACTCGAAACCGTATGTGTTCATCGAAACTAAGTGGTCGACCTTGTGAGGGAGGAAACTCCAGATGCGAAACTTAGTTCATTTTAAACTAATTGTTCTATCTGAAACTAAGTGTTCGTTACTGTGCCAGGAGTACCGCCTGTTCTCTGAAATCTGTGGCGATGCCACTCGAAACCGTATGTGTTCGACGAAACTAAGCCGTCGATCTTGTGAGAGAGGAAACTCCAGATGCGAAGCTTAGTTCCATTTTAAACTAATAGTTCTCTCTGATACTAAGTGTTCCATACTGTGGCAGGAGAAGCGCCTGTTCTCTGAAATCTGTGGCGATGCTACTCTAAACAGTATGTGTTCGACGACACTAAGTGGTCGACCTTGTGAGAGAGGAAACTCCAGATGCGAAACTTAGTTCCATTTTAAACTAATTGTTCTATCTGAAACTAAGTGTTCGATACTGTGCCAGGAGTAGCGCCTGTTCTCTGAAATCTTTGGCGATGCCACTCGAAACCGTATGTGTTCGACGAAACTAAGTCGTCGATCTTGTGAGAGAGGAGACTCCAGATGCGAAGCACAGTTCCATTTTAAACTAATAGTTCTATCTGATACTAAGTGTTCGATACTGTGCCAGGAGAAGCGCCTGTTCTCTGAAATCTGTGGCGATGCCACTCGAAACCGTATGTGTTCAACGAAATTAAGTGGTCGACCTTGTGAGAGAGGAAACTCCAGATGCGAAACTTAGTTCCATTTTAAACTAATTGTTCTATCTGAAACTAAGTGTTCGATACTGTGCCAGGAGAAGCGCCTGTTCTCTGAAATCTGTGGCGATGCCACTAAAAACGGTATGTGTTCAACGAAATTAAGTGGTCGACCTTGTGAGAGAGGAATCTCCAGATGCGAAACTTAGTTCCATTTTAAACTAATTGTTCTATCTGAAACTAAGTGTTCGATACTCTGCCAGGAGTAGCGCCTGTTCTCTGAAATCTGTGGCGATGCCACTCGAAACCGTATGTGTTCGACGAAACTAAGTCGTCGATCTTGTGAGAGAGGAATCTCCAGTTGCGGAACATAGTTCCATTTTAAACTAATTGTTCTACCTGAAACTAAGTGTTCGATAATGTGCCAGGAGAAGCGCCTGTTCTCTGAAATCAGTGGCGATGCTACTCTAAACCGTATGTGTTCGACGACTCTAAGTGGTCGACCTTCTGAGAGAAGAAACTCCAGATGCGAAACTTAGTTCCATTTTAAACTAATTGTTCTATCTGAAACTAAGTGTTCGTTACTGTGCCATGAGTACCGCGTGTTCTCTGAAATCGGTGGCGATGCCACTCGAAACCGTATGTGTTCGACGAAACTAAGTCGTCGATCTTGTGAGAGAGGAAACTCCAGATGCGAAGCTTAGTTCCATTTTAAACTAATAGTTCTCTCTGATACTAAGTGTTCCATACTGTGGCAGGAGAAGCGCCTGTTCTCTGAAATCTGTGGCGATAAAACTCGAAAACGTATGTGTTCGACGAAACTAAGTGGTCGACCTTCTGAGAGAGGAAACTCCAGGAGCGAAACTTAGTTCCATTTAAAACTAATTGTTCTATCTGATACTAAGTGTTCCACACTGTGCCAGGGGACGCGCCTGTTCTCTGAAATCTGTGGCGATGCTACTCTAAACAGTATGTGTTCGACGACACTAAGTGGTCGACCTTGTGAGAGAGGAAACTCCAGATGCGAAACTTAGTTCCATTTTAAACTAATTGTTCTATCTGAAACTAAGTGTTCGATACTGTGCCAGGAGTAGCGCCTGTTCTCTGAAATCTTTGGCGATGCCACTCGAAACCGTATGTGTTCGACGAAACTAAGTCGTCGATCTTGTGAGAGAGGAGACTCCAGATGCGAAGCTTAGTTCCATTTTAAACTAATTGTTCTATCTGAAACTAAGTGTTCGATACCGTGCCAGGAGAAGCGCCTGTTCTCGGAAATCTGTCGCGATGCTGCTCGAAAGCGTATGTGTTCGACGAAACTAAGTGGTCGACATGGTGAGAGAGGAAACTCCAGATGCGAAACTTAGTTCCATTTTAAACTAATTGTTCTATCTGAAACTAAGTGTTCGATACTGTGCCAGGAGTAGCGCCTGTTCTCTGAAATCTTTGGCGATGCCACTCGAAACCGTATGTGTTCGACGAAACTAAGTCGTCGATCTTGTGAGAGAGGAGACTCCAGATGCGAAGCTTAGTTCCATTTTAAACTAATTGTTCTATCTGAAACTAAGTGTTCGATACCGTGCCAGGAGAAGCGCCTGTTCTCGGAAATCTGTCGCGATGCTGCTCGAAAGCGTATGTGTTCGACGAAACTAAGTGGTCGACATGGTGAGAGAGGAAACTCCAGATGCGAAATTTAGTTCCATTTTAAACTAATTGTTCTATCTGAAACTAAGTGTTCGATACTGTGCCAGGAGAAACTCCCGTTCTGCGAAATCTGTGGCGATACTACTCGAAACCGTATGTGCTCGGCGAAACCAAGTGGCCGACCTTGTGAGAGAGGAAACTCCAGATGCGAAACTTAGTTCCATTTTAAACTCATTGTTCTATCTGAAACTCAGTGTTCGATACTGTGCCAGGAGAAGCGCCTGTTCTCTGAAATCTGTGGCGATGCCACTCGAAAACGTATGTGTTCGACGAAACTAAGTGGTCGACCTTCTGAGAGTGGAAACTCCAGAAGCGAAACATAGTTCCATTTAAAACTAATTGTTCTATCTGAAACTAAGTGTTCGACACTGTGCCAGGGGAAGCGCCTGTTCTCTGAAATCTGTGGCGATACTACTCGAAACCGTATGTGTTCGACGAACCTAAGTAGTCGACCTTGTGGGAGAAGAAACACCAGATGCGAAACTTAGTTCCATTTAAAACTAATTGTTCTATCTGAAACTAAGTGTTCGGTAGTGTGCCAGGAGACACTCCTGTTCGACGAAATCTGTGGCGATACCACTCGAAACCTTATGTGTTCGACGAAACTAAGCGGTCGACCTTGTGAGAGAGGAGACTCCAAATGCGAAACATAGTTCCATTTTAAACTAATTGTTCTATCTGAAACTAAGTGTTCGACACTGTGCCAGGAGAAGCGCCTGTTCTCTGAGAACTGTGGCGATGCAACTCGAAACCGTAAGTGTTCGACGAAACTAAGTGGTTGACCTTGTGAGAGAGGAGACTCCAAATGCGAAACATAGTTCCATTTTAAACTAATTGTTCTATCTGAAACTAAGTGTTCGACACTGTGCCAGGAGAAGCGCCTGTTCTCTGAAATCTGTGGCGATGCTACTCGGAAACGTATGTGTTCGACGAAACTAAGTGGTCCACCTTGGGAGAGAGGAAACTCCAGAAACGAAACTTAGTTCCATTTAAAACTAATTGTTCTATCTGAAACTAAGTGTTCGGTAGTGTGCCAGGAGACACTCCTGTTCGACGAAATCTGTGGCGATACCACTCGAAACCTTATGTGTTCGACGAAACTAAGCGGTCGACCTTCTGAGAGTGGAAACTCCAGAAGCGAAACATAGTTCCATTTAAAACTAATTGTTCTACCTGATACTAAGTGGTCGATACTGTGTCAGGAGAAGCGCCTGTTCTCTGAAATCTGTGGCGATGCTACTCGAAACCGTATGTGTTCGACGAAACTAAGTGGTCGACCTTGTGAGATAGTAAACTCCAGATGCGAAGCTTGGTTCCATTTTAAACTAATTGTTCTATCTGAAACTAAGTGTTCGACACTGTGCCAGGGGAAGCGCCTGTTCTCTGAAATCTGTGGCGATACTACTCGAAACCGTATGTGTTCATCGAAACTAAGTGGTCGACCTTGTGAGGGAGGAAACTCCAGATGCGAAACTTAGTTCATTTTAAACTAATTGTTCTATCTGAAACTAAGTGTTCGTTACTGTGCCAGGAGTACCGCCTGTTCTCTGAAATCTGTGGCGATGCCACTCGAAACCGTATGTGTTCGACGAAACTAAGCCGTCGATCTTGTGAGAGAGGAAACTCCAGATGCGAAGCTTAGTTCCATTTTAAACTAATAGTTCTCTCTGATACTAAGTGTTCCATACTGTGGCAGGAGAAGCGCCTGTTCTCTGAAATCTGTGGCGATGCTACTCTAAACAGTATGTGTTCGACGACACTAAGTGGTCGACCTTGTGAGAGAGGAAACTCCAGATGCGAAACTTAGTTCCATTTTAAACTAATTGTTCTATCTGAAACTAAGTGTTCGATACTGTGCCAGGAGTAGCGCCTGTTCTCTGAAATCTTTGGCGATGCCACTCGAAACCGTATGTGTTCGACGAAACTAAGTCGTCGATCTTGTGAGAGAGGAGACTCCAGATGCGAAGCACAGTTCCATTTTAAACTAATAGTTCTATCTGATACTAAGTGTTCGATACTGTGCCAGGAGAAGCGCCTGTTCTCTGAAATCTGTGGCGATGCCACTCGAAACCGTATGTGTTCAACGAAATTAAGTGGTCGACCTTGTGAGAGAGGAAACTCCAGATGCGAAACTTAGTTCCATTTTAAACTAATTGTTCTATCTGAAACTAAGTGTTCGATACTGTGCCAGGAGAAGCGCCTGTTCTCTGAAATCTGTGGCGATGCCACTAAAAACGGTATGTGTTCAACGAAATTAAGTGGTCGACCTTGTGAGAGAGGAATCTCCAGATGCGAAACTTAGTTCCATTTTAAACTAATTGTTCTATCTGAAACTAAGTGTTCGATACTCTGCCAGGAGTAGCGCCTGTTCTCTGAAATCTGTGTTGATGCCACTCGAAACCGTATGTGTTCGACGAAACTAAGTCGTCGATCTTGTGAGAGAGGGATCTCCAGTTGCGGAACATAGTTCCATTTTAAACTAATTGTTCTACCTGAAACTAAGTGTTCGATAATGTGCCAGGAGAAGCGCCTGTTCTCTGAAATCAGTGGCGATGCTACTCTAAACCGTATGTGTTCGACGACTCTAAGTGGTCGACCTTCTGAGAGAAGAAACTCCAGATGCGAAACTTAGTTCCATTTTAAACTAATTGTTCTATCTGAAACTAAGTGTTCGTTACTGTGCCATGAGTACCGCGTGTTCTCTGAAATCGGTGGCGATGCCACTCGAAACCGTATGTGTTCGACGAAACTAAGTCGTCGATCTTGTGAGAGAGGAAACTCCAGATGCGAAGCTTAGTTCCATTTTAAACTAATAGTTCTCTCTGATACTAAGTGTTCCATACTGTGGCAGGAGAAGCGCCTGTTCTCTGAAATCTGTGGCGATAAAACTCGAAAACGTATGTGTTCGACGAAACTAAGTGGTCGACCTTCTGAGAGAGGAAACTCCAGGAGCGAAACTTAGTTCCATTTAAAACTAATTGTTCTATCTGATACTAAGTGTTCCACACTGTGCCAGGGGACGCGCCTGTTCTCTGAAATCTGTGGCGATGCTACTCTAAACAGTATGTGTTCGACGACACTAAGTGGTCGACCTTGTGAGAGAGGAAACTCCAGATGCGAAACTTAGTTCCATTTTAAACTAATTGTTCTATCTGAAACTAAGTGTTCGATACTGTGCCAGGAGTAGCGCCTGTTCTCTGAAATCTTTGGCGATGCCACTCGAAACCGTATGTGTTCGACGAAACTAAGTCGTCGATCTTGTGAGAGAGGAGACTCCAGATGCGAAGCTTAGTTCCATTTTAAACTAATTGGTCTATCTGAAACTAAGTGTTCGATACCGTGCCAGGAGAAGCGCCTGTTCTCGGAAATCTGTCGCGATGCTGCTCGAAAGCGTATGTGTTCGACGAAACTAAGTGGTCGACATGGTGAGAGAGGAAACTCCAGATGCGAAACTTAGTTCCATTTTAAACTAATTGTTCTATCTGAAACTAAGTGTTCGATACTGTGCCAGGAGTAGCGCCTGTTCTCTGAAATCTTTGGCGATGCCACTCGAAACCGTATGTGTTCGACGAAACTAAGTCGTCGATCTTGTGAGAGAGGAGACTCCAGATGCGAAGCTTAGTTCCATTTTAAACTAATTGTTCTATCTGAAACTAAGTGTTCGATACCGTGCCAGGAGAAGCGCCTGTTCTCGGAAATCTGTCGCGATGCTGCTCGAAAGCGTATGTGTTCGACGAAACTAAGTGGTCGACATGGTGAGAGAGGAAACTCCAGATGCGAAATTTAGTTCCATTTTAAACTAATTGTTCTATCTGAAACTAAGTGTTCGATACTGTGCCAGGAGAAACTCCCGTTCTGCGAAATCTGTGGCGATACTACTCGAAACCGTATGTGCTCGGCGAAACCAAGTGGCCGACCTTGTGAGAGAGGAAACTCCAGATGCGAAACTTAGTTCCATTTTAAACTCATTGTTCTATCTGAAACTCAGTGTTCGATACTGTGCCAGGAGAAGCGCCTGTTCTCTGAAATCTGTGGCGATGCCACTCGAAAACGTATGTGTTCGACGAAACTAAGTGGTCGACCTTCTGAGAGTGGAAACTCCAGAAGCGAAACATAGTTCCATTTAAAACTAATTGTTCTATCTGAAACTAAGTGTTCGACACTGTGCCAGGGGAAGCGCCTGTTCTCTGAAATCTGTGGCGATACTACTCGAAACCGTATGTGTTCGACGAACCTAAGTAGTCGACCTTGTGGGAGAAGAAACACCAGATGCGAAACTTAGTTCCATTTAAAACTAATTGTTCTATCTGAAACTAAGTGTTCGGTAGTGTGCCAGGAGACACTCCTGTTCGACGAAATCTGTGGCGATACCACTCGAAACCTTATGTGTTCGACGAAACTAAGCGGTCGACCTTGTGAGAGAGGAGACTCCAAATGCGAAACATAGTTCCATTTTAAACTAATTGTTCTATCTGAAACTAAGTGTTCGACACTGTGCCAGGAGAAGCGCCTGTTCTCTGAGAACTGTGGCGATGCAACTCGAAACCGTAAGTGTTCGACGAAACTAAGTGGTTGACCTTGTGAGAGAGGAGACTCCAAATGCGAAACATAGTTCCATTTTAAACTAATTGTTCTATCTGAAACTAAGTGTTCGACACTGTGCCAGGAGAAGCGCCTGTTCTCTGAAATCTGTGGCGATGCTACTCGGAAACGTATGTGTTCGACGAAACTAAGTGGTCCACCTTGGGAGAGAGGAAACTCCAGAAACGAAACTTAGTTCCATTTAAAACTAATTGTTCTATCTGAAACTAAGTGTTCGGTAGTGTGCCAGGAGACACTCCTGTTCGACGAAATCTGTGGCGATACCACTCGAAACCTTATGTGTTCGACGAAACTAAGCGGTCGACCTTCTGAGAGTGGAAACTCCAGAAGCGAAACATAGTTCCATTTAAAACTAATTGTTCTACCTGATACTAAGTGGTCGATACTGTGTCAGGAGAAGCGCCTGTTCTCTGAAATCTGTGGCGATGCTACTCGAAACCGTATGTGTTCGACGAAACTAAGTGGTCGACCTTGTGAGATAGTAAACTCCAGATGCGAAGCTTGGTTCCATTTTAAACTAATTGTTCTATCTGAAACTAAGTGTTCGACACTGTGCCAGGGGAAGCGCCTGTTCTCTGAAATCTGTGGCGATACTACTCGAAACCGTATGTGTTCGACGAAAATAAGTGGTCGACCTTCTGAGAGTGGAAACTCCAGAAGCGAAACATAGTTCCATTTAAAACTAATTTTTCTATCTGAAACTAAGTGTTCGACACTGTGCCAGGGGAAGCGCCTGTTCTCTGAAATCTGTGGCGATACTACTCGAAACCGTATGTGTTCGACGAAACTAAGCGGTCGACCTTGTGAGAGAGGAGACTCCAAATGCGAAACATAGTTCCATTTTAAACTAATTGTTCTATCTGAAACTAAGTGTTCGACACTGTGCCAGGAGAAGCGCCTGTTCTCTGAAAACTGTGGCGATGCAACTCGAAACCGTAAGTGTTCGACGAAACTAAGTGGTTGACCTTGTGAGAGAGGAGACTCCAAATGCGAAACATAGTTCCATTTTAAACTCATTGTTCTATCTGAAACTCAGTGTTCGATACTGTGCCAGGAGAAGCGCCTGTTCTCTGAAATCTGTGGCGATGCCACTCGAAAACGTATGCGTTCGACGGAACTAAGTGGTCGACCTTCTGAGAGTGGAAACTCCAGAAGCGAAACATAGTTCCATTTAAAACTAATTGTTCTATCTGAAACTAAGTGTTCGACACTGTGCCAGGGGAAGCGCCTGTTCTCTGAAATCTGTGGCGATACTACTCGAAACCGTATGTGTTCGACGAACCTAAGTAGTCGACCTTGTGGGAGAAGAAACACCAGATGCGAAACTTAGTTCCATTTAAAACTAATTGTTCTATCTGAAACTAAGTGTTCGGTAGTGTGCCAGGAGACACTCCTGTTCGACGAAATCTGTGGCGATACCACTCGAAACCTTATGTGTTCGACGAAACTAAGCGGTCGACCTTGTGAGAGAGGAGACTCCAAATGCGAAACATAGTTCCATTTTAAACTAATTGTTCTATCTGAAACTAAGTGTTCGACACTGTGCCAGGAGAAGCGCCTGTTCTCTGAGAACTGTGGCGATGCAACTCGAAACCGTAAGTGTTCGACGAAACTAAGTGGTTGACCTTGTGAGAGAGGAGACTCCAAATGCGAAACATAGTTCCATTTTAAACTAATTGTTCTATCTGAAACTAAGTGTTCGACACTGTGCCAGGAGAAGCGCCTGTTCTCTTAAATCTGTGGCGATGGAAACGTATGTGTTCGACGAAACTAAGTGGTCCACCTTGGGAGAGAGGAAACTCCAGAAACGAAACTTAGTTCCATTTAAAACTAATTGTTCTATCTGAAACTAAGTGTTCGGTAGTGTGCCAGGAGACACTCCTGTTCGACGAAATCTGTGGCGATACCACTCGAAACCTTATGTGTTCGACGAAACTAAGCGGTCGACCTTCTGAGAGTGGAAACTCCAGAAGCGAAACATAGTTCCATTTAAAACTAATTGTTCTACCTGATACTAAGTGGTCGATACTGTGTCAGGAGAAGCGCCTGTTCTCTGAAATCTGTGGCGATGCTACTCGAAACCGTATGTGTTCGACGAAACTAAGTGGTCGACCTTGTGAGATAGTAAACTCCAGATGCGAAGCTTGGTTCCATTTTAAACTAATTGTTCTATCTGAAACTAAGTGTTCGACACTGTGCCAGGGGAAGCGCCTGTTCTCTGAAATCTGTGGCGATACTACTCGAAACCGTATGTGTTCGACGAAAATAAGTGGTCGACCTTCTGAGAGTGGAAACTCCAGAAGCGAAACATAGTTCCATTTAAAACTAATTGTTCTATCTGAAACTAAGTGTTCGACACTGTGCCAGGGGAAGCGCCTGTTCTCTGAAATCTGTGGCGATACTACTCGAAACCGTATGTGTTCGACGAAACTAAGCGGTCGACCTTGTGAGAGAGGAGACTCCAAATGCGAAACATAGTTCCATTTTAAACTAATTGTTCTATCTGAAACTAAGTGTTCGACACTGTGCCAGGAGAAGCGCCTGTTCTCTGAAAACTGTGGCGATGCAACTCGAAACCGTAAGTGTTCGACGAAACTAAGTGGTTGACCTTGTGAGAGAGGAGACTCCAAATGCGAAACATAGTTCCATTTTAAACTAATTGTTCTATCTGAAACTAAGTGTTCGACACTGTGCCAGGGGAAGCGCCTGTTCTCTGAAATCTGTGGCGATACTACTCGAAACCGTATGTGTTCGACGAAAATAAGTGGTCGCCTTGTGAAAGAGGAAACTCCAGATGCGAAACTTAGTACCATTTTAAACTAATTGTTCTATCTGAAACTAAGTGTTCGACACTGTGCCAGGGGAAGCGCCTGTTCTCTGAAATCTGTGGCGATACTACTCGAAACCGTATGTGTTCGACGAAACTAAGCGGTCGACCTTGTGAGAGAGGAGACTCCAAATGCGAAACATAGTTCCATTTTAAACTAATTGTTCTATCTGAAACTAAGTGTTCGACACTGTGCCAGGAGAAGCGCCTGTTCTCTGAAAACTGTGGCGATGCTACTCGGAAACGTATGTGTTCGACGAAACTAAGTGGTCCACCTTGGGAGAGAGGAAACTCCAGAAACGAAACTTAGTTCCATTTAAAACTAATTGTTCTATCTGAAACTAAGTGTTCGGTAGTGTGCCAGGAGACACTCCTGTTCGACGAAATCTGTGGCGATACCACTCGAAACCTTATGTGTTCGACGAAACTAAGCGGTCGACCTTCTGAGAGTGGAAACTCCAGAAGCGAAACATAGTTCCATTTAAAACTAATTGTTCTACCTGATACTAAGTGGTCGATACTGTGTCAGGAGAAGCGCCTGTTCTCTGAAATCTGTGGCGATGCTACTCGAAACCGTATGTGTTCGACGAAACTAAGTGGTCGACCTTGTGAGAGAGTAAACTCCAGATGCGAAGCTTGGTTCCATTTTAAACTAATTGTTCTATCTGAAACTAAGTGTTCGACACTGTGCCAGGGGAAGCGCCTGTTCTCTGAAATCTGTGGCGATACTACTCGAAACCGTATGTGTTCGACGAAAATAAGTGGTCGCCTTGTGAAAGAGGAAACTCCAGATGCGAAACTTAGTACCATTTTAAACTAATTGTTCTATCTGAAACTAAGTGTTCGACACTGTGCCAGGAGACACTCCTGTTCGACGAAATCTGTGGCGATACCACTCGAAACCGTATGTGTTCGACGAAACTAAGCGGTCGACCTTGTGAGAGAGGAGACTCCAAATGCGAAACATAGTTCCATTTTAAACTAATTGTTCTATCTGAAACTAAGTGTTCGACACTGTGCCAGGAGAAGCGCCTGTTCTCTGAAAACTGTGGCGATGCAACTCGAAACCGTAAGTGTTCGACGAAACTAAGTGGTTGACCTTGTGAGAGAGGAGACTCCAAATGCGAAACATAGTTCCATTTTAAACTAATTGTTCTATCTGAAACTAAGTGTTCGACACTGTGCCAGGAGAAGCGCCTGTTCTCTGAAATCTGTGGCGATGCTACTCGGAAACGTATGTGTTCGACGAAACTAAGTGGTCCACCTTGGGAGAGAGGAAACTCCAGAAACGAAACTTAGTTCCATTTAAATCTAATTGTTCTATCTGAAACTAAGTGTTCGGTAGTGTGCCAGGAGACACTCCTGTTCGACGAAATCTGTGGCGATACCACTCGAAACCTTATGTGTTCGACGAAACGAAGCGGTCGACCTTCTGAGAGTGGAAACTCCAGAAGCGAAACATAGTTCCATTTAAAACTAATTGTTCTACCTGATACTAAGTGGTCGATACTGTGTCAGGAGAAGCGCCTGTTCTCTGAAATCTGTGGCGATGCTACTCGAAACCGTATGTGTTCGACGAAACTAAGTGGTCGACCTTGTGAGAGAGTAAACTCCAGATGCGAAGCTTGGTTCCATTTTAAACTAATTGTTCTATCTGAAACTAAGTGTTCGACACTGTGCCAGGGGAAGCGCCTGTTCTCTGAAATCTGTGGCGATACTACTCGAAACCGTATGTGTTCGACGAAAATAAGTGGTCGCCTTGTGAAAGAGGAAACTCCAGATGCGAAACTTAGTACCATTTTAAACTAATTGTTCTATCTGAAACTAAGTGTTCGACACTGTGCCAGGGGAAGCGCCTGTTCTCTGAAATCTGTGGCGATACTACTCGAAACCGTATGTGTTCGACGAAACTAAGCGGTCGACCTTGTGAGAGAGGAGACTCCAAATGCGAAACATAGTTCCATTTTAAACTAATTGTTCTATCTGAAACTAAGTGTTCGACACTGTGCCAGGAGAAGCGCCTGTTCTCTGAAAACTGTGGCGATGCAACTCGAAACCGTAAGTGTTCGACGAAACTAAGTGGTTGACCTTGTGAGAGAGGAGACTCCAAATGCGAAACATAGTTCCATTTTAAACTAATTGTTCTATCTGAAACTAAGTGTTCGACACTGTGCCAGGAGAAGCGCCTGTTCTCTGAAATCTGTGGCGATGCTACTCGGAAACGTATGTGTTCGACGAAACTAAGTGGTCCACCTTGGGAGAGAGGAAACTCCAGAAACGAAACTTAGTTCCATTTAAAACTAATTGTTCTATCTGAAACTAAGTGTTCGGTAGTGTGCCAGGAGACACTCCTGTTCGACGAAATCTGTGGCGATACCACTCGAAACCTTATGTGTTCGACGAAACTAAGCGGTCGACCTTCTGAGAGTGGAAACTCCAGAAGCGAAACATAGTTCCATTTAAAACTAATTGTTCTACCTGATACTAAGTGGTCGATACTGTGTCAGGAGAAGCGCCTGTTCTCTGAAATCTGTGGCGATGCTACTCGAAACCGTATGTGTTCGACGAAACTAAGTGGTCGACCTTGTGAGAGAGTAAACTCCAGATGCGAAGCTTGGTTCCATTTTAAACTAATTGTTCTATCTGAAACTAAGTGTTCGACACTGTGCCAGGGGAAGCGCCTGTTCTCTGAAATCTGTGGCGATACTACTCGAAACCGTATGTGTTCGACGAAAATAAGTGGTCGCCTTGTGAAAGAGGAAACTCCAGATGCGAAACTTAGTACCATTTTAAACTAATTGTTCTATCTGAAACTAAGTGTTCGACACTGTACCAGGAGAAGCGCCTGTTCTCTGAAATCTGTCGCGATGCTACTCGAAACCGTATGTGTTCGACGAAACTAAGAGGTCGACCTTGTGAGAGAGGAAACTCCAAATGCGAAAGTTAGTTCCATTTTAAACTAATTGTTCTAGCTGAAACTAAGTGTTGGATACTGTGCCAGGAGAAGCGCCTGTTCTCTGAAACCTGTGGTGATGGCACTCGAAACCGTATGTGTTCGACGAAATTAAGTGGTCGACCTTGTGAGAGAGGAAACTCCAGATGCGAAACTTAGTTCCATTTTAAACTAATTGTTCCATCTGAAACTAAGTGTTCGATACTGTACCAGGAGAAGCGCCTGTTCTCTGAAATCTGTCGCGATGCTACTCGAAACCGTATGTGTTCGACGAAACTAAGAGGTCGACCTTGTGAGAGAGGAAACTCCAAATGCGAAAGTTAGTTCCATTTTAAACTAATTGTTCTAGCTGAAACTAAGTGTTCGATACTGTGCCAGGAGAAGCGCCTGTTCTCTGAAACCTGTGGTGATGGCACTCGAAACCGTATGTGTTCGACGAAATTAAGTGGTCGACCTTGTGAGAGAGGAAACTCCAGATGCGAAACTTAGTTCCATTTTAAACCAAATGTTCCATCTGAAACTAAGTGTTCGTTACTCTGCCAGGAGAAGCGCCTGTTCTCTGAAATCTGTGGCGATGCTACTCGAAACCGTATGTGTTCGACCAAAATAAGTGGTCGATCTTGTGAGAGAGGAAACTCCAGATGCGAAACTTAGTTCCATTTTAAACTAATTGTTCTATCTGAAACTAAGTGTTCGATACTGTGCCAGGAGAAGCGACTGTTCTCTGAAATCTGTGGCGATGCCACTCGAAACCGTATGTGTTCGACGAAACTAAGTGGTCGACCTTCTGAGAGAGGAAACTCCAGATGCGAAACATAGTTCCATTTTAAACTAAGTGTTCTACCTGTAACTAAGTGTTCGATACTGTGCCAGGAGAAGCGCCTGTTCTCTGAACTGTGTGGCGATGCCGCTCGAAACCGTATGTGTTCGCCGAAACTAAGTGTTCGACCTTGTGAAAGAGGAAACTTCAGATGCGAAACTTAGTTCCATTTTAAACTAAATATTCCATCTGAAACTAAGTGTTCGATACTGTGCCAGGAGAAGCGCCTGTTCTCTGAAATCTGTGGCGATGCCACTCGAAACCGTATGTGTTCGACGAAACTAAGTGGCCGACCTTCTGAGAGAGGAAACTCCAGATGCGAAACTTGGTTCCATTTTAAGCTGAATGTTCTATCTGAAACTAAGTGTTCGTTACTGTGCCAGGAGAAGCGCCTGTTCTCTGAAATCTGTGGCGATGCTACTTGAAACCGTATGTGTTCGACGAAACTAACTGGTCGACCTTGTGAGAGAGGAAACTCCAGATGCGAAAATTAGTTCCATTTTAAACTAATTGTTCTATCTGAAACTAAGTGTTCGATACTGTGCCAGGAGAAGCGCCTGTTCTCGGAAATCTGTCGCGATGCTACTCGAAACCGTATGTGTTCGACGAAACTAAGTGGTCGACCTTGTGAGAGCGGAAACTCCAGTTGCTAAACTTAGTTCCTTTTTAAATTAATTGTTCTATCTGAAACTAAGTGTTCGATACTGTGCCAGGAGAAGCCCATGTTCTCTGAAATCTGTGGCGATGCCACTCGAAACCTTATGTGTTCGACGATACTAAGTGGCCGAACTTATGAGAGAGGAAACTCCAGATGCGAAACTTAGATCCATTTTAAACTAATTTTTCTATCTGAAACTAAGTGTTCGATACTGTGCCAGGTGAAGCGCCGGTTCTCTGAAATGTGTGGCGATGCCACTCGAAACCGTATGTGTTCGACGTAACCAAGTGGTTGATCTTGTGAGAGAGGATACTCCAGATGCGAAACTTAATTTCATTTTAAACTAATTGTTCTCTCTGAAACTAAGTGTTCGATACTGTGCCAGGAGAAGCGCCTGTTCTCTGAAATCTGTGGCGATGCCACTCGAAACCGTATGTGTTCGACGAAACTAGGTGGTTGATCCTGTGAGAGAGGATACTCCAGTTGCGAAGCCTAGTTCCATTTTAAACCAATTGTTCTATCTGAAACTAAGTGTTCGATACTGTGCCAGGAGAAGCGCCTGTTCTCTGAAATCTGTCGCGATGCTACTCGAAACCGTATGTGTTCGACGAAACTAGGTGGTCGACCTTGTGAGAGAGGAAATTCCAGATGCGAAACTTAGTTCCATTTTAAACTAATTGTTCTACCTGAAACTAAATGTTGGATACTGTGCCAGGAGAAGCGCCTGTTCTCTGAAATCTGTGGCGATGCTACTCGAAACCTTATGTGTTCGACGAAACTAAGTGGTCGACCTTGTGGGGAGGAAACTCCAGATGCGAAACTTAGTTCCATTTTAAACTAATTGTTCTATTTGAAACTAAGTGTTCGATACTGTGCCAGGAGAAGCGCCAGTTCTCTGAAATGTGTGGCGATGCCACTCGAAACCGAATGCGTTCAACGAAACTAAGTCGTCGAACTTGTGAGAGAGGAAACTCCAGATGCGAAGCCTAGTTCCATTTTAAACTAATCGTTCTATCTGAAACTAAGTGTTCGAGACTGTGCCAAGAGAAGCGCCCGTTCTCTGAAACCTGTGGCGATACCACTCGAAGCCGTATGTGTTCGGCGAAACTGAGTGGTGGACCTTGTGAGAGAGGAAACTCCAGATGCGAAACTTAGTTGCATTTTAAACTAATTGTTCTATCTGAAACTAAGTGTTCAATACTGTGCCTGGGGAAGCGCCTGTTCTCTGAAATCTGGGGCGATGCCACTCGTAACCGAATGCGTTCAATGAAACTAAGTCGTCGACCTTGTCAGAGAGGAAACCCCAGATGCGACACATAGTTCCATTTTAAGCTAATTGTTCTATCTGAATCTAAGTGTTCGATACTGTGCCAGGAAAAGCGCCTGTTCTCTGAAATCTCTGGCGAAGCCACCCGAAACCGAATGCGTTCAACGAAACTAAGTCGTCGACCTTGTCGGAGGAAACTCCAGATGCGACACATAGTTCCATTTTAAACTAATTGTTCTATCTGAATCTAAGTGTTCGATAATGTGCCAGGAGAAGCGCCTGCTCTCAAAAATCTGTGGCGATGCTACTCGAAACCTTATGTGTTCGACGAAACTAAGTGGTCGACCTTGTGAGAGAGAGGAAACTCCAGATGCGAATCTTAGTTCCATTTTAAACTAATTGTTCTACCTGAAACTAAATGTTGGATACTGTGCCGGGAGAAGCGCCGGTTCTCTGAAATCTGTGGCGAAGCTACTCGAAACCGTATGTGTTCAACGAAACTAAGTGGTCGATACTGTGCCAGGAGAAACTCCCGTTCGGCGAAATCTGTGGCGGTACCACTCGAAACCGTATGTGTTCGGCGAAACTAAGTGCCCGACCTTGTGAGAGAGGAAACTTCAGATGCCAAACTTAGTTCCATTCCAAATTAATTGTTCTATCTGAAACTAAGTGTTCGAGACTGTGCCAAGAGAAGCGCCCGTTCTCTGAAACCTGTGGCGATACCACTCGAAGCCGTATGTGTTCGGCGAAACTGAGTGGTGGACCTTGTGAGAGAGGAAACTCCAGATGCGAAACTTAGTTGCATTTTAAACTAATTGTTCTATCTGAAACTAAGTGTTCAATACTGTGCCTGGGGAAGCGCCTGTTCTCTGAAATCTGGGGCGATGCCACTCGTAACCGAATGCGTTCAACGAAACTAAGTCGTCGACCTTGTCAGAGAGGAAACCCCAGATGCGACACATAGTTCCATTTTAAGCTAATTGTTCTATCTGAATCTAAGTGTTCGATACTGTGCCAGGAAAAGCGCCTGTTCTCTGAAATCTCTGGCGAAGCCACCCGAAACCGAATGCGTTCAACGAAACTAAGTCGTCGACCTTGTCGGAGGAAACTCCAGATGCGACACATAGTTCCATTTTAAACTAATTGTTCTATCTGAATCTAAGTGTTCGATAATGTGCCAGGAGAAGCGCCTGCTCTCAAAAATCTGTGGCGATGCTACTCGAAACCTTATGTGTTCGACGAAACTAAGTGGTCGACCTTGTGAGAGAGAGGAAACTCCAGATGCGAAACTTAGCTCCATTTTAAACTAATTTTTCTATCTGAAACTAAGTGTTCGATACTGTGCCAGGTGAAGCGCCGGTTCTCTGAAATGTGTGGCGATGCCACTCGAAACCGTATGTGTTCGACGTAACCAAGTGGTTGATCTTGTGAGAGAGGATACTCCAGATGCGAAACTTAATTTCATTTTAAACTAATTGTTCTCTCTGAAACTAAGTGTTCGATACTGTGCCAGGAGAAGCGCCTGTTCTCTGAAATCTGTGGCGATGCCACTCGAAACCGTATGTGTTCGACGAAACTAGGTGGTTGATCCTGTGAGAGAGGATACTGCAGTTGCGAAGCCTAGTTCCATTTTAAACCAATTGTTCTATCTGAAACTAAGTGTTCGATACTGTGCCAGGAGAAGCGCCTGTTCTCTGAAATCTGTCGCGATGCTACTCGAAACCGTATGTGTTCGACGAAACTAGGTGGTCGACCTTGTGAGAGAGGAAATTCCAGATGCGAAACTTAGTTCCATTTTAAACTAATTGTTCTACCTGAAACTAAATGTTGGATACTGTGCCAGGAGAAGCGCCTGTTCTCTGAAATCTGTGGCGATGCTACTCGAAACCGTATGTGTTCGACGAAACTAAGTGGTCGAACTTGTGAGAGAGGAAACTCCAGATGCGAAACCTAGCTCCATTTTAAACTAATTTTTCTATCTGAAACTAAGTGTTCGATACTGTGCCAGGTGAAGCGCCAGTTCTCTGAAATGTGTGGCGATGCCACTCGAAACCGTACGTGTTCGACGTAACCAAGTGGTTGATCTTGTGAGAGAGGATACTCCAGATGCGAAACTTAATTTCATTTTAAACTAATTGTTCTCTCTGAAACTAAGTGTTCGATACTGTGCCAGGAGCAGCGCCTGTTCTCTGAAATCTGTGGCGATACTACTCGCACCGTATGTGTTCGACGAAACTAAGTGGTCGACCTTGTGAGAGAGGAAACTCCAGATGCGACACATAGTTCCATTTTAAACTAATTGTTGTATCTGAAACTAAGTGATCGATAATGAGCCAGGAGAGGCGCCTGTTCTCTGAAATCTGTGGCGATGCCACTCGAAACCGTATGTGTTCCACGAATCTAAGTGGTCGACCTTGTGAGAGAGGAAACTCCAGATGCGAAACTTAGTACCATTTTAAACTAATTGTTCTATCTGAAACTAAGTGTTCGACACTGTGCCAGGGGAAGCGCCTGTTCTCTGAAATCTGTGGCGATACTACTCGAAACCGTATGTGTTCGACGAAACTAAGCGGTCGACCTTGTGAGAGAGGAGACTCCAAATGCGAAACATAGTTCCATTTTAAACTAATTGTTCTATCTGAAACTAAGTGTTCGACACTGTGCCAGGAGAAGCGCCTGTTCTCTGAAAACTGTGGCGATGCAACTCGAAACCGTAAGTGTTCGACGAAACTAAGTGGTTGACCTTGTGAGAGAGGAGACTCCAAATGCGAAACATAGTTCCATTTTAAACTAATTGTTCTATCTGAAACTAAGTGTTCGACACTGTGCCAGGAGAAGCGCCTGTTCTCTGAAATCTGTGGCGATGCTACTCGGAAACGTATGTGTTCGACGAAACTAAGTGGTCCACCTTGGGAGAGAGGAAACTCCAGAAACGAAACTTAGTTCCATTTAAAACTAATTGTTCTATCTGAAACTAAGTGTTCGGTAGTGTGCCAGGAGACACTCCTGTTCGACGAAATCTGTGGCGATACCACTCGAAACCTTATGTGTTCGACGAAACTAAGCGGTCGACCTTCTGAGAGTGGAAACTCCAGAAGCGAAACATAGTTCCATTTAAAACTAATTGTTCTACCTGATACTAAGTGGTCGATACTGTGTCAGGAGAAGCGCCTGTTCTCTGAAATCTGTGGCGATGCTACTCGAAACCGTATGTGTTCGACGAAACTAAGTGGTCGACCTTGTGAGAGAGTAAACTCCAGATGCGAAGCTTGGTTCCATTTTAAACTAATTGTTCTATCTGAAACTAAGTGTTCGACACTGTGCCAGGGGAAGCGCCTGTTCTCTGAAATCTGTGGCGATACTACTCGAAACCGTATGTGTTCGACGAAAATAAGTGGTCGCCTTGTGAAAGAGGAAACTCCAGATGCGAAACTTAGTACCATTTTAAACTAATTGTTCTATCTGAAACTAAGTGTTCGACACTGTACCAGGAGAAGCGCCTGTTCTCTGAAATCTGTCGCGATGCTACTCGAAACCGTATGTGTTCGACGAAACTAAGAGGTCGACCTTGTGAGAGAGGAAACTCCAAATGCGAAAGTTAGTTCCATTTTAAACTAATTGTTCTAGCTGAAACTAAGTGTTGGATACTGTGCCAGGAGAAGCGCCTGTTCTCTGAAACCTGTGGTGATGGCACTCGAAACCGTATGTGTTCGACGAAATTAAGTGGTCGACCTTGTGAGAGAGGAAACTCCAGATGCGAAACTTAGTTCCATTTTAAACTAATTGTTCCATCTGAAACTAAGTGTTCGATACTGTACCAGGAGAAGCGCCTGTTCTCTGAAATCTGTCGCGATGCTACTCGAAACCGTATGTGTTCGACGAAACTAAGAGGTCGACCTTGTGAGAGAGGAAACTCCAAATGCGAAAGTTAGTTCCATTTTAAACTAATTGTTCTAGCTGAAACTAAGTGTTCGATACTGTGCCAGGAGAAGCGCCTGTTCTCTGAAACCTGTGGTGATGGCACTCGAAACCATATGTGTTCGACGAAATTAAGTGGTCGACCTTGTGAGAGAGGAAACTCCAGATGCGAAACTTAGTTCCATTTTAAACCAAATGTTCCATCTGAAACTAAGTGTTCGTTACTCTGCCAGGAGAAGCGCCTGTTCTCTGAAATCTGTGGCGATGCTACTCGAAACCGTATGTGTTCGACCAAAATAAGTGGTCGATCTTGTGAGAGAGGAAACTCCAGATGCGAAACTTAGTTCCATTTTAAACTAATTGTTCTATCTGAAACTAAGTGTTCGATACTGTGCCAGGAGAAGCGACTGTTCTCTGAAATCTGTGGCGATGCCACTCGAAACCGTATGTGTTCGACGAAACTAAGTGGTCGACCTTCTGAGAGAGGAAACTCCAGATGCGAAACTTAGTTCCATTTTAAACTAAGTGTTCTACCTGTAACTAAGTGTTCGATACTGTGCCAGGAGAAGCGCCTGTTCTCTGAACTGTGTGGCGATGCCGCTCGAAACCGTATGTGTTCGCCGAAACTAAGTGTTCGACCTTGTGAAAGAGGAAACTTCAGATGCGAAACTTAGTTCCATTTTAAACTAAATGTTCCATCTGAAACTAAGTGTTCGATACTGTGCCAGGAGAAGCGCCTGTTCTCTGAAATCTGTGGCGATGCCACTCGAAACCGTATGTGTTCGACGAAACTAAGTGGCCGACCTTCTGAGAGAGGAAACTCCAGATGCGAAACTTGGTTCCATTTTAAGCTGAATGTTCTATCTGAAACTAAGTGTTCGTTACTGTGCCAGGAGAAGCGCCTGTTCTCTGAAATCTGTGGCGATGCTACTTGAAACCGTATGTGTTCGACGAAACTAACTGGTCGACCTTGTGAGAGAGGAAACTCCAGATGCGAAAATTAGTTCCATTTTAAACTAATTGTTCTATCTGAAACTAAGTGTTCGATACTGTGCCAGGAGAAGCGCCTGTTCTCGGAAATCTGTCGCGATGCTACTCGAAACCGTATGTGTTCGACGAAACTAAGTGGTCGACCTTGTGAGAGCGGAAACTCCAGTTGCTAAACTTAGTTCCTTTTTAAATTAATTGTTCTATCTGAAACTAAGTGTTCGATACTGTGCCAGGAGAAGCCCATGTTCTCTGAAATCTGTGGCGATGCCACTCGAAACCTTATGTGTTCGACGATACTAAGTGGCCGAACTTATGAGAGAGGAAACTCCAGATGCGAAACTTAGCTCCATTTTAAACTAATTTTTCTATCTGAAACTAAGTGTTCGATACTGTGCCAGGTGAAGCGCCGGTTCTCTGAAATGTATGGCGATGCCACTCGAAACCGTATGTGTTCGACGTAACCAAGTGGTTGATCTTGTGAGAGAGGATACTCCAGATGCGAAACTTAATTTCATTTTAAACTAATTGTTCTCTCTGAAACTAAGTGTTCGATACTGTGCCAGGAGAAGCGCCTGTTCTCTGAAATCTGTGGCGATGCCACTCGAAACCGTATGTGTTCGACGAAACTAGGTGGTTGATCCTGTGAGAGAGGATACTCCAGTTGCGAAGCCTAGTTCCATTTTAAACCAATTGTTCTATCTGAAACTAAGTGTTCGATACTGTGCCAGGAGAAGCGCCTGTTCTCTGAAATCTGTCGCGATGCTACTCGAAACCGTATGTGTTCGACGAAACTAGGTGGTCGACCTTGTGAGAGAGGAAATTCCAGATGCGAAACTTAGTTCCATTTTAAACTAATTGTTCTACCTGAAACTAAATGTTGGATACTGTGCCAGGAGAAGCGCCTGTTCTCTGAAATCTGTGGCGATGCTACTCGAAACCTTATGTGTTCGACGAAA
Organism: Nysson spinosus; assembly: GCA_910591585.2. Lineage (NCBI taxonomy): Eukaryota > Metazoa > Arthropoda > Insecta > Hymenoptera > Crabronidae > Nysson > Nysson spinosus. The sequence goes on along the minus strand of CAJUYC020000070.1, from coordinate 1,978,044 downwards.
CTAAGTGGTCGACCTTGTGGGGAGGAAACTCCAGATGCGAAACTTAGTTCCATTTTAAACTAATTGTTCTATTTGAAACTAAGTGTTCGATACTGTGCCAGGAGAAGCGCCAGTTCTCTGAAATGTGTGGCGATGCCACTCGAAACCGAATGCGTTCAACGAAACTAAGTCGTCGAACTTGTGAGAGAGGAAACTCCAGATGCGAAGCCTAGTTCCATTTTAAACTAATCGTTCTATCTGAAACTAAGTGTTCGAGACTGTGCCAAGAGAAGCGCCCGTTCTCTGAAACCTGTGGCGATACCACTCGAAGCCGTATGTGTTCGGCGAAACTGAGTGGTGGACCTTGTGAGAGAGGAAACTCCAGATGCGAAACTTAGTTGCATTTTAAACTAATTGTTCTATCTGAAACTAAGTGTTCAATACTGTGCCTGGGGAAGCGCCTGTTCTCTGAAATCTGGGGCGATGCCACTCGTAACCGAATGCGTTCAATGAAACTAAGTCGTCGACCTTGTCAGAGAGGAAACCCCAGATGCGACACATAGTTCCATTTTAAGCTAATTGTTCTATCTGAATCTAAGTGTTCGATACTGTGCCAGGAAAAGCGCCTGTTCTCTGAAATCTCTGGCGAAGCCACCCGAAACCGAATGCGTTCAACGAAACTAAGTCGTCGACCTTGTCGGAGGAAACTCCAGATGCGACACATAGTTCCATTTTAAACTAATTGTTCTATCTGAATCTAAGTGTTCGATAATGTGCCAGGAGAAGCGCCTGCTCTCAAAAATCTGTGGCGATGCTACTCGAAACCTTATGTGTTCGACGAAACTAAGTGGTCGACCTTGTGAGAGAGAGGAAACTCCAGATGCGAATCTTAGTTCCATTTTAAACTAATTGTTCTACCTGAAACTAAATGTTGGATACTGTGCCGGGAGAAGCGCCGGTTCTCTGAAATCTGTGGCGAAGCTACTCGAAACCGTATGTGTTCAACGAAACTAAGTGGTCGATACTGTGCCAGGAGAAACTCCCGTTCGGCGAAATCTGTGGCGGTACCACTCGAAACCGTATGTGTTCGGCGAAACTAAGTGGCCGACCTTGTGAGAGAGGAAACTTCAGATGCCAAACTTAGTTCCATTCCAAATTAATTGTTCTATCTGAAACTAAGTGTTCGAGACTGTGCCAAGAGAAGCGCCCGTTCTCTGAAACCTGTGGCGATACCACTCGAAGCCGTATGTGTTCGGCGAAACTGAGTGGTGGACCTTGTGAGAGAGGAAACTCCAGATGCGAAACTTAGTTGCATTTTAAACTAATTGTTCTATCTGAAACTAAGTGTTCAATACTGTGCCTGGGGAAGCGCCTGTTCTCTGAAATCTGGGGCGATGCCACTCGTAACCGAATGCGTTCAACGAAACTAAGTCGTCGACCTTGTCAGAGAGGAAACCCCAGATGCGACACATAGTTCCATTTTAAGCTAATTGTTCTATCTGAATCTAAGTGTTCGATACTGTGCCAGGAAAAGCGCCTGTTCTCTGAAATCTCTGGCGAAGCCACCCGAAACCGAATGCGTTCAACGAAACTAAGTCGTCGACCTTGTCGGAGGAAACTCCAGATGCGACACATAGTTCCATTTTAAACTAATTGTTCTATCTGAATCTAAGTGTTCGATAATGTGCCAGGAGAAGCGCCTGCTCTCAAAAATCTGTGGCGATGCTACTCGAAACCTTATGTGTTCGACGAAACTAAGTGGTCGACCTTGTTAGAGAGAGGAAACTCCAGATGCGAATCTTAGTTCCATTTTAAACTAATTGTTCTACCTGAAACTAAATGTTGGATACTGTGCCGGGAGAAGCGCCGGTTCTCTGAAATCTGTGGCGAAGCTACTCGAAACCGTATGTGTTCAACGAAACTAAGTGGTCGATACTGTGCCAGGAGAAACTCCCATTCGGCGAAATCTGTGGCGGTACCACTCGAAACCGTATGTGTTCGGCGAAACTAAGTGGCCGACCTTGTGAGAGAGGAAACTTCAGATGCCAAACTTAGTTCCAATCCAAATTAATTGTTCTATCTGAAACTAAGTGTTCGAGACTGTGCCAAGAGAAGCGCCCGTTCTCTGAAACCTGTGGCGATACCACTCGAAGCCGTATGTGTTCGGCGAAACTGAGTGGTGGACCTTGTGAGAGAGGAAACTCCAGATGCGAAACTTAGTTGCATTTTAAACTAATTGTTCTATCTGAAACTAAGTGTTCAATAATGTGCCTGGGGAAGCGCCTGTTCTCTGAAATCTGGGGCGATGCCACTCGTAACCGAATGCGTTCAACGAAACTAAGTCGTCGATACTGTGCCAGGAGAAACTCCCGTTCGGCGAAATCTGTGGCGGTACCACTCGAAACCGTATGTGTTCGGCGAAACTAAGTGGCCGACCTTGTGAGAGAGGAAACTTCAGATGCCAAACTTAGTTCCAATCCAAATTAATTGTTCTATCTGAAACTAAGTGTTCGAGACTGTGCCAAGAGAAGCGCCCGTTCTCTGAAACCTGTGGCGATACCACTCGAAGCCGTATGTGTTCGGCGAAACTGAGTGGTGGACCTTGTGAGAGAGGAAACTCCAGATGCGAAACTTAGTTGCATTTTAAACTAATTGTTCTATCTGAAACTAAGTGTTCAATAATGTGCCTGGGGAAGCGCCTGTTCTCTGAAATCTGGGGCGATGCCACTCGTAACCGAATGCGTTCAACGAAACTAAGTCGTCGACCTTGTCAGAGAGGAAACCCCAGATGCGACACATAGTTCCATTTTAAGCTAATTGTTCTATCTGAATCTAAGTGTTCGATACTGTGCCAGGAAAAGCGCCTGTTCTCTGAAATCTCTGGCGAAGCCACCCGAAACCGAATGCGTTCAACGAAACTAAGTCGTCGACCTTGTCGGAGGAAACTCCAGATGCGACACATAGTTCCATTTTAAACTAATTGTTCTATCTGAATCTAAGTGTTCGATAATGTGCCAGGAGAAGCGCCTGCTCTCAAAAATCTGTGGCGATGCTACTCGAAACCTTATGTGTTCGACGAAACTAAGTGGTCGACCTTGTGAGAGAGAGGAAACTCCAGATGCGAATCTTAGTTCCATTTTAAACTAATTGTTCTACCTGAAACTAAATGTTGGATACTGTGCCGGGAGAAGCGCCGGTTCTCTGAAATCTGTGGCGAAGCTACTCGAAACCGTATGTGTTCAACGAAACTAAGTGGTCGATACTGTGCCAGGAGAAACTCCCGTTCGGCGAAATCTGTGGCGGTACCACTCGAAACCGTATGTGTTCGGCGAAACTAAGTGGCCGACCTTGTGAGAGAGGAAACTTCAGATGCCAAACTTAGTTCCATTCCAAATTAATTGTTCTATCTGAAACTAAGTGTTCGAGACTGTGCCAAGAGAAGCGCCCGTTCTCTGAAACCTGTGGCGATACCACTCGAAGCCGTATGTGTTCGGCGAAACTGAGTGGTGGACCTTGTGAGAGAGGAAACTCCAGATGCGAAACTTAGTTGCATTTTAAACTGATAATCCTATCTGACACTAAGTGTTCGATACTGTGCCAGGAGAAGCGCGTGTTCTCTGAAATCTATGGCGATGCCACTCGAAACCGCATGCGTTCGGCGAAACTAAGTGGTCGACCTTGTGAGAGAGGAAACTCCAAATTGCGAAACTTAGTTCTTTTTAAACTGATAATCCTATCTGACACTAAGTGTTCGATACTGTGCCAGGAGAAGCGGGTGTTCTCTGAAATCTGTGGCGATGCTACTCGAAAACGTATGTGTTCGACGAAACTAAGTGGTCGACCTTGTGAGAGAGGAAACTCCAGATGCGAAACATAGTTCCATTTTAAACTAATTTTTCTATCTGAACCTGAGTGTTCGATACTGTGCCAGGAGAAGCGCCTGTTCTCTGAAATGTGTGGCGATGTCACTCGAAACAGTATGAGTTCGACGAAACTAAGTGGTCGACCTTGTGAGAGAGGAAACTCCAAATTGCGAAACATAGGTCCATTTTAAACTAACTGTTCTATCTGAACTAAGTGTTCGATACTGTGCCAGGAGAAGCGCCTGTTCTCTGAAATCTGTGGCGAGACCAATCGAAACCGTATGTGTTCGACGAAACTAAGTGGCCGACCTTGTGAGAGAGGAACCTCCAGATGCGAAACATAGTTCCATTTTAAACTAATTGTTCTATCTGAAACTAAGTGTTCGATACTGTGCCAGGGGAAACTCCCGTTCTGCGAAATCTGTGGCGATACTACTCGAAACCGTATGTGTTCGACGAAACTAAGTGGTCGACCTTGTGAGAGAGGACACTCCAGATGCGAAACATAGATCCATTTTAAACTAATTGTTCTATCTGATACTAAGTGTTCGATACTGTGCCAGGAGAAGCGCCTGTTCTCTGAAATCTGTGGCGATGCTACTCGATACCGTATGTGTTCGACGAAACTAAGTTGCCAATACTGTGCCAGGAGGAACTCCCGTTCGTCAACATCTGTGGCGATACCACTCGAAACCGTATGTGTTCGACGAAACTAAGTGGTCGACCTTGTGAGAGAGGAAACTCCAAATGCAAAACTTAGTTTCATTTTAAACTAATTGTACTATCTGAAACTAAGTGTACAATACTGCGCCAGTAGAAGCGCCTGTTCTCTGATATCGGTGGCGATGTTACTCGAAACCGTATGTGTTCGTCGAAACTAAGTGGTCGACCTTGTGAGAAAGGAAACTCCAGATGCGAAACATAGTTCCATTTTAAAATAATTATTCTATCTGATACTAAGTGTTCGATACTGTGCCAGGAGAAGCGCCTGTTCTCTGAAATCTGTGGCGATGCCACTCGAAACCGTATGCGTTCGGCGAAACTAAGTGGTCGACCTTGTGAGAGAGGAAACTCCAAATTGCGAAACTTAGTTCATTTTAAACTGATAATCCTATCTGACACTAAGTGTTCGATACTGTGTCAGGAGAAGCGCCTGTTCTCTGAAATCTGTGGCGATGTCACTCGAAACCGTATGAGTTCGACGAAACTAAGTGGTCGACCTTGTGAGAGAGGAAACTCCAAATTGCGAAACTTAGTTCATTTTAAACTGATAATCCTATCTGACACTTAATATTCCATACTGTGCAAGGAGAAGCGCGTGTTCTCTGAAATCTGTGGCGATGCTACTCGAAAACGTATGTGTTCGACGAAACTAAGTGGTCGACCTTGTGAGAGAGGAAACTCCAAATTGCGAAACTTAGTTCTTTTTAAACTGATAATCCTATCTGACTCTAAGTGTTCGATACTGTGCCAGGAGAAGCGCGTGTTCTCTGAAATCTATGGCGATGCCACTCGAAACCGCATGCGTTCGGCGAAACTAAGTGGTCGACCTTGTGAGAGAGGAAACTCCAAATTGCGAAACTTAGTTCTTTTTAAACTGATAATCCTATCTGACACTAAGTGTTCGATACTGTGCCAGGAGAAGCGGGTGTTCTCTGAAATCTGTGGCGATGCTACTCGAAAACGTATGTGTTCGACGAAACTAAGTGGTCGACCTTGTGAGAGAGGAAACTCCAGATGCGAAACATAGTTCCATTTTAAACTAATTTTTCTATCTGAACCTGAGTGTTCGATACTGTGCCAGGAGAAGCGCCTGTTCTCTGAAATGTGTGGCGATGTCACTCGAAACAGTATGAGTTCGACGAAACTAAGTGGTCGACCTTGTGAGAGAGGAAACTCCAAATTGCGAAACATAGGTCCATTTTAAACTAACTGTTCTATCTGAAACTAAGTGTTCGATACTGTGCCAGGAGAAGCGCCTGTTCTCTGAAATCTGTGGCGATGGCACTCGAAACCGTATGTGTTCGACGATTCTAAGTGGTCCACCTTGTGCGAGAGGAAACTACAGATGCGAAACTTAGTTCCATTTTAAACTGAATGTTCTATCTGAAACTAAGTGTTCGTTACTGTGCCAGGAGAAGCGCCTGTTCTCTGAAATCTGTGGCGATGCCACTCGAAACCGTATGTGTTCGACGAATCTAAGTGGTCGACCTTCTGAGAGAGGAAACTCGAGATGCGAAACTTAGTTCCAATTTAAACTATCTGTTCTATCTGAAACTAAGTGTTCGATACTGTGCCAGGAGAAGCACCTGTTCCTGAAATCTGCGGCGATCCCACTCGAAACAGTATGTGTTTGACGAAACTAAGTGGTCCACCTTGTGAGAGAGGAAACTCCAAATGCGAAACATAGTTCCATTTTAAACTAATTGTTCTCTCTGAATTAAGTGTTCGATTCTCTGCGAGGGGAAGCGCCTGTTCTCTGAAAACTGTGGCGATGCTACTCGAAACCGTATGTTTTCGACGAATCTAAGTGGTCGACCTTCTGAGAGAGGAAACTCCAGATGCGAAACTTAGTTCCATTTTAAACTAACTTTTCTATCTGAAACTAAGTGTTCGATACTGTGCCAGGAGAAGCGCCTGTTCTCTGAAATCTGTGGCGATGCCACTCGAAACCGTATGCGTTCGTCGAAACTAAGTGGTCGACCTTGTGAGAGAGGAACTCCAAAATGCGAAACTTAGTTCTTTTTAAACTGATAATCCTATCTGACACTAAGTGTTCGATACTGTGCCAGGAGAAGCGCGTGTTCTCTGAAATCTGTGGCGATGCTACTCGAAAACGTATGTGTTCGTCGAAACTAAGTGGTCGACCTTGTGAGAGAGGGAACTCCAGATGCGAAACATAGTTCCATTTTAAACTAATTGTTCTACCTGAACCTGAGTGTTCGATACTGTGCCAGGAGAAGCGCCTGTTCTCTGAAATCTGTGGCGATGTCACTCGAAACCGTATGAGTTCGACGAAACTAAGTGGCCGACCTTGTGAGGGAGGAAACTCCAAATGCGAAACATAGTTCCATTTTAAACTAAGTGTTCTACCTGTAACTAAGTGTTCGATACTGTGCCAGGAGAAGCGCCTGTTCTCAGAAATCTGTGGCGATGCTACTCGAAACCGTATGTGTTCGACGAAACTAAGTGGTCGACCTTGTGAGAGAGGAAACTACAGATGCGAAACATAGTTCCATTTTAAACTAATTGATCTATCTGAAACCAAGTCTTCGACACTGTGGCAGGAAAAGCGCCTTTTCCCTGGAATCTGTGGCGATGCCACTCGAAACCGTATGTTTTCGACGAAACTAAGTTTCGCAACTAAGTGGTCGAACTTGTCAGTGAGGAAACTCCAAATGCGAAACATAGGTCCATTTTAAACTAATTGTTCTATCTGAAACTAATTGTTCCATTCTGTGCCAGGGGAAGTGCTTGTTCTCTGAAATCTGTGACGATGCTACTCGAAACCGTATGTGTCTGACGAAACTAAGTGGTCGACCTTGTGAGAGAGCAAACTCCAGATGCGAAACTTAGTTCCATTTTAAACAAAATGTTTCATCTGAAACTAAGTGCTCGATAATCTGCCAGTAGAAGCGCCTGTTCTCTGAAACCTTTGGCGTTGCTACTCGAAACCGTATGTGTTCGACGAAACTAAGTGGTCGACCTTCTGAGAGAGGAAACTCCGGATGCGGAACTTATTTCCATTTTAAACTAATTGTTCTATCTGAAAATAAGTGTTCGATACTGTGCCAGGAGAAGCGCCTGTTCTCTGAAATCAGTGGCGATGCTACTCGAAACCGTATGTGTTCGACGAAACTAAGTGATCGACCTTGTGGGAGAGGAAACTCCAGATGCGAAACTTAGTTCCATTTTAAACCAAATGTTCCATCTGAGACTAAGTGTTCGATAATCTGCCAGTAGAAGCGCCTGTTCTCTGAAACCTGTGGCGTTGCTACTCGAAACCGAATGTGTTCGACGAAAGTAAGTGGTCGTCCTTGTGAGAGAGGAAACTCCAGATGCGAAACTTAGTTCCATTTTAAACTGAATGTTCTATCTGAAACTAAGTGTTCGTTACTGTGCCAGGAGAAGCGCCTGTTCTCTGAAATCTGTGGCGATGCCACTCGAAACCGTATGTGTTCGACGAATCTAAGTGGTCGACCTTCTGAGAGAGGAAACTCGAGATGCGAAACTTAGTTCCATTTTAAACTATCTGTTCTATCTGAAACTAAGTGTTCGATACTGTGCCAGGAGAAGCACCTGTTCCTGAAATCTGCGGCGATCCCACTCGAAACAGTATGTGTTTGACGAAACTTAGTGGTCCACCTTGTGAGAGAGGAAACTCCAGATGCGAAACATAGATCCATTTTAAACTAATTGTTCTATCTGATACTAAGTGTTCGATACTGTGCCAGGAGAAGCGCCTGTTCTCTGAAATCTGTGGCGAGACCACTCGAAACCGTATGTGTTCGACGAAACTAAGTGGCCGACCTTGTGAGAGAGGAACCTCCAGATGCGAAACATAGTTCCATTTTAAACTAATTGTTCTATCTGAAACTAAGTGTTCGATACTGTGCCAGGGGAAACTCCCGTTCTGCGAAATCTGTGGCGATACTACTCGAAACCGTATGTGTTCGACGAAACTAAGTGGTCGACCTTGTGAGAGAGGACACTCCAGATGCGAAACATAGATCCATTTTAAACTAATTGTTCTATCTGATACTAAGTGTTCGATACTGTGCCAGGAGAAGCGCCTGTTCTCTGAAATCTGTGGCGATGCTACTCGATACCGTATGTGTTCGACGAAACTAAGTTGCCAATACTGTGCCAGGAGGAACTCCCGTTCGTCAACATCTGTGGCGATACCACTCGAAACCGTATGTGTTCGACGAAACTAAGTGGTCGACCTTGTGAGAGAGGAAACTCCAAATGCAAAACTTAGTTTCATTTTAAACTAATTGTACTATCTGAAACTAAGTGTACGATACTGCGCCAGTAGAAGCGCCTGTTCTCTGATATCGGTGGCGATGTTACTCGAAACCGTATGTGTTCGACGAAACTAAGTGTTCCACCTTGTGAGACAGGAAACTCCAGATGCGAAATTTAGTAAAATTTTAAACTAATTGTTCTATCTGAAACTAAGTGTTCGATACTCTGCCAGGAGAAGCGCCTGTTCCCTGAAATCTGTGGCGTTGCCACTCGAAACCGTATGTGTTCAAGGAAACTAAGTGGTTGACCTTGTGAGAGAGGAAACTCCAAATGCGAAACTTTGTTCCATTTTAAACTAATTGTTCTATATGAAACTAAGTGTTCGATACTGTGCCAGGAGTAGCGCCTGTTCTCTGAAATCTGTGGCGAAGCCACTCGAAACAGAAAGGTGTTCGACGAAACTAAGTGGTCGACCTTGTGGGAGAGGAAATTCCAGATGGGAAACTTAGTTCCATTTTAAACTAATTGTTCTATCTGAAACTAAGTGTTCGATAATGTGCCAGGAGGACCGTAGAGAATGTAGTGTTAAAATATAGTATAGGAATACCTGAGTCAAACACCCGTTAAGTAGCACTATCGGCTGTCCAACCAAGTACTCTACGCCCTGATGCCTAAAACAATATTTTGGTCGTGGGCGGTGTGAAACTTCATAATTTACGTTCCAACGAAATCCAAAGAACCCCAATGTTGAAGAACCTAGTCGAGCCCCAGAGGACCCGTAGAAGACATGTGACTGTTTTCCAACAGTGGGTGGTGGAATCGTCACATTCCGCACCGTGGATCATGATCCGGTGTATGCAAAATTGATGCAAACCCTTCTGATTCGTGGAATTCAGATTTTCGGGCTGATTCCTTAAAAAGTAGTCTGAGAGTTGTCGCTCATTGGTGATCCTAATCAACCGGAAATAGGGCCGCAAGATATTTGCCACCTATATAATACGTGCAGATACGCACACGGGGATCAAATGCACACGTGCATCAGTCGTGGTATCATGGAGTCCTTCAGTTTCTTGTTACATGCAATCGGGACGCCACGCTCGGCAACTGTGGACTTCGTCCATGAGTTACCTCTGGAAATATTGCAGTTGATTCTGCGGCAATTGGATTCTGCATCTTTACTGAGCGCAGCGCTTGTTTCCCGGAAGTGGCTATCGGTTTGCCGGGCCGATGTGAAACTCAGACAAAGGGTAAGGAGATCCCTCAGGAAGAAGGCGGAGCGGATTCGGTCGGACTACATTGGGAGGCCCACAACGGATGTAGTCAGACGTCATGGGTCAAACGTCATTGAATTCACGTGTTAGAAATATGCAAACATCCGCGCCACCGACTAGTATTGACGCACATCGCCTAATCGATATAGAATCGACACGACGCAGTCGTTATCATGGACATCAGAGCGAGGACACCAAGAGGCGAATCAAGTCTTACAGAATTTGATGTAGTGAGAAACGGAAGGGGAGTTTCTCCTGGCACAGTATCGACCACTTAGTTTCGTCGAAAACATACGGTTTCGAGTGGCATCGCCACAGACTTCAGAGAAGAAGCGCTTCTCCTGGCACACTATCGAACACTTATTTCAGACAGAACAATTAGTTTAAAATGGAACTATGTTTCGCATTTGGAGTTTCCTCTCTCACAAGGTCCACCACTTAGTTTCGTCGAACACATACGGTTTCGAGTAGTATCGCCACAGACTTCGCAGAACGGGAGTTTCTCCTGGCACAGTATCGAACACTTAGTTTCAGATGGAACAATCAGTTTAAAATGGAACTAATTTTCGCATCTGGAGTTTCCCCTCTCACAAGGTCGGCCACATAGTTTCGTCGAACACATACGGTTTCGAGTAGCATCGCCACACATTTTAGAGAGCAGGCGCTTCTCCTGGCACAGTATCGAACACTTTCAGATAGAACAATTAGTTAAAAATGGACCTAAGTTTCGCATCTGGAGATCCCTCTGTCACAAGGTCAACCACTTAGTTTCGTCGAACACATACGGTTTCGAGCGGTATCGCCACACATTTCAGAGAACAGACGCTTCGCCTGGCACCGTATCGAACACTTAGTATCAGATAGAACAATTAGTTTAAAATGGATCTATGTTTCGCATCTGGAGTTTCCTCTCTCACAAGGTGGACAACTTAGTTTCGTCAAACACATACGGTTTCGAGTAGCATCGCGACAGATTTCAGAGAACAGGCGCTTCTCCTGGCACAGTATCGAACACTTAGTTTCAGAGAGAACAATTAGTTTAAAATGGAACTATGTTTCGCATTTGGAGTTTCCTCTCTCACAAGGTGGACAACTTAGTTTCGTCAAACACATACGGTTCCGAGTAGCATCGCCACAGATTTCAGAGAACAGGCGCTTCTCCTGGCACACTATCGAACACTTATTTCAGACAGAACAATTAGTTTAAAATGGAACTATGTTTCGCATTGGGAGTTTCCTCTCTCACAAGGTCAACCACTTAGTTTCGTCGAACACATACGGTTTCGAATGGCATCGCCACAGATTTCAGAGAACAGGCGCTTCTCCTAGCACAGTATGGAACACTTTGTTCCAGATAGAACAATTAGTTTAAAATGGAACTATGCTTCGCAGCTGGAGTTTCCTCTCTCACAAGATCGACCACTTAGTTTCGTCGAACACATACGGTTTAGAGTAGCATCGCCACAGATTTCAGAGAACAGGCGCTACTCCTGGCACAGTATCGAACACTTAGTTTCAGAGAGAACAATTAGTTTAAAATGGAACTATGTTTCGCATTTGGAGTTTCCTCTCTCACAAGGTGGACAACTTAGTTTCGTCAAACACATACGGTTTAGAGTAGCATCGCCACAGATTTCAGAGAACGGGCGCTACTCCTGGCACAGTATCGAACACTTAGTTTCAGAGAGAACAATTAGTTTAAAATGGAACTATGTTTCGCATTTGAAGTTTCCTCTCTCACAAGGTCCACCACTTAGTTTCGTCGAACACATACGGTTTCGAGTAGTATCGCCACAGACTTCGCAGAACGGGAGTTTCTCCTGGCACAGTATCGAACACTTAGTTTCAGATGGAACAATCAGTTTAAAATGGAACTAAGTTTCGCATCTGGAGTTTCCTCTCTCACAAGGTCGGCCACTTAGTTTCGTCGAACACATACGGTTTCGAGTAGCATCGCCACAGATTTTAGAGAGCAGGCGCTTCTCCTGGCACAGTATCGAACACTTTCAGATAGAACAATTAGTTAAAAATGGACCTAAGTTTCGCATCTGAAGTTTCTTCTCTCACAAGGTCGACCACTTAGTTTCGTCGAACACATACGGTTTCGAGTAGTATCGCCACAGATTTCGCAGAACGGGAGTTTCTCCTGGCACAGTATCTAACACTTAGTTTCAGATAGAACAATTAGTTTAAAATGGAACTAATTTTCGCATCTGGAGTATCCTCTCTCACAAGGTCGCCCACTTAGTTTCGTCGAACACATACGGTTTCGAGTAGCATCGCCACAGATTTCGTAGAACGGGAGTTTCTCCTGGCACAGTATCGAACACTTAGTTTCAGAGAGAACAATTAGTTTACAATGGAACTATGTTTCCCATTTGGAGTTTCCTCTCTCACAAGGTGGACAACTTAGTTTCGTCAAACACATAAGGTTTCGAGTAGCATCGCCACAGATTTCAGAGAACAGGCGCTACTCCTGGCACAGTATCGAACACTTAGTTTCAGAGAGAACAATTAGTTTAAAATGGAACTATGTTTCGCATTTGGAGTTTCCTCTCTCACAAGGTCCACCACTTAGTTTCGTCGAACACATACGGTTTCGAGTAGTATCGCCACAGACTTCGCAGAACGGGAGTTTCTCCTGGCACAGTATCGAACACTTAGTTTCAGATGGAACAATCAGTTTAAAATGGAACTAAGTTTCGCATCTGGAGTTTCCCCTCTCACAAGGTCGGCCACTTTGTTTCGTCGAACACATACGGTTTCGAGTAGCATCGCCACAGATTTTAGAGAGCAGGCGCTTCTCCTGGCACAGTATCGAACACTTTCAGATAGAACAATTAGTTTAAAATGGAACTAAGTTTCGCATCTGAAGTTTCTTCTCTCACAAGGTCGACCACTTAGTTTCGTCGAACACATACGGTTTCGAATGGCAGCGCCACAGATTTCAGAGAACAGGCGCTTCTCCTGGCACAGTATGGAACACTTTGTTCCAGATAGAACAATTAGTTTAAAATGGAACTAAGTTTCGCAGCTGGAGTTTCCTCTCTCACAAGGTCGACCACTTAGTTTCGTCGAACACATACGGTTTAGATTAGCATCGCCACAGATTTCAGAGAACAGGCGCTACTCCTGGCACAGTATCGAACACTTAGTTTCAGAGAGAACAATTAGTTTAAAATGGAACTATGTTTCGCATTTGGAGTTTCCTCTCTCACAAGGTGGACAACTTAGTTTCGTCAAACACATACGGTTTAGAGTAGCATCGCCACAGATTTCAGAGAACAGGCGCTACTCCTGGCACAGTATCGAACACTTAGTTTCAGAGAGAACAATTAGTTTAAAATGGAACTATGTTTCGCATTTGGAGTTTCCTCTCTCACAAGGTCGACCACTTAGTTTCGTCGAACACATACGGTTTCGAGTAGTATCGCCACAGACTTCGCAGAACGGGAGTTTCTCCTGGCACAGTATCGAACACTTAGTTTTAAATGGAACTAAGTTTCGCATCTTGAGTTTCCTCTTTCACAAGGCGACCACTTAGTTTCGACGAACACAGACGGTTTCGATTGGCATCGCCAAAGATTTCAGAGAACAGGCGCTTCTCCTGGCACAGTATCGAACACTTAGTTTTAAATGGAACTAAGTTTCGCATCTTGAGTTTCCTCTTTCACAAGGCGACCACTTAGTTTCGTCGAACACATACGGTTTCGAGTGGCATCGCCACACAGTTCAGAGAACAGGCGCTTCTCCTGGCACAGTATCGAACACTTAGTATCAGGTAGAACAATTACTCTAAAATGGAACTAAGCTTCGCATCTCGAGTTTCCTCTCTCACAAGGTCGACCACTTAGTTTCGTCGAACACATACGGTTTCGAGTGGCATCGCCACACAGTTCAGAGAACAGGCGCTTCTCCTGGCACAGTATCGAACACTTAGTATCAGGTAGAACAATTACTTTAAAATGGAACTAAGCTTCGCATCTCGAGTTTCCTCTCTCACAAGGTCGGCCACTTAGTTTCGTCGAACACATACGGTTTCGAGTGGCATCGCCACAGATTTCAGAGAACAGGCGCTTCTCTTGGCACAGTATCGAACACTTAGTATCAGATAGAACAATTACTTTAAAATGGAACTAAGCTTCGCATCTGGAGTTTCCTCTCTCACAAGGTCGGCCACTTATTTTCGTCGAACACATACGGTTTAGAGTGGTATCGCCACAGATTTCAGAGAACAGGCGCTTCTCTTGGCACAGTATCGAACACTTAGTATCAGATAGAACAATTACTTTAAAATGGAACTAAGCTTCGCATCTGGAGTTTCCTCTCTCACAAGGTCGGCCACTTATTTTCGTCGAACACATACGGTTTAGAGTGGTATCGCCACAGATTTCAGAGAACAGGCGCTTCTCCTGGCACATTATCGAACACTTAGTATCAGGTAGAACAATTACTTTAAAATGGAACTAAGCTTCGCATCTCGAGTTTCCTCTCTCACAAGGTCGGCCACATAGTTTCGTCGAACACATACGGTTTCGAGTGGCATCGCCACAGATTTCAGAGAACAGGCGCTTCTCTTGGCACAGTATCGAACACTTAGTATCAGGTAGAACAATTACTTTAAAATGGAACTAAGCTTCGCATCTCGAGTTTCCTCTCTCACAAGGTCGGCCACTTAGTATCGTCGAACACATACGGTTTCGAGTAGCATCGCCACTGATTCCAGAGAACAGGCGCTTCTCCTGGCACAGTATCGAACACTTAGTTTCAGATAGAACACTTAGTATAAAATGGAACTTTGTTTCGCATTTGGAGTTTCCTCACTCACACGGTTTACCACTTACTTTCGTCGAGCACGTACGGTTTCGAGTAGCATCGCCACTGATTCCAGAGAACACGCGCTTCTCCTGGCAGAGTATCGAACACTTAGTTTCATATAGAACACTTAGTATAAAATGGAACTTTGTTTCGCATTTGGAGTTTCCTCACTCACACGGTCTACCACTTACTTTCGTCGAGCACGTACGGTTTCGAGTAGCATCGCCACTGATTCCAGAGAACAGGCGCTTCTCCTGGCACAGTATCCAACACATAGTTTCAGATAGAACAATTAGTATAAAATGGTACTATGTTTCGCATCTGGAGTTTCCTCTTTCACAAGGCGACCACTTAGTTTCGTCGAACACATACGGTTTCGAGTAGCATCGTGACAGATTTCAGAGAACAGGCACGTCTCCTGGCACCGTATCGAACACTCAGTTTCAGATAGAACAATTAATTTAAAATGGAACTAAGTTTCGCATCTGGAGTTCCCTGTCCCACAAGGTCGACCACTTAGTTTCCTCGAACACATACGGTTTCGAGTAGCATCGCCACAGATTTCAGAGAACAGGCGCTTCTCCTGGCAGAGTACCGAACACTTAGTTTCAGATAGAACACTTAGTATAAAATGGAACTTTGTTTCGCATTTGGCGTTTCCTCACTCACACGGTCTACCACTTTCTTTCGTCGAGCACGTACGGTTTCGAGTAGCATCGCCACTGATTCCAGAGAACAGGCGCTTCTCCTGGCACAGTATCCAACACATAGTTTCAGTTAGAACAATTAGTATAAAATGGTACTATGTTTCGCATCTGGAGTTTCCTCTTTCACAAGGCGACCACTTAGTTTCGTCGAACACATACGGTTTCGAGTAGCATCGTGACAGATTTCAGAGAACAGGCGCGTCTCCTGGCACCGTATCGAACACTCAGTTTCAGATAGAACAATTAATTTAAAATGGAACTAAGTTTCGCATCTGGAGTTTCCTGTCCCACAAGGTCGACCACTTAGTTTCCTCGAACACATACGGTTTCGAGTAGCATCGCCACAGATTTCAGAGAACAGGCGCTTCTCCTGGCACACTATCGAACACTTAGTTTCAGACAGAACAATTAGTTTAAAATGGAACTATGTTTCGCATCTGGAGTATCCTCTCTCACAAGGTCAACCACTTAGTTTCGTCGAACACATACGGTTTCGAGTGGCATCGCCACAGATTTCGCAGAACGGGAGTCTCTCCTGGCACATTATCCAACACTTAGTTTCAGATGGGACATTTAGTGTAAAATGGAACTATGCTTCGCGTCTGGAGTTTCCTCTCTCACAAGGTCGACCACTTAGTTTCGTCGAACACATACGGTTTCGAGTGGCATCGCCACAGATATCAGAGAACAGGCGCTTCTCGTGGAACAGTATGAAACACTTAGTTTTAGATAGAACAATTAGTTTAAAATGGAAATAAGCTCCGCATCTGGAGTTTCCTCTCTCATCATGTCGACCACTTAGTTTCGTTGAACACATACGGTTTCGAGTAGCATCGCCACAGATTTCAGAGAACAGGCGCTTCTCCTGGCACAGTATCGAACTCTTACTATCAGATAGAACAATTAGTTTAAAAGGGAACTAAGTTTCGCATCTGGAGTATCCTCTCTCACAAGTTCGACCACTTAGTTTCGTCGAACACACACGGTTTCGTGTAGTATCGCCACAGATTTCACCGAATGGGAGTTTCTCCTGGCACAGTTTCGAACACTTAGTTTCAGATAGAACAATTAGTTTAAAATGGAACTAAGTTTCGCATCTGGAGTTTCCTCTCTCACAAGGTCGACCGCTTAGTTTCGACGAACACATACGGTTTTGAGTAGCATCGCCACAGATTTCAGAGAACGGGCGCTTCTCCTGGCACAGTATCGAACACTTAATATCATATAGAACAAGTATTTTAAAATGGAATTAAGTTTCGCATTTGGAGTCTCCTCTCTCACAAGGTCGAAAACTTAGTTTCGTCGAACAAATACGGTTTCGAGTGGCATCGCCACAGATTTCAGAGAACAGACGCTTCTACTGACACAGTATCGAACACATAGTTTCAGATAGAACAATTAGTTTAAAATGGAACTAAGTTTCGCCTCTGGAGTTTCCTCTCTCACAAGGTCGACCACTTAGTTTCGTCGAACACATACGGTTTCGAGTGGCATCGCCACAGATTTCAGAGAACAGGCGCTTCTCCTGGCACAGTATCGAACACTTAGTATCGAATAGGACAATCAGTTTAAAATGGAACTAAGTATCGCATCTGGAGTTTCCTCTCTCAGAAGGTCGACCACTTAGTTTCGTCGAACACATACGGTTTCGAGTAGCATCGCGAAAGATTTCAGAGAACAGGCGCTTCTCCTGGCACAGTATCTAACACTTAATTTCAGATAGAACAATTAGTTTAAAATGGAACTAAGTTTCGCATCTGGAGTTTCCTCTCTCACAAGGTCGGCCACTTAGTTTCGTCGAACACATACGGTTTCGAGTGGCATCGCCACAGATTTCAGAGAACAGGCGCTTCTCTTGGCACAGTATCGAACACTTAGTATCAGATAGAACAATTACTTTAAAATGGAACTAAGCTTCGCATCTGGAGTTTCCTCTCTCACAAGGTCGGCCACTTAGTTTCGTCGAACACATACGGTTTAGTGTGGCATCGCGACAGATTTCAGAGAACAGGTGCTTCTCCTGGCACAGTATCGAACACTTAGTTTCAGATAGAACAATTAGTTTAAAATGGAACTAAGTTTCGTATCTGGAGTTTCCTCTCTCACAAGGTCGACCACTTAGTTTCGTTGAACACATACGGTTTCGAGTGGCATCGCCACAGATTTCAGAGAACAGGCGCTTCTCCTGGCACATTATCGAACACTCAGGTTCAGATAGAACAATTAGTTTAAAATGGAACTATGTTTCGCATCTGGAGTTTCCTCCCTCACAAGGTCGACCACTTAGTTTAGTCGAGCACATACGGTTTCGAGTAGCATCGCCACTGATTTCAGAGAACAGGCGCTTCTCCTGGCACAGTATCGAACATTTAGTTTCAGATAGAACAATTAGTTTAAAATGGAACTATGTTCCGCATCTGGTGAATCCTCCCTCACAAGGTCGACCACTTAGTTTAGTCGAGCACATACGGTTTCGAGTAGCATCGCCACTGATTTCAGAGAACAGGCGCTTCTCCTGGCACAGTATCGAACACTTAGTTTCAGATAGAACAATTAGTTTAAAATAGACCTATGTTTCGCATTTGGAGTTTCCTCTCTCAAAAGTTCGACCACCTAGTTTCGTCAAACACATACAGTTTCGAGTGGCACCGCCACAGATTTCAGAGAAAAGGCGCTTCCCCTGGCACAGTATCGAACACTTAGTATCAGATAGAACAATTAGTTTTAAATGGAACTAAACTTCGCATCTGGAGTTTCCTCTCTCACAAGGTGGACCACTTAGTTTCACCGAACACAAACGGTTTCGAGTAGCATCGTCACAGATTTCAGAGAACAGGCGCTTCTCCTGGCTCATTATCAAACACTAAGTTTCAGATAGAACCATCAGTTTAAAATGGAACTAAGTTTCGCATCTGGAGTTTCCTCTCTCACAAGGTCGACCACTTAGTTTCTTCGAAATCATTCGGTTTCGAGTAGCATCGCCACAGGTTTCAGAGAACAGGCGCTTCTCCTGGCACATTATCGAACACTTAGTTTCAGATAGAACAATTAGTTCAAAATGGAACTATGTTTCGCACCTGGAGTTTCCTCTCTCACAAGGTCGAGCACTTAGTTTCGTCGAACACATACGGTTTCGAGCGGCATCGCCACAGATTTCAGAGAACAGGCGTTTCTCTGGGCACACTATCGAAAATTTAGTTCCTGATAGAACAATTAGTTTTAAATGGAACTAATTTTCGCATCTGGAGTTTCCTCTCTCACAAGGCCGACCACTTAGTTTCGTCGAAATCATTCGGTTTCGAGTAGCATCGCCACAGATTTCAGAGAACAGGCGCTTCTCCTGGCACATTATCGAACACTTAGTTCAGATAGAACAGTTAGTTTAAAATGGAACTAAGTTGCGCATTTGGAGTTTCCACTCTCACAAGGCCGGCCACTTAGTTTCGTCGAACACGTACGGTTTCGAGTGGCATCGCCACAGATTTCAGAGAACAGCCGCTTCTCCTGGCACAATATCGAACACTTAGTTTCAGATAGAACAATTAGTTTAAAATTGAACTATGTTTCGCATCTGGAGTTTCCTCTCTCAGAAGGTCGGCCAGTTAGTTTCATCGAACACATACGGTTTCGAGTGCCATCGCCACAGATTTCAGAGAACAGGCGCCTCTCCTGGTACAGTATCGAACACTTAATTTCAGATAGAACAATTAGGTTAAAATGGAACTAAGTTTCGCATCTGGAGTTTCCTCTCTCACAAGGTTGACCACTTAGCTTTGCCGAACACATACGGTTTCGAGTGGAATCGCCACAGATTTCGCCGAACGGGAGCTTCTCCTGGCATAGTATCAACAACTTAGTTTCGCCGAACACATATGGTTTCGAGTGGCATCGCCAAGATTTCAGAGAACAGGCGTTTCTGCTGGCACAGTATCGAACACTTAGTTTCAGATAGAACAATTAGTTTAAAATGGATCTAAGTTTCGCATCTGGAGTTTCCTCTCCCACAAGGTCGACCACTTAGTTTCGTCGAACACATACGGTTTCGAGTGGCATCGCCAGAGATTTCAGAGAACAGGCGCTTCGCCTGGCACATTATCGAACACATAGTTACAGACAGAACAATTAGTTTAAAATGGATCTATGTTTCGCATCTGGAGTTTCCTCTCTCACAAGGTCGGCCACTTAGTTTCGTCGAAAACATACGGTTTCGAGTGGCATCGCCACAGATTTCAGAGAACAGGCGCTTCTCCTGGCACAGTATCGAACACTTAGTTACAGATAGAACAATTAGTTTAAAATGCAACTATATTTCGCATCTGGAGTTTCCTCTCTCACAAGAACGGCCACTTAGTTTCGTCGAACACATACGGTTTCGAGTGGCATCGCCACAGATTTCAGAGAACAGGCGCTTCTCCTGGCACATTATCGAACTCGTAGTTACAGATAGAACAATTAGTTTAAAATGCATCTATGTTTCGCATCTGGAGTTTCCTCTCTCACAAGGTCGGCCACTTAGTTTCGTCGAACACATACGGTTTCGAGTGGCATCGCCACAGATTTCAGAGAACAGGCGCTTCTCCTGGCACAGTATCGAACACTTAGTTTCAGATGGAACAATTAGTTTTAAATGGAACTATGTTGCGCATCTGGAGTTTCCTCTTTCACAAGGCGACAACTTAGTTTCGTCGAACACAGACGGTTTCGAGTGGTATCGCCACAGATTTCAGAGAAAAGGCGCTTCTCCTGGCACAGTATCGAACATTTAGTTTCAGATGGAACAATTAGTTTTAAATGGAAATATGTTTCGCATTTGGAGTTTCCTCTCTCACAAGGTCGACCACTTAGTTTCGTCGAACACATACGGTTTCGAGTGGTGTCGCCACAGATTTCAGAGAACAGGCGCTTCTCCTGGCACATTATCGAACACTTAGTTTCAGATAGAACAATTAGTTTAAAATGGAACTATGTTTCGCATCTGGAGTTTCCTCTCTCACAAGGTCGGCCACTTAGTTTCGTCGAACACAAACGGTTTCGAGTGGCACCGCCACAGATTTCAAAGAACAGGCGCATCTCCTTGCACAGTATCGAACACTTAGTTTCAGATAGACCAATTAGTTTAAAGTGGAACTAAGTTTCGGATCTGGAGTTTCCTCTCTCACAATGTCAGCCACTTAGTTTCGTCGAACATATACGGTTTCGAGTGGCATCGCCACAGATTTCAGAGAACAGGCGCTTCTCCTGGCACAGTATCGAACACTTAGTTACAGATAGAACAATTAGTTTAAAATGCAACTATATTTCGCATCTGGAGTTTCCTCTTTCACAAGGCGACAACTTAGTTTCGTCGAACACATACGGTTTCGAGTGGCATCGCCACAGATTTCAGAGAACAGGCGCTTCTCCTGGCACAGTATCGAACACTTAGTTTCAGATGGGACAATTAGTTTTAAATGCATCTATGTTTCGCATCTGGAGTTTCCTCTCTCACAAGGTCGGCCACTTAGCTTCGTCGAACACATACGGTTTCGAGTGGCATCGCCACAGATTTCAGAGAACAGGCGCTTCTCCTGGCACATTATCGAACACTTAGTTACAGATAGAACAATTAGTTTAAAATGAATCTATGTTTCGCATCTGGAGTTTCCTCTCTCACAAGGTCGGCCACTTAGTTTCGTCAAAAACATACGGTTTCGAGTGGCATCGCCACAGATTTCAGAGAACAGGCGCTTCTCCTGGCACAGTATCGAACACTTAGTTACAGATAGAACAATTAGTTTAAAATGCAACTATGTTTCGCATCTGGAGTTTCCTCTCTCACAAGAACGGCCACTTAGTTTCGTCGAACACATACGGTTTCGAGTGGCATCGCCACAGATTTCAGAGAACAGGCGCTTCTCCTGGCACATTATCGAACTCGTAGTTACAGATAGAACAATTAGTTTAAAATGCATCTATGTTTCGCATCTGGAGTTTCCTCTCTCACAAGGTCGGCCACTTAGTTTCGTCGAACACATACGGTTTCGAGTGGCATCGCCACAGATTTCAGAGAACAGGCGCTTCTCCTGGCACAGTATCGAACACTTAGTTTCAGATGGAACAATTAGTTTTAAATGGAACTATGTTTCGCATCTGGAGTTTCCTCTTTCACAAGGCGACAACTTAGTTTCGTCGAACACAGACGGTTTCGAGTGGTATCGCCACAGATTTCAGAGAAAAGGCGCTTCTCCTGGCACAGTATCGAACATTTAGTTTCAGATGGAACAATTAGTTTTAAATGGAAATATGTTTCGCATTTGGAGTTTCCTCTCTCACAAGGTCGACCACTTAGTTTCGTCGAACACATACGGTTTCGAGTGGTGTCGCCACAGATTTCAGAGAACAGGCGCTTCTCCTGGCACATTATCGAACACTTAGTTTCAGATAGAACAATTAGTTTAAAATGGAACTATGTTTCGCATCTGGGGTTTCCTCTCTCACAAGGTCGGCCACTTAGTTTCGTCGAACACATACGGTTTCGAGTGGCATCGCCACAGATTTCAGAGAACAGGCGCTTCTCCTGGCACATTATCGAACTCGTAGTTACAGATAGAACAATTAGTTTAAAATGCATCTATGTTTCGCATCTGGAGTTTCCTCTCTCACAAGGTCGGCCACTTAGTTTCGTCGAACACATACGGTTTCGAGTGGCATCGCCACAGATTTCAGAGAACAGGCGCTTCTCCTGGCACATTCTCGAACACTTAGTTTCAGATAGAACAATTAGTTTAAAATGCAACTATGTTTCGCATCTGGAGTTTCCTCTCTCACAAGGTCGGCCACGTAGTTTCGTCGAACACATACGGTTTCGAGTGGCATCGCCACAGATTTCAGAGAACAGGCGCTTCTCCTGGCACATTATCGAACACTTAGTTACAGATAGAACAATTAGTTTGACATGCAACTTTGTTTCGCATCTGGAGTTTCCTCTCTCACAAGGTCGGCCACTTAGTTTCGTCGAACACATACGGTTTCGAGTGGTATCGCCACAGATTTCAGAGAACAGGCGCTTCTCCTGGCAGAGTATCGAACACTTAGTTTCAGATGGAACAATTAGTTTTAAATGGAACTGAGTTTCGCATCTGGAGTTTCCTCTTTCACAAGGCGACCACTTAGTTTCGTCGAACACATACGGTTTCGAGTAGTATCGCCACAGATTTCGCAGAACGGGAGTTTCTCCTGGCACAGTATCGAACACTTAGTTTCAGATAGAACAATTAGTTTAAAATGCAACTATGTTTCGCATCTGGAGTTTCCTCTCTCACAAGGTCGGCCACTTAGTTTCGTCGAACACATACGGTTTCGAGTTGTATCGCCACAGATTTCAGAGAACAGGCGCTTCTCCTGGCACAGTATCGAACACTTAGTTTCAGATGGAACAATTAGTTTTAAATGGAACTAAGTTTTGCATCTGGAGTTTCCTCTCTCACAAGGTCGGCCACTTAGTTTCGTCGAACACATACGGTTTCGAGTGGCATCGCCACAGATTTCAGAGAACAGGCGCTTCTCCTGGCACATTATCGAACACTTAGTTACAGATAGAACAATTAGTTTAAAATGAATCTATGTTTCGCATCTGGAGTTTCCTCTCTCACAAGGTCGGCCACTTACTTTCGTCGAAAACATACGGTTTCGAGTGGCATCGCCACAGATTTCAGAGAACAGGCGCTTCTCCTGGCACAGTATCGAACACTTAGTTACAGATAGAACAATTAGTTTAAAATGCAACTATATTTCGCATCTGGAGTTTCCTCTCTCACAAGAACGGCCACTTAGTTTCGTCGAACACATACGGTTTCGAGTGGCATCGCCACAGATTTCAGAGAACAGGCGCTTCTCCTGGCACATTATCGAACTCGTAGTTACAGATAGAACAATTAGTTTAAAATGCATCTATGTTTCGCATCTGGAGTTTCCTCTCTCACAAGGTCGGCCACTTAGTTTCGTCGAACACATACGGTTTCGAGTGGCATCGCCACAGATTTCAGAGAACAGGCGCTTCTCCTGGCACAGTATCGAACACTTAGTTTCAGATGGAACAATTAGTTTTAAATGGAACTATGTTTCGCATCTGGAGTTTCCTCTTTCACAAGGCGACAACTTAGTTTCGTCGAACACAGACGGTTTCGAGTGGTATCGCCACAGATTTCAGAGAAAAGGCGCTTCTCCTGGCACAGTATCGAACATTTAGTTTCAGATGGAACAATTAGTTTTAAATGGAAATATGTTTCGCATTTGGAGTTTCCTCTCTCACAAGGTCGACCACTTAGTTTCGTCGAACACATACGGTTTCGAGTGGTGTCGCCACAGATTTCAGAGAACAGGCGCTTCTCCTGGCACATTATCGAACACTTAGTTTCAGATAGAACAATTAGTTTAAAATGGAACTATGTTTCGCATCTGGAGTTTCCTCTCTCACAAGGACGGCCACTTAGTTTCGTCGAACACATACGGTTTCGAGTGGCATCGCCACAGATTTCAGAGAACAGGCGCTTCTCCTGGCACATTATCGAACACTTAGTTACAGATAGAACAATTAGTTTGACATGCAACTATGTTTCGCATCTGGAGTTTCCTCTCTCACAAGGTCGGCCACTTAGTTTCGTCGAACACATACGGTTTCGAGTGGCATCGCCACAGATTTCAGAGAACAGGCGCTTCTCCTGGCACATTATCGAACACTTAGTTACAGATAGAACAATTAGTTTAAAATGCATCTATGTTTCGCATCTGGAGTTTCCTCTCTCACAAGGTCGGCCACTTAGTTTCGTCGAACACATACGGTTTCGAGTGGCATCGCCACAGATTTCAGAGAACAGGCGCTTCTCCTGGCACAGTATCGAACACTTAGTTTCAGATGGAACAATTAGTTTTAAATGGAACTATGTTTCGCATTTGGAGTTTCCTCTCTCACAAGGTCGACCACTTAGTTTCGTCGAACACATACGGTTTCGAGTGGTGTCGCCACAGATTTCAGAGAACAGGCGCTTCTCCTGGCACATTATCGAACACTTAGTTTCAGATAGAACAATTAGTTTAAAATGGAACTATGTTTCGCATCTGGAGTTTCCTCTCTCACAAGGACGGCCACTTAGTTTCGTCGAACACATACGGTTTCGAGTGGCATCGCCACAGATTTCAGAGAACAGGCGCTTCTCCTGGGACATTATCGAACTCGTAGTTACAGATAGAACAATTAGTTTAAAATGCATCTATGTTTCGCATCTGGAGTTTCCTCTCTCACAAGGTCGGCCACTTAGTTTCGTCGAACACATACGGTTTCGAGTGGCATCGCCACAGATTTCAGAGAACAGGCGCTTCTCCTGGCACAGTATCGAACACTTAGTTTCAGATGGAACAATTAGTTTTAAATGGAACTATGTTTCGCATCTGGAGTTTCCTCTTTCACAAGGCGACAACTTAGTTTCGTCGAACACAGACGGTTTCGAGTGGTATCGCCACAGATTTCAGAGAAAAGGCGCTTCTCCTGGCACAGTATCGAACATTTAGTTTCAGATGGAACAATTAGTTTTAAATGGAAATATGTTTCGCATTTGGAGTTTCCTCTCTCACAAGGTCGACCACTTAGTTTCGTCGAACACATACGGTTTCGAGTGGTGTCGCCACAGATTTCAGAGAACAGGCGCTTCTCCTGGCACATTATCGAACACTTAGTTTCAGATAGAACAATTAGTTTAAAATGGAACTATGTTCCGCATCTGGAGTTTCCTCTCTCACAAGGTCGGCCACTTAGTTTCGTCGAACACATACGGTTTCGAGTGGCATCGCCACAGATTTCAGAGAACAGGCGCTTCTCCTGGCACATTATCGAACTCGTAGTTACAGATAGAACAATTAGTTTAAAATGCATCTATGTTTCGCATCTGGAGTTTCCTCTCTCACAAGGTCGGCCACTTAGTTTCGTCGAACACATACGGTTTCGAGTGGCATCGCCACAGATTTCAGAGAACAGACGCTTCTCCTGGCACAGTATCGAACACTTAGTTTCAGATGGAACAATTAGTTTTAAATGGAACTAAGTTTCGCATCTGGAGTTTCCTCTTTCACAAGGCGACAACTTAGTTTCGTCGAACACATACGGTTTCGAGTGGTATCGCCACAGATTTCAGAGAAAAGGCGCTTCTCCTGGCACAGTATCGAACATTTAGTTTCAGATGGAACAATTAGTTTTAAATGGAAATATGTTTCGCATTTGGAGTTTCCTCTCTCACAAGGTCGACCACTTAGTTTCGTCGAACACATACGGTTTCGAGTAGTATCGCCACAGATTTCGCAGAACGGGAGTTTCTCCTGGCACAGTATCGAACACTTAGTTTCAGATAGAACAATTAGTTTAAAATGCAACTATGTTTCGCATCTGGGGTGTCCTCTTTCAGAAGGTCGGCCACTTAGTTTCGTCGAACACATACGGTTTCGAGTGGTGTCGCCACAGATTTCAGAGAACAGGCGCTTCTCCTGGCACATTATCGAACACTTAGTTTCAGATAGAACAATTAGTTTAAAATGGAACTATGTTTCGCATCTGGAGTATCCTCTCTCACAAGGTCAACCACTTAGTTTCGTCGAACACATACGGTTTCGAGTGGCATCGCCACAGATTTCAGAGAACAGGCGCTTCTCCTGGCACAGTATCGAACACTTAGTTTCAGATAGAACAATTAGTTTAAAATGCAACTATGTTTCGCATCTGGAGTTTCCTCTCTCACAAGGTCGGCCACTTAGTTTCGTCGAACACATACGGTTTCGAGTTGTATCGCCACAGATTTCAGAGAACAGGCGCTTCTCCTGGCACAGTATCGAACACTTAGTTTCAGATGGAACAATTAGTTTAAAATGGCACTAAGTTTCGCATCTGGATTTTCCTCTCTCACAAGGTCGACCACTTAGTTTCGTCGAACACATACGGTTTCGAGTAGCATCGCCACTGATTTCAGAGAACAGGCACTTCTCCGGGCACAGTATCGAACACTTAGTTTCACATGGAACATTCGGTTTAAAATGGAACTAAGTTTCGCATCTGAAGTTTCCACTCTCATAAGGCCGGCCACTTAGTTTCGTCGAACACATACGGTTTCGAGTAGCATCGCCACAGATTTCAGAGAACAGGCGCTTCTCGTGGCACATTATCGAACACTTAGTTTCAGATAGAACAATTAGTTTAAAATGCAACTATGTTACGCATCTGGAGTTTCCTCTCTCACAAGGTCGGCCACGTAGTTTCGTCGAACACATACGGTTTCGAGTGGCATCGCCACAGATTTCAGACAACAGGCGCTTCTCCTGGCACATTATCGAACACTTAGTTACAGATAGAACAATTAGTTTGACATGCAACTATGTTTCGCATCTGGAGTTTCCTCTCTCACAAGGTCGGCCACTTAGTTTCGTCGAACACATACGGTTTCGAGTGGTATCGCCACAGATTTCAGAGAACAGGCGCTTCTCCTGGCACAGTATCGAACACTTAGTTTCAGGTGGAACAATTAGTTTTAAATGGAACTGAGTTTCGCATCTGGAGTTTCCTCTTTCACAAGGCGACCACTTAGTTTCGTCGAACACATACGGTTTCGAGTAGTATAGCCACAGATTTCGCAGAACGGGAGTTTCTCCTGGCACAGTATCGAACACTTAGTTTCAGATAGAACAATTAGTTTAAAATGCAACTATGTTTCGCATCTGGAGTTTCCTCTCTCACAAGGTCGGCCACTTAGTTTCGTCGAACACATACGGTTTCGAGTTGTATCGCCACAGATTTCAGAGAACAGGCGCTTCTCCTGGCACAGTATCGAACACTTAGTTTCAGATGGAAGAATTAATTTAAATTGGTACTAAGTTTCGCATCTGGAGTTTCCTCTCTCACAAGGTCGACCACTTAGTTTCGTCGAACACATACGGTTTCGAGTAGCATCACCACAGATTTCACAGAACAGGCGCTTCTCCGGGCACATTATCGAACACTTAGTTTCAGATAGAACGATTAGTTTAACATGGAACAAAGTTTCGCATCTGGAGTTTCCTCTCTCACAAGGTCGACCACTTAGTTTCGTCGAACACATACGGTTTCGAGTAGCATCGCCACAGATTTCAGAGAACAGGCGCTTCTCCTGGAACAGTATCGAACACTTAGTTTCAGATGGAACAATTAGTTTAAATTGGTACTAAGTTTCGCATCTGGAGTTTCCTCTCTCACAAGGTCGACCACTTAGTTTCGTCGAACACATACGGTTTCGAGTAGCATCACCACAGATTTCACAGAACAGGCACTTCTCCGGGCACATTATCGAACACTTAGTTTCAGATAGAACGATTAGTTTAACATGGAACAAAGTTTCGCATCTGGAGTTTCCTCTCTCACAAGGTCGACCACTTAGTTTCGTCGAACACATACTGTTTCGAGTAGCATCGCCACAGATTTCAGAGAACAGGAACTTCTCCTGGCACAGTATCGAACACTTAGTTTCACATGGAACATTCGGTTTAAAATGGAACTAAGTTTCGCATCTGAAGTTTCCACTCTCATAAGGCCGGCCACTTTGTTTCGTCGAACACATACGGTTTCGAGTAGCATCGCCACAGATTTCAGAGAACAGGCGCTTCTCCTGGCACAGTATCGAACACTTAGTTTCAGATAGAACAATTAGTTTAAAATGGCACTAAGTTTCGCATCTGGAGTTTCCTCTCTCACAAGGTCGACCACTTAGTTTCGTCGAACACATACGGTTTCGAGTAGCATCGCCACTGATTTCAGAGAACAGGCACTTCTCCTGGCACAGTATCGAACACTTAGTTTCACATGGAACATTCGGTTTAAAATGGAACTAAGTTTCGCATCTGAAGTTTCCACTCTCATAAGGCCGGCCACTTAGTTTCGTCGAACACATACGGTTTCGAGTAGCATCGCCACAGATTTCAGAGAACAGGCGCTTCTCCTGGCACATTATCGAACACTTTGTTTCAGATAGAACAATCAGTTAAAATGGAACAAAGTCTCGCATCTGGAGTTTCCTCTCTCACAAGGTCGACCACTTAGTTTCGTCGAACACATACGGTTTCGAGTAGCATCGCCAGAGATTTCAGAGAACAGGCGCTTCTCCTGGCACAGTATCGAACACTTAGTTTCAGATGGAACAATTAGTTTAAATTGGTACTAAGTTTCGCATTTGGAGTTTCCTCTCTCACAAGGTCGACCACTTAGTTTCGTCGAACACATACGGTTTCGAGTAGCATCGCCACAGATTTCAGAGAACAGGCAGGTATAACTACGTCGAACGTTCCGGACTTCGAGAATTCCTGAACAAGTAGCATCGCCACAGATTTCAGAGAACAGGCGCTTCTCCTGGCACATTATCGAACACTTAGTTTCAGATAGAACGATTAGTTTAAAATGGAACTAAGTTTCGCATCTGGAGTTTCCTCTCTCACAAGGTCGACCACTTAGTTTCGTCGAACACATACGGTTTCGAGTAGCATCGCCACAGATTTCAGAGAACAGCCGCTTCTCCTGGAACAGTATCGAACACTTAGTTTCAGATGGAACAATTAGTTTAAATTGGTACTAAGTTTCGCATCTGGAGTTTCCTCTCTCACAAGGTCGATCACTTAGTTTCGTCGAACACATACGGTTTCGTGTAGCATCACCACAGATTTCACAGAACAGGCACTTCTCCGGGCACATTATCGAACACTTAGTTTCAGATAGAACGATTAGTTTAACATGGAACAATGTTTCGCATCTGGAGTTTCCTCTCTCACAAGGTCGACCACTTAGTTTCGTCGAACACATACGGTTTCGAGTAGCATCGCCACAGATTTCAGAGAACAGGCGCTTCTCCTGGAACAGTATCGAACACTTAGTTTCAGATGGAACAATTAGTTTAAATTGGTACTAAGTTTCGCATCTGGAGTTTCCTCTCTCACAAGGTCGACCACTTAGTTTCGTCGAACACATACGGTTTCGAGTAGCATCACCACAGATTTCACAGAACAGGCACTTCTCCGGGCACATTATCGAACACTTAGTTTCAGATAGAACGATTAGTTTAACATGGAACAAAGTTTCGCATCTGGAGTTTCCTCTCTCACAAGGTCGACCACCTATTTTCGTCGAACACATACGGTTTCGAGTAGCATCGCCACAGATTTCAGAGAACAGGCACTTCTCCTGGCACAGTATCGAACACTTAGTTTCAGATGCAAGAATTAGTTTAAATTGGTACTAAGTTTCGCATCTGGAGTTTCCTCTCTCACAAGGTCGACCACTTAGTTTCGTCGAACACATACGGTTTCGAGTAGCAACGCCACAGATTTCAGAGAACAGCCGCTTCTCCTGGCACAGTATCGAACACTTAGTTTCAGATAGAACAATTAGTTTAAAATGGAAATAAGTTTCGCATCTGGAGTTTCCTCTCTCACAAGGTCGACCACTTAGTTTCGTCGAACACATACGGTTTCGAGTAGCATCACCACAGATTTCACAGAACAGGCGCTTCTCCGGGCACATTATCGAACACTTAGTTTCAGATAGAACGATTAGTTTAACATGGAACAAAGTTTCGCATCTGGAGTTTCCTCTCTCACAAGGTCGACCACTTAGTTTCGTCGAACACATACGGTTTCGAGTAGCATCGCCACAGATTTCAGAGAACAGGCGCTTCTCCTGGAACAGTATCGAACACTTAGTTTCAGATAGAACAATTAGTTTAAAATGGAACTAAGTTTCGCATCTGGAGTTTCCTCTCTCACAAGGTCGACCACCTAGTTTCGTCGAACACATACGGTTTCGAGTAGCATCGCCACAGATTTCAGAGAACAGGCACTTCTCCTGGCACAGTATCGAACACTTAGTTTCAGATGGAAGAATTAGTTTAAATTGGTACTAAGTTTCGAATCTGGAGTTTCCTCTCTCACAAGGTCGACCACTTAGTTTCGTCGAACACATACGGTTTCGAGTAGCAACGCCACAGATTTCAGAGAACAGCCGCTTCTCCTGGCACAGTATCGAACACTTAGTTTCAGATAGAACAATTAGTTTAAATTGGTACTAAGTTTCGCATCTGGAGTTTCCTCTCTCACAAGGTCGACCACTTAGTTTCGTCGAACACATACGGTTTCGAGTAGCATCACCACAGATTTCACAGAACAGGCACTTCTCCGGGCACATTATCGAACACTTAGTTTCAGATAGAACGATTAGTTTAACATGGAACAAAGTTTCGCATCTGGAGTTTCCTCTCTCACAAGGTCGACCACTTAGTTTCGTCGAACACATACGGTTTCGAGTAGCATCGCCACAGATTTCAGAGAACAGGAACTTCTCCTGGCACAGTATCGAACACTTAGTTTCACATGGAACATTCGGTTTAAAATGGAACTAAGTTTCGCATCTGAAGTTTCCACTCTCATAAGGCCGGCCACTTTGTTTCGTCGAACACATACGGTTTCGAGTAGCATCGCCACAGATTTCAGAGAACAGGCGCTTCTCCTGGCACAGTATCGAACACTTAGTTTCAGATAGAACAATTAGTTTAAAATGGCACTAAGCTTCGCATCTGGAGTTTCCTCTCTCACAAGGTCGACCACTTAGTTTCGTCGAACACATACGGTTTCGAGTAGCATCGCCACTGATTTCAGAGAACAGGCACTTCTCCTGGCACAGTATCGAACACTTAGTTTCACATGGAACATTCGGTTTAAAATGGAACTAAGTTTCGCATCTGAAGTTTCCACTCTCATAAGGCCGGCCACTTAGTTTCGTCGAACACATACGGTTTCGAGTAGCATCGCCACAGATTTCAGAGAACAGGCGCTTCTCCTGGCACATTATCGAACACTTTGTTTCAGATAGAACAATCAGTTAAAATGGAACAAAGTCTCGCATCTGGAGTTTCCTCTCTCACAAGGTCGACCACTTAGTTTCGTCGAACACATACGGTTTCGAGTAGCATCGCCAGAGATTTCAGAGAACAGGCGCTTCTCCTGGCACAGTATCGAACACTTAGTTTCAGATGGAACAATTAGTTTAAATTGGTACTAAGTTTCGCATCTGGAGTTTCCTCTCTCACAAGGTCGACCAATTAGTTTCGTCGAACACATACGGTTTCGAGTAGCATCGCCACAGATTTCAGAGAACAGGCAGGTATAACTACGTCGAACGTTCCGGACTTCGAGAATTCCTGAACAAGTAGCATCGCCACAGATTTCAGAGAACAGGCGCTTCTCCTGGCACAGTATCGAACACTTAGTTTCAGATAGAACAATTTGTTTAAAATGGAACTAAGTTTCGCATCTGGAGTTTCCTCTCTCACAAGGTCGACCACTTAGTTTCGTCGAACACATACGGTTTCGAGTAGCATCGCCACAGATTTCAGAGAACTGGCGCTTCTCCTGGCACAGTATCGAACACTTAGTTTCAGATGGAAGAATTAATTTAAATTGGTACTAAGTTTCGCATCCGGAGTTTCCTCTCTCACAAGGTCGACCACTTAGTTTCGTCGAACACATACGGTTTCGAGTAGCATCACCACAGATTTCACAGAACAGGCGCTTCTCCGGGCACATTATCGAACACTTAGTTTCAGATAGAACGATTAGTTTAACATGGAACAAAGTTTCGCATCTGGAGTTTCCTCTCTCACAAGGTCGACCACTTAGTTTCGTCGAACACATACGGTTTCGAGTAGCATCGCCACAGATTTCAGAGAACAGGCGCTTCTCCTGGAACAGTATCGAACACTTAGTTTCAGATGGAACAATTAGTTTAAATTGGTACTAAGTTTCGCATCTGGAGTTTCCTCTCTCACAAGGTCGACCACTTAGTTTCGTCGAACACATACGGTTTCGAGTAGCATCACCACAGATTTCACAGAACAGGCACTTCTCCGGGCACATTATCGAACACTTAGTTTCAGATAGAACGATTAGTTTAACATGGAACAAAGTTTCGCATCTGGAGTTTCCTCTCTCACAAGGTCGACCACTTAGTTTCGTCGAACACATACGGTTTCGAGTAGCATCGCCACAGATTTTAGAGAACAGGCACTTCTCCTGGCACAGTATCGAACACTTAGTTTCACATGGAACATTCGGTTTAAAATGGAACTAAGTTTCGCATCTGAAGTTTCCACTCTCATAAGGCCGGCCACTTAGTTTCGTCGAACACATACGGTTTCGAGTAGCATCGCCACAGATTTCAGAGAACAGGCGCTTCTCCTGGCACAGTATCGAACACTTAGTTTCAGATAGAACAATTAGTTTAAAATGGAACTAAGTTTCGCATCTGGAGTTTCCTCTCTCACAAGGTCGACCACCTAGTTTCGTCGAACACATACGGTTTCGAGTAGCATCGCCACAGATTTCAGAGAACAGGCACTTCTCCTGGCACAGTATCGAACACTTAGTTTCAGATGGAAGAATTAGTTTAAATTGGTACTAAGATTCGAATCTGGAGTTTCCTCTCTCACAAGGTCGACCACTTAGTTTCGTCGAACACATACGGTTTCGAGTAGCAACGCCACAGATTTCAGAGAACAGCCGCTTCTCCTGGCACAGTATCGAACACTTAGTTTCAGATAGAACAATTAGTTTAAAATGGAAATAAGTTTCGCATCTGGAGTTTCCTCTCTCACAAGGTCGACCACTTAGTTTCGTCGAACACATACGGTTTCGAGTAGCATCGCCAGAGATTTCAGAGAACAGGCGCTTCTCCT
The DNA here is from genome assembly GCA_910591585.2 of Nysson spinosus. NCBI lineage: Eukaryota > Metazoa > Arthropoda > Insecta > Hymenoptera > Crabronidae > Nysson > Nysson spinosus. The sequence goes on along the minus strand of CAJUYC020000070.1, from coordinate 1,944,676 downwards.
GGCACAGTATCGAACACTTAGTTTCAGATGGAACAATTAGTTTAAATTGGTACTAAGTTTCGCATCTGGAGTTTCCTCTCTCACAAGGTCGACCACTTAGTTTCGTCGAACACATACGGTTTCGAGTAGCATCGCCACAGATTTCAGAGAACAGGCAGGTATAACTACGTCGAACGTTCCGGACTTCGAGAATTCCTGAACAAGTAGCATCGCCACAGATTTCAGAGAACAGGCGCTTCTCCTGGCACAGTATCGAACACTTAGTTTCAGATAGAACAATTTGTTTAAAATGGAACTAAGTTTCGCATCTGGAGTTTCCTCTCTCACAAGGTCGACCACTTAGTTTCGTCGAACACATACGGTTTCGAGTAGCATCGCCACAGATTTCAGAGAACTGGCGCTTCTCCTGGCACAGTATCGAACACTTAGTTTCAGATGGAAGAATTAATTTAAATTGGTACTAAGTTTCGCATCCGGAGTTTCCTCTCTCACAAGGTCGACCACTTAGTTTCGTCGAACACATACGGTTTCGAGTAGCATCACCACAGATTTCACAGAACAGGCGCTTCTCCGGGCACATTATCGAACACTTAGTTTCAGATAGAACGATTAGTTTAACATGGAACAAAGTTTCGCATCTGGAGTTTCCTCTCTCACAAGGTCGACCACTTAGTTTCGTCGAACACATACGGTTTCGAGTAGCATCGCCACAGATTTCAGAGAACAGGCGCTTCTCCTGGAACAGTATCGAACACTTAGTTTCAGATGGAACAATTAGTTTAAATTGGTACTAAGTTTCGCATCTGGAGTTTCCTCTCTCACAAGGTCGACCACTTAGTTTCGTCGAACACATACGGTTTCGAGTAGCATCACCACAGATTTCACAGAACAGGCACTTCTCCGGGCACATTATCGAACACTTAGTTTCAGATAGAACGATTAGTTTAACATGGAACAAAGTTTCGCATCTGGAGTTTCCTCTCTCACAAGGTCGACCACTTAGTTTCGTCGAACACATACGGTTTCGAGTAGCATCGCCACAGATTTTAGAGAACAGGCACTTCTCCTGGCACAGTATCGAACACTTAGTTTCACATGGAACATTCGGTTTAAAATGGAACTAAGTTTCGCATCTGAAGTTTCCACTCTCATAAGGCCGGCCACTTAGTTTCGTCGAACACATACGGTTTCGAGTAGCATCGCCACAGATTTCAGAGAACAGGCGCTTCTCCTGGCACAGTATCGAACACTTAGTTTCAGATAGAACAATTAGTTTAAAATGGAACTAAGTTTCGCATCTGGAGTTTCCTCTCTCACAAGGTCGACCACCTAGTTTCGTCGAACACATACGGTTTCGAGTAGCATCGCCACAGATTTCAGAGAACAGGCACTTCTCCTGGCACAGTATCGAACACTTAGTTTCAGATGGAAGAATTAGTTTAAATTGGTACTAAGATTCGAATCTGGAGTTTCCTCTCTCACAAGGTCGACCACTTAGTTTCGTCGAACACATACGGTTTCGAGTAGCAACGCCACAGATTTCAGAGAACAGCCGCTTCTCCTGGCACAGTATCGAACACTTAGTTTCAGATAGAACAATTAGTTTAAAATGGAAATAAGTTTCGCATCTGGAGTTTCCTCTCTCACAAGGTCGACCACTTAGTTTCGTCGAACACATACGGTTTCGAGTAGCATCACCACAGATTTCACAGAACAGGCGCTTCTCCGGGCACATTATCGAACACTTAGTTTCAGATAGAACGATTAGTTTAACATGGAACAAAGTTTCGCATCTGGAGTTTCCTCTCTCACAAGGTCGACCACTTAGTTTCGTCGAACACATACGGTTTCGAGTAGCATCGCCACAGATTTCAGAGAACAGGCGCTTCTCCTGGAACAGTATCGAACACTTAGTTTCAGATGGAACAATTAGTTTAAATTGGTACTAAGTTTCGCATCTGGAGTTTCCTCTCTCACAAGGTCGACCACTTAGTTTCGTCGAACACATACGGTTTCGAGTAGCATCACCACAGATTTCACAGAACAGGCACTTCTCCGGGCACATTATCGAACACTTAGTTTCAGATAGAACGATTAGTTTAACATGGAACAAAGTTTCGCATCTGGAGTTTCCTCTCTCACAAGGTCGACCACTTAGTTTCGTCGAACACATACGGTTTCGAGTAGCATCGCCACAGATTTCAGAGAACAGGAACTTCTCCTGGCACAGTATCGAACACTTAGTTTCACATGGAACATTCGGTTTAAAATGGAACTAAGTTTCGCATCTGAAGTTTCCACTCTCATAAGGCCGGCCACTTAGTTTCGTCGAACACATACGGTTTCGAGTAGCATCGCCACAGATTTCAGAGAACAGGCGCTTCTCCTGGCACAGTATCGAACACTTAGTTTCAGATAGAACAATTAGTTTAAAATGGAACTAAGTTTCGCATCTGGAGTTTCCTCTCTCACAAGGTCGACCACTTAGTTTCGTCGAACACATACGGTTTCGAGTAGCATCACCACAGATTTCACAGAACAGGCGCTTCTCCGGGCACATTATCGAACACTTAGTTTCAGATAGAACGATTAGTTTAACATGGAACAAAGTTTCGCATCTGGAGTTTCCTCTCTCACAAGGTCGACCACTTAGTTTCGTCGAACACATACGGTTTCGAGTAGCATCGCCACAGATTTCAGAGAACAGGCGCTTCTCCTGGAACAGTATCGAACACTTAGTTTCAGATGGAACAATTAGTTTAAATTGGTACTAAGTTTCGCATCTGGAGTTTCCTCTCTCACAAGGTCGACCACTTAGTTTCGTCGAACACATACGGTTTCGAGTAGCATCACCACAGATTTCACAGAACAGGCACTTCTCCGGGCACATTATCGAACACTTAGTTTCAGATAGAACGATTAGTTTAACATGGAACAAAGTTTCGCATCTGGAGTTTCCTCTCTCACAAGGTCGACCACTTAGTTTCGTCGAACACATACGGTTTCGAGTAGCATCGCCACAGATTTCAGAGAACAGGAACTTCTCCTGGCACAGTATCGAACACTTAGTTTCACATGGAACATTCGGTTTAAAATGGAACTAAGTTTCGCATCTGAAGTTTCCACTCTCATAAGGCCGGCCACTTAGTTTCGTCGAACACATACGGTTTCGAGTAGCATCGCCACAGATTTCAGAGAACAGGCGCTTCTCCTGGCACAGTATCGAACACTTAGTTTCAGATGGAACAATTAGTTTAAATTGGTACTAAGTTTCGCATCTGGAGTTTCCTCTCTCACAAGGTCGACCACTTAGTTTCGTCGAACACATACGGTTTCGAGTAGCATCGCCACAGATTTCAGAGAACAGGCATGTATAACTACGTCGAACATTCCGGACTTCGAGAATTCCTGAACAAGTAGCATCGCCACAGATTTCAGAGAACAGGCGCTTCTCCTGGCACAGTATCGAACACTTAGTTTCAGATAGAACAATTTGTTTAAAATGGAACTAAGTTTCGCATCTGGAGTTTCCTCTCTCACAAGGTCGACCACTTAGTTTCGTCGAACACATACGGTTTCGAGTAGCATCGCCACAGATTTCAGAGAACTGGCGCTTCTCCTGGCACAGTATCGAACACTTAGTTTCAGATGGAAGAATTAATTTAAATTGGTACTAAGTTTCGCATCTGGAGTTTCCTCTCTCACAAGGTCGACCACTTAGTTTCGTCGAACACATACGGTTTCGAGTAGCATCACCACATATTTCACAGAACAGGCGCTTCTCCGGGCACATTATCGAACACTTAGTTTCAGATAGAACGATTAGTTTAACATGGAACAAAGTTTCGCATCTGGAGTTTCCTCTCTCAGAAGGTCGACCACTTAGTTTCGTCGAACACATACGGTTTCGAGTAGCATCGCCACAGATTTCAGAGAACAGGCGCTTCTCCTGGAACAGTATCGAACACTTAGTTTCAGATGGAACAATTAGTTTAAATTGGTACTAAGTTTCGCATCTGGAGTTTCCTCTCTCACAAGGTCGACCACTTAGTTTCGTCGAACACATACGGTTTCGAGTAGCATCACCACAGATTTCACAGAACAGGCACTTCTCCGGGCACATTATCGAACACTTAGTTTCAGATAGAACGATTAGTTTAACATGGAACAAAGTTTCGCATCTGGAGTTTCCTCTCTCACAAGGTCGACCACTTAGTTTCGTCGAACACATACGGTTTCGAGTAGCATCGCCACAGATTTCAGAGAACAGGCACTTCTCCTGGCACAGTATCGAACACTTAGTTTCACATGGAACATTCGGTTTAAAATGGAACTAAGTTTCGCATCTGAAGTTTCCACTCTCATAAGGCCGGCCACTTAGTTTCGTCGAACACATACGGTTTCGAGTAGCATCGCCACAGATTTCAGAGAACAGCCGCTTCTCCTGGCACAGTATCGAACACTTAGTTTCAGATAGAACAATTAGTTTAAAATGGCACTAAGTTTCGCATCTGGAGTTTCCTCTCTCACAAGGTCGACCACTTAGTTTCGTCGAACACATACGGTTTCGAGTAGCATCGCCACTGATTTCAGAGAACAGGCACTTCTCCTGGCACAGTATCGAACACTTAGTTTCACATGGAACATTCGGTTTAAAATGGAACTAAGTTTCGCATCTGAAGTTTCCACTCTCATAAGGCCGGCCACTTAGTTTCGTCGAACACATACGCTTTCGAGTAGCATCGCCACAGATTTCAGAGAACAGGCGCTTCTCCTGGCACATTATCGAACACTTTGTTTCAGATAGAACAATCAGTTAAAATGGAACAAAGTCTCGCATCTGGAGTTTCCTCTCTCACAAGGTCGACCACTTAGTTTCGTCGAACACATACGGTTTCGAGTAGCATCGCCAGAGATTTCAGAGAACAGGCGCTTCTCCTGGCACAGTATCGAACACTTAGTTTCAGATGGAACAATTAGTTTAAATTGGTACTAAGTTTCGCATCTGGAGTTTCCTCTCTCACAAGGTCGACCACTTAGTTTCGTCGAACACATACGGTTTCGAGTAGCATCGCCACAGATTTCAGAGAACAGGCAGGTATAACTACGTCGAACATTCCGGACTTCGAGAATTCCTGAACAAGTAGCATCGCCACAGATTTCAGAGAACAGGCGCTTCTCCTGGCACAGTATCGAACACTTAGTTTCAGATAGAACAATTTGTTTAAAATGGAACTAAGTTTCGCATCTGGAGTTTCCTCTCTCACAAGGTCGACCACTTAGTTTCGTCGAACACATACGGTTTCGAGTAGCATCGCCACAGATTTCAGAGAACTGGCGCTTCTCCTGGCACAGTATCGAACACTTAGTTTCAGATGGAAGAATTAATTTAAATTGGTACTAAGTTTCGCATCTGGAGTTTCCTCTCTCACAAGGTCGACCACTTAGTTTCGTCGAACACATACGGTTTCGAGTAGCATCACCACAGATTTCACAGAACAGGCGCTTCTCCGGGCACATTATCGAACACTTAGTTTCAGATAGAACGATTAGTTTAACATGGAACAAAGTTTCGCATCTGGAGTTTCCTCTCTCACAAGGTCGACCACTTAGTTTCGTCGAACACATACGGTTTCGAGTAGCATCGCCACAGATTTCAGAGAACAGGCGCTTCTCCTGGAACAGTATCGAACACTTAGTTTCAGATGGAACAATTAGTTTAAATTGGTACTAAGTTTCGCATCTGGAGTTTCCTCTCTCACAAGGTCGACCACTTAGTTTCGTCGAACACATACGGTTTCGAGTAGCATCACCACAGATTTCACAGAACAGGCACTTCTCCGGGCACATTATCGAACACTTAGTTTCAGATAGAACGATTAGTTTAACATGGAACAAAGTTTCGCATCTGGAGTTTCCTCTCTCACAAGGTCGACCACTTAGTTTCGTCGAACACATACGGTTTCGAGTGGCATCGTCACATATTTCAGAGAACAGGCGCTTCTCCTGGCACAGTATCGAACACTTAGTTTGAGATGGAACAATTAGTTTAAATTGGTACTAAGTTTCGCATCTGGAGTTTCCTCTCTCACAAGGTCGACCACTTAGTTTCGTCGAACACATACGGTTTCGAGTAGCATCGCGACAGATTTCAGAGAACAGGCGCTTCTCCTGGCACAGTATCGAACACTTAGTTTCAGATAGAACAATTAGTTTAAAATGGAACTAAGTTTCGCATCTGGAGTTTCCTCTCTCACAAGGTCGACCACCTAGTTTCGTCGAACACATACGGTTTCGAGTAGCATCGCCACAGATTTCAGAGAACAGGCACTTCTCCTGGCACAGTATCGAACACTTAGTTTCAGATGGAAGAATTAGTTTAAATTGGTACTAAGTTTCGCATCTGGAGTTTCCTCTCTCACAAGGTCGACCACTTAGTTTCGTCGAACACATACGGTTTCGAGTAGCATCGCCACAGATTTCAGAGAACAGCCGCTTCTCCTGGCACAGTATCGAACACTTAGTTTCAGATAGAACAATTAGTTTAAAATGGAAATAAGCTTCGCATCTGGAGTTTCCTCTCTCACAAGGTCGACCACCTTGTTTCGTCGAACATATACGGTTTCGAGAAGCATCGCCATAGATTTCAGAGAACAGCCGCTTCCCCTAGCACAGTATCGAACACTTAATTTCAGATGGAACATTTAGCTTATAATTGAACTACGTTTCGCATCTGGAGTTTCCTCTCTCACAAGGTCGACCACTTAGTTTCGTCGAACTCATACTGTTTCGAGTGGCATCGCCACAGATTTCAGAGAACAGCCGCTTCTCCTGGCACAGTATCGAACACTTAGTTTCAGATAGAACAATTAGTTTAAAATGGAAATAAGTTACGCATCTGGAGTTTCCACTCTCACAAGGTCGGCCACTTAGTTTCGTCGAACACATAAGTTCTCGAGTGGCATCGCCACAGATTTCAGAGAACAGCCGCTTCTCCTGGCACAGTATCGAACACTAAATTTCAGATGGAACATTTAGGTTATAATTGAACTACGTTTCGCATCTGGAGTTTCCTCTCTCACAAGGTCGACCACTTAGTTTCGTCGAACACATCCGGTTTCGAGTATCATCTTCACAGATTTCAGAGAACAGGCGCTTCTCCCGGCACACTATCGAACACTTAGTTTCAGATAGAACAATTAGTTTAAAATGGTACTAAGTTTCGCATCTGGAGTTTCTTCTTTCACAAGGCGACCACTTAGTTTCGTCCAACACATACGGTTTCGAGTAGCATCGCCACAGATTTCAGAGAACAGGCGCTTCTCCTGGCACAGTATCGAACACTTAGTTTTAGAGAGAACAATTTGTTTAAAATGGAACTATGTTTCGCATTTGGAGTTTCCTCTCTCACAAGTTCGACCACTTAGTTTCGTCGAACACATACGGTTTAGAGTAGCATCGCCACAGATTTCAGAGAACAGGCGCTTCTCCTGGCACAGTGTCGAAAAGTTAGTTTCACATACAACTATTAGTTTTAAATGGAATTAAGTTTCGCATCTGGAGTTTCCTCTTTCACAAGCTCAACCACTTAGTTTCGTCGAACACGTATGGTTTCGAGTGGCATCGCCACAGATTTAAGAGAACAGGCGCTACTCCTGGCACAGTATCGAACACTCAGTTACAGATAGAACAATTAGTTTAAAATGGAACTATATTCCGCATCTGGAGAATCCTCTCTCACAAGGTCGACCACTTAGTTTCGTCGAACACATACGGTTTCGCGTGGTATCGCCACAGATTTCCCCGAACGGGAGTTCCTCCTGGCACAGTGTCGAAAAGTTAGTTTCACATACAACTATTAGTTTTAAATGGAATTAAGTTTCGCATCTGGAGTTTCCTCTTTCACAAGCTCAACCACTTAGTTTCGTCGAACACGTATGGTTTCGAGTGGCATCGCCACAGATTTCAGAGAACAGGCGCTACTCCTGGCACAGTATCGAACACTCAGTTACAGATAGAACAATTAGTTTAAAATGGAAATAAGTTTCGCATCTGGAGTTTCTTCTCTCAGAAGGTCGACCACTTAGTTTCGTCGAACACATACGGGTTAGAGTAGCATCGCCACAGATTTCAGGGAACAGGCGCTTCTCCTGGCACAGTATCGAACACTTAGTTCCAGATAGAACAATTAGATTAAAATGGAACTGAGTTTCGCATCTGGAGTTTCCTTTCTCACAAGGTCGACCACTTAGTTTCGTCGAACACATACGGTTTCGAGTGGCATCGTCACATATTTCAGAGAACAGGCGCTTCTCCTGGCACAGTATCGAACACTTAGTTTGAGATGGAACAATTAGTTTAAATTGGTACTAAGTTTCGCATCTGGAGTTTCCTCTCTCACAAGGTCGACCACTTAGTTTCGTCGAACACATACGGTTTCGAGTAGCATCGCGACAGATTTCAGAGAACAGGCGCTTCTCCTGGCACAGTATCGAACACTTAGTTTCAGATAGAACAATTAGTTTAAAATGGAACTAAGTTTCGCATCTGGAGTTTCCTCTCTCACAAGGTCGACCACCTAGTTTCGTCGAACACATACGGTTTCGAGTAGCATCGCCACAGATTTCAGAGAACAGGCACTTCTCCTGGCACAGTATCGAACACTTAGTTTCAGATGGAAGAATTAGTTTAAATTGGTACTAAGTCTCGCATCTGGAGTTTCCTCTCTCACAAGGTCGACCACTTAGTTTCGTCGAACACATACGGTTTCGAGTAGCATCGCCACAGATTTCAGAGAACAGCCGCTTCTCCTGGCACAGTATCGAACACTTAGTTTCAGATAGAACAATTAGTTTAAAATGGAAATAAGTTACGCATCTGGAGTTTCCTCTCTCACAAGGTCGACCACCTTGTTTCGTCGAACATATACGGTTTCGAGAAGCATCGCCATAGATTTCAGAGAACAGCCGCTTCCCCTAGCACAGTATCGAACACTTAATTTCAGATGGAACATTTAGCTTATAATTGAACTACGTTTCGCATCTGGAGTTTCCTCTCTCACAAGGTCGACCACTTAGTTTCGTCGAACTCATACTGTTTCGAGTGGCATCGCCACAGATTTCAGAGAACAGCCGCTTCTCCTGGCACAGTATCGAACACTTAGTTTCAGATAGAACAATTAGTTTAAAATGGAAATAAGTTACGCATCTGGAGTTTCCACTCTCACAAGGTCGGCCACTTAGTTTCGTCGAACACATAAGTTCTCGAGTGGCATCGCCACAGATTTCAGAGAACAGCCGCTTCTCCTGGCACAGTATCGAACACTAAATTTCAGATGGAACATTTAGGTTATAATTGAACTACGTTTCGCATCTGGAGTTTCCTCTCTCACAAGGTCGACCACTTAGTTTCGTCGAACACATCCGGTTTCGAGTATCATCTTCACAGATTTCAGAGAACAGGCGCTTCTCCCGGCACACTATCGAACACTTAGTTTCAGATAGAACAATTAGTTTAAAATGGTACTAAGTTTCGCATCTGGAGTTTCTTCTTTCACAAGGCGACCACTTAGTTTCGTCCAACACATACGGTTTCGAGTAGCATCGCCACAGATTTCAGAGAACAGGCGCTTCTCCTGGCACAGTATCGAACACTTAGTTTTAGAGAGAACAATTTGTTTAAAATGGAACTATGTTTCGCATTTGGAGTTTCCTCTCTCACAAGTTCGACCACTTAGTTTCGTCGAACACATACGGTTTAGAGTAGCATCGCCACAGATTTCAGAGAACAGGCGCTTCTCCTGGCACAGTGTCGAAAAGTTAGTTTCACATACAACTATTAGTTTTAAATGGAATTAAGTTTCGCATCTGGAGTTTCCTCTTTCACAAGCTCAACCACTTAGTTTCGTCGAACACGTATGGTTTCGAGTGGCATCGCCACAGATTTAAGAGAACAGGCGCTACTCCTGGCACAGTATCGAACACTCAGTTACAGATAGAACAATTAGTTTAAAATGGAACTATATTCCGCATCTGGAGAATCCTCTCTCACAAGGTCGACCACTTAGTTTCGTCGAACACATACGGTTTCGCGTGGTATCGCCACAGATTTCCCCGAACGGGAGTTCCTCCTGGCACAGTGTCGAAAAGTTAGTTTCACATACAACTATTAGTTTTAAATGGAATTAAGTTTCGCATCTGGAGTTTCCTCTTTCACAAGCTCAACCACTTAGTTTCGTCGAACACGTATGGTTTCGAGTGGCATCGCCACAGATTTCAGAGAACAGGCGCTACTCCTGGCACAGTATCGAACACTCAGTTACAGATAGAACAATTAGTTTAAAATGGAACTAAGTTTCGCATCTGGAGTTTCTTCTCTCAGAAGGTCGACCACTTAGTTTCGTCGAACACATACGGGTTAGAGTAGCATCGCCACAGATTTCAGGGAACAGGCGCTTCTCCTGGCACAGTATCGAACACTTAGTTCCAGATAGAACAATTAGATTAAAATGGAACTGAGTTTCGCATCTGGAGTTTCCTTTCTCACAAGGTCGACCACTTAGTTTCGTCGAACACATACGGTTTCGAGTGGCATCGTCACATATTTCAGAGAACAGGCGTTTCTCCTGGCACAGTATCGGACACATAGTTTCAGATAGAGCAATTAGTTTAAAATGGCACTAAGTTTGGCGTCTGGAGTTTCCTCTCTCACAATGTGGACCACTCAGTTTCGTCGAACACATACCGTTTCGAGTGGTATCGCCACAGGTTTCACAGAACGGGCGCTTCTCCTGGCACAGTATCGAACACTTAGTTTCAGATAGAACAATTAATTTAAAATGGAACTAAGTTTCGCATCTGAAGTTTCATCTCTCACAAGGTCGGCCACTTTGTTTCGTCGAACACATACGGTTTCGAGTGGTATCGCCACAGACTTCAGAGAACAGGCGCTTCTCCTGGCGCAGTATCGAACACTAAGTTACAGATAGAACAATTATTTTAAAATGGAATTAAGTTTCGCATTTGGAGTTTCCTCTCTCACAAGGTCGACAACTTAGTTTCGTCGAACAAATACGGTTTCCAGTGGCATCGCCACAGATTTCAGAGAACAGGCGCTTCTCGTGGCACAGTATCGAGCACTTAGTTTCAGATAGAACAATTTGTTTAAAATGGAACTACGTTTCGCATCTGGAGTTTCCTCTCTCAGAAGGTCGAGCACTTAGTTTCGTCGAACACTTACCGTTCCGAGTGGTATCGCCACAGGTTTCACAGAACGGGCGCTTCTCCTGGCACAGTATCGAACACTTAGTTTCAGATAGAACAATTAATTTAAAATGGAACTAAGTTTCGCATCTGAAGTTTCCTCTCTCACAAGGTCGGCCACTTAGTTTCGTCCAACACATACGGCTTCGAGTAGCATCGCGAGAGATTTCAGAGAACAGGCGCTTCTCCTGGCACAGTATCGAACACTTAGTTTCAGATAGAACAATTAGTTTAAAATGGCACTAAGTTTCGGGTCTGCAGTTTCCTCTCTCACAATGTGGACCACTCAGTTTCGTCGAACACATACCGTTTCGAGTGGTATCGCCACAGGTTTCACAGAACGGGCGCTTCTCCTGGCACAGTATCGAACACTTAGTTTCAGATAGAACAATTAATTTAAAATGGAACTAAGTTTCGCATCTGAAGTTTCATCTCTCACAAGGTCGGCCACTTTGTTTCGTCGAACACATACGGTTTCGAGTGGTATCGCCACAGACTTCAGAGAACAGGCGCTTCTCCTGGCGCAGTATCGAACACTAAGTTACAGATAGAACAATTATTTTAAAATGGAATTAAGTTTCGCATCTGGAGTTTCCTCTCTCACAAGGTCGACAACTTAGTTTCGTCGAACAAATACGGTTTCCAGTGGCATCGCCACAGATTTCAGAGAACAGGCGCTTCTCGTGGCACAGTATCGAGCACTTAGTTTCAGATAGAACAATTTGTTTAAAATGGAACTACGTTTCGCATCTGGAGTTTCCTCTCTCAGAAGGTCGAGCACTTAGTTTCGTCGAACACATACGGTGTCGAGAAGCATCGCCACAGATGTCAGAGAACAGACGCTTCTCGTGGAACAGTATCGAACACTCAGTTTCAGACAGAACAATTAGTTAAAATGGAACTAAGTTTCGCATCTGGAATTTCCTCTCTCACAAGGTCGACCACTTAGTTTCGCCGAACGCATACGGTTTCGAGTGGCATCGCCACAGATTTCAGAGAACAGGCGCTTCTGCTGGCACAGTATGGAACACTCACTTTCAGATAGAACAATTAGTTTAAAATGGAACTAATTTTCGCATCTGGAGTTTCCTCTCTCACAAGGTCGACCACTTAGTTTCGTCGAACACATACGGTATCGAGTGGCATCGCCACACATTTCAGAGAACAGCGCTTCTCCTGGCACAGTATCGAACACTTAGTATCAGAGAGAACTATTAGTTTAAAATGGAACTAAGCTTCGCATCTGGAGTCTCCTCTCTCACAAGATCGACGACTTAGTTTCGTCGAACACATACGGTTTCGAGTAGCATCGCCACAGATTTCAGAGAACAGGCAGGTATAACTACGTCGAACGTTCCGGACTTCGAGAATTCCTGAACAAGTAGCATCGCCACAGATGTCAGAGAACAGTCGCTTCTCCTGGCACAGTATCGAACACTTAGTTTCAGATAGAACAATTAGTTTAAAATGGAAATAAGTTTCGCATCTGGGGTTTCCTCTCTCACAAGGTCGACCACTTAGTTTCGTCGAACACATACGGTTTCGAGTAGCATCGCCACTGATTTCAGAGAACAGGCACTTCTCCTGGCACAGTATCGAACACTTAGTTTCACATGGAACATTCGGTTTAAAATGGAACTAAGTTTCGCATCTGAAGTTTCCACTCTCATAAGGCCGGCCACTTAGTTTCGTCGAACACATACGGTTTCGAGTAGCATCGCCACAGATTTCAGAGAACAGGCGCTTCTCCTGGCACATTATCGAACACTTTGTTTCAGATAGAACAATCAGTTAAAATGGAACAAAGTCTCGCATCTGGAGTTTCCTCTCTCACAAGGTCGACCACTTAGTTTCGTCGAACACATACGGTTTCGAGTAGCATCGCCAGAGATTTCAGAGAACAGGCGCTTCTCCTGGCACAGTATCGAACACTTAGTTTCAGATGGAACAATTAGTTTAAATTGGTACTAAGTTTCGCATCTGGAGTTTCCTCTCTCACAAGGTCGACCACTTAGTTTCGTCGAACACATACGGTTTCGAGTAGCATCGCCACAGATTTCAGAGAACAGGCAGGTATAACTACGTCGAACGTTCCGGACTTCGAGAATTCCTGAACAAGTAGCATCGCCACAGATTTCAGAGAACAGGCGCTTCTCCTGGCACAGTATCGAACACTTAGTTTCAGATAGAACAATTTGTTTTAAATGGAACTAAGTTTCGCATCTGGAGTTTCCTCTCTCACATGGTCGACCACTTAGTTTCGTCGAACACATACGGTTTCGAGTAGCATCGCCACATATTTCAGAGAACAGGCGCTTCTCCTGGCACAGTATCGAACACTTAGTTTGAGATGGAACAATTAGTTTAAATTGGTACTAAGTTTCGCATCTGGAGTTTCCTCTCTCACAAGGTCGACCACTTAGTTTCGTCGAACACATACGGTTTCGAGTAGCATCGCGACAGATTTCAGAGAACAGGCGCTTCTCCTGGCACAGTATCGAACACTTAGTTTCAGATAGAACAATTAGTTTAAAATGGAACTAAGTTTCGCATCTGGAGTTTCCTCTCTCACAAGGTCGACCACCTAGTTTCGTCGAACACATACGGTTTCGAGTAGCATCGCCACAGATTTCAGAGAACAGGCGCTTCTCCTGGCACAGTATCGAACACTTAGTTTCAGATGGAAGAATTAGTTTAAATTGGTACTAAGTCTCGCATCTGGAGTTTCCTCTCTCACAAGGTCGACCACTTAGTTTCGTCGAACACATACGGTTTCCAGTAGCAACGCCACAGATTTCAGAGAACAGCCGCTTCTCCTGGCACAGTATCGAACACTTAGTTTCAGATAGAACAATTAGTTTAAAATGGAAATAAGTTACGCATCTGGAGTTTCCTCTCTCACAAGGTCGACCACCTTGTTTCGTCGAACATATACGGTTTCGAGAAGCATCGCCATAGATTTCAGAGAACAGCCGCTTCCCCTAGCACAGTATCGAACACTTAATTTCAGATGGAACATTTAGCTTATAATTGAACTACGTTTCGCATCTGGAGTTTCCTCTCTCACAAGGTCGACCACTTAGTTTCGTCGAACTCATACTGTTTCGAGTGGCATCGCCACAGATTTCAGAGAACAGCCGCTTCTCCTGGCACAGTATCGAACACTTAGTTTCAGATAGAACAATTAGTTTAAAATGGAAATAAGTTACGCATCTGGAGTTTCCACTCTCACAAGGTCGGCCACTTAGTTTCGTCGAACACATAAGTTCTCGAGTGGCATCGCCACAGATTTCAGAGAACAGCCGCTTCTCCTGGCACAGTATCGAACACTAAATTTCAGATGGAACATTTAGGTTATAATTGAACTACGTTTCGCATCTGGAGTTTCCTCTCTCACAAGGTCGACCACTTAGTTTCGTCGAACACATCCGGTTTCGAGTATCATCTTCACAGATTTCAGAGAACAGGCGCTTCTCCCGGCACACTATCGAACACTTAGTTTCAGATAGAACAATTAGTTTAAAATGGTACTAAGTTTCGCATCTGGAGTTTCTTCTTTCACAAGGCGACCACTTAGTTTCGTCCAACACATACGGTTTCGAGTGGCATCGCCACAGATTTCAGAGAACAGGCGCTTCTCCTGGCACAGTATCGAACACTTAGTTTTAGAGAGAACAATTTGTTTAAAATGGAACTATGTTTCGCATTTGGAGTTTCCTCTCTCACAAGTTCGACCACTTAGTTTCGTCGAACACATACGGTTTAGAGTAGCATCGCCACAGATTTCAGAGAACAGGCGCTTCTCCTGGCACAGTGTCGAAAAGTTAGTTTCACATACAACTATTAGTTTTAAATGGAATTAAGTTTCGCATCTGGAGTTTCCTCTTTCACAAGCTCAACCACTTAGTTTCGTCGAACACGTATGGTTTCGAGTGGCATCGCCACAGATTTAAGAGAACAGGCGCTACTCCTGGCACAGTATCGAACACTCAGTTACAGATAGAACAATTAGTTTAAAATGGAACTATATTCCGCATCTGGAGAATCCTCTCTCACAAGGTCGACCACTTAGTTTCGTCGAACACATACGGTTTCGCGTGGTATCGCCACAGATTTCCCCGAACGGGAGTTCCTCCTGGCACAGTGTCGAAAAGTTAGTTTCACATACAACTATTAGTTTTAAATGGAATTAAGTTTCGCATCTGGAGTTTCCTCTTTCACAAGCTCAACCACTTAGTTTCGTCGAACACGTATGGTTTCGAGTGGCATCGCCACACATTTCAGAGAACAGGCGCTACTCCTGGCACAGTATCGAACACTCAGTTACAGATAGAACAATTAGTTTAAAATGGATCTAAGTTTCGCATCTGGAGTTTCTTCTCTCAGAAGGTCGACCACTTAGTTTCGTCGAACACATACGGGTTAGAGTAGCATCGCCACAGATTTCAGGGAACAGGCGCTTCTCCTGGCACAGTATCGAACACTTAGTTCCAGATAGAACAATTAGATTAAAATGGAACTGAGTTTCGCATCTGGAGTTTCCTTTCTCACAAGGTCGACCACTTAGTTTCGTCGAACACATACGGTTTCGAGTGGCATCGTCACATATTTCAGAGAACAGGCGTTTCTCCTGGCACAGTATCGGACACATAGTTTCAGATAGAACAATTAGTTTAAAATGGCACTAAGTTTGGCGTCTGGAGTTTCCTCTCTCACAATGTGGACCACTCAGTTTCGTCGAACACATACCGTTTCGAGTGGTATCGCCACAGGTTTCACAGAACGGGCGCTTCTCCTGGCACAGTATCGAACACTTAGTTTCAGATAGAACAATTAATTTAAAATGGAACTAAGTTTCGCATCTGAAGTTTCATCTCTCACAAGGTCGGCCACTTTGTTTCGTCGAACACATACGGTTTCGAGTGGTATCGCCACAGACTTCAGAGAACAGGCGCTTCTCCTGGCGCAGTATCGAACACTAAGTTACAGATAGAACAATTATTTTAAAATGGAATTAAGTTTCGCATTTGGAGTTTCCTCTCTCACAAGGTCGACAACTTAGTTTCGTCGAACAAATACGGTTTCCAGTGGCATCGCCACAGATTTCAGAGAACAGGCGCTTCTCGTGGCACAGTATCGAGCACTTAGTTTCAGATAGAACAATTTGTTTAAAATGGAACTACGTTTCGCATCTGGAGTTTCCTCTCTCAGAAGGTCGAGCACTCAGTTTCGTCGAACACTTACCGTTCCGAGTGGTATCGCCACAGGTTTCACAGAACGGGCGCTTCTCCTGGCACAGTATCGAACACTTAGTTTCAGATAGAACAATTAATTTAAAATGGAACTAAGTTTCGCATCTGAAGTTTCCTCTCTCACAAGGTCGGCCACTTAGTTTCGTCCAACACATACGGCTTCGAGTAGCATCGCGAGAGATTTCAGAGAACAGGCGCTTCTCCTGGCACAGTATCGAACACTTAGTTTCAGATAGAACAATTAGTTTAAAATGGCACTAAGTTTCGCGTCTGCAGTTTCCTCTCTCACAATGTGGACCACTCAGTTTCGTCGAACACATACCGTTTCGAGTGGTATCGCCACAGGTTTCACAGAACGGGCGCTTCTCCTGGCACAGTATCGAACACTTAGTTTCAGATAGAACAATTAATTTAAAATGGAACTAAGTTTCGCATCTGAAGTTTCATCTCTCACAAGGTCGGCCACTTTGTTTCGTCGAACACATACGGTTTCGAGTGGTATCGCCACAGACTTCAGAGAACAGGCGCTTCTCCTGGCGCAGTATCGAACACTAAGTTACAGATAGAACAATTATTTTAAAATGGAATTAAGTTTCGCATTTGGAGTTTCCTCTCTCACAAGGTCGACAACTTAGTTTCGTCGAACAAATACGGTTTCCAGTGGCATCGCCACAGATTTCAGAGAACAGGCGCTTCTCGTGGCACAGTATCGAGCACTTAGTTTCAGATAGAACAATTTGTTTAAAATGGAACTACGTTTCGCATCTGGAGTTTCCTCTCTCAGAAGGTCGAGCACTTAGTTTCGTCGAACACATACGGTGTCGAGAAGCATCGCCACAGATGTCAGAGAACAGACGCTTCTCGTGGAACAGTATCGAACACTTAGTTTCAGACAGAACAATTAGTTAAAATGGAACTAAGTTTCGCATCTGGAATTTCCTCTCTCACAAGGTCGACCACTTAGTTTCGCCGAACGCATACGGTTTCGAGTGGCATCGCCACAGATTTCAGAGAACAGGCGCTTCTGCTGGCACAGTATGGAACACTCACTTTCAGATAGAACAATTAGTTTAAAATGGAACTAATTTTCGCATCTGGAGTTTCCTCTCTCACAAGGTCGACCACTTAGTTTCGTCGAACACATACGGTATCGAGTGGCATCGCCACACATTTCAGAGAACAGCGCTTCTCCTGGCACAGTATCGAACACTTAGTATCAGAGAGAACTATTAGTTTAAAATGGAACTAAGCTTCGCATCTGGAGTCTCCTCTCTCACAAGATCGACGACTTAGTTTCGTCGAACACATACGGTTTCGAGTGGCATCGCCACAGATTTCAGAGAACAGGCGCTACTACTGGCACAGTATCGAACACTCAGTTACAGATAGAACAATTAGTTTAAAATGGAAATAAGTGTCGCATCTGGAGTTTCTTCTCTCAGAAGGTCGACCACTTACTTTCGTCGAACACATACGGGTTAGAGTAGCATCGCCACAGATTTCAGGGAACAGGCGCTTCTCCTGGCACAGTACCGAAAACTTAGTTTCAGGTAGAACAATTAGTTTAAAATGGAACTATGTTTCGCAACTGGAGATTCCTCTCTCACAAGATCGACGACTTAGTTTCGTCGAACACATACGGTTTCGAGTCGCATCGCCACAGATTTCAGAGAACAGGCGGTACTCCTGGCACAGTATCGAACACTTAGTTTCAGATAGAACAATTAGTTTAAAATGGAACTAAGTTTCGCATCTGGAGTTTCCTCTCTCACAAGGCGGCCACTTAGTTTCGTGGAACACATTCGGTTTCGAGTAGGATCGCCACAGATTTCAGAGAACAGGCGCTTCTCCTGGCACAGTATCGAATACTTAGTTTCAGAGAGAACAATTAGTTTAAAATGGCACAATGTTTCACATTTGGAGTTTCCTCGCTCACAAGGTGGACCACTTAGTTTCGTCAAACACATACGGTTTCGTGTGGCATCACCACATATTTCAGGGCGCAGGCGCTTCTCCTGGCACAGTATCGAACACTCAGTTACAGATAGAACAATTAGTTTAAAATGGAACTAAGTTTCGCATCTGGAGATTCCTCCCTCACAAGGCGGCCACTTAGTTTCGTGGAAAACATTCGTTTTCAAGTAGCATCGCCACAGATTTCAGGGAACAGACGCTTCTCCTGGCACAGTATCGAACACTTAGTTTCAGATAGAACAATTAGTTTAAAATGGAACTATGTTTCGCATCTGGAGTTTCCTCTCTCACAAGGTCGACCACTTAGTTTCGTCGAACACATACGGATTCGAGTGGTATCGCCACAGGTTTCACAAAACGGGTGCTTCTCCTGGCACAGTATCGAACACTTAGTTTCAGATAGAACAATTCATTTAAAATGGAACTAATTTTCGCATCTGTAGTTTCCTCTCTCACAAGGTCGGCCACTTAGTTTCGTCGAACACATACGGTTTCGAGTGGCATCGCTACAGATTTCAGAGAACAGGCGCTTCGCCTGGCACAGTATCGAACACTTAGTTTCAGATGGAACATTTAGTTTAAAATTGAACTATATTTCGCATCTGGAGTTTCCTCTCTCACAAGGTCGACCACTTAGTTTCGTATACGGTTTCGAGTGGCATCGCCACAGATTTCAGAGAACTGGCGCTTCTCCTGGCACAGTATCGAACACTTAGTTTCAGATGGAACATTTAGTTTAAAATTGGATTAGGTGTCGCATCTGGAGTTTCCTCTCTCACAAGGTCGACCACTTAGTTTCGTCGAACACATACGGTTTCGAGTGGCATCGCCACAGATTTCAGAGAATAGGCGTTTCTCCGGGCACACTATCGAACACTTAGTTTCAGATAGAACAATTAGTTTAAAATGGAACTAAGTTTCGCATCTGGAGTTTCCTCTCTCACAAGGTCCGCGACTTAGTTTCGTCGAACACATACGGTTTCGAGTAGCATCGCCACAGATTTCAGAGAACAGGCGCTTCTCCTGGCACAGTATCGAACACTTAGTATCAGATAGAACAAATACATTAAAATGGAACTAAGCTTCGCATCTGGAGTTTCCTCTCTCACAAGGTGGACCACTTAGTTTCGTCGAACACATACGGTTTCGAGTGGCATCGCCACAGATTTCAGAGAACAGGCGTTTCTCCGGGCACACTATCGAACACCTAGTTTCAGATAGAACACTTAGTTTAAAATAGAACTAAGGTTCGCATCTGGAGTTTCCTCTCCCACAAGGCGGCCACTTAGTTTCGTGGAACACATTCCGTTTCGAGTAGGATCGCCACAGATTTCAGAGAACAGGCGCTTCTCCTGGCACAGTATCGAATACTTAGTTTCAGAGAGAACAATTAGTTTAAAATGGCACAATGTTTCACATTTGGAGTTTCCTCGCTCACAAGGTGGACCACTTAGTTTCGTCAAACACATACGGTTTCGAGTGGCATCACCACATATTTCAGGGCGCAGGCGCTTCTCCTGGCACAGTATCGAACACTCAGTTACAGATAGAACAATTAGTTTAAAATGGAACTAAGTTTCGCATATGGAGATTCCTCCCTCACAAGGCGGCCACTTAGTTTCGTGGAAAACATTCGTTTTCAAGTAGCATCGCCACAGATTTCAGGGAACAGACGCTTCTCCTGGCACAGTATCGAACACTTAGTTTCAGATAGAACAATTTGTTTAAAATGGAACTACGTTTCGCATCTGGAGTTTCCTCTCTCAGAAGGTCGAGCACTTAGTTTCGTCGAACACTTACCGTTCCGAGTGGTATCGCCACAGGTTTCACAGAACGGGCGCTTCTCCTGGCACAGTATCGAACACTTAGTTTCAGATAGAACAATTAATTTAAAATGGAACTAAGTTTCGCATCTGAAGTTTCCTCTCTCACAAGGTCGACAACTTAGTTTCGTCGAACAAATACGGTTTCCAGTGGCATCGCCACAGATTTCAGAGAACAGGCGCTTCTCGTGGCACAGTATCGAGCACTTAGTTTCAGATAGAACAATTTGTTTAAAATGGAACTACGTTTCGCATCTGGAGTTTCCTCTCTCAGAAGGTCGAGCACTTAGTTTCGTCGAACACTTACCGTTCCGAGTGGTATCGCCACAGGTTTCACAGAACGGGCGCTTCTCCTGGCACAGTATCGAACACTTTGTTTCAGATAGAACAATTAATTTAAAATGGAACTAAGTTTCGCATCTGGAGTTTCCTCTCCCACAAGGCGGCCACTTAGTTTCGTGGAACACATTCCGTTTCGAGTAGGATCGCCACAGATTTCAGAGAACAGGCGCTTCTCCTGGCACAGTATCGAATACTTAGTTTCAGAGAGAACAATTAGTTTAAAATGGCACAATGTTTCACATTTGGAGTTTCCTCGCTCACAAGGTGGACCACTTAGTTTCGTCAAACACATACGGTTTCGAGTGGCATCACCACATATTTCAGGGCGCAGGCGCTTCTCCTGGCACAGTATCGAACACTCAGTTACAGATAGAACAATTAGTTTAAAATGGAACTAAGTTTCGCATCTGGAGATTCCTCCCTCACAAGGCGGCCACTTAGTTTCGTGGAAAACATTCGTTTTCAAGTAGCATCGCCACAGATTTCAGGGAACAGACGCTTCTCCTGGCACAGTATCGAACACTTAGTTTCAGATAGAACAATTAGTTTAAATTGGAACTAGGTTTCGCATCTGGAGTTTCCTCTCTCACCCGGTCGACCACTTAGTTTCGTCGAACACTTACCGTTCCGAGTGGTATCGCCACAGGTTTCACAGAACGGGCGCTTCTCCTGGCACAGTATCGAACACTTAGTTTCAGATAGAACAATTAATTTAAAATGGAACTAAGTTTCGCATCTGAAGTTTCCTCTCTCACAAGGTCGACAACTTAGTTTCGTCGAACAAATACGGTTTCCAGTGGCATCGCCACAGATTTCAGAGAACAGGCGCTTCTCGTGGCACAGTATCGAGCACTTAGTTTCAGATAGAACAATTTGTTTAAAATGGAACTACGTTTCGCATCTGGAGTTTCCTCTCTCACAAGGTCGAGCACTTAGTTTCGTCGAACACTTACCGTTCCGAGTGGTATCGCCACAGGTTTCACAGAACGGGCGCTTCTCCTGGCACAGTATCGAACACTTAGTTTCAGATAGAACAATTAATTTAAAATGGAACTAAGTTTCGCATCTGAAGTTTCCTCTCTCACAAGGCCGGCCACTTAGTTTCGTCCAACACATACGGCTTCGAGTAGCATCGCGAGAGATTTCAGAGAACAGGCGCTTCTCCTGGCACAGTATCGAACACTTAGTTTCAGATAGAACAATTAGTTTAAAATGGCACTAAGTTTCGGGTCTGCAGTTTCCTCTCTCACAATGTGGACCACTCAGTTTCGTCGAACACATACCGTTTCGAGTGGTATCGCCACAGGTTTCACAGAACGGGCGCTTCTCCTGGCACAGTATCGAACACTTAGTTTCAGATAGAACAATTAATTTAAAATGGAACTAAGTTTCGCATCTGAAGTTTCATCTCTCACAAGGTCGGCAACTTCGTTTCGTCGAACAAATACGGTTTCGAGTGGTATCGCCACAGACTTCAGAGAACAGGCGCTTCTCCTGGCGCAGTATCGAACACTAAGTTACAGATAGAACAATTATTTTAAAATGGAATTAAGTTTCGCATTTGGAGTTTCCTCTCTCACAAGGTCGACAACTTAGTTTCGTCGAACAAATACGGTTTCCAGTGGCATCGCCACAGATTTCAGAGAACAGGCGCTTCTCGTGGCACAGTATCGAGCACTTAGTTTCAGATAGAACAATTTGTTTAAAATGGAACTACGTTTCGCATCTGGAGTTTCCTCTCTCAGAAGGTCGAGCACTTAGTTTCGTCGAACACATACGGTGTCGAGAAGCATCGCCACAGATGTCAGAGAACAGACGCTTCTCGTGGAACAGTATCGAACACTTAGTTTCAGATAGAACAATTAGTTAAAATGGAACTAAGTTTCGCATCTGGAATTTCCTCTCTCACAAGGTCGACCACTTAGTTTCGCCGAACGCATACGGTTTCGAGTGGCATCGCCACAGATTTCAGAGAACAGGCGCTTCTGCTGGCACAGTATGGAACACTCACTTTCAGATAGAACAATTAGTTTAAAATGGAACTAATTTTCGCATCTGGAGTTTCCTCTCTCACAAGGTCGACCACTTAGTTTCGTCGAACACATACGGTATCGAGTGGCATCGCCACACATTTCAGAGAACAGCGCTTCTCCTGGCACAGTATCGAACACTTAGTATCAGAGAGAACTATTAGTTTAAAATGGAACTAAGCTTCGCATCTGGAGTCTCCTCTCTCACAAGATCGACGACTTACTTTCGTCGAACACATACGGTTTCGAGTGGCATCGCCACAGATTTCAGAGAACAGGCGCTACTACTGGCACAGTATCGAACACTCAGTTACAGATAGAACAATTAGTTTAAAATGGAAATAAGTGTCGCATCTGGAGTTTCTTCTCTCAGAAGGTCGACCACTTACTTTCGTCGAACACATACGGGTTAGAGTAGCATCGCCACAGATTTCAGGGAACAGGCGCTTCTCCTGGCACAGTACCGAAAACTTAGTTTCAGGTAGAACAATTAGTTTAAAATGGAACTATGTTTCGCAACTGGAGATTCCTCTCTCACAAGATCGACGACTTAGTTTCGTCGAACACATACGGTTTCGTGTCGCATCGCCACAGATTTCAGAGAACAGGCGGTACTCCTGGCACAGTATCGAACACTTAGTTTCAGATAGAACAATTAGTTTAAAATGGAACTAAGTTTCGCATCTGGAGTTTCCTCTCTCACAAGGCGGCCACTTAGTTTCGTGGAACACATTCGGTTTCGAGTAGGATCGCCACAGATTTCAGAGAACAGGCGCTTCTCCTGGCACAGTATCGAATACTTAGTTTCAGAGAGAACAATTAGTTTAAAATGGCACAATGTTTCACATTTGGAGTTTCCTCGCTCACAAGGTGGACCACTTAGTTTCGTCAAACACATACGGTTTCGAGTGGCATCACCACATATTTCAGGGCGCAGGCGCTTCTCCTGGCACAGTATCGAACACTCAGTTACAGATAGAACAATTAGTTTAAAATGGTACTAAGTTTCGCATCTGGAGATTCCTCCCTCACAAGGCGGCCACTTAGTTTCGTGGAAAACATTCGTTTTCAAGTAGCATCGCCACAGATTTCAGAGAACAGACGCTTCTCCTGGCACAGTATCGAACACTTAGTTTCAGATAGAACAATTAGTTTAAAATGGAACTATGTTTCGCATCTGGAGTTTCCTCTCTCACAAGGTCGACCACTTAGTTTCGTCGAACACATACTGATTCGAGTGGTATCGCCACAGGTTTCACAAAACGGGTGCTTCTCCTGGCACAGTATCGAACACTTAGTTTCAGATAGAACAATTCATTTAAAATGGAACTAATTTTCGCATCTGTAGTTTCCTCTCTCACAAGGTCAGCCACTTAGTTTCGTCGACCACATACGGTTTCGAGTGGCATCGCTACAGATTTCAGAGAACAGACGCTTCGCCTGGCACAGTATCGAACACTTAGTTTCAGATGGAACATTTAGTTTAAAATTGAACTATATTTCGCATCTGGAGTTTCCTCTCTCACAAGGTCGACCACTTAGTTTCGTATACGGTTTCGAGTGGCATCGCCACAGATTTCAGAGAACAGGTGCTTCTCCTGGCACAGTATCGAACACTTAGTTTCAGATGGAACATTTAGTTTAAAATTGGATTAGGTGTCGCATCTGGAGTTTCCTCTCTCACAAGGTCGACCACTTAGTTTCGTCGAACACATACGGTTTCGAGTGGCATCGCCACAGATTTCAGAGAATAGGCGTTTCTCCGGGCACACTATCGAACACTTAGTTTCAGATAGAACAATTAGTTTAAAATGGAACTAAGTTTCGCATCTGGAGTTTCCTCTCTCACAAGGACCGCGACTTAGTTTCGTCGAACACATACGGTTTCGAGTAGCATCGCCACAGATTTCAGAGAACAGGCGCTTCTCCTGGTACAGTATCGAACACTTAGTTTCAGATCGAACAATTAGTTTAAAATGGAACTAAGCTTCGCATCTGGAGTTTCCTCTCTCCCAAGGTGGACCACTTAGTTTCGTCGACCACATACGGTTTCGAGTAGCATCGCCACAGATTTCAGAGAACCGGCGCTCCTCCTGGCACAGTATCGAACACTTAGTTTCAGATAGAACAATTACTTTAAAATGGAACTAAACTTCGTGTCTGGAGTTGCCTCTCTCACAAGCTGGACCACTTACTTTCGTCGACGACATACGGTTTCGAGTAGCATCGCCACAGATTTCAGAGAACAGGCGCTTCTCCTGGCACAGTATCGAACACTTAGTTTCAGATAGAACAATTAGTTTAAAATGGAACTATGTTTCGCATCTGGAGTATCCTCTCTCACAAGGTCAACCACTTAGTTTCGTCGAACCCATACGGTTTCGAGTGTCATCGCCACAGATTTCAGAGAACAGGCGTTTCTCGTGGCACAGTATCGAACACTGTTTCAGATAGAACAATGAGTTTTAAATGGAACTAAGTTTGGCATCTGGTGTTTCCTCTCTCACAAGGTCAACCACTTAGTTTCGTCGAACACATACGGTTTCGAGCGTCATCGCCACACAGTTCAGAGAACAGGCGCTTCTCCTGGCACCTTATCGAACACTTAGTTTCAGATAGAACAATTAGTTTAAAATGGAACTAAGTTTCGCATCTGTAGTTTCCTCTCTCACAAGGTCGACCACTTAGTTTCGACGAACACATACGGTTTAGAGTGGCATCGCCACAGATTTCAGAGAACAGGCGTTACTCCTAGCACAGTATCGAACACTTAGTATCAGATAGAAGAATTAGTATAAAATGAAACAAAGCTTCGCATCTGGAGTTTCCTCTTCTCACAAGGTGGACCACTTAGTTTCGTCGAACACATACGGTTTCGAGTAGCATCGCCACAGATTTCAGAGAACAGGCGTTTCTCCTGGCACAGTATCGAGCGCTTAGTATCAGATAGAACAATTAGTTTAGAATGGAACTATGTTTCGCATCTGGAGTATCCTCTCTCACAAGGTCAACCACTTAGTTTCGTCGAACACATACGGTTTCGAGCGTCATCGCCACACAGTTCAGAGAACAGGCGCTTCTCCTGGCACCTTATCGAACACTTAGTTTCAGATAGAACAATTAGTTTAAAATGGAACTAAGTTTCGCATCTGGAGTTTCCTCTCTCACAAGTTCACTCGAATCCGTATGTGTTCGACGAAACTAAGTGGCCGA
The DNA here is from genome assembly GCA_910591585.2 of Nysson spinosus. Classification (NCBI taxonomy): domain Eukaryota; kingdom Metazoa; phylum Arthropoda; class Insecta; order Hymenoptera; family Crabronidae; genus Nysson; species Nysson spinosus. The sequence goes on along the minus strand of CAJUYC020000070.1, from coordinate 1,918,781 downwards.
CCTTGTGAGAAGAGGAAACTCCAGATGCGAAACTTAGTTCCATTTTAAACTAATTGTTCTATCTGAAACTGAGTGTTCGATACTGTGCCAGGAGACGCGCTGTTCTCTGAAATGTGTGGCGATGCCACTCGATACCGTATGTGTTCGACGAAACTAAGTGGTCGACCTTGTGAGAGAGGAAACTCCAGATGCGAAAATTAGTTCCATTTTAAACTAATTGTTCTATCTGAAAGTGAGTGTTCCATACTGTGCCAGCAGAAGCGCCTGTTCTCTGAAATCTGTGGCGATGCCACTCGAAACCGTATGTGTTCGACGAAACTAAGTCGTCGATCTTGTGAGAGAGGAGACTCCAGATGCGAAGCTTAGTTCCATTTTAAACTAATTGTTCTATCTGTAACTGAGTGTTCGATACTGCGCCAGGAGAAGCGCCTGTTCTCTGAAATCGGTGGCGATGCTACTCGAAACCGTATGTGTTCATCGAAACTAAGTGGTCGACCTTGTGAGAGAGGAAACTCCAGATGCGAAGAACAGTTCCATTTTAAACTAATAGTTCTATCTGATACTAAGTGTTCGATACTGTGCCAGGAGAAGCGCCTGTTCTCTGAAATCTGTGGCGATGCCACTCGAAACCGTATGTGTTCAACGAAATTAAGTGGTCGACCTTGTGAGAGAGGAAACTCCAGATGCGAAACTTAGTTCCATTTTAAACTAATTGTTCTATCTGAAACAAAGTGTTCGTTACTGTGCCAGGAGTAGCGCCTGTTCTCTGAAATCTGTGGCGATGCCACTCCAAACCGTATGTGTTCGACGAAACTAAGTGGTCCACCTTGTGAGAGAGGAAACGCCAGGTGCCAGACTTAGTTTCATTTAAAACTAATTGTTCTATCTGAAACTGAGTGTTCCATACGGTGCCAGGAGAAGCGCCTGTTCTCTGATATCTGTGGCGATGCCACTCGAAACCGTATGTGTTCGACTAAATTAAGTGGTCGACCTTGTGAGAGAGGAATCTCCAGATGCGAAACTATGTTCCATTTTAAACTGATAGTTCTATCTGAAACTAAGTATTCGATACTCTGCCAGTAGAAGCGCCTGTTCTCTGAAACCTGTGGCGTTGCTACTCGAAACCGAATGTGTTCGACGAAAGTAAGTGGTCGACCTTGTGAGAGAGGAATCTCCAGATGCGAACCTAAATTCCATTTTAAACTAATAGTTCTATCTGAAACCAAGTGTTCGATACTGTGCCAGGAGTAGCGCCTGTTCTCTGAAATCTGTGGCGATGCGAATCGAAACCGTATGTGTTCGACGAAACTAAGTGGTCGACCTTGTGAGAGAGGAAACTCCAGATGCGAAACTTTGTTGCATTTTAAACTAATTGTTCTATCTGTAACTATGTGTTCGATAATGTGACAGGAGAAGCGTCTGTTCTCTGAAATCTGTGGCGATGCCACTCGAAACCGTATGTGTTCGACGAAACTAAGTGGTTGACCTTGTGAGAGAGCATACTCCAGATACGAAACATAGTTCCATTTTAAACTAATTGTTCTATCTGATACTAAGTGTTCGATACTGTGCCAGGAGAAGCGCCTGCTCTCTGAAATCTGTGGCGATGCCACTCGAAACTGGAGGTGTTCGACGAAACTAAGTGGTCGACCTTGTGAGAGAGGAAACTCCAGATGCGAAAGTTAGTTCCATTTTCAACTGATTGTTCTATCTGAAACCAAGTGTTCGACACTGTGGCAGGAGAAGCGCCTGTTCTCTGCAATCTGTGGCGATGCCACTCGAAACCGAATGTGTTCGACGAAAGTAAGTGGTCGACCTTGTGAGAGAGGAATCTCCAGATGCGAAATTAAATTCCATTTTAAACTAATAGTTCTATCTGAAACCAAGTGTTCGATACTGTGCCAGGAGTAGCGCCTGTTCTCTGAAATCTGTGGCGATGCGAATCGAAACCGTATGTGTTCGACGAAACTAAGTGGTCGACCTTGTGAGAGAGGAAACTCCAGATGCGAAACTTTGTTGCATTTTAAACTAGTTCTTCTATCTGAAACTAAGTGTTCGATACTGTCCCAGGAGAAGCGCCTGTTCTCTGAAATCTGTGGCGATGCCACTCGAAACCGTATGTGTTCGACGAAACTAAGTGGCCGACCTTGTGAGAGAGGAAACTCCAGATGCGAAGTTTAGTTCCATTTAAAACTAATTGTTCTATCTGAAACTAAGTGTTCGATACTGTTTAAGGAGAAGCGCCTGTTCTCTGATATCTGTGGCGATGCCACTCGAAACCGTATGTGTTCGACTAAATTAAGTGGTCGACCTTGTGAGAGAGGAATCTCCAGATGCGAAACTATGTTCCATTTTAAACTGATAGTTCTATCTGAAACCAAGTGTTCGACACTGTGGCAGGAGAAGCGCCTGTTCTCTGCAATCTGTGGCGATGCCACTCGAAACCGAATGTGTTCGACGAAAGTAAGTGGTCGACCTTGTGAGAGAGGAATCTCCAGATGCGAAACTAAATTCCATTTTAAACTAATAGTTCTATCTGAAACCAAGTGTTCGATACTGTGCCAGGAGTAGCGCCTGTTCTCTGAAATCTGTGGCGATGCGAATCGAAACCGTATGTGTTCGACGAAACTAAGTGGTCGACCTTGTGAGAGAGGAAACTCCAGATGCGAAACTTAGTTGCATTTTAAACTAGTTCTTCTATCTGAAACTAAGTGTTCGATACTGTCCCAGGAGAAGCGCCTGTTCTCTGAAATCTGTGGCGATGCCACTCGAAACCGTATGTGTTCGACGAAACTAAGTGGCCGACCTTCTGAGAGAGGAAACTCCAGATGCGAAACATAGTTCCATTTTAAACTAATTGTTCTATCTGTAACTATGTGTTCGATAATGTGACAGGAGAAGCGTCTGTTCTCTGAAATCTGTGGCGATGCCACTCGAAACCGTATGTGTTCGACGAAACTAAGTGGTTGACCTTGTGAGAGAGCATACTCGAGATACGAAACATAGTTCCATTTTAAACTAATTGTTCTATCTGATACTAAGTGTTCGATACTGTGCCAGGAGAAGCGCCTGTTCTCTGAAATCTGTGGCGATGCCACTCGAAACCGGATGTGTTCGACGAAACTAAGTGGTCGACCTTGTGAGGGAGGATTCACCAGATGCGGAATATAGTTCCATTTTAAACTAATTGTTCTATCTGAGACTTAATGTTCGATAATGTGCCAGGAGAAACTCCCGTTCTGCGAAATCTGTGGCGATTCCACTCGAAACCGTTTGTGTTCAACGAATCTAAATGGTCGACCTTGTGAGATAGGAAACTCCAGACGCGAAACTTGGTGCCATTTTAAACTAATTGTTCTATCTGAAAAGAAGTGTTCGATACTGTGCCAGGAGAAGCGCCTGTTCTCTGAAATCTGTCGCGATGCTACACGAAACCGTATGTGTTCGAGGAAACTAAGTGGTTGATCTTGTGAGAGCCGACAAGCGTGCCCCTCTGGTACGCGGGCGCCTCGAATATCTTAACACTATTTATATTATTAATTTTAAAACAAAAATTACATTTTTGTATAAATAGTATAAAATATTAATTTATAATATAAAAATTTTTATGAAACTCTATTTATTGATAATCCCCACTTTAACGAAAAGTATTTAAAGAAAAACATCAATTCAACGAGAAAGCTTTTTTTTATCAAAATAAAAATCGTTAATCCCCACTTTAACGAAAAGTATCTAAATAAAAACATATTCTTTCTTTTAATATTATACAAAAAACAATGACCTAATTCTTTTATCCCAATAAAATTTATAATTTATTTAATTAATATAAGTAATTTGTTAATTAATTTATTTTAATAAAAAATCTCTGGTAATAAAAATAATTTCACATTATATACCTATATAAATTAAAAAATCTCTATCACTTTAACGAAAAGTATCTAAATAAAAACATCAATCCAACGAGAAAGCTTTTTTTTATCAAAATAAAAATCGTTAATCCCCACTTTAACGAAAAGTATCTAAATAAAAACATATTCTTTCTTTTAATATTATACCAAAAACAATGACCTAATTCTTTTATCCCAATAAAATTTATAATTTATTTAATTAATATAAGTAATTTATTAATTAATTTATTTCAATAAAAAATCTCTGGTAATAAAAATAATTTCACATTATATACCTATATAAATTAAAAAATCTCTATCACTTTAACGAAAAGTATCTAAATAAAAACATCAATTCAACGAGAAACCTTTTTTTATCAAAATAAAAATCGTTAATCTCCACTTTAACGAAAAGTATCTAAATAAAAACATCAATTCAACCAGAAAGCTTTTTTTTATCAAAATAAAAATCGTTAATCCCCACTCTAACGAAAAGTATCTAAATAAAAACATATTCTTTCTTTTAATATTTTACCAAAAACAATGACCTAATTCTTTTATCCCAATATAATTTATAATTTATTTAATTAATATAAGTAATTTATTAATTAATGTATTTTAATAAAAAATCTCTGGTAATAAAAATAATTTCACATTATATACCTATATAAATTAAAAAATCTCTAGTAACAAAAATTATTTTACATTATACACCTATATAAATTAAAAAATCTCTAGTAACAAAAATAATTTTACATTATATACCTATATAAATTAAAAAATCTCTAGTAACAAAAATAATTTTACATTATATACCTATATAAATTAAAAAATCTCTAGTAACAAAAATAATTTTACATTATATACCTATATAAATTAAAAAATCTCTAGTAATAAAAATCAATTAATTATTATTTATATTGTTAGAACATGCAAAGTGCGCGCTTTAATGCGTGAGCATCGCTCTCCTTATACAGTAGGGAGATATCACCTTTCTTTTGTTTTTTTTTCTGGTTCTGTTCGTGGGCTCTCATCGCCTCGTGGTAATGCAATTCTTCTTGTACAATTATTTTATTCATTCTAATTATATATATATATATATATTAACAGTAATTGTGATACGTGTTTTGTATTTATTCCTCTGCCTAACATAATCCACCAAAGACCCGTCAACAGGTTATGGGCTCAGGGCAGGTAAATAAAAGATAATAATAAAATAAAAGAAAAGTGAGGTTAAGTGCGAACATGTGCCAAGTGCAGAGAAAAGTTTCCACAACCATGGGTTCAACAAATATTCAGAACATTGAAAAATTAAACGATAACGAATTATGAATCATGGAAGATCCAAATGAAAAGTATTTTGAGATATAACGAATTGTGGGACTACGTGAATGGTATAAAGAATAGAACTGAAGAAAATGGAGCCGCGTGGAAAACGCATGACGAAAAGGCTCTCGATCTAATCATACTGTGTCTTAATAAGAACCAATATACACACGTAAAACGGGCAGAAACGTCGAAGGAAGCTTGGGAAGCATTAAATAATGTTCAACAATCTAGAGGCCCTATGCGACAGTGTGTATTATTTAAACAACTATATAGAATGAAAAAAGATTCCAAACAAAGTATGGCTCAGTACATCAACGACTTCATACACAAATCTGAACAATTACAAGAGTCTGGAATAATATTACCAGAATCTATTTGGCCAATAATGCTATTAATGTCACTGCCCAGTGAATATGTAACCTTTTGCATAGCAATAGAGTCAAGAGATAAAATGCCTACGTTAGAAGAACTAACAATAAAATTAATTGAAGAAGAAATTAGAAAAATAGATATTAATGAAGTAAAGGACTCAGATAAGGAAGTAGCATTACTGACAAGGAAGAAATTCTCAAATGACAGAGCGATACAGCGAGAACATTACCAGAAGCAGAAACCCGGGGAGAGCAACCATATATCCAAAAACTGCAGAAGCCAACAAAAACATGGTCAGTGGAGCAACAGTGCACATGTGCAAAGATAAAGCTCAATTCATAAACCTTGACAAAGAACAAAGGGACAAAGTGTGTACAGCCACAGAAGAAAGCACAAACTCCTTAGGAAGAGGAAATATCAAGATAAATGTGCACTCCAAAAATCAAAGTACGAATGACATTAAACTAGCAAATGTTATGTGGGTTCCTGAATTCAGAAACAACCTGATGTCCGTATCAAGCATCACAGAAAATGGTTATACAGTAACGTTTACAAAACACTCAGCCTTTGTGAAGCGTAAGGATAATTCCATAGCGTTAACAGCTCATAAACGGAATGGTTTGTATATTGTGGAAACAAAGGGACGTCAACAGGCACTTCAGTCAAGAGAAGAAGAAAATGACAAACTTATAAGATGGCATCAAAGGCTAGGTCATTTAAACTTTAACGATGTAAATAAACTGCACAATAAAAATATGGTGATCGGTATGAACATAAATCAAAGAAGTGCAATAAACTCTCCACAGTGTAAAACGTGCGACTTGAGCAAAATAAATCAAACACCCTTTAAGGAATCAGAAAGGGTAGAGAAAGAAATACTAGGATTGATCCACACGGACGTATGCGGTCCTATGAGTGTACCATCATTAGGGGGAGCAAAGTATTTCGCAACATTCATCGACGACAAAACTAGATTCACAGAAATAGCTGTACTAAAACAAAAATCCGAAATATTGTCTGCATTTAAAGCGTATAAAAACCGAGTAGAGAAACAAACCGGAAAAGAAATCAAAAAAATCAGGAGTGACAACGCCAAAGAATATCTTTCAAAGGAATTCTCAAATTACCTTGAGCAAGAGGGAATAGCAAGGCAACTGTCGACCCCGTATACACCGCAGCAGAACGGAGTAGCCGAACGCGCCAACAGGACAATAGTGGAAATGGCGAGAAGTATGTTAACCCAATCAAAATTACAAATGAGCCTATGGGCAGAAGCAGTAAACGCGGCCGTATACATTAGGAACAGATGCCCTACCAAAAAGTTAAACGAAGTCACACCATATGAACAATGGACAGGCGAAAAACCCTATGTAGGATTTTTAAGGATATTCGGTAGCAGCGCAGTAGCGCTGGAAAAAGGAACAAAAACAAACAAATTTATGCCAAAAGGCAAAGAATATGTCTTAGTCGGATACTCCGACGTGTCAAAGGCATACAGACTATGGGACCGTGGAACTCGTCATGTCGTCACAAGAAGAGACGTACGATTCCACGAAAAACTACACGATGTAGAGAACCCGAATGACCACTATTCTATACTCCTGTATAGAAATGATCCTCGAGAAACGTACACAGAAGAACATATTAAAGAGGAGGAACCGGGGCAAAACTCAGAACAAGAGCACCCCGACATCAACAATGAAGATTCCGAAGTAATCCCCAGCGACACCGAAGATGCTGATGAAGACGTCACACCAACTTTAAGGAAAGGGAAAGGCCGCCCAAAAATACTACGAACCGGCAAACCGGGAAGGCTAAGGAAGTTATTTAATTACACAGCAAACGTGGGTGAAGAAGAACACGGTGAACCAAGAACACTAAAAGAAGCCATGAACAGCGGAGACAGATCATTCTGACTGGAAGCTATGAAAAAGGAATATAATTCTCTTGTAGAAAATAAAACATGGGAGCTTACAGATAAACCAGATAACGCCAGGATACTCTCAAATAGATGGGTGTTTAAGATAAAGAAAAATCAAGACGGCACAATAATTAAGTACAAAGCTCGATTAGTGGCCAGAGGAAACGAACAGAAGAAAGGGATCGACTACGATGAAGTCTTTGCGCCCGTAGTTCGACTAGAAATCGTACGAATTCTCTTAGCCGGAGCAGCGGAAAACAGGATGCACGTACATCACATGGATGTCGTCACTGCCTATGTACAAGGGGAATTAACGGGTACCATATTCATGCAACAGCCAGAAATGTTCACTGAAACTGGTAAAGAAAATAAAGTGTGTAGTCTGAAGAGACCATTGTACGGTCTTAAACAAGCCGGAAGAGACTGGTATCACACCATAAATAATTATCTAATCAGTATTAGTTTTAAGAGATCTGAAATTAACCCGTGTGTCTATACATGCATAACCAACGAAATGGAAGTAGTGGTAATCATATATGTCGACGACATACTACTGGCGTCGAAAGATCTACGAGCACTCAGGAAAATAAAACAACGATTAAAGAATAAGTTCAAAATAAATGATCTGGGTAAAGTTACGAATATTCTGGGTATTTCCATAGAAAGAGAAGGAGACACTGGGCAAATAAAATTAAATCAACGTAAATATATAGAAGAAACTCTAAAGAAATTTGGAATGGAAGACTGCAAACCCGCGAGTACACCTTTGGTACCGAATGAAACCTTTAACAACATTGATGAAACTACAGAAGATATGACAAAGGTGCCATATAGGGAACTCATAGGGGCATTAATATATTTATCAAATGCTACTCGACCTGACATAGCATTCGCCGCAAACTTTCTAAGTCAATTTAACACGTGTCCAAAGAATTACCAATGGAAAGCAGCCAAACACGTTTTAAGATACCTTAAAGGAACCATAAACTACAGCATCACATACTCCAAAAGAGATAAACTAGTCGAAGTTTATGTAGACTCCGACTGGGCCGGAGACGAGAACGGGAGAAGGTCACGTTCTGGATACGTTACCATGTTAGCCGGAGGACCCACCAGTTGGGAATCAAAGAAACAAAAATCAGTGGCCCTATCAACAATGGAGGCCGAGTATATGGCAATATCCGAAGCAGCCAAAGAGGCATTCTACTTAAAGAGAATGTTATTAAACTTAGGATTTAGTAATTTAGTTCGCGATAAGATTAGTATATTTTGTGACAATCAAAGCGCTATCCAGCTAAGTAAAAATAATATGTTTCACCGTAAAAGTAAGCACATAGATATTAGGTATCACTACACGAGAGAAATGCTGGAGAACGGCGAAATAGATGTAAAGTACATTTCTACAAATGAAATGACCGCGGACGTACTAACGAAGTCTTTACCTAAAAATAAGTTGGAAAAATGTATCGATTTGTTATGCCTGAAAAAATTGTTAAATGATTTAGTTAGAAATTAGTTTACCGTACACTTTGAAAGGGGGAGTGTTAGAACATTCAAAGTGCGCGCTTTAATCCGTGAGCATCGCTCTCCTTATACACTAGGGAGATATCACCTTTCTTTTGTTTTTTTTTCTGGTTCTGTTCGTGGGCTCTCATCGCCTCGTGATAATGCAATTCTTCTTGTACAATTATTTTATTCATTCTAATTATATATATACATTAACAGTAATTGTGATACGTGTTTTGTATTTATTCCTCTGCCTAACATAATCCACCAAAGACCCGTCAACATATATATATATATATAATTTTTTTTATATATAATTAAAATAAATTTATAAATATATAATATTAATATATGTTATTATATTAAATTATAAAAAAATTTTATTAGAGCAGCAACACAATCTGAATGTATGTAGTAAACAAATAGTCGACTGGTTTCTGTCCAGTCGTTTTGGTTACCGCGTTGTTGTTTCGTTATTAATAAAAAAAGGTTTATGCTCTGCAATAGGTTATGGGCCCAGTTCCCTTGGAATAGTATATTTTAGGTAGTTAATTAAAGTCAATATCGCGAGTGAAGATAATAAGTGTAGTGTATGTGCGCGAAAATGAGTACCAGCAGTTATACACGAATAGAAATGTTAGAAAGGGATAATTATGAGACTTGGAAATTACAAGCCGAAGCCCTTTTGGTGAAGAATGATGCATGGGGATATGTGAGTGGTGAGATACCGAAACCGGATTTGGCAGAAGGAGCTATAGTCACAGAGCAGTGGAAAATTGCTGACAAGAAAGCCAGGTCAGATCTAATACTATCTATCCACCCTCATGCATTAAAACAAATCAAGAATTGTACCACATCTCGAGATGTTTGGCTTAAATTAGAAAGTACCTATCAATCTAAGGGACCTGCTCGAAAAGCGAACCTTTTAAAACAACTCACTTTGCATAAAATGCGTGAAGGTGAAGACATACGAGACCATATTTCTAAATTCTTTGATGTGGTCGACAAGCTACAAGAAATGGATGTAGACCTCAATAAGGATTTGTTAGCCATAATGTTATTGTATAGTCTCCCAGAGAAATTTGAATATTTCCTATGTGCAATCGAATCCAGAGATGAATTACCATCACCGGAAATATTAAAGATAAAGATAGGTGAAGAAAGTGATGCACGCAATCAGAAATTAGAGGAAGAAGTCCCGAATGCAATGATGGCTGGAAGACAACCATTCAAAAATCACAAATTCCGGAACAATAGGCCCGACGAGCGTAGGGAAGAACATAAAGAAGAATTCAAATTCCGTTGCCATAAATGCAAAAAGGTGGGACACAAAGCTATAGACTGCAGACTAGAAGATGGGAAATACAAACCTTGAAAGTCGGGAAAGCAGACTCCCAAGGAATCTAGCTTACTAGTCACAGATAGAAAAGACTATGCTTTAAAGTCCGGACGCGACATAAGTACAAGCGATTGGTGCTTAGATAGTGGTTGTACATCGCATATTACGAAGAAAGAAGAAAGCCTAAAGAATCTGGAGTCATCTGAGTTCGAAAACTTGAATTTAGCGACTAACAATACATCAGCGAAAGGGACAGCATCTATTATTACCTCAAACAAAGATGGCAGTCAGAAAATAAATTTATTAAATACCTTATATGTTCCAGGATTACGCACAAATTTAATGTCTGTTTCAAAGATTACAGACAAGGGATATAATGTAACCTTCGGTAGAAACGGTGCTCTAGTCAAGGATAGAGCAGGAAGCATTTTAATGCGCGCTGACAGAATCGATGGTTTATATTACATTAGGCAAAACACACAATATGCAGGAAGAATGTCGAGTGAATCAGAAGAAAATTTAAAAACATGGCATGAGAGATACGGACACTTGAACGGAAGAGATCTGAAGAAAATGGTTGCTAATAAAGAGGTATGTGGCATCAGAATCAGAACACAAAAAGAACTACCTACGTGTGAAGTATGCTTAAAAGGCAAACTTACGCAGACACCTTTCCCAAAAGAGTCCAGTCGCAAATCGGAACTGCTAGAATTAGTACACACAGACTTATGTGGACCGATGAGGACAGAGTCATTGAATGGGTCAAAATATTTCTTAATCTTCATAGAAGACAGAACGAGGTGGTGCGAAGTAAGATTCTTGAAGAGGAAAAGCGAAGCCCTCACTGAATTCAAAAAGTACAAGAGCATGGTTGAAAACTTCACTGGTAGGAAAATCAAATATATTCAGTCCGACAACGGAAAAGAATATTGCAATAAAGAATTTGACGACTATTTACAAAAATCTGGAATCCAAAGAAGATTGACAATCCCGCACACACCGCAACAAAATGGCACCGCGGAACGCATGAATAGAACACTTGTGGAAATGGCAAGATGTCTACTAATTCAATCGAAACTATCCCCATCGTTTTGGGCAGAAGCACTGCATACAGCTAATTACATCCGTAATAGATGCTCCGCAAACCACTTAAATGGGCAAACACCTTATAAACTTTGGACCGGTAAAAGGCCAAATGTGAAATATTTCCGAACATTCGGATGTAAAGGATATGCATTGGACCGAGATACAAACAAAGGAAAATTTTCTCCAAGATCCAGAGAGTGTATGTTCGTAGGTTATTCCTTGGAATCTAAAGGTTACCGAGTTTGGGTACCTAGTGAAAGGAAAATAATTGTATCCAGAGATATAAAATTCTTCGAAGAAATTGGTGCCGGAACAAAATATGAAGAATTCGTTAATGAAAATAGGATGATTAATGGAAACAAACGAAAGGAAAGAAAATATGACGAAATAGAGACAAAAACGATCAGAGACCTCGGAGAACAAAACTTATTACAAGAAGAAGAAGAAGATGATGATGAAGAATACGAAGAAGCTATGGAGTGGACTCACGAAGAACCACAAAATAATGAAAACAGTGAAACCTGCGAACAAAGGGAAGAAAATGGGTTAAATAACCAACGTCAAGAGCAAGAACAGGTAATACAAAATCCAGAAGTACAGTTGCGAAGAACCGTGGGGAGACCAAAAATAATAAGGACGGGAAATCCAAGAAGACCCAAGAAACAGTATCACTATGAGGTAGCACAACAAGTCACTACAAAAGAAGAAGTGACAGAAGAACATGTGGATACAAGTGAAATTTCGGCTAAAAAGGCAATGGCCAGTAAAGATAGGGAAGAGTGGAAAGCAGCCATACGTAGTGAGATAATGTCTATGATCAAAATAATACGTGGGAAATCGTAGATCGACCAAGGGACCGAAGCATCGTAAGCTGTCGTTTAATATTACGGAATAAATGTAAGGCTGACGGGACGCTGGATAGGAGGAAGGCGAGACTCGTAGCTCGAGGTTTTACACAAGTCCCGGGAATGGACTTTCATGAAACTTTTGCACCAGTAGCAAGATTGAGTTCCATAAGGACATTAATCGCTCTAGCAGTTGAGCGAGACATGCTGGTTGATCATCTTGATGTATCGACCGCTTTTCTGAATGGAGATATAGATGAAGAGATATACATGGAAATACCAGAAATGCTGGAAGAAACATTACAAGACATAAGATCAGCAAAGGACAGTAAAATCAGTAAGGATCAGAAGATCAGAATTAACAAAATGTTGCAAGATATTAAAGGCGAGAATAAAGTCTGTTTACTAAAGAAGGCAATTTATGGTTTGAAACAATCAAGCAGACAATGGAATATTAGACTTGATGAGAAATTGCGTGAATTAGGATTGCAATCGATGAATCCTGACCCTTGTGTTTACTTCAAAATAATGAACGAAAATTTGCTTATCGTGGCGATTTATGTCGATGATATATTAATGATATCAAGAAATAGAGAACACATGGAAGAATTAAAACAAGGACTAATGTCAACGTTTGAAATGAAGGACTTAGGACCCATTCAGCATTGCTTAGGAATTAAGTTCACGCTGAGTAAGGGGAAGATGGCGATGACTCAGAAGACCTATAATGAAGACACATTGAGAAAATTTGGCATGAGAGATGCGAAACCGATTTCTACTCCTTGTGAATTAAATAAACGGGATATAAAGGAAGAAACCAATGAAGATGTATCGGGAGCCGAAATTAAAGGGTTGCCATATAGGGAACTGATAGGATCGTTGATGTACATAGCCATTGCCACGAGACCAGACATAGCTCACGTGGTGAGCTGGCTCAGTCAATTCAGCTCCAATTTTGATCAAAACCATTGGAAAGCTGCGAAAAGAGTTCTGCGATACTTGAGGGGAAGCCTAAATTATGGATTAGTGTTCACCAAAGCCAAAGAAGATTTAATGGGATATGTTGACGCGGATTGGGGAGCCTGCCCGGATGATAGAAGGTCATATACTGGTTACATCTTCAAATATGGTAATGCAGCTATAAGCTGGGAATCACGGAAGCAGCGAACAGTAGCCCTGTCTAGTACGGAGGCAGAGTACATGGCTCTGACAGAAGCGACGAAAGAAGCAATCATCCTCCAAAGTTTCCTCAAAGAATTAGGCGTTAGAGATGAGACACCATTGACACTGTGGAACGACAATCAAGGAGCACAAAAATTGGCCAAAAACGCCGTATTTCACAGGAGGACCAAGCATATCGACATAAGGCATCATTTCGTCCGCGATGCATTGAAAGAAAGATCTGTTGTATTAAAATATATGCCCACGCAGGAAATGATGGCCGATGTGCTGACGAAGGGACTACCACGTTCAAAACACGAACACTGTCGCGATTTACTGGGAGTCCAGTCAATCGAAGATTAAAGGTGAAGACTCGGTGGAGAGTAACAACATTTACGATTGAGGGGAAGTATTAGAGTAGCAACACAATCTGAATGTATGTAGTAAACAAATAGTCGACTGGTTTCTGTCCAGTCGTTTTGGTTACCGCGTTGTTGTTTCGTTATTAATAAAAAAAGGTTTATGCTCTGCAATAAATTTTAATATAAATTATTATATTATATATATAGTGTTTAAGCCAGTTTAAATGTCGTGGCGCCCCTCGTTTCCGGCGGGCGGCAGAGGGTGCGTAGTCGCAGGGGGCTCTGTCTCCCCGAAGTGCGTTTCCGGGGGATAGAGCGAAATCTCGTTCTTCTTCTGCCGACTGTTAACCACGACGCACGTAAGAGTTTTTATCGCAAGCCACGAGGCTTCTCACATTCACATCGGAGACAATTTCTTCCACCACGGGAAGAGAATTGTACGCGGGCACGGGCCCAGTGAGTTTAATTACGGAATATTTCGATCTACGGAGATCGTTACGAACAGAGAGATCGTCGCGAATCACGGACGAGCGATATTCAGCCACCATCCTTTCTGATCCGACACCCGGCGCTCAAATAAATATTCGGTGTTCTCGGCCAAGATCGAAGGGGTCGCGAACATTTTGGTCCTTCGAGCCGGATCGCGCGGATTGCTGGGATCGATTGGATATCGCGAAATCTTTCACGAACGAAAGATAGCGTGGTTGCGAAAGGAACGTGACGAACACGTGGTCGCCGTTCAAACCGCAACGGAATTCCAAGACGGCCTCTCGAACCTGACCAACAAGGTCCGCGGTGTTACATCTCTCTTTTAAAGGAGATCGTAGTGCGGTGCACTTTAGACGAACATTGTGTCTGGACAAATCTAGAGTGCAGTGTTCTTCAATTGGACCTACGAACAATATAAGTGCTACGAATTCGCAGGTGTGGTGCGACTGTGACGTCATCGTGTGCGTGCTTTCTTTGTCTCGAAGACCGTTAGAGCATTTCAAAACATTCGGTGTTCTTCATTTCTTCGTGTCGCACGGTGATCTCTCTCACACTCACGAACGATCAGTGCTTTGTCTTACGCATCGCGCAGTGTTCTCTCTCGCACGTACTCTAACGCTCGGTGTTCTCTGTTTATTCGTGTTACGCTGTGCTCTCACTTGCACACACTCACGAACAACTACCCTGTAGTCCAGCTTCAGCTCTGTGAGGCGAACGCATCACCATGGAAGGTCTACCGCATCTCATCGCGAGCCAACAGCCCATCTTTGACCAACTTGACCGAGCTCTGTCTAACTTCAAGAAGATCGGCAGCGCGAACTACACCATCGCCAAGGTCCAGAATCGCTTGTCTGCGCTTGAGAAGCTATGGGAACGGTGCCAGGCCAACGAGATCTTGATTCACCAAGCTGCCGCCAACGAGGACATGAAGAAGATCGACTACTTCACGAAGGCGAAGTTCCAGACTGCCGAGGACGTCATGCTTCAGGCCTCCGACTATATGTCTGAAGTCCTCCATCAGATAAGTACATCGGTTTCTTCGGTTCCTCCCGCGGCGAACAGTTCTACGACTCAATCTCCGCCAGTCACGACTCACTCTTCTTTGTTACCGCGAATAGAGCTTCCGAAGTTTTCTGGAAATCGGTTAGAGTGGGAGAATTTCCGGGACTTATTCGAATCGCTCGTAAAGAACAATCCTGCCTTATCGACGGTCGAAAGGCTGCATCACTTAAAGATCAGCTTAACGGGTGAAGCGGAGCGTCTGTTAAGCAACGTTAGAGTCACGGACGCGAATTTCGAACATGCTTGGAAGAAGTTGACGGACGAGTATGACAACACGCGACTGTTGATTAACTCACATTTACAAGCTATTTTTGATATCCCGATGATGAAGCTGGAGTCGCCTGCTTCACTTCGATCACTTCGCGATACCACTAATGCATCACTTGCCGCTCTGCGCAATTTGAATCGCCCAGTTACTGAATGGGACGATATCCTCGTTTTCATCCTCGTCAAGAAGCTCGCTCCTCGCACGCGACAAGATTGGCGTATGCTCCTCGGGGATTCATATGATCCGCCCACTCTTACTAGCTTTTTAGATTTTCTTGCAAAGCGTATTAGGGGACTCGACGAGGACTTTACCTCTAGCGACGTTACCAACGTACCGGCACCGTGCGCCTCTCGTCCCGCGAAAGTTCGCGCAACTAATACGCAGAGTAAAGCGACCTCAAAATGTTTTTTATGTTCCAATGGTCACCCGCTGTATAAATGTGCACAGTACCACAATCTAAGCATCGATCAACGGTACTCATTGATTAAGAACGTTAAATGTTGTGTGAACTGTCTGCGAAAAGGACACAGCTCGAGCGCGTGTCCGAGCAAGTCCACGTGCATCAAATGTGGTCGTCCACATCATACCTCTCTCCACCGGGAGACGAGTGCTTCTACGGTTCTTCTTGCAACCGCTCAAGTGACTCTTCGGACTGCTGAAGGTAGGACCTTTCAAGTGCGTGCCCTCCTCGATCAGGGGGCCACTCACAGCTTTGTTTCGGAAACTCTTGCACAATCGTTGCGAACACGACGGCATAAAACTCATCTGCCAGTTACGGCCTTCGGAGATTCTTGCCGTGGTGTTTCGAAATTTGTTCTACATTTCGTTGTAGAGCCTTGTCAGGGAAGCGGTCCTTCTTTACCGCTGGACGCGTACGTTTACCAAAATATTACCTCGTACCGAGCGTACCGAGCTCAATCTCAACCCAGTTGGGATCACTTACAGGGTCTGACTCTCGCAGATCCCAATCCAAATGAGTCTACTCCGATTCATTTGCTCATTGGCGCGGATCTCTATGGCGCTATCCTACGCAATGGCTTGCGTCAGGGCCCATTGGGCAGTCCTACTGCTCAATTAACCATTTTCGGATGGATACTTTCCGGTCCCGATAAGGTTATTCATTCAGCCACTCTGGCTCACCATGCCAAGGTTAATCTTCTCTCCGCTGACCTCAACTCGCTCCTTTCGCGGTTCTGGGAGACGGAAGAAGAATTCACAGAACCTCATCTCACTGACGATGAACAAACGTGCGAAGAGCACTTTCAAAAGACGCATTATAGGGATGAGCATGGACGGTACGTCGTTCGTCTTCCATTCAAGGAGGATCCTCCACCGTTAGGTTGTTCAATCGCTATCGCGTCCCGTTTGTACTCCAAATTACAATCGCGTTTGGACAAGAATTCGGACCTTTCCGACGCTTACCATTCCTTTCTTCAGGAATACGAGCACTTAGGGCACATGGAAATCGTCCCTCCTAACGAACTTTCATCGCAACACACCTTCTATCTTCCGCATCATCCAGTTTTACGGAACGATAGTCTCACCACTAAACTGAGAGTTGTGTTCAACGCCTCTTGTCACACCTCTAACGGGTTTTCTCTCAATGACTGGACCGAAGCTACAAACTGATTTGCCTTCTATAATAATGAGATGGCGTCAATATCGTATCGTGCTCATGGCAGATATCGCCAAGATGTTTCGCCAAATTCTCGTACATCCGCGTGATAGAGACTTTCTACGGATACTATTGCAACCACCTCTTTCTTTCCACACAAGCACGTATCGGCTACGAACCGTTACTTACGGAACTGCTTCTGCTCCCTATTTGGCGATCAGAGTTCTTCACCAACTTGCGGA
Organism: Nysson spinosus; assembly: GCA_910591585.2. Taxonomy (NCBI): domain Eukaryota; kingdom Metazoa; phylum Arthropoda; class Insecta; order Hymenoptera; family Crabronidae; genus Nysson; species Nysson spinosus. The sequence goes on along the minus strand of CAJUYC020000070.1, from coordinate 1,901,297 downwards.
GGACGAGGGCGACAAATTTCCTCTCGCCAAATCGATCCTCAAGGAACACATTTACGTGGACGATGTACTCTTCGGAGCGGAAGACGCGAGCTCTGCTCTCGACATCAAGAGACAGCTTACTGCGCTTCTCTCTGCAGGAGGCTTCCAATTACACAAATGGGCATCTAATGTTCCTGCTTTGTTGGACAATCTTTCCTCGGGAGACGATGATCTTGCTGCGGATCGCCACCTTAAGGAGGATGAAAGTATAAAGGTTCTCGGCGTTTACTGGGCGCCACAAAGTGACTCTTTTGCCTTTCGTACACATCTGCCAGGGAACTCCGGTTCCACCAAACGTGCGGTTCTTGCCACCATCGCCAGGTTCTTTGACCCGCTCGGGTGGGCTACCCCCGTGGTGATTGTCGCAAAAATACTCCTTCAAGAGTTATGGCTTTGTAAGTGCGATTGGGATGATCAGCTTCCCTCCGCTATTCTTCATTCGTGGAAGTCCTATTGCCAGTCTCTTCCTCTCATTGAATCTATTCGCATACCACGTTGGACCGGACGGTCTACGTCTAACCTAGCTTGCGAATTGCATGGATTTTCAGATGCTTCAAACAGAGCTTACGCTGCTGTGGTGTACCTTCGGGTTTTGCACTCTCTTGATGAGGTCACTGTGACACTTATTGCGGCTCGATCCAAGGTGACGCCCATCAAGACGGTTTCTCTTCCTCGTCTGGAGTTAAACGGTGGTGCTCTACTGTCCAAACTCGTTCAGTTTGTTCAGACAACATTAAAGCTCTCACACGTGCCAGTGTATTGCTGGACGGATTCAACCGTCGTCCTCGGTTGGTTGAAAAAACATCCCTCTACCTGGAACACGTATGTCGCGAATCGAACTGCTAAAATTCAAACGAGGTTACCCGCAGCCGTTTGGAACCATGTTCCAACGCATGCAAACCCCGCGGATTGTGCATCACGTGGCATTTCGCCAGCAGAACTCGAGAGTCATAAACTTTGGTGTCATGGGCCAACGTGGCTCAGTCAAAACTCACGCTTCTGGCCACCACAGGAACACGAGCCGAGTTCGATCAATCCTGATCACGAAGCGCTCATTCGCTCCGAACAATCTAAGGCTACGGTTCACTCGATCCAGACCATACCGGAGTCTAGTTATCTGGACGAGCTTATGCATCGCTTCTCTTCATGGCCGAAATTATTACGCGTAACGGCTTATGTGTTTCGCTTCACTTCAAACTTGAAGTTAACTCGGAAGCATCAGTCGCCAAACACGACGCCTCTGACGGCGAAGGAAATTCAGCAGTCGCGGCAGTTCTGGTGTCGATACTCGCAGACTGTCAGTTTTCCGTCGGAATTAGAGTTATTAAAGAACAATACCGCCGTCTCTCAACGGAGCTCGTTGGTAACGCTCCATCCGTTTATCGACTCAACCGGACTAATTCGGCTTTGCGGGCGGCTGAGGCACTCGCAATTACCTTACGACGAACAGCATCCGGTTATTTTGTCGAACGGTAGAATAAGTGACCTTATTATAGAAGATGCTCACCGAAGAGCTCTTCATGGGGGTCCGCAATTGACCCTTCGGATTCTGCGTCAGAACTACTGGATATTACGAGCCCGAAACCTCGTGCGTTCCAAAATCCACAAATGTATTCCGTGTATACGCCATCGGGCGAATACCCCGACGCAGCTCATGGGGGATTTACCTTCCGCTAGGGTAACTCCCTCTCGTCCGTTCTTGCATTCCGGCGTCGACTTCGCGGGGCCAGTCAACATTATACCGATTGCTGGCCGCGGACAACGATCGTACAAAGCATACGTTGCTGTTTTCGTCTGTCTATCGACGCGCGCAATCCATCTAGAACTGGTGAACAGTCTCTCTTCCACCGCCTTCCTTGCTGCCTTTAAACGTTTCGTATCTCGGCGCGGTATCCCGAGCGATATTTACAGCGATAATGGCACTAACTTCTTGGGAGCGGAAAAGGAACTGTCCACCATGTTCCGTAACTTATCTAAAGACGTCGATCTGTCTGCTCGGTTAGCCTCCGACGGCTCTACTTGGCATTTCATACCCCCCTCCGCCCCTCACTTCGGAGGGCTCTGGGAGGCGGGAGTCAAGAGTATGAAGCATCACCTCCGACGAATCGTGGGGGATCATACTCTCTCAATCGAGGAGTTCACGACGCTTATCGCGCAGATTGAGGCTTGTTTGAACTCGCGCCCGATCGCAGCGATGACCAGCGACGCGAGGGATTGCGCCGTGCTCACTCCCGGTCATTTTTTAATCGGCGGGCCTTTAACCACGGTGCCGGACGAGTCGGTCCTAAATCTGGACGAGAACCGATTGTCTCGTTATCAGCGCGTGCGTGCGATGCTCGAACATTTCTGGCGAAATTGGTCTCGGGACTACTTACATACTCTGCAACAGCGGTACAAATGGTCCAAAACCATGCCGAACATCCAGGAGGGTACACTTGTTCTACTAAAAAACAACTTGCTGCCTCCCTGTAAATGGGACTTGGCCATTGTAGAAAAATCCTTCCCAGGGAGTGACGATCGCACTCGAGTAGTTCAACTTAGGACTGCTCGATCGAAGTTCAAGAGGCCAATTTCCCAGATTTGTCCGCTACCGATCGATGTATGTAAGAAGTAGCGGTAGTGAGAGCTACGTCTGTCTACGTTACGCCGTTCCATGTTACTATTTGTACTATGTGCTCCGTTCTTATATATCATGCGTCTTGCGCCTCTCGTAAGTTAAGTTTATGTACGTACCATGCGTCCTGTCATGTAACATTATTCTTGTGAATATTTCACCGAATTTTGTTTCTAAATTAGATGTCGTACCTACCGGATACGAGGCGGGCGGTATGTTTAAGCCAGTTTAAATGTCGTGGCGCCCCTCGTTTCCGGCGGGCGGCAGAGGGTGCGTAGTCGCAGGGGGCTCTGTCTCCCCGAAGTGCGTTTCCGGGGGATAGAGCGAAATCTCGTTCTTCTTCTGCCGACTGTTAACAACGACGCACGTAAGAGTTTTTATCGCAAGCCACGAGGCTTCTCACATTCATATCGGAGAGAATTTCTTCCACCACGGGAAGAGAATTGTACGCGGGCACGGGCCCAGTGAGTTTAATTACGGAATATTTCGATCTACGGAGATCGTTACGAACAGAGAGATCGTCGCGAATCACGGACGAGCGATATTCAGCCACCATCCTTTCTGATCCGACACCCGGCGCTCAAATAAATATTCGGTGTTCTCGGCCAAGATCGAAGGGGTCGCGAACATATAGTATAGTTTATATTTATGATTTAATAATTTATATATATATATTAATATTATATAAATTATATTTATTAATATATATTATTAATAATATAAGAGTATAAATATATTACCGATAATATATATATATTAATTATATTAAATATATTGTTGCGGCGCGTGCGGGGCATATCGGTACACGGAGGAGACGATTATAATTAACAGAGCGTTTATTGGTATTTTATGAATCAGCGCGTCGAGCGCGCGTCCGGTCGCTCTCGCTGTCGGATTACAATTCAACTCTTTTTCGACTGTTTATAAATTACTAGGCGCCCTTGACGACCCTCGTCGTCAAGGGGTTACAACGTAAGGGGTGGTCGTAACAATATATATTGTTGCGTGCGTAAGGAATTATTTCGTGGGCCGAGCGGTCAGCCGTTCCGAATGTAACGCTTGAATAAATTTAATTTAGGATGGGTCGTATCATCTGAGATTCCATACGGAATCCGCGCATAGGTCAGGAATGAAATAGGTGTTAACGCAGAATAGAGGATAAATACCTTATTGGCCTGTTCTATGATACCAAATGGGACACTTCTGCGTACTACGGTTTTGGCTAACGTTTCAGTCTCCTGCACTACGACCTCTCCGGCTATTTCATTGATTTCCTCGTAGAGATCAAATGCTTCGTGAATTTTATTGTTTAAATAATCGGTTCTGAGTAAGGTGTCGCACTGATGTCTGATCGGTACTGTCATGCATTCTGAGTGTAATTTAGTAAGATGAAATTTTTCGTTTGGGAATTGTTCCTTCAATTTCTTCAAATCAATAAATAAGGTTACGCGCCAATCTGCTCGTTTAAAACGTATATTGTGTAATTTTTCAAAGTATAACCCCGGACTGTTCTTCAGCTCAGTAATTTGATATTTTTCCTCCGAATTTACTGCTGCTACTAGCCCCAGTAGTAGGATGAGTATCGCTGAGTCCACCGCCATTCCTTATCAAATATCAGGCATCAATGATTATTATTTTACGAAATTGGAAATTACTGTGCGGCCAATTCTACTTTATCCGCGTGTATGATGAGTCTTTTACCATTACCATCTTCCAAAACAATATTATTTTTCTCCAAAACTCCAACTATTTTATAGGGACCATGATATCGAGTACTGAACTTTCCTTTCCTGGGTTCTACTAGAACACGAGCCATATATCCTACTTTTCCTGGGAATGGTCGTGCCTTTTCATCATAATATCCTTTAGACTTATGTTTAGCAGAAATTAAATTTTGTCCAGCTAATATTTGTGATTCGGAAAGTCGAATTATCAATTCACGAAGATATGAATTATACGTTAGCATATCATCATCTTCGGGAAATGAACTAGGGTAACGAGCTAATTTTCCAAAAACTAATTCATATGGAGTGAAGTTAGTGGCTTCGTGTACTGAGGTGTTGTATGAGGACATGGCAAACGGAACTAACTTATCCCAATCATCGAAATCATTTATATAATGTTTTATATAGTCCGTTAATACTATATGGCTCCTTTCTAAAGCACCGTTTGTCTGTGGTATGTAACCAGACGTTGTTACGTGATGAATTTTGAAGATTTTTGTTAATTCCTTTAAAATCTTGTTCATAAAACTTGTTCCTCTGTCGGTTAATATAATACGCGGAGCTCCAAATTGTAAGATTAAATGTGTTACTATCGCGTGAGCAATTGTTTCAGCTTTTATATCTGGTACGGGTACGGCGATACAATATTTTGCCAAATTATCTTGCATAGTCAATATGTGCCGATTGCCATCAGGGGTTGCAGGTAGGAGTCCCACAGTATCTAATGATACTTTAGCAAACGGTTCTATAGGGGTATCTGTGATTATCATTGGTTCACGCGTTTTTGTCCTGACTAATTTATTTTCTTGACAGCTATGGCAAGTTCTAATGAAATTTTGAATATCATTCCTCATTCCTGGCCAATAGAATCTTTCGCGAATCCTACGATACGTTTTAGTTACTCCTTTGTGAATATTCGCGATTTCCCGGGGCATTTATCCTATTTTACGCGCGAGAATGCCCCCCGCTCGGAGGAGGTTCCATATTTAATTATCGCGAAGGAACGGATCACGCGATATTTTTCCCGACGGTGATTATATGGAGAAAGATCGGCTCTCTTGTATGCTATCTTTCCCTTTACTTCAATTACATTATCTCCGGAGATATTCACGATTTCCCGGGGCGTACATTCTATCTTTACGCGCGAAAATGCCCCCCGCTCGGAGGAGGCTTTGTATTTAATTATCGCGAAAGGACGGATCACGCGCTATTTTTCCCGACGGTGATTTCATAGAGAAAAATGCGCTCCCTCGTATGCTATCTTTCCCTTTACTCGGATTGCATTATCTCCGGAGATATTCGCGATTTCCCGGGGCGTTTATCCCTTTTTACGCGCGAGAATGCCCCCCGCTCGGAGGAGGCTCCATATTTAATTATCGCGATAGAACGGATCACGCGATATTTTTCCCGACGATGATTATATAGAGAGAGATCCGCTCTCTCGTATGCTATCTTTCCCTTTACTTCATTTACATTATCTCCGGAGATATTCACGATTTCCCGGGGCGTTCATTCTACTTTTACGCGCGAAGATGCCCCCCGCTCGGAGGAGGCTTGGTATTTAATTATCGCGAAAGAACGGATCACGCGCTATTTTTCCCGACGGTGATCTTATAGAGAAAGGTCCGCTCTTTCGTATGCTGTCTCTCCCTTTGCTTCGATTGCATTATCTCCGGAGATATTCGCGATTTCCTGGGACGTTCACTCTATTTTACGCGCGAGAATGCCCCCCGCTCGGAGGAGGCTCCATATTTAATTATCGCGAGAGAACGGATCACGCGCTATTTTTCCCGAAGGTGATCTTATAGAGAAAGATCCGCTCTCTCGTATGCTATCTTTCCCTTTGCTCCGACTGCATTATCTCCGGAGATATTCGCGATTTCCCGGGGCGTTTATCCTTTTTACACGCGAGAATGCCCCCCGCTCGGAGGAGGCACCATATTTAATTATCGCGAAAGAACGGATCACGCGATATTTTTCCCGACGATGATTATATAGAGAGAGATCCGCTCTCTCGTATGCTATCTTTCCCTTTACTTCATTTACATTATCTCCGGAGATATTCACGATTTCCCGGGGCGTTCATTCTACTTTTACGCGCGAAGATGCCCCCCGCTCGGAGGAGGCTTGGTATTTAATTATCGCGAAAGAACGGATCACGCGCTATTTTTCCCGACGGTGATCTTATAGAGAAAGGTCCGCTCTTTCGTATGCTGTCCCTCCCTTTGCTTCGATTGCATTATCTCCGGAGATATTCGCGATTTCCTGGGACGTTCACTCTATTTTACGCGCGAGAATGCCCCCCGCTCGGAGGAGGCTCCATATTTAATTATCGCGAGAGAACGGATCACGCGCTATTTTTCCCGAAGGTGATCTTATAGAGAAAGATCCGCTCTCTCGTATGCTATCTTTCCCTTTGTTCCGACTGCATTATCTCCGGAGATATTCGCGATTTCCCGGGGCGTTTATCCTTTTTACACGCGAGAATGCCCCCCGCTCGGAGGAGGCTCCATATTTAATTATCGCGAGAGAACGGATCACGCGATATTTTTCCCGACGGTGATTATATGGAGAAAGATCCGCTCTTTCGTATGCTATCCCTCCCTTTACTTCGATTGCATTATCTCCGGAGATATTCGCGATTTCCCGGGACGTTCACTCTATTTTACGCGCGAGAATGCCCCACGCTCGGACGAGGCTTTGTACTTAATTATCGCGAAAGAACGGATCACGCGTTATTTTTCCCGACGGTGGTTTTATAGAGAAAAATCCGCTCTTTCGTATGCTATCTTTCCCTCTACCTCGATTGCATTATCTCCGGAGATATTCGCGATTTGCCGGGGCGTACATTCTATTTTACGCGCGAGAACGCCCCCCGCTCGGAGGAGGCCTCGTGTTTAGCCCCTTGCGGTCGTATTTAATTTGGACGTAGGTATCGTGCTGGTCGGAATTAATTTCCGCGGAGCGCGCAGTGATGCAGAGTATGCAAGATTACGAAGGAAAAACACAATTTATTCATTCTTTTGTGAACTTCGATATTTTAAACACAATAATAGGTTTAACGCAATGTTTTAGGGTAAAAATTGTAGTTTATAATTTACCATCGTGTGGTATCTCTCAAAGCAGCCTCCAATGCGAAGCCCTGGTTTTCGATAACAAGTGTCGCAAATAATTCATTTGGCGTCTTCCGCCCTTGATTTTTTTTTGTATCTGTATCGGTATATTGGGGCCAACAATCTTAGATCCCGTCGAAAAATTAGTTTTTGACTGAGGCTGGTCGATGTGCGTAACAGCGGAGAAGGAAGGACGACAACCCCAGGAACCAGCGGAGGTGGAAGGAGGGCAACTCCCGCAACCAAAAGAGAAGGAAGGAAGAAGACAGGAAGCGATGACCCCCCCTCCGACAGCGGCGGACTAAAAGTGGTGCAGATCAACCTGCACCACAGTGACGTGGCTTCATCACATTTGGTGAAGTTCATGGCCACAATTAAAGCTGACTTGGCGCTAATCCAAGAGCCTTGGATAAGTTTCAAGGCCCCCAGGGGACTTGGACTTATCGGGCAAACGGCACATTCCTCCGAGGATCCAGCCCCCAGGGCCTGCATCCTCGCCAGGAGGAATTGCCCGTTCACCCCGCTGCCGCAGTTCTGTAACACGGACCAAGCAGCGGGAATATGGACAACCATTGGGGAGAACGGAGCTCCAAAGGAGGTAGTGGTGGTCTCATCCTACCAACCCTGGTACCTCCCGTACCCTCCCCCCACCAACGAGCTGAGAACCGTGGCCGAGTGGGCCACAGTGAACGGCAAGGAGTTGGTAGTCGGCATGGATGCGAATGCTTGCCACAGAGAGTTGGTCAGCACGACCACCAACCGACGAAGAGAGTTCGTCATGGACTTCCTCAACAGCCTAGACCTGAGGCATTTAAACAGGGGGTGTGAACACACCTACGAGATCAGGACTCGGAAAGAAACCCTGGATATAACAGTATGCTCCGAGAGCATAGCGGGAAGGGCAGTGGATTGGAGGGTCTCCGACGTTCCATCCATGTCCGACCACAGATATATCACATGTACCTTTCGGGGTACGGGGGATCCCCCCCCCCCCCCCCCCCCAATCAGGAAAGCCAATCCGAGAAATACAGATTGGATCGCCTACGGGAACGCCCTCAGGGCGAACCTAAAAGGTTTTCCCTCCAGGTACGGGACAAAGGAGGACCTGGACGCGGCAGCCACCCGCATCACGGAGGCAATCGCAGGGGCCTTCAACGAGGCCTGTGAGGCCAAGGAGAGGTCCCGGAAAACCTCCGTGATGTGGTGGAACGAGGACCTCCAAAAGCAGAAGGACGACCTCCGGAAGCTGGAGATGACAGCCAGGGGAGGAGGCCTGAGGGACCAATGGCTAGCAATGAGGGAAGCCAGGAAAGCCATGGCGAAGGCCACCCGGAAGGCGCGAAGCCAGTCATGGAAGGACCACTGCCGGAACATCCGAACGATCCCGGAAACGGTGAGGCTGCACAGAATCCTGGAGAGGGAACCGAGCGAAAATCTCGGACCCCTCAAAAGGCCCGATGGCAGCCTCACCACATCAGACAGAGAGATCACGGAGATCTTGATGAGGGAACACTTCCCGGGCTTCCACCCCCATGGAACGCCCACAGTGCCAAACGCCGCTGCGGGCGATATCGCAGGAGAGATTGTTCCCGAGCCCCCTAATTGGGGCCTGGCGAACAAAATCGTAAATGAAGCCAGGGTGAAATGGGCCATAAATTCATTCTCACCCTATAAGGCTCCAGGCCCGGATGAGATCCACCCAGTGCTTTTGCAGAGAGGCCTGGCCCAGTTGTGCTAGCCACTCACAAGAGTGCTGAGGGCCAGCATAGCCACGGGGATTATCCCGAGGCTATGGACCGAAACGAGTGTGGTGTTCCTTCCAAAGCCCAAAAAGGCGGACTACACCACCCCCAAGGCCTTTAGACCGATTAGCCTGACCTCCTTCCTCCTGAGGACCCTGGAGAGATTGGTGGACAGGTATGTAAAAGAGGTCTAGCTGGTCGAAACCCCACTCCACCGCCACCAGTACGCTTTCAGGGCTGGCCTCTCGGTTGAGGCCGCCCTCCACAGAGTTGTGGGAAAGCTGTAGGCGGGGATTAGGGATAAGGGCATTTAACCAAACCTCGGCGGAGGCTATACAAAACGCACTCAGGGATTTCGCCATCCCTTCCACTATCAGCAGGTGGATAAAAGTAATGCTGAACTCGAGACGTCTGTCGGTCCAAAGAGGTCAGGAAACGGTGGAGGGGACAACCAATAAAGGTTGCCCTCAGGGAGGGATCCTCTCGCCGCTTCTGTGGACCTTGGTGGCCGACAGCCTGATCGGAGCATTGGAGGTCAGCGGAGTGGGGGCGCAAGCCTATGCCGATGACTTCCTCATAATGGCATATGGCACAGATATCGACTCCATTATGGATCGATGCCAGACGGCTCTCGCAGCCACAGAGATCTGGTGCGAATGCACCGGTCTCATGGTTAATCCGACCAAAACGGAAATGGTGCTTGTCACTAGGAAAAGCGTCGTCCCCAAGTACACGGCCCCGTGCTCTTCGGACAGCCCCTCGTGACCAGTAAAACGGCAAAATACCTGGGTGTCACGCTGGACTGGAGGATGAGCTGGAGGCCTCATTTGAGGGCGCAAGGGAACAGGGCCCTCACATCCCTGAAGACGCTGCGGCGCGTCATGGGGCCGACCTGGGGACTTGGACCCAGCGTCACGAAATGGATCTACGAGGCCATCACCGTCCCGAGGATCCTTTTCGGGGCCCTACTATGGTGGAGGGGAGCACAACTGACCACCATGCAGACACTCCTGGGCAAGATCCAGGGAGCGGCGCTGAGGGCCATCACTGGAGCCCTGCCGACCGCACCGCCGGCCGCTCTAGAGGCCATTCTGGGATGCCCGCCACTCCACCTGAGGGCACAGGAGGTGGCCATGAGGACGGCCCACTGCCTGAGTTCGTGGAGACGCTGGCACAGCGAGGACCACGGACACGCCAACCTCCCAGAGCGGAGGGATGAGCTAGAGGATAACTATCCTCTAGACTCGACTAACCCTGAGTTCAGGTTTAAAAAGAACTACGTGGTCACAATCCCCACCAGGGAGGAGTGGGCTACGAACAAGGTCCTGGCTGGGACCATAAACCAAGTCTGGTACACCGACGGGTCGCGTAAAAACGACCTAGTCGGAGCCGCCTGGACGAGGGGTCCAGGGAGTAGAGGCGACTTTGCTTCCCTGGGATCAAGCCCCACCGTCTTCCAGGCGGAACTGTACGCCATCATAAGATGTGCAAGGCTCCTCATAGAGGAAAAGACCACCGGCCAGGTGATCAAGATCTGTTCCGACAGCCAAGCCACCCTCGTGGCGCTTAGCAACGAGACGACCAGATCAAAATTGACCCTGGACGGTATCGACACGCTCAACCAGTTGGGCGGGAAGAATAAGCTGTCCCTGACCTGGGTACCCGGCCACAGAGGCATCCCCGGTAACGAGGAGGCTGACAGGCTGGCAAACCTCGGGTCGGACAGCCCCTTCACCGGGCCTGAACCGGCGCTCGGACTGGCCAAGGCGACGTTCACGACGTCGCTGAAAGCCAGAACCCGGGCGCTGCACCAGGCCCACTGAAACAACGTCGACGGTTGTCGAAAAGCCAAGCTCCTCTTGGGCCCTAAAATAGACCTAAGAAGGAGCAAGGAGCTTCTGTGCCTGCAGAAGCAACAGGCGAGAGAGGCGGAGAGCCTACTCATTGGCTTCGCCCCCACAGGGCACACACTGTGGAAGATGGGGCTGGCGGAGACCCCGACCTGCCCCAGATGCCAGGAGGAGCCGGAGACGGCCCAGCACATCCTCCTGGACTATCCCGCACTAATGGGATGGAGGATGAAGCTCATGGGGACACCAAGACCTACGCCGGAGGAGCTGAGGGCCATCCCCCTAGCAGTTCTAACTCGATGGATTGCCAAGGCCAAGGCAATCCGAGGCATCGGGGAAGCCACCCCACTCCAGCGCCACCCACTCCAGGAGCGATGCCGTCAACCAGCAGGGCCGGTGGGTCCCATAATAACCCAGCCACAAACCCTGGTCCACGCACCAGAAGCGGGCGGAAACGCCCGCACACCGATCCAACCTCCCCCCAAAAGATTAGAGGCGGCAAACGGCCCTGCGACCATTAACGCGGGATCGACAACCGCCCCCTAAACGACAGTAAATAGATTCCCCAGCCCCCTAGAAGCGATCCGGGCCACGAACCTGACCGCAGGGGCTGGAAATCAACACCCCCCACCTCTCCCCCCTTCCCTTCCCATAAACACGGAATAAACCCCGTAAACAGGCTAGAGCGGCCTTTGTACACTCTTAGTTCCGGCCCGGATCAAAGGCAATTACTCCCCCCTGAGGTGGGAGCCGGCAAAGTGCCGCCGAGATAGGCTGCGTGGTGGCGTTATGCACCCGACATCCCGCCCGGATTAAAGGCAATTACCCACCCTGTTGTGGTGGGGGCTGACGAAAGGCCGTCGAAATAGGCTGCGTGGTGGCCTTTGTACACCCGACATCCGGCCCGGACTAAAGGCAATTACTTCCCCCTGAGGTGGGAGCCCGCGAAATATCGCAAAAGATTGGCTACGGGGTGGCCATCATTCACCCCGACTTCCGGACCGGATCACAGGCAAGTCACTCACCCATGTCAGAGGTGGGAGCTGGCGGAATACCGCCACGTCTCGTAGGCAAGGTTGGACTGCGCCACACAACATCGGAGGACGGAGCGACGCACCTGCCTCCCCCACGTACCTCCCAGGGGCTCCATAACAACGCCCGTGACCGACCAGAGGGGACCTGCGAGGGGAATCCAAGGTATGGACAGGGCAGATCCATATGCGCGGGGTCCCGTACGGACGAAACGTGGGGGGCAGGAGGGATGCTGCATTCCCCGATGTGCGATAGGCTTGGGGGTAGCCTTTATACACCCTCACCTCCTTAGCGGGGAGTTAAATTACCGCTAACCTATAGTCAAACGGGGTTGTTTGGCGAGCGAAATAGGTGGCTGCAGGGGAAAACCGAGCCACCTTCGACACCGCACGGTCTCCCGCAAGGGCTTGTGGGTGTGATTCGGGGTATCCAGTTACCGGGGACACCCTAGACTTAAGCAAGGTCGGAGAACCTATTCTCGCTCGCCTCGTAACTCTCCAGGCTAACGACCTGGCCCCATGGCAAAGCCGCATTAGTCGGCGTGCGCTGTGAGAGAGAAAGAGCACCGCGGGCAGAGGGCCATTTCGCCCCGAGTCGTCGTGCGCTTACAATCTAAGTCGGATCGGCGGCTCCCGGTGGGTCAGATCACTCCGTCGCAGCAGTGCTCTCTCACTCGCGTAGCACGTCGACGTGGTAACAGCGAATCCACAAACACGCTCGCCCTCCGTCCAACTCGGTCGTCTCTAAGACTCTCCTGCCCGCTAGGGGCGGGTGGTCTCAGGAGGCATCGAGCACGAGGGGCAGTAGCCATAGCGTGGGCGGGGAATCGCAAAGCTCACCTGCTTAACCGCAGGAAACTAAAGTAACTGTTCACGAGCCGGGTGTGTGAGCTGTAGCCCCTTGATCAGGGACAAGCAGTCCCTCCTGCCTGGGTCAGCCCCCTGGGAGGCACACACACCCCCACTTTAAAATTGACTGAACCCCCCACCGATACCACTACAGACTACTACTCCTTTGTGACCGCCGACTATGCCTCCATGTAATTCTGAAATTATATTATGACGAAGTTCTTCGGGAGGAATTTGAATTTTCCCAAGGCAAATTGTAATTTCGATGTCGATTTCCTCGAACATTTCTGTTAGGATTTCCTTTAGTGATTCGAGAGTAAGTGAATCGGTATAATCACCGGATTTTGAAATTCGAAAGGAGTTAATATCGGAATTTGGAAGAATTAATTTTAAGTTCCCAAGCCCGGTTTTTATTTTCGCGACGAAAGTCTCGTCAAAATGATGTTTCTGCTCAACGATGCTAAATATTTTGTACTTTCCATGTCTAGTGATTAGTACTTGACCTTCCTTTGGTTTAATTTCTCTGATATTTTCAACGCTGATAGCGCCTATATCTGTTAGCAATTTCCCTACGGATGTTGTCAATTCGCAATCAGCAGAAATAAAGCGAACATAATTATCATGTGAGTAGGTCAAATTTTCTCGGCTGATATTAATTAATTTCTTTGAAGAGCGTTGTGGTTACCGAGAAAGATTTACGGGAGAGCTAGGTGTGATATCCGGGGGAATTCCCTGAGTCAGCTGGATGCCAGTGCAGTACGTCTCGTTACCTGATACCGTCCTTGGAATTATTCGCCTTGGTATACCAACAGATTTTGATTTAGTTTCACTGAAGTGTCCTGGTAGAAGTGCATTTTGTCTCGTATTGATTGGTGAAGCTGGAAAAGGAGTTGACAATGCCAATGGTTTAGAATGTGGAATAGGAGTAGGTAATGTGGATCTATGGGGTTGCCAATGAATTTTGGTCTGCTCGGATGTTTCCAGTGTACAGTCAGGTTTTGATTTATCATGTCCTTCTGTTCCATATTGTTTAAGTAATTTTTCTATTCTACTATTTAACTCTACGTCGTCTAGTTCGTCAGTGTCCGAAGTATTAACTGATGATTCTTCCATAATTTCGCTGTGTTCTTTAAGAGATTCGTCAAAACGTTTGAAAGAATCATGTAATTCCTGTTTGTTTATAGACAGTCTTCGTTCGTCATCTAGGAAAACGTCATCGTCACTGTCCTCTGAGGGTGGCTGTAACTCTAGTAGTATAGTGTCAGCGTCTGTTGTTATCTCGTCTACGGATTCAGTATCAACGTCCTCGGCAATTGGTTCCAATACTTTCCCTTTCGGATGCTTTGAAGTAATTTTCTTGTGTAAATCCAGGCTTGGTATTACACTTTTCCTTTTCCGTAATATGGGTGTGTTACGAGCCGGGGCGCGGCGTGCGTGGACCGACGTAGAATTTCAGTACCCTGCTTGTGGCGCCTCTCGAATTAATATACCCGGGAGAGGGGTTTCGGCGTTGTGACCACTCTGCCTTCTCCTGTTAATAACGAATCCGAAGATTCGCGTCAGTAAAGGTGGATCTACTTGGTAACCACCACTGACTTTATCTAAGCGAGTACCGTCTGAGTCGCAGCTCGTTAACTTATTATTTGATTGTACACTCCGAGGGGCTGGAATGAACTCACGGGATCGTGCTCAAACGATGATTCTATTATTAGAGGGTAGGTCAGAGTTATTGACTACAAGGGTTATAAAAATATCTAAATATATTCTCATTATTGCTGAATGATTAAAGACCTGGCCTTTACAATGATGTTGAGTGTTACCTTGCGGTTTCGGTGTACGGTTGATGTTTGAAACTGACTATGATGTAATGGGTAACTTGTCCCAGGCTTCAGCAATTCCCCTTTAGCTGTATGAACGTGACTACGATTGGGCCCTGAAGGGCTGCTCTATTTATACCGAGAAAAACGTGGTTTACACGTGGTTTTCCGGAAGGTGGAAAAAAGGTGGAGCTAGCGGCGTCGCTACCGAACCCCGGGCGCGAAACGCCTAGGTGCCTCGCCCTGGGCCCGGTAACGACGTATTGTTTTTCGGGGGTATTGTTGGAAGCCCGAGACAGGTTGTCCGCTTTCTATTTGCACTGTCGGCCGACTTTCCGGTGTTACTCCGAGAATTTAAGAAATTCTCATATCGAAAGACGCGTATGTAACAGGTGGTTCTGATGACTCGTCATGTGAATTGTCGGAATCTACGTCTGGCGTATCTGCTGACGATGGAACTGTAGGTCGTGGTGGAATGTAAGCGTTGGGTTTTAATTGATTTCGGGTCCTAGTTGCTATTGCACTGACATTTAAAGGGTTTGAGATTTTTGGTTTATTTTTCGATCCAATGGGCCTTCCTGGTTTTCTGGGTGCTTCCGAAACTGATTTGGATATTGGTCTAGATGTGGTTGCTGCTAAGTGAGCTAAGTTTAGATTTTGCTGGTTGTTCTTGAATCTGTAGAATTTTTGATGATTCAAGTTCACTGTCAGAGTCGGTACTGCTGGTATCTGAGAGGTTAAATTTAACAACAGGATTTCTGGATAACGCGTCTGCGCTGGTGTTTAATTTTCCCGCTTTATGAACGAAATTATAGTCGTAGTCACGCAATTTCAATCTCCATCGAATTAAACGTTGCCCTGGATCCTTTATGGAGTCTATCCATTTCAGGGGTTCGTGATCGCTAACTAACGTGAATTTCCTACCGTAAAGATACGGCCTAAAATGCAAAATTGCGTATAATACTGCCAAACATTCTTTTTCGGTGGTGAAATAATTTTTCTCAGGGTTTGTTAGAGTTCTAGAAAGATAAGCTATTGGTAAATCGTTTCCATCAACCTCCTGCCTAAGTATTGCTCCTATCGCAAAATCTGAGGCGTCTGTTGTTAAAGTGAAAGGCTTATCAAAATTTGGATATTGGAGAATTGGACCTCTACAGAGCGCTTTTCGTAATTCCTGGAAGCTACGTTTTTGTTCCTTTCCCCAAACGAAGGTCGCGTTCTTTTTTAACAATTCTGTTAATGGTTTGGATTTTGCTGCAAAATCTTTAATAAATCTGCGATAATAACCTGCTAATCCCAAAAATTGTCTGACATTCTTTGCTGTTTTTGGTCGAGGGAAGTTTTTTACTGCTATAATCTTTTTTGGATCTGGCCTTACGCCCTTTTGACTAATTATATGTCCTAGGTATGCTACTTCAGTTTTCAAAAATTCACATTTATCGGGTTGTAGTGTTAATTTAGGTTTTTCTAACCGATTAAATAATCTACGAATTTTCTTTCCGTGTTCTTCAGGAGTTTTTGCGTACACTACAATGTCTTCGAGATAAACGAAAACTTCCTTTCCCTGCAAACCACGTAACGTTTGTGAACCGGTGGAAAGCGATACTGTCTAGTATTAATCGGTAAATCATCTGATGTCGGAATTGTATGTTTTATTAACGGGGTGAAAGGTAATTGGTCTCCTGGCAAATAAAAGCGATTTGGGTATTCTTCTATAATTTCGGTTATATGGTCTCGTTCCTCGTCATTTAGGGGATCTAAGCGCAAACGTTTTAGAATTTCAAAAACCCTATCTTGAACTACAGGGAAATCCCGAACATCTGAATCTGAATCGAAATATTCTTCTTCTGGAAAATCATAGTATTCAAAGGGAATTACTTCTTGTGGAGTAACTTCGACTTGTATGTCTTCTTCCAACGTATTAATTGCTAATACGTGACAGACACCATCCCGTACGCTAACAGCTGCTTCGCCTATGTATAAGCCTTCTACTGATTCTAACTTTGGCAAGTATCCTTCTTTTATTTCTGAATTAACCACGTCTATAGCTATCGGTTGACGAGTGCGAGCTTTAATCGTAAGAATTTGCGAACGAGGACTACGTTTAGATTTCTGATTTGGTTCTTCCCCAATGAACCTAAAAGGTCTGATGGGTTCAGTTTTTGTGACCAAGGTATTATGAGCGAACGAGATTTCCGCCTGCTCTTGACGCAAGTAATCTTTGCCTAAAATTCCATCATTATGCAAGGGAAACGATGATCTAACGACGTGAAATTTAACCGGTTGTTCTAAAAGTGTAACGGTAGTTGTTCCTAAAGTTCTCAATTTTTCCGGGGTAATTCCAGTTATAGAGACTGATTCCTGAATGTCTACTTCGACGTCTTCGTGCAAAGCATTTAATTTTATCAGATTTATATCTGCGCTGGTATCAACCAAAAATAAACCAGATTTATTGGGTAATTCTTCCGCAGACATTTTAATTAATGGTGATTCTTGCTGTCGTTTATAGGAATAGACGATTGCTCTGCTTCCAAAAATTTTACTCTTCGACGCTCCTGATTCGAGTAACTCGCCGTCGCGCCGGCACGACGAGTTGTGCGGGAGTTTAAATTTTCACTGTTCCTTCTCGGCGAATTCGAGTTAAAATGATCAAATGTTGGGATAGGGGAAGAAGATCTGGAATTTTGGTTAGTGGGTGTGTTGGATCTTGAAGGTTCAATGCTTCGCGAAGGAACTGGGGTTGGAGAATTTGCTCTGGTTAGAGTATGATTAGTCAAGTTTGGATTCATATGGAAAGATTGAGGGTGATCATATATTGCACTGTAAGGCGGATATGGCATTGGTGGATAAAAATACGGTGGATAGTATGGATAAGGATGCGGTGGCAACGGATAATGGTGATGCTTGTAAGGAACAGGTGATGTAGGACGTGCAGATTTTAGAATGGTAATCGGTGAATTTGCGCGATTATAGTTCGGATTTCTCATGGGACTGGGACTCCTCGAATCTTGCTCTCGCAAGATTTGGGAGCGGTTTGTGTAGGTGGTAGGTAAGTCACGAGAATCTGGATTCGCAACTGAATGTTGTGATAACATTAATCGCGAAGGTTCACCACCGGGGATTATTCCTGATTTCATTCGGGTTTCTATTCGTGCAGCAATTTTTACAGCGTCCTGTATTTTCTTTGGTTCACGCGAATCAACCGCGATAGCAATTTCGTCGGGTAATCCTCGAATAAAAGCTTCTAAAGCACATTCTTCTACGGGAGCCATCATTTGATTAGCGCATTCCCCGTATTTATCTTCTAAAGCAACACGAGCACCGCTGATTAGGATATTTAATCGATCTGCAGAGTCACTGACCGCTTCTCCGCGTCTCATTCGGATATTTTCTATATCGTGATGGTAGTATGGATATGTTTTACCTGGCGCAAATCTTTTCTTTAAATGTTTTACGAGATCATCTAGTTTTTGAAAATTTTTACCCCAAATACTATCTCTCGCTGTTCCTTGCAATTTTCCTAATATTGCCGTTACATATGAAGTTTCCAGTGCTGGTGGCACATAGACTGCACCGTTTTGAACGTCACTTAAGAAATTTTTAAGCGGAATGTTTCTCCCATCGAAAAATGGAATATTTAATGTACTGTGTTGAATTTTGAAGCATTCAGCCATAGAAGCCATCATCAAATTAGTAACGTGTAACTCGTCCAATGTAACATTTGCCGAAACTTGTGCTGCTGCATTACGAGAGGAATTTGTGGCCATATTGATAAATTAGGCGAAGGAAAATTCAGCAATCGTTATCATGTAATTATAATTGATGTTGATTATTGATTATGAATTGAACTATCTATGCAACTGTGTGCGAATCTCAAGTCTATATGATCCTTTAATTATTCTGCACTAACACATGCGCTAATTGACAATACATATCCCACTTCAGACACCAATTGAGCTGTTACGTGCGTAAGGAATTATTTCGTGGGCCGAGCGGTCAGCCGTTCCGCATGTAACGCTTGAATAAATTTAATTTAGGATGGGTCGTATCATCTAAGATTCCGTACGGAATCCGCGCATAGGTCAGGAATGAAATAGGTGTTAACGCAGAATAGAGGATAAATACCTTATTGGCCTGTTCTATTGATTCTTTACATTATATAAAAACAATTACACGGAATGGTTCAGAAATATCGGAGTCCAGAATGGATGACAATTTTACAATACGTATTTTAGTTGGAGTCTTAGATTGGTAAATTCCTAACGTGTTAAGTTTACGAATGGGCCCAAGGGAAATTCCCACAAGCATATAAACATATGTTTGGGTCCTCGTATCGCAATGAGAACATAAGTATGGAAAACTCACCAATGAATACTATCTTGGAAGCAATGTTTATCGTTAGCTCTGATGTGAATTGTCCCAGATGCTGGTGGAGCCCGAAGATGAAGGAATGGCTGATGAACTTTTCACGGCACTTATATGAGTTAACGCAATTCTATTTTCACTATACTATAAATACTATAAATACTATAAAGAAGAATTTAATATATTAGAATGGAGATTGGAATCTTAAGATTGATTTTAAATTTGAATAATTTCTTGTTAGCTGAGTCCTTCTGTAATTATGGAAGTAACTTCACTAATTTAACCCGAACTCTGGCTCAAAATAGCAACAAGGGCAAAACGCCACGCACCTCCCGATTTGACTAACGATTGCAACTCGCGGCGGTTTCTCTGCCTCTTTTGTAGATTTTGGGGACCGCTAAGGGGAAGTTCCAAGAGCCATGCTCGTTCCTCCCACTCAGGAAATCGCCCGTTCCTGTTCTAAGAATTCCGCCCGCAGTTCATCAGCTATTTCCCATCCATAGCCTCCCGCTATTGCAATTTCGCTTATTAGCAAAACGTGACCACCGTTCGAAGAATATTCGCGGTCGAGCAATTTCGCCGTGTTTAGGTATGCAAATTTTAATTTAACATCCGGTACGTAACAATATATAATTTATATATAATATTATTTATATAAATAATAATATATTTATAAATATATAATATTATTTATATAGATAATAATATATTTATAAATATATTATATTATTATATTTAATTATAATTTATATGGACCGATATCTGTGGCGATGTCACTCGAAACCGTATGTGTTTGACGAAACTAAGTGGTCGACCTTGTGAGAGAGGAAACTCCAGATGCGAAACATATTTCCATTTTAAACTAATTATTCTAACTGAAACTAAGTGTTCGATACTGTGCCAGGAGAAGCGCCTGTTCTCTGAAATCTGTGGCGATGCCAATCGAAACCGTCTGTGTTCGACGAAACTAAGTGGTCGCCTTGTGGAACAGGAAACACCAGATGCAAAACTTAGTTGCATTTTAAACTAATTGTTCTATCTGTAACTAAGTGTTCGATAATGTGCCAGGAGAAGCGCCCGTTCTCTGAAATCTGTGGCGATGCCACTCGAAACCGTATGTGTTCGACGAAACTAAGTGGTTGACCTTGTGAGAGAGGATACTCCAGATGCGAAACATAGTTCCATTTTAAACTAATTGTTCTATCTGAAACTAAGTGTTCGATACTGTGCCAGGAGAAGCGCCTGTTCTCTGAAATCTGTCGCGATGGTGCTCGAAACCGTATGTGTTCGACGAAACTAAGTTGTCGCCTTGTGAAAGAGGAAACTCCAGACGCGAAACTTAGTTCCATTTAAAACTAATTGTTCCTTCTGAAGCTAAGTGTTCGATACTGTGCCAGGAGAAGCGCCTGTTCTCTGAAATCTGTGGCGATACCACTCGAAACCGTATGTGTTCGACGAAACTAAGTGGCCGACCTTGTGAGAGAGGAAACTCCAGATGCGAAACATAGTTGCATTTTAAACTACTTGTTCTATCTGAAACTAAGTGTTCGATACTGTGCCAGTAGAAACTCCCTTTCTGCGAAATCTGTGGCTATACTACTCGAAACCGTATGTGTTCGACGAAACTAAGTGGTCGAGCTTGTGAGAGAGGGAACTCCAAATGCGAAACATAAGTCCATTTTAAACTAATTGTTCTGTCTGAAATAAGTGTTCGATACTGTGCCAGGCGAAGCGCATGTTCTCTGAAATCTGTGGCGATGCCACTCGAAACCGTATGTGTTCGACGAAATTAAGTGGTCGCCTTGTGAGGGAAGAAACTCCAGATGCGAAATTTAGTACAATTTTAAACTAATTGTTCTATCTGAAACTATGTGTTTGATACTGTGCCGGGAGAAGCGCCTGTTCTCTGAAATCTGTGGCGTTGCCACTCGAAACCGTATGTGTTCAACGAAACTAAGTGGTCGACCTTGTGAGGGAGGGTACTCCAGATGCGAAACATAGTTCCATTTTAAATTTATTGTTCTATCTGAGACTAAGTGTTCGATACTGTGCCAGGACAAGTGCCTGTTCTCTGAATTCTGTGACGATGCTACTCCAAACCGTATGTGTTCGAGGAAACTAAGTGGTCGACCTTGTGGGAGAGGACACTCCAGATGCGAAACTTAGTTCCATTTTAAACTAATTGTTATATCTGAAACTAAGTGTTCGATAATGTGCCAGGAGAAGCGCCTGTTCTCTAAAATCTGTGGCGATGCTACTCGAAACCGTATGTGTTCGAGGAAACTAAGTGGTCGACCTTGTGGGAGAGGAAACTCCAGATGCGAAACTTAGTTCCATTTTAAGCAAATTGTTCTATCTGAAACTAAGTGTTCGATACTGTGCCAGGAGAAGCGCTTGTTCTCTGAAATCTGTGGCGATGCTACTCGAAACCGTATCTGTTCGACGAAACTAAGTGGTCGTACTTGTGAGAGAGGAAACTCCAAATGCGAAAAATAGGTCCATTTTAAACTAATTGTTCTATCTGAAACTAAGTGTTCGATAATGTGCCAGGAGGTTCGCCTGTTCTCTGAAATCTGTGAAGATGCTATTCGAAACCGTATGTGTTCGAGGAAACTAAGTGGTCGACCTTCTGAGAGAGGAAACTCCGGATGCGAAACTTAGGTCCATTTTAAACTAATTGATCTATCTGGAACTAAGTGTTCGATACTGTGCCAGGAGAAGCGCTTGTTCTCTGAAATCTGTGGCGACGCCACTCGAAACCGTATGTGTTCGACAAAACTAAGTGGCTGACCTTGTGAGAGAGGATTCACCAGATGCGGAACTTACTTCCATTTTAAACTAATTGTTCTATCTGAAACTAAGTGTTCGATGCTCTGCCAGGAGAAGCGCCTGTTCTCTGAAATCTCTGGCGATGCCACTCGAAACCTTATGTGTTCGACGAAACTAAGTGGTCGACCTTGTAGGAGAGTAAACTCCAGATGCGAAGCTTTGTTCCATTTTAAACTAATTGTTCTATCTGATACTAAGTGTTCGATACTGTGCCAGGAGAAGCGCCTGTCCTCTGAAATATGTGGCGTTGCCACTCGAAACCGTATGTGTTCAACGAAACTAAGTGGTCGACCTTGTGAGAGAGGAAACACCAGATGCAAGACTGAGTTACATTTTAAACTAAATGTTCCTTCTGAAACTAAGTGTTCGATACTGTGCCAGGAGAAGCGCCTGTTCTCTGAAATCTGTGGCGATACCACTCGAAACGGTATGTATTCGACGAAACTGAGTGGTCGACCTTGTGAGAGAGGAAACTCCAAACGCGAAACTTAGTGCCATTTTAAACTAATTGTTCTATCTGAAACTAAGTTCTCGATAATGTGCCAGCAGAAGCGCCTGTTCTCTGAAATCTGTGGCGATGCCACTTGAAACCGTATGCGTTCGGCGAAACTAAGTGGTCGACCTTGTGAGAGCGCAAACTCCAGATGCGAAACATAGTTCAATTTTAAACTAAATGTTCCATCTGAAACTAAGTGTTCGATACTGTGCCAGGAGAAGCTGCTGTTCTCTGAAATCTGTGGCGATGCCACCCGAAACCGTATGTGTTCGACGAAACTAAGTGGCCGATCTGTGAGAGAGGACACTTCAGATGCGAAACTTAGTTCCATTTTAAATTAATTGTCCCATCTGAAATTAAGTGTTCGATACTGTGCCAGGAGAAGCTGCTGTTCTCTGAAATCTGTGGCGATGCCACTCGAAACCGTATATGTTCGACGAAACTAAGTGGCCGACCTGTGAGAGAGGACACTTCAGATGCGAAACTTAGTTCCATTTTAAATTAATTGTCCCATCCGAAATTAAGTGTTCGATACTGTGCCAGGAGAAGCTGCTGTTCTCTGAAATCTGTGGCGATGCCACTCGAAACCGTATGTGTTCGACGAAACTAAGTGGCCGACATTGTGAGAGAGGAAACTACAGATGCGAAACTTAGTTCCATTTTAACTGGATTGTTCTATCTGAAACTAAGTGTTCGATACTGTGCCAGGAGAAGCGCCCGTTTTGTGAAACCTGTGGCGATACCACTCGAAACGGTATGTGTTCGACGAAACTAAGTGGTCGACCTTGTGAGAGAGGAATCTCCAGATGCGAAACATAGTTCACTTTTAAACTAAATGTTCTATCTGAAACTAAGTGTTCGATACTGTGCCAGGAGAAGCTGCTGTTCTCTGAAATCTGTGGCGATGCCACTCGAAACCGTATGTGTTCGACGAAACTAAGTGGCCGACCTTGTGAGAGAGGAAACTCCAGATGCGAAACTTAGTACCATTTTAAACTAATTGTTCTATCTGAAACTATGTGTCCGATACTGTGCCAGGAGAAGCGCCTGTTCTCTGAAATGTGTGGCGATGCCACTCGAAACCGTATGTGTTCGACGAAACTAAGTGGTCGACCTTGTGAGAGAGGAAACTCCAGATGCGAACCTTAGTTTCATTTTAAACTAATTTTTCTATCTGAAACTAAGTGTCCGATATTGTCCCAGGAGAAGCGCCTGTTCTCTGAAATCTGTGGCGATGCTACTCGAAACCGTATGTGTTCGACGAAACTAAGTGGTCGACCTTGTGAGAGAGGAAACTTCAGATGCGAAACATAGTTCCATTTTAAACTAATTGTTCTATCTGATACTAAGTGTTCGATACTGTGCCAGGAGAAGCGCCTGTCCTCTGAAATATGTGGCGTTGCCACTCGAAACCGTATGTGTTCAACGAAACTAAGTGGTCGACCTTGTGAGAGAGGAAACACCAGATGCAAGACTGAGTTACATTTTAAACTAAATGTTCCTTCTGAAACTAAGTGTTCGATACTGTGCCAGGAGAAGCGCCTGTTCTCTGAAATCTGTGGCGATACCACTCGAAACGGTATGTGTTCGACGAAACTGAGTGGTCGACCTTGTGAGAGAGGAAACTCCAGACGCGAAACTTAGTGCCATTTTAAACTAATTGTTCTATCTGAAACTAAGTTCTCGATAATGTGCCAGCAGAAGCGCCTGTTCTCTGAAATCTGTGGCGATGCCACTTGAAACCGTATGCGTTCGGCGAAACTAAGTGGTCGACCTTGTGAGAGCGCAAACTCCAGGTGCGAAACATAGTTCAATTTTAAACTAAATGTTCCATCTGAAACTAAGTGTTCGATACTGTGCCAGGAGAAGCTGCTGTTCTCTGAAATCTGTGGCGATGCCACTCGAAACCGTATGTGTTCGACGAAACTAAGTGGCCGACCTGTGAGAGAGGACACTTCAGATGCGAAACTTAGTTCCATTTTAAATTAATTGTCCCATCTGAAATTAAGTGTTCGATACTGTGCCAGGAGAAGCTGCTGTTCTCTGAAATATGTGGCGATGCCACTCGAAACCGTATGTGTTCGACGAAACTAAGTGGCCGATCTTGTGAGAGAGGAAACTGCAAATGCGAAACTTAGTTCCATTTTAAACTAATTGTTCTATCTGAAACTAAGGGTTCGATACCGTGCCAGGAGAAGCGCCTGTTCTCTGAAATCTGTGGCGATGCCACTCGAAACCGTATGTGTTCGACGAAACTAAGTGGCCGACCTTGTGAGAGAGGAAACTACAGATGCGAAACTTAGTTCCATTTTAACTGGATTGTTCTATCCGAAACTAAGTGTTCGATACTGTGCCAGGAGAAGCTGCTGTTCTCTGAAATCTGTGGCGATGCCACTCGAAACCGTATGTGTTCGACGAAACTAAGTGGCCGACCTGTGAGAGAGGACACTTCAGATGCGAAACTTAGTTCCATTTTAAATTAATTGTCCCATCTGAAATTAAGTGTTCGATACTGTGCCAGGAGAAGCTGCTGTTCTCTGAAATCTGTGGCGATGCCACTCGAAACCGTATGTGTTCGACGAAACTAAGTGGCCGACCTTGTGAGAGAGGAAACTACAGATGCGAAACTTAGTTCCATTTTAACTGGATTGTTCTATCTGAAACTAAGTGTTCGATACTGTGCCAGGAGAAGCGCCCGTTTTGTGAAACCTGTGGCGATACCACTCGAAACGGTATGTGTTCGACGAAACTAAGTGGTCGACCTTGTGAGAGAGGAATCTCCAGATGCGAAACATAGTTCACTTTTAAACTAAATGTTCTATCTGAAACTAAGTGTTCGATACTGTGCCAGGAGAAGCTGCTGTTCTCTGAAATCTGTGGCGATGCCACTCGAAACCGTATGTGTTCGACGAAACTAAGTGGCCGACCTGTGAGAGAGGACACTTCAGATGCGAAACTTAGTTCCATTTTAAATTAATTGTCCCATCTGAAATTAAGTGTTCGATACTGTGCCAGGAGAAGCTGCCGTTCTCTGAAATATGTGGCGATGCCACTCGAAACCGTATGTGTTCGACGAAACTAAGTGGCCGATCTTGTGAGAGAGGAAACTGCAAATGCGAAACTTAGTTCCATTTTAAACTAATTGTTCTATCTGAAACTAAGGGTTCGATACCGTGCCAGGAGAAGCGCCTGTTCTCTGAAATCTGTGGCGATGCCACTCGAAACCGTATGTGTTCGACGAAACTAAGTGGCCGACCTTGTGAGAGAGGAAACTACAGATGCGAAACTTAGTTCCATTTTAACTGGATTGTTCTATCCGAAACTAAGTGTTCGATACTGTGCCAGGAGAAGCTGCTGTTCTCTGAAATCTGTGGCGATGCCACTCGAAACCGTATGTGTTCGACGAAACTAAGTGGCCGACCTGTGAGAGAGGACACTTCAGATGCGAAACTTAGTTCCATTTTAAATTAATTGTCCCATCTGAAATTAAGTGTTCGATACTGTGCCAGGAGAAGCTGCTGTTCTCTGAAATCTGTGGCGATGCCACTCGAAACCGTATGTGTTCGACGAAACTAAGTGGCCGACCTTGTGAGAGAGGAAACTACAGATGCGAAACTTAGTTCCATTTTAACTGGATTGTTCTATCTGAAACTAAGTGTTCGATACTGTGCCAGGAGAAGCGCCCGTTTTGTGAAACCTGTGGCGATACCACTCGAAACGGTATGTGTTCGACGAAACTAAGTGGTCGACCTTGTGAGAGAGGAATCTCCAGATGCGAAACTTAGTTCCATTTTAAACCAAATGTTCAATCTGAAACTAAGTGTTCGATACTTTGCCAGGAGAAGGGCCTGTTCTCTGAAATCTGTGGCGAGACCACTCGAAACCGTATGTGTTCGACGAAACTAAGTGGCCGACCTTGTGAGAGAGGAACCTCCAGATGCGAAACATAGTTCCATTTTAAACTAATTGTTCTATCTGAAACTAAGTGTTCGATACTGTGCCAGGGGAAACTCCCGTTCTGCGAAATCTGTGGCGATACTACTCGAAACCGTATGTGTTCGACGAAACGAAGTGGTCGACCTTGTGAGAGAGGACACTCCAGATGCGAAACATAAATCCATTTTAAACTAATTGTTCTATCTGATACTAAGTGTTCGATACTGTGCCAGGAGAAGCGCCTGTTCTCTGAAATCTGTGGCGATGCTACTCGATACCGTATGTGTTCGACGAAACTAAGTTGCCAATACTGTGCCAGGAGGAACTCCCGTTCGTCAACATCTGTGGCGATACCACTCGAAACCGTATGTGTTCGACGAAACTAAGTGGTCGACCTTGTGAGAGAGGAAACTCCAAATGCAAAACTTAGTTTCATTTTAAACTAATTGTACTATCTGAAACTAAGTGTACGATACTGCGCCAGTAGAAGCGCGTGTTCTCTGATATCGGTGGCGATGTTACTCGAAACCGTATGTGTTCGACGAAACTAAGTGGTCCACCTTGTGAGACAGGAAACTCCAGATGCGAAATTTAGTAAAATTTTAAACTAATTGTTCTATCTGAAACTAAGTGTTCGATACTCTGCCAGGAGAAGCGCCTGTTCCCTGAAATCTGTGGCGTTGCCACTCGAAACCGTATGTGTTCAAGGAAACTAAGTGGTCGACCTTGTGAGAGAGGAAACTCCAAATGCGAAACTTTGTTCCATTTTAAACTAATTGTTCTATATGAAACTAAGTGTTCGATACTGTGCCAGGAGTAGCGCCTGTTCTCTGAAATCTGTGGCGAAGCCACTCGAAACAGAAAGGTGTTCGACGAAACTAAGTGGTCGACCTTGTGGGAGAGGAAATTCCAGATGGGAAACTTAGTTCCATTTTAAACTAATTGTTCTATCTGAAACTAAGTGTTCGATAATGTGCCAGGAGGACCGTAGAGAATGTAGTGTTAAAATATAGTATAGGAATACCTGAGTCAAACACCCGTTAAGTAGCACTATCGGCTGTCCAACCAAGTACTCTACGCCCTGATGCCTAAAACAATATTTTGGTCGTGGGCGGTGTGAAACTTCATAATTTACGTTCCAACGAAATCCAAAGAACCCCAATGTTGAAGAACCTAGTCGAGCCCCAGAGGACCCGTAGAAGACATGTTACTGTTTTCCAACAGTGGGTGGTGGAATCGTCACATTCCGCACCGTGGATCATGATCCGGTGTATGCAAAATTGATGCAAACCCTTCTGATTCGTGGAATTCAGATTTTCGGGCTGATTCCTTAAAAAGTAGTCTGAGAGTTGTCGCTCATTGGTGATCCTAATCAACCGGAAATAGGGCCGCAAGATATTTGCCACCTATATAATACGTGCAGGTACGCACACGGGGATCAAATGCACACGTGCATCAATCGTGTTAGCATGGAGTACTTCAGTTTCTTTCTACGTGCAATCGGGAAGCCACGTTCGGCAAAAGTGGACTTCGTCCGTGAGTTACCTCTGACAATATCGCAGTTGATTCTGCGGCAATTGGATTCTGCATCTTTACTGAGCGCAGCGCTTGTTTCCCGGAAGTGGCTATCGGTTTGCCGGGCCGATGTGAAACTCAGGCAAAGGGTAAGGAGATCCCTCAGGAAGAAGGCGGAGCGGATTCGGTCGGACTACATTGGGAGGCCCACAACGGATGTAGTCAGACGTCATGGGTTCAGATTGAATTCACGTGTTAGAAATATGCAAAGATCTGCGCCTCCGACCAGTATTGACGCATATCGCCTAATGGATATAGAATCGACACGGCACAGTCGTTATCATGGACATCAGCGCGATGACACCAAAAGGCGAATTAATTAAGTCTTACAGAATTTGATGTAGTGAGAAAATATAATATAAGAATGACTGGGTCAAATACCCGGTAAGTAGCACTATCGATGTCGAACCCAGTATTCTACGCCCTGATGCCTAACACAATATTTCGGTCGTGGGCGGTGTGTAACTTCATTCTTTACGTTAAAACCAATTGCAAAAAACCCCAATGTTGAAGAACCTAGTCGAGCCCCAGAGGACCCGTAGAAGACATGTGACTGTTTTCCAACAGTGGGTGGTGGAATCGACACATTCCGCACCGTGCAACATGTCCCAGTGTATGCAAAATTGAAGCAAACCTTTCTGATTCATGGAATTCAGATTTTCGGGCTGATTTCCTAAGAAGTAGTCAGAGAGTTGTCGCTCATTGGTGAACCTAATCATCCGGAACATGGACCGCAAGATATTTGCCACCTATATAATACGTGCAGATACGCACACGGGGATCAAATGCACACGTGCATCAGTCGTGGTATCATGGAGTCCTTCAGTTTCTTGTTACATGCAATCGGGACGCCACGCTCGGCAACTGTGGACTTCGTCCATGAGTTACCTCTGGAAATATTGCAGTTGATTCTGCGGCAATTGGATTCTGCATCTTTACTGAGCGCAGCGCTTGTTTCCCGGAAGTGGCTATCGGTTTGCCGGGCCGATGTGAAACTCAGACAAAGGGTAAGGAGATCCCTCAGGAAGAAGGCGGAGCGGATTCGGTCGGACTACATTGGGAGGCCCACAACGGATGTAGTCAGACGTCATGGGTCAAACGTCATTGAATTCACGTGTTAGAAATATGCAAACATCCGCGCCACCGACTAGTATTGACGCACATCGCCTAATCGATATAGAATCGACACGACGCAGTCGTTATCATGGACATCAGCGCGAGGACACCAAGAGGCGAATCAAGTCTTACAGAATTTGATGTAGTGAGAAACGGAAGGGGAGTTTCTCCTGGCACAGTATCGACCACTTAGTTTCGTCGAACACATACGGTTTCGAGTGGCATCGCCACAGACTTCAGAGAAGAAGCGCTTCTCCTGGCACACTATCGAACACTTAGTTTCAGATACAAAAATTAGTTTTAATTGGAACTATATTTCTCATCTGGAGTTTCCTCTCCCACAAGGTCGACCACTTAGTTTCCTCGAACACATACGGTTTCGAGTAGCATCGCCACAGATTTCAGAGAACAGGCGCTTCTCCTGGCACATTATCGAACACTTAGTTTCAGATAGAACAATTAGTTTAATATGGACCTATGTTTCGCATTTGGAGTTTCCTCTCTCACAAGCTCGACCACTTAGTTTCGTCGAACAGATACGGTTTCGAGTAGCATCGCCACATATTTCAGAGAACAAGCGCTTCTCCTGGCACAGCATCGAACACTTAGTTTCAGATAGAACAATTTGCTTAAAATTGAACTAATATTCGCATCTGGAGTTTTCTCTCCCACAAGGTCGACCACTTAGTTTCCTCGAACACATACGGTTTCGAGTAGCATCGCCACAGATTTCAGAGAACAGGCGCTTCTCCTGGCACAGTATCGAACACTTAGTTTCAGATAGAACAATTAGTTTAAAATGGAACTATGTTTCGCAGTTGGAGTTTCCTCTCGCACAAGGTGGACCACTTAGTTTCGTTGAACACGTACGGTTTCGAGTAGCATCTCCACAGATTTCAGAGAACAGGCGCTTCCCCTGGCACAGTATCGAACACTTAGTTTCAGATAGAACAATTAGTTTTGAATGGAACTATGTTTCTCATATGGAGTTTCCTCTCGCACAAGGTCGACGACTTAGTTTCGTCGAACACATACGGTTTCGAGTGGTATCGCCACAGATTTCGCCGAACGGGAGTTTATCCCGGCACAGTATCGACCACTTAGTTTCGTCGAACACATACGGTTTCAAGTGGCATCGCCACAGACTTCAGAGAAGAAGCGCTTCTCCTGGCACACTATCGAACACTTAGTTTCAGATACAACAATTAGTTTTAATTGGAACTATATTTCTCATCTGGAGTTTCCTCTCCCACAAGGTCGACCACTTAGTTTCCTCGAACACATACGGTTTCGAGTAGCATCGCCACAGATTTCAGAGAATAGGCGCTTCTCCTGGGACAGTATCGAACACTTAGTATCAGATAGAACAATTAATTTAAAATGGACCTATGTTTCGCATTTGGTGTTTCCTCTCTCACAAGTTCGACCACTTAGTTTCGTCGAACAGATACGGTTTCGAGTAGCATCGCCACAGAATTCAGAGAACAAGCGCTTCTCCTGGCACAGTATGGAACACTTAGTTTCCGACAGAACAATTAGTTTAAAATGGAACTATGTGTCGCATCTGGAGTATCCTCTCTCACAAGATCAACCACTTAGTTTCGTCGAACACATACGGTTTCGAGTGGCATCGCCACACATTTCAGAGAACTGGCGCGTCTCCTGGCACAGTATCGAACACTTAGTTTCAGATAGATCAATTAGTTTAAAATGGAACTAAGTTTCGCATCTGGAGTTTCCTCTCTCTCTAGGTCGACGACTTAGTTTCGTCGAACACATACGGTTTCGAGTGGCACCGTCACAGATTTCAGGGAACAGGCGCTTCTCCTGGCACACTATCGAACACTTAGTTTCAGATAGAACAATTAGTTTAAAATGGAACTATGTGTCGCATCTGGAGTTTCCTCTCCCACAAGGTCGACCACTTAGTTTCCTCGAACACATACGGTTTCGAGTAGCATCGCCACAGATTTCAGAGAATAGGCGCTTCTCCTGGGACAGTATCGAACACTTAGTCTCAGATTGAACAATTAATTTAAAATGGACCTATGTTTCGCATTTGGTGTTTCCTCTCTCACAAGTTCGACCACTTAGTTCCGTCGAACAGATACGGTTTCGAGTAGCATCGCCACAGAATTCAGAGAACAAGCGCTTCTCCTGACACAGTATGGAACACTTAGTTTCCGACAGAACAATTTGCTTAAAATGGAACTAAGTTTCGCATCTGGAGTTTCTTCTCTCACAAGGTCGACCACTTAGTTTCGTCGAACACATACGGTTTCGAGTATCATCGCCACAGATTTCAGAGAACAGGCGCATCTCCTGGCACATTATCGAACACTTAGTTTCAGATAGAACAATTAGGTTAATATGGACCTATGTTTCGCATTTGGAGTTTCCTTTCACACAAGCTCGACCACTTAGTTTCGTCGAACAGATACGGTTTCGAGTAGCATCGCCACAGATTTCAGAGAACAGGCGCTTCTCCTGGCACATTATCGAACACTTAGTTTCAGGTAGAACAATTAGTTTAAAATGGAACTAATTTCCGCATCTGGAGTGTCCTCTCCCACAAGGTCGACCACTTAGTTTCGTTGAACACATACGGTTTCGAATGGCAACGCCACAGATTTCAGAGAATAGGCGCTTCCCCTGGCACAGTATCAGACACATAGTTTCAGATAGAACAATTATTTTAAAATTATACTAAATTTCGCATCTGGAGTTCCTTCCCTCACAAGGCGACCACTTAATTTCGTCGAACACATACGGTTTCGAGTGGCATCGCCACAGATTTCAGAGAAGAAGCGCTTCTCCTGGCACACTATCGAACACTTAGTTTCAGATACAACAATTAGTTTTAATTGGAACTATATTTCTCATCTCGAGTTTCCTCTCCCACAAGGTCGACCACTTAGTTTCCTCGAACACATACGGTTTCGAGTAGCATCGCCACAGATTTCAGAGAATAGGCGCTTCTCCTGGGACAGTATCGAACACTTAGTATCAGATAGAACAATTAATTTAAAATGGACCTATGTTTCGCATTTGGTGTTTCCTCTCTCACAAGTTCGACCACTTAGTTTCGTCGAACAGATACGTTTTCGAGTAGCATCGCCACAGAATTCAGAGAACAAGCGCTTCTCCTGGCACAGTATGGAACACTTAGTTTCCGACAGAACAATTAGTTTAAAATGGAACTATGTGTCGCATCTGGTGTATCCTCTCTCACAAGATCAACCACTTAGTTTCGTCGAACACATACGGTTTCGAGTGGCATCGCCACACATTTCAGAGAACTGGCGCGTCTCCTGGCACAGTATCGAACACTTAGTTTCAGATAGATCAATTAGTTTAAAATGGAACTACGTTTCGCATCTGGAGTTTCCTCTCTCTCAAGGTCGGCCACTTAGTTTCGTCGAACACATACGGTTTCGAGTGGCACCGTCACAGATTTCAGGGAACAGGCGCTTCTCCTGGCACAGTATCGAACACTTAGTTTCAGATAGAACAATTAGTTTAAAATGGAACTATGTTTCGCAGTTGGAGTTTCCTCTCGCACAAGGTGGACCACTTAGTTTCGGTAAACACGTACGGTTTCGAGTAGCATCTCCACAGATTTCAGAGAACAGGCGCTTCCCCTGGCACAGTATCGAACACTTAGTTTCAGATAGAACAATTAGTTTTGAATGCAACTATGTTTCTCATATGGAGTTTCCTCTCGCACAAGGTCGACGACTTAGTTTCGTCGAACACATACGGTTTCGAGTGGCATCGCCACAGATTTCAGAGAAGAAGCGCTTCTCCTGGCACACTATCGAACACTTAGTTTCAGATAGAACAATTAGTTTTAATTGGAACTATATTTCTCATCTGGAGTTTCCTCTCCCACAAGGTCGACCACTTAGTTTCCTCGAACACATACGGTTTCGAGTAGCATCGCCACAGATTTCAGAGAATAGGCGCTTCTCCTGGGACAGTATCGAACACTTAGTCTCAGATTGAACAATTAATTTAAAATGGACCTATGTTTCGCATTTGGTGTTTCCTCTCTCACTAGTTCGACCACTTAGTTCCGTCGAACAGATACGGTTTCGAGTAGCATCGCCACAGAATTCAGAGAACAAGCGCTTCTCCTGACACAGTATGGAACACTTAGTTTCCGACAGAACAATTTGCTTAAAATGGAACTAAGTTTCGCATCTGGAGTTTCTTCTCTCACAAGGTCGACCACTTAGTTTCGTCGAACACATACGGTTTCGAGTAGCATCGCCACAGATTTCAGAGAACAGGCGCATCTCCTGGCACATTATCGAACACTTAGTTTCAGATAGAACAATTAGGTTAATATGGACCTATGTTTCGCATTTGGAGTTTCCTCTCACACAAGCTCGACCACTTAGTTTCGTCGAACAGATACGGTTTCGAGTAGCATCGCCACAGATTTCAGAGAACAGGCGCTTCTCCTGGCACATTATCGAACACTTAGTTTCAGATAGAACAATTAGTTTAAAATGGAACTAATTTCCGCATCTGGAGTGTCCTCTCCCACAAGGTCG
The DNA here is from genome assembly GCA_910591585.2 of Nysson spinosus. Lineage (NCBI taxonomy): Eukaryota > Metazoa > Arthropoda > Insecta > Hymenoptera > Crabronidae > Nysson > Nysson spinosus. Next base: position 1,867,642 of record CAJUYC020000070.1, on the reverse strand, counting down.
ACCACTTAGTTTCGTTGAACACATACGGTTTCGAATGGCAACGCCACAGATTTCAGAGAATAGGCGCTTCCCCTGGCACACTATCGAACACTTAGTTTCAGATACAACAATTAGTTTTAATTGGAACTATATTTCTCATCTCGAGTTTCCTCTCCCACAAGGTCGACCACTTAGTTTCCTCGAACACATACGGTTTCGAGTAGCATCGCCACAGATTTCAGAGAATGGGCGCTTCTCCTGGGACAGTATCGAACACTTAGTATCAGATAGAACAATTAATTTAAAATGGACCTATGTTTCGCATTTGGTGTTTCCTCTCTCACAAGTTCGACCACTTAGTTTCGTCGAACAGATACGGTTTCGAGTAGCATCGCCACAGAATTCAGAGAAAAAGCGCTTCTCCTGGCACAGTATGGAACACTTAGTTTCCGACAGAACAATTAGTTTAAAATGGAACTATGTGTCGCATCTGGTGTATCCTCTCTCACAAGATCAACCACTTAGTTTCGTCGAACACATACGGTTTCGAGTGGCATCGCCACACATTTCAGAGAACTGGCACGTCTCCTGGCACAGTATCGAACACTTAGTTTCAGATAGATCAATTAGTTTAAAATGGAACTAAGTTTCGCATCTGGAGTTTCCTCTCTCTCAAGGTCGGCCACTTAGTTTCGTCGAACACATACGGTTTCGAGTGGCACCGTCACAGATTTCAGGGAACAGGCGCTTCTCCTGGCACAGTATCGAACACTTAGTTTCAGATAGAACAATTAGTTTAAAATGGAACTATGTTTCGCAGTTGGAGTTTCCTCTCGCACAAGGTGGACCACTTAGTTTCGTTAAACACGTACGGTTTCGAGTAGCATCTCCACAGATTTCAGAGAACAGGCGCTTCCCCTGGCACAGTATCGAACACTTAGTTTCAGATAGAACAATTAGTTTTGAATGCAACTATGTTTCTCATATGGAGTTTCCTCTCGCACAAGGTCGACGACTTAGTTTCGTCGAACACATACGGTTTCGAGTGGCATCGCCACAGATTTCAGAGAAGAAGCGCTTCTCCTGGCACACTATCGAACACTTAGTTTCAGATAGAACAATTAGTTTTAATTGGAACTATGTTTCTCATCTGGAGTTTCCTCTCCCACAAGGTCGACCACTTAGTTTCCTCGAACACATACGGTTTCGAGTAGCATCGCCACAGATTTCAGAGAATAGGCGCTTCTCCTGGGACAGTATCGAACACTTAGTCTCAGATTGAACAATTAATTTAAAATGGACCTATGTTTCGCATTTGGTGTTTCCTCTCTCACTAGTTCGACCACTTAGTTCCGTCGAACAGATACGGTTTCGAGTAGCATCGCCACAGAATTCAGAGAACAAGCGCTTCTCCTGACACAGTATGGAACACTTAGTTTCCGACAGAACAATTTGCTTAAAATGGAACTAAGTTTCGCATCTGGAGTTTCTTCTCTCACAAGGTCGACCACTTAGTTTCGTCGAACACATACGGTTTCGAGTAGCATCGCCACAGATTTCAGAGAACAGGCGCATCTCCTGGCACATTATCGAACACTTAGTTTCAGATAGAACAATTAGGTTAATATGGACCTATGTTTCGCAATTGGAGTTTCCTCTCACACAAGCTCGACCACTTAGTTTCGTCGAACAGATACGGTTTCGAGTAGCATCGCCACAGATTTCAGAGAACAGGCGCTTCTCCTGGCACATTATCGAACACTTAGTTTCAGATAGAACAATTAGTTTAAAATGGAACTAATTTCCGCATCTGGAGTGTCCTCTCCCACAAGGTCGACCACTTAGTTTCGTTGAACACATACGGTTTCGAATGGCAACGCCACAGATTTCAGAGAATAGGCGCTTCCCCTGGCACAGTATCAGACACATAGTTTCAGATAGAACAATTATTTTAAAATTATACTAAATTTCGCATCTGGAGTTCCTTCCCTCACAGGGCGACCACTTAATTTCGTCGAACACATACGGTTTCGAGTGGCATCGCCACAGATTTCAGAGAACAGGCGCTTCGCCTGGCACAGCATCGAATACTTATGTCAGACAGAACAATTAGTTTAAAATGGAACTAAGTTTCGCATCTGGAGTTTACTCTCTCACAAGGTCGACCACTTAGTTTCGTCGAACACATACTCTTACGAGTGGCATCGCCACAGATATCAGAGAACAGGCGCTTCTCCTGGCACAGTATCGAACACTTAGTTTCAGATAGAACAATTAGGTTAATATGGACCTATGTTTCGCATTTGGAGTTTCCTCTCACACAAGCTCGACCACTTAGTTTCGTCGAACAGATACGCTTTCGAGTAGCATCGCCACAGATTTCAGAGAACAGGCGCTTCTCCTGGCACATTATCGAACACTTAGTTTCAGATAGAACAATTAGTTTAAAATGGAACTAATTTCCGCATCTGGAGTGTCCTCTCCCACAAGGTCGACCACTTAGTTTCGTTGAACACATACGGTTTCGAATGGCAACGCCACAGATTTCAGAGAATAGTCGCTTCCCCTGGCACAGTATCAGACACATAGTTTCAGATAGAACAATTATTTTAAAATTATACTAAATTTCGCATCTGGAGTTCCTTCCCTCACAAGGTCGACCACTTAGTTTCGTCGAACACATACGGTTTCGAGTAGCATCGCCACAGATTTCAGAGAACAGGCGCATCTCCTGGCACATTATCGAACACTTAGTTTCAGATAGAACAATTAGGTTAATATGGACCTATGTTTCGCATTTGGAGTTTCCTCTCACACAAGCTCGACCACTTAGTTTCGTCGAACAGATACGGTTTCGAGTAGCATCGCCACAGATTTCAGAGAACAGGCGCTTCTCCTGGCACATTATCGAACACTTAGTTTCAGATAGAACAATTAGTTTAAAATGGAACTAATTTCCGCATCTGGAGTGTCCTCTCCCACAAGGTCGACCACTTAGTTTCGTGGAACACATACGGTTTCGAATGGCAACGCCACAGATTTCAGAGAATAGGCGCTTCCCCTGGCACAGTATCAGACACATAGTTTCAGATAGAACAATTATTTTAAAATTATACTAAATTTTGCATCTGGAGTTCCTTCCATCACAGGGCGACCACTTAATTTCGTCGAACACATACGGTTTCGAGTGGCATCGCCACAGATTTCAGAGAACAGGCGCTTCGCCTGGCACAGCATCGAATACTTATGTCAGACAGAACAATTAGTTTAAAATGGAACTAAGTTTCGCATCTGGAGTTTACTCTCTCACAAGGTCGACCACTTAGTTTCGTCGAACACATACTCTTACGAGTGGCATCGCCACAGATATCAGAGAACAGGCGCTTCTCCTGGCACAGTATCGAACACTTAGTTTCAGATAGAACAATTAGGTTAAAATGGAACTAAGTTTCGCATCTGGAGTATCCTCTCTCACAAGATCAACCACTTAGTTTCGTCGAACACATTCGGTTTCGAGTGGCATCGCCACAGATTTCAGAGAACAGGCGCTTCTCCTGGCACAGTATCAAACACTTAGTTTCAGATAGAACAAATTGCTTAAAATGGAACTAAGTTTCGCATTTGGAGTTTCCTCTCCCACAAGGTCGACCACTTAGTTTCCTCGAACACATACGGTTTCGAGTAGCATCGCTATAGATTTCAGAGAACAGGCGCTTCTCCTGGCACAGTATCGAACATTTAGTCTCAGATAGAACAATTAATTTAAAATGGACCTATGTTTCGCATTTGGAGTTTCCTCTCTCACAAGTTCGACCACTTAGTTTCGTCGAACAGATACGGTTTCGAGTAGCATCGCGACAGATTTCAGAGAACAGGCGCTTCTCCTGGCACATTATCGAACACTTAGTTTCAGATAGAACAATTAGTTTAAAATGGAACTAAGTTTCGCATCTGGACTTTCCTCTCTCACAAGGTCAACCACTTAGATTCGTCGAACACATTCGGTTTCGAGTGGCATCGCCACAGATTTCAGAGAACAGGCGCTTCTCCTGGCACAGTATCAAACACTTAGTTTCAGATACAACAAATTGCTTAAAATGGAACTAAGTTTCGCATCTGGAGTTTCCTCTCCCACAAGGTCGACCACTTAGTTTCCTCGAACACATACGGTTTCGAGTAGCATCGCCACAGATTTCAGAGAACAGGCGCTTCTCCTGGCACAGTATCGAACACTTAGTGTCAGATAGAACAATTAATTTAAAATGGACCTATGTTTCGCATTTGGAGTTTCCTCTCTCACAAGTTCAACCACTTAGTTTCGTCGAACAGATACGGTTTCGAGTAGCATCGCCACAGATTTCAGAGAACAAGCGCTTCTCCTGGCACAGTATCGAACACTTAGTTTCCGATAGAACAATTTGCTTAAAATGGAACTAAGTTTCGCATCTGGAGTTTCCCCTCCCACAAGGTCGACCACTTAGTTTCCTCAAACACATACGGTTTCGAGTAGCATCGCGACAGATTTCAGAGAACAGGCGCTTCTCCTGGCACATTATCGAACACTTAGTTTCAGATAGAACAATTAGTTTAAAATGGAATTAAATTTCGCATCTGGTGTGTCCTCTCCACAAGGTCGACCACTTAGTTTCGTTGAACACATACGGTTTCGAATGGCAACGCCAGACATTTCAGAGAACAGGCGCTTCCCCTGGCACAGTAACAGACATATAGTTTCAGATAGAACAATTATATTAAAATTGTACTAAATTTCGCATCTGGAGTTTCTTCCCTCACAAGGCGACCACTTAATTTCGTCGAACACATACGGTTTCGAGTGGCATCGCCACAGATTTCAGAGAACAGGCGCTTCGCCCGGCACAGTATCGAACACTTATTTCAGACAGAACAATTAGTTTAAAATTGAACTATGTTTCGCTTCTGGAGTATCCTCTCTCACAAGATCAACCACTTAGTTTCGTCGAACACATTCGGTTTCGAGTGGCATCGCCACAGATTTCAGAGAACAGGCGCTTCTCCTGGCACAGTATCGAACACTTAGAATCAGATAGAACAATTAGTTTAAAATGGAACTAAGTTTCGCATCTGAAGTTTCCTCTCTCACAAGGTCGACCACTTAGTTTCGTCGAACACAAACGGTTTCGAGTGGCATCGCCACAGATTTTAGAGAACAGGCGCTTCTCCTGGCACAGTATCGAACACTTAGTTTCAGCTAGAATATTTAGTTTTAAATGGAAATATGTTTCGCATGTGGAGTTTCCTCTCTCACAAGGTCGACCACTTAGTTTCGTCGAACACATACGGTTTCGAGTGACATCGCCACAGATTTCAGAGAACAGGCGCTTCTCCTGGCACAGTATCGAACACTTAGTATCATATAGAACAATTAGTTTAAAATGGACCAAAACTTCGAATCTGGAGTTTCCTCTCCCACAAGGTGGACCACTTAGTTTCGTTGAACACATACATTTTCGAGTGGTGTCGCCATAGATTTCGCAGAACGGCGTTTCTCCTGGCACATTATTGAACACTTAGTTTCAGATAGAACAATTATTTTAAAATGGAATTAAATTTCGCATTTGGAGTTTTCTCTCTCACAAGGTCGACCACTTAGTTTCGTCGAACACATACGGTTTCGAGTGGCATCGCTACATATTTCAGAGAACAGGCGCTTCTCCTGGCACAGTATCCAACACATAGTTTCAGATAGAACAATTGGTTTAAAATGGAACTAAGTTTCGCAACTGGAGATTCCTCTCTCACAAGGTCGACCTCTTAGTTTCGTCGAACACATACGGTTTCGAGTAGCATCGCCACATATTTCAGAGAACAGGCGCTTCTCCTGGCACAGTATCGAACACTTAGTTTCAGATAGAAGAATCAGTTTTAAACGGAACTAAGTTTCGCATCCGGATATTCCTCTCTCACAAGGTCGACCAAATAGTTTCGTCGAACACATACGGTTTCGAGTAGCATCGCCACAGATTTCAGAGATCAGGCGCTTCTCCTGGCACAGTATCGAACACTTAGTATCATATAGAACAATTAGTTTAAAATGGACCAAAACTTCGCATCTGGAGTTTCCTCTCCCAAAAGGTGGACCACTTAGTTTCGTCGAACACATACATTTTCCAGTGGTGTCGCCACAGATTTCGCAGAACGGCGTTTCTCCTGGCACATTATTGAACACTTAGTTTCAGATAGAACAATTATTTTAAAATGGAATTAAATTTCGCATTTGGAGTTTTCTCTCTCACAAGGTTGACCACTTAGTTTCGTCGAACACATACGGTTTCGAGTGGCATCGCCACACATTTCAGAGAACAGGCGCTTCTCCTGGCACAATATCCAACACATAGTTTCAGATAGAACAATTAGTTTAAAATGGAACAAAGTTTCGCAACTGGAGATTCCTCTCCCACAAGGTCGACCACTTAGTTTCGTCGAACACATACGGTTTCGAGTAGCATCGCCACCGATTTCAGAGAACAGGCGCTTCTCCTGGCACAGTATCGGACACATAGTTTCAGCTAGAATATTTAGTTTTAAATGGAAATACGTTTCGCATGTGGAGTTTCCTCTATCACAAGGTCGACCACTTAGTTTCGTCGAACACATACGGTTTCGAGTGACATCGCCACAGATTTCAGAGAACAGGCGCTTCTCCTGGCACAATATCGAACACTTAGTTTCAGATGGAACATTTGGTTTAAAATGGAAGTAAGTTTCGCATTTGGAGTTTTCTCTCTCACAAGGCCGACCATTTAGTTTCGTCGAACACATACAGTTTCGAGTGGCATCGCTACATACTTCAGAGAACAGGCGCTTCTCCTGGCACAGTATCCAACACATAGTTTCAGATAGAACAATTGGTTTAAAATGGAACTAAGTTTCGCAACTGGAGATTCCTCTCTCACAAGGTCGACCACTTAGTTTCGTCGAACACATACGGTTTCGAGTAGCATCGCCACAGACTTCAGAGAACAGGCGCTTCTCCTGGCACAGTGACGAACACTTAGTTTCAGATAGAACAATTAGTTTAAAATGGAACTAAGTTTCGCATCCGGGGTTTCCTCTCTCACAAGGTCGACCACTTAGTTTGGTCGAACACATACGGTTTCGAGTGGCATCGCCACAGATTTCAGAGAACAGGCGCTTCTCCTGGCACAATATCGAACACTTAGTTTCAGATGGAACATTTGGTTTAAAATGGAAGTAAATTTCGCATTTGGAGTTTTCTCTCTCACAAGGTCGACCACTTAGTTTCGTCGAACACATACAGTTTCGAGTGGCATCGCTACATACTTCAGAGAACAGGCGCTTCTCCTGGCACAGTATCCAACACATAGTTTCAGATAGAACAATTGGTTTAAAATGGAACTAAGTTTCGCAACTGGAGATTCCTCTCTCACAAGGTCGACCACTTAGTTTCGTCGAACACATACGGTTTCGAGTAGCATCGCCACAGATTTCAGAGAACAGGCACATCTCCTGTCACAGTATCGGACACATAGTTTCAGATAGAACAATTAGTTTAAAATGGTACTAAATTTCGCATCTGGAGTTTCGTCTCTCACAAGGCGGCCACTTAGTTTCGTGGAATACATTCGGTTTCGAGTAGCATCGCCACAGATTTCAGAGAACAGGCGCTTCTCCTGGCACAGTATCGAACACTTTGTTTTAGAGAGAACAATTTGTTTAAAATGGAACTATGTTTCACATTTGGAGTTTCCTCTCTCACAAGGCGACCACTTAGTTTTGTCGAATACATACGGTTTCGAGTGGCATCGCCAGAGATTTCAGAGAACAGGCGCTTCTCCTGGCACAGTATCGAACACTTAGTATGAGATCGAACAATTAGTTTAAAATGGAACTATGCTTCGCATCTGGAGTTTCCTCTCTCACAAGGTGGACCACTTAGTTCCATCGAACACATACGGTTTCGAGTAGCATCGCCACTGATTTCAGAGAACAGGCGCTTCTCCTGGCGCAGTATCGAACACTTAGTTACAAATAGAACGCTTAGTTTAAAATGGAACTAAGTTTCGCATTTGGAGTTTCCTCTCTCACAAGGTCGCCCACTTAGTTTCGTCGAACACATACGGTTTCGAGTGGCATCGCCACAGATTTCAGGGAACAGGCGCTTCTCCTGGCACAGTATCGAACACTTAGTTTCAGCTAGAATATTTAGTTTTAAATGGAAATATGTTTCGCATGTGGAGTTTCCTCTCTCACAAGGTCGACCACTTAGTTTCGTCGAACACATACGGTTTCGAGTGACATCGCCACAGATTTCAGAGAACAGGCGCTTCTCCTGGCACAGTATCGAACACTTAGTATCATATAGAACAATTAGTTTAAAATGGAACTAAGTTTCGCATCTGGAGTTTCCTCTCTCACGATGTCGGCCACTTAGTTTCGTCGAACACATACGGTTTCGAGTGGCATCGCCACAGATTTCAGAGAACAGGCGCTTCTCCTGGCACAGTATCGAACACTTAGTTTCAGATAGAACAATTAGTTTAAAATGGAACAATGTTTCGCATCTGGTGTTTCCTTTCTCACAAGGTTGACGACTTAGTTTCGTGGAACACATACGGTTTCGAGTAGCATCGCGACAAATTTCCGAGAACAGGCGCTTCTCCTGGCACAGTATCGAACACTTAGTTTCAGATAGAACAATTAGTTTAAAATGGAACTAAGTTTCGCATCTGGAGTTTCCTCTCTCACGATGTCGGCCACTTAGTTTCGTCGAACACATACGGTTTCGAGTGGCATCGCCACAGATTTCAGAGAACAGGCGCTTCTCCTGGCACAGTATCGAACACTTAGTTTCAGATAGAACAATTAGTTTAAAATGGAACAATGTTTCGCATCTGGTGTTTCCTTTCTCACAAGGTTGACGACTTAATTTCGTCGAACACATACATTTTCGAGTGGTGTCGCCATAGATTTCGCAGAACGGCGTTTCTCCTGGCACATTATTGAACACTTAGTTTCAGATAGAACAATTATTTTAAAATGGAATTAAATTTCGCATTTGGAGTTTTCTCTCTCACAAGGTCGACCACTTAGTTTCGTCGAACACATACGGTTTCGAGTGGCATCGCTACATATTTCAGAGAACAGGCGCTTCTCCTGGCACAGTATCCAACACATAGTTTCAGATAGAACAATTGGTTTAAAATGGAACTAAGTTTCGCAACTGGAGATTCCTCTCTCACAAGGTCGACCACTTAGTTTCGTCGAACACATACGGTTTCGAGTAGCATCGCCACATATTTCAGAGAACAGGCGCTTCTCCTGGCACAGTATCGAACACTTAGTTTCAGATAGAAGAATCAGTTTTAAACGGAACTAAGTTTCGCATCCGGATATTCCTCTCTCACAAGGTCGACCAAATAGTTTCGTCGAACACATACGGTTTCGAGTAGCATCGCCACAGATTTCAGAGATCAGGCGCTTCTCCTGTCACAGTATCGGACACATAGTTTCAGATAGAACAATTTGTTTAAAATGGAACTAAGTTTCGCATCCGGGGTTTCCTCTCTCACAAGGTCGACCATTTAGTTTGGTCGAACACATACGGTTTCGAGTGGCATCGCCACAGATTTCAGAGAACAGGCGCTTCTCCTGGCACAATATCGAACACTTAGTTTCAGATGGAACATTTGGTTTAAAATGGAAGTAAATTTCGCATTTGGAGTTTTCTCTCTCACAAGGTCGACCACTTAGTTTCGTCGAACACATACAGTTTCGAGTGGCATCGCTACATACTTCAGAGAACAGGCGCTTCTCCTGGCATAGTATCCAACACATAGTTTCAGATAGAACAATTGGTTTAAAATGGAACTAAGTTTCGCAACTGGAGATTCCTCTCTCACAAGGTCGACCACTTAGTTTCGTCGAACACATACGGTTTCGAGTAGCATCGCCACAGATTTCAGAGAACAGGCACATCTCCTGTCACAGTATCGGACACATAGTTTCAGATAGAACAATTAGTTTAAAATGGTACTAAATTTCGCATCTGGAGTTTCGTCTCTCACAAGGCGGCCACTTAGTTTCGTGGAATACATTCGGTTTCGAGTAGCATCGCCACAGATTTCAGAGAACAGGCGCTTCTCCTGGCACAGTATCGAACACTTAGTTTCAGATAGAACAATTAGTTGAAAATGGAACTAAGTTTCGCATCTGGAGTTTCCTCTCTCACAAGGTCGACCGCTTTGTTTCGACGAACACATACGGTTTTGAGTAGCATCGCCACAGATTTCAGAGAACGGGCGCTTCACCTGGCACAGTATCGAACACTTAATATCATATAGATCAATTATTTTAAAATGGAATTAACTTTCGCATTTCGAGTTTCCTCTCTCACAAGGTCGACAACTTAGTTTCGTCGAACAAATACGGTTTCGAGTGGCATCGCCACAGATTTCAGAGAACAGGCGCTTCTCCTGGCACAGTATCGAACACTTGGTTTCAGATAGAACAATTAGCTTAAAATGGAACTAAGTTTCGCATCTGGAGTTTCCTCTTTCACATGGTCGACCACATAGTTTCGTCGAAAACATACGGTTTCGAGTGGCATCGCCACAAATTTCAGAGAACAGGCGCTTCTCGAGGCACAGTATCGAACACTTAGTTGCAGATAGAACAATTAGTTTAAAATGGAACTAAGATTCGCATCTGGAGTTTCCTCTCTCTCACAAGGTCGACCACTTACTTTCGTCGAACACATTCGGTTTCGAGTGGCATCGCCACAGATTTCAGAGAACAGGCGCTTCTCCTGGCAGAGTATCGAAAACTTAGTTTCAGATAGAACAATTAGTTTAAAATGGAACTATGTTTCGCATCTGGAGTTTCCTCTCTCACAAGGTCGACCACTTAGTTTCGTCGAACACATACGGTTTCGAGTAGCATCGCCACGGATTTCCGAGAACAGGCGCTTCTCCTGGCACAGTATCGAACACTTAGTTTCAGATAGAACAATTAGTTTAAAATGGAACTAAGTTTCGCATCTGGAGTTTCCTCTCTCACAAGGTCGGCCACTTAGTTTCGTCGAACATATACGGTTTCGAGTGGCATCGCCACAGATTTCAGAGAACAGGCGCTTCTCCTGGCACAGTATCGAACACTTAGTTTCAGATAGAACAATTAGTTTAAAATGGAACAATGTTTCGCATCTGGAGTTTCCTTTCTCACAAGGTTGACGACTTAATTTCGTCGAACACATACGGGTTCGAGTAGCATCGCCACAGATTTCAGAGAACGGGCGCTTCCCTTGGCACAGTATCGAACACTTAATATCATATAGATCAATTATTTTAAAATGCAATTAAGTTTCGCATTTCGAGTTTCCTCGCTCACAAGGTCGACAACTTAGTTTCGTCGAACAAATACGGTTTCGAGTGGCATCGCCACAGATTTCAGAGAACAGGCGCTTCTCCTGGCACAGTATCGAACACTTAGTTTCAGATAGAACAATTAGTTTAAAATGGAACAATGTTTCGCATCTGGAGTTTCCTTTCTCCCAAGGTTGACGACTTAATTTCGTCGAACACATACGGGTTCGAGTAGCATCGCCACAGATTTCAGAGAACGGGCGCTTCCCCTGGCACAGTATCGAACACTTAATATCATATAGATCAATTATTTTAAAATGGAATTAAGTTTCGCATTTCGAGTTTCCTCTCTCACAAGGTCGACAACTTAGTTTCGTCGAACAAATACGGTTTCGAGTGGCATCGCCACAGATTTCAGAGAACAGGCGCTTCTCCTGGCACAGTATCGAACACTTAGTTTCAGATAGAACAATTTGTTTAAAATGGAACAAAGTTTCGCATCTGGAGTATCCTCTCTCACAAGGTCGACCAATTGGTTTCGTCGAACACATACAGTTTCGAGTGGTATCGCCACAGATTTCGCAGAACGGCGTTTCTCCTGGCACATTATCGAACACATAGTTTCAGATCGAACAATTAGTTTAAAATGGAACTAAGTTTCGCATCTGGAGTTTCCTCTCTCACAAGGTCGACCACTTAATTTCGTCGAACACATACGGTTTCGAGTAGCATCGCGACAGATTTCAGAGAACAGGCGCTTCTCCTGGCACAGTATCGAACACTTAGTTTCAGATAGAGCAATTAGTTTAAAATGGAACTAAGTTTCGCATCTGGAGTTTCCTCTCTCACAAGGTCGGCCACTTAGTTTCGTCGAACAAATACGGTTTCGAGTGGCATCGCCACAGATTTCAGAGAACGGGCGCTTCTCCTGGCACAGTATCGAACACTTAATATCATATAGAATAATTATTTTAAAATGGAATTAAGTTTCGCATTTCGAGTTTCCTCTCTCACAAGGTCGACCACTTAGTTTCGACGAACACATACGGCTTCGAGTGGCATCGCCACATATTTCAGAGGACAGGCGTTTCTCCTGACACACTGTCGAACACTTAGTTTCAGGTAGAACAATTAGTTTTAAATGGAACTAAGTTTCGCATCTGGAGTTTCCTCTATCACAAGGTCGACCACTTAGTTTCGTCGAACACATACGGTTTCGAGTAACATCGCCACAGATTTCAGAGAACAGGCGCTTCTCCTGGCACAGTATCGTACACTTAGTTTCAGATAGTACAATTAGTTTAAAATGAAACTAAGTTTCGCATTTGGAGTTTCCTCTCTCACAAGGCGACCACTTAGTTTCGTCGAACACATACGGTTTCGAGTGGCATCGCCACAGATCTCAGAGAACAGGCGCTACTCCTGGCACAGTATCGAACACTTAGTTTCACATAGAACAATTAGTTTAAATTGGAACTCTGTTTCGCATTTGTAGTTTCCTCTCCCACAAGGTCGACCACTTAGTTTCGTTGAACACATACGGTTTCGAGTGGCATCGCGACAGATTTCAGAGAACAGGCGCTTCTGCTGGCACAGTATCGAACACTTATTTCAGACAGAACAATTAGTTTAAAATGGACCTATATTTCGCATCTGGAGTCTCCTCTCTCACAAGGTCGACCGCTTAGTTTCGACGAACACATACGGTTTCGAGTAGCATCGCCACAGATTTCAGAGAACAGGCGCTTCTCCTGGCACAATAACGAATACTTAGTTTCAGAAAGAACAATTTGTTTAAAATGGAACTAAGTTTCGCATCTGGAGTTTCCTCTCCCACCAGGTCGACCACTTAGTTTCGTCGAACACATACGGTTTCGAGTGGCATCGCCACAGATTTCAGAGAACAGTCGCTTCTCCTGGCACAGTGTCGAACGCTTAGTTTCAGATAGAACAATTAGTTAATATGTGAAATATTGTTTCAAGCGGCTATTAATAAGGCCAAAGTATAGGCTAATACTTCTTTATTTCAATTTTCGACGAAACGTTTCGATAAGGTAGTTCTTATCCTCTTCAGTCGTATAAATTGTCTGTTGAACGGATGGATGAAATAAGTATACAGAATATAAAAATTATAACATATAAATATAAATTAGGAATTAAGTGTAAATATAAAATATAGAAATAAATAAGTTAAATGTATACAGATAAATAAGTATGTGAATAAAGTCATTCCATCAATAGGAAAAACGTTTTATGACTCACACCAAGAAGTCCTAGGATGTGGATTTTACAGTAATTAGTCCTAGGTCTTATCGTCTCCGGTGTTGGTTGAGACTGAATAGCGTTAAACAATTTAAATCTGGGGTGAGTCAAGCAAGTGGGGGAGATGGACGTTAGGTCATTGTTCTGATCTTTATTTTAAAAACATTGCGGTGTCAATTGTTATGTATTGTGCACTAGTTGGCATTGATAAATGTAGGTGTCTCTGCCACTACCACCTGTGAGAGATCTGAAGTCGATAATTTAAGTCGATCCGGAACCGGAAGCGCGTCGCACAACGGTGAGTGAAGGAGTGGATGGTGGTTCCATTCACAACGTGCGCTCATTGAATCGAAGGTAGTAGTGGAAAACACATGGTGGATAGAAAGACATACAAAGTAATACCAGATACAAAATAACTGCACTAAAGACTTGGCGTGGGCACCCTCTGCGGAATTAAGTAAGAATCGAAACTAGGTCAGTGTAGTACAACGAGATGTTAATAGATTCGAATTTCTTATTGACACTATTTTCTTTCATGATGTATAGGGACTCGGCTATCGTACGACGCCAGTTGTTCGTGTCCCTGTGTAACACCTCCGTATCCTCGAAATTGAAAGTGTGACCGAACTCGAGCACGTGTTCCGTCAAGACGGTCTTTTGCATATTGTGTACAAGGCTATACTTGTGTTGGTATATCCTAGTCGACAACAAATTATGCGTTTGGCCCACGTAACTCTCCGAGCAATCACCACACGGTATTTTATATACCACATCTGTCAATTTTTTAACATTAATTTTTTCTTTCCCTTTGTTAAAAAAGGAAAGGGCATTGCATTTGTTGGTATGTATGCAACGAATGTTAAATGTTCGCAGAATGTGGCTGAGGTTTATTCCGGGGATATGTGGGAGCAACACAAAGCAGTTAGAAGACGAATCGCCCGCACGCTGGAGTTTTTCGTTGTATACCCTAATTGGGTGATATAGCTCATCCACTCGTTTTTTGATTAGGTGTTTTATAAGGTCTAGCGGGTAACCATTCTTTCTTAATGTGTCAATAATGATACGAATATTGTCTCTCCTGAACCTAGGGTGTGCAAGCTTAATACCGCGATCAATTAGTCCTATGATCAAGCTGATTTTTTGCTTGAAAGGATGTGCAGATATGTAATTTATATATCTTCCAGACCACGTCTTTTTTCGATACCAATTAGTGATAATTCGACCTTCGTCTCTGACGACCTCCGTATCTAGGAAACTGATCTTATTATTTTGTTCCAATTCAAACGTGAACTTTATACGGTTGTGAAATGTCTCGAAAATATCAATAGTGTGATCTATGCTGTGTGAGGGAAGGCATGTAATTATATCGTCTACGTACCTATAGAAGAAAGGAATATGGAAAGTTAATTGATTAATACTAACAATTTGCAATTTTTGCATGACTATTTCTGCAGCTATTGGTGAAAGGGGTGAGCCCATGGCTGCACCGAAAATCTGTTTGTAAGATTTGTTATTAAATTTGAAAACATTAGAAGTTAAACAGAATTCTACAGCTTTTATGAAACTAGTTTTGTCTATTTTTGTATGAGACGATATATTTGTCCATCCCTCACTCAGCACTTGAGAGACCACATCGATAGGAATGTTATTGAATAATGCTGTGACATCCAGAGATACCAACGAGTAATCATCCGGGATGGTCACACCATTAATTTTGTGGACAAAACACCAACTGCCCTTAATATAGTAAGGATTGTCACCTATGTTTTTACTTAAGATATTTGAGAGGTTGAGAGGTTGATACTTGGAGAGTTTGTAACAAGGACCTCCTATGGATGATACGATTATCCTCCATGGGATGCCCTCTTTATGAACTTTAGGTAAGCCATATGCTCTGGGTGTCACAGCATTGTTAGTACAAATACCTTTGTAAGTGGCATCGGTTATATAGTTTTTGTTAAGCCACTGTTTTATAATTTGGTTGTTCTGTGTCTGGAAGGTAGATGTATATACTACCTTCGATTCAATGAGCGCACGTTGTGAATGGAACTACCATCCACTCCTTCACTCACCGTTGTGCGACGCGCTTCCGGTTCCGGATCGACTTAAATTATCGACTTCAAATCTCTCACAGGTGGTAGTGACAGAGACACCTACATTTATCAATGCCAACTAGTGCACAATACATAACAATTGACACCGCAATGTTTTTAAAATAAAGATCAGAACAATGACCTAACGTCCATCTCCCCCACTTGCTTGACTCACCCCAGATTTAAATTGTTTAACGCTATTCAGTCTCAACCAACACCGGAGACGATAGCACCTAGGACTAATTACTGTAAAATCCACATCCTAGGACTTCTTGGTGTGAGTCATAAAACGTTTTTCCTATTGATGGAATGACTTTATTAACATACTTATTTATCTGTATACATTTAACTTATTTATTTCTATATTTTATATTTACACTTAATTCCTAATTTATATTTATATGTTATAATTTTTATATTCTGTATACTTATTTCATCCATCCGTTCAACAGACAATTTATACGACTGAAGAGGATAAGAACTACCTTATCGAAACGTTTCTTCGAAAATTGAAATAAAGAAGTATTAGCCTATACTTTGGCCTTATTAATAGCCGCTTGAAACAATATTTCACATATTAACTAATTGTTCTATCTGAAACTAAGCGTTCGACACTGTGCCAGGAGAAACGCCTGTTCATTGAAATCTGTGGCGATGCCCCACGAAACCGTATGTGTTCGACGAAACTAAGTGGTCGACCTTGTGAGAGAGGAAACTCCAGATGCGAAACATAGTTCAATTTGAAACTAAATGTTCCATCTGAAACTAAGTGTTCGATACTGTGCCAGGAGAAGCGCCTGTTCTCTGAAATCTGTGGCGATGCCACTCGAAACCGTATGTGTTCGACGAAACTGAGTGGTCGACCTTGTGAGAGAGGAAACTCCAGATGCGAAACTTAGATCCATTTAAAACTAATTGTTCTTTCTGAAACTAAGTGTTCGTTACTGTGCCAGGAGAAGCGCCTGTTCTCTGAAATCTGTGGCGATGCTACTCGAAACCGTATGTGTTCGTCGAAACTAAGCGGTCGACCTTGTGAGAGAGGAGACTCCAGATGCGAAATATAGGTCCATTTTAAACTAATTGTTCTGTCTGAAATAAGTGTTCGATACTGTGCCAGGCGAAGCGCCTGTTCTCTGAAATCTGTGGCGATGCCACTCGAAACCGTATGTGTTCGACGAATCTAATTGGTCGACCTTGTGGGAGAGGAATTTCCAGATGCGAAACTTACTTCCATTTTAAACAAATTGTTCTATCTGCAACTAAGTGTTCGATACTGTGCCAGGGGAAGCGCCTGTTCTCTGAAATCTGTGGCGATGCCACTCGAAACCGAATGCGTTCAACGAAACTAAGTCGTCGATCTTGTGAGAGAGGAAACTCCAGATGCGACACATAGTTCCATTTTAAACTAGTTGTTCTATCTGAAGCTAAGTGTTCGATAATGTGCCGGAGAAACGCCTGTTCATTGAAATCTGTGGCGATGCCCCTCGAAACCGTATGTGTTCGACGAAACTGAGTGGTCGAGCTTGTGAGAGAGGAAACTCCAGATGCGAAACTTAGATCCATTTAAAACTAATTGTTCTTTCTGAAACTAAGTGTTCGATACTGGGCCAGGAGAAGCGCCTGTTCTCTGAAATCTGTGGCGATGCTACTCTAAACCGTATGTGTCCGACGAAACTAAGTGGACGCCTTGTGAAAGAGGAAAATCAAGATGCGAAACTTAGTACCATTTTAAACTAATTGTTCTATCTGAAACTATGTGTTCGACACTGTGCTAGGAGAAGCGCCTGTTCTCTGAAATCTGTGGCGATGCTACTCGAAACCGTATGTGTTTCGTCGAAAGTAAGTGGTTGACCTTGTGAAAGAGGAAACTCCAGATGCGTAACTTAGTTCGATTTCAAATTAATTGTTCTATCTGAAACTAAGTGGTCGATGCTGTGCCAGGGGAAGCGCCTGTTCTCTGAAATGTGTGGCGATGCCACTCGAAACCATACATGTTCGACGAAACTAAGTGGTTGACCTTGTGAAAGAGGAAACTCCAGTTGCGAAACGTAGTTCCATTTTAAACTAATTGTTCTATCTGAAACTATGTGTTCGATACTGTGCCACGAGAAGCGCCTGTTCTCTGAAATCTGTGGCGATGCTACTCTAAACCGTATGTGTCCGACGAAACTAAGTGGTCGCCTTGTGAAAGAGGAAAATCAAGATGCGAAACTTAGTACCATTTTAAACTAATTGTTCTATCTGAAACTATGTTTTCGACACTGTGCTAGGAGAAGCGCCTGTTCTCTGAAATGTGTGGCGATGCCACTCGAAACCGTATGTGTTCGACGAAACTAAGTGGTCGACCTTGTGAGAGAGGAAACTGCAGATGCGAAACTTACTTCCATTTTGAACTAATCGTTCTATCTGAAACTATGTTTTCGACACTGTGCTAGGAGAAGCGCCTGTTCTCTGAAATGTGTGGCGATGCCACTCGAAACCGTATGTGTTCGACGAAACTAAGTGGTCGAACTTGTGAGAGAGGAAACTCCAGATGCGAAACTTATTTCCATTTTAAACTAATTGTTCTATCTGAAACTAAGTGCTCGATACTGTGCCAGGAGAAGCGCCTGTTCTCTGAAATCTGTGGCGAGGCGCACTCGAAACCGTATGCGTTCGACGAAACTCAGTGGTCGACCATGTGAGAGAGTAAACTCCAGATTCGAAGCTTATTTCCATTAGAAACTAATTGTTCTATCTGATACCAAGTGTTCGATACTGTGCCAGGAGAAGCGCCTGTTCTCTGAAATCTGTGGCGATGCGCACTCGAAACTGTATGTGGTCGACGAAACTAAGTGGTCGACCTTGTGAGAGACGAAACTCCAGGTGCGAAACTTAGTTCCATTTTAAACTATTTGTTCTATCTGAAACTAAGTGTCCGATACTGTGCCAGGAGAAGTGCCTGTTCTCTGAAATCTGTGGCGATGCCACTCGAAACCGTATGTGTTCGACGAAACTAAGTGGCCGACATTTTGAGAGAGGAAACTACAGATGCGAAACTTAGTTCCATTTTAAATGAATTGTTCTATCTGAAACTATGTGTTCGATACTGTGCCAGGTGAAGCGCCCGTTTTGTGAAATCCGTCGCGATGATACTCGAATCCGTATGTGTTCGACGAAACTAAGTGGTCGACCTTGTGAGAGAGGAAACTCCAGATGCGAAACTTAGTTACATTTTAAACTAATTGTCCTATCTGATACTAAGTGTTCGATACTGGGCCAGGAGAAGCGCCTGTTCTCTGAAATCTGTCGCGATGCTACTCGGAACCGTATGTGTTCGACGAAACTAAGTGGTCGCCTTGTGAAAGAGGAAAATCAAGATGCGAAACTTAGTACCATTTTAAACTAATTGTTCTATCTGAAACTATGTGTTCGACACTGTGCTAGGAGAAGCGCCTGTTCTCTGAAATCTGTGGCGATGCTACTCGAAACCGTATGTGTTTCGTCGAAACTAAGTGGTTGACCTTGTGAAAGAGGAAACTCCAGATGCGTAACTTAGTTCGATTTCAAATTAATTGTTCTATCTGAAACTAAGTGGTCGATACTGTGCCAGGGGAAGCGCCTGTTCTCTGAAATGTGTGGCGATGCCACTCGAAACCGTATGTGTTCGACGAAACTAAGTGGTCGACCTTGTGAGAGAGGAAACTGCAGATGCGAAACTTTGTTCCATGTTAAACTAATCGTTCTATCTGAAACTCAGTGTTTGATAATGTGCCCGGAGAAGCGCCTGTTCTGTGAAATCTGTGGTGATGCTACTCGAAACCGTATGTGTTCGACGAAACTAAGTGGTCGACCTTCTGAGAGAGGAAACTCCAGATGCGAAACTTTGTACCAATTTAAACTAATTGTTCCATCTGAAACTAAGTGTTCGATACTGTGCCAGGAGAAGCGCCTGTTCTCTGAAATCTGTGGCGATGCTACTCGAAACCGTATGTGTTCGACGAAACTAAGTGGTCCACCTTGTGAGGGGGGAAACTCCAGATGCCAGACTTAGTTTCATTTAAAACAAATTGTTCTATCTGAAACTAAGTGTTCGATACTGTGCCACGAGAAGCGCCAGTTCTCTGAAATCTGTGGCGATGCTACTCGAAACCGTATGTGGTCGACGAAACTAAGTGGTCCACCTTGTGAGTGAGGAAACTCCAGATGCGAAGCATAGTTCCATTTTAAACTAATTGTTTTATATGTAACTAACTGTTCGATACTGTGCCAGGAGAAGCGCCTGTTCTCTGAAATCTGTGGCGATGCTACTCGAAACCGTATGTGGTCGACGAAACTAAGTGGTCGACCTTGTGAGAGAGGAAACTCCAGATGCGAAACTTAGTTCCATTTTAAACAAATTGTTCTATCTGAAACTAAGTGTTCGATACTGTGCCAGGAGAAGCGCCTGTTCTCTGAAATCTGTGGCGATGCTACTCGAAACCGTATGTGTTCGACGAAACTAAGTGGTAGACCTTGTGAGAGAGGAAACTCCAGATGCGAAACTTAGTTCCATTTTAAACAAATTGTTCTATCTGAAACTAAGTGTTCGATACTGTGCCAGGAGTAGCGCCTGTTCTCTGAAATCTGTGGCGATGCTACTCCAAACCGTATGTGTTCGAGGAAACTAAGTGGTCGACCTTGTGAGAGAGGAAACTCCAGATGCGAAACTTAGTTCCATTTTAAACAAATTGTTCTATCTGAAACTAAGTGTTCGATACTGTGCCAGGAGTAGCGCGTGTTCTCTGAACTCTGTGGCGATGCTACTCCAAACCGTATGTGTTCGAGGAAACTAAGTGGTCGACTTTGTGGGAAAGGAAACTCCAGATGCGAAACTTAATTCCATTTTAAACTAATTGTTCTATCTGAAACTAAGTGTTCGATAATGTGCCAGGAGAAGCGCCTGTTCTCTGAAATCTGTGGCGATGCTACTCGAAACCGTATGTGTTCGACGAAACTAAGTGGTCCACCTTGTGAGGGGGGAAACTCCAGATGCCAGACTTAGTTTCATTTAAAACTAATTGTTCTATCTGAAACTAAGTGTTCGATACTGTGCCAGGAGAAGCGCCTGTTCTCTGAAATTTGTGGCAATGCTACTCGAAACCGTATGTGTTCGAGGAAACTAAGTGGTCGACTTTGTGGGAAAGGAAACTCCAGATGCGAAACTTAATTCCATTTTAAACTAATTGTTCTATCTGAAACTAAGTGTTCGATAATGTGCCAGGAGAAGCGCCTGTTCTCTGAAATCTGTGGCGATGCTACTCGAAACCGTATGTGTTCGACGAAACTAAGTGGTCCACCTTGTGAGGGGGGAAACTCCAGATGCAAGACTTAGTTTCATTTAAAACTAATTGTTCTATCTGAAACTAAGTGTTCGATACTGTGCCAGGAGAAGCGCCTGTTCTCTGAAATTTGTGGCAATGCTACTCGAAACCGTATGTGGTCGACGAAACTAAGTGGTCCACCTTGTGAGTGAGGAAACTCCAGATGCGAAGCATAGTTCCATTTTAAACTAATTGTTTTATCTGTAACTAACTGTTCGATACTGTGCCAGGAGAAGCGCCTGTTCTCTGGAATCAGTGGCGATGCTACTCGAAACCGTACGTGCTCGACGAAAGTAAGTGGTAGACCGTGTGAGTGAGGAAACTCCAAATGCGAAACAAAGTTCCATTTTATACTAAGTGTTCTATATGAAACTAAGTGTTCGATACTCTGCCAGGAGAAGCGCGTGTTCTCTGAAATTTGTGGCGATGCTACTCGAAACCGTATGTGTTCGACGAAACTAAGTGGTCGATCTTGTGAGAGAGGAAACTCCAGATGTGAAACCTAGTTCCATTTTAAACTAATTGTTCTATCTGAAACTAAGTGTTCGGGACTGTGCCAGGAGAAGCGCCTGTTCTCTGAAATCTGTGGCGATGCCACTCGAAACCGTATGTGTTCAACGAAACTAAGTGGCACAACTTGGGAGAGAGGAAACTCCAGATGCGAAGCATAGTTCCATTTTAAACTAATTGTTTTATCTGTAAATAACTGTTCGATACTGTGCCAGGAGAAGCGCCTGTTCTCTGAAATCTGTGGCGATGCTACTCGAAACCGTATGTGTTCGACGAAACTAAGTGGTCCACCTTGTGAGGGGGGAAACTCCAGATGCCAGACTTAGTTTCATTTAAAACTAATTGTTCTATCTGAAACTAAGTGTTCGATACTGTGCCAGGAGAAGCGCCTGTTCTCTGAAATTTGTGGCAATGCTACTCGAAACCGTATGTGTTCGAGGAAACTAAGTGGTCGACTTTGTGGGAAAGGAAACTCCAGATGCGAAACTTAATTCCATTTTAAACTAATTGTTCTATCTGAAACTAAGTGTTCGATAATGTGCCAGGAGAAGCGCCTGTTCTCTGAAATCTGTGGCGATGCTACTCGAAACCGTATGTGTTCGACGAAACTAAGTGGTCCACCTTGTGAGGGGGGAAACTCCAGATGCCAGACTTAGTTTCATTTAAAACTAATTGTTCTATCTGAAACTAAGTGTTCGATACTGTGCCAGGAGAAGCGCCTGTTCTCTGAAATTTGTGGCAATGCTACTCGAAACCGTATGTGGTCGACGAAACTAAGTAGTCCACCTTGTGAGTGAGGAAACTCCAGATGCGAAGCATAGTTCCATTTTAAACTAATTGTTTTATCTGTAACTAACTGTTCGATACTGTGCCAGGAGAAGCGCCTGTTCTCTGAAATCTGTGGCGATGCTACTCGAAACCGTATGTGGTCGACGAAACTAAGTGGTCCACCTTGGGAGAGAGGAAACTCCAGATGCGAAGCTTAGTTCCATTTTAAACTAATTGTTCGACTAAGTGTTCGATACTGTGCCAGGAGAAGCGCCTGTTCTCTGAAATTTGTGGCGATGCTACTCGAAACCGTATGTGGTCGACGAAACTAAGTGGTCCACCTTGGGAGAGAGGAAACTCCAGATGCGAAGCTTAGTTCCATTTTAAACTAATTGTTCGATCTGAAACTAAGTGTTCGATACTGTGCCAGGAGAAGCGCCTGTTCTCTGAAATTTGTGGCGATGCTACGCGAAACCGTATTTGGTCGACGAAACTAAGTGGCACAACTTGGGAGAGAGGAAACTCCAGATGCGAAGCATAGTTCCATTTTAAACTAATTGTTTTATCTGTAACTAACTGTTCGATACTGTGCCAGGAGAAGCGCCTGTTCTCTGAAATCTGTGGCGATGCTACTCGAAACCGTATGTGTTCGACGAAACTAAGTTGTCCACCTTGTGAGGGGGGAAACTCCAGATGCCAGACTTAGTTTCATTTAAAACTAATTGTTTTATCTGAAACTAAGTGTTCGATATTGTGCCAGGAGAAGCGCCTGTTCTCTGAAATCTGTGGCGATGCTACTCGAAACCGTATGTGTTCGACGAAACTAAGTGGTCGATCTTGTGAGAGAGGAAACTCCAGATGTGAAACCTAGTTCCATTTTAAACTAATTGTTCTATCTGAAACTAAGTGTTCGGGACTGTGCCAGGAGAAGCGCCTGTTCTCTGAAATCTGTGGCGATGCCACTCGAAACCGTATGTGTTCAACGAAACTAAGTGGCACAACTTGGGAGAGAGGAAACTCCAGATGCGAAGCATAGTTCCATTTTAAACTAATTGTTTTATCTGTAAATAACTGTTCGATACTGTGCCAGGAGAAGCGCCTGTTCTCTGAAATCTGTGGCGATGCTACTCGAAACCGTATGTGTTCGACGAAACTAAGTTGTCCACCTTGTGAGGGGGGAAACTCCAGATGCCAGACTTAGTTTCATTTAAAACTAATTGTTTTATCTGAAACTAAGTGTTCGATATTGTGCCAGGAGAAGCGCCTGTTCTCTGAAATCTGTGGCGATGCTACTCGAAACCGTATGTGTTCGACGAAACTAAGTGGTCGATCTTGTGAGAGAGGAAACTCCAGATGTGAAACCTAGTTCCATTTTAAACTAATTGTTCTATCTGAAACTAAGTGTTCGGGACTGTGCCAGGAGAAGCGCCTGTTCTCTGAAATCTGTGGCGATGCCACTCGAAACCGTATGTGTTCAACGAAACTAAGTGGTCGACCTTGTGAGAGAGGAAACTCCAGAAGTGAAACTTAGTTTCATTTAAAACTAACTGTTCTATCTGAAACTAAGTGGTCGGTAATGTGCCTGGAGAAGCGCCAATTCTCTGAAATCTGTGGCGATACCACTCGAAACCGTATGTGTTTCACGAAACTGAGTGGTCCACCTTGTGAGAGAGGAAACTCCAAATGCGAAATATAGTTCCATTTTAAACTAAGTGTTCTATCTGTAACTAAGTGTTCGATACTGTGCCAGGAGAAGCGCCTGTTCTCTGAAATCTGTGGCGATGCTACTCGAAAACGTATGTGTTCGACGAAACTAAGTGTTCGATACTGTGCCAGGAGAAGCGCCCGTTCGCTGAAATCTGTGGCGATGCCACTCGAAACCGTATGTGTTCGTCGAAACTAAGTGGTCGGCCTTGTGAGAGAGGAAACTCCAGATGCGAAACTTAGTTCAATTTTAAACTAATTGTTCTATCTGAAACTAAGTGTTCGATACTGTGCCAGGAGAAGCGGCTGTTCTCTGAAATCTGTGGCGATGCCACTCGAAACTGTATGTGTTCGACGAAACTAAGTGGTCGCCTTGTGAAGGAAGAAACTCCAGATGCGAAACTTAGTACCATTTTAAACTAATTGTTCTATAGGAAACTATGTGTTCAACACTGTGCCAGGAGAACCGCCTGTTCTCTGAAATCTGTCGCGATGCCACTCGAATCCGTATGTGTTCGACGAAAGTAAGTTGTCGCCTTGTGAAAGAAGAAACTCCAGATGCGAAACTTAGTACCATTTTAAACTAATTGTTCTATCTGAAACTAAGTGTTCGATAGTGTGCCGGGAGAAGCGCCTGGTCTCTGAAATCTGTGGCGATGGCACTCGAAACCGTACGTGTTCGATGAAACTAAGTGGTCGACCTTCTGAGAGAGGAAACTCCAGATGCGAAACATAGTTCAATTTTAAACTAATTGTTCTATCTGAAACTAAGTGTTCGATACTGTGCCAGGAGAAGCGGCTGTTCTCTGAAATCTGTGGCGATGCCACTCGAAACCGTACGTGTTCGACGAAACTAAGTGGCCGACCTTGTGTGAGAGGAAACTCCAGATGCGAAACTCAGTTCCATTTTAAACTAATTGTTCTATCTGATACTAAGTGTTCGATACTGTGCCAGGAGAAGCGCCTGTTCTCTGAAATCTGTGGCGATGCTTCTCGAAACCGTATATGTTCGACGAAACGAGGTGGTCGACCTTGTGAGAGAGGAAACTCCAGATGCGGAACGTAGTTCCATTTTAAACTAATTGTTCTATCTGAAACTAAGTGTGCGATACTTTGCCAGGAGAAGCGCCGGTTCTCTGAAATCTGTCGCGATGCCTCTCGAAACCGTATGTGTTCGACGAAACTAAGTCGTCGGCCTTGTGAGAGAGGAATATACAGATGCGAAACTTAGTTCCATTTTAAACTAATTGTTCTATCTGAAACTATGTGTTCGATACTGTGCCAGGAGAAGCGCCTGTTCTCTGAAATATGTGGCAATGCCACTCGAAACTGTATGTGTTCGACGAAACTAAGTGGTCGCCTTGTGAAGGAAGAAACTCCAGATGCGAAACTTAGTACCATTTTAAACTAATTGTTCTATCTGAAACTAAGTGTTCGATACTGTTCCAGGAGAAGCGCCTGTTCTCTGAAATCTGAGGCGATGCTTCTCGAAACCGTATGTGTTCAACGAAACTAAGTCGCCGACCTTGTGAGAGAGGAATATACAGATGCGAAACTTAGTTCCATGTTAAACTAATTGCTCTATCGGAAACTAAGTGTTCGATAGTATGCCGGGAGAAGCGCCTGTTGTCTGAAATCTGTCGCGATGCCTCTCGAAACCGTATGTGTTCGACGAAACTAAGTCGCCGACCTTGTGAGAGAGGAATATCCAGATGTGAAACTTAGTTCAATTTTAAACTAATTGTTCTATCTGAAACTAAGTGTTCGATACTGTGCCAGGAGAAGCGGCTGTTCTCTAAAATCTGTGGCGATGCCACTCGAAACTGTATGTGTTCGACGAAACTAAGTGGTCGCCTTGTGAAGGAAGAAACTCCAGATGCGAAACTTAGTACCATTTTAAACTAATTGTTCTATAGGAAACTATGTGTTCAACACTGTGCCAGGAGAACCGCCTGTTCTCTGAAATCTGTCGCGATGCCACTCGAATCCGTATGTGTTCGACGAAACTAAGTGGTCGATCTTGTGAGAGAGGAAACTCCAGATGCGAAAATTAGTTCCATTTTAAACTAATTGTTCTATCTGAAACTAAGTGTTCGATACTGGCCAGGAGAAGCGCCTGTTCTCTGAAACCTGTGGCGATGCTACTCGAAACCGTATGTGTTCGACGAAAGTAAGTTGTCGCCTTGTGAAAGAAGAAACTCCAGATGCGAAACTTAGTACCATTTTAAACTAATTGTTCTATCTGAAACTAAGTGTTCGATAGTGTGCCGGGAGAAGCGCCTGGTCTCTGAAATCTGTGGCGATGGCACTCGAAACCGTACGTGTTCGATGAAACTAAGTGGTCGACCTTCTGAGAGAGGAAACTCCAGATGCGAAACATAGTTCAATTTTAAACTAATTGTTCTATCTGAAACTAAGTGTTCGATACTGTGCCAGGAGAAGCGGCTGTTCTCTGAAATCTGTGGCGATGCCACTCGAAACCGTACGTGTTCGACGAAACTAGGTGGCCGACCTTGTGAGAGAGGAAACTCCAGATGCGAAACTTAGTTCCATTTTAAACTAATTGTTCTATTTGATACTAAGTGTTCGATACTGTGCCAGGAGAAGCGCCTGTTCTCTGAAATCTGTGGCGATGCCACTCGAAACCGTATGTGTTCGACGAAACTAAGTGGTCCACCTTGTGAGAGAGGAAACTCCAGATGCGAAACGTGGTTCATTTATAAACTAAATGTTCTATCTGAAACTATGTGTTCGATACTGTGCCAGTAGAAGCGCCTGTTCTCTGAAATCTGTGGCGATGCTTCTCGAAACCGTATATGTTCGACGAAACTAAGTCGTCGGCCTTGTGAGAGAGGAATATACAGATGCGAAACTTAGTTCCATTTTAAACTAATTGTTCTATCTGAAACTATGTGTTCGATACTGTGCCAGGAGAAGCGCCTGTTCTATGAAATATGTGGCAATGCCACTCGAAACTGTATGTGTTCGACGAAACTAAGTGGTCGCCTTGTGAAGGAAGAAACTCCAGATGCGAAACTTAGTACCATTTTAAACTAATTGTTCTATAGGAAACTATGTGTTCAACACTGTGCCAGGAGAACCGCCTGTTCTCTGAAATCTGTCGCGATGCCACTCGAATCCGTATGTGTTCGACGAAACTAAGTGGTCGATCTTGTGAGAGAGGAAACTCCAGATGCGAAAATTAGTTCCATTTTAAACTAATTGTTCTATCTGAAACTAAGTGTTCGATACTGGCCAGGAGAAGCGCCTGTTCTCTGAAACCTGTGGCGATGCTACTCGAAACCGTATGTGTTCGACGAAAGTAAGTTGTCGCCTTGTGAAAGAAGAAACTCCAGATGCGAAACTTAGTACCATTTTAAACTAATTGTTCTATCTGAAACTAAGTGTTCGATAGTGTGCCGGGAGAAGCGCCTGGTCTCTGAAATCTGTGGCGATGGCACTCGAAACCGTACGTGTTCGATGAAACTAAGTGGTCGACCTTCTGAGAGAGGAAACTCCAGATGCGAAACATAGTTCAATTTTAAACTAATTGTTCTATCTGAAACTAAGTGTTCGATACTGTGCCAGGAGAAGCGGCTGTTCTCTGAAATCTGTGGCGATGCCACTCGAAACCGTACGTGTTCGACGAAACTAAGTGGCCGACCTTGTGAGAGAGGAAACTCCAGATGCGAAACTTAGTTCCATTTTAAACTAATTGTTCTATTTGATACTAAGTGTTCGATACTGTGCCAGGAGAAGCGCCTGTTCTCTGAAATCTGTGGCGATGCCACTCGAAACCGTATGTGTTCGACGAAACTAAGTGGTCGACCTTGTGAGAGAGGAAACTCCAGATGCGAAACGTGGTTCATTTATAAACTAAATGTTCTATCTGAAACTATGTGTTCGATACTGTGCCAGTAGAAGCGCCTGTTCTCTGAAATCTGTGGCGATGCTTCTCGAAACCGTATATGTTCGACGAAACTAAGTCGTCGGCCTTGTGAGAGAGGAATATACAGATGCGAAACTTAGTTCCATTTTAAACTAATTGTTCTATCTGAAACTATGTGTTCGATACTGTGCCAGGAGAAGCGCCTGTTCTATGAAATATGTGGCAATGCCACTCGAAACTGTATGTGTTCGACGAAACTAAGTGGTCGCCTTGTGAAGGAAGAAACTCCAGATGCGAAACTTAGTACCATTTTAAACTAATTGTTCTATCTGAAACTAAGTGTTCGATACTGTTCCAGGAGAAGCGCCTGTTCTCTGAAATCTGAGGCGATGCCTCTCGAAACCGTATGTGTTCGACGAAACTAAGTCGCCGACCTTGTGAGAGAGGAATATACAGATGCGAAACTTAGTTCCATGTTAAACTAATTGTTCTATCGGAAACTAAGTGTTCGATAGTATGCCGGGAGAAGCACCTGTTCTCTGAAATCTGTCGCGATGCCTCTCGAAACCGTATGTGTTCGACGAAACTAAGTCGCCGACCTTGTGAGAGAGGAATATCCAGATGTGAAACTTAGTTCAATTTTAAACTAATTGTTCTATCTGAAACTAAGTGTTCGATACTGTGCCAGGAGAAGCGGCTGTTCTCTAAAATCTGTGGCGATGCCACTCGAAACTGTATGTGTTCGACGAAACTAAGTGGTCGCCTTGTGAAGGAAGAAACTCCAGATGCGAAACTTAGTACCATTTTAAACTAATTGTTCTATAGGAAACTATGTGTTCAACACTGTGCCAGGAGAACCGCCTGTTCTCTGAAATCTGTCGCGATGCCACTCGAATCCGTATGTGTTCGACGAAACTAAGTGGTCGATCTTGTGAGAGAGGAAACTCCAGATGCGAAAATTAGTTCCATTTTAAACTAATTGTTCTATCTGAAACTAAGTGTTCGATACTGGCCAGGAGAAGCGCCTGTTCTCTGAAACCTGTGGCGATGCTACTCGAAACCGTATGTGTTCGACGAAAGTAAGTTGTCGCCTTGTGAAAGAAGAAACTCCAGATGCGAAACATAGTTCAATTTTAAACTAATTGTTCTATCTGAAACTAAGTGTTCGATACTGTGCCAGGAGAAGCGGCTGTTCTCTGAAATCTGTGGCGATGCCACTCGAAACCGTACGTGTTCGACGAAACTAAGTGGCCGACCTTGTGAGAGAGGAAACTCCAGATGCGAAACTTAGTTCCATTTTAAACTAATTGTTCTATTTGATACTAAGTGTTCAATACTGTGCCAGGAGAAGCGCCTGTTCTCCGAAATCTGTGGCGATGCCACTCGAAACCGTATGTGTTCGACGAAACTAAGTGGTCGACCTTGTGAGAGAGGAAACTCCAGATGCGAAACGTGGTTCATTTATAAACTAAATGTTCTATCTGAAACTATGTGTTCGATACTGTGCCAGTAGAAGCGCCTGTTCTCTGAAATCTGTGGCGATGCTTCTCGAAACCGTATATGTTCGACGAAACTAGGTGGTCGACCTTGTGAGAGAGGAAACTCCAGATGCGTAACTTAGTTCCATTTTAAACTAATTGTTCTATCTGAAACTAAGTGTGCGATACTTTGCCAGGAGAAGCGCCGGTTCTCTGAAATCTGTCGCGATGCCTTTCGAAACCGTATGTGTTCGACGAAACTAAGTCGCCGGCCTTGTGAGAGAGGAATATACAGATGCGAAACTTAGTTCCATTTTAAACTAATTTTACTATCTGAAACTATGTGTTCGATACTGTGCCAGGAGAAGCGCCTGTTCTCTGAAATATGTGGCAATGCCACTCGAAACTGTATGTGTTCGACGAAACTAAGTGGTCGCCTTGTGAAGGAAGAAACTCCAGATGCGAAACTTAGTACCATTTTAAACTAATTGTTCTATCTGAAACTAAGTGTTCGATACTGTTCCAGGAGAAGCGCCTGTTCTCTGAAATCTGTGGCGATGCCTCTCGAAACCGTATGTGTTCGACGAAACTAAGTCGCCGACCTTGTGAGAGAGGAATATACAGATGCGAAACTTAGTGCCATTTTAAACTAATTGTTCTATCTGCAACTAAGTATTCGATACTGTGCCAGGAGAAGCGCCTGTTCTCTGAAATCTGTCGCGATGCCTCTCGAAACCGTATGTGTTCGACGAAACTAAGTCGCCGACCTTGTGAGAGAGGAATATCCAGATGTGAAACTTAGTACCATTTTAAACTAATTGTTCTATCTGAAACTAAGTGTTCGATAGTGTGCCGGGAGAAGCGCCTGGTCTCTGAAATCTGTGGCGATGCCACTCGAAACTGTATGTGTTCGACGAAACTAAGTGGTCGACCTTGTGGGAGAGGAAACTCCAAATGCGAACCTTAGTTCTATTTTAAACTAAGTGTTCTATCTGAAACTAAGTGTTCGATAGTGTGCCCGGAGAAACGCCTGTTCTCTGAAATCTGTGGCGATGCCACTCGAAACCGTATGTGTTCGACGAAACTAACTGGTCGACCTTGTGAGAGAGGAAACTCCAGCAGCGAAACTTTGTTCCATTTTAAACTAATTGTTCTATCTGAAACTATGTGTTCGATACTGTGCCAGGAGAAACGCCTGTTCCCTGAAATCTGTGGCGATGCGCACTCGAAACGGTATGTGTTCGACGAAACTATGTGGTTGAGCTTGTGAAAGAGGAAACTCCAGATGCGAAACTTAATTCCATTTAAAACTAATAGTTGTATGTGAAACTAACTTTTCGACACTGTGCCAGGAGAAACGCCTGTTCTCTGAAATCTGTGGCGATACTACTCGAAACCGTATGTGTTCGACGAAACTAATTGATCGACCTTGTGAGAGAGGAAGCTCCAGATGCGAAACATAGTTCCATTTTAAACTAATTGTTCTATCTGAAACTAAGTGTTCGATACTGTGCCAGGAGAAGCCTCTGTTCTCTAAAATCTGTGGCGATGCTACTCGAAACCGTATGTGCTCGAGGACACTAAGTGGTCGACCTTGTGGGACAGGAAACTCCAGATGCGAAACTTAGTTCCATTTTTAACTAATTGTTCTATCTGAAACTAAGTTTTCGATACTGTGCCAGGAGAAGCGCCTGTTCTCTGAAATCTGTGGCGATTCGACTCGAAACCGCATGTGTTCGACGAAACTAAGTGGTCGACCTTCTGAGAGAGGAAACTCCAGAAGCGAAACTTGGCTCCATTTAAAACTAATTGTTCTATCTGAAACTAAGTTTTCGATACTGTGCCAGGAGAAGCGCCTGTTCTCTGAAATCTGTGGCGATGCCACTCGAAACCGTATGTGTTCGACGAAACTAAGTGGTTGACCTCGTGAGAGAGGATACTCCAAATGCGAAACATAGTTCGATTTTAAACTAAGTGTTCTATCTGTAACTAATTGTTCGATACTGCGCCAGGAGAAGGGCCTGTTCTCTGAAATCGGTGGCGATGTCACTCGAAACCGTATGTGTTCGACGAAACTAAGTTGTCCACCTTGTGAGGGGGGAAACTCCAGATGCCAGACTTAGTTTCATTTAAAACTAATTGTTTTATCTGAAACTAAGTGTTCGATACTGTGCCAGGAGAAGCGTCTGTTCTCTGAAATCTGTCGCGATGCTACTCGAAACGGTATGTGTTCGACGATACTAAGTGGCCGACCTTGTGAGAGAGGAAACTCCAAATGCGAAGCTTAGTTCCATTTTAAACTAATTGTTCTATCTGATACTAAGTGTTCGATGCTGTGCCAGGAGAAGCGCATGTTCTCCGAAATCTGGGGCAATGCCAGTCGAAACCGTATGTGTTCGACGAAACTAAGCGTTCGACCTCGTGAGAGAGGAAACTCCAAATGCGAAACATAGTTCCATTTTAAATTACCTGTTCTATCTGAAACTAAGTGTTCGATAATGTGCCAGCAGAAGCGCGTTTTCTCTGAAATCTGTACGAAGCTGCTCGAAACCGTATGTGTTCGAAGACACTAAGTGGTCCACCTAGTGAGAGAGTAAACTCCAGATGCGAAACATAGTTCCATTTTAAACTAATTGTTCTATCCGAAACTAAGTGTTCGTTACTGTGCCAGGAGAAGCGCCTGTTCTCTGAAATATGTGGAGATGCCACTCGTAACCGTATGTGTTCGACGAAACTAAGTGGTTCATCTTGTGAGAGAGGATACTCCAAATGCGAAACATAGTTCCATTTTAATCTAAGTGTTCTATCTGTAACTAATTGTTCGATACTGCGCCAGGAGAAGGGCCTGTTCTCTGAAATCGGTGGCGATGTTACTCGAAACCGTATGTGTTCGACGAAACTAAATGGTCGACATTGTGAGAGAGGAAACTCCAAATGCGAAATTTAGTTCCATTTTAAACTAATTGTTCTATCTGAAACTAAGTGTTCGATACTGTGCCAGGAGAAGCGCCTGTTCTCTGAAATGTGTGGCGATGGCACTCGAAACCGTATGTGTTCGACGAAACTAAGTGGCCGACCTTGTGAGAGAGGAAACTCCAGATGCGAAACTTAGTTCCATTTTAAGCAAATTGTTCTATCTGAAACTAAGTGTTCGATACTGTGCCCGGAGAAGCGCTTGTTCTCTGAAATCTTTGGCGATGCCACTCGAAACCGTATGTGTTCGACGAAACTAAGTGGTCGACCTTGTGGGAGAGGAAACTCCAAATGCGAACCTTAGTTCTATTTTAAACTAAGTGTTCTATCTGAAACTAAGTGTTCGATAGTGTGCCCGGAGAAACGCCTGTTCTCTGAAATCTGTGGCGATGCCACTCGAAACCGTATGTGTTCGACGAAACTAAGTGGTCCACCTTGTGAGAGAGGAAACTCCAGATGCGAAGCTTAGTTCCATTTTAATGTATTTGTTCTATCTGATACTAAGTGTTCGATACTGTGCCAGGAGAAGCGCCTGTTCTCTGAAATCTGTGGCGATGCTACTCGAAACCGTATGTGTTCGACGAAACTAAGTCGCGGACCTTGTGAGAGAGGAAACTCCAGAAGCGAAACTTAGTTCCATTTTAAACTAATTGTTCTATCTGAAACTAAGTGTTCGATAGTGTGCCCGGAGAAACGCCTATTCTCTGAAATCTGTGGCGATGCCACTCGAAACCGTATGTGTTCGACGAAACTAAGTGGTCGACCTTGTGAGAGAGGAATATCCAGATGCGAAACTTAGTTCCATTTTAAACTAATTGTTCTATCTGAAAGTATGTGTTCGATACTGTGCCAGGAGAAGCGCCTGTTCTGTGAAATGTGTGGCGATGCCACTCGAAACTGTATGTGTTCGACGAAACTGAGTTGTCGATACTGTGCCAGGAGGAACTCCCGTTCGGGGAAATCTGTGGCGATACCACGCGAAACCGTATGTGTTCGACGAAACTAAGTGGTCGACCTTGTGAGAGAGGATTCTCCAGATGCGGCATATAGTTCCATTTTAAACTACTTGTTCTATCTGAAACTAAGTGTTCGATACTGTGCCAGGAGAAGCGTCTGTTCTCTGAAATCTGTCGCGATGCTACTCGAAACGGTATGTGTTCGACGATACTAAGTGGCCGACCTTGTGAGAGAGGAAACTCCAGATGCGAACTTAGTTCCATTTTAAACTAATTGTTCTATCTGAAACTAAGTGTTCGATACTGTGCCAGGAGAAGCGCCTGTTCTCTGAAATCTGTGGCGATGCCACTCGAAAGCGTATGTGTTCGACGAAACTAAGTCGTCGACCTAGTGAGAGAGGAATCTCCAGATGTGAAACATAGTTCCATTTTAATGTAATTGTTCTATCTGATACTAAGTGTTCGATAGTGTGCCAGGAGAAGCGCCTGTTCGCTGAAATCTGTGGCGATGCTACTCGAAACCGTATGTGTTCGACGAAACTAAGTCGTCGACCTTGTGAGAGAGGAAACTCCAGATGCGAAACTTAGTTACATTTTAAACTAATTGTTCTATCTGAAACTATGTGTTCGATACTGTGCCAGGAGAAGCGCCTGTTCTCTTAAATCTGTGGCGATGACACTCGAAACCATACGTGTTCGACGAAACTAAGTGGTTGAGCTTGTGAAAGAGGAAACTCCAGATGCGAAATTTAATTCCATTTAAAACTAATAGTTGTATGTGAAACTAACTTTTCGACACTGTGCCAGGACAAACGCCTGCCCTCTGAAATCTGTGGCGATGCTACTCGAAACCGTATGTGTTCGAGGCAACTAAGTGGTCGACCGTGTGTTACAGGAAACTCCAGATGCGAAACTTAGTTCCATTTTAAACTAATTGTTCTATCTGAAACTAAGTTTTCGATACTGTGCCAGGAGAAGCGCCTGTTCTCTGAAATCTGTGGCGATGCCACTCGAAACCGTATGTGCTCGACGAAACTAAGTGGTCGACCTTGTGGGAGAGGAAACTCCAGATGCGAACCTTAGTTCCATTTAAACTAATTGTTCTATCTGAAACTAAGTGTTCGATACTGTGCCAGGAGTAGCGCCTGTTCTCTGAAATCTGTGGCGATGCCACTCGAAACCGTATGTGTTCGACGATACTAAGTGGCCGACCTTGTGAGAGAGGAAACTCCAGATGCGAACTTAGTTCCATTTTAAACTAATTGTTCTATCTGAAACTAAGTGTTCGATACTGTGCCAGGAGAAGCGCCTGTTCTCTGAAATGTGTGGCGATGTTACTCGAAACCGTATGTGTTCGACGAAACTAAATGTTCGACCTTGTGAGAGAGGAAACTCCAAATGCGAAATTTAGTTCCATTTTAAACTAATTGTTCTATCTGAAACTAAGTGTTCGATACTGTGCCAGGAGAAGCGCCTGTTCTCTGAAATCTGTGGCGATGCCACTCGAAAGCGTATGTGTTCGACGAAACTAAGTCGTCGACCTAGTGAGAGAGGAATCTCCAGATGTGGAACATAGTTCCATTTTAATGTAATTGTTCTATCTGATACTAAGTGTTCGATACTGTGCCAGGAGAAGCGCCTGTTCGCTGAAATCTGTGGCGATGCTACTCGAAACCGTATGTGTTCGACGAAACTAAGTCGTCGACCTTGTGAGAGAGGAAACTCCAGATGCGAAACTTAGTTACATTTTAAACTAATTGTTCTATCTGAAGCTATGTGTTCGATACTGTGCCAGGAGAAGCGCCTGTTATCTTAAATCTGTGGCGATGACACTCGAAACCATACGTGTTCGACGAAACTAAGTGGTTGAGCTTGTGAAAGAGGAAACTCCAGATGCGAAACTTAATTCCATTTAAAACTAATAGTTCTATGTGAAACTAACTTTTCGACACTGTGCCAGGACAAACGCCTGCCCTCTGAAATCTGTGGCGATGCTACTCGAAACCGTATGTGTTCGAGGCAACTAAGTGGTCGACCGTGTGTTACAGGAAACTCCAGATGCGAAACTTAGTTCCATTTTAAACTAAGTGTTCTATCTGAAACTAAGTGTTCGATAGCGTGCCCGGAGAAACGCCTGTTCTCTGAAATCTGTGGCGATGCCACTCGAAACCGTATGTGTTCGACGAAACTAAGTGGTCCACCTTGTGAGAGAGGAAACTCCAGATGCGAAACATAGTTCCATTTTAATCTAAGTGTTCTATCTGTAACTAATTGTTCGATACTGCGCCAGGAGAAGGGCCTGTTCTCTGAAATCGGTGGCGATGTTACTCGAAACCGTATGTGTTCGACGAAACTAAATGGTCGACATTGTGAGAGAGGAAACTCCAAATGCGAAATTTAGTTCCATTTTAAACTAATTGTTCTATCTGAAACTAAGTGTTCGATACTGTGCCAGGAGAAGCGCCTGTTCTCTGAAATGTGTGGCGATGGCACTCGAAACCGTATGTGTTCGACGAAACTAAGTGGCCGACCTTGTGAGAGAGGAAACTCCAGATGCGAAACTTAGTTCCATTTTAAGCAAATTGTTCTATCTGAAACTAAGTGTTCGATACTGTGCCCGGAGAAGCGCTTGTTCTCTGAAATCTTTGGCGATGCCACTCGAAACCGTATGTGTTCGACGAAACTAAGTGGTCGACCTTGTGGGAGAGGAAACTCCAAATGCGAACCTTAGTTCTATTTTAAACTAAGTGTTCTATCTGAAACTAAGTGTTCGATAGTGTGCCCGGAGAAACGCCTGTTCTCTGAAATCTGTGGCGATGCCACTCGAAACCGTATGTGTTCGACGAAACTAAGTGGTCCACCTTGTGAGAGAGGAAACTCCAGATGCGAAGCTTAGTTCCATTTTAATGTATTTGTTCTATCTGATACTAAGTGTTCGATACTGTGCCAGGAGAAGCGCCTGTTCTCTGAAATCTGTGGCGATGCTACTCGAAACCGTATGTGTTCGACGAAACTAAGTCGCGGACCTTGTGAGAGAGGAAACTCCAGAAACGAAACTTAGTTCCATTTTAAACTAATTGTTCTATCTGAAACTAAGTGTTCGATAGTGTGCCCGGAGAAACGCCTATTCTCTGAAATCTGTGGCGATGCCACTCGAAACCGTATGTGTTCGACGAAACTAAGTGGTCGACCTTGTGAGAGAGGAATATCCAGATGCGAAACTTAGTTCCATTTTAAACTAATTGTTCTATCTGAAAGTATGTGTTCGATACTGTGCCAGGAGAAGCGCCTGTTCTGTGAAATGTGTGGCGATGCCACTCGAAACTGTATGTGTTCGACGAAACTGAGTTGTCGATACTGTGCCAGGAGGAACTCCCGTTCGGGGAAATCTGTGGCGATACCACGCGAAACCGTATGTGTTCGACGAAACTAAGTGGTCGACCTTGTGAGAGAGGATTCTCCAGATGCGGCATATAGTTCCATTTTAAACTACTTGTTCTATCTGAAACTAAGTGTTCGATACTGTGCCAGGAGAAGCGTCTGTTCTCTGAAATCTGTCGCGATGCTACTCGAAACGGTATGTGTTCGACGATACTAAGTGGCCGACCTTGTGAGAGAGGAAACTCCAGATGCGAACTTAGTTCCATTTTAAACTAATTGTTCTATCTGAAACTAAGTGTTCGATAGTGTGCCCGGAGAAACGCCTGTTCTCTGAAATATGTGGCGATGCCACTCGAAACCGTATGTGTTCGACGAAACTAAGTGGTCCACCTTGTGAGAGAGGAAACTCCAGATGCGAAGCTTAGTTCCATTTTAATGTATTTGTTCTATCTGATACTAAGTGTTCGATACTGTGCCAGGAGAAGCGCCTGTTCTCTGGAATCTGTGGCGATGCTACTCGAAACCGTATGTGTTCGACGAAACTAAGTCGCGGACCTTGTGAGAGAGGAAACTCCAGAAGCGAAACTTAGTTCCTTTTTAAACTAATTGTTCTATCTGAAACTAAGTGTTCGATAGTGTGCCCGGAGAAACGCCTATTCTCTGAAATCTGTGGCGATGCCACTCGAAACCGTATGTGTTCGACGAAACTAAGTGGTCGACCTTGTGAGAGAGGAATATCCAGATGCGAAACTTAGTTCCATTTTAAACTAATTGTTCTATCTGAAAGTATGTGTTCGATACTGTGCCAGGAGAAGCGCCTGTTCTGTGAAATGTGTGGCGATGCCACTCGAAACTGCATGTGTTCGACGAAACTGAGTTGTCGATACTGTGCCAGGAGGAACTCCCGTTCGGGGAAATCTGTGGCGATACCACGCGAAACCGTATGTGTTCGACGAAACTAAGTGATCGACCTTGTGAGAGAGGATTCTCCAGATGCGGCATATAGTTCCATTTTAAACTACTTGTTCTATCTGAAACTAAGTGTTCGATACTGTGCCAGGAGAAGCGTCTGTTCTCTGAAATCTGTCGCGATGCTACTCGAAACGGTATGTATTCGACGATACTAAGTGGCCGACCTTGTGAGAGAGGAAACTCCAGATGCGAACTTAGTTCCATTTTAAACTAATTGTTCTATCTGAAACTAAGTGTTCGATACTGTGCCAGGAGAAGCGCCTGTTCTCTGAAATCTGTGGCGATGCCACTCGAAAGCGTATGTGTTCGACGAAACTAAGTCGTCGACCTAGTGAGAGAGGAATCTCCAGATGTGAAACATAGTTCCATTTTAATGTAATTGTTCTATCTGATACTAAGTGTTCGATAGTGTGCCAGGAGAAGCGCCTGTTCGCTGAAATCTGTGGCGATGCTACTCGAAACCGTATGTGTTCGACGAAACTAACTCGTCGACCTTGTGAGAGAGGAAACTCCAGATGCGAAACTTAGTTACATTTTAAACTAATTGTTCTATCTGAAACTATGTGTTCGATACTGTGCCAGGAGAAGCGCCTGTTCTCTTAAATCTGTGGCGATGACACTCGAAACCATACGTGTTCGACGAAACTAAGTGGTTGAGCTTGTGAAAGAGGAAACTCCAGATGCGAAACTTAATTCCATTTAAAACTAATAGTTGTATGTGAAACTAACTTTTCGACACTGTGCCAGGACAAACGCCTGCCCTCTGAAATCTGTGGCGATGCTACTCGAAACCGTATGTGTTCGAGGCAACTAAGTGGTCGACCGTGTGTTACAGGAAACTCCAGATGCGAAACTTAGTTCCATTTTAAACTAATTGTTCTATCTGAAACTAAGTTTTCGATACTGTGCCAGGAGAAGCGCCTGTTCTCTGAAATCTGTGGCGATGCCACTCGAAACCGTATGTGCTCGACGAAACTAAGTGGTCGACCTTGTGGGAGAGGAAACTCCAGATGCGAACCTTAGTTCCATTTAAACTAATTGTTCTATCTGAAACTAAGTGTTCGATACTGTGCCAGGAGTAGCGCCTGTTCTCTGAAATCTGTGGCGATGCCACTCGAAACCGTATGTGTTCGACGATACTAAGTGGCCGACCTTGTGAGAGAGGAAACTCCAGATGCGAACTTAGTTCCATTTTAAACTAATTGTTCTATCTGAAACTAAGTGTTCGATACTGTGCCAGGAGAAGCGCCTGTTCTCTGAAATGTGTGGCGATGTTACTCGAAACCGTATGTGTTCGACGAAACTAAATGTTCGACCTTGTGAGAGAGGAAACTCCAAATGCGAAATTTAGTTCCATTTTAAACTAATTGTTCTATCTGAAACTAAGTGTTCGATACTGTGCCAGGAGAAGCGCCTGTTCTCTGAAATCTGTGGCGATGCCACTCGAAAGCGTATGTGTTCGACGAAACTAAGTCGTCGACCTAGTGAGAGAGGAATCTCCAGATGTGAAACATAGTTCCATTTTAATGTAATTGTTCTATCTGATACTAAGTGTTCGATACTGTGCCAGGAGAAGCGCCTGTTCGCTGAAATCTGTGGCGATGCTACTCGAAACCGTATGTGTTCGACGAAACTAAGTCGTCGACCTTGTGAGAGAGGAAACTCCAGATGCGAAACTTAGTTACATTTTAAACTAATTGTTCTATCTGAAACTATGTGTTCGATACTGTGCCAGGAGAAGCGCCTGTTCTCTTAAATCTGTGGCGATGACACTCGAAACCATACGTGTTCGACGAAACTAAGTGGTTGAGCTTGTGAAAGAGGAAACTCCAGATGCGAAATTTAATTCCATTTAAAACTAATAGTTGTATGTGAAACTAACTTTTCGACACTGTGCCAGGACAAACGCCTGCCCTCTGAAATCTGTGGCGATGCTACTCGAAACCGTATGTGTTCGAGGCAACTAAGTGGTCGACCGTGTGTTACAGGAAACTCCAGATGCGAAACTTAGTTCCATTTTAAACTAATTGTTCTATCTGAAACTAAGTTTTCGATACTGTGCCAGGAGAAGCGCCTGTTCTCTGAAATCTGTGGCGATGCCACTCGAAACCGTATGTGCTCGACGAAACTAAGTGGTCGACCTTGTGAGAGAGGAAACTCCAGATGCGAAGCTTAGTTCCATTTTAATGTATTTGTTCTATCTGATACTAAGTGTTCGATAGTGTGCCAGGAGAAGCGCCTGTTCTCTGAAATCTGTGGCGATGCTACTCGAAACCGTATGTGTTCGACGAAACTAAGTCGCGGACCTTGTGAGAGAGGAAACTCCAGATGCGAAACTTAGTTCCATTTTAAACTAATTGTTCTATCTGAAACTAAGTGTTCGATAGTGTGCCCGGAGAAACGCCTATTCTCTGAAATCTGTGGCGATGCCACTCGAAACCGTATGTGTTCGACGAAACTAAGTGGTCGACCTTGTGAGAGAGGAATATCCAGATGTGAAACATAGTTCCATTTTAAACTAATGGTTCTACCTGAAACTAAGTGTTCGATACTGTGCCAGGAGAAGCGCCTGTTCTCTGAAATCTGTGGCGATGCTACACGAAACCGTATGTGTTCGAGGAAACTAAGTCGCGGACCTTGTGAGAGAGGAAACTCCAGAAGCGAAACTTAGTTCCATTTTAAACTAATTGTTCTATCTGAAACTAAGTGTTCGATAGTGTGCCCGGAGAAACGCCTATTCTCTGAAATCTGTGGCGATGCCACTCGAAACCGTATGTGTTCGACGAAACTAAGTGGTCGACCTTGTGAGAGAGGAATATCCAGATGCGAAACTTAGTTCCATTTTAAACTAATTGTTCTATCTGAAAGTATGTGTTCGATACTGTGCCAGGAGAAGCGCCTGTTCTGTGAAATGTGTGGCGATGCCACTCGAAACTGCATGTGTTCGACGAAACTGAGTTGTCGATACTGTGCCAGGAGGAACTCCCGTTCGGGGAAATCTGTGGCGATACCACGCGAAACCGTATGTGTTCGACGAAACTAAGTGGTCGACCTTGTGAGAGAGGATTCTCCAGATGCGGCATATAGTTCCATTTTAAACTAATTGTTCTATCTGAAACTAAGTGTTCGATACTGTGCCAGGAGAAGCGTCTGTTCTCTGAAATCTGTCGCGATGCTACTCGAAACGGTATGTGTTCGACGATACTAAGTGGCCGACCTTGTGAGAGAGGAAACTCCAGATGCGAACTTAGTTCCATTTTAAACTAATTGTTCTATCTGAAACTAAGTGTTCGATACTGTGCCAGGAGAAGCGCCTGTTCTCTGAAATCTGTGGCGATGCTACTCGAAACCGTATGTGTTCGACGAAACTAAGTCGTCGACCTTGTGAGAGAGGAAACTCCAGATGCGAAACTTAGTTACATTTTAAACTAATTGTTCTATCTGAAACTATGTGTTCGATACTGTGCCAGGAGAAGCGCCTGTTCTCTTAAATCTGTGGCGATGACACTCGAAACCATACGTGTTCGACGAAACTAAGTGGTTGAGCTTGTGAAAGAGGAAACTCCAGATGCGAAACTTAATTCCATTTAAAACTAATAGTTGTATGTGAAACTAACTTTTCGACACTGTGCCAGGACAAACGCCTGCCCTCTGAAATCTGTGGCGATGCTACTCGAAACCGTATGTGTTCGAGGCAACTAAGTGGTCGACCGTGTGTTACAGGAAACTCCAGATGCGAAACTTAGTTCCATTTTAAACTAATTGTTCTATCTGAAACTAAGTTTTCGATACTGTGCCAGGAGAAGCGCCTGTTCTCTGAAATCTGTGGCGATGCCACTCGAAACCGTATGTGCTCGACGAAACTAAGTGGTCGACCTTGTGGGAGAGGAAACTCCAGATGCGAACCTTAGTTCCATTTAAACTAATTGTTCTATCTGAAACTAAGTGTTCGATACTGTGCCAGGAGTAGCGCCTGTTCTCTGAAATCTGTGGCGATGCCACTCGAAACCGTATGTGTTCGACGATACTAAGTGGCCGACCTTGTGAGAGAGGAAACTCCAGATGCGAACTTAGTTCCATTTTAAACTAATTGTTCTATCTGAAACTAAGTGTTCGATACTGTGCCAGGAGAAGCGCCTGTTCTCTGAAATGTGTGGCGATGTTACTCGAAACCGTATGTGTTCGACGAAACTAAATGTTCGACCTTGTGAGAGAGGAAACTCCAAATGCGAAATTTAGTTCCATTTTAAACTAATTGTTCTATCTGAAACTAAGTGTTCGATAGTGTGCCAGGAGAAGCGCCTGTTCTCTGAAATCTGTGGCGATGCTACTCGAAACCGTATGTGTTCGACGAAACTAAGTCGCGGACCTTGTGAGAGAGGAAACTCCAGATGCGAAACTTAGTTCCATTTTAAACTAATTGTTCTATCTGAAACTAAGTGTTCGATAGTGTGCCCGGAGAAACGCCTATTCTCTGAAATCTGTGGCGATGCCACTCGAAACCGTATGTGTTCGACGAAACTAAGTGGTCGACCTTGTGAGAGAGGAATATCCAGATGTGAAACATAGTTCCATTTTAAACTAATGGTTCTACCTGAAACTAAGTGTTCGATACTGTGCCAGGAGAAGCGCCTGTTCTCTGAAATCTGTGGCGATGCTACTCGAAACCGTATGTGTTCGAGGAAACTAAGTGGTCCACCTTGTGGGAGAGGAAACTCCAGATGCGAAACTTAGTTCCATTTTAAGCAAATTGTTCTATCTGAAACTAAGTGTTCGATACTGTGCCCGGAGAAGCGCTTGTTCTCTGAAATCTTTGGCGATTCCACTCGAAACCGTATGTGTTCGACGAATCTAAGTGGTCGACCTTGTGGGAGAGGAAACTCCAGATGCGAACCTTAGTTCTATTTTAAACTAAGTGTTCTATCTGAAACTAAGTGTTCGATAGTGTGCCCAGAGAAACGCCTGTTCTCTGAAATCTGTGGCGATGCCACTCGAAACCGTATGTGTTCGACGAAACTAAGTGGTCCACCTTGTGAGAGAGGAAACTCCAGATGCGAAGCTCAGTTCCATTTTAATGTATTTGTTCTATCTGATACTAAGTGTTCGATACTGTGCCAGGAGAAGCGCCTGTTCTCTGAAATCTGTGGCGATGCTACTCGAAACCGTATGTGTTCGACGAAACTAAGTCGCGGACCTTGTGAGAAAGGAAACTCCAGATGCGAAACTTAGTTCCATTTTAAACTAATTGTTCTATCTGAAACTAAGTGTTCGATAGTGTGCCCGGAGAAACGCCTATTCTCTGAAATCTGTGGCGATGCCACTCGAAACCGTATGTGTTCGACGAAACTAAGTGGTCGACCTTGTGAGAGAGGAATATCCAGATGTGAAACATAGTTCCATTTTAAACTAATGGTTCTACCTGAAACTAAGTGTTCGATACTGTGCCAGGAGAAGCGACTGTTCTCTGAAATCTGTGGCGATGCTACTCAAAACCGTATGTGTTCGACGAAACTAAGTGGTCGAACTTGTGAGAGAGGAAACTCCAAATGCGAAACATAGTTCCATTTTAAACTAATTGTTCTATCTGAAACTAAGTGTTCGATACTGTGCCAGGAGTAGCGCCTCTTCTCTGAAATCTGTGGCGATGCCACTCGAAAGCGTATGTGTTCGACGAAACTAAGTCGTCGACCTAGTGAGAGAGGAATCTCCAGATGTGAAACATAGTTCCATTTTAATGTAATTGTTCTATCTGATACTAAGTGTTCGATACTGTGCCAGGAGAAGCGCCTGTTCGCTGAAATCTGTGGCGATGCCTCTCGAAACCGTATGTGTTCGACGAAACTAAGTCGTCGACCGGGTGAGAGAGGAATATCCAGATGCGTAACTTAGTTCCATTTTAAACTAATTGTTCTATCTGAAAGTATGTGTTCGATACTGTGCCAGGAGAAGCG
Organism: Nysson spinosus; assembly: GCA_910591585.2. Classification (NCBI taxonomy): domain Eukaryota; kingdom Metazoa; phylum Arthropoda; class Insecta; order Hymenoptera; family Crabronidae; genus Nysson; species Nysson spinosus. Next base: position 1,824,021 of record CAJUYC020000070.1, on the reverse strand, counting down.
CCTGTTATGTGAAATGTGTGGCGATGCCACTCGAAACCGTATGTGTTCGACGATACTAAGTGGCCGACCTTGTGAGAGAGGAAACTCCAGATGCGAACTTAGTTCCATTTTAAACTAATTGTTCTATCTGAAACTAAGTGTTCGATACTGTGCCAGGAGAAGCGCCTGTTCTCTGAAATGTGTGGCGATGTTACTCGAAACCGTATGTGTTCGACGAAACTAAGTGGTCGAACTTGTGAGAGAGGAAACTCCAAATGCGAAACATAGTTCCATTTTAAACTAATTGTTCTATCTGAAACTAAGTGTTCGATACTGTGCCAGGAGTAGCGCCTCTTCTCTGAAATCTGTGGCGATGCCACTCGAAAGCGTATGTGTTCGACGAAACTAAGTCGTCGACCTAGTGAGAGAGGAATCTCCAGATGTGAAACATAGTTCCATTTTAATGTAATTGTTCTATCTGATACTAAGTGTTCGATACTGTGCCAGGAGAAGCGCCTGTTCGCTGAAATCTGTGGCGATGCCTCTCGAAACCGTATGTGTTCGACGAAACTAAGTCGTCGACCGGGTGAGAGAGGAATATCCAGATGCGTAACTTAGTTCCATTTTAAACTAATTGTTCTATCTGAAAGTATGTGTTCGATACTGTGCCAGGAGAAGCGCCTGTTATGTGAAATGTGTGGCGATGCCACTCGAAACTGTATGTGTTCGACGAAACTGACGAGGAGAGGTTGTCAGTCAGGGATGAGATTTTTCAACAAGACTTTGGGGAAACGTAGTACAATCAGAACTGATTCCATTGCGCCCAAGAATTTGCCCTAACTACCCACGGTTTTTTCAGGAAAAGGGTTTAAAATTAAACGTGCCCTACATATGTTTATGCACCTTTCCTTATACAGTGTGACCCTAGCGGAACGGATAGCGCGCCTGCCTCACGCCGCGCAGATCCGAGTTCAAATCCTCGATGGGGCGAAAGACGACGTTAAACTTTTTTTTCCGCGAAAATAATTCAGAACGGTAAAAAACAAGTTTCTAACATTGGAAAATAATTTCTTAAAGAGTAATGCGAGAAAAGGTATTTTTACACATTATATCCTAAATTATTTTATGCATGCACACACAGACACATATGTATAATACACAAAAATACAATTAACTGCAAAGAAGTATTGATAATATCCGTAATTAATAACTTTCGGGCAAGAGGTACTTCCGGAATACGGGCCAGCAAAGAGTGTCTTTATAATTGAATTTATACAGGTTAAACTCTGTTCTTTACATCTGATCATTCAATCTTCTGTACAGCTCTGCACCGAGTAAAATTGATTTTTCACTTTTTTCTTCACTTGGTTGTCCACTAATAAATCCTTGCACGTACAACAACTTTTTACAATGATCTAAACCGTCCACTAATTCTTACTTCTGATTACCATTTTTATGCGTGTCAGATGTACATCTGTGTATTACAATTAAATGTTTCTACCGATGTTTTATTTATTACTTTTACTTTTTATATATAATAATCATAACTTTATTTTTACCGTTAATTGTATTTTTGTGTATTATATGCTTACATATGTGTGTGTGTGTATGGCTTGTTCCTGTGTGTACATAAATTAATCTAGAATATAATGTATAAAAATTCTTCCCACGTATTTATTATTCGGTATTATCTTTTAACGTATTATTTTCCGATGATAGAAACTTGTTTTTTACCGTTCTGAATTATTTTCGCGGAAAAAAAAGTTTAACGTCGTCTTTCGCCCCATCGAGGATTTGAACTCGAATCTGCGCGGCGTGAGGCAGGCGCGCTATCCGTTCCGCTAGGGTCACACTGTATAAGGAAAGGTGCATAAACATATGTAAGGCACGTTTAATTTTAAACCCTTTTCCTGAAAAAACCGTGGGTAGTTAGGGCAAATTCTTGGGCGCAATGGAATCAGTTCTGATTGTACTACGCATCCCAAAAGTCTCGTTGAAAAATCTCATCCCTGACTGACAACCTCTCCTCGTGAGTTGTCGATACTGTGCCAGGAGGAACTCCCGTTCGGGTAAATCTGTGGCGATACCACGCGAAACCGTATGTGTTCGACGAAACTGAGTTGTCGATACTGTGCCAGGAGGAACTCCCGTTCGGGTAAATCTGTGGCGATACCACGCGAAACCGTATGTGTTCGACGAAACTAAGTGGTCGAACTAGTGAGAGAGGAAACTCCAAATGCGAAACATAGTTCCATTTTAAACAAATTGTTCTCTCTAAAACTAAGTGTTCGATACTGTGCCAGGAGAAGCGCCTGTTCTCTGAAATCTGTGGCGATGCTACTCGAAACCGTATGTGTTCGAGGAAACTAAGTGGTCGACCTTGTGGGAGAGGAAACTCCAGATGGGAACCTTAGTTCTATTTTAAACTAAGTGTTCTATCTGAAACTAAGTGTTCGATACTGTGCCCGGAGAAGCGCTTGTTCTCTGAAATCTTTGGCGATTCCACTCGAAACCGTATGTGTTCGACGAATCTAAGTGGTCGACCTTGTGGGAGAGGAAACTCCAGATGCGAACCTTAGTTCTATTTTAAACTAAGTGTTCTATCTGAAACTAAGTGTTCGATAGTGTGCCCGGAGAAACGCCTGTTCTCTGAAATCTGTGGCGATGGCACTCGATACCGTATGTGTTCGACGAAACTAAGTGGTTCACCTGGTGAGAGAGGAAACTCCAGATGCGAAGCTTAGTTCCATTTTAATGTATTTGTTCTATCTGATACTAAGTGTTCGATACTGTGCCAGGAGAAGCGCCTGTTCTCTGAAATCTGTGGCGATGCTACTCGAAACCGTATGTGTTCGACGAAACTAAGTCGCGGACCTTGTGAGGGAGGAAACTCCAGATGCGAAATTTAGTTCCATTTTAAACTAATTGTTCTATCTGAAACTTAGTGTTCGATAGTGTGCCCGGAGAAACGCCTATTCTCTGAAATCTGTGGCGATGCCACTCGAAACTGTATGTGTTCGACGAAACTAAGTGGTCGACCTTGTGAGAGAGGAATATCCAGATGCGAAACTTAGTTCCATTTTAAACTAATTGGTCTATCTGAAACTATGTGTTCGAAACTGTACCAGGAGAAGCGCCTGTTCTCTTAAATCTGTGGCGATGCTACTCGAAACCGTATGTGCTCGAGGACACTAAGTGGTCGACCTTGTGGGACAGGAAACTCCAGATGCGAAACTTAGTTCCATTTTTAACTAATTGTTCTATCTGAAACTAAGTTTTCGATACTGTGCCAGGAGAAGCGCCTGTTCTCTGAATCTGTGGCGATTCGACTCGAAACCGCATGTGTTCGACGAAACTAAGTGGTCGACCTTGTGAGAGAGGAAACTCCAGAAGCGAAACTTGGCTCCATTTAAAACTAATTGTTCTATCTGAAACTAAGTTTTCGATACTGTGCCAGGAGAAGCGCCTGTTCTCTGAAATCTGTGGCGATGCGCACTCGAAACGGTATGTGTTCGACGAAACTAACTGGTCGACCTTGTGAGAGAGGAAACTCCAGCAGCGAAACTTTGTTCCATTTTAAACTAATTGTTCTATCTGAAACTATGTGTTTGATACTGTGCCAGGAGAAACGCCTGTTCTCTGAAATCTGTGGCGATGCTACTCGAAACCGTATGTGTTCGACGAAACTAATTGATCGACCTTGTGAGAGAGGAAACTCCAGATGCGAAACATAGTTCCATTTTAAACTAATTGTTCTATCTGAAACTAAGTTTTCGATACTGTGCCAGGAGAAGGGCCTGTTCTCTGAAATGTGTGGCGATGCCACTCGATACTGTATGTGTTCGACGAAACTAAGTGGCCGTCTAAAGTCGTCGTCGGCGACTCTTCACGGTAGCCACTCGGTAGGAAAAAATCTAAGTCCGAACTGAAATTATTTTCACCGACGAGGTACCTTTTAAATGTTAGATTGAGTTATAGGAGCGTATTTGAAGCGCTTTTGCTTAATAAACCACAGCTCTATCTCTTACTGTTGATTTTTAAATTAATCAGAAAGTCTTCGTCGGTAGCGGTTCTCGGTAGCCTCTCCGTACAGAGACTAAGTCCGAATTGAAAATATTTTCACCGACGACGTATTTTTAAATGTTATGTTCAGTTATGGGAGCGTATTTGAAGCGCTTTTACTTAATAAACCACAGCTCTATCTCTTACTGTTGATTTTTAAATTAATCAGAAAGTCTTCGTCGGTAGCGGTTCTCGGTAGCCTCTCCGTACAGAGACTAAGTCCGAATTGAAAATATTTTCACCGACGTCGTATCTTTTAAATGTTATGTTCAGTTATGGGAGCGTATTTGAAGCGCTTTTGCTTAATAAACCACGGCTCCATCTCTTACGGTTGATTTTTAAATAATCTCGAAAGTCGTCGTCGGCGACTCTTCACGGTAGCCACTCGGTAGGAAAAAATCTAAGTCCGAACTGAAATTATTTTCACCGACGAGGTACCTTTTAAATGTTAGATTGAGTTATAGGAGCGTATTTGAAGCGCTTTTGCTTAATAAACCACAGCTCTATCCCTTACTGTTGATTTTTAAATTAATCAGAAAGTCTTCGTCGGTAGCGGTTCTCGGTAGCCTCTCCGTACAGAGACTAAGTCCGAATTGAAAATATTTTCACCGACGACGTATCTTTTAAATGTTATGTTCAGTTATGGGAGCGTATTTGAAGCGCTTTTGCTTAATAAACCACGGCTCCATCTCTTACGGTTGATTTTCAAATAATTTCTAAAGTCGTCGTCGGCGACTCTTCACGGTAGCCACTCGGTAGGAAAAAATCTAAGTCCGAACTGAAATTATTTTCACCGACGAGGTACCTTTTAAATGTTAGATTGAGTTATAGGAGCGTATTTGAAGCGCTTTTGCTTAATAAACCACAGCTCTATCTCTTACTGTTGCTTTTTAAATTAATCAGAAAGTCTTCGTCGGTAGCGGTTCTCGGTAGCCTCTCCGTACAGAGACTAAGTCCGAATTGAAAATATTTACACCGACGACGTATCTTTTAAATGTTATGTTCAGTTATGGGAGCGTATTTGAAGCGCTTTTGCTTAATAAACCACAGCTCTATCTCTTACAGTTGATTTTTAAATTAATCAGAAAGTCTTCGTCGGTAGCGGTTCTCGGTAGCCTCTCCGTACAGAGACTAAGTCCGAATTGAAAATATTTTCACCGACGTCGTATCTTTTAAATGTTATGTTCAGTTATGGGAGCGTATTTGAAGCGCTTTTGCTTAATAAACCACGGCTCCATCTCTTACGGTTGATTTTTAAATAATTTCTAAATTCGTCGTCGGCGACTCTTCACGGTAGCCACTCGGTAGGAAAAAATCTAAGTCCGAACTGAAATTATTTTCACCGACGAGGTACCTTTTAAATGTTAGATTGAGTTATAGGAGCGTATTTGAAGCACTTTTGCTTAATAAACCACGGCTCTATCTCTTACGGTTGATTTTTAAATTAATCAGTAAGTCTTCGTCGGTACCGCTTCTCGGTAGCCTCTCCGTACAGAGACCAAGTCCGAATTGAAAATATTTTCACCGACGACGTATCTTTTAAATATTATGTTCGGTTATGGGAGCGTATTTGACGCACTTTTGCTTAATAAACCAAGGCTCCACATCTTACGGTTGATTTTTAAATAATCTCGAAAGTCGTCGTCGGCGACTCTTCACGGTAGCCACTCGGTAGGAAAAAATCTAAGTCCGAACTGAAATTATTTTCACCGACGAGGTACCTTTTAAATGTTAGATTGAGTTATAGGAGCGTATTTGAAGCGCTTTTGCTTAATAAACCACAGCTCTATCTCTTACTGTTGCTTTTTAAATTAATCAGAAAGTCTTCGTCGGTAGCGGTTCTCGGTAGCCTCTCCGTACAGAGACTAAGTCCGAATTGAAAATATTTTCACCGACGACGTATCTTTTAAATGTTATGTTCAGTTATGGGAGCGTATTTGAAGCGCTTTTGCTTAATAAACCACAGCTCTATCTCTTACGGTTGATTTTTAAATTAATCAGAAAGTCTTCGTCGGTAGCGGTTCTCGGTAGCCTCTCCGTACAGAGACTAAGTCCGAATTGAAAATATTTTCACCGACGTCGTATCTTTTAAATGTTATGTTCAGTTATGGGAGCGTATTTGAAGCGCTTTTGCTTAATAAACCACGGCTCCATCTCTTACGGTTGATTTTTAAATAATTTCTAAATTCGTCGTCGGCGACTCTTCACGGTAGCCACTCGGTAGGAAAAAATCAAAGTCCGAACTGAAATTATTTTCACCGACGAGGTACCTTTTAAATGTTAGATTGAGTTATAGGAGCGTATTTGAAGCACTTTTGCTTAATAAACCACGGCTCTATCTCTTACGGTTGATTTTTAAATTAATCAGTAAGTCTTCGTCGGTAGCGCTTCTCGGTAGCCTCTCCGTACAGAGACCAAGTCCGAATTGAAAATATTTTCACCGACGACGTATCTTTTAAATATTATGTTCGGTTATGGGAGCGTATTTGACGCACTTTTGCTTAATAAACCAAGGCTCCACATCTTACGGTTGATTTTTAAATAATCTCGAAAGTCGTCGTCGGCGACTCTTCACGGTAGCCACTCGGTAGGAAAAAATCTAAGTCCGAACTGTAATTATTTTCACCGACGAGGTACCTTTTATATGTTAGATTGAGTTATAGGAGCGTATTTGAAGCACTTTTGCTTAATAAACCACGGCTCTATCTCTTACGGTTGATTTTTAAATTAATCAGAAAGTCTTCGTCGGTAGCGGTTCTCGGTAGCCTCTCCCTACAGAGACTAAGTCCGAATTGAAAATATTTTCACTGACGACGTATCTTTTAAATGTTATGATCAGTTATGGGAGCGTATTTGACGCACTTTTGCATAATAAACCACGGTTCTATCTCTTATGGTTGATTTTAAAATACTTTCTAAAGTCGTCGTCGGCGATTCTTCACGGTAGCCACTCGGTAGGAAAAAATCTAAGTCCGAACTGTAATTATTTTCACCGGCGAGGTACCTTTTATATGTTAGATTGAGTTATAGGAGCGTATTTGAAGCACTTTTGCTTAATAAACCACGGCTCTATCTCTTTCGGTTGATTTTTAAATTAGTCAGAAAGTCTTCGTCGGTAGCGGTTCTCGGTAGCCTCTCCCTACAGAGACTAAGTCCGAATTGAAAATATTTTCACTGACGACGTATCTTTTAAATGTTATGATCAGTTATGGGAGCGTATTTGACGCACTTTTGCATAATAAACCACGGCTCTATCTCTTACGGTTGATTTTAAAATACTTTCTAAAGTCGTCGTCGGCGACTCTTCACGGTAGCCACTCGGTAGGAAAAAATCTAAGTCCGAACTGTAATTATTTTCACCGACGAGGTACCTTTTAAATGTTAGACTGAGTTATAGGAGCGTATTTGAAGCACTTTTGCTTAATAAACCACGGCTCTATCTCTTTCGGTTGATTTTTAAATTAATCAGAAAGTCTTCGTCGGTAGCGGTCCTCGGTAGCCTCTCCCTACAGAGACTAAGTCCGAATTGAAAATATTTTCACTGACGACGTATCTTTTAAATGTTATGATCAGTTATGGGAGCGTATTTGACGCACTTTTGCATAATAAACCACGGCTCTATCTCTTACGGTTGATTTTAAAATACTTTATAAAGTCGTCGTCGGCGACTCTTCACGGTAGCCACTCGGTAGGAAAAAATCTAAGTCCGAACTGTAATTATTTTCACCGACGACGTACCTTTTAAATGTTAGATTGAGTTATAGGAGCGTATTTGAAGCACTTTTGCTTAATAAACCACGGCTCTATCTCTTTCGGTTGATTTTTAAATTAATCAGAAAGTCTTCGTCGGTAGCGGTTCTCGGTAGCCTCTCCCTACAGAGACTAAGTCCGAATTGAAAATATTTTCACCGACGTCGTATCTTTTAAATGTTATGTTCAGTTATGGGAGCGTATTTGAAGCGCTTTTGCTTAATAAACCACGGCTCCATCTCTTACGGTTGATTTTTAAATAATTTCTAAATTCGTCGTCGGCGACTCTTCACGGTAGCCACTCGGTAGGAAAAAATCTAAGTCCGAACTGAAATTATTTTCACCGACGAGGTACCTTTTAAATGTTAGATTGAGTTATAGGAGCGTATTTGAAGCACTTTTGCTTAATAAACCACGGCTCTATCTCTTACGGTTGATTTTTAAATTAATCAGTAAGTCTTCGTCGGTACCGCTTCTCGGTAGCCTCTCCGTACAGAGACCAAGTCCGAATTGAAAATATTTTCACCGACGACGTATCTTTTAAATATTATGTTCGGTTATGGGAGCGTATTTGACGCACTTTTGCTTAATAAACCAAGGCTCCACATCTTACGGTTGATTTTTAAATAATCTCGAAAGTCGTCGTCGGCGACTCTTCACGGTAGCCACTCGGTAGGAAAAAATCTAAGTCCGAACTGAAATTATTTTCACCGACGAGGTACCTTTTAAATGTTAGATTGAGTTATAGGAGCGTATTTGAAGCGCTTTTGCTTAATAAACCACAGCTCTATCTCTTACTGTTGCTTTTTAAATTAATCAGAAAGTCTTCGTCGGTAGCGGTTCTCGGTAGCCTCTCCGTACAGAGACTAAGTCCGAATTGAAAATATTTTCACCGACGACGTATCTTTTAAATGTTATGTTCAGTTATGGGAGCGTATTTGAAGCGCTTTTGCTTAATAAACCACAGCTCTATCTCTTACAGTTGATTTTTAAATTAATCAGAAAGTCTTCGTCGGTAGCGGTTCTCGGTAGCCTCTCCGTACAGAGACTAAGTCCGAATTGAAAATATTTTCACCGACGTCGTATCTTTTAAATGTTATGTTCAGTTATGGGAGCGTATTTGAAGCGCTTTTGCTTAATAAACCACGGCTCCATCTCTTACGGTTGATTTTTAAATAATTTCTAAATTCGTCGTCGGCGACTCTTCACGGTAGCCACTCGGTAGGAAAAAATCAAAGTCCGAACTGAAATTATTTTCACCGACGAGGTACCTTTTAAATGTTAGATTGAGTTATAGGAGCGTATTTGAAGCACTTTTGCTTAATAAACCACGGCTCTATCTCTTACGGTTGATTTTTAAATTAATCAGAAAGTCTTCGTCGGTAGCGCTTCTCGGTAGCCTCTCCGTACAGAGACCAAGTCCGAATTGAAAATATTTTCACCGACGACGTATCTTTTAAATATTATGTTCGGTTATGGGAGCGTATTTGACGCACTTTTGCTTAATAAACCAAGGCTCCACATCTTACGGTTGATTTTTAAATAATCTCGAAAGTCGTCGTCGGCGACTCTTCACGGTAGCCACTCGGTAGGAAAAAATCTAAGTCCGAACTGTAATTATTTTCACCGACGAGGTACCTTTTATATGTTAGATTGAGTTATAGGAGCGTATTTGAAGCACTTTTGCTTAATAAACCACGGCTCTATCTCTTACGGTTGATTTTTAAATTAATCAGAAAGTCTTCGTCGGTAGCGGTTCTCGGTAGCCTCTCCCTACAGAGACTAAGTCCGAATTGAAAATATTTTCACTGACGACGTATCTTTTAAATGTTATGATCAGTTATGGGAGCGTATTTGACGCACTTTTGCATAATAAACCACGGCTCTATCTCTTACGGTTGATTTTAAAATACTTTATAAAGTCGTCGTCGGCGACTCTTCACGGTAGCCACTCGGTAGGAAAAAATCTAAGTCCGAACTGTAATTATTTTCACCGACGAGGTACCTTTTAAATGTTAGATTGAGTTATAGGAGCGTATTTGAAGCACTTTTGCTTAATAAACCACGGCTCTATCTCTTTCGGTTGATTTTTAAATTAATCAGAAAGTCTTCGTCGGTAGCGGTTCTCGGTAGCCTCTCCCTACAGAGACTAAGTCCGAATTGAAAATATTTTCACGGACGACGTATCCTTTAAATGTTATGATCAGTTATGGGAGCGTATTTGACGCACTTTTGCATAATAAACCACGGCTCTATCTCTTATGGTTGATTTTAAAATACTTTCTAAAGTCGTCGTCGGCGATTCTTCACGGTAGCCACTCGGTAGGAAAAAATCTAAGTCCGAACTGTAATTATTTTCACCGACGAGGTACCTTTTAAATGTTAGACTGAGTTATAGGAGCGTATTTGAAGCACTTTTGCTTAATAAACCACGGCTCTATCTCTTTCGGTTGATTTTTAAATTAATCAGAAAGTCTTCGTCGGTAGCGGTCCTCGGTAGCCTCTCCCTACAGAGACTAAGTCCGAATTGAAAATATTTTCACTGACGACGTATCTTTTAAATGTTATGATCAGTTATGGGAGCGTATTTGACGCACTTTTGCATAATAAACCACGGCTCTATCTCTTACGGTTGATTTTAAAATACTTTATAAAGTCGTCGTCGGCGACTCTTCACGGTAGCCACTCGGTAGGAAAAAATCTAAGTCCGAACTGTAATTATTTTCACCGACGACGTACCTTTTAAATGTTAGATTGAGTTATAGGAGCGTATTTGAAGCACTTTTGCTTAATAAACCACGGCTCTATCTCTTTCGGTTGATTTTTAAATTAATCAGAAAGTCTTCGTCGGTAGCGGTTCTCGGTAGCCTCTCCCTACAGAGACTAAGTCCGAATTGAAAATATTTTCACTGACGACGTATCTTTTAAATGTTATGATCAGTTATGGGAGCGTATTTGACGCACTTTTGCATAATAAACCACGGCTCTATCTCTTACGGTTGATTTTAAAATACTTTATAAAGTCGTCGTCGGCGACTCTTCACGGTAGCCACTCGGTAGGAAAAAATCTAAGTCCGAACTGTAATTATTTTCACCGACGAGGTACCTTTTAAATGTTAGATTGAGTTATAGGAGCGTATTTGAAGCACTTTTGCTTAATAAACCACGGCTCTATCTCTTTCGGTTGATTTTTAAATTAATCAGAAAGTCTTCGTCGGTAGCGGTTCTCGGTAGCCTCTCCCTACAGAGACTAAGTCCGAATTGAAAATATTTTCACGGACGACGTATCCTTTAAATGTTATGATCAGTTATGGGAGCGTATTTGACGCACTTTTGCATAATAAACCACGGCTCTATCTCTTATGGTTGATTTTAAAATACTTTCTAAAGTCGTCGTCGGCGATTCTTCACGGTAGCCACTCGGTAGGAAAAAATCTAAGTCCGAACTGTAATTATTTTCACCGGCGAGGTACCTTTTATATGTTAGATTGAGTTATAGGAGCGTATTTGAAGCACTTTTGCTTAATAAACCACGGCTCTATCTCTTTCGGTTGATTTTTAAATTAGTCAGAAAGTCTTCGTCGGTAGCGGTTCTCGGTAGCCTCTCCCTACAGAGACTAAGTCCGAATTGAAAATATTTTCACTGACGACGTATCTTTTAAATGTTATGATCAGTTATGGGAGCGTATTTGACGCACTTTTGCATAATAAACCACGGCTCTATCTCTTACGGTTGATTTTAAAATACTTTCTAAAGTCGTCGTCGGCGACTCTTCACGGTAGCCACTCGGTAGGAAAAAATCTAAGTCCGAACTGTAATTATTTTCACCGACGAGGTACCTTTTAAATGTTAGACTGAGTTATAGGAGCGTATTTGAAGCACTTTTGCTTAATAAACCACGGCTCTATCTCTTTCGGTTGATTTTTAAATTAATCAGAAAGTCTTCGTCGGTAGCGGTTCTCGGTAGCCTCTCCCTACAGAGACTAAGTCCGAATTGAAAATATTTTCACCGACGACGTATCTTTTAAATGTTATGATCAGTTATGGGAGCGTATTTGACGCACTTTTGCATAATAAACCACGGCTCTATCTCTTACGGTTGATTTTTAAATAATGTCTAAAGTCGTCGTCGGCGACTCTTCACGGTAGCCACTGGGTAGGAAAAAATCTGAGTCCGAACTGTAATTATTTTCACCGACGAGGTACCTTTTAAATGTTAGATTGAGTTATAGGAGCGTATTTGAAGCACTTTTGCTTAATAAACCACGGTTCTATCTCTTTCGGTTGATTTTTAAATTAATCAGAAAGTATTCGTCGGTAGCGGTTCTCGGTAGCCTCTCCCTACAGAGACTAAGTCCGAATTGAAAATATTTTCACCGACGACGTATCTTTTAAATGTTATGATCAGTTATGGGAGCGTATTTGACGCACTTTTTCTTAATAAACCACGGCTCTATCTCTTACGGTTGATTTTTAAATAATTTCTAAAGTCGTCGTCGGCGACTCTTCACGGTAGCCACTCGGTAGGAAAAAATCTAAGTCCGAACTGAAATTATTTTCACCGACGAGGTACCTTTTAAATGTTATTTGAGTTATAGCAGCGTATTTGAAGCACTTTTGCTTAATAAACCACGGCTCTATCTCTTTCGGTTGATTTTTAAATTAATCAGAAAGTCTTCGTCGGTAGCGGTTCTCGGTAGCCTCTCCCTACAGAGACTAAGTCCGAATTGAAAATATTTTCACCGACGACGTACCTTTTAAATGTTAGATTGAGTTATAGGAGCGTATTTGAAGCACTTTTGCTTAATAAACCACGGCTCTATCTCTTTCGGTTGATTTTTAAATTAATCAGAAAGTCTTCGTCGGTAGCGGTTCTCGGTAGCCTCTCCCTACAGAGACTAAGTCCGAATTGAAAATATTTTCACCGACGACGTATCTTTTAAATGTTATGTTCAGTTATGGCAGCGTATTTGACGCACTTTTGCTTAATAAACCACGGCTCTATCTCTTACGGTTGATTTTTAAATAATTTCTAAAGTCGTCGTCGGCGACTCTTCACGGTAGCCACTGGGTAGGAAAAAATCTGAGTCCGAACTGTAATTATTTTCACCGACGAGATACCTTTTAAATGTTAGATTGAGTTATAGGAGCGTATTTGAAGCACTTTTGCTTAATAAACCACGGTTCTATCTCTTTCGGTTGATTTTTAAATTAATCAGAAAGTCTTCGTCGGTAGCGGTTCTCGGTAGCCTCTCCCTACAGAGACTAAGTCCGAATTGAAAATATTTTCACTGACGACGTATCTTTTAAATGTTATGATCAGTTATGGGAGCGTATTTGACGCACTTTTGCATAATAAACCACGGCTCTATCTCTTACGGTTGATTTTAAAATACTTTATAAAGTCGTCGTCGGCGACTCTTCGCGGTAGCCACTCGGTAGGAAAAAATCTAAGTCCGAACTGTAATTATTTTCACCGACGAGGTACCTTTTAAATGTTAGATTGAGTTATAGGAGCGTATTTGAAGCACTTTTGCTTAATAAACCACGGCTCTATCTCTTTCGGTTGATTTTTAAATTAATCAGAAAGTCTTCGTCGGTAGCGGTTCTCGGTAGCCTCTCCCTACAGAGACTAAGTCCGAATTGAAAATATTTTCACGGACGACGTATCCTTTAAATGTTATGATCAGTTATGGGAGCGTATTTGACGCACTTTTGCATAATAAACCACGGCTCTATCTCTTATGGTTGATTTTAAAATACTTTCTAAAGTCGTCGTCGGCGATTCTTCACGGTAGCCACTCGGTAGGAAAAAATCTAAGTCCGAACTGTAATTATTTTCACCGGCGAGGTACCTTTTATATGTTAGATTGAGTTATAGGAGCGTATTTGAAGCACTTTTGCTTAATAAACCACGGCTCTATCTCTTTCGGTTGATTTTTAAATTAATCAGAAAGTCTTCGTCGGTAGCGGTTCTCGGTAGCCTCTCCCTACAGAGACTAAGTCCGAATTGAAAATATTTTCACTGACGACGTATCTTTTAAATGTTAGATTGAGTTATAGGAGCGTATTTGAAGCACTTTTGCTTAATAAACCACGGCTCTATCTCTTTCGGTTGATTTTTAAATTAATCAGAAAGTCTTCGTCGGTAGCGGTTCTCGGTAGCCTCTCCCTACAGAGACTAAGTCCGAATTGAAAATATTTTCACCGACGACGTATCTTTTAAATGTTATGTTCAGTTATGGCAGCGTATTTGACGCACTTTTGCTTAATAAACCACGGCTCTATCTCTTACGGTTGATTTTTAAATAATTTCTAAAGTCGTCGTCGGCGACTCTTCACGGTAGCCACTGGGTAGGAAAAAATCTGAGTCCGAACTGTAATTATTTTCACCGACGAGATACCTTTTAAATGTTAGATTGAGTTATAGGAGCGTATTTGAAGCACTTTTGCTTAATAAACCACGGTTCTATCTCTTTCGGTTGATTTTTAAATTAATCAGAAAGTCTTCGTCGGTAGCGGTTCTCGGTAGCCTCTCCCTACAGAGACTAAGTCCGAATTGAAAATATTTTCACTGACGACGTATCTTTTAAATGTTATGATCAGTTATGGGAGCGTATTTGACGCACTTTTGCATAATAAACCACGGCTCTATCTCTTACGGTTGATTTTAAAATACTTTATAAAGTCGTCGTCGGCGACTCTTCGCGGTAGCCACTCGGTAGGAAAAAATCTAAGTCCGAACTGTAATTATTCTCACCGACGAGGTACCTTTTAAATGTTAGATTGAGTTATAGGAGCGTATTTGAAGCACTTTTGCTTAATAAACCACGGCTCTATCTCTTTCGGTTGATTTTTAAATTAATCAGAAAGTCTTCGTCGGTAGCGGTTCTCGGTAGCCTCTCCCTACAGAGACTAAGTCCGAATTGAAAATATTTTCACGGACGACGTATCCTTTAAATGTTATGATCAGTTATGGGAGCGTATTTGACGCACTTTTGCATAATAAACCACGGCTCTATCTCTTATGGTTGATTTTAAAATACTTTCTAAAGTCGTCGTCGGCGATTCTTCACGGTAGCCACTCGGTAGGAAAAAATCTAAGTCCGAACTGTAATTATTTTCACCGGCGAGGTACCTTTTATATGTTAGATTGAGTTATAGGAGCGTATTTGAAGCACTTTTGCTTAATAAACCACGGCTCTATCTCTTTCGGTTGATTTTTAAATTAGTCAGAAAGTCTTCGTCGGTAGCGGTTCTCGGTAGCCTCTCCCTACAGAGACTAAGTCCGAATTGAAAATATTTTCACTGACGACGTATCTTTTAAATGTTATGATCAGTTATGGGAGCGTATTTGACGCACTTTTGCATAATAAACCACGGCTCTATCTCTTACGGTTGATTTTAAAATACTTTCTAAAGTCGTCGTCGGCGACTCTTCACGGTAGCCACTCGGTAGGAAAAAATCTAAGTCCGAACTGTAATTATTTTCACCGACGAGGTACCTTTCAAATGTTAGACTGAGTTATAGGAGCGTATTTGAAGCACTTTTGCTTAATAAACCACGGCTCTATCTCTTTCGGTTGATTTTTAAATTAATCAGAAAGTCTTCGTCGGTAGCGGTCCTCGGTAGCCTCTCCCTACAGAGACTAAGTCCGAATTGAAAATATTTTCACTGACGACGTATCTTTTAAATGTTATGATCAGTTATGGGAGCGTATTTGACGCACTTTTGCATAATAAACCACGGCTCTATCTCTTACGGTTGATTTTAAAATACTTTATAAAGTCGTCGTCGGCGACTCTTCACGGTAGCCACTCGGTAGGAAAAAATCTAAGTCCGAACTGTAATTATTTTCACCGACGACGTACCTTTTAAATGTTAGATTGAGTTATAGGAGCGTATTTGAAGCACTTTTGCTTAATAAACCACGGCTCTATCTCTTTCGGTTGATTTTTAAATTAATCAGAAAGTCTTCGTCGGTAGCGGTTCTCGGTAGCCTCTCCCTACAGAGACTAAGTCCGAATTGAAAATATTTTCACCGACGACGTATCTTTTAAATGTTATGTTCAGTTATGGGAGCGTATTTGACGCACTTTTGCTTAATAAACCACGGCTCTATCTCTTACGGTTGATTTTTAAATAATGTCTAAAGTCGTCGTCGGCGACTCTTCACGGTAGCCACTGGGTAGGAAAAAATCTGAGTCCGAACTGTAATTATTTTCACCGACGAGGTACCTTTTAAATGTTAGATTGAGTTATAGGAGCGTATTTGAAGCACTTTTGCTTAATAAACCACGGTTCTATCTCTTTCGGTTGATTTTTAAATTAATCAGAAAGTCTTCGTCGGTAGCGGTTCTCGGTAGCCTCTCCCTACAGAGACTAAGTCCGAATTGAAAATATTTTCACTGACGACGTATCTTTTAAATGTTATGATCAGTTATGGGAGTGTATTTGACGCACTTTTGCATAATAAACCACGGCTCTATCTCTTACGGTTGATTTTAAAATACTTTATAAAGTCGTCGTCGGCGACTCTTCACGGTAGCCACTGGGTAGGAAAAAATCTAAGTCCGAACTGTAATTATTTTCACCGACGAAGTACCTTTTAAATGTTAGATTGAGTTATAGGAGCGTATTTGAAGCACTTTTGCTTAATAAACCACGGCTCTATCTCTTTCGGTTGATTTTTAAATTAATCAGAAAGTCTTCGTCGGTAGCGGTTCTCGGTAGCCTCTCCCTACAGAGACTAAGTCCGAATTGAAAATATTTTCACCGACGACGTATCTTTTAAATGTTATGTTCAGTTATGGGAGCGTATTTGACGCACTTTTGCTTAATAAACCACGGCTCTATCTCTTACGGTTGATTTTTAAATAATGTCTAAAGTCGTCGTCGGCGACTCTTCACGGTAGCCACTGGGTAGGAAAAAATCTGAGTCCGAACTGTAATTATTTTCACCGACGAGGTACCTTTTAAATGTTAGATTGAGTTATAGGAGCGTATTTGAAGCACTTTTGCTTAATAAACCACGGTTCTATCTCTTTCGGTTGATTTTTAAATTAATCAGAAAGTATTCGTCGGTAGCGGTTCTCGGTAGCCTCTCCCTACAGAGACTAAGTCCGAATTGAAAATATTTTCACCGACGACGTATCTTTTAAATGTTATGATCAGTTATGGGAGCGTATTTGACGCACTTTTTCTTAATAAACCACGGCTCTATCTCTTACGGTTGATTTTTAAATAATTTCTAAAGTCGTCGTCGGCGACTCTTCACGGTAGCCACTCGGTAGGAAAAAATCTAAGTCCGAACTGAAATTATTTTCACCGACGAGGTACCTTTTAAATGTTATTTGAGTTATAGCAGCGTATTTGAAGCACTTTTGCTTAATAAACCACGGCTCTATCTCTTTCGGTTGATTTTTAAATTAATCAGAAAGTCTTCGTCGGTAGCGGTTCTCGGTAGCCTCTCCCTACAGAGACTAAGTCCGAATTGAAAATATTTTCACCGACGACGTACCTTTTAAATGTTAGATTGAGTTATAGGAGCGTATTTGAAGCACTTTTGCTTAATAAACCACGGCTCTATCTCTTTCGGTTGATTTTTAAATTAATCAGAAAGTCTTCGTCGGTAGCGGTTCTCGGTAGCCTCTCCCTACAGAGACTAAGTCCGAATTGAAAATATTTTCACCGACGACGTATCTTTTAAATGTTATGTTCAGTTATGGCAGCGTATTTGACGCACTTTTGCTTAATAAACCACGGCTCTATCTCTTACGGTTGATTTTTAAATAATTTCTAAAGTCGTCGTCGGCGACTCTTCACGGTAGCCACTGGGTAGGAAAAAATCTGAGTCCGAACTGTAATTATTTTCACCGACGAGGTACCTTTTAAATGTTAGATTGAGTTATAGGAGCGTATTTGAAGCACTTTTGCTTAATAAACCACGGCTCTATCTCTTTCGGTTGATTTTTAAATTAATCAGAAAGTCTTCGTCGGTAGCGGTTCTCGGTAGCCTCTCCCTACAGAGACCAAGTCCGAATTGAAAATATTTTCACCGACGACGTATCTTTTAAATGTTATGTTCAGTTATGGGAGCGTATTTGACGCACTTTTGCTTAATAAACCACGGCTCTATCTCTTACGGTTGATTTTTAAATAATTTCTAAAGTCGTCGTCGGCGACTCTTCACGGTAGCCACTGGGTAGGAAAAAATCTAAGTCCGAACTGTAATTATTTTCACCGACGAGGTACCTTTTAAATGTTAGACCGAGTTATAGGAGCGTATTTGACGCACTTTTGCATAATAAACCACGGCTCTATCTCTTACGGTTGATTTTAAAATACTTTCTAAAGTCGTCGTCGGCGACTCTTCGCGGTAGCCACTCGGTAGGAAAAAATCTAAGTCCGAACTGAAATTATTTTCACCGACGAGGTACCTTTTAAATGTTAGATTGAGTTATAGGAGCGTATTTGAAGCACTTTTGCTTAATAAACAACGGCTCTATCTCTTTCGGTTGATTTTTAAATTAATCAGAAAGTCTTCGTCGGTAGCGGTTCTCGGTAGCCTCTCCCTACAGAGAATAAGTCCGAATTGAAAATATTTTCACTGACGACGTATCTTTTAAAGGTTATGATCAGTTATGGGAGCGTATTTGACGCACTTTTGCATAATAAACCACGGCTCTATCTCTTACGGTTGATTTTAAAATACTTTCTAAAGTCGTCGTCGGCGACTCTTCGCGGTAGCCACTCGGTAGGAAAAAATCTAAGTCCGAACTGTAATTATTTTCACCGACGAGGTACCTTTTATATGTTAGATTGAGTTATAGGAGCGTATTTGAAGCACTTTTTCTTAATAAACCACGGCTCTATCTCTTTCGGTTGATTTTTAAATTAATCAGAAAGTCTTCGTCGGTATCAGTTCTCGGTAGCCTCTCCCTACAGAGACTAAGTCCGAATTGAAAATATTTTCACTGACGACGTATCTTTTAAATGTTATGATCAGTTATGGGAGCGTATTTGACGCACTTTTGCATAATAAACCACGGCTCTATCTCTTACGGTTGATTTTAAAATACTTTATAAAGTCGTCGTCGGCGACTCTTCACGGTAGCCACTCGGTAGGAAAAAATCTAAGTCCGAACTGAAATTATTTTCACCGACGAGGTACCTTTTAAATGTTAGATTGAGTTATAGCAGCGTATTTGAAGCACTTTTGCTTAATAAACCACGGCTCTATCTCTTTCGGTTGATTTTTAAATTAATCAGAAAGTCTTCGTCGGTAGCGGTTCTCGGTAGCCTCTCCCTACAGAGACTAAGTCCGAATTGAAAATATTTTCACGGACGACGTATCCTTTAAATGTTATGATCAGTTATAGGAGCGTATTTGACGCACTTTTGCATAATAAACCACGGCTCTATCTCTTATGGTTGATTTTAAAATACTTTCTAAAGTCGTCGTCGGCGATTCTTCGCGGTAGCCACTCGGTAGGAAAAAATCTAAGTCCGAACTGAAATTATTTTCACCGACGAGGTACCTTTTAAATGTTAGATTGAGTTATAGGAGCGTATTTGAAGCACTTTTGCTTAATAAACCACGGCTCTATCTCTTTCGGTTGATTTTTAAATTAATCAGAAAGTCTTCGTCGGTAGCGGTTCTCGGTAGCCTCTCCCTACAGAGACCAAGTCCGAATTGAAAATATTTTCACCGACGACGTATCTTTTAAATGTTATGTTCAGTTATGGGAGCGTATTTGACGCACTTTTGCATAATAAACCACGGCTCTATCTCTTACGGTTGATTTTAAAATACTTTATAAAGTCGTCGTCGGCGACCCTTCACGGTAGCCACTCGGTAGGAAAAAATCTAAGTCCGAACTGTAATTATTTTCACCGACGAGGTACCTTTTAAATGTTAGACTGAGTTATAGGAGCGTATTTGAAGCACTTTTGCTTAATAAACCACGGCTCTATCTCTTACGGTTGATTTTAAAATACTTTCTAAAGTCGTCGTAGGCGACTCTTCGCGGTAGCCACTCGGTAGGAAAAAATCTAAGTCCGAACTGTAATTATTTTCAGCGACGAAGTACCTTTTAAATGTTAGATTGAGTTATAGGAGCGTATTTGAAGCACTTTTGCTTAATAAACCACGGCTCTATCTCTTTCGGTTGATTTTTAAATTAATCAGAAAATCTTCGTCGGTAGCGGTTCTCGGTAGCCTCTCCCTACAGAGAATAAGTCCGAATTGAAAATATTTTCACTGACGACGTATCTTTTAAAGGTTATGATCAGTTATGGGAGCGTATTTGACGCACTTTTGCATAATAAACCACGGCTCTATCTCTTACGGTTGATTTTAAAATACTTTCTAAAGTCGTCGTCGGCGACTCTTCGCGGTAGCCACTCGGTAGGAAAAAATCTAAGTCCGAACTGAAATTATTTTCACCGACGAGGTACCTTTTAAATGTTAGATTGAGTTATAGGAGCGTATTTGAAGCACTTTTGCTTAATAAACCACGGCTCTATCTCTTTCGGTTGATTTTTAAATTAATCAGAAAGTCTTCGTCGGTAGCGGTTCTCGGTAGCCTCTCCCTACAGAGACCAAGTCCGAATTGAAAATATTTTCACCGACGACGTATCTTTTAAATGTTATGTTCAGTTATGGGAGCGTATTTGACGCACTTTTGCTTAATAAACCACGGCTCTATCTCTTACGGTTGATTTTTAAATAATTTCTAAAGTCGTCGTCGGCGACTCTTCACGGTAGCCACTGGGTAGGAAAAAATCTAAGTCCGAACTGTAATTATTTTCACCGACGAGGTACCTTTTAAATGTTAGACCGAGTTATAGGAGCGTATTTGACGCACTTTTGCATAATAAACCACGGCTCTATCTCTTACGGTTGATTTTAAAATACTTTCTAAAGTCGTCGTCGGCGACTCTTCGCGGTAGCCACTCGGTAGGAAAAAATCTAAGTCCGAACTGAAATTATTTTCACCGACGAGGTACCTTTTAAATGTTAGATTGAGTTATAGGAGCGTATTTGAAGCACTTTTGCTTAATAAACAACGGCTCTATCTCTTTCGGTTGATTTTTAAATTAATCAGAAAGTCTTCGTCGGTAGCGGTTCTCGGTAGCCTCTCCCTACAGAGAATAAGTCCGAATTGAAAATATTTTCACTGACGACGTATCTTTTAAAGGTTATGATCAGTTATGGGAGCGTATTTGACGCACTTTTGCATAATAAACCACGGCTCTATCTCTTACGGTTGATTTTTAAATAATTTCTAAAGTCGTCGTCGGCGACTCTTCACGGTAGCCACTCGGTAGGAAAAAATCTAAGTCCGAACTGTAATTATTTTCACCGACGAGGTACCTTTTAAATGTTAGACTGAGTTATAGGAGCGTATTTGAAGCACTTTTGCTTAATAAACCACGGCTCTATCTCTTTCGGTTGATTTTTAAATTAATCAGAAAGTCTTCGTCGGTATCAGTTCTCGGTAGCCTCTCCCTACAGAGACTAAGTCCGAATTGAAAATATTTTCACTGACGACGTATCTTTTAAATGTTATGATCAGTTATGGGAGCGTATTTGACGCACTTTTGCTTAATAAACCACGGCTCTATCTCTTACGGTTGATTTTAAAATACTTTCTAAAGTCGTCGTCGGCGACTCTTCACCGTAGCCACTCGGTAGGAAAAAATCTAAGTCCGAACTGAAATTATTTTCACCGACGAGGTACCTTTTAAATGTTAGATTGAGTTATAGGAGCGTATTTGAAGCACTTTTGCTTAATAAACCACGGCTCTATCTCTTACGGTTGATTTTTAAATTAATCAGAAAGTCTTCGTCGGTAGCGCTTCTCGGTAGCCTCTCCGTACAGAGACTAAGTCCGAATTGAAAATATTTTCACTGACGACGTTTCTTTTAAATGTTATGATCAGTTATGGGATCGTATTTGACGCACTTTTGCATAATAAACCACGGCTCTATCTCTTACGGTTGATTTTAAAATACTTTCTAAAGTCGTCGTCGGCGACTCTTCACCGTAGCCACTCGGTAGGAAAAAATCTAAGTCCGAACTGAAATTATTTTCACCGACGAGGTACCTTTTAAATGTTAGATTGAGTTATAGGAGCGTATTTGAAGCACTTTTGCTTAATAAACCACGGCTCTATCTCTTTCGGTTGATTTTTAAATTAATCAGAAAGTCTTCGTCGGTAGCGGTTCTCGGTAGCCTCTCCCTACAGAGACTAAGTCCGAATTGAAAATATTTTCACCGACGACGTATCTTTTAAATGTTATGATCAGTTATGGGATCGTATTTGACGCACTTTTTCTTAATAAACCACGGCTCTATCTCTTACGGTTGATTTTTAAATAATTTCTAAAGTCGTCGTCGGCGACTCTTCACGGTAGCCACTCGGTAGGAAAAAATCTAAGTCCGAACTGTAATTATTTTCACCGACGAGGTACCTTTTAAATGTTAGACTGAGTTATAGGAGCGTATTTGAAGCACTTTTGCTTAATAAACCACGGCTCTATCTCTTTCGGTTGATTTTTAAATTAATCAGAAAGTCTTCGTCGGTAGCGGTTCTCGGTAGCCTCTCCCTACAGAGACTAAGTCCGAATTGAAAATATTTTCACTGACGACGTATCTTTTAAATGTTATGATCAGTTATGGGAGCGTATTTGACGCACTTTTGCATAATAAACCACGGCTCTATCTCTTACGGTTGATTTTAAAATACTTTCTAAAGTCGTCGTCGGCGACTCTTCACGGTAGCCACTCGGTAGGAAAAAATCTAAGTCCGAACTGTAATTATTTTCACCGACGAGGTACCTTTTAAATGTTAGATTGAGTTATAGGAGCGTATTTGAAGCACTTTTGCTTAATAAACCACGGCTCTATCTCTTTCGGTTGATTTTTAAATTAATCAGAAAGTCTTCGTCGGTAGCGGTTCTCGGTAGCCTCTCCCTACAGAGACTAAGTCCGAATTGAAAATATTTTCACGGACGACGTATCCTTTAAATGTTATGATCAGTTATGGGAGCGTATTTGACGCACTTTTGCATAATAAACCACGGCTCTATCTCTTATGGTTGATTTTAAAATACTTTCTAAAGTCGTCGTCGGCGATTCTTCACGGTAGCCACTCGGTAGGAAAAAATCTAAGTCCGAACTGTAATTATTTTCACCGGCGAGGTACCTTTTATATGTTAGATTGAGTTATAGGAGCGTATTTGAAGCACTTTTGCTTAATAAACCACGGCTCTATCTCTTTCGGTTGATTTTTAAATTAGTCAGAAAGTCTTCGTCGGTAGCGGTTCTCGGTAGCCTCTCCCTACAGAGACTAAGTCCGAATTGAAAATATTTTCACTGACGACGTATCTTTTAAATGTTATGATCAGTTATGGGAGCGTATTTGACGCACTTTTGCATAATAAACCACGGCTCTATCTCTTACGGTTGATTTTAAAATACTTTCTAAAGTCGTCGTCGGCGACTCTTCACGGTAGCCACTCGGTAGGAAAAAATCTAAGTCCGAACTGTAATTATTTTCACCGACGAGGTACCTTTTAAATGTTAGACTGAGTTATAGGAGCGTATTTGAAGCACTTTTGCTTAATAAACCACGGCTCTATCTCTTTCGGTTGATTTTTAAATTAATCAGAAAGTCTTCGTCGGTAGCGGTCCTCGGTAGCCTCTCCCTACAGAGACTAAGTCCGAATTGAAAATATTTTCACTGACGACGTATCTTTTAAATGTTATGATCAGTTATGGGAGCGTATTTGACGCACTTTTGCATAATAAACCACGGCTCTATCTCTTACGGTTGATTTTAAAATACTTTATAAAGTCGTCGTCGGCGACTCTTCACGGTAGCCACTCGGTAGGAAAAAATCTAAGTCCGAACTGTAATTATTTTCACCGACGAAGTACCTTTTAAATGTTAGATTGAGTTATAGGAGCGTATTTGAAGCACTTTTGCTTAATAAACCACGGCTCTATCTCTTTCGGTTGATTTTTAAATTAATCAGAAAGTCTTCGTCGGTAGCGGTTCTCGGTAGCCTCTCCCTACAGAGACTAAGTCCGAATTGAAAATATTTTCACTGACGACGTATCTTTTAAATGTTATGATCAGTTATGGGAGCGTATTTGACGCACATTTGCATAATAAACCACGGCTCTATCTCTTACGGTTGATTTTAAAATACTTTATAAAGTCGTCGTCGGCGACTCTTCACGGTAGCCACTGGGTAGGAAAAAATCTGAGTCCGAACTGTAATTATTTTCACCGACGAGGTACCTTTTAAATGTTAGATTGAGTTATAGGAGCGTATTTGAAGCACTTTTGCTTAATAAACCACGGTTCTATCTCTTTCGGTTGATTTTTAAATTAATCAGAAAGTCTTCGTCGGTAGCGGTTCTCGGTAGCCTCTCCCTACAGAGACTAAGTCCGAATTGAAAATATTTTCACTGACGACGTATCTTTTAAATG
The DNA here is from genome assembly GCA_910591585.2 of Nysson spinosus. NCBI lineage: Eukaryota > Metazoa > Arthropoda > Insecta > Hymenoptera > Crabronidae > Nysson > Nysson spinosus. Next base: position 1,799,722 of record CAJUYC020000070.1, on the reverse strand, counting down.
TTATGATCAGTTATGGGAGCGTATTTGACGCACTTTTGCATAATAAACCACGGCTCTATCTCTTACGGTTGATTTTAAAATACTTTATAAAGTCGTCGTCGGCGACTCTTCACGGTAGCCACTCGGTAGGAAAAAATCTAAGTCCGAACTGTAATTATTTTCACCGACGAAGTACCTTTTAAATGTTAGATTGAGTTATAGGAGCGTATTTGAAGCACTTTTGCTTAATAAACCACGGCTCTATCTCTTTCGGTTGATTTTTAAATTAATCAGAAAGTCTTCGTCGGTAGCGGTTCTCGGTAGCCTCTCCCTACAGAGACTAAGTCCGAATTGAAAATATTTTCACTGACGACGTATCTTTTAAATGTTATGATCAGTTATGGGAGCGTATTTGACGCACATTTGCATAATAAACCACGGCTCTATCTCTTACGGTTGATTTTAAAATACTTTATAAAGTCGTCGTCGGCGACTCTTCACGGTAGCCACTCGGTAGGAAAAAATCTAAGTCCGAACTGTAATTATTTTCACCGACGAAGTACCTTTTAAATGTTAGATTGAGTTATAGGAGCGTATTTGAAGCACTTTTGCTTAATAAACCACGGCTCTATCTCTTTCGGTTGATTTTTAAATTAATCAGAAAGTCTTCGTCGGTAGCGGTTCTCGGTAGCCTCTCCCTACAGAGACTAAGTCCGAATTGAAAATATTTTCACCGACGACGTATCTTTTAAATGTTATGTTCAGTTATGGGAGCGTATTTGACGCACTTTTGCTTAATAAACCACGGCTCTATCTCTTACGGTTGATTTTTAAATAATTTCTAAAGTCGTCGTCGGCGACTCTTCACGGTAGCCACTGGGTAGGAAAAAATCTGAGTCCGAACTGTAATTATTTTCACCGACGAGGTACCTTTTAAATGTTAGATTGAGTTATAGGAGCGTATTTGAAGCACTTTTGCTTAATAAACCACGGTTCTATCTCTTTCGGTTGATTTTTAAATTAATCAGAAAGTCTTCGACGGTAGCGGTTCTCGGTAGCCTCTCCCTACAGAGACTAAGTCCGAATTGAAAATATTTTCACTGACGACGTATCTTTTAAATGTTATGATCAGTTATGGGAGCGTATTTGACGCACTTTTGCATAATAAACCACGGCTCTATCTCTTACGGTTGATTTTAAAATACTTTATAAAGTCGTCGTCGGCGACTCTTCACGGTAGCCACTCGGTAGGAAAAAATCTAAGTCCGAACTGTAATTATTTTCACCGACGAAGTACCTTTTAAATGTTAGATTGAGTTATAGGAGCGTATTTGAAGCACTTTTGCTTAATAAACCACGGCTCTATCTCTTTCGGTTGATTTTTAAATTAATCAGAAAGTCTTCGTCGGTAGCGGTTCTCGGTAGCCTCTCCCTACAGAGACTAAGTCCGAATTGAAAATATTTTCACCGACGACGTATCTTTTAAATGTTATGTTCAGTTATGGGAGCGTATTTGACGCACTTTTGCTTAATAAACCACGGCTCTATCTCTTACGGTTGATTTTTAAATAATTTCTAAAGTCGTCGTCGGCGACTCTTCACGGTAGCCACTGGGTAGGAAAAAATCTGAGTCCGAACTGTAATTATTTTCACCGACGAGGTACCTTTTAAATGTTAGATTGAGTTATAGGAGCGTATTTGAAGCACTTTTGCTTAATAAACCACGGTTCTATCTCTTTCGGTTGATTTTTAAATTAATCAGAAAGTCTTCGTCGGTAGCGGTTCTCGGTAGCCTCTCCCTACAGAGACTAAGTCCGAATTGAAAATATTTTCACCGACGACGTACCTTTTAAATGTTAGATTGAGTTATAGGAGCGTATTTGAAGCACTTTTGCTTAATAAACCACGGCTCTATCTCTTTCGGTTGATTTTTAAATTAATCAGAAAGTCTTCGTCGGTAGCGGTTCTCGGTAGCCTCTCCCTACAGAGACTAAGTCCGAATTGAAAATATTTTCACCGACGACGTATCTTTTAAATGTTATGATCAGTTATGGGAGCGTATTTGACGCACTTTTTCTTAATAAACCACGGCTCTATCTCTTACGGTTGATTTTTAAATAATTTCTAAAGTCGTCGTCGGCGACTCGTCACGGTAGCCACTCGGTAGGAAAAAATCTAAGTCCGAACTGAAATTATTTTCACCGACGAGGTACCTTTTAAATGTTATTTGAGTTATAGCAGCGTATTTGAAGCACTTTTGCTTAATAAACCACGGCTCTATCTCTTTCGGTTGATTTTTAAATTAATCAGAAAGTCTTCGTCGGTAGCGGTTCTCGGTAGCCTCTCCCTACAGAGACTAAGTCCGAATTGAAAATATTTTCACCGACGACGTATCTTTTAAATGTTATGTTCAGTTATGGGAGCGTATTTGACGCACTTTTGCTTAATAAACCACGGCTCTATCTCTTACGGTTGATTTTTAAATAATTTCTAAAGTCGTCGTCGGCGACTCTTCACGGTAGCCACTGGGTAGGAAAAAATCTGAGTCCGAACTGTAATTATTTTCACCGACGAGGTACCTTTTAAATGTTAGATTGAGTTATAGGAGCGTATTTGAAGCACTTTTGCTTAATAAACCACGGTTCTATCTCTTTCGGTTGATTTTTAAATTAATCAGAAAGTCTTCGTCGGTAGCGGTTCTCGGTAGCCTCTCCCTACAGAGACTAAGACCGAATTGAAAATATTTTCACTGACGACGTATCTTTTAAATGTTATGATCAGTTATGGGAGCGTATTTGACGCACTTTTGCATAATAAACCACGGCTCTATCTCTTACGGTTGATTTTAAAATACTTTATAAAGTCGTCGTCGGCGACTCTTCACGGTAGCCACTCGGTAGGAAAAAATCTAAGTCCGAACTGTAATTATTTTCACCGACGAAGTACCTTTTAAATGTTAGATTGAGTTATAGGAGCGTATTTGAAGCACTTTTGCTTAAAAAACCACGGCTCTATCTCTTTCGGTTGATTTTTAAATTAATCAGAAAGTCTTCGTCGGTAGCGGTTCTCGGTAGCCTCTCCCTACAGAGACTAAGTCCGAATTGAAAATATTTTCACCGACGACGTATCTTTTAAATGTTATGATCAGTTATGGGATCGTATTTGACGCACTTTTTCTTAATAAACCACGGCTCTATCTCTTACGGTTGATTTTTAAATAATTTCTAAAGTCGTCGTCGGCGACTCTTCACGGTAGCCACTCGGTAGGAAAAAATCTAAGTCCGAACTGTAATTATTTTCACCGACGAGGTACCTTTTAAATGTTAGACTGAGTTATAGGAGCGTATTTGAAGCACTTTTGCTTAATAAACCACGGCTCTATCTCTTTCGGTTGATTTTTAAATTAATCAGAAAGTCTTCGTCGGTAGCGGTTCTCGGTAGCCTCTCCCTACAGAGACTAAGTCCGAATTGAAAATATTTTCACTGACGACGTATCTTTTAAATGTTATGATCAGTTATGGGAGCGTATTTGACGCACTTTTGCATAATAAACCACGGCTCTATCTCTTACGGTTGATTTTAAAATACTTTCTAAAGTCGTCGTCGGCGACTCTTCACGGTAGCCACTCGGTAGGAAAAAATCTAAGTCCGAACTGTAATTATTTTCACCGACGAGGTACCTTTTAAATGTTAGATTGAGTTATAGGAGCGTATTTGAAGCACTTTTGCTTAATAAACCACGGCTCTATCTCTTTCGGTTGATTTTTAAATTAATCAGAAAGTCTTCGTCGGTAGCTGTTCTCGGTAGCCTCTCCCTACAGAGACTAAGTCCGAATTGAAAATATTTTCACGGACGACGTATCCTTTAAATGTTATGATCAGTTATGGGAGCGTATTTGACGCACTTTTGCATAATAAACCACGGCTCTATCTCTTATGGTTGATTTTAAAATACTTTCTAAAGTCGTCGTCGGCGATTCTTCACGGTAGCCACTCGGTAGGAAAAAATCTAAGTCCGAACTGTAATTATTTTCACCGGCGAGGTACCTTTTATATGTTAGATTGAGTTATAGGAGCGTATTTGAAGCACTTTTGCTTAATAAACCACGGCTCTATCTCTTTCGGTTGATTTTTAAATTAGTCAGAAAGTCTTCGTCGGTAGCGGTTCTCGGTAGCCTCTCCCTACAGAGACTAAGTCCGAATTGAAAATATTTTCACTGACGACGTATCTTTTAAATGTTATGATCAGTTATGGGAGCGTATTTGACGCACTTTTGCATAATAAACCACGGCTCTATCACTTACGGTTGATTTTAAAATACTTTCTAAAGTCGTCGTCGGCGACTCTTCACGGTAGCCACTCGGTAGGAAAAAATCTAAGTCCGAACTGTAATTATTTTCACCGACGAGGTACCTTTTAAATGTTAGACTGAGTTATAGGAGCGTATTTGAAGCACTTTTGCTTAATAAACCACGGCTCTATCTCTTTCGGTTGATTTTTAAATTAATCAGAAAGTCTTCGTCGGTAGCGGTCCTCGGTAGCCTCTCCCTACAGAGACTAAGTCCGAATTGAAAATATTTTCACTGACGACGTATCTTTTAAATGTTATGATCAGTTATGGGAGCGTATTTGACGCACTTTTGCATAATAAACCACGGCTCTATCTCTTACGGTTGATTTTAAAATACTTTATAAAGTCGTCGTCGGCGACTCTTCACGGTAGCCACTCGGTAGGAAAAAATCTAAGTCCGAACTGTAATTATTTTCACCGACGAAGTACCTTTTAAATGTTAGATTGAGTTATAGGAGCGTATTTGAAGCACTTTTGCTTAATAAACCACGGCTCTATCTCTTTCGGTTGATTTTTAAATTAATCAGAAAGTCTTCGTCGGTAGCGGTTCTCGGTAGCCTCTCCCTACAGAGACTAAGTCCGAATTGAAAATATTTTCACCGACGACGTATCTTTTAAATGTTATGATCAGTTATGGGATCGTATTTGACGCACTTTTTCTTAATAAACCACGGCTCTATCTCTTACGGTTGATTTTTAAATAATTTCTAAAGTCGTCGTCGGCGACTCTTCACGGTAGCCACTCGGTAGGAAAAAATCTAAGTCCGAACTGTAATTATTTTCACCGACGAGGTACCTTTTAAATGTTAGACTGAGTTATAGGAGCGTATTTGAAGCACTTTTGCTTAATAAACCACGGCTCTATCTCTTTCGGTTGATTTTTAAATTAATCAGAAAGTCTTCGTCGGTAGCGGTTCTCGGTAGCCTCTCCCTACAGAGACTAAGTCCGAATTGAAAATATTTTCACTGACGACGTATCTTTTAAATGTTATGATCAGTTATGGGAGCGTATTTGACGCACTTTTGCATAATAAACCACGGCTCTATCTCTTACGGTTGATTTTAAAATACTTTCTAAAGTCGTCGTCGGCGACTCTTCACGGTAGCCACTCGGTAGGAAAAAATCTAAGTCCGAACTGTAATTATTTTCACCGACGAGGTACCTTTTAAATGTTAGATTGAGTTATAGGAGCGTATTTGAAGCACTTTTGCTTAATAAACCACGGCTCTATCTCTTTCGGTTGATTTTTAAATTAATCAGAAAGTCTTCGTCGGTAGCGGTTCTCGGTAGCCTCTCCCTACAGAGACTAAGTCCGAATTGAAAATATTTTCACTGACGACGTATCTTTTAAATGTTATGATCAGTTATGGGAGCGTATTTGACGCACTTTTGCATAATAAACCACGGCTCTATCTCTTACGGTTGATTTTAAAATACTTTATAAAGTCGTCGTCGGCGACTCTTCACGGTAGCCACTCGGTAGGAAAAAATCTAAGTCCGAACTGTAATTATTTTCACCGACGAAGTACCTTTTAAATGTTAGATTGAGTTATAGGAGCGTATTTGAAGCACTTTTGCTTAATAAACCACGGCTCTATCTCTTTCGGTTGATTTTTAAATTAATCAGAAAGTCTTCGTCGGTAGCGGTTCTCGGTAGCCTCTCCCTACAGAGACTAAGTCCGAATTGAAAATATTTTCACCGACGACGTATCTTTTAAATGTTATGATCAGTTATGGGATCGTATTTGACGCACTTTTTCTTAATAAACCACGGCTCTATCTCTTACGGTTGATTTTTAAATAATTTCTAAAGTCGTCGTCGGCGACTCTTCACGGTAGCCACTCGGTAGGAAAAAATCTAAGTCCGAACTGTAATTATTTTCACCGACGAGGTACCTTTTAAATGTTAGACTGAGTTATAGGAGCGTATTTGAAGCACTTTTGCTTAATAAACCACGGCTCTATCTCTTTCGGTTGATTTTTAAATTAATCAGAAAGTCTTCGTCGGTAGCGGTTCTCGGTAGCCTCTCCCTACAGAGACTAAGTCCGAATTGAAAATATTTTCACTGACGACGTATCTTTTAAATGTTATGATCAGTTATGGGAGCGTATTTGACGCACTTTTGCATAATAAACCACGGCTCTATCTCTTACGGTTGATTTTAAAATACTTTCTAAAGTCGTCGTCGGCGACTCTTCACGGTAGCCACTCGGTAGGAAAAAATCTAAGTCCGAACTGTAATTATTTTCACCGACGAGGTACCTTTTAAATGTTAGATTGAGTTATAGGAGCGTATTTGAAGCACTTTTGCTTAATAAACCACGGCTCTATCTCTTTCGGTTGATTTTTAAATTAATCAGAAAGTCTTCGTCGGTAGCGGTTCTCGGTAGCCTCTCCCTACAGAGACTAAGTCCGAATTGAAAATATTTTCACGGACGACGTATCCTTTAAATGTTATGATCAGTTATGGGAGCGTATTTGACGCACTTTTGCATAATAAACCACGGCTCTATCTCTTATGGTTGATTTTAAAATACTTTCTAAAGTCGTCGTCGGCGATTCTTCACGGTAGCCACTCGGTAGGAAAAAATCTAAGTCCGAACTGTAATTATTTTCACCGGCGAGGTACCTTTTATATGTTAGATTGAGTTATAGGAGCGTATTTGAAGCACTTTTGCTTAATAAACCACGGCTCTATCTCTTTCGGTTGATTTTTAAATTAGTCAGAAAGTCTTCGTCGGTAGCGGTTCTCGGTAGCCTCTCCCTACAGAGACTAAGTCCGAATTGAAAATATTTTCACTGACGACGTATCTTTTAAATGTTATGATCAGTTATGGGAGCGTATTTGACGCACTTTTGCATAATAAACCACGGCTCTATCTCTTACGGTTGATTTTAAAATACTTTCTAAAGTCGTCGTCGGCGACTCTTCACGGTAGCCACTCGGTAGGAAAAAATCTAAGTCCGAACTGTAATTATTTTCACCGACGAGGTACCTTTTAAATGTTAGACTGAGTTATAGGAGCGTATTTGAAGCACTTTTGCTTAATAAACCACGGCTCTATCTCTTTCGGTTGATTTTTAAATTAATCAGAAAGTCTTCGTCGGTAGCGGTCCTCGGTAGCCTCTCCCTACAGAGACTAAGTCCGAATTGAAAATATTTTCACTGACGACGTATCTTTTAAATGTTATGATCAGTTATGGGAGCGTATTTGACGCACTTTTGCATAATAAACCACGGCTCTATCTCTTACGGTTGATTTTAAAATACTTTATAAAGTCGTCGTCGGCGACTCTTCACGGTAGCCACTCGGTAGGAAAAAATCTAAGTCCGAACTGTAATTATTTTCACCGACGAAGTACCTTTTAAATGTTAGATTGAGTTATAGGAGCGTATTTGAAGCACTTTTGCTTAATAAACCACGGCTCTATCTCTTTCGGTTGATTTTTAAATTAATCAGAAAGTCTTCGTCGGTAGCGGTTCTCGGTAGCCTCTCCCTACAGAGACTAAGTCCGAATTGAAAATATTTTCACTGACGACGTATCTTTTAAATGTTATGATCAGTTATGGGAGCGTATTTGACGCACATTTGCATAATAAACCACGGCTCTATCTCTTACGGTTGATTTTAAAATACTTTATAAAGTCGTCGTCGGCGACTCTTCACGGTAGCCACTGGGTAGGAAAAAATCTGAGTCCGAACTGTAATTATTTTCACCGACGAGGTACCTTTTAAATGTTAGATTGAGTTATAGGAGCGTATTTGAAGCACTTTTGCTTAATAAACCACGGTTCTATCTCTTTCGGTTGATTTTTAAATTAATCAGAAAGTCTTCGTCGGTAGCGGTTCTCGGTAGCCTCTCCCTACAGAGACTAAGTCCGAATTGAAAATATTTTCACTGACGACGTATCTTTTAAATGTTATGATCAGTTATGGGAGCGTATTTGACGCACTTTTGCATAATAAACCACGGCTCTATCTCTTACGGTTGATTTTAAAATACTTTATAAAGTCGTCGTCGGCGACTCTTCACGGTAGCCACTCGGTAGGAAAAAATCTAAGTCCGAACTGTAATTATTTTCACCGACGAAGTACCTTTTAAATGTTAGATTGAGTTATAGGAGCGTATTTGAAGCACTTTTGCTTAATAAACCACGGCTCTATCTCTTTCGGTTGATTTTTAAATTAATCAGAAAGTCTTCGTCGGTAGCGGTTCTCGGTAGCCTCTCCCTACAGAGACTAAGTCCGAATTGAAAATATTTTCACTGACGACGTATCTTTTAAATGTTATGATCAGTTATGGGAGCGTATTTGACGCACTTTTGCATAATAAACCACGGCTCTATCTCTTACGGTTGATTTTAAAATACTTTATAAAGTCGTCGTCGGCGACTCTTCACGGTAGCCACTGGGTAGGAAAAAATCTGAGTCCGAACTGTAATTATTTTCACCGACGAGGTACCTTTTAAATGTTAGATTGAGTTATAGGAGCGTATTTGAAGCACTTTTGCTTAATAAACCACGGTTCTATCTCTTTCGGTTGATTTTTAAATTAATCAGAAAGTCTTCGTCGGTAGCGGTTCTCGGTAGCCTCTCCCTACAGAGACTAAGTCCGAATTGAAAATATTTTCACTGACGACGTATCTTTTAAATGTTATGATCAGTTATGGGAGCGTATTTGACGCACTTTTGCATAATAAACCACGGCTCTATCTCTTACGGTTGATTTTAAAATACTTTATAAAGTCGTCGTCGGCGACTCTTCACGGTAGCCACTCGGTAGGAAAAAATCTAAGTCCGAACTGTAATTATTTTCACCGACGAAGTACCTTTTAAATGTTAGATTGAGTTATAGGAGCGTATTTGAAGCACTTTTGCTTAATAAACCACGGCTCTATCTCTTTCGGTTGATTTTTAAATTAATCAGAAAGTCTTCGTCGGTAGCGGTTCTCGGTAGCCTCTCCCTACAGAGACTAAGTCCGAATTGAAAATATTTTCACTGACGACGTATCTTTTAAATGTTATGATCAGTTATGGGAGCGTATTTGACGCACTTTTGCATAATAAACCACGGCTCTATCTCTTACGGTTGATTTTTAAATACTTTATAAAGTCGTCGTCGGCGACTCTTCACGGTAGCCACTCGGTAGGAAAAAATCTAAGTCCGAACTGTAATTATTTTCACCGACGAAGTACCTTTTAAATGTTAGATTGAGTTATAGGAGCGTATTTGAAGCACTTTTGCTTAATAAACCACGGCTCTATCTCTTTCGGTTGATTTTTAAATTAATCAGAAAGTCTTCGTCGGTAGCGGTTCTCGGTAGCCTCTCCCTACAGAGACTAAGTCCGAATTGAAAATATTTTCACCGACGACGTATCTTTTAAATGTTATGTTCAGTTATGGGAGCGTATTTGACGCACTTTTGCTTAATAAACCACGGCTCTATCTCTTACGGTTGATTTTTAAATAATTTCTAAAGTCGTCGTCGGCGACTCTTCACGGTAGCCACTGGGTAGGAAAAAATCTGAGTCCGAACTGTAATTATTTTCACCGACGAGGTACCTTTTAAATGTTAGATTGAGTTATAGGAGCGTATTTGAAGCACTTTTGCTTAATAAACCACGGTTCTATCTCTTTCGGTTGATTTTTAAATTAATCAGAAAGTCTTCGTCGGTAGCGGTTCTCGGTAGCCTCTCCCTACAGAGACTAAGTCCGAATTGAAAATATTTTCACTGACGACGTATCTTTTAAATGTTATGATCAGTTATGGGAGCGTATTTGACGCACTTTTGCATAATAAACCACGGCTCTATCTCTTACGGTTGATTTTAAAATACTTTATAAAGTCGTCGTCGGCGACTCTTCACGGTAGCCACTCGGTAGGAAAAAATCTAAGTCCGAACTGTAATTATTTTCACCGACGAAGTACCTTTTAAATGTTAGATTGAGTTATAGGAGCGTATTTGAAGCACTTTTGCTTAATAAACCACGGCTCTATCTCTTTCGGTTGATTTTTAAATTAATCAGAAAGTCTTCGTCGGTAGCGGTTCTCGGTAGCCTCTCCCTACAGAGACTAAGTCCGAATTGAAAATATTTTCACCGACGACGTATCTTTTAAATGTTATGTTCAGTTATGGGAGCGTATTTGACGCACTTTTGCTTAATAAACCACGGCTCTATCTCTTACGGTTGATTTTTAAATAATTTCTAAAGTCGTCGTCGGCGACTCTTCACGGTAGCCACTGGGTAGGAAAAAATCTGAGTCCGAACTGTAATTATTTTCACCGACGAGGTACCTTTTAAATGTTAGATTGAGTTATAGGAGCGTATTTGAAGCACTTTTGCTTAATAAACCACGGTTCTATCTCTTTCAGTTGATTTTTAAATTAATCAGAAAGTCTTCGTCGGTAGCGGTTCTCGGTAGCCTCTCCCTACAGAGACTAAGTCCGAATTGAAAATATTTTCACCGACGACGTACCTTTTAAATGTTAGATTGAGTTATAGGAGCGTATTTGAAGCACTTTTGCTTAATAAACCACGGCTCTATCTCTTTCGGTTGATTTTTAAATTAATCAGAAAGTCTTCGTCGGTAGCGGTTCTCGGTAGCCTCTCCCTACAGAGACTAAGTCCGAATTGAAAATATTTTCACCGACGACGTATCTTTTAAATGTTATGATCAGTTATGGGAGCGTATTTGACGCACTTTTTCTTAATAAACCACGGCTCTATCTCTTACGGTTGATTTTTAAATAATTTCTAAAGTCGTCGTCGGCGACTCGTCACGGTAGCCACTCGGTAGGAAAAAATCTAAGTCCGAACTGTAATTATTTTCACCGACGAAGTACCTTTTAAATGTTAGATTGAGTTATAGGAGCGTATTTGAAGCACTTTTGCTTAATAAACCACGGCTCTATCTCTTTCGGTTGATTTTTAAATTAATCAGAAAGTCTTCGTCGGTAGCGGTTCTCGGTAGCCTCTCCCTACAGAGACCAAGTCCGAATTGAAAATATTTTCACCGACGACGTATCTTTTAAATGTTATGTTCAGTTATGGGAGCGTATTTGACGCACTTTTGCTTAATAAACCACGGCTCTATCTCTTACGGTTGATTTTTAAATAATTTCTAAAGTCGTCGTCGGCGACTCTTCACGGTAGCCACTGGGTAGGAAAAAATCTAAGTCCGAACTGTAATTATTTTCACCGACGAGGTACCTTTTAAATGTTAGACCGAGTTATAGGAGCGTATTTGACGCACTTTTGCATAATAAACCACGGCTCTATCTCTTACGGTTGATTTTAAAATACTTTCTAAAGTCGTCGTCGGCGACTCTTCGCGGTAGCCACTCGGTAGGAAAAAATCTAAGTCCGAACTGAAATTATTTTCACCGACGAGGTACCTTTTAAATGTTAGATTGAGTTATAGGAGCGTATTTGAAGCACTTTTGCTTAATAAACAACGGCTCTATCTCTTTCGGTTGATTTTTAAATTAATCAGAAAGTCTTCGTCGGTAGCGGTTCTCGGTAGCCTCTCCCTACAGAGAATAAGTCCGAATTGAAAATATTTTCACTGACGACGTATCTTTTAAAGGTTATGATCAGTTATGGGAGCGTATTTGACGCACTTTTGCATAATAAACCACGGCTCTATCTCTTACGGTTGATTTTAAAATACTTTCTAAAGTCGTCGTCGGCGACTCTTCGCGGTAGCCACTCGGTAGGAAAAAATCTAAGTCCGAACTGTAATTATTTTCACCGACGAGGTACCTTTTATATGTTAGATTGAGTTATAGGAGCGTATTTGAAGCACTTTTGCTTAATAAACAACGGCTCTATCTCTTTCGGTTGATTTTTAAATTAATCAGAAAGTCTTCGTCGGTAGCGGTTCTCGGTAGCCTCTCCCTACAGAGACTAAGTCCGAATTGAAAATATTTTCACGGACGACGTATCCTTTAAATGTTATGATCAGTTATGGGAGCGTATTTGACGCACTTTTGCATAATAAACCACGGCTCTATCTCTTATGGTTGATTTTAAAATACTTTCTAAAGTCGTCGTCGGCGATTCTTCACGGTAGCCACTCGGTAGGAAAAAATCTAAGTCCGAACTGTAATTATTTTCACCGACGAGGTACCTTTTATATGTTAGATTGAGTTATAGGAGCGTATTTGAAGCACTTTTGCTTAATAAACCACGGCTCTATCTCTTTCGGTTGATTTTTAAATTAATCAGAAAGTCTTCGTCGGTAGCGGTTCTCGGTAGCCTCTCCCTACAGAGAATAAGTCCGAATTGAAAATATTTTCACTGACGACGTATCTTTTAAAGGTTATGATCAGTTATGGGAGCGTATTTGACGCACTTTTGCATAATAAACCACGGCTCTATCACTTACGGTTGATTTTAAAATACTTTCTAAATTCGTCGTCGGCGACTCTTCGCGGTAGCCACTCGGTAGGAAAAAATCTAAGTCCGAACTGAAATTATTTTCACCGACGAGGTACCTTTTAAATGTTAGATTGAGTTATAGGAGCGTATTTGAAGCACTTTTGCTTAATAAACCACGACTCTATCTCTTTCGGTTGATTTTTAAATTAATCAGAAAGTCTTCGTCGGTAGCGGTTCTCGGTAGCCTCTCCCTACAGAGACTAAGTCCGAATTGAAAATATTTTCACCGACGACGTATCTTTTAAATGTTATGTTCAGTTATGGGAGCGTATTTGACGCACTTTTGCTTAATAAACCACGGCTCTATCTCTTACGGTTGATTTTTAAATAATTTCTAAAGTCGTCGTCGGCGACTCTTCACGGTAGCCACTGGGTAGGAAAAAATCTAAGTCCGAACTGTAATTATTTTCACCGACGAGGTACCTTTTAAATGTTAGACTGAGTTATAGGAGCGTATTTGACGCACTTTTGCATAATAAACCACGGCTCTATCTCTTACGGTTGATTTTAAAATACTTTCTAAAGTCGTCGTCGGCGACTCTTCGCGGTAGCCACTCGGTAGGAAAAAATCTAAGTCCGAACTGTAATTATTTTCACCGACGAGGTACCTTTTATATGTTAGATTGAGTTATAGGAGCGTATTTGAAGCACTTTTGCTTAATAAACCAAGGCTCTATCTCTTTCGGTTGATTTTTAAATTAATCAGAAAGTCTTCGTCGGTAGCGGTTCTCGGTAGCCTCTCCCTACAGAGAATAAGTCCGAATTGAAAATATTTTCACTGACGACGTATCTTTTAAAGGTTATGATCAGTTATGGGAGCGTATTTGACGCACTTTTGCATAATAAACCACGGCTCTATCTCTTACGGTTGATTTTAAAATACTTTCTAAAGTCGTCGTCGGCGACTCTTCGCGGTAGCCACTCGGTAGGAAAAAATCTAAGTCCGAACTGAAATTATTTTCACCGACGAGGTACCTTTTAAATGTTAGATTGAGTTATAGGAGCGTATTTGAAGCACTTTTGCTTAATAAACCACGGCTCTATCTCTTTCTGTTGATTTTTAAATTAATCAGAAAGTCTTCGTCGGTAGCGGTTCTCGGTAGCCTCTCCCTACAGAGAATAAGTCCGAATTGAAAATATTTTCACTGACGACGTATCTTTTAAATGTTATGATCAGTTATGGGAGCGTATTTGACGCACTTTTGCATAATAAACCACGGCTCTATCTCTTACGGTTGATTTTAAAATACTTTCTAAAGTCGTCGTCGGCGACTCTTCACGGTAGCCACTCGGTAGGAAAAAATCTAAGTCCGAACTGTAATTATTTTCACCGACGAGGTACCTTTTAAATGTTAGACTGAGTTATAGGAGCGTATTTGAAGCACTTTTGCTTAATAAACCACGGCTCTATCTCTTTCGGTTGATTTTTAAATTAATCAGAAAGTCTTCGTCGGTAGCGGTTCTCGGTAGCCTCTCCCTACAGAGACTAAGTCCGAATTGAAAATATTTTCACTGACGACGTATCTTTTAAATGTTATGTTCAGTTATGGGAGCGTATTTGACGCACTTTTGCTTAATAAACCACGGCTCTATCTCTTACGGTTGATTTTTAAATAATTTCTAAAGTCGTGGTCGGCGACTCTTCACGGTAGCCACTGGGTAGGAAAAAATCTAAGTCCGAACTGTAATTATTTTCACCGACGAGGTACCTTTTAAATGTTAGACTGAGTTATAGGAGCGTATTTGAAGCACTTTTGCTTAATAAACCACGGCTCTATCTCTTTCGGTTGATTTTTAAATTAATCAGAAAGTCTTCGTCGGTAGCGGTTCTCGGTAGCCTCTCCCTACAGAGACTAAGTCCGAATTGAAAATATTTTCACTGACGACGTATCTTTTAAATGTTATGTTCAGTTATGGGAGCGTATTTGACGCACTTTTGCTTAATAAACCACGGCTCTATCTCTTACGGTTGATTTTTAAATAATTTCTAAAGTCGTGGTCGGCGACTCTTCACGGTAGCCACTGGGTAGGAAAAAATCTAAGTCCGAACTGTAATTATTTTCACCGACGAGGTACCTTTTAAATGTTAGATTGAGTTATAGGAGCGTATTTGAAGCACTTTTGCTTAATAAACCACGGCTCTATCTCTTTCTGTTGATTTTTAAATTAATCAGAAAGTCTTCGTCGGTAGCGGTTCTCGGTAGCCTCTCCCTACAGAGACTAAGTCCGAATTGAAAATATTTTCACTGACGACGTATCTTTTAAAGGTTATGATCAGTTATGGGAGCGTATTTGACGCACTTTTGCATAATAAACCACGGCTCTATCTCTTACGGTTGATTTTAAAATACTTTCTAAAGTCGTCGTCGGCGACTCTTCGCGGTAGCCACTCGGTAGGAAAAAATCTAAGTCCGAACTGAAATTATTTTCACCGACGAGGTACCTTTTAAATGTTAGACTGAGTTATAGGAGCGTATTTGAAGCACTTTTGCTTAATAAACCACGGCTCTATCTCTTTCGGTTGATTTTTAAATTAATCAGAAAGTCTTCGTCGGTAGCGGTTCTCGGTAGCCTCTCCCTACAGAGACTAAGTCCGAATTGAAAATATTTTCACTGACGACGTATCTTTTAAATGTTATGTTCAGTTATGGGAGCGTATTTGACGCACTTTTGCTTAATAAACCACGGCTCTATCTCTTACGGTTGATTTTTAAATAATTTCTAAAGTCGTGGTCGGCGACTCTTCACGGTAGCCACTGGGTAGGAAAAAATCTAAGTCCGAACTGTAATTATTTTCACCGACGAGGTACCTTTTAAATGTTAGATTGAGTTATAGGAGCGTATTTGAAGCACTTTTGCTTAATAAACCACGGTTCTATCTCTTTCGGTTGATTTTTAAATTAATCAGAAAGTCTTCGTCGGTAGCGGTTCTCGGTAGCCTCTCCCTACAGAGACTAAGTCCGAAATGAAAATATTTTCACCGACGACGTATCTTTTAAATGTTATGTTCAGTTATGGGAGCGTATTTGACGCACTTTTGCTTAATAAACCACGGCTCTATCTCTTACGGTTGTTTTTTAAATAATTTCTAAAGTCGTCGTCGGCGACTCTTCACGGTAGCCACTGGGTAGGAAAAAATCTAAGTCCGAACTGTAATTATTTTCACCGACGAGGTACCTTTTATATGTTAGATTGAGTTATAGGAGCGTATTTGAAGCACTTTTTCTTAATAAACCACGGCTCTATCTCTTTCGGTTGATTTTTAAATTAATCAGAAAGTCTTCGTCGGTAGCGGTTCTCGGTAGCCTCTCCCTACAGAGTCTAAGTCCGAAATGAAAATATTTTCACCGACGACGTATCTTTTAAATGTTATGATCAGTTATGGGAGCGTATTTGACGCACTTTTGCATAATAAACCACGGCTCTATCTCTTACGGTTGATTTTAAAATACTTTCTAAAGTCGTCGTCGGCGACTCTTCACGGTAGCCACTCGGTAGGAAAAAATCTAAGTCCGAACTGTAATTATTTTCACCGACGAGGTACCTTTTAAATGTTAGACTGAGTTATAGGAGCGTATTTGAAGCACTTTTGCTTAATAAACCACGGCTCTATCTCTTTCGGTTGATTTTTAAATTAATCAGAAAGTCTTCGTCGGTAGCGGTTCTCGGTAGCCTCTCCCTACAGAGACTAAGTCCGAATTGAAAATATTTTCACTGACGACGTATCTTTTAAATGTTATGTTCAGTTATGGGAGCGTATTTGACGCACTTTTGCTTAATAAACCACGGCTCTATCTCTTACGGTTGATTTTTAAATAATTTCTAAAGTCGTGGTCGGCGACTCTTCACGGTAGCCACTGGGTAGGAAAAAATCTAAGTCCGAACTGTAATTATTTTCACCGACGAGGTACCTTTTAAATGTTAGATTGAGTTATAGGAGCGTATTTGAAGCACTTTTGCTTAATAAACCACGGTTCTATCTCTTTCGGTTGATTTTTGAATTAATCAGAAAGTCTTCGTCGGTAGCGGTTCTCGGTAGCCTCTCCCTACAGAGACTAAGTCCGAATTGAAAATATTTTCACTGACGACGTATCTTTTAAAGGTTATGATCAGTTATGGGAGCGTATTTGACGCACTTTTGCATAATAAACCACGGCTCTATCTCTTACGGTTGATTTTAAAATACATTCTAAAGTCGTCGTCGGCGACTCTTCGCGGTAGCCACTCGGTAGGAAAAAATCTAAGTCCGAACTGAAATTATTTTCACCGACGAGGTACCTTTTAAATGTTAGACTGAGTTATAGGAGCGTATTTGAAGCACTTTTGCTTAATAAACCACGGTTCTATCTCTTTCGGTTGATTTTTAAATTAATCAGAAAGTCTTCGTCGGTAGCGGTTCTCGGTAGCCTCTCCCTACAGAGACTAAGTCCGAATTGAAAATATTTTCACTGACGACGTATCTTTTAAATGTTATGATCAGTTATGGGAGCGTATTTGACGCACTTTTGCATAATAAACCACGGCTCTATCTCTTACGGTTGATTTTAAAATACTTTATAAAGTCGTCGTCGGCGACTCTTCACGGTAGCCACTCGGTAGGAAAAAATCTAAGTCCGAACTGTAATTATTTTCACCGACGAAGTACCTTTTAAATGTTAGATTGAGTTATAGGAGCGTATTTGAAGCACTTTTGCTTAATAAACCACGGCTCTATCTCTTTCGGTTGATTTTTAAATTAATCAGAAAGTCTTCGTCGGTAGCGGTTCTCGGTAGCCTCTCCCTACAGAGACTAAGTCCGAATTGAAAATATTTTCACCGACGACGTATCTTTTAAATGTTATGTTCAGTTATGGGAGCGTATTTGACGCACTTTTGCTTAATAAACCACGGCTCTATCTCTTACGGTTGATTTTTAAATAATTTCTAAAGTCGTCGTCGGCGACTCTTCACGGTAGCCACTGGGTAGGAAAAAATCTGAGTCCGAACTGTAATTATTTTCACCGACGAGGTACCTTTTAAATGTTAGATTGAGTTATAGGAGCGTATTTGAAGCACTTTTGCTTAATAAACCACGGTTCTATCTCTTTCAGTTGATTTTTAAATTAATCAGAAAGTCTTCGTCGGTAGCGGTTCTCGGTAGCCTCTCCCTACAGAGACTAAGTCCGAATTGAAAATATTTTCACCGACGACGTACCTTTTAAATGTTAGATTGAGTTATAGGAGCGTATTTGAAGCACTTTTGCTTAATAAACCACGGCTCTATCTCTTTCGGTTGATTTTTAAATTAATCAGAAAGTCTTCGTCGGTAGCGGTTCTCGGTAGCCTCTCCCTACAGAGACTAAGTCCGAATTGAAAATATTTTCACCGACGACGTATCTTTTAAATGTTATGATCAGTTATGGGAGCGTATTTGACGCACTTTTTCTTAATAAACCACGGCTCTATCTCTTACGGTTGATTTTTAAATAATTTCTAAAGTCGTCGTCGGCGACTCGTCACGGTAGCCACTCGGTAGGAAAAAATCTAAGTCCGAACTGTAATTATTTTCACCGACGAAGTACCTTTTAAATGTTAGATTGAGTTATAGGAGCGTATTTGAAGCACTTTTGCTTAATAAACCACGGCTCTATCTCTTTCGGTTGATTTTTAAATTAATCAGAAAGTCTTCGTCGGTAGCGGTTCTCGGTAGCCTCTCCCTACAGAGACCAAGTCCGAATTGAAAATATTTTCACCGACGACGTATCTTTTAAATGTTATGTTCAGTTATGGGAGCGTATTTGACGCACTTTTGCTTAATAAACCACGGCTCTATCTCTTACGGTTGATTTTTAAATAATTTCTAAAGTCGTCGTCGGCGACTCTTCACGGTAGCCACTGGGTAGGAAAAAATCTAAGTCCGAACTGTAATTATTTTCACCGACGAGGTACCTTTTAAATGTTAGACCGAGTTATAGGAGCGTATTTGACGCACTTTTGCATAATAAACCACGGCTCTATCTCTTACGGTTGATTTTAAAATACTTTCTAAAGTCGTCGTCGGCGACTCTTCGCGGTAGCCACTCGGTAGGAAAAAATCTAAGTCCGAACTGAAATTATTTTCACCGACGAGGTACCTTTTAAATGTTAGATTGAGTTATAGGAGCGTATTTGAAGCACTTTTGCTTAATAAACAACGGCTCTATCTCTTTCGGTTGATTTTTAAATTAATCAGAAAGTCTTCGTCGGTAGCGGTTCTCGGTAGCCTCTCCCTACAGAGAATAAGTCCGAATTGAAAATATTTTCACTGACGACGTATCTTTTAAAGGTTATGATCAGTTATGGGAGCGTATTTGACGCACTTTTGCATAATAAACCACGGCTCTATCTCTTACGGTTGATTTTAAAATACTTTCTAAAGTCGTCGTCGGCGACTCTTCGCGGTAGCCACTCGGTAGGAAAAAATCTAAGTCCGAACTGTAATTATTTTCACCGACGAGGTACCTTTTATATGTTAGATTGAGTTATAGGAGCGTATTTGAAGCACTTTTGCTTAATAAACAACGGCTCTATCTCTTTCGGTTGATTTTTAAATTAATCAGAAAGTCTTCGTCGGTAGCGGTTCTCGGTAGCCTCTCCCTACAGAGACTAAGTCCGAATTGAAAATATTTTCACGGACGACGTATCCTTTAAATGTTATGATCAGTTATGGGAGCGTATTTGACGCACTTTTGCATAATAAACCACGGCTCTATCTCTTATGGTTGATTTTAAAATACTTTCTAAAGTCGTCGTCGGCGATTCTTCACGGTAGCCACTCGGTAGGAAAAAATCTAAGTCCGAACTGTAATTATTTTCACCGACGAGGTACCTTTTATATGTTAGATTGAGTTATAGGAGCGTATTTGAAGCACTTTTGCTTAATAAACCACGGCTCTATCTCTTTCGGTTGATTTTTAAATTAATCAGAAAGTCTTCGTCGGTAGCGGTTCTCGGTAGCCTCTCCCTACAGAGAATAAGTCCGAATTGAAAATATTTTCACTGACGACGTATCTTTTAAAGGTTATGATCAGTTATGGGAGCGTATTTGACGCACTTTTGCATAATAAACCACGGCTCTATCACTTACGGTTGATTTTAAAATACTTTCTAAATTCGTCGTCGGCGACTCTTCGCGGTAGCCACTCGGTAGGAAAAAATCTAAGTCCGAACTGAAATTATTTTCACCGACGAGGTACCTTTTAAATGTTAGATTGAGTTATAGGAGCGTATTTGAAGCACTTTTGCTTAATAAACCACGACTCTATCTCTTTCGGTTGATTTTTAAATTAATCAGAAAGTCTTCGTCGGTAGCGGTTCTCGGTAGCCTCTCCCTACAGAGACCAAGTCCGAATTGAAAATATTTTCACCGACGACGTATCTTTTAAATGTTATGTTCAGTTATGGGAGCGTATTTGACGCACTTTTGCTTAATAAACCACGGCTCTATCTCTTACGGTTGATTTTTAAATAATTTCTAAAGTCGTCGTCGGCGACTCTTCACGGTAGCCACTGGGTAGGAAAAAATCTAAGTCCGAACTGTAATTATTTTCACCGACGAGGTACCTTTTAAATGTTAGACTGAGTTATAGGAGCGTATTTGACGCACTTTTGCATAATAAACCACGGCTCTATCTCTTACGGTTGATTTTAAAATACTTTCTAAAGTCGTCGTCGGCGACTCTTCGCGGTAGCCACTCGGTAGGAAAAAATCTAAGTCCGAACTGTAATTATTTTCACCGACGAGGTACCTTTTATATGTTAGATTGAGTTATAGGAGCGTATTTGAAGCACTTTTGCTTAATAAACCACGGCTCTATCTCTTTCGGTTGATTTTTAAATTAATCAGAAAGTCTTCGTCGGTAGCGGTTCTCGGTAGCCTCTCCCTACAGAGAATAAGTCCGAATTGAAAATATTTTCACTGACGACGTATCTTTTAAAGGTTATGATCAGTTATGGGAGCGTATTTGACGCACTTTTGCATAATAAACCACGGCTCTATCTCTTACGGTTGATTTTAAAATACTTTCTAAAGTCGTCGTCGGCGACTCTTCGCGGTAGCCACTCGGTAGGAAAAAATCTAAGTCCGAACTGAAATTATTTTCACCGACGAGGTACCTTTTAAATGTTAGATTGAGTTATAGGAGCGTATTTGAAGCACTTTTGCTTAATAAACCACGGCTCTATCTCTTTCTGTTGATTTTTAAATTAATCAGAAAGTCTTCGTCGGTAGCGGTTCTCGGTAGCCTCTCCCTACAGAGAATAAGTCCGAATTGAAAATATTTTCACTGACGACGTATCTTTTAAATGTTATGATCAGTTATGGGAGCGTATTTGACGCACTTTTGCATAATAAACCACGGCTCTATCTCTTACGGTTGATTTTAAAATACTTTCTAAAGTCGTCGTCGGCGACTCTTCACGGTAGCCACTCGGTAGGAAAAAATCTAAGTCCGAACTGTAATTATTTTCACCGACGAGGTACCTTTTAAATGTTAGACTGAGTTATAGGAGCGTATTTGAAGCACTTTTGCTTAATAAACCACGGCTCTATCTCTTTCGGTTGATTTTTAAATTAATCAGAAAGTCTTCGTCGGTAGCGGTTCTCGGTAGCCTCTCCCTACAGAGACTAAGTCCGAATTGAAAATATTTTCACTGACGACGTATCTTTTAAATGTTATGTTCAGTTATGGGAGCGTATTTGACGCACTTTTGCTTAATAAACCACGGCTCTATCTCTTACGGTTGATTTTTAAATAATTTCTAAAGTCGTCGTCGGCGACTCTTCACGGTAGCCACTGGGTAGGAAAAAATCTAAGTCCGAACTGTAATTATTTTCACCGACGAGGTACCTTTTAAATGTTAGACTGAGTTATAGGAGCGTATTTGAAGCACTTTTGCTTAATAAACCACGGCTCTATCTCTTTCGGTTGATTTTTAAATTAATCAGAAAGTCTTCGTCGGTAGCGGTTCTCGGTAGCCTCTCCCTACAGAGACTAAGTCCGAATTGAAAATATTTTCACCGACGACGTATCTTTTAAATGTTATGTTCAGTTATGGGAGCGTATTTGACGCACTTTTGCTTAATAAACCACGGCTCTATCTCTTACGGTTGATTTTTAAATAATTTCTAAAGTCGTGGTCGGCGACTCTTCACGGTAGCCACTGGGTAGGAAAAAATCTAAGTCCGAACTGTAATTATTTTCACCGACGAGGTACCTTTTAAATGTTAGATTGAGTTATAGGAGCGTATTTGAAGCACTTTTGCTTAATAAACCACGGCTCTATCTCTTTCTGTTGATTTTTAAATTAATCAGAAAGTCTTCGTCGGTAGCGGTTCTCGGTAGCCTCTCCCTACAGAGACTAAGTCCGAATTGAAAATATTTTCACTGACGACGTATCTTTTAAAGGTTATGATCAGTTATGGGAGCGTATTTGACGCACTTTTGCATAATAAACCACGGCTCTATCTCTTACGGTTGATTTTAAAATACTTTCTAAAGTCGTCGTCGGCGACTCTTCGCGGTAGCCACTCGGTAGGAAAAAATCTAAGTCCGAACTGAAATTATTTTCACCGACGAGGTACCTTTTAAATGTTAGACTGAGTTATAGGAGCGTATTTGAAGCACTTTTGCTTAATAAACCACGGCTCTATCTCTTTCGGTTGATTTTTAAATTAATCAGAAAGTCTTCGTCGGTAGCGGTTCTCGGTAGCCTCTCCCTACAGAGACTAAGTCCGAATTGAAAATATTTTCACTGACGACGTATCTTTTAAATGTTATGTTCAGTTATGGGAGCGTATTTGACGCACTTTTGCTTAATAAACCACGGCTCTATCTCTTACGGTTGATTTTTAAATAATTTCTAAAGTCGTGGTCGGCGACTCTTCACGGTAGCCACTGGGTAGGAAAAAATCTAAGTCCGAACTGTAATTATTTTCACCGACGAGGTACCTTTTAAATGTTAGATTGAGTTATAGGAGCGTATTTGAAGCACTTTTGCTTAATAAACCACGGTTCTATCTCTTTCGGTTGATTTTTAAATTAATCAGAAAGTCTTCGTCGGTAGCGGTTCTCGGTAGCCTCTCCCTACAGAGACTAAGTCCGAAATGAAAATATTTTCACCGACGACGTATCTTTTAAATGTTATGTTCAGTTATGGGAGCGTATTTGACGCACTTTTGCTTAATAAACCACGGCTCTATCTCTTACGGTTGTTTTTTAAATAATTTCTAAAGTCGTCGTCGGCGACTCTTCACGGTAGCCACTGGGTAGGAAAAAATCTAAGTCCGAACTGTAATTATTTTCACCGACGAGGTACCTTTTATATGTTAGATTGAGTTATAGGAGCGTATTTGAAGCACTTTTTCTTAATAAACCACGGCTCTATCTCTTTCGGTTGATTTTTAAATTAATCAGAAAGTCTTCGTCGGTAGCGGTTCTCGGTAGCCTCTCCCTACAGAGTCTAAGTCCGAAATGAAAATATTTTCACCGACGACGTATCTTTTAAATGTTATGATCAGTTATGGGAGCGTATTTGACGCACTTTTGCATAATAAACCACGGCTCTATCTCTTACGGTTGATTTTAAAATACTTTCTAAAGTCGTCGTCGGCGACTCTTCACGGTAGCCACTCGGTAGGAAAAAATCTAAGTCCGAACTGTAATTATTTTCACCGACGAGGTACCTTTTAAATGTTAGACTGAGTTATAGGAGCGTATTTGAAGCACTTTTGCTTAATAAACCACGGCTCTATCTCTTTCGGTTGATTTTTAAATTAATCAGAAAGTCTTCGTCGGTAGCGGTTCTCGGTAGCCTCTCCCTACAGAGACTAAGTCCGAATTGAAAATATTTTCACTGACGACGTATCTTTTAAATGTTATGTTCAGTTATGGGAGCGTATTTGACGCACTTTTGCTTAATAAACCACGGCTCTATCTCTTACGGTTGATTTTTAAATAATTTCTAAAGTCGTGGTCGGCGACTCTTCACGGTAGCCACTGGGTAGGAAAAAATCTAAGTCCGAACTGTAATTATTTTCACCGACGAGGTACCTTTTAAATGTTAGATTGAGTTATAGGAGCGTATTTGAAGCACTTTTGCTTAATAAACCACGGTTCTATCTCTTTCGGTTGATTTTTGAATTAATCAGAAAGTCTTCGTCGGTAGCGGTTCTCGGTAGCCTCTCCCTACAGAGACTAAGTCCGAATTGAAAATATTTTCACTGACGACGTATCTTTTAAAGGTTATGATCAGTTATGGGAGCGTATTTGACGCACTTTTGCATAATAAACCACGGCTCTATCTCTTACGGTTGATTTTAAAATACATTCTAAAGTCGTCGTCGGCGACTCTTCGCGGTAGCCACTCGGTAGGAAAAAATCTAAGTCCGAACTGAAATTATTTTCACCGACGAGGTACCTTTTAAATGTTAGACTGAGTTATAGGAGCGTATTTGAAGCACTTTTGCTTAATAAACCACGGCTCTATCTCTTTCGGTTGATTTTTAAATTAATCAGAAAGTCTTCGTCGGTAGCGGTTCTCGGTAGCCTCTCCCTACAGAGACTAAGTCCGAATTGAAAATATTTTCACTGACGACGTATCTTTTAAATGTTATGTTCAGTTATGGGAGCGTATTTGACGCACTTTTGCTTAATAAACCACGGCTCTATCTCTTACGGTTGATTTTTAAATAATTTCTAAAGTCGTGGTCGGCGACTCTTCACGGTAGCCACTGGGTAGGAAAAAATCTAAGTCCGAACTGTAATTATTTTCACCGACGAGGTACCTTTTAAATGTTAGATTGAGTTATAGGAGCGTATTTGAAGCACTTTTGCTTAATAAACCACGGTTCTATCTCTTTCGGTTGATTTTTAAATTAATCAGAAAGTCTTCGTCGGTAGCGGTTCTCGGTAGCCTCTCCCTACAGAGACTAAGTCCGAATTGAAAATATTTTCACTGACGACGTATCTTTTAAAGGTTATGATCAGTTATGGGAGCGTATTTGACGCACTTTTGCATAATAAACCACGGCTCTATCTCTTACGGTTGATTTTAAAATACTTTCTAAAGTCGTCGTCGGCGACTCTTCGCGGTAGCCACTCGGTAGGAAAAAATCTAAGTCCGAACTGAAATTATTTTCACCGACGAGGTACCTTTTAAATGTTAGACTGAGTTGTAGGAGCGTATTTGAAGCACTTTTGCTTAATAAACCACGGCTCTATCTCTTTCGGTTGATTTTTAAATTAATCAGAAAGTCTTCGTCGGTAGCGGTTCTCGGTAGCCTCTCCCTACAGAGACTAAGTCCGAATTGAAAATATTTTCACTGACGACGTATCTTTTAAATGTTATGTTCAGTTATGGGAGCGTATTTGACGCACTTTTGCTTAATAAACCACGGCTCTATCTCTTACGGTTGATTTTTAAATAATTTCTAAAGTCGTGGTCGGCGACTCTTCACGGTAGCCACTGGGTAGGAAAAAATCTAAGTCCGAACTGTAATTATTTTCACCGACGAGGTACCTTTTAAATGTTAGATTGAGTTATAGGAGCGTATTTGAAGCACTTTTGCTTAATAAACCACGGTTCTATCTCTTTCGGTTGATTTTTAAATTAATCAGAAAGTCTTCGTCGGTAGCGGTTCTCGGTAGCCTCTCCCTACAGAGACTAAGTCCGAAATGAAAATATTTTCACCGACGACGTATCTTTTAAATGTTATGTTCAGTTATGGGAGCGTATTTGACGCACTTTTGCTTAATAAACCACGGCTCTATCTCTTACGGTTGTTTTTTAAATAATTTCTAAAGTCGTCGTCGGCGACTCTTCACGGTAGCCACTGGGTAGGAAAAAATCTAAGTCCGAACTGTAATTATTTTCACCGACGAGGTACCTTTTATATGTTAGATTGAGTTATAGGAGCGTATTTGAAGCACTTTTTCTTAATAAACCACGGCTCTATCTCTTTCGGTTGATTTTTAAATTAATCAGAAAGTCTTCGTCGGTAGCGGTTCTCGGTAGCCTCTCCCTACAGAGTCTAAGTCCGAAATGAAAATATTTTCACCGACGACGTATCTTTTAAATGTTATGTTCAGTTATGGGAGCGTATTTGACGCACTTTTGCTTAATAAACCACGGCTCTATCTCTTACGGTTGATTTTTAAATAATTTCTAAAGTCGTGGTCGGCGACTCTTCACGGTAGCCACTGGGTACGAAAAAATCTAAGTCCGAACTGTAATTATTTTCACCGACGAGGTACCTTTTAAATGTTAGACTGAGTTATAGGAGCGTATTTGAAGCACTTTTGCTTAATAAACCACGGCTCTATCTCTTACGGTTGATTTTAAAATACTTTCTAAAGTCGTCGTCGGCGACTCTTCGCGGTAGCCACTCGGTAGGAAAAAATCTAAGTCCGAACTGTAATTATTTTCACCGACGAAGTACCTTTTAAATGTTAGATTGAGTTATAGGAGCGTATTTGAAGCACTTTTGCTTAATAAACCACGGCTCTATCTCTTTCGGTTGATTTTTAAATTAATCAGAAAATCTTCGTCGGTAGCGGTTCTCGGTAGCCTCTCCCTACAGAGAATAAGTCCGAATTGAAAATATTTTCACTGACGACGTATCTTTTAAAGGTTATGATCAGTTATGGGATCGTATTTGACGCACTTTTGCATAATAAACCACGGCTCTATCTCTTACGGTTGATTTTAAAATACTTTCTAAAGTCGTCGTCGGCGACTCTTCGCGGTAGCCACTCGGTAGGAAAAAATCTAAGTCCGAACTGAAATTATTTTCACGGACGAGGTACCTTTTAAATGTTAGATTGAGTTATAGGAGCGTATTTGAAGCACTTTTGCTTAATAAACCACGGCTCTATCTCTTTCGGTTGATTTTTAAATTAATCAGAAAGTCTTCGTCGGTAGCGGTTCTCGGTAGCCTCTCCCTACAGAGACCAAGTCCGAATTGAAAATATTTTCACCGACGACGTATCTTTTAAATGTTATGTTCAGTTATGGGAGCGTATTTGACGCACTTTTGCTTAATAAACCACGGCTCTATCTCTTACGGTTGATTTTAAAATACTTTCTAAAGTCGTCGTCGGCGACTCTTCACGGTAGCCACTCGGTAGGAAGAAATCTAAGTCCGAACTGTAATTATTTTCACCGACGAGGTACCTTTTAAATGTTAGACTGAGTTATAGGAGCGTATTTGAAGCACTTTTGCTTAATAAACCACGGCTCTATCTCTTTCGGTTGATTTTTAAATTAATCAGAAAGTCTTCGTCGGTAGCGGTTCTCGGTAGCCTCTCCCTACAGAGTCTAAGTCCGAAATGAAAATATTTTCACCGACGACGTATCTTTTAAATGTTATGTTCAGTTATGGGAGCGTATTTGACGCACTTTTGCTTAATAAACCACGGCTCTATCTCTTACGGTTGTTTTTTAAATAATTTCTAAAGTCGTCGTCGGCGACTCTTCACGGTAGCCACTGGGTAGGAAAAAATCTAAGTCCGAACTGTAATTATTTTCACCGACGAGGTACCTTTTATATGTTAGATTGAGCTATAGGAGCGTATTTGAAGCACTTTTTCTTAATAAACCACGGCTCTATCTCTTTCGGTTGATTTTTAAATTAATCAGAAAGTCTTCGTCGGTAGCGGTTCTCGGTAGCCTCTCCCTACAGAGTCTAAGTCCGAAATGAAAATATTTTCACCGACGACGTATCTTTTAAATGTTATGTTCAGTTATGGGAGCGTATTTGACGCACTTTTGCTTAATAAACCACGGCTCTATCTCTTACGGTTGATTTTTAAATAATTTCTAAAGTCGTGGTCGGCGACTCTTCACGGTAGCCACTGGGTACGAAAAAATCTAAGTCCGAACTGTAATTATTTTCACCGACGAGGTACCTTTTAAATGTTAGACTGAGTTATAGGAGCGTATTTGAAGCACTTTTGCTTAATAAACCACGGCTCTATCTCTTTCGGTTGATTTTAAAATACTTTCTAAAGTCGTCGTCGGCGACTCTTCGCGGTAGCCACTCGGTAGGAAAAAATCTAAGTCCGAACTGTAATTATTTTCACCGACGAAGTACCTTTTAAATGTTAGATTGAGTTATAGGAGCGTATTTGAAGCACTTTTGCTTAATAAACCACGGCTCTATCTCTTTCGGTTGATTTTTAAATTAATCAGAAATTCTTCGTCGGTAGCGGTTCTCGGTAGCCTCTCCCTACAGAGAATAAGTCCGAATTGAAAATATTTTCACTGACGACGTATCTTTTAAAGGTTATGATCAGTTATGGGAGCGTATTTGACGCACTTTTGCATAATAAACCACGGCTCTATCTCTTACGGTTGATTTTAAAATACTTTCTAAAGTCGTCGTCGGCGACTCTTCGCGGTAGCCACTCGGTAGGAAAAAATCTAAGTCCGAACTGTAATTATTTTCACCGACGAGGTACCTTTTATATGTTAGATTGAGTTATAGGAGCGTATTTGAAGCACGTTTGCTTAATAAACCACGGCTCTATCTCCTTCGGTTGATTTTTAAATTCATCAGAAAGTCTTCGTCGGTAGCGGTTCTCGGTAGCCTCTCCCTACAGAGACTAAGTCCGAATTGAAAATATTTTCACCGACGACGTATCTTTTAAATGTTATGTTCAGTTATGGGAGCGTTTTTGACGCACTTTTGCTTAATAAACCACGGCTCTATCTCTTACGGTTGATTTTTAAATAATTTCTAAAGTCGTCGTCGGCGACTCTTCGCGGTAGCCACTGGGTAGGAAAAAATCTAAGTCCGAACTATAATTATTTTCACCGACGAGCTACCTTTTAAATGTTAGACTGAGTTATAGGAGCGTATTTGAAGCACTTTTGCTTAATAAACCACGGCTCTATCTCTTTCGGTTGATTTTTAAATTAATCAGAAAGTCTTCGTCGGTAGCGGTTCTCGGTAGCCTCTCCCTACAGAGACTAAGTCCGAATTGAAAATATTTTCACTGACAACGTATCTTTTAAATGTTATGTTCAGTTATGGGAGCGTATTTGACGCACTTTTGCTTAATAAACCACGGCTCTATCTCTTACGGTTGATTTTTAAATAATTTCTAAAGTCGTGGTCGGCGACTCTTCACGGTAGCCACTGGGTAGGAAAAAATCTAAGTCCGAACTGTAATTATTTTCACCGACGAGGTACCTTTTAAATGTTAGATTGAGTTATAGGAGCGTATTTGAAGCACTTTTGCTTAATAAACCACGGTTCTATCTCTTTCTGTTGATTTTTAAATTAATCAGAAAGTCTTCGTCGGTAGCGGTTCTCGGTAGCCTCTCCCTACAGAGACTAAGTCCGAAATGAAAATATTTTCACCGACGACGTATCTTTTAAATGTTATGTTCAGTTATGGGAGCGTATTTGACGCACTTTTGCTTAATAAACCACGGCTCTATCTCTTACGGTTGTTTTTTAAATAATTTCTAAAGTCGTCGTCGGCGACTCTTCACGGTAGCCACTGGGTAGGAAAAAATCTAAGTCCGAACTGTAATTATTTTCACCGACGAGGTACCTTTTATATGTTAGATTGAGCTATAGGAGCGTATTTGAAGCACTTTTTCTTAATAAACCACGGCTCTATCTCTTTCGGTTGATTTTTAAATTAATCAGAAAGTCTTCGTCGGTAGCGGTTCTCGGTAGCCTCTCCCTACAGAGTCTAAGTCCGAAATGAAAATATTTTCACCGACGACGTATCTTTTAAATGTTATGTTCAGTTATGGGAGCGTATTTGACGCACTTTTGCTTAATAAACCACGGCTCTATCTCTTACGGTTGATTTTTAAATAATTTCTAAAGTCGTGGTCGGCGACTCTTCACGGTAGCCACTGGGTACGAAAAAATCTAAGTCCGAACTGTAATTATTTTCACCGACGAGGTACCTTTTAAATGTTAGACTGAGTTATAGGAGCGTATTTGAAGCACTTTTGCTTAATAAACCACGGCTCTATCTCTTACGGTTGATTTTAAAATACTTTCTAAAGTCGTCGTCGGCGACTCTTCGCGGTAGCCACTCGGTAGGAAAAAATCTAAGTCCGAACTGTAATTATTTTCACCGACGAAGTACCTTTTAAATGTTAGATTGAGTTATAGGAGCGTATTTGAAGCACTTTTGCTTAATAAACCACGGCTCTATCTCTTTCGGTTGATTTTTAAATTAATCAGAAATTCTTCGTCGGTAGCGGTTCTCGGTAGCCTCTCCCTACAGAGAATAAGTCCGAATTGAAAATATTTTCACTGACGACGTATCTTTTAAAGGTTATGATCAGTTATGGGAGCGTATTTGACGCACTTTTGCATAATAAACCACGGCTCTATCTCTTACGGTTGATTTTAAAATACTTTCTAAAGTCGTCGTCGGCGACTCTTCGCGGTAGCCACTCGGTAGGAAAAAATCTAAGTCCGAACTGTAATTATTTTCACCGACGAGGTACCTTTTATATGTTAGATTGAGTTATAGGAGCGTATTTGAAGCACGTTTGCTTAATAAACCACGGCTCTATCTCCTTCGGTTGATTTTTAAATTCATCAGAAAGTCTTCGTCGGTAGCGGTTCTCGGTAGCCTCTCCCTACAGAGACTAAGTCCGAATTGAAAATATTTTCACCGACGACGTATCTTTTAAATGTTATGTTCAGTTATGGGAGCGTTTTTGACGCACTTTTGCTTAATAAACCACGGCTCTATCTCTTACGGTTGATTTTTAAATAATTTCTAAAGTCGTCGTCGGCGACTCTTCGCGGTAGCCACTGGGTAGGAAAAAATCTAAGTCCGAACTATAATTATTTTCACCGACGAGCTACCTTTTAAATGTTAGACTGAGTTATAGGAGCGTATTTGAAGCACTTTTGCTTAATAAACCACGGCTCTATCTCTTTCGGTTGATTTTTAAATTAATCAGAAAGTCTTCGTCGGTAGCGGTTCTCGGTAGCCTCTCCCTACAGAGTCTAAGTCCGAAATGAAAATATTTTCACCGACGACGTATCTTTTAAATGTTATGTTCAGTTATGGGAGCGTATTTGACGCACTTTTGCTTAATAAACCACGGCTCTATCTCTTACGGTTGATTTTTAAATAATTTCTAAAGTCGTCGCCGGCGACTCTTCACGGTAGCCACTCGGTAGGAAAAAATCTAAGTCCGAACTGTAATTATTTTCACCGACGAGGTACCTTTTATATGTTAGATTGAGTTATAGGAGCGTATTTGAAGCACTTTTGCTTAATAAACCACGGCTCTATCTCTTACGGTTGATTTTTAAATTAATCAGAAAGTCTTCGTCGGTAGCGGTTCTCGGTAACCTCTCCCTACAGAGACTAAGTCCGAAATGAAAATATTTTCACCGACGACGTATCTTTTAAATGTTATGTTCAGTTATGGGAGCGTATTTGACGCACTTTTGCTTAATAAACCACGGCTCTATCTCTTACGGTTGATTTTTAAATAATTTCTAAAGTCGTCGTCGGCGACTCTTCACGGTAGCCACTCGGTAGGAAAAAATCTAAGTCCGAACTGTAATTATTTTCACCGACGAGGTACCTTTTATATGTTAGATTGAGTTATAGGAGCGTATTTGAAGCACTTTTGCTTAATAAACCACGGTTCTATCTCTTTCGGTTGATTTTTAAATTAATCAGAAAGTCTTCGTCGGTAGCGGTTCTCGGTAGCCTCTCCCTACAGAGACTAAGTCCGAATTGAAAATATTTTCACCGACGACGTATCTTTTAAATGTTATGTTCAGTTATGGGAGCGTATTTGACGCACTTTTGCTTAATAAACCACGGCTCTATCTCTTACGGTTGATTTTTAAATAATTTCTAAAGTCGTCGCCGGCGACTCTTCACGGTAGCCACTCGGTAGGAAAAAATCTAAGTCCGAACTGTAATTATTTTCACCGACGAGGTACCTTTTATATGTTAGATTGAGTTATAGGAGCGTATTTGCAGCACTTTTGCTTTATAAACCACGGCTCTATCTCTTACGGTTGATTTTTAAATTCATCAGAAAGTCTTCGTCGGTAGCGCTTCTCGGTAGCCTCTCCGTACAGAGACTAAGTCCGAATTGAAAATATTTTCACCGACGACGTATCTTTTAAATGTTATGTTCGGTTATGGGAGCGTATTTGACGCACTTTTGCTTAATAAACCACGGCTCCATCTCTTACTGTTGATTTTTAAATAATTTCTAAAGTCGTCGGCGGCGACTCTTCACGGTAGCCACTCGGTAGGAAAAAATCTAAGTCCGAACTGTAATTATTTTCACCGACGATGTACCTTTTATATGTTAGATTGAGTTATAGGAGCGCATTTTAAGCACTTTTGCTTAATAAACCACGGCTCTATCTCTTACGGTTGATTTTTAAATAATTTCTAAAGTCGTCGTCGGCGACTCGTCACGGTAGCCACTCGGTAGGAAAAAATCTAAGTCCGAACTGTAATTATTTTCACCGACGAGGTACCTTTTATATGTTAGATTGAGTTATAGGAGCGTATTTGAAGCACTTTTGCTTGATAAAGCACGGCTCTATCTCTTTCGGTTAATTTTTAAATTAATCAGAAAGTCTTCGTCGGTAGCGCTTCTGGGTAGCCTCTCCGTACAGAGACTAAATCCGAATTGAAAATCTTTTCACCGACGACGTATCTTTTAAATGTTAAGTTCGGTTATGGGAGCGTATTTGACGCACTTTTGCTTAATAAACCACGGCTCCATCTCTTACGGTTGATTCTTAAATAATTTCTAAAGTCGTCGTCGGCGACTCTTCACGGTAGCCACTCAGTAGGAAAAAATCTAAGTCCGAACTGTAATTATTTTCACCGACGAGGTACCTTTTATATGTTAGATTGAGTTATAGGAGCGTATTTGAAGTGTTACGTGCCAAGCACATATAAAAAATTAAATATAAAAAAAAGAAAGAGGAAGTTAAAATTCCTGAGTAGGCATCACACGTGCCCGATCTTACGACACGGTATCGATGAACTATTAGTCTGCAAAAACTGAATTTAAGCAACCGCGAATATTCTCCGAACAGCGGCCACGTTTCGCTAATAAGCAAAATTGCAATAGCGAGAGGCTGTGGATGAGGGCGGGTTGATGAACTTTGGCGGAATTCTTTGAACAGGAAACGGGTGATTTCCTAACTGGGAAGAATGAGCACAGCTCTTGGAATTCCCCCCCTTAGCGGTTCCAAAATCAACAAAAAGGAGCAGGAAATCACCGCGAGTTGCAATCGTTAGTCAAATCGCGAGGTGCGTGGCGTTTTGCCCTTGTTGCTATTTTGAGCCAGAGTTCGGGTTAAAATTAGTGAAGTTACTTCCATAATTACCGAAGGACTCAGCAAACAAGAATTATTCAAATCCAAAAATCAATCTCTATCCTCATATATTAAATTTTTCTTTATAGTATTTATAGTAGTTTATCGTATTTATAGTATAGTGTAAACAGAAGTGAAAAGTTCATCAGCCATTCCTTCATCTACGGCTCCCTCAGCAAACAATTGCTTCCAAGATAATATTCATTGGTGAGTTTCCATACTTATGTTAGCATCGCGATACGAGGACCCAAACATATTTTTATATGCTTGTCAGAATTTCCCTTGGGCCCATTCGTAAACTTAGCACGTTAGGAATTTACCAATCTAAGACTCCAACTAAAATAAGTATTGTAAAATTGTCATCCATTCTGGACTCCGACATTTCTGAACTATTCCGTGTAATTGTTTTTGTATAATGTGAAGAACCAATAGAACAGGCCAATAAGGTATTCATCCTCTATTCTGCGTTAACACCTATTTCATTCCTGACCTATGCGCGGATTCCGTATGGAATCTTAGATGATACAACCCATCCTAAATTAAATTTATTCAAGCGTTACGCGCGGAACGGCTAACCGCTCGGCCCACGAAATAATTCCTTACGCACGTAACAGAAGCACTTTTGCTTAATAAACCACGGCTCTATCTCTTACGGTTGGTTTTTAATTTAATCAGAAAGTCTTCGTCGGTAGCGCTTCTCTGTAGCCTCTCCGTACAGAGACTAAGTCCGAATTGAAAATATTTTCACCGACGACGTATCTTTTAAATGTTATGTTCGGTTATGGGAGCGTATTTGACGCACTTTTGCTTAATAAACCACGGCTCCATCTCTTACGGTTGATTTTTAAATAATTTCTAAAGTCGTCGGCGGCGACTCTTCACGGTAGCCACTCGGTAGGAAAAAATCTAAGTCCGAACTGAAATTATTTTCACCGACGAGATACCTTTTAAATGTTAGATTGAGTTATAGGAGCGTATTTGAAGCACTTTTGCTTAATAAACCACGGCTCTATCTCTTACGGTTGATTTTTAAATTAATCAGAAAGTCTTCGTCGGTAGCGCTTCTCGGTAGCCTCTCCGTACAGAGACTAAGTCCGAATTGAAAATATTTTCACCGACGACGTATCTTTTAAATGTTATGTTCAGTTATGGGAGCGTATTTGACGCACTTTTGCTTAATAAACCACGGCTCTATCTCTTACGGTTGATTTTTAAATAATTTCTAAAGTCGTCGTCGGCGACTCTTCACGGTAGCCACTCGGTAGGAAAAAATCTAAGTCCGAACTGTAATTATTTTCACCGACGAGGTACCTTTTATATGTTAGATTGAGTTATAGGAGCGTATTTGAAGCACTTTTGCTTAATAAACCACGGCTCTATCTCTTACGGTTGATTTTTAAATTAATCAGAAAGTCCTCGTCGGTAGCGCTTCTCGGTAGCCTCTCCGTACAGAGACTAAGTCCGAATTGAAAATATTTTCACCGACGACGTATCTTTTAAATGTTGTGTTCGGTTATGGGAGCGTATTTGACGCACTTTTGCTTAATAAACCACGGCTCCATCTCTTACGGTTGATTCTTAAATAATTTCTAAAGTCGTCGTCGGCGACTCTTCACGGTAGCCACTCGGTAGGAAAAAATCTAAGTCCGAACTGTAATTATTTTCACCGACGAGGTACCTTTTATATGTTAGATTGAGTTATAGGAGCGTATTTGAAGCACTTTTGCTTAATAAACCACGGCTCTATCTCTTACGGTTGATTTTTAAATTCATCAGAAAGTCTTCGTCGGTAGCGCTTCTCGGTAGCCTCTCCGTACAGAGACTAAGTCCGAATTGAAAATATTTTCACCGACGACGTATCTTTTAAATGTTATGTTCGGTTATGGGAGCGTATTTGACGCACTTTTGCTTAATAAACCACGGCTCCATCTCTTACTGTTGATTTTTAAATAATTTCTAAAGTCGTCGGCGGCGACTCTTCACGGTAGCCACTCGGTAGGAAAAAATCTAAGTCCGAACTGTAATTATTTTCACCGACGATGTACCTTTTATATGTTAGATTGAGTTATAGGAGCGCATTTTAAGCACTTTTGCTTAATAAACCACGGCTCTATCTCTTACGGTTGATTTTTAAATAATTTCTAAAGTCGTCGTCGGCGACTCGTCACGGTAGCCACTCGGTAGGAAAAAATCTAAGTCCGAACTGTAATTATTTTCACCGACGAGGTACCTTTTATATGTTAGATTGAGTTATAGGAGCGTATTTGAAGCACTTTTGCTTGATAAAGCACGGCTCTATCTCTTTCGGTTAATTTTTAAATTAATCAGAAAGTCTTCGTCGGTAGCGCTTCTGGGTAGCCTCTCCGTACAGAGACTAAATCCGAATTGAAAATCTTTTCACCGACGACGTATCTTTTAAATGTTAAGTTCGGTTATGGGAGCGTATTTGACGCACTTTTGCTTAATAAACCACGGCTCCATCTCTTACGGTTGATTCTTAAATAATTTCTAAAGTCGTCGTCGGCGACTCTTCACGGTAGCCACTCGGTAGGAAAAAATCTAAGTCCGAACTGTAATTATTTTCACCGACGAGGTACCTTTTATATGTTAGATTGAGTTATAGGAGCGTATTTGAAGCACTTTTGCTTAATAAACCACGGCTCTATCTCTTACGGTTGGTTTTTAAATTAATCAGAAAGTCTTCGTCGGTAGCGCTTCTCGGTAGCCTCTCCGTACAGAGACTAAGTCCGAATTGAAAATAGTTTCACCGACGACGTATCTTTTAAATGTTATGTTCGGTTATGGGAGCGTATTTGACGCACTTTTGCTTAATAAACCACGGCTCCATCTCTTACGGTTGATTTTTAAATAATTTCTAAAGTCGTCGGCGGCGACTCTTCACGGTAGCCACTCGGTAGGAAAAAATCTAAGGCCGAACTGTAATTATTTTCACCGATGAGGTACCTTTTATATGGTAGATTGAGTTATAGGGGCGTATTTGAAGCACTTTTGCTGAATAAACCACGGCTCTATCTCTTACGGTTGATTTTTAAATTAATCAGAAAGTCTTCGTCGGTAGCGCTTCTCGGTAGCCTCTCGGTACAGAGACTAAGTCCGAATTGAAAATATTTTCACCGACGACGTATCTTTTAAATGTTGTGTTCGGTTATGGGAGCGTATTTGACGCACTTTTGCTTAATAAACCACGGCTCCATCTCTTACGGTTGATTTTTAAATAATTTCTAAAGTCGTCGTCGGCGACTCTTCACGGTAGCCACTCGGTAGGAAAAAATCTAAGTCCGAACTGTAATTATTTTCACCGACGAGGTACCTTTTATATGTTAGATTGAGTTATAGGAGCGTATTTGAAGCACTTTTGCTTAATAAACCACGGCTCTATCTCTTACGGTTGATTTTTAAATTCATCAGAAAGTCTTCGTCGGTAGCGCTTCTCGGTAGCCTCTCCGTACAGAGACTAAGTCCGAATTGAAAATATTTTCACCGACGACGTATCTTTTAAATGTTATGTTCGGTTATGGGAGCGTATTTGACGCACTTTTGCTTAATAAACCACGGCTCCATCTCTTACTGTTGATTTTTAAATAATTTCTAAAGTCGTCGGCGGCGACTCTTCACGGTAGCCACTCGGTAGGAAAAAATCTAAGTCCGAACTGTAATTATTTTCACCGACGATGTACCTTTTATATGTTAGATTGAGTTATAGGAGCGCATTTTAAGCACTTTTGCTTAATAAACCACGGCTCTATCTCTTACGGTTGATTTTTAAATAATTTCTAAAGTCGTCGTCGGCGACTCGTCACGGTAGCCACTCGGTAGGAAAAAATCTAAGTCCGAACTGTAATTATTTTCACCGACGAGGTACCTTTTATATGTTAGATTGAGTTATAGGAGCGTATTTGAAGCACTTTTGCTTGATAAAGCACGGCTCTATCTCTTTCGGTTAATTTTTAAATTAATCAGAAAGTCTTCGTCGGTAGCGCTTCTGGGTAGCCTCTCCGTACAGAGACTAAATCCGAATTGAAAATCTTTTCACCGACGACGTATCTTTTAAATGTTATGTTCGGTTATGGGAGCGTATTTGACGCACTTTTGCTTAATAAACCACGGCTCCATCTCTTACGGTTGATTCTTAAATAATTTCTAAAGTCGTCGTCGGCGACTCTTCACGGTAGCCACTCGGTAGGAAAAAATCTAAGTCCGAACTGTAATTATTTTCACCGACGAGGTACCTTTTATATGTTAGATTGAGTTATAGGAGCGTATTTGAAGCACATTTGCTTAATAAACCACGGCTCTATCTCTTACGGTTGGTTTTTAAATTAATCAGAAAGTCTTCGTCGGTAGCGCTTCTCGGTAGCCTCTCCGTACAGAGACTAAGTCCGAATTGAAAATAGTTTCACCGACGACGTATCTTTTAAATGTTATGTTCGGTTATGGGAGCGTATTTGACGCACTTTTGCTTAATAAACCACGGCTCCATCTCTTACGGTTGATTTTTAAATAATTTCTAAAGTCGTCGGCGGCGACTCTTCACGGTAGCCACTCGGTAGGAAAAAATCTAAGTCCGAACTGTAATTATTTTCACCGATGAGGTACCTTTTATATGGTAGATTGAGTTATAGGGGCGTATTTGAAGCACTTTTGCTGAATAAACCACGGCTCTATCTCTTACGGTTGATTTTTAAATTAATCAGAAAGTCTTCGTCGGTAGCGCTTCTCGGTAGCCTCTCGGTACAGAGACTAAGTCCGAATTGAAAATATTTTCACCGACGACGTATCTTTTAAATGTTATGTTCGGTTATGGGAGCGTATTTGACGCACTTTTGCTTAATAAACCACGGCTCTATCTCTTACGGTTCATTTTTAAATTAATCAGAAAGTCTTCGTCGGTAGCGCTTCTCGGTAGCCTCTCCGTACAGAGACTAAGTCCGAATTGAAAATATTTTCACCGACGACGTATCTTTTAAATGTTAAGATCAGTTATGGGAGCGTATTTGACGCACTTTTGCTTAATAAACCACGGCTCCATCTCTTACGGTTGATTCTTAAATAATTTCTAAAGTCGTCGTCGGCGACTCTTCACGGTAGCCACTCGGTAGGAAAAAATCTAAGTCCGAACTGTAATTATTTTCACCGACGAGGTACCTTTTATATGTTAGATTGAGTTATAGGAGCGTATTTGAAGCACTTTTGCTTAATAAACCACGGCTCTATCTCTTACGGTTGGTTTTTAAATTAATCAGAAAATCTTCGTCGGTAGCGCTTCTCGGTAGCCTCTCCGTACAGAGACTAAGTCCGAATTGAAAATAGTTTCACCGACGACGTATCTTTTAAATGTTATGTTCGGTTATGGGAGCGTATTTGACGCACTTTTGCTTAATAAACCACGGCTCCATCTCTTACTGTTGATTTTTAAATAATTTCTAAAGTCGTCGGCGGCGACTCTTCACGGTAGCCACTCGGTAGGAAAAAATCTAAGTCCGAACTGTAATTATTTTCACCGACGATGTACCTTTTATATGTTAGATTGAGTTATAGGAGCGCATTTTAAGCACTTTTGCTTAATAAACCACGGCTCTATCTCTTACGGTTGATTTTTAAATAATTTCTAAAGTCGTCGTCGGCGACTCGTCACGGTAGCCACTCGGTAGGAAAAAATCTAAGTCCGAACTGTAATTATTTTCACCGACGAGGTACCTTTTATATGTTAGATTGAGTTATAGGAGCGTATTTGAAGCACTTTTGCTTGATAAAGCACGGCTCTATCTCTTTCGGTTAATTTTTAAATTAATCAGAAAGTCTTCGTCGGTAGCGCTTCTGGGTAGCCTCTCCGTACAGAGACTAAATCCGAATTGAAAATCTTTTCACCGACGACGTATCTTTTAAATGTTAAGTTCGGTTATGGGAGCGTATTTGACGCACTTTTGCTTAATAAACCACGGCTCCATCTCTTACGGTTGATTCTTAAATAATTTCTAAAGTCGTCGTCGGCGACTCTTCACGGTAGCCACTCGGTAGGAAAAAATCTAAGTCCGAACTGTAATTATTTTCACCGACGAGGTACCTTTTATATGTTAGATTGAGTTATAGGAGCGTATTTGAAGCACTTTTGCTTAATAAACCACGGCTCTATCTCTTACGGTTGATTTTTAAATTCATCAGAAAGTCTTCGTCGGTAGCGCTTCTCGGTAGCCTCTCCGTACAGAGACTAAGTCCGAATTGAAAATATTTTCACCGACGACGTATCTTTTAAATGTTATGTTCGGTTATGGGAGCGTATTTGACGCACTTTTGCTTAATAAACCACGGCTCCATCTCTTACTTTTGATTTTTAAATAATTTCTAAAGTCGTCGGCGGCGACTCTTCACGGTAGCCACTCGGTAGGAAAAAATCTAAGTCCGAACTGTAATTATTTTCACCGACGATGTACCTTTTATATGTTAGATTGAGTTATAGGAGCGCATTTTAAGCACTTTTGCTTAATAAACCACGGCTCTATCTCTTACGGTTGATTTTTAAATAATTTCTAAAGTCGTCGTCGGCGACTCGTCACGGTAGCCACTCGGTAGGAAAAAATCTAAGTCCGAACTGTAATTATTTTCACCGACGAGGTACCTTTTATATGTTAGATTGAGTTATAGGAGCGTATTTGAAGCACTTTTGCTTGATAAAGCACGGCTCTATCTCTTTCGGTTAATTTTTAAATTAATCAGAAAGTCTTCGTCGGTAGCGCTTCTGGGTAGCCTCTCCGTACAGAGACTAAATCCGAATTGAAAATCTTTTCACCGACGACGTATCTTTTAAATGTTAAGTTCGGTTATGGGAGCGTATTTGACGCACTTTTGCTTAATAAACCACGGCTCCATCTCTTACGGTTGATTCTTAAATAATTTCTAAAGTCGTCGTCGGCGACTCTTCACGGTAGCCACTCGGTAGGAAAAAATCTAAGTCCGAACTGTAATTATTTTCACCGACGAGGTACCTTTTATATGTTAGATTGAGTTATAGGAGCGTATTTGAAGCACTTTTGCTTAATAAACCACGGCTCTATCTCTTACGGTTGGTTTTTAAATTAATCAGAAAGTCTTCGTCGGTAGCGCTTCTCGGTAGCCTCTCCGTACAGAGACTAAGTCCGAATTGAAAATAGTTTCACCGACGACGTATCTTTTAAATGTTATGTTCGGTTATGGGAGCGTATTTGACGCACTTTTGCTTAATAAACCACGGCTCCATCTCTTACGGTTGATTTTTAAATAATTTCTAAAGTCGTCGGCGGCGACTCTTCACGGTAGCCACTCGGTAGGAAAAAATCTAAGTCCGAACTGTAATTATTTTCACCGATGAGGTACCTTTTATATGGTAGATTGAGTTATAGGGGCGTATTTGAAGCACTTTTGCTGAATAAACCACGGCTCTATCTCTTACGGTTGATTTTTAAATTAATCAGAAAGTCTTCGTCGGTAGCGCTTCTCGGTAGCCTCTCGGTACAGAGACTAAGTCCGAATTGAAAATATTTTCACCGACGACGTATCTTTTAAATGTTGTGTTCGGTTATGGGAGCGTATTTGACGCACTTTTGCTTAATAAACCACGGCTCCATCTCTTACGGTTGATTTTTAAATAATTTCTAAAGTCGTCGTCGGCGACTCTTCACGGTAGCCACTCGGTAGGAAAAAATCTAAGTCCGAACTGTAATTATTTTCACCGACGAGGTACCTTTTATATGTTAGATTGAGTTATAGGAGCGTATTTGAAGCACTTTTGCTTAATAAACCACGGCTCTATCTCTTACGGTTGATTTTTAAATTCATCAGAAAGTCTTCGTCGGTAGCGCTTCTCGGTAGCCTCTCCGTACAGAGACTAAGTCCGAATTGAAAATATTTTCACCGACGACGTATCTTTTAAATGTTATGTTCGGTTATGGGAGCGTATTTGACGCACTTTTGCTTAATAAACCACGGCTCCATCTCTTACGGTTGATTTTTAAATAATTTCTAAAGTCGTCGGCGGCGACTCTTCACGGTAGCCACTCGGTAGGAAAAAATCTAAGTCCGAACTGTAATTATTTTCACCGATGAGGTACCTTTTATATGGTAGATTGAGTTATAGGGGCGTATTTGAAGCACTTTTGCTGAATAAACCACGGCTCTATCTCTTACGGTTGATTTTTAAATTAATCAGAAAGTCTTCGTCGGTAGCGCTTCTCGGTAGCCTCTCGGTACAGAGACTAAGTCCGAATTGAAAATATTTTCACCGACGACGTATCTTTTAAATGTTGTGTTCGGTTATGGGAGCGTATTTGACGCACTTTTGCTTAATAAACCACGGCTCCATCTCTTACGGTTGATTTTTAAATAATTTCTAAAGTCGTCGTCGGCGACTCTTCACGGTAGCCACTCGGTAGGAAAAAATCTAAGTCCGAACTGTAATTATTTTCACCGACGAGGTACCTTTTATATGTTAGATTGAGTTATAGGAGCGTATTTGAAGCACTTTTGCTTAATAAACCACGGCTCTATCTCTTACGGTTGATTTTTAAATTCATCAGAAAGTCTTCGTCGGTAGCGCTTCTCGGTAGCCTCTCCGTACAGAGACTAAGTCCGAATTGAAAATATTTTCACCGACGACGTATCTTTTAAATGTTATGTTCGGTTATGGGAGCGTATTTGACGCACTTTTGCTTAATAAACCACGGCTCCATCTCTTACTGTTGATTTTTAAATAATTTCTAAAGTCGTCGGCGGCGACTCTTCACGGTAGCCACTCGGTAGGAAAAAATCTAAGTCCGAACTGTAATTATTTTCACCGACGATGTACCTTTTATATGTTAGATTGAGTTATAGGAGCGCATTTTAAGCACTTTTGCTTAATAAACCACGGCTCTATCTCTTACGGTTGATTTTTAAATAATTTCTAAAGTCGTCGTCGGCGACTCGTCACGGTAGCCACTCGGTAGGAAAAAATCTAAGTCCGAACTGTAATTATTTTCACCGACGAGGTACCTTTTATATGTTAGATTGAGTTATAGGAGCGTATTTGAAGCACTTTTGCTTGATAAAGCACGGCTCTATCTCTTTCGGTTAATTTTTAAATTAATCAGAAAGTCTTCGTCGGTAGCGCTTCTGGGTAGCCTCTCCGTACAGAGACTAAATCCGAATTGAAAATCTTTTCACCGACGACGTATCTTTTAAATGTTAAGTTCGGTTATGGGAGCGTATTTGACGCACTTTTGCTTAATAAACCACGGCTCCATCTCTTACGGTTGATTCTTAAATAATTTCTAAAGTCGTCGTCGGCGACTCTTCACGGTAGCCACTCGGTAGGAAAAAATCTAAGTCCGAACTGTAATTATTTTCACCGACGAGGTACCTTTTATATGTTAGATTGAGTTATAGGAGCGTATTTGAAGCACATTTGCTTAATAAACCACGGCTCTATCTCTTACGGTTGGTTTTTAAATTAATCAGAAAGTCTTCGTCGGTAGCGCTTCTCGGTAGCCTCTCCGTACAGAGACTAAGTCCGAATTGAAAATAGTTTCACCGACGACGTATCTTTTAAATGTTATGTTCGGTTATGGGAGCGTATTTGACGCACTTTTGCTTAATAAACCACGGCTCCATCTCTTACGGTTGATTTTTAAATAATTTCTAAAGTCGTCGGCGGCGACTCTTCACGGTAGCCACTCGGTAGGAAAAAATCTAAGTCCGAACTGTAATTATTTTCACCGATGAGGTACCTTTTATATGGTAGATTGAGTTATAGGGGCGTATTTGAAGCACTTTTGCTGAATAAACCACGGCTCTATCTCTTACGGTTGATTTTTAAATTAATCAGAAAGTC
Source organism: Nysson spinosus (assembly GCA_910591585.2). Taxonomy (NCBI): domain Eukaryota; kingdom Metazoa; phylum Arthropoda; class Insecta; order Hymenoptera; family Crabronidae; genus Nysson; species Nysson spinosus. The sequence continues at coordinate 1,756,714 of CAJUYC020000070.1, read as the reverse complement.
TTCGTCGGTAGCGCTTCTCGGTAGCCTCTCGGTACAGAGACTAAGTCCGAATTGAAAATATTTTCACCGACGACGTATCTTTTAAATGTTATGTTCGGTTATGGGAGCGTATTTGACGCACTTTTGCTTAATAAACCACGGCTCTATCTCTTACGGTTCATTTTTAAATTAATCAGAAAGTCTTCGTCGGTAGCGCTTCTCGGTAGCCTCTCCGTACAGAGACTAAGTCCGAATTGAAAATATTTTCACCGACGACGTATCTTTTAAATGTTATGTTCGGTTATGGGAGCGTATTTGACGCACTTTTGCTTAATAAACCACGGCTCCATCTCTTACGGTTGATTCTTAAATAATTTCTAAAGTCGTCGTCGGCGACTCTTCACGGTAGCCACTCGGTAGGAAAAAATCTAAGTCCGAACTGTAATTATTTTCACCGACGAGGTACCTTTTATATGTTAGATTGAGTTATAGGAGCGTATTTGAAGCACTTTTGCTTAATAAACCACGGCTCTATCTCTTACGGTTGGTTTTTAAATTAATCAGAAAATCTTCGTCGGTAGCGCTTCTCGGTAGCCTCTCCGTACAGAGACTAAGTCCGAATTGAAAATAGTTTCACCGACGACGTATCTTTTAAATGTTATGTTCGGTTATGGGAGCGTATTTGACGCACTTTTGCTTAATAAACCACGGCTCCATCTCTTACTGTTGATTTTTAAATAATTTCTAAAGTCGTCGGCGGCGACTCTTCACGGTAGCCACTCGGTAGGAAAAAATCTAAGTCCGAACTGTAATTATTTTCACCGACGATGTACCTTTTATATGTTAGATTGAGTTATAGGAGCGCATTTTAAGCACTTTTGCTTAATAAACCACGGCTCTATCTCTTACGGTTGATTTTTAAATAATTTCTAAAGTCGTCGTCGGCGACTCGTCACGGTAGCCACTCGGTAGGAAAAAATCTAAGTCCGAACTGTAATTATTTTCACCGACGAGGTACCTTTTATATGTTAGATTGAGTTATAGGAGCGTATTTGAAGCACTTTTGCTTGATAAAGCACGGCTCTATCTCTTTCGGTTAATTTTTAAATTAATCAGAAAGTCTTCGTCGGTAGCGCTTCTGGGTAGCCTCTCCGTACAGAGACTAAATCCGAATTGAAAATCTTTTCACCGACGACGTATCTTTTAAATGTTAAGTTCGGTTATGGGAGCGTATTTGACGCACTTTTGCTTAATAAACCACGGCTCCATCTCTTACGGTTGATTCTTAAATAATTTCTAAAGTCGTCGTCGGCGACTCTTCACGGTAGCCACTCGGTAGGAAAAAATCTAAGTCCGAACTGTAATTATTTTCACCGACGAGGTACCTTTTATATGTTAGATTGAGTTATAGGAGCGTATTTGAAGCACTTTTGCTTAATAAACCACGGCTCTATCTCTTACGGTTGATTTTTAAATTCATCAGAAAGTCTTCGTCGGTAGCGCTTCTCGGTAGCCTCTCCGTACAGAGACTAAGTCCGAATTGAAAATATTTTCACCGACGACGTATCTTTTAAATGTTATGTTCGGTTATGGGAGCGTATTTGACGCACTTTTGCTTAATAAACCACGGCTCCATCTCTTACTGTTGATTTTTAAATAATTTCTAAAGTCGTCGGCGGCGACTCTTCACGGTAGCCACTCGGTAGGAAAAAATCTAAGTCCGAACTGTAATTATTTTCACCGACGATGTACCTTTTATATGTTAGATTGAGTTATAGGAGCGCATTTTAAGCACTTTTGCTTAATAAACCACGGCTCTATCTCTTACGGTTGATTTTTAAATAATTTCTAAAGTCGTCGTCGGCGACTCGTCACGGTAGCCACTCGGTAGGAAAAAATCTAAGTCCGAACTGTAATTATTTTCACCGACGAGGTACCTTTTATATGTTAGATTGAGTTATAGGAGCGTATTTGAAGCACTTTTGCTTGATAAAGCACGGCTCTATCTCTTTCGGTTAATTTTTAAATTAATCAGAAAGTCTTCGTCGGTAGCGCTTCTGGGTAGCCTCTCCGTACAGAGACTAAATCCGAATTGAAAATCTTTTCACCGACGACGTATCTTTTAAATGTTAAGTTCGGTTATGGGAGCGTATTTGACGCACTTTTGCTTAATAAACCACGGCTCCATCTCTTACGGTTGATTCTTAAATAATTTCTAAAGTCGTCGTCGGCGACTCTTCACGGTAGCCACTCGGTAGGAAAAAATCTAAGTCCGAACTGTAATTATTTTCACCGACGAGGTACCTTTTATATGTTAGATTGAGTTATAGGAGCGTATTTGAAGCACTTTTGCTTAATAAACCACGGCTCTATCTCTTACGGTTGGTTTTTAAATTAATCAGAAAGTCTTCGTCGGTAGCGCTTCTCGGTAGCCTCTCCGTACAGAGACTAAGTCCGAATTGAAAATAGTTTCACCGACGACGTATCTTTTAAATGTTATGTTCGGTTATGGGAGCGTATTTGACGCACTTTTGCTTAATAAACCACGGCTCCATCTCTTACGGTTGATTTTTAAATAATTTCTAAAGTCGTCGGCGGCGACTCTTCACGGTAGCCACTCGGTAGGAAAAAATCTAAGTCCGAACTGTAATTATTTTCACCGATGAGGTACCTTTTATATGGTAGATTGAGTTATAGGGGCGTATTTGAAGCACTTTTGCTGAATAAACCACGGCTCTATCTCTTACGGTTGATTTTTAAATTAATCAGAAAGTCTTCGTCGGTAGCGCTTCTCGGTAGCCTCTCGGTACAGAGACTAAGTCCGAATTGAAAATATTTTCACCGACGACGTATCTTTTAAATGTTGTGTTCGGTTATGGGAGCGTATTTGACGCACTTTTGCTTAATAAACCACGGCTCCATCTCTTACGGTTGATTTTTAAATAATTTCTAAAGTCGTCGTCGGCGACTCTTCACGGTAGCCACTCGGTAGGAAAAAATCTAAGTCCGAACTGTAATTATTTTCACCGACGAGGTACCTTTTATATGTTAGATTGAGTTATAGGAGCGTATTTGAAGCACTTTTGCTTAATAAACCACGGCTCTATCTCTTACGGTTGATTTTTAAATTCATCAGAAAGTCTTCGTCGGTAGCGCTTCTCGGTAGCCTCTCCGTACAGAGACTAAGTCCGAATTGAAAATATTTTCACCGACGACGTATCTTTTAAATGTTATGTTCGGTTATGGGAGCGTATTTGACGCACTTTTGCTTAATAAACCACGGCTCCATCTCTTACTGTTGATTTTTAAATAATTTCTAAAGTCGTCGGCGGCGACTCTTCACGGTAGCCACTCGGTAGGAAAAAATCTAAGTCCGAACTGTAATTATTTTCACCGACGATGTACCTTTTATATGTTAGATTGAGTTATAGGAGCGCATTTTAAGCACTTTTGCTTAATAAACCACGGCTCTATCTCTTACGGTTGATTTTTAAATAATTTCTAAAGTCGTCGTCGGCGACTCGTCACGGTAGCCACTCGGTAGGAAAAAATCTAAGTCCGAACTGTAATTATTTTCACCGACGAGGTACCTTTTATATGTTAGATTGAGTTATAGGAGCGTATTTGAAGCACTTTTGCTTGATAAAGCACGGCTCTATCTCTTTCGGTTAATTTTTAAATTAATCAGAAAGTCTTCGTCGGTAGCGCTTCTGGGTAGCCTCTCCGTACAGAGACTAAATCCGAATTGAAAATCTTTTCACCGACGACGTATCTTTTAAATGTTAAGTTCGGTTATGGGAGCGTATTTGACGCACTTTTGCTTAATAAACCACGGCTCCATCTCTTACGGTTGATTCTTAAATAATTTCTAAAGTCGTCGTCGGCGACTCTTCACGGTAGCCACTCGGTAGGAAAAAATCTAAGTCCGAACTGTAATTATTTTCACCGACGAGGTACCTTTTATATGTTAGATTGAGTTATAGGAGCGTATTTGAAGCACATTTGCTTAATAAACCACGGCTCTATCTCTTACGGTTGATTTTTAAATTAATCAGAAAGTCTTCGTCGGTAGCGCTTCTCGGTAGCCTCTCCGTACAGAGACTAAGTCCGAATTGAAAATAGTTTCACCGACGACGTATCTTTTAAATGTTATGTTCGGTTATGGGAGCGTATTTGACGCACTTTTGCTTAATAAACCACGGCTCCATCTCTTACGGTTGATTTTTAAATAATTTCTAAAGTCGTCGGCGGCGACTCTTCACGGTAGCCACTCGGTAGGAAAAAATCTAAGTCCGAACTGTAATTATTTTCACCGATGAGGTACCTTTTATATGGTAGATTGAGTTATAGGGGCGTATTTGAAGCACTTTTGCTGAATAAACCACGGCTCTATCTCTTACGGTTGATTTTTAAATTAATCAGAAAGTCTTCGTCGGTAGCGCTTCTCGGTAGCCTCTCGGTACAGAGACTAAGTCCGAATTGAAAATATTTTCACCGACGACGTATCTTTTAAATGTTATGTTCGGTTATGGGAGCGTATTTGACGCACTTTTGCTTAATAAACCACGGCTCTATCTCTTACGGTTCATTTTTAAATTAATCAGAAAGTCTTCGTCGGTAGCGCTTCTCGGTAGCCTCTCCGTACAGAGACTAAGTCCGAATTGAAAATATTTTCACCGACGACGTATCTTTTAAATGTTAAGTTCGGTTATGGGAGCGTATTTGACGCACTTTTGCTTAATAAACCACGGCTCCATCTCTTACGGTTGATTCTTAAATAATTTCTAAAGTCGTCGTCGGCGACTCTTCACGGTAGCCACTCGGTAGGAAAAAATCTAAGTCCGAACTGTAATTATTTTCACCGACGAGGTACCTTTTATATGTTAGATTGAGTTATAGGAGCGTATTTGAAGCACTTTTGCTTAATAAACCACGGCTCTATCTCTTACGGTTGGTTTTTAAATTAATCAGAAAATCTTCGTCGGTAGCGCTTCTCGGTAGCCTCTCCGTACAGAGACTAAGTCCGAATTGAAAATAGTTTCACCGACGACGTATCTTTTAAATGTTATGTTCGGTTATGGGAGCGTATTTGACGCACTTTTGCTTAATAAACCACGGCTCCATCTCTTACTGTTGATTTTTAAATAATTTCTAAAGTCGTCGGCGGCGACTCTTCACGGTAGCCACTCGGTAGGAAAAAATCTAAGTCCGAACTGTAATTATTTTCACCGACGATGTACCTTTTATATGTTAGATTGAGTTATAGGAGCGCATTTGAAGCACTTTTGCTTAATAAACCACGGCTCTATCTCTTACGGTTGATTTTTAAATAATTTCTAAAGTCGTCGTCGGCGACTCGTCACGGTAGCCACTCGGTAGGAAAAAATCTAAGTCCGAACTGTAATTATTTTCACCGACGAGGTACCTTTTATATGTTAGATTGAGTTATAGGAGCGTATTTGAAGCACTTTTGCTTGATAAAGCACGGCTCTATCTCTTTCGGTTAATTTTTAAATTAATCAGAAAGTCTTCGTCGGTAGCGCTTCTGGGTAGCCTCTCCGTACAGAGACTAAATCCGAATTGAAAATCTTTTCACCGACGACGTATCTTTTAAATGTTAAGTTCGGTTATGGGAGCGTATTTGACGCACTTTTGCTTAATAAACCACGGCTCCATCTCTTACGGTTGATTCTTAAATAATTTCTAAAGTCGTCGTCGGCGACTCTTCACGGTAGCCACTCGGTAGGAAAAAATCTAAGTCCGAACTGTAATTATTTTCACCGACGAGGTACCTTTTATATGTTAGATTGAGTTATAGGAGCGTATTTGAAGCACTTTTGCTTAATAAACCACGGCTCTATCTCTTACGGTTGGTTTTTAAATTAATCAGAAAGTCTTCGTCGGTAGCGCTTCTCGGTAGCCTCTCCGTACAGAGACTAAGTCCGAATTGAAAATAGTTTCACCGACGACGTATCTTTTAAATGTTATGTTCGGTTATGGGAGCGTATTTGACGCACTTTTGCTTAATAAACCACGGCTCCATCTCTTACGGTTGATTTTTAAATAATTTCTAAAGTCGTCGGCGGCGACTCTTCACGGTAGCCACTCGGTAGGAAAAAATCTAAGTCCGAACTGTAATTATTTTCACCGATGAGGTACCTTTTATATGGTAGATTGAGTTATAGGGGCGTATTTGAAGCACTTTTGCTGAATAAACCACGGCTCTATCTCTTACGGTTGATTTTTAAATTAATCAGAAAGTCTTCGTCGGTAGCGCTTCTCGGTAGCCTCTCGGTACAGAGACTAAGTCCGAATTGAAAATATTTTCACCGACGACGTATCTTTTAAATGTTATGTTCGGTTATGGGAGCGTATTTGACGCACTTTTGCTTAATAAACCACGGCTCCATCTCTTACTGTTGATTTTTAAATAATTTCTAAAATCGTCGGCGGCGACTCTTCACGGTAGCCACTCGGTAGGAAAAAATCTAAGTCCGAACTGTAATTATTTTCACCGATGAGGCACTTTTAAATGTTAGATTGAGTTATAGGAGCGTATTTGAAGCACTTTTGCTTAATAAACCACGGCTCTATCTCTTACGGTTCATTTTTAAATTAATCAGAAAGTCTTCGTCGGTAGCGCTTCTCGGTAGCCTCTCCGTACAGAGACTAAGTCCGAATTGAAAATATTTTCACCGACGACGTATCTTTTAAATGTTAAGTTCGGTTATGGGAGCGTATTTGACGCACTTTTGCTTAATAAACCACGGCTCCATCTCTTACGGTTGATTCTTAAATAATTTCTAAAGTCGTCGTCGGCGACTCTTCACGGTAGCCACTCGGTAGGAAAAAATCTAAGTCCGAACTGTAATTATTTTCACCGACGAGGTACCTTTTATATGTTAGATTGAGTTATAGGAGCGTATTTGAAGCACTTTTGCTTAATAAACCACGGCTCTATCTCTTACGGTTGGTTTTTAAATTAATCAGAAAATCTTCGTCGGTAGCGCTTCTCGGTAGCCTCTCCGTACAGAGACTAAGTCCGAATTGAAAATAGTTTCACCGACGACGTATCTTTTAAATGTTATGTTCGGTTATGGGAGCGTATTTGACGCACTTTTGCTTAATAAACCACGGCTCCATCTCTTACTGTTGATTTTTAAATAATTTCTAAAGTCGTCGGCGGCGACTCTTCACGGTAGCCACTCGGTAGGAAAAAATCTAAGTCCGAACTGTAATTATTTTCACCGACGATGTACCTTTTATATGGTAGATTGAGTTATAGGGGCGTATTTGAAGCACTTTTGCTGAATAAACCACGGCTCTATCTCTTACGGTTGATTTTTAAATTAATCAGAAAGTCGTCGTCGGCGACTCGTCACGGTAGCCACTCGGTAGGAAAAAATCTAAGTCCGAACTGTAATTATTTTCACCGACGAGGTACCTTTTATATGTTAGATTGAGTTATAGGAGCGTATTTGAAGCACTTTTGCTTGATAAAGCACGGCTCTATCTCTTTCGGTTAATTTTTAAATTAATCAGAAAGTCTTCGTCGGTAGCGCTTCTGGGTAGCCTCTCCGTACAGAGACTAAATCCGAATTGAAAATCTTTTCACCGACGACGTATCTTTTAAATGTTAAGTTCGGTTATGGGAGCGTATTTGACGCACTTTTGCTTAATAAACCACGGCTCCATCTCTTACGGTTGATTCTTAAATAATTTCTAAAGTCGTCGTCGGCGACTCTTCACGGTAGCCACTCGGTAGGAAAAAATCTAAGTCCGAACTGTAATTATTTTCACCGACGAGGTACCTTTTATATGTTAGATTGAGTTATAGGAGCGTATTTGAAGTGTTACGTGCCAAGCACATATAAAAAATTAAATATAAAAAAAAGAAAGAGGAAGTTAAAATTCCTGAGTAGGCATCACACGTGCCCGATCTTACGACACGGTATCGATGAACTATTAGTCTGCAAAAACTGAATTTAAGCAACCGCGAATATTCTCCGAACAGCGGCCACGTTTCGCTAATAAGCAAAATTACAATAGCGAGAGGCTGTGGATGAGGGCGGGTTGATGAACTTTGGCGGAATTCTTTGAACAGGAAACGGGTGATTTCCTAACTGGGAAGAATGAGCACAGCTCTTGGAATTCCCCCCCTTAGCGGTTCCAAAATCAACAAAAAGGAGCAGGAAATCACCGCGAGTTGCAATCGTTAGTCAAATCGCGAGGTGCGTGGCGTTTTGCCCTTGTTGCTATTTTGAGCCAGAGTTCGGGTTAAAATTAGTGAAGTTACTTCCATAATTACCGAAGGACTCAGCAAACAAGAATTATTCAAATCCAAAAATCAATCTCTATCCTCATATATTAAATTTTTCTTTATAGTATTTATAGTAGTTTATCGTATTTATAGTATAGTGTAAACAGAAGTGAAAAGTTCATCAGCCATTCCTTCATCTACGGCTCCCTCAGCAAACAATTGCTTCCAAGATAATATTCATTGGTGAGTTTCCATACTTATGTTAGCATCGCGATACGAGGACCCAAACATATGTTTATATGCTTGTCAGAATTTCCCTTGGGCCCATTCGTAAACTTAGCACGTTAGGAATTTACCAATCTAAGACTCCAACTAAAATAAGTATTGTAAAATTGTCATCCATTCTGGACTCCGACATTTCTGAACTATTCCGTGTAATTGTTTTTGTATAATGTGAAGAACCAATAGAACAGGCCAATAAGGTATTCATCCTCTATTCTGCGTTAACACCTATTTCATTCCTGACCTATGCGCGGATTCCGTATGGAATCTTAGATGATACAACCCATCCTAAATTAAATTTATTCAAGCGTTACGCGCGGAACGGCTAACCGCTCGGCCCACGAAATAATTCCTTACGCACGTAACAGAAGCACTTTTGCTTAATAAACCACGGCTCTATCTCTTACGGTTGGTTTTTAATTTAATCAGAAAGTCTTCGTCGGTAGCGCTTCTCGGTAGCCTCTCCGTACAGAGACTAAGTCCGAATTGAAAATATTTTCACCGACGACGTATCTTTTAAATGTTATGTTCGGTTATGGGAGCGTATTTGACGCACTTTTGCTTAATAAACCACGGCTCCATCTCTTACGGTTGATTTTTAAATAATTTCTAAAGTCGTCGGCGGCGACTCTTCACGGTAGCCACTCGGTAGGAAAAAATCTAAGTCCGAACTGAAATTATTTTCACCGACGAGATACCTTTTAAATGTTAGATTGAGTTATAGGAGCGTATTTGAAGCACTTTTGCTTAATAAACCACGGCTCTATCTCTTACGGTTGATTTTTAAATTAATCAGAAAGTCTTCGTCGGTAGCGCTTCTCGGTAGCCTCTCCGTACAGAGACTAAGTCCGAATTGAAAATATTTTCACCGACGACGTATCTTTTAAATGTTATGTTCAGTTATGGGAGCGTATTTGACGCACTTTTGCTTAATAAACCACGGCTCTATCTCTTACGGTTGATTTTTAAATAATTTCTAAAGTCGTCGTCGGCGACTCTTCACGGTAGCCACTCGGTAGGAAAAAATCTAAGTCCGAACTGTAATTATTTTCACCGACGAGGTACCTTTTATATGTTAGATTGAGTTATAGGAGCGTATTTGAAGCACTTTTGCTTAATAAACCACGGCTCTATCTCTTACGGTTGATTTTTAAATTAATCAGAAAGTCCTCGTCGGTAGCGCTTCTCGGTAGCCTCTCCGTACAGAGACTAAGTCCGAATTGAAAATATTTTCACCGACGACGTATCTTTTAAATGTTGTGTTCGGTTATGGGAGCGTATTTGACGCACTTTTGCTTAATAAACCACGGCTCCATCTCTTACGGTTGATTCTTAAATAATTTCTAAAGTCGTCGTCGGCGACTCTTCACGGTAGCCACTCGGTAGGAAAAAATCTAAGTCCGAACTGTAATTATTTTCACCGACGAGGTACCTTTTATATGTTAGATTGAGTTATAGGAGCGTATTTGAAGCACTTTTGCTTAATAAACCACGGCTCTATCTCTTACGGTTGATTTTTAAATTCATCAGAAAGTCTTCGTCGGTAGCGCTTCTCGGTAGCCTCTCCGTACAGAGACTAAGTCCGAATTGAAAATATTTTCACCGACGACGTATCTTTTAAATGTTATGTTCGGTTATGGGAGCGTATTTGACGCACTTTTGCTTAATAAACCACGGCTCCATCTCTTACTGTTGATTTTTAAATAATTTCTAAAGTCGTCGGCGGCGACTCTTCACGGTAGCCACTCGGTAGGAAAAAATCTAAGTCCGAACTGTAATTATTTTCACCGACGATGTACCTTTTATATGTTAGATTGAGTTATAGGAGCGTATTTGAAGCACTTTTGCTTGATAAAGCACGGCTCTATCTCTTTCGGTTAATTTTTAAATTAATCAGAAAGTCTTCGTCGGTAGCGCTTCTGGGTAGCCTCTCCGTACAGAGACTAAATCCGAATTGAAAATCTTTTCACCGACGACGTATCTTTTAAATGTTAAGTTCGCTTATGGGAGCGTATTTGACGCACTTTTGCTTAATAAACCACGGCTCCATCTCTTACGGTTGATTCTTAAATAATTTCTAAAGTCGTCGTCGGCGACTCTTCACGGTAGCCACTCGGTAGGAAAAAATCTAAGTCCGAACTGTAATTATTTTCACCGACGAGGTACCTTTTATATGTTAGATTGAGTTATAGGAGCGTATTTGAAGCACTTTTGCTTAATAAACCACGGCTCTATCTCTTACGGTTGGTTTTTAAATTAATCAGAAAGTCTTCGTCGGTAGCGCTTCTCGGTAGCCTCTCCGTACAGAGACTAAGTCCGAATTGAAAATAGTTTCACCGACGACGTATCTTTTAAATGTTATGTTCGGTTATGGGAGCGTATTTGACGCACTTTTGCTTAATAAACCACGGCTCCATCTCTTACGGTTGATTTTTAAATAATTTCTAAAGTCGTCGGCGGCGACTCTTCACGGTAGCCACTCGGTAGGAAAAAATCTAAGTCCGAACTGTAATTATTTTCACCGATGAGGTACCTTTTATATGGTAGATTGAGTTATAGGAGCGTATTTGAAGCACTTTTGCTGAATAAACCACGGCTCTATCTCTTACGGTTGATTTTTAAATTAATCAGAAAGTCTTCGTCGGTAGCGCTTCTCGGTAGCCTCTCGGTACAGAGACTAAGTCCGAATTGAAAATATTTTCACCGACGACGTATCTTTTAAATGTTATGTTCGGTTATGGGAGCGTATTTGACGCACTTTTGCTTAATAAACCACGGCTCCATCTCTTACTGTTGATTTTTAAATAATTTCTAAAATCGTCGGCGGCGACTCTTCACGGTAGCCACTCGGTAGGAAAAAATCTAAGTCCGAACTGTAATTATTTTCACCGATGAGGCACTTTTAAATGTTAGATTGAGTTATAGGAGCGTATTTGAAGCACTTTTGCTTAATAAACCACGGCTCTATCTCTTACGGTTCATTTTTAAATTAATCAGAAAGTCTTCGTCGGTAGCGCTTCTCGGTAGCCTCTCCGTACAGAGACTAAGTCCGAATTGAAAATATTTTCACCGACGACGTATCTTTTAAATGTTAAGTTCGGTTATGGGAGCGTATTTGACGCACTTTTGCTTAATAAACCACGGCTCCATCTCTTACGGTTGATTCTTAAATAATTTCTAAAGTCGTCGTCGGCGACTCTTCACGGTAGCCACTCGGTAGGAAAAAATCTAAGTCCGAACTGTAATTATTTTCACCGACGAGGTACCTTTTATATGTTAGATTGAGTTATAGGAGCGTATTTGAAGCACTTTTGCTTAATAAACCACGGCTCTATCTCTTACGGTTGGTTTTTAAATTAATCAGAAAATCTTCGTCGGTAGCGCTTCTCGGTAGCCTCTCCGTACAGAGACTAAGTCCGAATTGAAAATAGTTTCACCGACGACGTATCTTTTAAATGTTATGTTCGGTTATGGGAGCGTATTTGACGCACTTTTGCTTAATAAACCACGGCTCCATCTCTTACTGTTGATTTTTAAATAATTTCTAAAGTCGTCGGCGGCGACTCTTCACGGTAGCCACTCGGTAGGAAAAAATCTAAGTCCGAATTGAAAATATTTTCACCGACGACGTATCTTTTAAATGTTATGTTCCGTTATGGGAGCGTATTGGACGCACTTTTGCTTAATAAACCACGGCTCTATCTCTTACGGTTGATTTTTAAATTAATCAGAAAGTCCTCGTCGGTAGCGCTTCTCGGTAGCCTCTCCGTACAGAGACTAAGTCCGAATTGAAAATATTTTCACCGACGACGTATCTTTTAAATGTTGTGTTCGGTTATGAGAGCGTATTTGACGCACTTTTGCTTAATAAACCACGGCTCCATCTCTTACGGTTGATTCTTAAATAATTTCTAAAGTCGTCGTCGGCGACTCTTCACGGTAGCCACTCGGTAGGAAAAAATCTAAGTCCGAACTGTAATTATTTTCACCGACGAGGTACCTTTTAAATGTTAGATTGAGTTATAGGAGCGTATTTGAAGCACTTTTGCTGAATAAAGCACGGCTCTATCTCTTACGGTTGGTTTTTAAATTAATCAGAAAGTCTTCGTCGGTAGCGCTTCTCGGTAGCCTCTCCGTACAGAGACTAAGTCCGAATTGAAAATATTTTCACCGACGACGTATCTTTTAAATGTTATGTTCGGTTATGGGAGCGTATTTGACGCACTTTTGCTTAATAAACCACGGCTCCATCTCTTACGGTTGATTTTTAAATAATTTCTAAAGTCGTCGGCGGCGACTCTTCACGGTAGCCACTCGGTAGGAAAAAATCTAAGTCCGAACTGAAATTATTTTCACCGACGAGATACCTTTTACATGTTAGATTGAGTTATAGGAGCGTATTTGAAGCACTTTTGCTTAATAAACCACGGCTCTATCTCTTACGGTTGATTTTTAAATTAATCAGAAAGTCTTCGTCGGTAGCGCTTCTCGGTAGCCTCTCCGTACAGAGAATAAGTCCGAATTGAAAATATTTTCATCCACGACGAATCTTTTAAATGTTATGTTCCGTTATGGGAACGTATTTGACGCACTTTTGCTTAATAAACCACGGCTCCATCTCTTACGGTTGATTTTTAAATAATTTCTAAAGTCGTCGTCGGCGACGCTTCACGGTAGCCACTCGGTAGGAAAAAATCTAAGTCCGAACTGTAATTATTTTCACCGACGAGGTACGTTTTATATGTTAGATTGAGTTATAGGAGCGTATTTGAAGCACTTTTGCTGAATAAACCACGGCTCTATCTCTTACGGTTGATTTTTAAATTAATCAGAAAGTCTTCGTCGGTAGCGCTTCTCGGTAGCCTCTCCGTACAGAGACTAAGTCCGAATTGAAAATATTTTCACCGACGACGTATCTTTTAAATGTTATGTTCAGTTATGGGAGCGTATTTGACGCACTTTTGCTTAATAAACCACGGCTCTATCTCTTACGGTTGATTTTTAAATAATTTCTAAAGTCGTCGGCGGCGACTCTTCACGGTAGCCACTCGGTAGGAAAAAATTTAAGTCCGAACAGTTATTATTTTCACCGACGAGGTACCTTTTATGTGTTAGATTGAGTTATAGGAGCGTATTTGAAGCACTTTTGCTTAATAAACCAGGGCTCTATCTCTTACGGTTGATTTTGAAATTAATCAGAAAGTCTTCGTCGGTAGCGCTTCTCGGTAGCCTCTCCGTACAGAGACTAAGTCCGAATTGAAAATATTTTCACCGACGACGTATCTTTTAAATGTTATGTTCAGTTATGGGAGCGTATTTGACGCACTTTTGCTTAATAAACCACGGCTCTATCTCTTACGGTTGATTTTTAAATTAATCAGAAAATCCTCGTCGGTAGCGCTTCTCGGTAGCCTCTCCGTACAGAGACAAAGTCCGAATTGAAAATATTTTCACCGACGACGTATCTTTTAAATGTTGTGTTCGGTTATGGGAGCGTATTTGACGCACTTTTGCTTAATAAACCACGGCTCCATCTCTTACTGTTGATTTTTAAATAATTTCTAAAGTCGTCGGCGGCGACTCTTCACGGTAGCCACTCGGTAGGAAAAAATTTAAGTCCGAACAGTAATTATTTTCACCGACGAGGTACCTTTTATGTGTTAGATTGAGTTATAGGAGCGTATTTGAAGCACTTTTGCTTAATAAACCACGGCTCTATCTCTTACGGTTGATTTTTAAATTAATCAGAAAGTCTTCGTCGGTAGCGCTTCTCGGTAGCCTCTCCGTACAGAGACTAAGTCCGAATTGAAAATATTTTCACCGACGACGTATCTTTTAAATGTTATGTTCGGTTATGGGAGCGTATTTGACGCACTTTTGCTTAATAAACCACGGCTCCATCTCTTACTGTTGATTTTTAAATAATTTCTAAAGTCGTCGGCGGCGACTCTTCACGGTAGCCACTCGGTAGGAAAAAATTTAAGTCCGAACAGTAATTATTTTCACCGACGAGGTACCTTTTATGTGTTAGATTGAGTTATAGGAGCGTATTTGAAGCACTTTTGCTTAATAAACCACGGCTCTATCTCTTACGGTTGATTTTTAAATTAATCAGAAAGTCTTCGTCGGTAGCGCTTCTCGGTAGCCTCTCCGTACAGAGACTAAGTCCGAATTGAAAATATTTTCACCGACGACGTATCTTTTAAATGTTATGTTCGGTTATGGGAGCGTATTTGACGCACTTTTGCTTAATAAACCACGGCTCTATCTCTTACGGTTGATTTTTAAATAATTTCTAAAGTCGTCGTCGGCGACTCTTCACGGTAGCCACTCGGTAGGAAAAAATCTAAGTCCGAACTGAAATTATTTTCACCGACGAGATACCTTTTAAATGTTAGATTGAGTTATAGGTGCGTATTTGAAGCACTTTTGCTTAATAAACCACGGCTCTATCTCTTACGGTTGATTTTTAAATTAATCAGAAAGTCTTCGTCGGAAGCGCTTCTCGGTAGCCTCTCCGTACAGAGACTAAGTCCGAATTGAAAATATTTTCACCGACGACGTATCTTTTAAATGTTATGTTCAGTTATGGGATCGTATTTGACGCACTTTTGCTTAATAAACCACGGCTCTATCTCTTACGGTTGATTTTTAAATAATTTCTAAAGTCGTCGTCGGCGACTCTTCACGGTAGCCACTCGGTAGGAAAAAATCTAAGTCCGAACTGTAATTATTTTCACCGACGAGGTACCTTTTATATGTTAGATTGAGTTATAGGAGCGTATTTGAAGCACTTTTGCTTAATAAACCACGGCTCTATCTCTTACGGTTGATTTTTAAATTAATCAGAAAGTCTTCGTCGGTAGCGCTTCTCGGTAGCCTCTCCGTACAGAGACTAAGTCCGAATTGAAAATATTTTCACCGACGACGTATCTTTTAAATGTTATGTTCGGTTATGGGAGCGTATTTGACGCACTTTTGCTTAATAAACCACGGCTCCATCTCTTACTGTTGATTTTTAAATAATTTCTAAAGTCGTCGGCGGCGACTCTTCACGGTAGCCACTCGGTAGGAAAAAATCTAAGTCCGAACTGTAATTATTTTCACCGACGAGGTACCTTTTATGTGTTAGATTGAGTTATAGGAGCGTATTTGAAGCACTTTTGCTTAATAAACCACGGCTCTATCTCTTACGGTTGATTTTTAAATTAATCAAAAAGTCTTCGTCGGTAGCGCTTCTCGGTAGCCTCTCCGTTCAGAGACTAAGTCCGAATTGAAAATATTTTCACCGACGACGTATCTTTTAAATGTTATGTTCCGTTATGGGAGCGTATTTGAAGCACTTTTGCTTAATAAACCACGGCTCTATCTCTTACGGTTGGTTTTTAAATTAATCAGAAAGTCTTAGTCGGTAGCGCTTCTCGGTAGCCTCTCCGTACAGAGACTAAGTCCGAATTGAAAATATTTTCACCGACGACGTATCTTTTAAATGTTATGTTCGGTTATGGGAGCGTATTTGACGCACTTTTGCTTAATAAACCACGGCTCCATCTCTTACGGTTGATTTTTAAATAATTTCTAAAGTCGTCGTCGGCGACTCTTCACGGTAGCCACTCGGTAGGAAAAAATCTAAGTCCGAACTGTAATTATTTTCACCGACGAGGTACCTTTTATATGTTAGATTGAGTTATAGGAGCGTATTTGAAGCACTTTTGCTTAATAAACCACGGCTCTATCTCTTACGGTTGATTTTTAAATTAATCAGAAAATCTTCGTCGGTAGCGCTTCTCGGTAGCCTCTCCGTACAGAGACTAAGTCCGAATTGAAAATATTTTCACCGACGACGTATCTTTTAAATGTTATGTTCGGTTATGGGAGCGTATTTGACGCACTTTTGCTTAATAAACCACGGCTCTATCTCTTACGGTTGATTTTTAAATAATTTCTAAAGTCGTCGTCGGCGACTCTTCACGGTAGCCACTCGGTAGGAAAAAATCTAAGTCCGAACTGAAATTATTTTCACCGACGAGATACCTTTTAAATGTTAGATTGAGTTATAGGTGCGTATTTGAAGCACTTTTGCTTAATAAACCACGGCTCTATCTCTTACGGTTGATTTTTAAATTAATCAGAAAGTCTTCGTCGGAAGCGCTTCTCGGTAGCCTCTCCGTACAGAGACTAAGTCCGAATTGAAAATATTTTCACCGACGACGTATCTTTTAAATGTTATGTTCAGTTATGGGATCGTATTTGACGCACTTTTGCTTAATAAACCACGGCTCTATCTCTTACGGTTGATTTTTAAATAATTTCTAAAGTCGTCGTCGGCGACTCTTCACGGTAGCCACTCGGTAGGAAAAAATCTAAGTCCGAACTGTAATTATTTTCACCGACGAGGTACCTTTTATATGTTAGATTGAGTTATAGGAGCGTATTTGAAGCACTTTTGCTTAATAAACCACGGCTCTATCTCTTACGGTTGATTTTTAAATTAATCAGAAAGTCTTCGTCGGTAGCGCTTCTCGGTAGCCTCTCCGTACAGAGACTAAGTCCGAATTGAAAATATTTTCACCGACGACGTATCTTTTAAATGTTATGTTCGGTTATGGGAGCGTATTTGACGCACTTTTGCTTAATAAACCACGGCTCCATCTCTTACTGTTGATTTTTAAATAATTTCTAAAGTCGTCGGCGGCGACTCTTCACGGTAGCCACTCGGTAGGAAAAAATCTAAGTCCGAACTGTAATTATTTTCACCGACGAGGTACCTTTTATGTGTTAGATTGAGTTATAGGAGCGTATTTGAAGCACTTTTGCTTAATAAACCACGGCTCTATCTCTTACGGTTGATTTTTAAATTAATCAAAAAGTCTTCGTCGGTAGCGCTTCTCGGTAGCCTCTCCGTTCAGAGACTAAGTCCGAATTGAAAATATTTTCACCGACGACGTATCTTTTAAATGTTATGTTCCGTTATGGGAGCGTATT
The DNA here is from genome assembly GCA_910591585.2 of Nysson spinosus. NCBI lineage: Eukaryota > Metazoa > Arthropoda > Insecta > Hymenoptera > Crabronidae > Nysson > Nysson spinosus. Next base: position 1,739,208 of record CAJUYC020000070.1, on the reverse strand, counting down.
TGAAGCACTTTTGCTTAATAAACCACGGCTCTATCTCTTACGGTTGGTTTTTAAATTAATCAGAAAGTCTTAGTCGGTAGCGCTTCTCGGTAGCCTCTCCGTACAGAGACTAAGTCCGAATTGAAAATATTTTCACCGACGACGTATCTTTTAAATGTTATGTTCGGTTATGGGAGCGTATTTGACGCACTTTTGCTTAATAAACCACGGCTCCATCTCTTACGGTTGATTTTTAAATAATTTCTAAAGTCGTCGTCGGCGACTCTTCACGGTAGCCACTCGGTAGGAAAAAATCTAAGTCCGAACTGTAATTATTTTCACCGACGAGGTACCTTTTATATGTTAGATTGAGTTATAGGAGCGTATTTGAAGCACTTTTGCTTAATAAACCACGGCTCTATCTCTTACGGTTGATTTTTAAATTAATCAGAAAATCTTCGTCGGTAGCGCTTCTCGGTAGCCTCTCCGTACAGAGACTAAGTCCGAATTGAAAATATTTTCACCGACGACGTATCTTTTAAATGTTATGTTCCGTTATGGGAGCGTATTTGACGCACTTTTGCTTAATAAACCACGGCTCTATCTCTTACGGTTGATTTTTAAATAATTTCTAAACTCGTCGTCGGCGACTCTTCACGGTAGCCACTCGGTAGGAAAAAATCTAAGTCCGAACTGTAATTATTTTCACCGACGAGGTACCTTTTATATGTTAGATTGAGTTATAGGAGCGTATTTGAAGCACTTTTGCTTAATAAACCACGGCTCTATCTCTTACGGTTGATTTTTAAATTAATCAGAAAGTCTTCGTCGGTAGCGCTTCTCGGTAGCCTCTCCGTACAGAGACTAAGTCCGAATTGAAAATATTTTCATCCACGACGTATCTTTTAAATGTTATGTTCCGTTATGGGAGCGTATTTGACGCACTTTTGCTTAATAAACCACGGCTCTATCTCTTACAGTTGATTTTTAAATAATTTCTAAAGTCGTCGTCGGCGACTCTTCACGGTAGCCACTCGGTAGGAAAAAATCTAAGTCCGAACTGTAATTATTTTCACCGACGAGGTACCTTTTATATGTTAGATTGAGTTATAGGAGCGTATTTGAAGCACTTTTGCTTAATAAACCACGGCTCTATCTCTTACGGTTGATTTTTAAATTAATCAGAAAGTCTTCGTCGGTAGCGCTTCTCGGTAGCTCCCGTACAGAGACTAAGTCCGAATTGAAAATATTTTCATCCACGACGTATCTTTTAAATGTTATGTTCCGTTATGGGAGCGTATTTGACGCACTTTTGCTTAATAAACCACGGCTCTATCTCTTACGGTTGATTTTTAAATAATTTCTAAACTCGTCGTCGGCGACTCTTCACGGTAGCCACTCGGTAGGAAAAAATCTAAGTCCGAACTGTAATTATTTTCACCGACGAGGTACCTTTTATATGTTAGATTGAGTTATAGGAGCGTATTTGAAGCACTTTTGCTTAATAAACCACGGCTCTATCTCTTACGGTTGATTTTTAAATTAATCAGAAAGTCTTCGTCGGTAGCGCTTCTCGGTAGCCTCTCCGTACAGAGACTAAGTCCGAATTGAAAATATTTTCATCCACGACGTATCTTTTAAATGTTATGTTCCGTTATGGGAGCGTATTTGACGCACTTTTGCTTAATAAACCACGGCTCTATCTCTTACAGTTGATTTTTAAATAATTTCTAAAGTCGTCGTCGGCGACTCTTCACGGTAGCCACTCGGTAGGAAAAAATCTAAGTCCGAACTGTAATTATTTTCACCGACGAGGTACCTTTTATATGTTAGATTGAGTTATAGGAGCGTATTTGAAGCACTTTTGCTTAATAAACCACGGCTCTATCTCTTACGGTTGATTTTTAAATTAATCAGAAAGTCTTCGTCGGTAGCGCTTCTCGGTAGCCTCTCCGTACAGAGACTAAGTCCGAATTGAAAATATTTTCATCCACGACGTATCTTTTAAATGTTATGTTCCGTTATGGGAGCGTATTTGACGCACTTTTGCTTAATAAACCACGGCTCTATCTCTTACAGTTGATTTTTAAATAATTTCTAAAGTCGTCGTCGGCGACTCTTCACGGTAGCCACTCGGTAGGAAAAAATCTAAGTCCGAACTGTAATTATTTTCACCGACGAGGTACCTTTTATATGTTAGATTGAGTTATAGGAGCGTATTTGAAGCACTTTTGCTTAATAAACCACGGCTCTATCTCTTACGGTTGATTTTTAAATTAATCAGAAAGTCTTCGTCGGTAGCGCTTCTCGGTAGCTCCCGTACAGAGACTAAGTCCGAATTGAAAATATTTTCATCCACGACGTATCTTTTAAATGTTATGTTCCGTTATGGGAGCGTATTTGACGCACTTTTGCTTAATAAACCACGGCTCTATCTCTTACGGTTGATTTTTAAATAATTTCTAAACTCGTCGTCGGCGACTCTTCACGGTAGCCACTCGGTAGGAAAAAATCTAAGTCCGAACTGTAATTATTTTCACCGACGAGGTACCTTTTATATGTTAGATTGAGTTATAGGAGCGTATTTGAAGCACTTTTGCTTAATAAACCACGGCTCTATCTCTTACGGTTGATTTTTAAATTAATCAGAAAGTCTTCGTCGGTAGCGCTTCTCGGTAGCCTCTCCGTACAGAGACTAAGTCCGAATTGAAAATATTTTCATCCACGACGTATCTTTTAAATGTTATGTTCCGTTATGGGAGCGTATTTGACGCACTTTTGCTTAATAAACCACGGCTCTATCTCTTACAGTTGATTTTTAAATAATTTCTAAAGTCGTCGTCGGCGACTCTTCACGGTAGCCACTCGGTAGGAAAAAATCTAAGTCCGAACTGTAATTATTTTCACCGACGAGGTACCTTTTATATGTTAGATTGAGTTATAGGAGCGTATTTGAAGCACTTTTGCTTAATAAACCACGGCTCTATCTCTTACGGTTGATTTTTAAATTAATCAGAAAGTCTTCGTCGGTAGCGCTTCTCGGTAGCTCTCCGTACAGAGACTAAGTCCGAATTGAAAATATTTTCATCCACGACGTATCTTTTAAATGTTATGTTCCGTTATGGGAGCGTATTTGACGCACTTTTGCTTAATAAACCACGGCTCTATCTCTTACGGTTGATTTTTAAATAATTTCTAAACTCGTCGTCGGCGACTCTTCACGGTAGCCACTCGGTAGGAAAAAATCTAAGTCCGAACTGTAATTATTTTCACCGACGAGGTACATTTTATATGTTAGATTGAGTTATAGGAGCGTATTTGAAGCACTTTTGCTTAATAAACCACGGCTCTATCTCTTACGGTTGATTTTTAAATTAATCAGAAAATCTTCGTCGGTAGCGCTTCTCGGTAGCCTCTCCGTACAGAGACCAAGTCCGAATTGAAAATATTTTCACCGACGACGTATCTTTTAAATGGTATGTTCCGTTATAGGAGCGTATTTGAAGCACTTTTGCTTAATAAACCAGGGCTCTATCTCTTTCGGTTGATTTTTAAATTAATCAGAAAATCTTCGTCGGTAGCGCTTCTCGGTAGCCTCTCCGTACAGAGACTAAGTCCGAATTGAAAATATTTTCACCGACGACGTATCTTTTAAATGTTATGATCAGTTATGGGAGCGTATTTGACGCACTTTTGCTTAATAAACCACGGCTCTATCTCTTACGGTTGATTTTTAAATAATTTCTAAAGTCGTCGTCGGCGACTCTTCACGGTAGCCACTCGGTAGGAAAAAATCTAAGTCCGAACTGTAATTATTTTCACCGACGAGGTACCTTTTATATGTTAGATTGAGTTATAGGAGCGTATTTGAAGCACTTTTGCTTAATAAACCACGGCTCTATCTCTTACGGTTGATTTTTAAATTAATCAGAAAGTCTTCGTCGGTAGCGGTTCTCGGTAGCCTCTCCGTACAGAGACTAAGTCCGAATTGAAACATATTTTCACCGACGACGTATCTTTTAAATGTTATGTTCAGTTATGGGAGCGTATTTGACGCACTTTTGCTTAATAAACCACGGCTCTATCTCTTACTGTTGATTTTTAAATAATTTCTAAAGTCGTCGTCGGCGACTCTTCACGGTAGCCACTCGGTAGGAAAAAATCTAAGTCCGAACTGTAATTATTTTCACCGACGAGGTACCTTTTATATGTTAGATTGAGTTATAGGAGCGTATTTGAAGCACTTTTGCTTAATAAACCACGGCTCTATCTCTTACGGTTGATTTTTAAATTAATCAGAAAGTCTTCGTCGGTAGCGCTTCTCGGTAGCCTCTCCGTACAGAGACTAAGTCCGAATTGAAAATATTTTCATCCACGACGTATCTTTTAAATGTTATGTTCCGTTATGGGAGCGTATTTGACGCACTTTTGCTTAATAAACCACGGCTCTATCTCTTACAGTTGATTTTTAAATAATTTCTAAAGTCGTCGTCGGCGACTCTTCACGGTAGCCACTCGGTAGGAAAAAATCTAAGTCCGAACTGTAATTATTTTCACCGACGAGGTACCTTTTATATGTTAGATTGAGTTATAGGAGCGTATTTGAAGCACTTTTGCTTAATAAACCACGGCTCTATCTCTTACGGTTGATTTTTAAATTAATCAGAAAGTCTTCGTCGGTAGCGCTTCTCGGTAGCTCTCCGTACAGAGACTAAGTCCGAATTGAAAATATTTTCATCCACGACGTATCTTTTAAATGTTATGTTCCGTTATGGGAGCGTATTTGACGCACTTTTGCTTAATAAACCACGGCTCTATCTCTTACGGTTGATTTTTAAATAATTTCTAAACTCGTCGTCGGCGACTCTTCACGGTAGCCACTCGGTAGGAAAAAATCTAAGTCCGAACTGTAATTATTTTCACCGACGAGGTACATTTTATATGTTAGATTGAGTTATAGGAGCGTATTTGAAGCACTTTTGCTTAATAAACCACGGCTCTATCTCTTACGGTTGATTTTTAAATTAATCAGAAAGTCTTCGTCGGTAGCGCTTCTCGGTAGCCTCTCCGTACAGAGACCAAGTCCGAATTGAAAATATTTTCACCGACGACGTATATTTTAAATGGTATGTTCCGTTATAGGAGCGTATTTGAAGCACTTTTGCTTAATAAACCAGGGCTCTATCTCTTTCGGTTGATTTTTAAATTAATCAGAAAATCTTCGTCGGTAGCGCTTCTCGGTAGCCTCTCCGTACAGAGACTAAGTCCGAATTGAAACATATTTTCACCGACGACGTATCTTTTAAATGTTATGTTCAGTTATGGGAGCGTATTTGACGCACTTTTGCTTAATAAACCACGGCTCTATCTCTTACTGTTGATTTTTAAATAATTTCTAAAGTCGTCGTCGGCGACTCTTCACGGTAGCCACTCGGTAGGAAAAAATCTAAGTCCGAACTGTAATTATTTTCACCGACGAGGTACCTTTTATATGTTAGATTGAGTTATAGGAGCGTATTTGAAGCACTTTTGCTTAATAAACCACGGCTCTATCTCTTACGGTTGATTTTTAAATTAATCAGAAAGTCTTCGTCGGTAGCGCTTCTCGGTAGCCTCTCCGTACAGAGACTAAGTCCGAATTGAAAATATTTTCATCCACGACGTATCTTTTAAATGTTATGTTCCGTTATGGGAGCGTATTTGACGCACTTTTGCTTAATAAACCACGGCTCTATCTCTTACAGTTGATTTTTAAATAATTTCTAAAGTCGTCGTCGGCGACTCTTCACGGTAGCCACTCGGTAGGAAAAAATCTAAGTCCGAACTGTAATTATTTTCACCGACGAGGTACCTTTTATATGTTAGATTGAGTTATAGGAGCGTATTTGAAGCACTTTTGCTTAATAAACCACGGCTCTATCTCTTACGGTTGATTTTTAAATTAATCAGAAAGTCTTCGTCGGTAGCGCTTCTCGGTAGCTCTCCGTACAGAGACTAAGTCCGAATTGAAAATATTTTCATCCACGACGTATCTTTTAAATGTTATGTTCCGTTATGGGAGCGTATTTGACGCACTTTTGCTTAATAAACCACGGCTCTATCTCTTACGGTTGATTTTTAAATAATTTCTAAACTCGTCGTCGGCGACTCTTCACGGTAGCCACTCGGTAGGAAAAAATCTAAGTCCGAACTGTAATTATTTTCACCGACGAGGTACATTTTATATGTTAGATTGAGTTATAGGAGCGTATTTGAAGCACTTTTGCTTAATAAACCACGGCTCTATCTCTTACGGTTGATTTTTAAATTAATCAGAAAGTCTTCGTCGGTAGCGCTTCTCGGTAGCCTCTCCGTACAGAGACCAAGTCCGAATTGAAAATATTTTCACCGACGACGTATCTTTTAAATGGTATGTTCCGTTATAGGAGCGTATTTGAAGCACTTTTGCTTAATAAACCAGGGCTCTATGTCTTTCGGTTGATTTTTAAATTAATCAGAAAATCTTCGTCGGTAGCGCTTCTCGGTAGCCTCTCCGTACAGAGACTAAGTCCGAATTGAAAATATTTTCACCGACGACGTATCTTTTAAATGTTATGATCAGTTATGGGAGCGTATTTGACGCACTTTTGCTTAATAAACCACGGCTCTATCCCTTACGGTTGATTTTCAAATAATTTCTAAAGTCGTCGTCGGCGACTCTTCACGGTAGCCACTCGGTAGGAAAAAATCTAAGTCCGAACTGTAATTATTTTCACCGACGAGGTACCTTTTATATGTTAGATTGAGTTATAGGAGCGTATTTGAAGCACTTTTGCTTAATAAACCACGGCTCTATCTCTTACGGTTGATTTTTAAATTAATCAGAAAGTCTTCGTCGGTAGCGCTTCTCGGTAGCCTCTCCGTACAGAGACTAAGTCCGAATTGAAAATATTTTCATCCACGACGTATCTTTTAAATGTTATGTTCCGTTATGGGAGCGTATTTGACGCACTTTTGCTTAATAAACCACGGCTCTATCTCTTACAGTTGATTTTTAAATAATTTCTAAAGTCGTCGTCGGCGACTCTTCACGGTAGCCACTCGGTAGGAAAAAATCTAAGTCCGAACTGTAATTATTTTCACCGACGAGGTACCTTTTATATGTTAGATTGAGTTATAGGAGCGTATTTGAAGCACTTTTGCTTAATAAACCACGGCTCTATCTCTTACGGTTGATTTTTAAATTAATCAGAAAGTCTTCGTCGGTAGCGCATCACGGTAGCCTCTCCGTACAGAGACTAAGTCCGAATTGAAAATATTTTCATCCACGACGTATCTTTTAAATGTTATGTTCCGTTATGGGAGCGTATTTGACGCACTTTTGCTTAATAAACCACGGCTCTATCTCTTACGGTTGATTTTTAAATAATTTCTAAACTCGTCGTCGGCGACTCTTCACGGTAGCCACTCGGTAGGAAAAATCTAAGTCCGAACTGTAATTATTTTCACCGACGAGGTACATTTTATATGTTAGATTGAGTTATAGGAGCGTATTTGAAGCACTTTTGCTTAATAAACCACGGCTCTATCTCTTACGGTTGATTTTTAAATTAATCAGAAAGTCTTCGTCGGTAGCGCTTCTCGGTAGCCTCTCCGTACAGAGACCAAGTCCGAATTGAAAATATTTTCACCGACGACGTATCTTTTAAATGGTATGTTCCGTTATAGGAGCGTATTTGAAGCACTTTTGCTTAATAAACCAGGGCTCTATCTCTTTCGGTTGATTTTTAAATTAATCAGAAAATCTTCGTCGGTAGCGCTTCTCGGTAGCCTCTCCGTACAGAGACTAAGTCCGAATTGAAAATATTTTCACCGACGACGTATCTTTTAAATGTTATGATCAGTTATGGGAGCGTATTTGACGCACTTTTGCTTAATAAACCACGGCTCTATCTCTTACGGTTGATTTTTAAATAATTTCTAAAGTCGTCGTCGGCGACTCTTCACGGTAGCCACTCGGTAGGAAAAAATCTAAGTCCGAACTGTAATTATTTTCACCGACGAGGTACCTTTTATATGTTAGATTGAGTTATAGGAGTGTATTTGAAGCACTTTTGCTTAATAAACCACGGCTCTATCTCTTACGGTTGATTTTTAAATTAATCAGAAAGTCTTCGTCGGTAGCGGTTCTCGGTAGCCTCTCCGTACAGAGACTAAGTCCGAATTGAAACATATTTTCACCGACGACGTATCTTTTAAATGTTATGTTCAGTTATGGGAGCGTATTTGACGCACTTTTGCTTAATAAACCACGGCTCTATCACTTACTGTTGATTTTTAAATAATTTCTAAAGTCGTCGTCGGCGACTCTTCACGGTAGCCACTCGGTAGGAAAAAATCTAAGTCCGAACTGTAATTATTTTCACCGACGAGGTACCTTTTATATGTTAGATTGAGTTATAGGAGCGTATTTGAAGCACTTTTGCTTAATAAACCACGGCTCTATCTCTTACGGTTGATTTTTAAATAATTTCTAAAGTCGTCGTCGGCGACTCTTCACGGTAGCCACTCGGTAGGAAAAAATCTAAGTCCGAACTGTAATTATTTTCACCGACGAGGTACCTTTTATATGTTAGATTGAGTTATAGGAGCGTATTTGAAGCACTTTTGCTTAATAAACCACGGCTCTATCTCTTACGGTTGATTTTTAAATTAATCAGAAAGTCTTCGTCGGTAGCGCTTCTCGGTAGCTCTCCGTACAGAGACTAAGTCCGAATTGAAAATATTTTCATCCACGACGTATCTTTTAAATGTTATGTTCCGTTATGGGAGCGTATTTGACGCACTTTTGCTTAATAAACCACGGCTCTATCTCTTACGGTTGATTTTTAAATAATTTCTAAAGTCGTCGTCGGCGACTCTTCACGGTAGCCACTCGGTAGGAAAAAATCTAAGTCCGAACTGTAATTATTTTCACCGACGAGGTACCTTTTATATGTTAGATTCAGTTATAGGAGCGTATTTGAAGCACTTTTGCTTAATAAACCACGGCTCTATCTCTTACGGTTGATTTTTAAATTAATCAGAAAGTTTTCGTCGGTAGCGCTTCTCGGTAGCCTCTCCGTACAGAGACTAAGTCCGAATTGAAAATATTTTCACCGACGACGTATCTTTTAAATGTTATGTTCGGTTATGGGAGCGTATTTGACGCACTTTTGCTTAATAAACCCCGGCTCCATCTCTTACGGTTGATTTTTAAATAATTTCTAAATTCGTCGTCGGCGACTCTTCACGGTAGCCAATCGGTAGGAAAAAATCTAAGTCCGAACTGTAATTATTTTCACCGACGAGGTACCTTTTATATGTTAGATTGAGTTATAGGAGCGTATTTGAAGCACTTTTGCTTAATAAACCACGGCTCTAGCTCTTACGGTTGATTTTTAAATTAATCAGAAAGTCTTCGTCGGTAGCGCTTCTCGGTAGCTCTCCGTACAGAGACTAAGTCCGAATTGAAAATATTTTCATCCACGACGTATCTTTTAAATGTTATGTTCAGTTATGGGAGCGTATTTGACGCACTTTTGCTTAATAAACCACGGCTCTATCTCTTACGGTTGATTTTTAAATAATTTCTAAAGTCGTCGTCGGCGACTCTTCACGGTAGCCTCTCCGTACAGAGACTAAGTCCGAATTGAAAATATTTTCACCGACGACGTGTCTTTTAAGTGTTATGATCAGTTATGCGAGCGTATTTGACGCACTTTTGCTTAATAAACCACGGCTCTATCTCTTACGGTTGATTTTTAAATAATTTCTAAAGTCGTCGTCGGCGACTCTTCACGGTAGCCTCTCCGTACAGAGACTAAGTCCGAATTGAAAATATTTTCACCGACGACGTGTCTTTTAAATGTTATGATCAGTTATGCGAGCGTATTTGACGCACTTTTGCTTAATAAACCACGGCTCTATCTCTTCCGGTTGATTTTTAAATAATTTCTAAATTCGTCGTCGGCGACTCTTCACGGTAGCCACTCGGTAGGAAAAAATCTAAGTCCGAACTGTAATTATTTTCACCGACGAGGTACCTTTTATATGTTAGATTGAGTTATAGGAGCGTATTTGAAGCACTTTTGCTTAATAAACCACGGCTCTATCTCTTACGGTTGATTTTTAAATTAATCAGAAAGTCTTCGTCGGTAGCGCTTCTCGGTAGCCTCTCCGTACAGAGACTAAGTCCGAATTGAAAACATTTTCACCGACGACGTATCTTTTAAATGTTATGTTCAGTTATGGGAGCGTATTTGACGCACTTTTGCTTAATAAACCACGGCTCTATATCTTACGGTTGATTTTTAAATAATTTCTAAAGTCGTCGTCGGCGACTCTTCACTGTAGCCTCTCCGTACAGAGACTAAGTCCGAATTGAAAATATTTTCACCGACGACGTGTCTTTTAAATGTTATGATCAGTTATGCGAGCGTATTTGACGCACTTTTGCTTAATAAACCACGGCTCTATCTCTTACGGTTGATTTTTAAATAATTTCTAAAGTCGTCGTCGGCGACTCTTCACGGTAGCCACTCGGTAGGAAAAAATCTAAGTCCGAACTGTAATTATTTTCACCGACGAGGTACCTTTTATATGTTAGATTGAGTTATAGGAGCGTATTTGAAGCACTTTTGCTTAATAAACCACGGCTCTATCTCTTACGGTTGATTTTTAAATTAATCAGAAAGTCTTCGTCGGTAGCGCTTCTCGGTAGCTCTCCGTACAGAGACTAAGTCCGAATTGAAAATATTTTCATCCACGACGTATCTTTTAAATGTTATGTTCCGTTATGGGAGCGTATTTGACGCACTTTTGCTTAATAAACCACGGCTCTATCTCTTACGGTTGATTTTTAAATAATTTCTAAAGTCGTCGTCGGCGACTCTTCACGGTAGCCACTCGGTAGGAAAAAATCTAAGTCCGAACTGTAATTATTTTCACCGACGAGGTACCTTTTATATGTTAGATTCAGTTATAGGAGCGTATTTGAAGCACTTTTGCTTAATAAACCACGGCTCTATCTCTTACGGTTGATTTTTAAATTAATCAGAAAGTTTTCGTCGGTAGCGCTTCTCGGTAGCCTCTCCGTACAGAGACTAAGTCCGAATTGAAAATATTTTCACCGACAACGTATCTTTTAAATGTTATGTTCGGTTATGGGAGCGTATTTGACGCACTTTTGCTTAATAAACCCCGGCTCCATCTCTTACGGTTGATTTTTAAATAATTTCTAAATTCGTCGTCGGCGACTCTTCACGGTAGCCACTCGGTAGGAAAAAATCTAAGTCCGAACTGTAATTATTTTCACCGACGAGGTACCTTTTAAATGTTAGATTGAGTTATAGGAGCGTATTTGAAGCACTTTTGCTTAATAAACCACGGCTCTATCTCTTACGGTTGGTTTTTAAATTAATCAGAAAGTCTTCGTCGGTAGCGCTTCTCGGTAGCCTCTCCGTACAGAGACTAAGTCCGAATTGAAAATATTTTCACCGACGACGTATCTTTTAAATGTTATGTTCGGTTATGGGAGCGTATTTGACGCACTTTTGCTTAATAAACCACGGCTCCATCTCTTACGGTTGATTTTTAAATAATTTCTAAAGTCGTCGGCGGCGACTCTTCACGGTAGCCACTCGGTAGGAAAAAATCTAAGTCCGAACTGAAATTATTTTCACCGACGAGATACCTTTTAAATGTTAGATTGAGTTATAGGAGCGTATTTGAAGCACTTTTGCTTAATAAACCACGGCTCTATCTCTTACGGTTGATTTTGAAATTAATCAGAAAGTCTTCGTCGGTAGCGCTTCTCGGTAGCCTCTCCGTACAGAGACTAAGTCCGAATTGAAAATATTTTCACCGACGACGTATCTTTTAAATGTTATGTTCAGTTATGGGAGCGTATTTGACGCACTTTTGCTTAATAAACCACGGCTCTATCTCTTACGGTTGATTTTGAAATAATTTCTAAAGTCGTCGTCGGCGACTCTTCACGGTAGCCTCTCCGTACAGAGACTAAGTCCGAATTGAAAATATTTTCATCCACGACGTATCTTTTAAATGTTATGTTCCGTTATGGGAGCGTATTTGACGCACTTTTGCTTAATAAACCACGGCTCTATCTCTTACGGTTGATTTTTAAATTAATCAGAAAGTCCTCGTCGGTAGCGCTTCTCGGTAGCCTCTCCGTACAGAGACTAAGTCCGAATTGAAAATATTTTCACCGACGACGTATCTTTTAAATGTTGTGTTCGGTTATGGGAGCGTATTTGACGCACTTTTGCTTAATAAACCACGGCTCCATCTCTTACGGTTGATTCTTAAATAATTTCTAAAGTCGTCGTCGGCGACTCTTCACGGTAGCCACTCGGTAGGAAAAAATCTAAGTCCGAACTGTAATTATTTTCACCGACGAGGTACCTTTTATATGTTAGATTGAGTTATAGGAGCGTATTTGAAGCACTTTTGCTTAATAAACCACGGCTCTATCTCTTACGGTTCATTTTTAAATTAATCAGAAAGTCTTCGTCGGTAGCGTTTCTCGGTAGCCTCTCCGTACAGAGACTAAGTCCGGATTGAAAATATTTTCACCGACGACGTATCGTTTAAATGTTATGTTCCGTTATGGGAGCGTATTTGACGCACTTTTGCTTAATAAACCACGGCTCTATCTCTTACGGTTGATTTTTAAATTAATCAGAAAGTCCTCGTCTGTAGCGCTTCTCGGTAGCCTCTCCGTACAGAGACTAAGTCCGAATTGAAAATATTTTCACCGACGACGTATCTTTTAAATGTTGTGTTCGGTTATGAGAGCGTATTTGACGCACTTTTGCTTAATAAACCACGGCTCCATCTCTTACGGTTGATTCTTAAATAATTTCTAAAGTCGTCGTCGGCGACTCTTCACGGTAGCCACTCGGTAGGAAAAAATCTAAGTCCGAACTGTAATTATTTTCACCGACGAGGTACCTTTTAAATGTTAGATTGAGTTATAGGAGCGTATTTGAAGCACTTTTGCTTAATAAACCACGGCTCTATCTCTTTCGGTTGATTTTTAAATTAATCAGAAAGTCTTCGTCGGTAGCGTTTCTCGGTAGCCTCTCCGTACAGAGACTAAGTCCGGATTGAAAATATTTTCACCGACGACGTATCGTTTAAATGTTATGTTCCGTTATGGGAGCGTATTTGACGCACTTTTGCTTAATAAACCACGGCTCTATCTCTTACGGTTGATTTTTAAATTAATCAGAAAGTCCTCGTCTGTAGCGCTTCTCGGTAGCCTCTCCGTACAGAGACTAAGTCCGAATTGAAAATATTTTCACCGACGACGTATCTTTTAAATGTTGTGTTCGGTTATGAGAGCGTATTTGACGCACTTTTGCTTAATAAACCACGGCTCCATCTCTTACGGTTGATTCTTAAATAATTTCTAAAGTCGTCGTCGGCGACTCTTCACGGTAGCCACTCGGTAGGAAAAAATCTAAGTCCGAACTGTAATTATTTTCACCGACGAGGTACCTTTTAAATGTTAGATTGAGTTATAGGAGCGTATTTGAAGCACTTTTGCTTAATAAAGCACGGCTCTATCTCTTACGGTTGGTTTTTAAATTAATCAGAAAGTCTTCGTCGGTAGCGCTTCTCGGTAGCCTCTCCGTACAGAGACTAAGTCCGAATTGAAAATATTTTCACCGACGACGTATCTTTTAAATGTTATGTTCGGTTATGGGAGCGTATTTGACGCACTTTTGCTTAATAAACCACGGCTCCATCTCTTACGGTTGATTTTTAAATAATTTCTAAATTCGTCGGCGGCGACTCTTCACGGTAGCCACTCGGTAGGAAAAAATCTAAGTCCGAACTGTAATTATTTTCACCGACGAGGTACCTTTTATATGGTAGATTGAGTTATAGGAGCGTATTTGAAGCACTTTTGCTGAATAAACCACGGCTCTATCTCTTACGGTTGATTTTTAAATTAATCAGAAAGTCTTCGTCGGTAGCGCTTCTCGGTAGCCTCTCGGTACAGAGACTAAGTCCGAATTGAAAATATTTTCACCGACGACGTATCTTTTAAATGTTATGTTCGGTTATGGGGCGTATTTGACGCACTTTTGCTTAATAAACCACGGCTCCATCTCTTACTGTTGATTTTTAAATAATTTCTAAAGTCGTCGGCGGCGACTCTTCACGGTAGCCACTCGGTAGGAAAAAATCTAAGTCCGAACTGTAATTATTTTCACCGACGAGGCACTTTTAAATGTTAGATTGAGTTATAGGAGCGTATTTGAAGCACTTTTGCTTAATAAACCACGGCTCTATCTCTTACGGTTCATTTTTAAATTAATCAGAAAGTCTTCGTCGGTAGCGCTTCTCGGTAGCCTCTCCGTACAGAGACTAAGTCCGAATTGAAAATATTTTCACCGACGACGTATCGTTTAAATGTTATGTTCCGTTATGGGAGCGTATTTGACGCACTTTTGCTTAATAAACCACGGCTCTATCTCTTACGGTTGATTTTTAAATTAATCAGAAAGTCCTCGTCGGTAGCGCTTCTCGGTAGCCTCTCCGTACAGAGACTAAGTCCGAATTGAAAATATTTTCACCGACGACGTATCTTTTAAATGTTGTGTTCGGTTATGAGAGCGTATTTGACGCACTTTTGCTTAATAAACCACGGCTCCATCTCTTACGGTTGATTTTTAAATAATTTCTAAAGTCGTCGGCGGCGACTCTTCACGGTAGCCACTCGGTAGGAAAAAATCTAAGTCCGAACTGAAATTATTTTCACCGACGAGATACCTTTTAAATGTTAGATTGAGTTATAGGAGCGTATTTGAAGCACTTTTGCTTAATAAACCACGGCTCTATCTCTTACGGTTGATTTTGAAATTAATCAGAAAGTCTTCGTCGGTAGCGCTTCTCGGTAGCCTCTCCGTACAGAGACTAAGTCCGAATTGAAAATATTTTCACCGACGACGTATCTTTTAAATGTTATGTTCAGTTATGGGAGCGTATTTGACGCACTTTTGCTTAATAAACCACGGCTCTATCTCTTACGGTTGATTTTGAAATAATTTCTAAAGTCGTCGTCGGCGACTCTTCACGGTAGCCTCTCCGTACAGAGACTAAGTCCGAATTGAAAATATTTTCATCCACGACGTATCTTTTAAATGTTATGTTCCGTTATGGGAGCGTATTTGACGCACTTTTGCTTAATAAACCACGGCTCTATCTCTTACGGTTGATTTTTAAATTAATCAGAAAGTCCTCGTCGGTAGCGTTTCTCGGTAGCCTCTCCGTACAGAGACTAAGTCCGAATTGAAAATATTTTCACCGACGACGTATCTTTTAAATGTTGTGTTCGGTTATGGGAGCGTATTTGACGCACTTTTGCTTAATAAACCACGGCTCCATCTCTTACGGTTGATTCTTAAATAATTTCTAAAGTCGTCGTCGGCGACTCTTCACGGTAGCCACTCGGTAGGGAAAAATCTAAGTCCGAACTGTAATTATTTTCACCGACGAGGTACCTTTTAAATGTTAGATTGAGTTATAGGAGCGTATTTGAAGCACTTTTGCTTAATAAAGCACGGCTCTATCTCTTACGGTTGGTTTTTAAATTAATCAGAAAGTCTTCGTCGGTAGCGCTTCTCGGTAGCCTCTCCGTACAGAGACTAAGTCCGAATTGAAAATATTTTCACCGACGACGTATCTTTTAAATGTTATGTTCGGTTATGGGAGCGTATTTGACGCACTTTTGCTTAATAAACCACGGCTCCATCTCTTACGGTTGATTTTTAAATAATTTCTAAAGTCGTCGGCGGCGACTCTTCACGGTAGCCACTCGGTAGGAAAAAATCTAAGTCCGAACTGAAATTATTTTCACCGACGAGATACCTTTTAAATGTTAGATTGAGTTATAGGAGCGTATTTGAAGCACTTTTGCTTAATAAACCACGGCTCTATCTCTTACGGTTGATTTTGAAATTAATCAGAAAGTCTTCGTCGGTAGCGCTTCTCGGTAGCCTCTCCGTACAGAGACTAAGTCCGAATTGAAAATATTTTCACCGACGACGTATCTTTTAAATGTTATGTTCAGTTATGGGAGCGTATTTGACGCACTTTTGCTTAATAAACCACGGCTCTATCTCTTACGGTTGATTTTGAAATAATTTCTAAAGTCGTCGTCGGCGACTCTTCACGGTAGCCTCTCCGTACAGAGACTAAGTCCGAATTGAAAATATTTTCATCCACGACGTATCTTTTAAATGTTATGTTCCGTTATGGGAGCGTATTTGACGCACTTTTGCTTAATAAACCACGGCTCTATCTCTTACGGTTGATTTTTAAATTAATCAGAAAGTCCTCGTCGGTAGCGTTTCTCGGTAGCCTCTCCGTACAGAGACTAAGTCCGAATTGAAAATATTTTCACCGACGACGTATCTTTTAAATGTTGTGTTCGGTTATGGGAGCGTATTTGACGCACTTTTGCTTAATAAACCACGGCTCCATCTCTTACGGTTGATTCTTAAATAATTTCTAAAGTCGTCGTCGGCGACTCTTCACGGTAGCCACTCGGTAGGGAAAAATCTAAGTCCGAACTGTAATTATTTTCACCGACGAGGTACCTTTTAAATGTTAGATTGAGTTATAGGAGCGTATTTGAAGCACTTTTGCTTAATAAAGCACGGCTCTATCTCTTACGGTTGGTTTTTAAATTAATCAGAAAGTCTTCGTCGGTAGCGCTTCTCGGTAGCCTCTCCGTACAGAGACTAAGTCCGAATTGAAAATATTTTCACCGACGACGTATCTTTTAAATGTTATGTTCAGTTATGGGAGCGTATTTGACGCACTTTTGCTTAATAAACCACGGCTCTATCTCTTACTGTTGATTTTGAAATAATTTCTAAAGTCGTCGTCGGCGACTCTTCACGGTAGCCTCTCCGCACAGAGACTAAGTCCGAATTGAAAATATTTTCATCCACGACGTATCTTTTAAATGTTATGTTCCGTTATGGGAGCGTATTTGACGCACTTTTGCTTAATAAACCACGGCTCTATCTCTTACGGTTGATTTTTAAATTAATCAGAAAGTCCTCGTCGGTAGCGTTTCTCGGTAGCCTCTCCGTACAGAGACTAAGTCCGAATTGAAAATATTTTCACCGACGACGTATCTTTTAAATGTTGTGTTCGGTTATGGGAGCGTATTTGACGCACTTTTGCTTAATAAACCACGGCTCCATCTCTTACGGTTGATTCTTAAATAATTTCTAAAGTCGTCGTCGGCGACTCTTCACGGTAGCCACTCGGTAGGAAAAAATCTAAGTCCGAACTGTAATTATTTTCACCGACGAGGTACCTTTTAAATGTTAGATTGAGTTATAGGAGCGTATTTGAAGCACTTTTGCTTAATAAAGCACGGCTCTATCTCTTACGGTTGGTTTTTAAATTAATCAGAAAGTCTTCGTCGGTAGCGCTTCTCGGTAGCCTCTCCGTACAGAGACTAAGTCCGAATTGAAAATATTTTCACCGACGACGTATCTTTTAAATGTTATGTTCGGTTATGGGAGCGTATTTGACGCACTTTTGCTTAATAAACAACGGCTCCATCTCTTACGGTTGATTTTTAAATAATTTCTAAAGTCGTCGGCGGCGACTCTTCACGGTAGCCACTCGGTAGGAAAAAATCTAAGTCCGAACTGTAATTATTTTCACCGACGAGGTACCTTTTATATGGTAGATTGAGTTATAGGAGCGTATTTGAAGCACTTTTGCTGAATAAACCACGGCTCTATCTCTTACGGTTGATTTTTAAATTAATCAGAAAGTCTTCGTCGGTAGCGCTTCTCGGTAGCCTCTCGGTACAGAGACTAAGTCCGAATTGAAAATATTTTCACCGACGACGTATCTTTTAAATGTTATGTTCGGTTATGGGGCGTATTTGACGCACTTTTGCTTAATAAACCACGGCTCCATCTCTTACTGTTGATTTTTAAATAATTTCTAAAGTCGTCGGCGGCGACTCTTCACGGTAGCCACTCGGTAGGAAAAAATCTAAGTCCGAACTGTAATTATTTTCACCGACGAGGCACTTTTAAATGTTAGATTGAGTTATAGGAGCGTATTTGAAGCACTTTTGCTTAATAAACCACGGCTCTATCTCTTACGGTTCATTTTTAAATTAATCAGAAAGTCTTCGTCGGTAGCGCTTCTCGGTAGCCTCTCCGTACAGAGACTAAGTCCGAATTGAAAATATTTTCACCGACGACGTATCGTTTAAATGTTATGTTCCGTTATGGGAGCGTATTTGACGCACTTTTGCTTAATAAACCACGGCTCTATCTCTTACGGTTGATTTTTAAATTAATCAGAAAGTCCTCGTCGGTAGCGCTTCTCGGTAGCCTCTCCGTACAGAGACTAAGTCCGAATTGAAAATATTTTCACCGACGACGTATCTTTTAAATGTTGTGTTCGGTTATGAGAGCGTATTTGACGCACTTTTGCTTAATAAACCACGGCTCCATCTCTTACGGTTGATTTTTAAATAATTTCTAAAGTCGTCGGCGGCGACTCTTCACGGTAGCCACTCGGTAGGAAAAAATCTAAGTCCGAACTGAAATTATTTTCACCGACGAGATACCTTTTAAATGTTAGATTGAGTTATAGGAGCGTATTTGAAGCACTTTTGCTTAATAAACCACGGCTCTATCTCTTACGGTTGATTTTGAAATTAATCAGAAAGTCTTCGTCGGTAGCGCTTCTCGGTAGCCTCTCCGTACAGAGACTAAGTCCGAATTGAAAATATTTTCACCGACGACGTATCTTTTAAATGTTATGTTCAGTTATGGGAGCGTATTTGACGCACTTTTGCTTAATAAACCACGGCTCTATCTCTTACGGTTGATTTTGAAATAATTTCTAAAGTCGTCGTCGGCGACTCTTCACGGTAGCCTCTCCGTACAGAGACTAAGTCCGAATTGAAAATATTTTCATCCACGACGTATCTTTTAAATGTTATGTTCCGTTATGGGAGCGTATTTGACGCACTTTTGCTTAATAAACCACGGCTCTATCTCTTACGGTTGATTTTTAAATTAATCAGAAAGTCCTCGTCGGTAGCGTTTCTCGGTAGCCTCTCCGTACAGAGACTAAGTCCGAATTGAAAATATTTTCACCGACGACGTATCTTTTAAATGTTGTGTTCGGTTATGGGAGCGTATTTGACGCACTTTTGCTTAATAAACCACGGCTCCATCTCTTACGGTTGATTCTTAAATAATTTCTAAAGTCGTCGTCGGCGACTCTTCACGGTAGCCACTCGGTAGGGAAAAATCTAAGTCCGAACTGTAATTATTTTCACCGACGAGGCACTTTTAAATGTTAGATTGAGTTATAGGAGCGTATTTGAAGCACTTTTGCTTAATAAACCACGGCTCTATCTCTTACGGTTCATTTTTAAATTAATCAGAAAGTCTTCGTCGGTAGCGCTTCTCGGTAGCCTCTCCGTACAGAGACTAAGTCCGAATTGAAAATATTTTCACCGACGACGTATCGTTTAAATGTTATGTTCCGTTATGGGAGCGTATTTGACGCACTTTTGCTTAATAAACCACGGCTCTATCTCTTACGGTTGATTTTTAAATTAATCAGAAAGTCCTCGTCGGTAGCGCTTCTCGGTAGCCTCTCCGTACAGAGACTAAGTCCGAATTGAAAATATTTTCACCGACGACGTATCTTTTAAATGTTGTGTTCGGTTATGAGAGCGTATTTGACGCACTTTTGCTTAATAAACCACGGCTCCATCTCTTACGGTTGATTTTTAAATAATTTCTAAAGTCGTCGGCGGCGACTCTTCACGGTAGCCACTCGGTAGGAAAAAATCTAAGTCCGAACTGAAATTATTTTCACCGACGAGATACCTTTTAAATGTTAGATTGAGTTATAGGAGCGTATTTGAAGCACTTTTGCTTAATAAACCACGGCTCTATCTCTTACGGTTGATTTTTAAATTAATCAGAAAGTCTTCGTCGGTAGCGCTTCTCGGTAGCCTCTCCGTACAGAGACTAAGTCCGAATTGAAAATATTTTCACCGACGACGTATCTTTTAAATGTTATGTTCAGTTATGGGAGCGTATTTGACGCACTTTTGCTTAATAAACCACGGCTCTATCTCTTACGGTTGATTTTTAAATAATTTCTAAAGTCGTCGTCGGCGACTCTTCACGGTAGCCTCTCCGTACAGAGACTAAGTCCGAATTGAAAATATTTTCATCCACGACGTATCTTTTAAATGTTATGTTCCGTTATGGGAGCGTATTTGACGCACTTTTGCTTAATAAACCACGGCTCTATCTCTTACGGTTGATTTTTAAATTAATCAGAAAGTCCTCGTCGGTAGCGTTTCTCGGTAGCCTCTCCGTACAGAGACTAAGTTCGAATTGAAAATATTTTCACCGACGACGTATCTTTTAAATGTTGTGTTCGGTTATGGGAGCGTATTTGACGCACTTTTGCTTAATAAACCACGGCTCCATCTCTTACGGTTGATTCTTAAATAATTTCTAAAGTCGTCGTCGGCGACTCTTCACGGTAGCCACTCGGTAGGGAAAAATCTAAGTCCGAACTGTAATTATTTTCACCGACGAGGTACCTTTTAAATGTTAGATTGAGTTATAGGAGCGTATTTGAAGCACTTTTGCTTAATAAAGCACGGCTCTATCTCTTACGGTTGGTTTTTAAATTAATCAGAAAGTCTTCGTCGGTAGCGCTTCTCGGTAGCCTCTCCGTACAGAGACTAAGTCCGAATTGAAAATATTTTCACCGACGACGTATCTTTTTAATGTTATGTTCGGTTATGGGAGCGTATTTGACGCACTTTTGCTTAATAAACCACGGCTCCATCTCTTACGGTTGATTTTTAAATAATTTCTAAAGTCGTCGGCGGCGACTCTTCACGGTAGCCACTCGGTAGGAAAAAATCTAAGTCCGAACTGAAATTATTTTCACCGACGAGATACCTTTTAAATGTTAGATTGAGTTATAGGAGCGTATTTGAAGCACTTTTGCTGAATAAACCACGGCTCTATCTCTTACGGTTGATTTTGAAATTAATCAGAAAGTCTTCGTCGGTAGCGCTTCTCGGTAGCCTCTCCGTACAGAGACTAAATCCGAATTGAAAATATTTTCACCGACGACGTATCTTTTAAATGTTATGTTCAGTTATGGGAGCGTATTTGACGCACTTTTGCTTAATAAACCACGGCTCTATCTCTTACGGTTGATTTTGAAATAATTTCTAAAGTCGTCGTCGGCGACTCTTCACGGTAGCCTCTCCGCACAGAGACTAAGTCCGAATTGAAAATATTTTCATCCACGACGTATCTTTTAAATGTTATGTTCCGTTATGGGAGCGTATTTGACGCACTTTTGCTTAATAAACCACGGCTCTATCTCTTACGGTTGATTTTTAAATTAATCAGAAAGTCCTCGTCGGTAGCGTTTCTCGGTAGCCTCTCCGTACAGAGACTAAGTCCGAATTGAAAATATTTTCACCGACGACGTATCTTTTAAATGTTGTGTTCGGTTATGGGAGCGTATTTGACGCACTTTTGCTTAATAAACCACGGCTCCATCTCTTACGGTTGATTCTTAAATAATTTCTAAAGTCGTCGTCGGCGACTCTTCACGGTAGCCACTCGGTAGGAAAAAATCTAAGTCCGAACTGTAATTATTTTCACCGACGAGGTACCTTTTAAATGTTAGATTGAGTTATAGGAGCGTATTTGAAGCACTTTTGCTTAATAAAGCACGGCTCTATCTCTTACGGTTGGTTTTTAAATTAATCAGAAAGTCTTCGTCGGTAGCGCTTCTCGGTAGCCTCTCCGTACAGAGACTAAGTCCGAATTGAAAATATTTTCACCGACGACGTATCTTTTAAATGTTATGTTCGGTTATGGGAGCGTATTTGACGCACTTTTGCTTAATAAACCACGGCTCCATCTCTTACGGTTGATTTTTAAATAATTTCTAAAGTCGTCGGCGGCGACTCTTCACGGTAGCCACTCGGTAGGAAAAAATCTAAGTCCGAACTGTAATTATTTTCACCGACGAGGTACCTTTTATATGGTAGATTGAGTTATAGGAGCGTATTTGAAGCACTTTTGCTGAATAAACCACGGCTCTATCTCTTAGGGTTGATTTTTGAATTAATCAGAAAGTCTTCGTCGGTAGCGCTTCTCGGTAGCCTCTCGGTACAGAGACTAAGTCCGAATTGAAAATATTTTCACCGACGACGTATCTTTTAAATGTTATGTTCGGTTATGGGGCGTATTTGACGCACTTTTGCTTAATAAACCACGGCTCCATCTCTTACTGTTGATTTTTAAATAATTTCTAAAGTCGTCGGCGGCGACTCTTCACGGTAGCCACTCGGTAGGAAAAAATCTAAGTCCGAACTGTAATTATTTTCACCGACGAGGCACTTTTAAATGTTAGATTGAGTTATAGGAGCGTATTTGAAGCACTTTTGCTTAATAAACCACGGCTCTATCTCTTACGGTTCATTTTTAAATTAATCAGAAAGTCTTCGTCGGTAGCGCTTCTCGGTAGCCTCTCCGTACAGAGACTAAGTCCGAATTGAAAATATTTTCACCGACGACGTATCGTTTAAATGTTATGTTCCGTTATGGGAGCGTATTTGACGCACTTTTGCTTAATAAACCACGGCTCTATCTCTTACGGTTGATTTTTAAATTAATCAGAAAGTCCTCGTCGGTAGCGCTTCTCGGTAGCCTCTCCGTACAGAGACTAAGTCCGAATTGAAAATATTTTCACCGACGACGTATCTTTTAAATGTTGTGTCCGGTTATGAGAGCGTATTTGACGCACTTTTGCTTAATAAACCACGGCTCCATCTCTTACGGTTGATTCTTAAATAATTTCTAAAGTCGTTGTCGGCGACTCTTCACGGTAGCCACTCGGTAGGAAAAAATCTAAGTCCGAACTGTAATTATTTTCACCGACGAGGTACCTTTTAAATGTTAGATTGAGTTATAGGAGCGTATTTGAAGCACTTTTGCTTAATAAAGCACGGCTCTATCTCTTACGGTTGGTTTTTAAATTAATCAGAAAGTCTTCGTCGGTAGCGCTTCTCGGTAGCCTCTCCGTACAGAGACTAAGTCCGAATTGAAAATATTTTCACCGACGACGTATCTTTTAAATGTTGTGTTCGGTTATGGGAGCGTATTTGACGCACTTTTGCTTAATAAACCACGGCTCCATCTCTTACGGTTGATTCTTAAATAATTTCTAAAGTCGTCGTCGGCGACTCTTCACGGTAGCCACTCGGTAGGAAAAAATCTAAGTCCGAACTGTAATTATTTTCACCGACGAGGTACCTTTTAAATGTTAGATTGAGTTATAGGAGCGTATTTGAAGCACTTTTGCTTAATAAAGCACGGCTCTATCTCTTACGGTTGGTTTTTAAATTAATCAGAAAGTCTTCGTCGGTAGCGCTTCTCGGTAGCCTCTCCGTACAGAGACTAAGTCCGAATTGAAAATATTTTCACCGACGACGTATCTTTTAAATGTTATGTTCAGTTATGGGAGCGTATTTGACGCACTTTTGCTTAATAAACCACGGCTCCATCTCTTACGGTTGATTTTTAAATAATTTCTAAAGTCGTCGGCGGCGACTCTTCACGGTAGCCACTCGGTAGGAAAAAATCTAAGTCCGAACTGTAATTATTTTCACCGACGAGGTACCTTTTATATGGTAGATTGAGTTATAGGAGCGTATTTGAAGCACTTTTGCTGAATAAACCACGGCTCTATCTCTTAGGGTTGATTTTTAAATTAATCAGAAAGTCTTCGTCGGTAGCGCTTCTCGGTAGCCTCTCGGTACAGAGACTAAGTCCGAATTGAAAATATTTTCACCGACGACGTATCTTTTAAATGTTATGTTCGGTTATGGGGCGTATTTGACGCACTTTTGCTTAATAAACCACGGCTCCATCTCTTACTGTTGATTTTTAAATAATTTCTAAAGTCGTCGGCGGCGACTCTTCACGGTAGCCACTCGGTAGGAAAAAATCTAAGTCCGAACTGTAATTATTTTCACCGACGAGGCACTTTTAAATGTTAGATTGAGTTATAGGAGCGTATTTGAAGCACTTTTGCTTAATAAACCACGGCTCTATCTCTTACGGTTGATTTTTAAATTAATCAGAAAGTCTTCGTCGGTAGCGCTTCTCGGTAGCCTCTCCGTACAGAGACTAAGTCCGAATTGAAAATATTTTCACCGACGACGTATCGTTTAAATGTTATGTTCCGTTATGGGAGCGTATTTGACGCACTTTTGCTTAATAAACCACGGCTCTATCTCTTACGGTTGATTTTTAAATTAATCAGAAAGTCCTCGTCGGTAGCGCTTCTCGGTAGCCTCTCCGTACAGAGACTAAGTCCGAATTGAAAATATTTTCACCGACGACGTATCTTTTAAATGTTGTGTCCGGTTATGAGAGCGTATTTGACGCACTTTTGCTTAATAAACCACGGCTCCATCTCTTACGGTTGATTCTTAAATAATTTCTAAAGTCGTTGTCGGCGACTCTTCACGGTAGCCACTCGGTAGGAAAAAATCTAAGTCCGAACTGTAATTATTTTCACCGACGAGGTACCTTTTAAATGTTAGATTGAGTTATAGGAGCGTATTTGAAGCACTTTTGCTTAATAAAGCACGGCTCTATCTCTTACGGTTGGTTTTTAAATTAATCAGAAAGTCTTCGTCGGTAGCGCTTCTCGGTAGCCTCTCCGTACAGAGACTAAGTCCGAATTGAAAATATTTTCACGGACGACGTATCTTTTAAATGTTATGTTCGGTTATGGGAGCGTATTTGACGCACTTTTGCTTAATAAACCACGGCTCCATCTCTTACGGTTGATTTTTAAATAATTTCTAAAGTCGTCGGCGGCGACTCTTCACGGTAGCCACTCGGTAGGAAAAAATCTAAGTCCGAACTGAAATTATTTTCACCGACGAGATACCTTTTAAATGTTAGATTGAGTTATAGGAGCGTATTTGAAGCACTTTTGCTTAATAAACCACGGCTCTATCTCTTACGGTTGATTTTGAAATTAATCAGAAAGTCTTCGTCGGTAGCGCTTCTCGGTAGCCTCTCCGTACAGAGACTAAGTCCGAATTGAAAATATTTTCACCGACGACGTATCTTTTAAATGTTATGTTCGGTTATGGGAGCGTATTTGACGCACTTTTGCTTAATAAACCACGGCTCCATCTCTTACGGTTGATTTTTAAATTAATCAGAAAGTCGTCGTCGGCGACTCTTCACGGTAGCCACTCGGTAGGAAAAAATCTAAGTCCGAACTGAAATTATTTTCACCGACGAGATACCTTTTAAATGTTAGATTGAGTTATAGGAGCGTATTTGACGCACTTTTGCTTAATAAACCACGGCTCCATCTCTTACGGTTGATTTTTAAATAATTTCTAAAGTCGTCGGCGGCGACTCTTCACGGTAGCCACTCGGTAGGAAAAAATCTAAGTCCGAACTGTAATTATTTTCACCGACGAGGTACCTTTTAAATGTTAGATTGAGTTATAGGAGCGTATTTGAAGCACTTTTGCTTAATAAAGCACGGCTCTATCTCTTACGGTTGGTTTTTAAATTAATCAGAAAGTCTTCGTCGGTAGCGCTTCTCGGTAGCCTCTCCGTACAGAGACTAAGTCCGAATTGAAAATATTTTCACCGACGACGTATCTTTTAAATGTTATGTTCGGTTATGGGAGCGTATTTGACGCACTTTTGCTTAATAAACCACGGCTCCATCTCTTACGGTTGATTTTTAAATTAATCAGAAAGTCGTCGTCGGCGACTCTTCACGGTAGCCACTCGGTAGGAAAAAATCTAAGTCCGAACTGTAATTATTTTCACCGACGAGATACCTTTTAAATGTTAGATTGAGTTATAGGAGCGTATTTGAAGCACTTTTGCTTAATAAACCACGGCTCTATCTCTTACGGTTGATTTTGAAATTAATCAGAAAGTCTTCGTCTGTAGCGCTTCTCGGTAGCCTCTCCGTACAGAGACTAAGTCCGAATTGAAAATATTTTCACCGACGACGTATTTTTAAATGTTATGTTCATTTATGGGAGCGTATTTGACGCACTTTTGCTTAATAAACCACGGCTCTATCTCTTACGGTTGATTTTTAAATTAATCAGAAAGTCCTCGTCGGTAGCGCTTCTCGGTAGCCTCTCCGTACAGAGACTAAGTCCGAATTGAAAATCTTTTCACCGACGACGTATCTTTTAAATGTTAAGTTCGGTTATGGGAGCGTATTTGACGCACTTTTGCTTAATAAACCGCGGCTCCATCTCTTACGGTTGATTTTTAATTAATTTCTAAAGTCGCCGTCGGCGACTCTTCACGGTAGCCACTCGGTAGGAAAAAATCTAAGTCCGAACTGTAATTATTTTCACCGACGAGATACCTTTTAAATGTTAGATTGAGTTATAGGAGCGTATTTGAAGCACTTTTGCTTAATAAACCACGGCTCTATCTCTTACGGTTGATTTTGAAATTAATCAGAAAGTCTTCGTCTGTAGCGCTTCTCGGTAGCCTCTCCGTACAGAGACTAAGTCCGAATTGAAAATATTTTCACCGACGACGTATCTTTTAAATGTTATGTTCAGTTATGGGAGCGTATTTGACGCACTTTTGCTTAATAAACCACGGCTCTATCTCTTACGGTTGATTTTTAAATTAATCAGAAAGTCCTCGTCGGTAGCGCTTCTCGGTAGCCTCTCCGTACAGAGACTAAGTCCGAATTGAAAATATTTTCACCGACGACGTATCTTTTAAATGTTGTGTTCGGTTATGGGAGCGTATTTGACGCACTTTTGCTTAATAAACCACGGCTCCATCTCTTACGGTTGATTCTTAAATAATTTCTAAAGTCGTCGTCGGCGACTCTTCACGGTAGCCACTCGGTAGGAAAAAATCTAAGTCCGTACTGTAATTATTTTCACCGACGAGGTACCTTTTATATGTTAGATTGAGTTATTGGAGCGTATTTGAAGCACTTTTGCTTAATAAACCACGGCTCTATCTCTTACGGTTGATTTTTAAATTAATCAGAAAGTCTTCGTCGGTAGCGCTTCTCGGTAGCCTCTCCGTACAGAGACTAAGTCCGAATTGAAAATATTTTCACCGACGACGTATCTTTTAAATGTTATGTTCGGTTATGGGAGCGTATTTGACGCACTTTTGCTTAATAAACCGCGGCTCCATCTCTTACGGTTGATTTTTAAATAATTTCTAAAGTCGTCGTCGGCGACTCTTCACGGTAGCCACTCGGTAGGAAAAAATCTAAGTCCGAACTGTAATTATTTTCACCGACGAGGTACCTTTTATATGTTAGATTGAGTTATAGGAGCGCATTTTAAGCACTTTTGCTTAATAAACCACGGCTCTATCTCTTACGGTTGATTTTTAAATAATTTCTAAAGTCGTCGTCGGCGACTCGTCACGGTAGCCACTCGGTAGGAAAAAATCTAAGTCCGAACTGTAATTATTTTCACCGACGAGGTACCTTTTATGTGTTAGATTGAGTTATAGGAGCGTATTTGAAGCACTTTTGCTTAATAAACCGCGGCTCCATCTCTTACGGTTGATTTTTAAATAATTTCTAAAGTCGTCGTCGGCGACTCTTCACGGTAGCCACTCGGTAGGAAAAAATCTAAGTCCGAACTGTAATTATTTTCACCGACGAGGTACATTTTATATGTTAGATTGAGTTATAGGAGCGTATTTGAAGCACTTTTGCTTGATAAACCACGGCTCTATCTCTTACGGTTGATTTTTAAATTAATCAGAAAGTCCTCGTCGGTAGCGCTTCTCGGTAGCCTCTCCGTACAGAGACTAAGTCCGAATTGAAAATCTTTTCACCGACGACGTATCTTTTAAATGTTAAGTTCGGTTATGGGAGCGTATTTGACGCACTTTTGCTTAATAAACCAAGGTTCCATCTCTTACGGTTGATTCTTAAATAATTTCTAAAGTCGTCGTCGGCTACTCTTCACGGTAGCCACTCGGTAGGAAAAAATCTAAGTCCGAACTGTAGTTATTTTCACCGACGAGGTACCTTTTATATGTTAGATTGAGTTATAGGAGCGTATTTGAAGCACTTTTGCTTAATAAACCACGGCTCTATCTCTTATGGTTGGTTTTTAAATTAATCGGAAAGTCTTCGTCGGTAGCGCTTCTCGGTAGCCTCTCCGTACAGAGACTAAGTCCGAATTGAAAATCTTTTCACCGACGACGTATCTTTTAAATGTTATGTTCGGTTATGGGAGCGTATTTGACGCACTTTTGCTTAATAAACCACGGCTCCATCTCTTACGGTTGATTTTTAAATAATTTCTAAAGTCGTCGGCGGCGACTCTTCACGGTAGCCACTCGGTAGGAAAAAATCTAAGTCCGAACTGTAATTATTTTCACCGACGAGGTACCTTTTATGTGTTAGATTGAGTTATAGGAGCGTATTTGAAGCACTTTTGCTTAATAAACCACGGCTCTATCTCTTACGGTTGATTTTTAAATTAATCAAAAAGTCTTCGTCGGTAGCGCTTCTCGGTAGCCTCTCCGTACAGAGACTAAGTCCGAATTGAAAATATTTTCACCGACGACGTATCTTTTAAATGTTATGTTCCGTTATGGG
Organism: Nysson spinosus; assembly: GCA_910591585.2. Taxonomy (NCBI): domain Eukaryota; kingdom Metazoa; phylum Arthropoda; class Insecta; order Hymenoptera; family Crabronidae; genus Nysson; species Nysson spinosus. Next base: position 1,710,465 of record CAJUYC020000070.1, on the reverse strand, counting down.
AGCGTATTTGAAGCACTTTTGCTTAATAAACCACGGCTCTATCTCTTACGGTTGGTTTTTAAATTAATCAGAAAGTCTTAGTCGGTAGCGCTTCTCGGTAGCCTCTCCGTACAGAGACTAAGTCCGAATTGAAAATATTTTCACCGACGACGTATCTTTTAAATGTTATGTTCCGTTATGGGAGCGTATTTGACGCACTTTTGCTTAATAAACCACGGCTCCATCTCTTACGGTTGATTTTTAAATAATTTCTAAAGTCGTCGGCGGCGACTCTTCACGGTAGCCACTCGGTAGGAAAAAATCTAAGTCCGAACTGAAATTATTTTCACCGACGAGATACCTTTTAAATGTTAGATTGAGTTATAGGAGCGTATTTGAAGCACTTTTGCTTAATAAACCACGGCTCTATCTCTTACGGTTGATTTTTAAATTAATCAGAAAGTCTTCGTCGGTAGCGCTTCTCGGTAGCCTCTCCGTACAGAGACTAAGTCCGAATTGAAAATATTTTCACCGACGACGTATCTTTTAAATGTTATGTTCGGTTATGGGAGCGTATTTGACGCACTTTTGCTTAATAAACCACGGCTCCATCTCTTACGGTTGATTTTTAAATAATTTCTAAAGTCGTCGGCGGCGACTCTTCACGGTAGCCACTCGGTAGGAAAAAATCTAAGTCCGAACTGAAATTATTTTCACCGACGAGATACCTTTTAAATGTTAGATTGAGTTATAGGAGCGTATTTGAAGCACTTTTGCTTAATAAACCACGGCTCTATCTCTTACGGTTGATTTTTAAATTAATCAGAAAGTCTTCGTCGGTAGCGCTTCTCGGTACCCTCTCCGTACAGAGACTAAGTCCGAATTGAAAATATTTTCACCGACGACGTATATTTTAAATGTTATGTTCGGTTATGGGAGCGTATTTGACGCACTTTTGCTTAATAAACCACGGCTCCATCTCTTACGGTTGATTTTTAAATAATTTCTAAAGTCGTCGGCGGCGACTCTTCACGGTAGCCACTCGGTAGGAAAAAATCTAAGTCCGAACTGAAATTATTTTCACCGACGAGATACCTTTTAAATGTTAGATTGAGTTATAGGAGCGTATTTGAAGCACTTTTGCTTAATAAACCACGGCTCTATCTCTTACGGTTGATTTTTAAATTAATCAGAAAGTCTTCGTCGGTAGCGCTTCTCGGTAGCCTCTCCGTACAGGGACTAAGTCCGAATTGAAAATATTTTCACCGACGACGTATCTTTTAAATGTTATGTTCGGTTATGGGAGCGTATTTGACGCACTTTTGCTTAATAAACCACGGCTCCATCTCTTACTGTTGATTTTTAAATAATTTCTAAAGTCGTCGGCGGCGACTCTTCACGGTAGCCACTCGGTAGGAAAAAATCTAAGTCCGAACTGTAATTATTTTCACCGACGAGGTACCTTTTATGTGTTAGATTGAGTTATAGGAGCGTATTTGAAGCACTTTTGCTTAATAAACCACGGCTCTATCTCTTACGGTTGATTTTTAAATTAATCAGAAAGTCTTCGTCTGTAGCGCTTCCCGGTAGCCTCTCCGTACAGAGACTAAGTCCGAATTGAAAATATTTTCACCGACGACGTATCTTTTAAATGTTATGTTCAGTTATGGGAGCGTATTTGACGCACTTTTGCTTAATAAACCACGGCTCTATCTCTTACGGTTGATTTTTAAATTAATCAGAAAGTCCTCGTCGGTAGCGCTTCTCGGTAGCCTCTCCGTACAGAGACTAAGTCCGAATTGAAAATATTTTCACCGACGACGTATCTTTTAAATGTTGTGTTCGGTTATGGGAGCGTATTTGACGCACTTTTGCTTAATAAACCACGGCTCCATCTCTTACGGTTGATTCTTAAATAATTTCTAAAGTCGTCGGCGGCGACTCTTCACGGTAGCCACTCGGTAGGAAAAAATCTAAGTCCGAACTGAAATTATTTTCACCGACGAGATACCTTTTAAATGTTAGATTGAGTTATAGGAGCGTATTTGAAGCACTTTTGCTTAATAAACCACGGCTCTATCTCTTACGGTTGATTTTGAAATTAATCAGAAAGTCTTCGTCTGTAGCGCTTCTCGGTAGCCTCTCCGTACAGAGGCTAAGTCCGAATTGAAAATATTTTCACCGACGACGTATCTTTTAAATGTTATGTTCAGTTATGGGAGCGTATTTGACGCACTTTTGCTTAATAAACCACGGCTCTATCTCTTACGGTTGATTTTTAAATTAATCAGAAAGTCCTCGTCGGTAGCGCTTCTCGGTAGCCTCTCCGTACAGAGACTAAGTCCGAATTGAAAATATTTTCACCGACGACGTATCTTTTAAATGTTGTGTTCGGTTATGGGAGCGTATTTGACGCACTTTTGCTTAATAAACCACGGCTCCATCTCTTACGGTTGATTCTTAAATAATTTCTAAAGTCGTCGTCGGCGACTCTTCACGGTAGCCACTCGGTAGGAAAAAATCTAAGTCCGAACTGTAATTATTTTCACCGACGAGGTACCTTTTATATGTTAGATTGAGTTATAGGAGCGTATTTGAAGCACTTTTGCTTAATAAACCACGGCTCTATCTCTTACGGTTGATTTTTAAATTAATCAGAAAGTCTTCGTCGGTAGCGCTTCTCGGTAGCCTCTCCGTACAGAGACTAAGTCCGAATTGAAAATATTTTCACCGACGACGTATCTTTTAAATGTTATGTTCGGTTATGGGAGCGTATTTGACGCACTTTTGCTTAATAAACCACGGCTCCATCTCTTACTGTTGATTTTTAAATAATTTCTAAAGTCGTCGGCGGCGACTCTTCACGGTAGCCACTCGGTAGGAAAAAATCTAAGTCCGAACTGTAATTATTTTCACCGACGAGGTACCTTTTATGTGTTAGATTGAGTTATAGGAGCGTATTTGAAGCACTTTTGCTTAATAAACCACGGCTCTATCTCTTACGGTTGATTTTTAAATTAATCAAAAAGTCTTCGTCGGTAGCGCTTCTCGGTAGCCTCTCCGTACAGAGACTAAGTCCGAATTGAAAATATTTTCACCGACGACGTATCTTTTAAATGTTATGTTCTGTTATGGGGGCGTATTTGAAGCACTTTTGCTTAATAAACCACGGCTCTATCTCTTACGGTTGGTTTTTAAATTAATCAGAAAGTCTTAGTCGGTAGCGCTTCTCGGTAGCCTCTCCGTACAGAGACTAAGTCCGAATTGAAAATATTTTCACCGACGACGTATCTTTTAAATGTTATGTTCCGTTATGGGAGCGTATTTGAAGCACTTTTGCTTAATAAACCACGGCTCTATCTCTTACGGTTGATTTTTAAATAATTTCTAAAGTCGTCGTCGGCGACTCTTCACGGTAGCCACTCGGTAGGAAAAAATCTAAGTCCGAACTGTAATTATTTTCACCGACGAGGTACCTTTTATGTGTTAGATTGAGTTATAGGAGCGTATTTGAAGCACTTTTGCTGAATAAACCACGGCTCTATCTCTTACGGTTGATTTTTAAATTAATCAGAAAGTCTTCGTCGGTAGCGCTTCTCGGTAGCCTCTCCGTACAGAGACTAAGTCTGAATTGAAAATATTTTCATCCACGACGTATCTTTTAAATGTTATGTTCCGTTATGGGAGCGTATTTGACGCACTTTTGCTTAATAAAGCACGGCTCTATCTCTTTCAGTTAATTTTTAAATTAATCAGAAAGTCTTCGTCGGTAGCGCTTCTCGGTAGCCTCTCCGTACAGAGACTAAATCCGAATTGAAAATCTTTTCACCGACGACGTATCTTTTAAATGTTATGTTCGGTTATGGGAGCGTATTTGACGCACTTTTGCTTAATAAACCACGGCTCTATCTCTTACGGTTGGTTTTTAAATTAATCAGAAAGTCTTCGTCGGTAGCGCTTCTCGGTAGCCTCTCCGTACAGAGACTAAGTCCGAATTGAAAATATTTTCACCGACGACGTATCTTTTAAATGTTATGTTCGGTTATGGGAGCGTATTTGACGCACTTTTGCTTAATAAACCACGGCTCCATCTCTTACGGTTGATTTTTAAATAATTTCTAAAGTCGTCGGCGGCGACTCTTCACGGTAGCCACTCGGTAGGAAAAAATCTAAGTCCGAACTGAAATTATTTTCACCGACGAGATACCTTTTAAATGTTAGATTGAGTTATAGGAGCGTATTTGAAGCACTTTTGCTTAATAAACCACGGCTCTATCTCTTACGGTTGATTTTTAAATTAATCAGAAAGTCTTCGTCGGTAGCGCTTCTCGGTAGCCTCTCCGTACAGAGACTAAGTCCGAATTGAAAATATTTTCACCGACAACGTATCTTTTAAATGTTATGTTCGGTTATGGGAGCGTATTTGACGCACTTTTGCTTAATAAACCACGGCTCCATCTCTTACGGTTGATTTTTAAATAATTTCTAAAGTCGTCGGCGGCGACTCTTCACGGTAGCCACTCGGTAGGAAAAAATCTAAGTCCGAACTGAAATTATTTTCACCGACGAGATACCTTTTAAATGTTATATTGAGTTATAGGAGCGTATTTGAAGCACTTTTGCTTAATAAACCACGGCTCTATCTCTTACGGTTGATTTTTAAATTAATCAGAAAGTCTTCGTCGGTAGCGCTTCTCGGTAGCCTCTCCGTACAGAGACTAAGTCCGAATTGAAAATATTTTCACCGACGACGTATCTTTTAAATGTTAAGTTCGGTTATGGGATCGTATTTGACGCACTTTTGCTTAATAAACCACGGCTCTATCTCTTACGGTTGATTTTTAAATAATTTCTAAAGTCGTCGTCGGCGACTCTTCACGGTAGCCACTCGGTAGGAAAAAATCTAAGTCCGAACTGTAATTATTTTCACCGACGAGGTACCTTTTATGTGTTAGATTGAGTTATAGGAGCGTATTTGAAGCACTTTTGCTTAATAAACCACGGCTCTATCTCTTACGGTTGATTTTTAAATTAATCAAAAAGTCTTCGTCGGTAGCGCTTCTCGGTAGCCTCCCCGTACAGAGACTAAATCCGAATTGAAAATATTTTCACCGACGACGTATCTTTTAAATGTTATGTTCCGTTATGGGAGCGTATTTGACGCACTTTTGCTTAATAAACCACGGCTCTATCTCTTACGGTTGATTTTGAAATAATTTCTAAAGTCGTCGTCGGCGACTCTTCACGGTAGCCACTTGGTAGGAAAAAATCTAAGTCCGAACTGTAATTATTTTCACCGACGAGGTACGTTTTATATGTTAGATTGAGTTATAGGAGCGTATTTGAAGCACTTTTGCTGAATAAACCACGGCTCTATCTCTTACGGTTGATTTTTAAATTAATCAGAAAGTCTTCGTCGGTAGCGCTTCTCGGTAGCCTCTCCGTACAGAGACTAAGTCTGAATTAAAAATATTTTCATCCACGACGTATCTTTTAAATGTTATGTTCCGTTATGGGAGCGTATTTGACGCACTTTTGCTTAATAAAGCACGGCTCTATCTCTTTCAGTTAATTTTTAAATTAATCAGAAAATCTTCGTCGGTAGCGCTTCTCGGTAGCCTCTCCGTACAGAGACTAAATCCGAATTGAAAATCTTTTCACCGACGACGTATCTTTTAAATGTTATGTTCGGTTATGGGAGCGTATTTGACGCACTTTTGCTTAATAAACCACGGCTCCATCTCTTACGGTTGATTCTTAAATAATTTCTAAAGTCGTCGTCGGCGACTCTTCACGGTAGCCACTCGGTAGGAAAAAATCTAAGTCCGAACTGTAATTATTTTCACCGACGAGGTACCTTTTATATGTTAGATTGAGTTATAGGAGCGCATTTGAAGCACTTTTGCTTAATAAACCACGGCTCTATCTCTTACTGTTGATTTTTAAATTAATCAGAAAGTCTTCGTCGGTAGCGCTTCTCGGTAGCCTCTCCGTACAGAGACTAAGTCCGAATTGAAAATATTTTCACCGACGACGTATCTTTTAAATGTTATGTTCGGTTATGGGAGCGTATTTGACGCACTTTTGCTGAATAAACCACGGCTCCATCTCTTACGGTTGATTTTTAAATAATTTCTAAAGTCGTCGTCGGCGACTCTTCACGGTAGCCACTCGGTAGGGAAAAATCTAAGTCCGAACTGTTATTATTTTCACCGACGAGGTACCTTTTATGTGTTAGATTGAGTATAGGAGCGTATTTGAAGCACTTTTGCTTAATAAACCACGGCTCTATCTCTTACGGTTGATTTTTAAATTAATCAAAAAGTCTTCGTCGGTAGCGCTTCTCGGTAGCCTCTCCGTACAGAGACTAAGTCCGAATTGAAAATCTTTTCACCGACGACGTATCTTTTAAATGTTATGTTCGGTTATGGGAGCGTATTTGACGCACTTTTGCTGAATAAACCACGGCTCCATCTCTTACGGTTGATTTTTAAATAATTTCTAAAGTCGTCGTCGGCGACTCTTCACGGTAGCCACTCGGTAGGAAAAAATCTAAGTCCGAACTGTAATTATTTTCACCGACGAGGTACCTTTTATGTGTTAGATTGAGTTATAGGAGCGTAATTGAAGCACTTTTGCTTAATAAACCACGGCTCTATCTCTTACGGTTGATTCTTAAATTAATCAGAAAGTCTTCGTCGGTAGCGCTTCTCGGTAGCCTCTCCGTACAGAGACTAAGTCCGAATTGAAAATATTTTCACCGACGACGTATCTTTTAAATGTTGTGTTCGGTTATGGGAGCGTATTTGACGCACTTTTGCTTAATAAACCACGGCTCTATCTCTTACGGTTGATTTTTAAATAATTTCTAAAGTCGTCGTCGGCGACTCTTCACGGTAGCCACTCGGTAGGAAAAAATCTAAGTCCGAACTGTAATTATTTTCACCGACGAGGTACCTTTTATGTGTTAGATTGAGTTATAGGAGCGTATTTGAAGCACTTTTGCTTAATAAACCACGGCTCTATCTCTTACGGTTGATTTTTAAATTAATCAAAAAGTCTTCGTCGGTAGCGCTTCTCGGTAGCCTCTCCGTACAGAGACTAAGTCCGAATTGAAAATCTTTTCACCGACGACGTATCTTTTAAATGTTATGTTCGGTTATGGGAGCGTATTTGACGCACTTTTGCTGAATAAACCACGGCTCCATCTCTTACGGTTGATTTTTAAATAATTTCTAAAGTCGTCGTCGGCGACTCTTCACGGTAGCCACTCGGTAGGAAAAAATCTAAGTCCGAACTGTAATTATTTTCACCGACGAGGTACCTTTTATGTGTTAGATTGAGTTATAGGAGCGTATTTGAAGCACTTTTGCTTAATAAACCACGGCTCTATCTCTTACGGTTGATTTTTAAATTAATCAAAAAGTCTTCGTCGGTAGCGCTTCTCGGTAGCCTCCCCGTACAGAGACTAAATCCGAATTGAAAATATTTTCACCGACGACGTATCTTTTAAATGTTATGTTCCGTTATGGGAGCGTATTTGACGCACTTTTGCTTAATAAACCACGGCTCTATCTCTTACGGTTGATTTTTAAATAATTTCTAAAGTCGTCGTCGGCGACTCTTCACGGTAGCCACTCGGTAGGAAAAAATCTAAGTCCGAACTGTAATTATTTTCACCGACGAGGTACCTTTTATGTGTTAGATTGAGTTATAGGAGCGTATTTGAAGCACTTTTGCTTAATAAACCACGGCTCTATCTCTTACGGTTGATTTTTAAATTAATCAAAAAGTCTTCGTCGGTAGCGCTTCTCGGTAGCCTCCCCGTACAGAGACTAAATCCGAATTGAAAATATTTTCACCGACGACGTATCTTTTAAATGTTATGTTCCGTTATGGGAGCGTATTTGACGCACTTTTGCTTAATAAACCACGGCTCTATCTCTTACGGTTGATTTTGAAATAATTTCTAAAGTCGTCGTCGGCGACTCTTCACGGTAGCCACTTGGTAGGAAAAAATCTAAGTCCGAACTGTAATTATTTTCACCGACGAGGTACGTTTTATATGTTAGATTGAGTTATAGGAGCGTATTTGAAGCACTTTTGCTGAATAAACCACGGCTCTATCTCTTACGGTTGATTTTTAAATTAATCAGAAAGTCTTCGTCGGTAGCGCTTCTCGGTAGCCTCTCCGTACAGAGACTAAGTCTGAATTAAAAATATTTTCATCCACGACGTATCTTTTAAATGTTATGTTCCGTTATGGGAGCGTATTTGACGCACTTTTGCTTAATAAAGCACGGCTCTATCTCTTTCAGTTAATTTTTAAATTAATCAGAAAATCTTCGTCGGTAGCGCTTCTCGGTAGCCTCTCCGTACAGAGACTAAATCCGAATTGAAAATCTTTTCACCGACGACGTATCTTTTAAATGTTATGTTCGGTTATGGGAGCGTATTTGACGCACTTTTGCTTAATAAACCACGGCTCCATCTCTTACGGTTGATTCTTAAATAATTTCTAAAGTCGTCGTCGGCGACTCTTCACGGTAGCCACTCGGTAGGAAAAAATCTAAGTCCGAACTGTAATTATTTTCACCGACGAGGTACCTTTTATATGTTAGATTGAGTTATAGGAGCGCATTTGAAGCACTTTTGCTTAATAAACCACGGCTCTATCTCTTACTGTTGATTTTTAAATTAATCAGAAAGTCTTCGTCGGTAGCGCTTCTCGGTAGCCTCTCCGTACAGAGACTAAGTCCGAATTGAAAATATTTTCACCGACGACGTATCTTTTAAATGTTATGTTCGGTTATGGGAGCGTATTTGACGCACTTTTGCTGAATAAACCACGGCTCCATCTCTTACGGTTGATTTTTAAATAATTTCTAAAGTCGTCGTCGGCGACTCTTCACGGTAGCCACTCGGTAGGGAAAAATCTAAGTCCGAACTGTTATTATTTTCACCGACGAGGTACCTTTTATGTGTTAGATTGAGTATAGGAGCGTATTTGAAGCACTTTTGCTTAATAAACCACGGCTCTATCTCTTACGGTTGATTTTTAAATTAATCAAAAAGTCTTCGTCGGTAGCGCTTCTCGGTAGCCTCTCCGTACAGAGACTAAGTCCGAATTGAAAATCTTTTCACCGACGACGTATCTTTTAAATGTTATGTTCGGTTATGGGAGCGTATTTGACGCACTTTTGCTGAATAAACCACGGCTCCATCTCTTACGGTTGATTTTTAAATAATTTCTAAAGTCGTCGTCGGCGACTCTTCACGGTAGCCACTCGGTAGGAAAAAATCTAAGTCCGAACTGTAATTATTTTCACCGACGAGGTACCTTTTATGTGTTAGATTGAGTTATAGGAGCGTAATTGAAGCACTTTTGCTTAATAAACCACGGCTCTATCTCTTACGGTTGATTCTTAAATTAATCAGAAAGTCTTCGTCGGTAGCGCTTCTCGGTAGCCTCTCCGTACAGAGACTAAGTCCGAATTGAAAATATTTTCACCGACGACGTATCTTTTAAATGTTGTGTTCGGTTATGGGAGCGTATTTGACGCACTTTTGCTTAATAAACCACGGCTCTATCTCTTACGGTTGATTTTTAAATAATTTCTAAAGTCGTCGTCGGCGACTCTTCACGGTAGCCACTCGGTAGGAAAAAATCTAAGTCCGAACTGTAATTATTTTCACCGACGAGGTACCTTTTATGTGTTAGATTGAGTTATAGGAGCGTATTTGAAGCACTTTTGCTTAATAAACCACGGCTCTATCTCTTACGGTTGATTTTTAAATTAATCAAAAAGTCTTCGTCGGTAGCGCTTCTCGGTAGCCTCTCCGTACAGAGACTAAGTCCGAATTGAAAATCTTTTCACCGACGACGTATCTTTTAAATGTTATGTTCGGTTATGGGAGCGTATTTGACGCACTTTTGCTGAATAAACCACGGCTCCATCTCTTACGGTTGATTTTTAAATAATTTCTAAAGTCGTCGTCGGCGACTCTTCACGGTAGCCACTCGGTAGGAAAAAATCTAAGTCCGAACTGTAATTATTTTCACCGACGAGGTACCTTTTATGTGTTAGATTGAGTTATAGGAGCGTATTTGAAGCACTTTTGCTTAATAAACCACGGCTCTATCTCTTACGGTTGATTTTTAAATTAATCAAAAAGTCTTCGTCGGTAGCGCTTCTCGGTAGCCTCCCCGTACAGAGACTAAATCCGAATTGAAAATATTTTCACCGACGACGTATCTTTTAAATGTTATGTTCCGTTATGGGAGCGTATTTGACGCACTTTTGCTTAATAAACCACGGCTCTATCTCTTACGGTTGATTTTGAAATAATTTCTAAAGTCGTCGTCGGCGACTCTTCACGGTAGCCACTCGGTAGGAAAAAATCTAAGTCCGAACTGTAATTATTTTCACCGACGAGGTACGTTTTATATGTTAGATTGAGTTATAGGAGCGTATTTGAAGCACTTTTGCTGAATAAACCACGGCTCTATCTCTTACGGTTGATTTTTAAATTAATCAGAAAGTCTTCGTCGGTAGCGCTTCTCGGTAGCCTCTCCGTACAGAGACTAAGTCTGAACTAAAAATATTTTCATCCACGACGTATCTTTTAAATGTTATGTTCCGTTATGGGAGCGTATTTGACGCACTTTTGCTTAATAAAGCACGGCTCTATCTCTTTCAGTTAATTTTTAAATTAATCAGAAAATCTTCGTCGGTAGCGCTTCTCGGTAGCCTCTCCGTACAGAGACTAAATCCGAATTGAAAATCTTTTCACCGACGACGTATCTTTTAAATGTTATGTTCGGTTATGGGAGCGTATTTGACGCACTTTTGCTTAATAAACCACGGCTCCATCTCTTACGGTTGATTCTTAAATAATTTCTAAAGTCGTCGTCGGCGACTCTTCACGGTAGCCACTCGGTAGGAAAAAATCTAAGTCCGAACTGTAATTATTTTCACCGACGAGGTACCTTTTATATGTTAGATTGAGTTATAGGAGCGCATTTGAAGCACTTTTGCTTAATAAACCACGGCTCTATCTCTTACTGTTGATTTTTAAATTAATCAGAAAGTCTTCGTCGGTAGCGCTTCTCGGTAGCCTCTCCGTACAGAGACTAAGTCCGAATTGAAAATATTTTCACCGACGACGTATCTTTTAAATGTTATGTTCGGTTATGGGAGCGTATTTGACGCACTTTTGCTGAATAAACCACGGCTCCATCTCTTACGGTTGATTTTTAAATAATTTCTAAAGTCGTCGTCGGCGACTCTTCACGGTAGCCACTCGGTAGGAAAAAATCTAAGTCCGAACTGTTATTATTTTCACCGACGAGGTACCTTTTATGTGTTAGATTGAGTTATAGGAGCGTATTTGAAGCACTTTTGCTTAATAAACCACGGCTCTATCTCTTACGGTTGATTTTTAAATTAATCAAAAAGTCTTCGTCGGTAGCGCTTCTCGGTAGCCTCTCCGTACAGAGACTAAGTCCGAATTGAAAATCTTTTCACCGACGACGTATCTTTTAAATGTTATGTTCGGTTATGGGAGCGTATTTGACGCACTTTTGCTGAATAAACCACGGCTCCATCTCTTACGGTTGATTTTTAAATAATTTCTAAAGTCGTCGTCGTTGACTCTTCACGGTAGCCACTCGGTAGGAAAAAATCTAAGTCCGAACTGTAATTATTTTCACCGACGAGGTACCTTTCATGTGTTAGATTGAGTTATAGGAGCGTATTTGAAGCACTTTTGCTTAATAAACCACGGCTCTATCTCTTACGGTTGATTTTTAAATTAATCAGAAAGTCTTCGTCGGTAGCGCTTCTCGGTAGCCTCTCCGTACAGAGACTAAGTCCGAATTGAAAATATTTTCACCGACAACGTATCTTTTAAATGTTGTGTTCGGTTATGGGAGCGTATTTGACGCACTTTTGCTTAATAAACCACGGCTCTATCTCTTACGGTTGATTTTTAAATAATTTCTAAAGTCGTCGTCGGCGACTCTTCACGGTAGCCACTCGGTAGGAAAAAATCTAAGTCCGAACTGTAATTATTTTCACCGACGAGGTACCTTTTATGTGTTAGATTGAGTTATAGGAGCGTATTTGAAGCACTTTTGCTTAATAAACCACGGCTCTATCTCTTACGGTTGATTTTTAAATTAATCAAAAAGTCTTCGTCGGTAGCGCTTCTCGGTAGCCTCTCCGTACAGAGACTAAGTCCGAATTGAAAATCTTTTCACCGACGACGTATATTTTAAATGTTATGTTCGGTTATGGGAGCGTATTTGACGCACTTTTGCTGAATAAACCACGGCTCCATCTCTTACGGTTGATTTTTAAATAATTTCTAAAGTCGTCGTCGGCGACTCTTCACGGTAGCCACTCGGTAGGAAAAAATCTAAGTCCGAACTGTAATTATTTTCACCGACGAGGTACCTTTTATGTGTTAGATTGAGTTATAGGAGCGTATTTGAAGCACTTTTGCTTAATAAACCACGGCTCTATCTCTTACGGTTGATTTTTAAATTAATCAGAAAGTCTTCGTCGGTAGCGCTTCTCGGTAGCCTCTCCGTACAGAGACTAAGTCCGAATTGAAAATATTTTCACCGACGACGTATCTTTTAAATGTTGTGTTCGGTTATGGGAGCGTATTTGACGCACTTTTGCTTAATAAACCACGGCTCTATCTCTTACGGTTGATTTTTAAATAATTTCTAAAGTCGTCGTCGGCGACTCTTCACGGTAGCCACTCGGTAGGAAAAAATCTAAGTCCGAACTGTAATTATTTTCACCGACGAGGTACCTTTTATGTGTTAGATTGAGTTATGGGAGCGTATTTGACGCACTTTTGCTTAATAAACCACGGCTCTATCTCTTACGGTTGATTTTTAAATTAATCAAAAAGTCTTCGTCGGTAGCGCTTCTCGGTAGCCTCTCCGTACAGAGACTAAGTCCGAATTGAAAATCTTTTCACCGACGACGTATCTTTTAAATGTTATGTTCGGTTATGGGAGCGTATTTGACGCACTTTTGCTGAATAAACCACGGCTCCATCTCTTACGGTTGATTTTTAAATAATTTCTAAAGTCGTCGTCGGCGACTCTTCACGGTAGCCACTCGGTAGGAAAAAATCTAAGTCCGAACTGTAATTATTTTCACCGACGAGGTACCTTTTATGTGTTAGATTGAGTTATAGGAGCGTATTTGAAGCACTATTGCTTAATAAACCACGGCTCTATCTCTTACGGTTGATTTTTAAATTAATCAAAAAGTATTCGTCGGTAGCGCTTCTCGGTAGCCTCTCCGTACAGAGACTAAGTCCGAATTGAAAATCTTTTCACCGACGACGTATCTTTTAAATGTTATGTTCGGTTATGGGAGCGTATTTGACGCACTTTTGCTGAATAAACCACGGCTCCATCTCTTACGGTTGATTCTTAAATAATTTCTAAAGTCGTCGTCGGCGACTCTTCACGGTAGCCACTCGGTAGGAAAAAATCTAAGTCCGAACTGTAATTATTTTCACCGACGAGGTACCTTTTATATGTTAGATTGAGTTATAGGAGCGCATTTGAAGCACTTTTGCTTAATAAACCACGGCTCTATCTCTTACTGTTGATTTTTAAATTAATCAGAAAGTCTTCGTCGGTAGCGCTTCTCGGTAGCCTCTCCGTACAGAGACTAAGTCCGAATTGAAAATATTTTCACCGACGACGTATCTTTTAAATGTTATGTTCGGTTATGGGAGCGTATTTGACGCACTTTTGCTGAATAAACCACGGCTCCATCTCTTACGGTTGATTTTTAAATAATTTCTAAAGTCGTCGTCGGCGACTCTTCACGGTAGCCACTCGGTAGGAAAAAATCTAAGTCCGAACTGTTATTATTTTCACCGACGAGGTACCTTTTATGTGTTAGATTGAGTTATAGGAGCGTATTTGAAGCACTTTTGCTTAATAAACCACGGCTCTATCTCTTACGGTTGATTTTTAAATTAATCAAAAAGTCTTCGTCGGTAGCGCTTCTCGGTAGCCTCTCCGTACAGAGACTAAGTCCGAATTGAAAATCTTTTCACCGACGACGTAACTTTTAAATGTTATGTTCGGTTATGGGAGCGTATTTGACGCACTTTTGCTGAATAAACCACGGCTCCATCTCTTACGGTTGATTTTTAAATAATTTCTAAAGTCGTCGTCGGCGACTCTTCACGGTAGCCACTCGGTAGGAAAAAATCTAAGTCCGAACTGTAATTATTTTCACCGACGAGGTACCTTTTATGTGTTAGATTGAGTTATAGGAGCGTATTTGAAGCACTTTTGCTTAATAAACCACGGCTCTATCTCTTACTGTTGATTTTTAAATTAATCAGAAAGTCTTCGTCGGTAGCGCTTCTCGGTAGCCTCTCCGTACAGAGACTAAGTCCGAATTGAAAATATTTTCACCGACGACGTATCTTTTAAATGTTGTGTTCGGTTATGGGAGCGTATTTGACGCACTTTTGCTTAATAAACCACGGCTCTATCTCTTACGGTTGATTTTTAAATAATTTCTTAAGTCGTCGTCGGCGACTCTTCACGGTAGCCACTCGGTAGGAAAAAATCTAAGTCCGAACTGTAATTATTTTCACCGACGAGGTACCTTTTATATGTTAAATTGAGTTATAGGAGCGCATTTGAAGCACTTTTGCTTAATAAACCACGGCTCTATCTCTTACGGTTGATTTTTAAATTAATCAGAAAGTCTTCGTCGGTAGCGCTTCTCGGTAGCCTCTCCGTACAGAGACTAAGTCCGAATTGAAAATATTTTCACCGACGACGTATCTTTTAAATGTTGTGTTCGGTTATGGGAGCGTATTTTACGCACTTTTGCTGAATAAACCACGGCTCCATCTCTTACGGTTGATTTTTAAATAATTTCTAAAGTCGTCGTCGGCGACTCTTCACGGTAGCCACTCGGTAGGAAAAAATCTAAGTCCGAACTGTAATTATTTTCACCGACGAGG
Organism: Nysson spinosus; assembly: GCA_910591585.2. NCBI lineage: Eukaryota > Metazoa > Arthropoda > Insecta > Hymenoptera > Crabronidae > Nysson > Nysson spinosus. The sequence continues at coordinate 1,695,462 of CAJUYC020000070.1, read as the reverse complement.
TACCTTTTATGTGTTAGATTGAGTTATAGGAGCGTATTTGACGCACTTTTGCTTAATAAAGCACGGCTCTATCTCTTTCAGTTAATTTTTAAATTAATCAGAAAGTCTTCGTCGGTAGCGCTTCTCGGTAGCCTCTCCGTACAGAGACTAAATCCGAATTGAAAATCGTTTCACCGACGACGTATCTTTTAAATGTTATGTTCGGTTATGGGAGCGTATTTGACGCACTTTTGCTTAATAAACCACGGCTCCATCTCTTACGGTTGATTCTTAAATAATTTCTAAAGGCGTCGTCGGCGACTCTTCACGGTAGCCACTCGGTAGGAAAAAATCTAAGTCCGAACTGTAATTATTTTCACCGACGAGGTACCTTTTATATGTTAGATTGAGTTATAGGAGCGCATTTGAAGCACTTTTGCTTAATAAACCACGGCTCTATCTCTTACTGTTGATTTTTAAATTAATCAGAAAGTCTTCGTCGGTAGCGCTTCTCGGTAGCCTCTCCGTACAGAGACTAAGTCCGAATTGAAAATATTTTCACCGACGACGTATCTTTTAAATGTTGTGTTCGGTTATGGGAGCGTATTTTACGCACTTTTGCTGAATAAACCACGGCTCCATCTCTTACGGTTGATTTTTAAATAATTTCTAAAGTCGTCGTCGGCGACTCTTCACGGTAGCCACTCGGTAGGAAAAAATCTAAGTCCGAACTGTAATTATTTTCACCGACGAGGTACCTTTTATGTGTTAGATTGAGTTATAGGAGCGTATTTGACGCACTTTTGCTTAATAAAGCACGGCTCTATCTCTTTCAGTTAATTTTTAAATTAATCAGAAAGTCTTCGTCGGTAGCGCTTCTCGGTAGCCTCTCCGTACAGAGACTAAATCCGAATTGAAAATCTTTTCACCGACGACGTATCTTTTAAATGTTATGTTCGGTTATGGGAGCGTATTTGACGCACTTTTGCTTAATAAACCACGGCTCCATCTCTTACGGTTGATTCTTAAATAATTTCTAAAGTCGTCGTCGGCGACTCTTCACGGTAGCCACTCGGTAGGAAAAAATCTAAGTCCGAACTGTAATTATTTTCACCGACGAGGTACCTTTTATATGTTAGATTGAGTTATAGGAGCGCATTTGAAGCACTTTTGCTTAATAAACCACGGCTCTATCTCTTACTGTTGATTTTTAAATTAATCAGAAAGTCTTCGTCGGTAGCGCTTCTCGGTAGCCTCTCCGTACAGAGACTAAGTCCGAATTGATAATATTTTCACCGACGACGTATCTTTTAAATGTTGTGTTCGGTTATGGGAGCGTATTTTACGCACTTTTGCTGAATAAACCACGGCTCCATCTCTTACGGTTGATTTTTAAATAATTTCTAAAGTCGTCGTCGGCGACTCTTCACGGTAGCCACTCGGTAGGAAAAAATCTAAGTCCGAACTGTAATTATTTTCACCGACGAGGTACCTTTTATGTGTTAGATTGAGTTATAGGAGCGTATTTGAAGCACTTTTGCTTAATAAACCACGGCTCTATCTCTTACGGTTCATTTTTAAATTAATCAGAAAGTCTTCGTCGGTAGCGCTTCTCGGTAGCCTCTCCGTACAGAGACTAAGTCCGAATTGAAAATCTTTTCACCGACGACGTATCTTTTAAATGTTATGTTCGGTTATGGGAGCGTATTTGACGCACTTTTGCTGAATAAACCACGGCTCCATCTCTTACGGTTGATTTTTAAATAATTTCTAAAGTCGTCGTCGGCGACTCTTCACGGTAGCCACTCGGTAGGGAAAAATCTAAGTCCGAACTGTAATTATTTTCACCGACGAGGTACCTTTTATGTGTTAGATTGAGTTATAGGAGCGTATTTGAAGCACTTTTGCTTAATAAACCACGGCTCTATCTCTTACGGTTGATTTTTAAATTAATCAGAAAGTCTTCGTCGGTAGCGCTTCTCGGTAGCCTCTCCGTACAGAGACTAAGTCCGAATTGAAAATATTTTCACCGACGACGTATCTTTTAAATGTTGTGTTCGGTTATGGGAGCGTGTTTGACGCACTTTTGATTAATAAACCACGGCTCTATCTCTTACGGTTGATTTTTAAATAATTTCTTAAGTCGTCGTCGGCGACTCTTCACGGTAGCCACTCGGTAGGAAAAAATCTAAGTCCGAACTGTAATTATTTTCACCGACGAGGTACCTTTTATATGTTAGATTGAGTTATAGGAGCGCATTTGAAGCACTTTTGCTTAATAAACCACGGCTCTATCTGTTACGGTTGATTTTTAAATTAATCAAAAAGTCTTCGTCGGTAGCGCTTCTCGGTAGCCTCTCCGTACAGAGACTAAGTCCGAATTGAAAATCTTTTCACCGACGACGTATCTTTTAAATGTTATGTTCGGTTATGGGAGCGTATTTGACGCACTTTTGCTTAATAAACCACGGCTCCATCTCTTACGGTTGATTCTTAAATAATTTCTAAAGTCGTCGTCGGCGACTCTTCACGGTAGCCACTCGGTAGGAAAAAATCTAAGTCCGAACTGTAATTATTTTCACCGACGAGGTACCTTTCATGTGTTAGATTGAGTTATAGGAGCGTATTTGAAGCACTTTTGCTTAATAAACCACGGCTCTATGTCTTACGGTTGATTTTTAAATTAATCAAAAAGTCTTCGTCGGTAGCGCTTCTCGGTAGCCTCTCCGTACAGAGACTAAGTCCGAATTGAAAATATTTTCACCGACGACGTATCTTTTCAATGTTATGTTCAGTTATGGGAGCGTATTTGGTTTTAATTTTTAAGTTTTGAATAAATGCATGCAACAAGTTTTCAACCAAAACAATAGAAGAAAATTAATATAAAATAATGAAGTGTAACATTCTGAGTTTTTGTAATCGACAATCCCGATTTCTTGATGTTGTTGATTGTGAGTCTTCCTCTAGTGCTGTTGTTTGGATGGTTGTCTTCCTTGTTCCTCTTCTTCTTAATTAGTGGCCAAAATATTATGTGCATGATGATACTTCGGTTGCAGAGTAGTATTGCTCCAGTTGAAGAAGTTGGTTGTGATGTAACTTCTCCGTTGCGATGATTGTTCTGCCAATTGGTCCAATTTGCAATCGAATTCGTACAGTGGATTGAATTCAGTGGAGGTACTATTAATGTGTCTCCAAAATTATTTGGATTTCCTTTTGATATATGATTTGTGATTAATAAAAACAGAATTTATGTGCTGGTGTACTTGTTTTGAGTCGTTTGTGATTCCTTAAAGTAAATTTCCGAGTAAGTATCGATTTAAGTGATTCGATATAACTCATCCTGATCTTTTAAATTTAGTATTATCTAAACAAAACTATTGCAATTATTCTTATCCGCTGCTACTAGCCCCAGTAATAGGATGAGCATTGCCGAGTCCATTGCCATTCCTTATCAAATATCAGGCATCAATGATTAGTATTTTATGAACTTGGAAATTACTGTGCAGCCAATTCTACTTTATCTGCGTGTTTGATGAATCTTTTACCATTACCATCTTCCAAAACAATATTATTTTTCTCCAAAACTCCAACTATTTTATAGGGACCATGATATCGAGTACTGAACTTTCCTTTCCTGGGTTCTACTAGAACGCGAGCCATATCTCCTACTTTTCCTGGGAATGGTCGTGCCTTTTCATCATAATATCCTTTAGACTTATGTTTAGCGTATTTGGACTTATGTTTACATTGGATGAGGGCGGGTTGATGAACTTTGGCGGAATTCTTTGAACAGGAAACGGGTGATTTCCTAAGTGGGAAGAATGAGCACAGCTCTTGGAATTCCCCCCCTTAGCGGTTCCAAAATCAACAAAAAGGAGCAGGAAATCACCGCAAGTTGCAATCGTTAGTCAAATCGCGAGGTGCGTGGCGTTTTGCCCTTGTTGCTATTTTGAGCCAGAGTTCGGGTTAAATTAGTGAAGTTACTTCCATAATTACCGAAGGACTCAGCAAACAAGAATTATTCAAATCCAAAATCAATCTCTATCCTCATATATTAAATTTTTCTTTATAGTATTTATAGTAGTTTATCGTATTTATAGTATAGTGTAAACAGAAGTGAAAAGTTCATCAGCCATTCCTTCATCTTCGGCTCCCTCAGCAAACATTGCTTCCAAGATAGTATTCATTGGTGAGTTTCCATACTTATGTTAGCATCGCGATACGAGGACCCAAACATATGTTTATATGCTTGTCGGAATTTCCCTTGGGCCCATTCGTAAACTTAGTACGTTAGGAATTTACCAATCTAAGACTCCAACTAAAATAGGTATTGTAAAATTGTCATCCATTCTGGACTCCGATATTTCTGAACTAATCCGTGTAATTGTTTTTGTATAATGTGAAGAATCAATAGAACAGGCCAATAAGATATTTATCCTCTATTCTGCGTTAACACCTATTTCATTCCTGACCTATGCGCGGATTCCGTATGGAATCTTAGATGATACAACCCATCCTAAATTAAATTTATTCAAGCGTTACGCGCGGAACGGCTAACCGCTCGGCCCACGAAATAATTCCTTACGCACGTAACAGGCTGAATTGGTGTCAGAAGTGGGATAAGTATTGTCAATTAGCGCATGTGTTAGTGCAGAATAATTAAAGGATCGTATAGATTTCGAGATTCGCACACTGTTGCACGGATGGTTCAAATAATCAACATCAATTATAATTACACGATAGCGATTGCTGAATTTTCCTTCACTTAATTTATCAAAATGGCCACAAATTCCTCTCGTAATGCAGCAGCACAAGTTTCTGCAAATGTTTCAATGGACGAATTACACGTTACTAATTTGATGATGGCTTCTATGGCTGAATGCTTCACAATTCAACACAGTACATTAAACATTCCCTTTTTCGACGGGAAAAACATTCCCCTTAAAAATTTCTTAGGTGACGTTCAAAACGGTGCAGTCTATGTGCCGCCAGCACTGGAAACTTCATATGTAAGGGCAATATTAGGAAAATTGCAGGGAACAGCGAGAGATAGTATTTGGGGTAAAAATTTTCAAAAATTAGATGATCTCATAAAACATTTAAAGGAAAGATTTGCGCCGGGTAAAACATATCCATACTACCATCACGAAATAGAAAATATCCGAATGAGACGCGGAGAAGCGGTCAGTGACTTTGCAGATCGATTAAACATCCTAATCAGCGGTGCTCGAGTCGCTTTAGAAGATAAATATGGAGAACGCGCTAACCAAATGATGGCTCCCGTAGAGGAATGTGCTTTAGAGGCTTTTATTCGAGGATTACCCGACGAAATTTCTATCGCGGTTGATTCGCGTGAACCAAAGAAAATACAGGACGCTGTAAAAATTGCTGCACGAATAGAAACCCGAATGAAATCAGGAATAATCCCCGGTGGTGAACCTTCGCGATTAATGTTATCACAACATTCAGTTCCGAATCCAGATTCTCGTGACTTACCTACCACCTACATAAACCGCTCCCAAACCTTGCGAGAGCAAGATTCGAGGAGTCCCAGTCCCATGAGAAATCCGAACTATAATCGCGCAAATTCACCGATTACCATTCTAAAATCTGCACGTCCTACATCACCTGTTCCTTACAAGCATCACCATTATCCGTTGCCACCGCATCCTTATCCATACTATCCACCGTATTTTTATCCACCAATGCCATATCCGCCTTACAGTCCAATATACGATCACCCTCAATCTTTCCATATGAATCCAAACTTGACTAATCATACTCTAACCAGAGCAAACTCTCCAACCCAAGTTCCTTCGCGAAGCATTGAACCTTCAAGATCCAACACACCCACTAACCAAAATTCCAGATCTTCTTCCCCTATCCCAACATTTGATCATTTTAACTCGAATTCGCCGAGAAGGAACAGTGAAAATTTAAACTCCCGCACAACTCGTCGTGCCGGCGCGACGGCGAGTTACTCGAATCAGGAGCGTCGAACAGTAAAATTTTTGGAAGCAGAGGAATCGTCTATTCCTATAAACGACAGCTAGAATCACCATTAATTAAAATGTCTGCGAAAGAATTACGCAATAAATCTGGTTTGTTTTTGGTTGATACCGGCGCAGATATAAATCTGATAAAATTAAATGCTTTGCACGAAGACGTCGAAGTAGACATTCAGGAATCAGTCTCTATAACTGGAATTACTCCGGAAAAATTGAGAACTTTAGGAACAACTACAGTTACACTTTTAGAACAACCAGTTAAATTTCACGTCGTCCGATCATCGTTTCCCTTGAATAATGATGGAATTTTAGGCAAAGATTACTTACGTCAAGAGCAGGCGGAAATCTCGTTCGCTCATAATACCTTGGTCACAAAAACTGAACCCATCAGACCTTTTAGGTTCATTGGGGAAGAACCAAATCAGAAATCTAAACGTAGTCCTCGTTCGCAAATTCTTACGATTAAAGCTCGCACTCGTCAACCGATAGCTATAGACGTGGTTAATTCAGCAATAAAAGAAGGATACTTGCCAAAGTTAGAATCAGTAGAAGGCTTATACATAGGCGAAGCAGCTGTTAGTGTACGCGATGGTGTCTGTCACGTATTAGCAATTAATACGTTGGAAGAAGACATACAGGTCGAAGTTACTCCACAAGAAGTAATTCCCTTTGAGTACTATGATTTTCCCGAAGAAGAATATTTCGATTCAGACTCAGAAGTTCAAAATTTGCCCATAGTTCACGATAGGTTTTTCGAAATTCTAAAACGTTTGCGTTTAGATCACCTAAATGACGAGGAACGAGACCATATAATCGAAATTATAGAAGAATACCCAAATCGCTTTTATTTGCCAGGAGACCAATTACCTTTCACCCCGTTAATAAAACATACAATTCCGACATCAGATGATTTACCGATTAATACCAGACAGTATCGCTTTCCACCGGTTCACAAGGAAGAAATACATCATCAAATTTTGACAAAATTAAACAATAGGATAATTAAACCATCAAATTCGCCTTATAATTCACCTCTCTGGATCGTCCCTAAGAAACCTGATTCTCAAGGAAAACCCAGGTGGAGAATGGTAATTGATTTTCGCAAACTTAACGAAAAAACGATAGGAGATGCATATCCGTTACCAAATATAACCGATATTCTGGATCAATTAGGCCAAGCTAGATATTTCTCGATCATCGATCTCGCGAGTGGATTCCAACAAATAGAGATGGATCCAAAGGATAGGGCTAAAACAGCCTTTACAACTCCTAATGGGCACTACGAGTATATCCGTATGCCCGAAGGTTTGAAAAATGCACCTGCCACCTTTCAACGGCTTATGGATCAAACGTTACGTGGTTTGCAGGGAACGGAAGTTTTCGTTTATCTCGATGACATTGTAGTGTACGCAAAAACTCTTGAAGAACACGGAAAGAAAATTCGTAGATTATTTAATCGGTTAGAAAAAGCTAAATTAACATTACAACCCGATAAATGTGAATTTTTGAAAACTGAAGTAGCATACCTAGGACATATAATTAGTCAAAAGGGTGTAAGACCAGATCCAAAAAAGATTATAGCAGTAAAAAACTTTCCTCGACCAAAAACAGCCAAGAATGTCAGACAATTTTTAGGTTTAGCAGGTTATTATCGCAGATTTATTAAAGATTTTGCAGCAAAATCCAAACCATTAACAGAATTGTTAAAAAAGAACGCGACCTTCGTTTGGGGAAAGGAACAAAAACGTAGCTTCCAGGAATTACGAAAAGCGCTCTGTAGAGGTCCAATTCTTCAATATCCAAATTTTGATAAGCCTTTCACTTTAACAACAGACGCCTCAGATTTTGCGATAGGAGCAATACTTAGTCAGGAGGTTGATGGAAACGATTTACCAATAGCTTATCTTTCTAGAACTTTAACAAACCCTGAGAAAAATTACTTCACCACCGAAAAAGAATGTTTGGCAGTATTATACCCAATTTTGCATTTTAGGCCGTATCTTTACGGTAGGAAATTTACGTTTGTTAGCGATCACGAGCCCCTGAAATGGATAGACTCCATAAAGGATCCAGGGCAACGTTTAATTCGATGGAGATTGAAATTGCGTGACTACGACTATAATTTCGTTCATAAAGCGGGAAAATTAAACACAAGTGCAGACGCGTTATCCAGAAATCCTGTCGTTAAATTTAACCTCTCAGATACTAGCAGTACCGACTCTGACAGGGAACTTGAATCATCAAAAATTTTACCGATTCAAGAACAACCAGCAAAATCTAAATTTAGCTCAGCAGGAACCACATCTAGACCAATATCCAAATCAGTTTCGGAAGTACCCAGAAAACCAGGAAAGCCCATTGGATCGAAAAATAAACCAAAAATTTCAAACCCTTTAAATGTCAGTGCAATAGCAACTAGGACCCGAAATCAATTAAAACCCAACGCTTACATTCCACCACGACCTACAGTTCCATCGTCAGCAGATACGCCAGACGTAGATTCCGATAATTCACATGACGAGTCATCAGAACCACCCATATTACGGAAAAGGAAAAGTGTAATGCCAAGCCTGGATCTACACAAGAAATTTACTTCTAAACATACGAAAGGGAAAACATTGGAACCAATTGCCGAGGACGTTCACACTGAAACAGTAGACGAGACAACAATAAACGCTGACACCATACTACTAGAATTACAACCACCAGCAGAGGACAGTGACGATGACGTTTTTCTAGATGACGAACGAAGACTGTCTATAAACAAACAGGAATTACATGACTCTTTCAAACGTTTTGACGAATCTCTTAAAGAACACAGCGAAATTATGGAAGAATCATCAGTTAATACTTCGGACACTGACGAACTAGACGACGTAGAGTTAAATAGTAGAATAGAAAAATTACTTAAACAATATGGAACAGAAGGACATGATAAATCAAAACCTGACTGTACACTGGAAACATCCGAGCAGACCAAAATTCATTGGCAACCCCATAGATCCACATTACCTACTCCTATTCCACATTCTAAACCATTGGCATTGTCAACTCCTTTTCCAGCTTCACCAAACAATACGAGACAGAATGCACTTCTACCAGGACACTTCAGTGAAACTAAATCAAAATCTCTTGGTATACCAAGGCGAATAATTCCAAGGACGGTATCAGGTAACGAGACGTACTGCACTGGCATCCAGCTGACTCAGGGAATTCCCCCGGATATCACACCTAGCTCTCCCGTAAACCTTTCTCGGAAACCACAGCGCTCTTCAAAGAAATTAATTAATATTAGCCGAGAAAATTTGACCTACTCACATGATAATTATGTTCACTTTATTTCTGCTGATTGCGAATTGACAACATCCGTAGGAAAATTGCTAACAGATATAGGCGCTATCAGTGTTGAAAATTTCAGAGAAATTAAACCAAAGGAAGGTCAAGTACTAATCACTAGACAGGGGAAGTACAAAATATTTAGCATCGTTGTGCAGAAACATCATTTTGACGAGACTTCCGTCGCGAAAATAAAAACCGGGCTTAGGAACTTAAAATTAATTCTTCCAAATTCCGATATTAATTCCTTTCGAATTTCAGAATCCGGTGATTACACCGATTCACTTACTCTCGAATCACTAAAGGAAATCCTAACAGAAATCTTCGAGGAAATCGACATCGAAATTACAATTTGCCTTGGGAAAATTCAAATTCCTCCCGAAGAACTTCGTCATAATATAATTTCAGAATTACATGAAGGCATAATCGGCGGTCACAAAGGAGTAACTAAAACGTATCGTAGGATTCGCGAAAGATTCTATTGGCCAGGAATGAGGAATGATATTCAAAATTTCATTAGAACTTGCCATAGCTGTCAAGAAAATAAATTAGTCAGAACAAAAACGCGTGACCCTAGTTCATTTCCCGAAGATGATGATATGCTAACGTATAATTCATATCTTCGTGAATTGATAATTCGACTTTCCGAATCACAAATATTAGCCGGACAAAATTTAATTTCTGCTAAACATAAGTCTAAAGGATATTATGATGAAAAGGCACGACCATTCCCAGGAAAAGTAGGAGATATGGCTCGCGTTCTAGTAGAACCCAGGAAAGGAAAGTTCAGTACTCGATATCATGGTCCCTATAAAATAGTTGGAGTTTTGGAGAAAAATAATATTGTTTTGGAAGATAGTAATGGTAAAAGATTCATCAAACACGCAGATAAAGTAGAATTGGCTGCACAGTAATTTCCAAATTCATAAAATACTAATCATTGATGCCTGATATTTGATAAGGAATGGCAATGGACTCGGCGATGCTCATCCTATTACTGGGGCTGGTAGCAGCGGTAAATTCGGAGGACAAATATCAAATTACTGAGCTGAAGAACAGTCCGGGATTATATTTTGAAAAATTACATAATATCCGTTTTAAACGAGCAGATTGGCGCGTAACCTTATTTATTGATTTGAAGAAACTAAAGGAACAATTCCCAACCGAAAAATTTCATCTTACCAAATTGCACTCAGAATGCAAGAAATTACCGATCAAATATAGATGCGACAACCTACTAAGAACCGATTATCTAAACAATAAAATTCACGAAGCATTTGATCTCTATGAGGAAATTAACGAAATAGCCAGTGAGGCCGTGGTGCAGGATACGGAAACACTACCTAAAACCGTAGTACGCAGGAGTGTCCCATTTGGTATCGTAGGCTCAGCTAGTCGTTACCTATTCGGCACTTTGACAACGGATGACGCAGAATATTTTAATTCTGAAATAGATAAGCTGTACAACGATCAAAAGGAAATTACACAGATAATTAAAAATCAAACCCATGTCGCTGTAAGCAATTTGCAAGGACTACATGATACGATAAATAAAAACATTAAGGCTACCAAGGAGAATCGGTTAAAGATTAACGAGATATTAACAACAATAAACTCCATGGAGGAGTCAAAGGCCTTAGTGAATTATAGTATAACCCTTGAACACTACTCTCGCAGCGCCGAAATTTCGCTAGATCATTTTATTAGGGCATTACAAAAATTCTTAACCTCACTGCGCGCCGCGCGGGAAGGAAAACTAGATTCATCCTTGCTGACCAGCGCTGATCTGAGGACCATCATTGACCAAATTCATGACTCAGTCTCAGACTATGAAATTCCAATACCCAAGAATCATCGCCGAACGGAAGAAATAAGCAAGATAACAACAATAGAATTGGGTTATCACAAGGGCCGGATGATAATAGTATTGCACCTACCCCTGGTGGAGCGCACTACCTATCACTTATATCGTATGCATACTTGGCCCACCGCTCAAATTTTGGACATCAATACCACTATCTCAGCACAAATCATACCACAAGCAACATATCTAGGACTGAGGGATGATCACCATACATATCTGATGATGGATGGAATACACCTTTCCTCTTGCACACGAACCTGGTATGCTCATCTTTGCTCGCTGGAATTACCCCTCCGTGAAGTCTCAACCTCAACTGCCTGTGAAATTTCTCTCCTACTCAGACCAAATGTAAAGACTTTAAGACAGTGCAATATTGAAGTGAAACCAAAACACGAACCATACTGGGCACGACTACAAACCACAGGATCCTGGCTATATGCATTGGACAAACCCGAACCTGTGCAATTAATCTGCAAGAATGGAAGGGACCTACTGCTAACCCTGGTGGGAACCGGCATCCTGTATATACATCCAGACTGCATAGCTAAGACTCATACAACGACCCTAGTCGGAATCAAGATTTTTAACAATCAACACGAACAATATTTATATCAACCTAACCTGTCGCTAAACATTTCCGAAATTTCACCGATATTGCCACATTATAGAAGTCTTCAAACCATGGCAGATGACATCAGCGAATCAGGCAACCCTAAAGGAGCTTCGTTGTTCGAACTAGAAGCAAAACTTGATGAGATAGGGACACACCATAGGGAGAGACAATACCAGCATACGCTACTCTTCGGAGGCCTAATAGTTGAAGTAATTATAATTTTGGTAACAATAATAATCTATCACTACGGTCTATGCGGATTAGCGTCCCACCTGTTAACCATCTGTAAAAAGAAGCCGATATCTCAGAAAACCCACAGTTTAGAAAACATCACGATAATAGCTCAACCCACACCAGGAACAACAGAGCAAAATACCTCCAGACGTGCATTACCTTCTCAGAAAGCATTGATGAACTGAACAGATATATATATGTGTGTGTGTAGATTTATGTTTTGGTCCTCGTGATCGTGTACCCGTCGCGATATCCATTATAATACTCATCGTATTTTGGAAAAGAAATGGACTCTCGATCAAAGGTTCCCGAATCCATGGCAGTACTTCCTGCGGAATGCGTCCAGGACATAGCCCGCTACCTTCCATTCCAGGACCGTGCAAGAATGGAACAGGTCAGCAGAGCATGGCAGGAGGGGAGCTACTGTTCTTATGCTGGCCTGCGACGTCTCACCCGAAGGGACAGCAGATGGACCAACCAAATGCAAGACGCAAGATTCGCTGCTGAAGTACTATGGACCCTCGACAGATGCGGACACTACCTGGTTGCCTTGGAATTAACACCGGCTAAGGAAAACTGCGGACTTCCTCCTCTGTTGGCGACTCAGGTATCGATTAAGTGCCCCAATCTCGAAGTTTTGGACATGACGGGAGTAGTCCTTGATGACCGGAGCTTCAGAGATTTGGCCGCTCGTATTGGTTCTTTAAGGGAGGTCAGCTTAGGAAGGTCTAGTGAGCCACTAAGGCTTTCTATCCTTTTGGAAAACACCAAAGATTTGAAAAAGTTTGTAGCTAGAGGAACGAAATTTTTTGATAATGATTTCTTCCATCCTGGGGGAAGTCTAGGGCAACTACACCTGGAGGAGGTAGAAATGAAATCTAGAACGCTAGGTTCCTTACTTCAAAGTCAGGAAGGTCTGACGGATTTTAAACTAATCAGGCCCCAATTTTTTGGACCGGCACCTCTGCGGGCACTGGCCACCAGCGCACATCTCGCACGCACCTTAGAAAACCTTACCCTCACAGCATGCTAACCTTATGTGGGAATAAGGGCCATTTACGCGAGGGAGGCCGAGGCTGACGGTGAGGAGATCGACCATCCTGCCGATCTTTGCACCGCTGGGCTCGGCTGCCTCCGAAACCTCACCCGTGTAACCAGCTTAAGCGTGGCACGCTGTGGGTGGATTACAAATGAAATAATTGATTTTATAGGCCGACATATGCGGCAGCTAGTAACATTAGACATCACGGGCTGCAAGGCAATAAAGGGCAGATATGCGCTGGAGGCTCTGGCAGATCTGAGGGCATGCCGGACAGTCAGAATGAGTGAACTGTCTCCAGGAGTGGGTGCCCAATTTCTCACGCATTTGGCCTCACTTGCGGAACTAGTATGCAGGGATAATAGGTCGATAACCGAGGAGGATATCTGCGGGTTGTTGCGAAATAACATAGGAATAAGATACTTGGACTTGGAGGGATGTAAAGGAATGAAGGATAGATTAATCCCATGCCTGCAAGACATGGCACATCGGAATCTACGCCAGCAGCAACTACAGATCCTAGTAGGAGGGACAGGTGTGCGCGGGGTCAACACCATAGAAAACGTGGAAATAATAGGCTACAGACAGTCACCAACACCTTATTAAACGCCATGAGTATTATCGTTGGTTTGCCTACGCACATTCCGTATGACTTCTCAGTTTTTTTTTACCGTTCCTCGCATAAGAGATACCAGCAGCTTTAAATTTAATTACCCATTTTTGTTCCTAATTTATTACTAAATTTCGATTCATCCTACTATTTTGTTTGAAGACTCGTTGCATGCATACCGATACTCCATTATTAATTAGTTCAATATTCATTGCCAACTGAACTCTACAAAAATGATATAACCAGATGCAAGAGCAGAGGGGAAGGCTGGGCGTACGCTGCCTACAGCGCCGCCGAGGAGACCAAAGCATAACCAACATTATCTGCGCAATACCATCTGCAATCCAAGGGACAGACCAAAGCATCCTGGGATAGTGATACCTGATAGTGATACAGGTATCACAAAGAACCGAGATTGTCGGATTGCTGCCTAGTCGGTCATTACTAAGATCAGCATCAAGGTCCATCAGGAGCTCGGATCAAGAATCCCATGACTCTACGACACCTTTCGATGCCAGAAACCTGACTGAAATCCCGTCATTGCAACAACGGTCATCCTCGGACGGCTGCTGAATGGTTTGCGTGTTCCTGCATTTTTCTCTCTCTCGCCTTTTTTTTATTATCCTCTAAAAAAAAAAAATGCACAGCACCGAAATTCCCTTTGAATACATAACCGTACCATGCAGGGGTCTACAGATAAAAGAAAAGGAAACGAAACGACGAAAACCTTGTATAATACCATGTATATCATTCGACACTTACAAAATTGTACAACCTCCTCTCGATACAATCGCAACCGTGGAGTATCATCGGGGACGATGATGATTCTAAGGGGGGAGGGGTGTTACGTGCCAAGCACATATAACAAAATTAAATATAAAAAGAAAGAGGAAGTAAAATTCCTGAGTAGGCATCACGCGTGCCCGATCTTACGACACGGTATCGATGAACCATTAGTCTGCAAAAACCGAATTTAAGCAACCGCGAATATTCTCCGAACAGCGGCCACGTTTCGCTAATAAGCAAAATTGCAATAGCGAGAGGCTGTGGATGAGGGCGGGTTGATGAACTTTGGCGGAATTCTTTGAACAGGAAACGGGTGATTTCCTAAGTGGGAAGAATGAGCACAGCTCTTGGAATTCCCCCCCTTAGCGGTTCCAAAATCAACAAAAAGGAGCAGGAAATCACCGCGAGTTGCAATCGTTAGTCAAATCGCGAGGTGCGTGGCGTTTTGCCCTTGTTGCTATTTTGAGCCAGAGTTCGGGTTAAATTAGTGAAGTTACTTCCATAATTACCGAAGGACTCAGCAAACAAGAATTATTCAAATCCAAAATCAATCTCTATCCTCATATATTAAATTTTTCTTTATAGTATTTATAGTAGTTTATCGTATTTATAGTATAGTGTAAACAGAAGTGAAAAGTTCATCAGCCATTCCTTCATCTTCGGCTCCCTCAGCAAACATTGCTTCCAAGATAGTATTCATTGGTGAGTTTCCATACTTATGTTAGCATCGCGATACGAGGACCCAAACATATGTTTATATGCTTGTCGGAATTTCCCTTGGGCCCATTCGTAAACTTAGTACGTTAGGAATTTACCAATCTAAGACTCCAACTAAAATAGGTATTGTAAAATTGTCATCCATTCTGGACTCCGATATTTCTGAACTAATCCGTGTAATTGTTTTTGTATAATGTGAAGAATCAATAGAACAGGCCAATAAGATATTTATCCTCTATTCTGCGTTAACACCTATTTCATTCCTGACCTATGCGCGGATTCCGTATGGAATCTTAGATGATACAACCCATCCTAAATTAAATTTATTCAAGCGTTACGCGCGGAACGGCTAACCGCTCGGCCCACGAAATAATTCCTTACGCACGTAACAGGCTGAATTGGTGTCAGCAAAATCTAAATTTAGCTCAGCAGGAACCACATCTAGACCAATATCCAAATCAGTTTCGGAAGTACCCAGAAAACCAGGAAGGCCCATTGGATCGAAAAATAAACCAAAAATTTCAAACCCTTTAAATGTCAGTGCAATAGCAACTAGGACCCGAAATCAATTAAAACCCAACGCTTACATTCCACCACGACCTACAGTTCCATCGTCAGCAGATACGCCAGACGTAGATTCCGATAATTCACATGACGAGTCATCAGAACCACCCATATTACGGAAAAGGAAAAGTGTAATGCCAAGCCTGGATCTACACAAGAAATTTACTTCTAAACATACGAAAGGGAAAACATTGGAACCAATTGCCGAGGACGTTCACACTGAAACAGTAGACGAGACAACAATAAACGCTGACACCAATTCAGCCTGTTACGTGCGTAAGGAATTATTTCGTGGGCCGAGCGGTTAGCCGTTCCGCGCGTAACGCTTGAATAAATTTAATTTAGGATGGGTTGTATCATCTAAGATTCCATACGGAATCCGCGCATAGGTCAGGAATGAAATAGGTGTTAACGCAGAATAGAGGATGAATACCTTATTGGCCTGTTCTATTGATTCTTCACATTATACAAAAACAATTACACGGGATAGTTCAGAAATATCGGAGTCCAGAATGGATGACAATTTTACAATACTTATTTTAGTTGGAGTCTTAGATTGGTAAATTCCTAACGTGCTAAGTTTACGAATGGGCCCAAGGGAAATTCTGACAAGCATATAAACATATGTTTGGGTCCTCGTATCGCGATGCTAACATAAGTATGGAAACTCACCAATGAATACTATCTTGGAAGCAATGTTTGCTGAGGGAGCCGAAGATGAAGGAATGGCTGATGAACTTTTCACTTCTGTTTACACTATACTATAAATACGATAAACTACTATAAATACTATAAAGAAAAATTTAATATATGAGGATAGAGATTGATTTTGGATTTGAATAATTCTTGTTTGCTGAGTCCTTCGGTAATTATGGAAGTAACTTCACTAATTTAACCCGAACTCTGGCTCAAAATAGCAACAAGGGCAAAACGCCACGCACCTCGCGATTTGACTAACGATTGCAACTTGCGGTGATTTCCTGCTCCTTTTTGTTGATTTTGGAACCGCTAAGGGGGGGAATTCCAAGAGCTGTGCTCATTCTTCCCACTTAGGAAATCACCCGTTTCCTGTTCAAAGAATTCCGCCAAAGTTCATCAACCCGCCCTCATCCACAGCCTCTCGCTATTGCAATTTTGCTTATTAGCGAAACGTGGCCGCTGTTCGGAGAATATTCGCGGTTGCTTAAATTCGGTTTTTGCAGACTAATGGTTCATCGATACCATGTCGTAAGATCGGGCACGCGTGATGCCTACTCAGGAATTTTAACTTCCTCTTTCTTTTTATATTTAATTTTTTATATGTGCTTGGCACGTAACACCCCTCCCCCCTTAGAATCATCATCGTCCTCGATGATGTTTAACCGTAGGTTAAGTTCGAGAGATGTTCGTATGTATACAATTTTTCGCAATTATTGAACAGGTGGTTCTACATAAAATGGTTGAACTTATATGAAATATAAATTATTGCTTATGATTGATTGCTCGTGCATGATTCGCTTAACTAAATTATGAGAAAAATATGGATTTCGCAAAGTACTATTAGAAAAATGTACAGATGATCTAATATAAAATATTTAATTTATCGCGTTTAAACGAAAGAATCGTGAGAATACGCTAACCATTCAGCATCCCTCCGAGGATGACCGTTGTTGTAATAACAGAGGCTTCAGCAAGGCAGAGACACGTACGTCATGTAGTGGATGCTCTCCAGCTCGTCATCCTGGCTTCTTAACATCTTCTTGTCGAAGGGTGCCGCAGAGTCGAAAGATTTCCGAGTCCACGAAGAACTTCGGTTCTGATAGTTGTTCCGTGATTTATGTTGATGATGACAAGTTATAATGATTGTCTAGGACCATTTTCCGTAGAGTAGGTCCAAATCGAACTACTGCCTAGTAGTATAGGTTGGATGTTGTACTTCCATAAGGCTATTGGTTAACCGACAATGTCAGTTGAGTTTCCCTGGGGAAGGTTGTTGACACTCCGGGAACGCCAAGCTCTGCTCACTTGCTCAGTGTCTCCTTTGTCTTTCGCTTTTTGCGTACGAATGACATCACACAGAATGATAGTGCTCCGGCCTCCTCGGTGGTGCTGAAGGCAACATACGCCACGTTCCTTCCGCTCCTCCTGAATCTATTCATGGTATTTTCGACAGAGTCCATTTTCTCGGTCATGTAAATATTAATCAAACAAGAGTAAAATAATAAAAGATAATAAACAATGAATAAATGCATGCAACAAGTTTTCAACCAAAACAATAGAAGAAAATTAATATAAAATAATTAAGTGTAACATTCTGAGTTTTTGTAATCGACAATCCCGATTTCTTGATGTTGTTGATTGTGAGTCTTCCTCTAGTGCTGTTGTTTGGATGGTTGTCTTCCTTGTTCCTCTTCTTCTTAATTAGTGGCCAAAATATTATGTGCATGATGATACTTCGGTTGCAGAGTAGTATTGCTCCAGTTGAAGAAATTGGTTGTGATGTAACTTCTCCGTTGTGATGATTGTTTTGCCAATTGGTCCAATTTGCAATCGAATTCATACAGTGGATTGAATTCAGTGGAGATACTATTAATGTGTCTCCCAAATTATTTGGATTTCCTTTTGATATATGATTTGTGATTAATAAAAACAGAATTTATGTGCTGTTGTACTTGTTTTGAGTCGTTTGTGATTCCTTAAAGTAAATTTCCGAGCAAGTATCGATTTAAGTGATTCGATATAACTCATCCTGATCTTTTAAATTTAGTATTATCTAAACAAAACTATTGCAATTATTCTTATCCGCTGCTACTAGCCCCAGTAATAGGATGAGCATCGCCAAGTCCATTGCCATTCCTTATCAAATATCAGGCATCAATGATTAGTATTTTATGAACTTGGAAATTACTGTGCAGCCAATTCTACTTTATCTGCGTGTTTGATGAATCTTTTACCATTACCATCTTCCAAAACAATATTATTTTTCTCCAAAACTCCAACTATTTTATAGGGACCATGATATCGAGTACTGAACTTTCCTTTCCTGGGTTCTACTAGAACGCGAGCCATATCTCCTACTTTTCCTGGGAATGGTCGTGCCTTTTCATCATAATATCCTTTAGACTTATGTTTAGCAGAAATTAAATTTTGTCCGGCTAATATTTGTGATTCGGAAAGTCGAATTATCAATTCACGAAGATATGAATTATACGTTAGCATATCATCATCTTCGGGAAATGAACTAGGGTAACGAGCTAATTTTCCAAAAACTAATTCATATGGAGTGAAGTTAGTGGCTTCGTGTACTGAGGTGTTATATGAGAACATGGCAAACGGAACTAACTTATCCCAATCATCGAAATCATTGATATAATGTTTTATATAGTCCGTTAATACTATATGGCTCCTTTCTAAAGCACCGTTTGTCTGTGGTCTGTAACCAGACGTCGTTACGTGATGAATTTTGAAGATTTTTGTTAATTCCTTTAGAATCTTGTTTATAAAACTTGTTCCTCTGTCGGTTAATATAATACGCGGAGCTCCAAATTGTAAGATTAAATGTGTTACTATCGCGTGAGCAATTGTTTCAGCTTTTATATCCGGTACGGGTACGGCAATACAATATTTTGTCAAATTATCTTGCATAGTCAATATGTGCCGATTGCCATCAGGGGTTGTAGGTAGGGGTCCCACAGTATCTAATGATACTTTAGCAAACGGTTCTATAGGGGTATCTGTGATTATCATTGGTTCACGCGTTTTTGTTCTGACTAATTTATTTTCTTGACAGCTATGGCAAGTTCTAATGAAATTTTGAATATCATTCCTCATTCCTGGCCAATAGAATCTTTCGCGAATCCTACGATACGTTTTAGTTACTCCTTTGTGACCACCGACTATGCCTTCATGTAATTCTGAAATTATATTATGACGAAGTTCTTCGGGAGGAATTTGAATTTTCCCAAGGCAAATTGTAATTTCGATGTCGATTTCCTCGAAGATTTCTGTTAGGATTTCCTTTAGTGATTCGAGAGTAAGTGAATCGGTATAATCACCGGATTTTGAAATTCGAAAGGAATTAATATCGGAATTTGGAAGAATTAATTTTAAGTTCCTAAGCCCGGTTTTTATTTTCGCGACGGAAGTCTCGTCAAAATGATGTTTCTGCACAACGATGCTAAATATTTTGTACTTTCCCTGTCTAGTGATTAGTACTTGACCTTCCTTTGGTTTAATTTCTCTGAAATTTTCAACGCTGATAGCGCCTATATCTGTTAGCAATTTTCCTATGGATGTTGTCAATTCGCAATCAGCAGAAATAAAGTGAACATAATTATCATGTGAGTAGGTCAAATTTTCTCGGCTAATATTAATTAATTTCTTTGAAGAGCGCTGTGGTTTCCGAGAAAGATTTACGGGAGAGCTAGGTGTGATATCCGGGGGAATTCCCTGAGTCAGCTGGATGCCAGTGCAGTACGTCTCGTTACCTGATACCGTCCTTGGAATTATTCGCCTTGGTATACCAACAGATTTTGATTTAGTTTCACTGAAGTGTCCTGGTAGAAGTGCATTCTGTCTCGTATTGTTTGGTGAAGCTGGAAAAGGAGTTGACAATGCCAATGGTTTAGAATGTGGAATAGGAGTAGGTAATGTGGATCTATGGGGTTGCCAATGAATTTTGGTCTGCTCGGATGTTTCCAGTGTACAGTCAGGTTTTGATTTATCATGTCCTTCTGTTCCATATTGTTTAAGTAATTTTTCTATTCTACTATTTAACTCTACGTCGTCTAGTTCGTCAGTGTCCGAAGTATTACCTGATGATTCTTCCATAATTTCGCTGTGTTCTTTAAGAGATTCGTCAAAACGTTTGAAAGAGTCATGTAATTCCTGTTTGTTTATAGACAGTCTACGTTCGTCATCTAGAAAAACGTCATCGTCACTGTCCTCTGCTGGTGGTTGTAATTCTAGTAGTATGGTGTCAGCGTTTATTGTTGTCTCGTCTACTGTTTCAGTGTGAACGTCCTCGGCAATTGGTTCCAATGTTTTCCCTTTCGTATGTTTAGAAGTAAATTTCTTATGTAAATCCAGGCTTGGCATTACACTTTTTCTTTTCCGTAATATGGGTGGTTCTGATGACTCGTCATGCGAATTATCGGAATCTACGTCTGGCGTATCTGCTGACGATGGAACTGTAGGTCGTGGTGGAATGTAAACGTTGGGTTTTAATTGATTTCGAGTCCTAGTTGCTACTGCACTGACATTTAAAGGGTTTGAAATTTTTGGTTTATTTTTCGATCCAATGGGCCTTCCTGGTTTTCTGGGTGCTTCCGAAACTGATTTGGATATTGGTCTAGATGTGGTTGCTGCTGAGCTAAATTTAGATTTTGCTGGTTGTTCTTGAATCGGTAAAATTTTTGATGATTCAAGTTCACTGTTAGAGTCGGTACTGCTAGTATCTGAGAGATTAAATTTAGCGACAGGATTTCTGGATAACGCGTCTGCGCTTGTGTTTAATTTTCCTGCTTTATGAACGAAATTATAGTCGTAGTCACGCAATTTCAATCTCCATCGAATTAAACGTTGCCCTGGATCCTTTATGGAGTCTATCCATTTCAGGGGTTCGTGATCGCTAACTAACGTGAATTTCCTACCGTAAAGATACGGCCTAAAATGCAAAATTGCGTATAATACT
Organism: Nysson spinosus; assembly: GCA_910591585.2. Taxonomy (NCBI): domain Eukaryota; kingdom Metazoa; phylum Arthropoda; class Insecta; order Hymenoptera; family Crabronidae; genus Nysson; species Nysson spinosus. The sequence continues at coordinate 1,674,041 of CAJUYC020000070.1, read as the reverse complement.
GCCAAACATTCTTTTTCGGTGGTGATATAATTTTTCTCAGGGTTTGTTAAAGTTCTAGAAAGATAAGCTATTGGTAAATCGTTTCCATCAACCTCCTGACTAAGTATTGCTCCTATCGCAAAATCTGAGGCGTCTGTTGTTAAAGTGAAAGGCTTATCAAAATTTGGATATTGAAGAATTGGACCTCTACAGAGCGCTTTTCGTAATTCCTGGAAGCTACGTTTTTGTTCCTTTCCCCAAACGAAGGTCGCGTTCTTTTTTAACAATTCTGTTAATGGTTTGGATTTTGCTGCAAAATCTTTAATAAATCTGCGATAATAACCTGCTAAACCTAAAAATTGTCTGACATTCTTTGCTGTTTTTGGTCGAGGAAAGTTTTTTACTGCTATAATCTTGTTTGGATCTTGTCTTACACCCTTTTGACTAATTATATGTCCTAGGTATGCTACTTCAGTTTTCAAAAATTCACATTTATCGGGTTGTAATGTCAATTTAGCTTTTTCTAACCGATTAAATAATCTACGAATTTTCTTTCCGTGTTCTTCAAGAGTTTTTGCGTACACTACAATGTCATCGAGATAAACGAAAACTTCCGTTCCCTGCAAACCACGTAACGTTTGATCCATAAGCCGTTGAAAGGTGGCAGGTGCATTTTTCAAACCTTCGGGCATACGGATATACTCGTAATGCCCATTAGGAGTTGTAAAGGCTGTTTTAGCCCTATCCTTTGGATCCATCTCTATTTGTTGGAATCCACTCGCGAGATCGATGATCGAGAAATATCTAGCTTGGCCTAATTGATCCAGAATATCGGTTATATTTGGTAACGGATATGCATCTCCTATCGTTTTTTCGTTAAGTTTGCGAAAATCAATTACCATTCTCCACCTGGGTTTTCCTTGAGAATCAGGTTTCTTAGGGACGATCCAGAGAGGTGAATTATAAGGCGAATTTGATGGTTTAATTATCCTATTGTTTAATTTTGTCAAAATTTGATGATGTATTTCTTCCTTGTGAACCGGTGGAAAGCGATACTGTCTGGTATTAATCGGTAAATCATCTGATGTCGGAATTGTATGTTTTATTAACGGGGTGAAAGGTAATTCGTCTCCTGGCAAATAAAAGCGATTTGGGTATTCTTCTATAATTTCGATTATATGGTCTCGTTCCTCGTCATTTAGGTGATCTAAACGCAAACGTTTTAGAATTTCGAAAAACCTATCGTGAACTATGGGCAAATTTTGAACTTCTGAGTCTGAATCGAAATATTCTTCTTCGGGAAAATCATAGTACTCAAAGGGAATTACTTCTTGTGGAGTAACTTCGACCTGTATGTCTTCTTCCAACGTATTAATTGCTAATACGTGACAGACACCATCGCGTACACTAACAGCTGCTTCGCCTATGTATAAGCCTTCTACTGATTCTAACTTTGGCAAGTATCCTTCTTTTATTTCTGAATTAACCACGTCTATAGCTATCGGTTGACGAGTGCGAGCTTTAATCGTAAGAATTTGCGAACGAGGACTACGTTTAGATTTCTGATTTGGTTCTTCCCCAATGAACCTAAAAGGTCTGATGGGTTCAGTTTTTGTAACTAAGGTATTATGAGCGAACGAGATTTCCGCCTGCTCTTGACGTAAGTAATCTTTGCCTAAAATTCCATCATTATTCAAGGGAAACGATGATCGGACGACGTGAAATTTAACTGGTTGTTCCAAAAGTGTAACGGTAGTTGTTCCTAAGGTTCTCAATTTTTCCGGGGTAATTCCAGTTATAGAGACTGATTCCTGAATGTCTACTTCGACGTCTTCGTACAAAGCATTTAATTTTATCAGATTTATATCTGCGCCGGTATCAACCAAAAATAAACCAGATTTATTGCGTAATTCTTTCGCAGACATTTTAATTAATGGTGATTCTTGCTGTCGTTTATAGGAATAGACGATTCCTCTGCTTCCAAAAATTTTACTGTTCGACGCTCCTGATTCGAGTAACTCGCCGTCGCGCCGGCACGACGAGTTGTGCGGGAGTTTAAATTTTCACTGTTCCTTCTCGGCGAATTCGAGTTAAAATGATCAAATGTTGGGACAGGGGAAGAAGATCTGGAATTTTTGGTTAGTGGGTGTGTTGGATCTTGAAGGTTCAATGCTTCGCGAAGGAACTGGGGTTGGAGAATTTGCTCTGGTTAGAGTATGATTAGTCAAGTTTGGATTCATATGGAAAGATTGAGGGTGATCGTATATTGGACTGTAAGGCGGATATGGCATTGGTGGATAAAAATACGGTGGATAGTATGGATAAGGATGCGGTGGCAACGGATAATGGTGATGCTTGTAAGGAACAGGTGATGTAGGACGTGCAGATTTTAGAATGGTAATCGGTGAATTTGCGCGATTATAGTTCGGATTTCTCATGGGACTGGGACTCCTCGAATCTTGCTCTCGCAAGGTTTGGGAGCGGTTTATGTAGGTGGTAGGTAAGTCACGAGAATCTGGATTCGGAACTGAATGTTGTGATAACATTAACCGCGAAGGTTCACCACCGGGGATTATTCCTGATTTCATTCGGGTTTCTATTCGTGCAGCAATTTTTACAGCGTCCTGTATTTTCTTTGGTTCACGCGAATCAACCGCGATAGAAATTTCGTCGGGTAATCCTCGAATAAAAGCCTCTAAAGCACATTCCTCTACGGGAGCCATCATTTGGTTAGCGCGTTCTCCATATTTATCTTCTAAAGCGACTCGAGCACCGCTGATTAGGATGTTTAATCGATCTGCAAAGTCACTGACCGCTTCTCCGCGTCTCATTCGGATATTTTCTATTTCGTGATGGTAGTATGGATATGTTTTACCCGGCGCAAATCTTTCCTTTAAATGTTTTATGAGATCATCTAATTTTTGAAAATTTTTACCCCAAATACTATCTCTCGCTGTTCCCTGCAATTTTCCTAATATTGCCCTTACATATGAAGTTTCCAGTGCTGGCGGCACATAGACTGCACCGTTTTGAACGTCACCTAAGAAATTTTTAAGGGGAATGTTTTTCCCGTCGAAAAAGGGAATGTTTAATGTACTGTGTTGAATTGTGAAGCATTCAGCCATAGAAGCCATCATCAAATTAGTAACGTGTAATTCGTCCATTGAAACATTTGCAGAAACTTGTGCTGCTGCATTACGAGAGGAATTTGTGGCCATTTTGATAAATTAAGTGAAGGAAAATTCAGCAATCGCTATCGTGTAATTATAATTGATGTTGATTATTTGAACCATCCGTGCAACAGTGTGCGAATCTCGAAATCTATACGATCCTTTAATTATTCTGCACTAACACATGCGCTAATTGACAATACTTATCCCACTTCTGACACCAATTCAGCCTGTTACGTGCGTAAGGAATTATTTCGTGGGCCGAGCGGTTAGCCGTTCCGCGCGTAACGCTTGAATAAATTTAATTTAGGATGGGTTGTATCATCTAAGATTCCATACGGAATCCGCGCATAGGTCAGGAATGAAATAGGTGTTAACGCAGAATAGAGGATGAATACCTTATTGGCCTGTTCTATTGATTCTTCACATTATACAAAAACAATTACACGGGATAGTTCAGAAATATCGGAGTCCAGAATGGATGACAATTTTACAATACTTATTTTAGTTGGAGTCTTAGATTGGTAAATTCCTAACGTGCTAAGTTTACGAATGGGCCCAAGGGAAATTCTGACAAGCATATAAACATATGTTTGGGTCCTCGTATCGCGATGCTAACATAAGTATGGAAACTCACCAATGAATACTATCTTGGAAGCAATGTTTGCTGAGGGAGCCGAAGATGAAGGAATGGCTGATGAACTTTTCACTTCTGTTTTCACTATACTATAAATACGATAAACTACTATAAATACTATAAAGAAAAATTTAATATATGAGGATAGAGATTGATTTTGGATTTGAATAATTCTTGTTTGCTGAGTCCTTCGGTAATTATGGAAGTAACTTCACTAATTTAACCCGAACTCTGGCTCAAAATAGCAACAAGGGCAAAACGCCACGCACCTCGCGATTTGACTAACGATTGCAACTTGCGGTGATTTCCTGCTCCTTTTTGTTGATTTTGGAACCGCTAAGGGGGGGAATTCCAAGAGCTGTGCTCATTCTTCCCACTTAGGAAATCACCCGTTTCCTGTTCAAAGAATTCCGCCAAAGTTCATCAACCCGCCCTCATCCACAGCCTCTCGCTATTGCAATTTTGCTTATTAGCGAAACGTGGCCGCTGTTCGGAGAATATTCGCGGTTGCTTAAATTCGGTTTTTGCAGACTAATGGTTCATCGATACCATGTCGTAAGATCGGGCACGCGTGATGCCTACTCAGGAATTTTAACTTCCTCTTTCTTTTTATATTTAATTTTTTATATGTGCTTGGCACGTAACACACTTTTGCTTAATAAACCACGGCTCTATCTCTTACGGTTGATTTTGAAATAATTTCTAAAGTCGTCGTCGGCGACTCTTCACGGTAGCCACTCGGTAGGAAAAAATCTAAGTCCGAACTCTAATTATTTTCACCGACGAGGTACCTTTTATATGTTAGAGTGAGTTATAGGAGCGCATTTGAAGCACTTTTGCTTAATAAACCACGGCTCTATCTCTTACGGTTGATTTTTAAATTAATCAGAAAATCTTCGTCGGTAGCGCTTCTCGGTAGCCTCTCCGTACAGAGACTAAGTCCGAATTGAAAATATTTTCACCGACGACGTATCTTTTAAATGTTATGTTCGGTTATGGGAGCGTATTTGACGCACTTTTGCTGAATAAACCACGGCTCCATCTCTTACGGTTGATTTTTAAATAATTTATAAAGTCGTCGTCGGCGACTCTTCACGGTAGCCACTCGGTAGGAAAAAATCTAAGCCCGAACTGTAATTATTTTCACCGACGAGGTACCTTTTATGTGTTAGATTGAGTTATAGGAGCGTATTTGAAGCACTTTTGCTTAATAAACCACGGCTCTATCTCTTACGGTTGATTTTTAAATTAATCAAAAATTCTTCGGCGGTAGCGCTTCTCGGTAGCCTCTCCGTAGAGAGATTAAGTCCGAATTGAAAATATGTTCACCGACGACGTATCTTTTAAATGTTATGTTCAGTTATGGGAGCGTATTTGACGCACTTTTGCTTAATAAACCACGGCTCTATCTCTTACGGTTGATTTTTAAATAATTTCTAAAGTCGTCGTCGGCGACTCTTCACGGCAGCCACTCGGTAGGAAAAAATCTAAGTCCGAACTGTAATTATTTTCACCGACGAGGTACCTTTTATGTGTTAGATTGAGTTGTAGGAGCGTATTTGAAGCACTTTTGCTTAATAAACCACGGCTCTATCTCTTACGGTTGATTTTTAAATTAATCAAAAAGTCTTCGTCGGTAGCGCTTCTCGGTAGCCTCTCCGTAGAGAGACTAAGTCCGAATTGAAAATATGTTCACCGACGACGTATCTTTTAAATGTTGTGTTCGGTTATGGGAGCGTATTTGACGCACTTTTGCTTAATAAACCACGGCTCTATCTCTTACGGTTGATTTTTAAATAATTTCTAAAGTCGCCGACGACGACTCTTCACGGTAGCCACTCGGTAGGAAAAAATCTAAGTCCGAACTGTAATTATTTTCACCGACGAGGTACCTTTTATATGTTAGATTGAGTTATAGGAGCGCATTTGAAGCACTTTTGCTTAATAAACCACGGCTCTATCTCTTACGGTTGATTTTTAAGTTAATCAGAAAGTCTTCGTCGGTAGCGCTTCTCGGTAGCCTCTCCGTACAGAGACTAAGTCCGAATTGAAAATATTTTCACCGACGACGTATCTTTTAAATGTTATGTTCGGTAATGGGAGCGTATTTGACGCACTTTTGCTGAATAAACCACGGCTCCATCTCTTACGGTTGATTTTTAAATAATTTATAAAGTCGTCGTCGGCGACTCTTCACGGTAGCCACTCGGTAGGAAAAAATCTAAGTCCGAACTGTAATTATTTTCACCGACGAGGTACCTTTTATGTGTAAGATTGAGTTATAGGAGCGTATTTGAAGCACTTTTGCTTAATAAACCACGGCTCTATCTCTTACGGTTGATTTTTAAATTAATCAGAAAGTCCTCGTCGGTAGCGCTTCTCGGTAGCCTCTCCGTACAGAGACTAAGTCCGAATTGAAAATATTTTCACCGACGACGTATCTTTTAAATGTTATGTTCCGTTATGGGAGCGTATTTGACGCACTTTTGCTTAATAAACCACGGCTCCATCTCTTACGGTTGATTTTTAAATAATTTCTAAAGTCGTCGGCGGCGACTCCTCACAGTAGCCACTCGGTAGGAAAAAATCTAAGTCCGAACTCTAATTATTTTCACCGACGAGGTACCTTTTATGTGTTAGATTGAGTTATAGGAGCGTATTTGAAGCACTTTTGCTTAATAAACCACGGCTCTATCTCTTACGGTTGATTTTTAAATTAATCAAAAAGTCTTCGTCGGTAGCGCTTCTCGGTAGCCTCTCCGTAGACAGACTAAGTCCGAATTGAAAATATGTTCACCGACGACGTTTATTTTAAATGTTGTGTTCGGTTATGGGAGCGTATTTGACGCACTTTTGCTTAATAAACCACGGCTCTATCTCTTACGGTTGATTTTTAAATAATTTCTAAAGTCGTCGTCGGCGACTCTTCACGGTAGCCACTCGGTAGGAAAAAATCTAAGTCCGAACTGTAATTATTTTCACCGACGAGGTACCTTTTATATGTTAGATTGAGTTATAGGAGCGCATTTGAAGCACTTTTGCTTAATAAACCACGGCTCTATCTCTTACGGTTGATTTTTAAGTTAATCAGAAAGTCTTCGTCGGTAGCGCTTCTCGGTAGCCTCTCCGTACAGAGACTAAGTCCGAATTGAAAATATTTTCACCGACGACGTATCTTTTAAATGTTATGTTCGGTAATGGGAGCGTATTTGACGCACTTTTGCTGAATAAACCACGGCTCCATCTCTTACGGTTGATTTTTAAATAATTTCTAAAGTCGTCGTCGGCGACTCTTCACGGTAGCCACTCGGTAGGAAAAAATCTAAGTCCGAACTGTAATTATTTTCACCGACGAGGTACCTTTTATGTGTTAGATTGAGTTATAGGAGCGTATTTGAAGCACTTTTGCTTAATAAACCACGGCTCTATCTCTTACGGTTGATTTTTAAATTAATCAAAAAGTCTTCGTCGGTAGCGCTTCTCGGTAGCCTCTCCGTAGACAGACTAAGTCCGAATTGAAAATATGTTCACCGACGACGTTTATTTTAAATGTTGTGTTCGGTTATGGGAGCGTATTTGACGCACTTTTGCTTAATAAACCACGGCTCTATCTCTTACGGTTGATTTTTAAATAATTTCTAAAGTCGTCGTCGGCGACTCTTCACGGTAGCCACTCGGTAGGAAAAAATCTAAGTCCGAACTGTAATTATTTTCACCGACGAGGTACCTTTTATATGTTAGATTGAGTTATAGGAGCGCATTTGAAGCACTTTTGCTTAATAAACCACGGCTCTATCTCTTACGGTTGATTTTTAAGTTAATCAGAAAGTCTTCGTCGGTAGCGCTTCTCGGTAGCCTCTCCGTACAGAGACTAAGTCCGAATTGAAAATATTTTCACCGACGACGTATCTTTTAAATGTTATGTTCGGTAATGGGAGCGTATTTGACGCACTTTTGCTGAATAAACCACGGCTCCATCTCTTACGGTTGATTTTTAAATAATTTCTAAAGTCGTCGTCGGCGACTCTTCACGGTAGCCACTCGGTAGGAAAAAATCTAAGTCCGAACTGTAATTATTTTCACCGACGAGGTACCTTTTATGTGTTAGATTGAGTTATAGGAGCGTATTTGAAGCACTTTTGCTTAATAAACCACGGCTCTATCTCTTACGGTTGATTTTTAAATTAATCAAAAATTCTTCGGCGGTAGCGCTTCTCGGTAGCCTCTCCGTAGAGAGACTAAGTCCGAATTGAAAATATGTTCACCGACGACGTATCTTTTAAATGTTATGTTCGGTAATGGGAGCGTATTTGACGCACTTTTGCTGAATAAACCACGGCTCCATCTCTTACGGTTGATTTTTAAATAATTTCTAAAGTCGTCGTCGGCGACTCTTCACGGTAGCCACTCGGTAGGAAAAAATCTAAGCCCGAACTGTAATTATTTTCACCGACGAGGTACCTTTTATGTGTTAGATTGAGTTATAGGAGCGTATTTGAAGCACTTTTGCTTAATAAACCACGGCTCTATCTCTTACGGTTGATTTTTAAATTAATCAAAAATTCTTCGGCGGTAGCGGTTCTCGGTAGCCTCTCCGTAGAGAGATTAAGTCCGAATTGAAAATATGTTCACCGACGACGTTTATTTTAAATGTTGTGTTCGGTTATGGGAGCGTATTTGACGCACTTTTGCTTAATAAACCACGGCTCTATCTCTTACGGTTGATTTTTAAATAATTTCTAAAGTCGTCGTCGGCGACTCTTCACGGTAGCCACTCGGTAGGAAAAAATCTAAGTCCGAACTGTAATTATTTTCACCGACGAGGTACCTTTTATATGTTAGATTGAGTTATAGGAGCGCATTTGAAGCACTTTTGCTTAATAAACCACGGCTCTATCTCTTACGGTTGATTTTTAAGTTAATCAGAAAGTCTTCGTCGGTAGCGCTTCTCGGTAGCCTCTCCGTACAGAGACTAAGTCCGAATTGAAAATATTTTCACCGACGACGTATCTTTTAAATGTTATGTTCGGTAATGGGAGCGTATTTGACGCACTTTTGCTGAATAAACCACGGCTCCATCTCTTACGGTTGATTTTTAAATAATTTCTAAAGTCGTCGTCGGCGACTCTTCACGGTAGCCACTCGGTAGGAAAAAATCTAAGTCCGAACTGTAATTATTTTCACCGACGAGGTACCTTTTATGTGTTAGATTGAGTTATAGGAGCGTATTTGAAGCACTTTTGCTTAATAAACCACGGCTCTATCTCTTACGGTTGATTTTTAAATTAATCAAAAATTCTTCGGCGGTAGCGCTTCTCGGTAGCCTCTCCGTAGAGAGACTAAGTCCGAATTGAAAATATGTTCACCGACGACGTATCTTTTAAATGTTATGTTCGGTAATGGGAGCGTATTTGACGCACTTTTGCTGAATAAACCACGGCTCCATCTCTTACGGTTGATTTTTAAATAATTTCTAAAGTCGTCGTCGGCGACTCTTCACGGTAGCCACTCGGTAGGAAAAAATCTAAGCCCGAACTGTAATTATTTTCACCGACGAGGTACCTTTTATGTGTTAGATTGAGTTATAGGAGCGTATTTGAAGCACTTTTGCTTAATAAACCACGGCTCTATCTCTTACGGTTGATTTTTAAATTAATCAAAAATTCTTCGGCGGTAGCGCTTCTCGGTAGCCTCTCCGTAGAGAGATTAAGTCCGAATTGAAAATATGTTCACCGACGACGTATCTTTTAAATGTTATGTTCAGTTATGGGAGCGTATTTGACGCACTTTTGCTTAATAAACCACGGCTCTATCTCTTACGGTTGATTTTTAAATAATTTCTAAAGTCGTCGTCGGCGACTCTTCACGGCAGCCACTCGGTAGGAAAAAATCTAAGTCCGAACTGTAATTATTTTCACCGACGAGGTACCTTTTATGTGTTAGATTGAGTTGTAGGAGCGTATTTGAAGCACTTTTGCTTAATAAACCACGGCTCTATCTCTTACGGTTGATTTTTAAATTAATCAAAAAGTCTTCGTCGGTAGCGCTTCTCGGTAGCCTCTCCGTAGAGAGACTAAGTCCGAATTGAAAATATGTTCACCGACGACGTATCTTTTAAATGTTGTGTTCGGTTATGGGAGCGTATTTGACGCACTTTTGCTTAATAAACCACGGCTCTATCTCTTACGGTTGATTTTTAAATAATTTCTAAAGTCGCCGACGACGACTCTTCACGGTAGCCACTCGGTAGGAAAAAATCTAAGTCCGAACTGTAATTATTTTCACCGACGAGGTACCTTTTATATGTTAGATTGAGTTATAGGAGCGCATTTGAAGCACTTTTGCTTAATAAACCACGGCTCTATCTCTTACGGTTGATTTTTAAATAATTTCTAAAGTCGTCGTCGGCGACTCTTCACGGTAGCCACTCGGTAGGAAAAAATCTAAGTCCGAACTCTAATTATTTTCACCGACGAGGTACCTTTTATATGTTAGATTGAGTTATAGGAGCGCATTTGAAGCACTTTTGCTTAATAAACCACGGCTCTATCTCTTACGGTTGATTTTTAAGTTAATCAGAAAGTCTTCGTCGGTAGCGCTTCTCGGTAGCCTCTCCGTACAGAGACTAAGTCCGAATTGAAAATATTTTCACCGACGACGTATCTTTTAAATGTTATGTTCGGTAATGGGAGCGTATTTGACGCACTTTTGCTGAATAAACCACGGCTCCATCTCTTACGGTTGATTTTTAAATAATTTCTAAAGTCGTCGTCGGCGACTCTTCACGGTAGCCACTCGGTAGGAAAAAATCTAAGTCCGAACTGTAATTATTTTCACCGACGAGGTACCTTTTATGTGTTAGATTGAGTTATAGGAGCGTATTTGAAGCACTTTTGCTTAATAAACCACGGCTCTATCTCTTACGGTTGATTTTTAAATTAATCAGAAAGTCTTCGTCGGTAGCGCTTCTCGGTAGCCTCTCCGTACAGAGACTAAGTCCGAATTGAAAATATTTTCACCGACGACGTATCTTTTAAATGTTATGTTCGGTTATGGGAGCGCATTTGAAGCACTTTTGCTTAATAAACCACGGCTCTATCTCTTACGGTTGATTTTTAAATTAATCGGAAAATCTTCGTCGGTAGCGCTTCTCGGTAGCCTCTCCGTACAGAGACTAAGTCCGAATTGAAAATATTTTCACCGACGACGTATCTTTTAAATGTTATGTTCGGTTATGGGAGAGTATTTGACGCACTTTTGCTGAATAAACCACGGCTCCATCTCTTACGGTTGATTTTTAAATAATTTATAAAGTCGTCGTCGGCGACTCTTCACGGTAGCCACTCGGTAGGAAAAAATCTAAGTCCGAACTGTAATTATTTTCACCGACGAGGTACCTTTTATGTGTTAGATTGAGTTATAGGAGCGTATTTGAAGCACTTTTGCTTAATAAACCACGGCTCTATCTCTTACGGTTGATTTTTAAATTAATCAAAAAGTCTTCGTCGGTAGCGCTTCTCGGTAGCATCTCCGTACAGAGACTAAGTCCGAATTGAAAATATTTTCACCGACGACGTATCTTTTAAATGTTATGTTCGGTAATGGGAGCGTATTTGACGCACTTTTGCTGAATAAACCACGGCTCCATCTCTTACGGTTGATTTTTAAATAATTTCTAAAGTCGTCGTCGGCGACTCTTCACGGTAGCCACTCGGTAGGAAAAAATCTAAGTCCGAACTGTAATTATTTTCACCGACGAGGTACCTTTTATATGTTAGATTGAGTTATAGGAGCGCATTTGAAGCACTTTTGCTTAATAAACCACGGCTCTATCTCTTACGGTTGATTTTTAAGTTAATCAGAAAGTCTTCGTCGGTAGCGCTTCTCGGTAGCCTCTCCGTACAGAGACTAAGTCCGAATTGAAAATATTTTCACCGACGACGTATCTTTTAAATGTTATGTTCGGTAATGGGAGCGTATTTGACGCACTTTTGCTGAATAAACCACGGCTCCATCTCTTACGGTTGATTTTTAAATAATTTCTAAAGTCGTCGTCGGCGACTCTTCACGGTAGCCACTCGGTAGGAAAAAATCTAAGTCCGAACTGTAATTATTTTCACCGACGAGGTACCTTTTATGTGTTAGATTGAGTTATGGGAGCGTATTTGAAGCACTTTTGCTTAATAAACCACGGCTCTATCTCTTACGGTTGATTTTTAAATTAATCAAAAATTCTTCGGCGGTAGCGCTTCTCGGTAGCCTCTCCGTAGAGAGACTAAGTCCGAATTGAAAATATGTTCACCGACGACGTATCTTTTAAATGTTATGTTCGGTAATGGGAGCGTATTTGACGCACTTTTGCTGAATAAACCACGGCTCCATCTCTTACGGTTGATTTTTAAATAATTTCTAAAGTCGTCGTCGGCGACTCTTCACGGTAGCCACTCGGTAGGAAAAAATCTAAGCCCGAACTGTAATTATTTTCACCGACGAGGTACCTTTTATGTGTTAGATTGAGTTATAGGAGCGTATTTGAAGCACTTTTGCTTAATAAACCACGGCTCTATCTCTTACGGTTGATTTTTAAATTAATCAAAAATTCTTCGGCGGTAGCGCTTCTCGGTAGCCTCTCCGTAGAGAGATTAAGTCCGAATTGAAAATATGTTCACCGACGACGTATCTTTTAAATGTTATGTTCAGTTATGGGAGCGTATTTGACGCACTTTTGCTTAATAAACCACGGCTCTATCTCTTACGGTTGATTTTTAAATAATTTCTAAAGTCGTCGTCGGCGACTCTTCACGGCAGCCACTCGGTAGGAAAAAATCTAAGTCCGAACTGTAATTATTTTCACCGACGAGGTACCTTTTATGTGTTAGATTGAGTTGTAGGAGCGTATTTGAAGCACTTTTGCTTAATAAACCACGGCTCTATCTCTTACGGTTGTTTTTTAAATTAATCAAAAAGTCTTCGTCGGTAGCGCTTCTCGGTAGCCTCTCCGTAGAGAGACTAAGTCCGAATTGAAAATATGTTCACCGACGACGTATCTTTTAAATGTTGTGTTCGGTTATGGGAGCGTATTTGACGCACTTTTGCTTAATAAACCACGGCTCTATCTCTTACGGTTGATTTTTAAATAATTTCTAAAGTCGTCGTCGACGACTCTTCACGGTAGCCACTCGGTAGGAAAAAATCTAAGTCCGAACTGTAATTATTTTCACCGACGAGGTACCTTTTATATGTTAGATTGAGTTATAGGAGCGCATTTGAAGCACTTTTGCTTAATAAACCACGGCTCTATCTCTTACGGTTGATTTTTAAATAATTTCTAAAGTCGTCGTCGGCGACTCTTCACGGTAGCCACTCGGTAGGAAAAAATCTAAGTCCGAACTCTAATTATTTTCACCGACGAGGTACCTTTTATATGTTAGATTGAGTTATAGGAGCGCATTTGAAGCACTTTTGCTTAATAAACCACGGCTCTATCTCTTACGGTTGATTTTTAAGTTAATCAGAAAGTCTTCGTCGGTAGCGCTTCTCGGTAGCCTCTCCGTACAGAGACTAAGTCCGAATTGAAAATATTTTCACCGACGACGTATCTTTTAAATGTTATGTTCGGTAATGGGAGCGTATTTGACGCACTTTTGCTTAATAAACCACGGCTCCATCTCTTACGGTTGATTTTTAAATAATTTCTAAAGTCGTCGTCGGCGACTCTTCACGGTAGCCACTCGGTAGGAAAAAATCTAAGTCCGAACTGTAATTATTTTCACCGACGAGGTACCTTTTATATGTTAGATTGAGTTATAGGAGCGTATTTGAAGCACTTTTGCTTAATAAACCACGGCTCTATCTCTTACGGTTGATTTTTAAATTAATCAGAAAGTCTTCGTCGGTAGCGCTTCTCGGTAGCCTCTCCGTACAGAGACTAAGTCCGAATTGAAAATATTTTCACCGACGACGTATCTTTTAAATGTTATGTTCGGTTATGGGAGCGCATTTGAAGCACTTTTGCTTAATAAACCACGGCTCTATCTCTTACGGTTGATTTTTAAATTAATCGGAAAATCTTCGTCGGTAGCGCTTCTCGGTAGCCTCTCCGTACAGAGACTAAGTCCGAATTGAAAATATTTTCACCGACGACGTATCTTTTAAATGTTATGTTCGGTTATGGGAGAGTATTTGACGCACTTTTGCTGAATAAACCACGGCTCCATCTCTTACGGTTGATTTTTAAATAATTTATAAAGTCGTCGTCGGCGACTCTTCACGGTAGCCACTCGGTAGGAAAAAATCTAAGTCCGAACTGTAATTATTTTCACCGACGAGGTACCTTTTATGTGTTAGATTGAGTTATAGGAGCGTATTTGAAGCACTTTTGCTTAATAAACCACGGCTCTATCTCTTACGGTTGATTTTTAAATTAATCAAAAACTCTTCGTCGGTAGCGCTTCTCGGTAGCATCTCCGTACAGAGACTAAGTCCGAATTGAAAATATTTTCACCGACGACGTATCTTTTAAATGTTATGTTCGGTAATGGGAGCGTATTTGACGCACTTTTGCTGAATAAACCACGGCTCCATCTCTTACGGTTGATTTTTAAATAATTTCTAAAGTCGTCGTCGGCGACTCTTCACGGTAGCCACTCGGTAGGAAAAAATCTAAGTCCGAACTGTAATTATTTTCACCGACGAGGTACCTTTTATGTGTTAGATTGAGTTATAGGAGCGTATTTGAAGCACTTTTGCTTAATAAACCACGGCTCTATCTCTTACGGTTGATTTTTAAATTAATCAAAAATTCTTCGGCGGTAGCGCTTCTCGGTAGCCTCTTCGTAGAGAGACTAAGTCCGAATTGAAAATATGTTCACCGACGACGTATCTTTTAAATGTTATGTTCGGTAATGGGAGCGTATTTGACGCACTTTTGCTGAATAAACCACGGCTCCATCTCTTACGGTTGATTTTTAAATAATTTCTAAAGTCGTCGTCGGCGACTCTTCACGGTAGCCACTCGGTAGGAAAAAATCTAAGTCCGAACTGTAATTATTTTCACCGACGAGGTACCTTTTATGTGTTAGATTGAGTTATAGGAGCGTATTTGAAGCACTTTTGCTTAATAAACCACGGCTCTATCTCTTACGGTTGATTTTTAAATTAATCAAAAATTCTTCGGCGGTTGCGCTTCTCGGTAGCCTCTCCGTAGAGAGACTAAGTCCGAATTGAAAATATGTTCACCGACGACGTATCTTTTAAATGTTATGTTCAGTTATGGGAGCGTATTTGACGCACTTTTGCTTAATAAACCACGGCTCTATCTCTTACGGTTGATTTTTAAATAATTTCTAAAGTCGTCGTCGGCGACTCTTCACGGCAGCCACTCGGTAGGAAAAAATCTAAGTCCGAACTGTAATTATTTTCACCGACGAGGTACCTTTTATATGTTAGATTGAGTTATAGGAGCGCATTTGAAGCACTTTTGCTTAATAAACCACGGCTCTATCTCTTACGGTTAATTTTTAAGTTAATCAGAAAGTCTTCGTCGGTAGCGCTTCTCGGTAGCCTCTCCGTACAGAGACTAAGTCCGAATTGAAAATATTTTCACCGACGACGTATCTTTTAAATGTTATGTTCAGTTATGGGAGCGTATTTGACGCACTTTTGCTTAATAAACCACGGCTCTATCTCTTACGGTTGATTTTGAAATAATTTCTAAAGTCGTCGTCGGCGACTCTTCACGGTAGCCACTCGGTAGGAAAAAATCTAAGTCCGAACTGTAATTATTTTCACCGACGAGGTACCTTTTATATGTTAGATTGAGTTATAGGAGCGTATTTGAAGCACTTTTGCTGAATAAACCACGGCTCTATCTCTTACGGTTGATTTTTAAATTAATCAGAAAGTCTTCGTCGGTAGCGCTTCTCGGTAGCCTCTCCGTACAGAGACTAAGTCCGAATTGAAAATATTTTCATCCACGACGTATCTTTTAAATGTTATGTTCCGTTATGGGAGCGTATTTGACGCACTTTTGCTTAATAAACCACGGCTCTATCTCTTACGGTTGATTTTTAAATAATTTCTAAAGTCGTCGTCGGCGACTCTTCACGGTAGCCACTCGGTAGGAAAAAATCTAAGTCCGAACTGTAATTATTTTCAACGACGAGGTACCTTTTATATGTTAGATTGAGTTATAGGAGCGTATTTGAAGCACTTTTGCTTATTAAAGCACGGCTCTATCTCTTTCGGTTAATTTTTAAATTAATCAGAAAGTCTTCGTCGGTAGCGCTTCTCGGTAGCCTCTCCGTACAGAGACTAAGTCCGAATTGAAAATATTTTCACCGACGACGTATCTTTTAAATGTTATGTTCCGTTATGGGAGCGTATTTGACGCACTTTTGCTTAATAAACCACGGCTCGATCTCTTACGGTTGATTTTTAAATAATTTCTAAAGTCGTCGTCGGCGACTCTTCACGGTAGCCACTCGGTAGGAAAAAATCTAAGTCCGAACTCTAATTATTTTCACCGACGAGGTACGTTTTATATGTTAGATTGAGTTATAGGAGCGTATTTGAAGCACTTTTGCTTAATAAACCACGGCTCTATCTCTTACGGTTGATTTTTAAATTAATCAAAAATTCTTCGTCGGTAGCGCTTCTCGGTAGCCTCTCCGTACAGAGACTAAGTCCGAATTGAAAATATTTTCATCCACGACGTATCTTTTAAATGTTATGTTCCGTTATGGGAGCGTATTTGACGCACTTTTGCTTAATAAACCACGGCTCTATCTCTTACCGTTGATTTTGAAATAATTTCTAAAGTCGTCGTCGGCGACTCTTCACGGTAGCTACTCGGTAGGAAAAAATCTAAGTCCGAACTGTAATTATTTTCACCGACGAGGTACGTTTTATATGTTAGATTGAGTTATAGGAGCGTATTTGAAGCACTTTTGCTGAATAAACAACGGCTCTATCTCTTACGGTTGATTTTTAAATTAATCAAAAATTCTTCGTCGGTAGCGCTTCTCGGTAGCCTCTCCGTACAGAGACTAAGTCCGAATTGAAAATATTTTCATCCACGACGTATCTTTTAAATGTTATGTTCCGTTATGGGAGCGTATTTGACGCACTTTTGCTTAATAAACCACGGCTCTATCTCTTACGGTTGATTCTTAAATAATTTCTAAAGTCGTCGTCGGCGACTCTTCACGGTAGCCACTCGGTAGGAAAAAATCCAAGTCCGAACTGTAATTATTTTCACCGACGAGGTACCTTTTATATGTTAGATTGAGTTATAGGAGCGTATTTGAAGCACTTTTGCTGAATAAACCACGGCTCTATCTCTTACGGTTGATTTTTAAATTAATCAAAAATTCTTCGTCGGTAGCGCTTCTCGGTAGCCTCTCCGTACAGAGACTAAGTCCGAATTGAAAATATTTTCATCCACGACGTATCTTTTAAATGTTATGTTCCGTTATGGGAGCGTATTTGACGCACTTTTGCTTAATAAACTACGGCTCTATCTCTTACGGTTGATTTTGAAATAATTTCTAAAGTCGTCGTCGGCGACTCTTCACGGTAGCCACTCGGTAGGAAAAAATCTAAGTCCGAACTGTAATTATTTTCACCGACGAGGTACGTTTTATATGTTAGATTGAGTTATAGGAGCGTATTTGAAGCACTTTTGCTTAATAAACCACGGCTCTATCTCTTACGGTTGATTTTTAAATTAATCAAAAATTCTTCGTCGGTAGCGCTACTCGGTAGCCTCTCCGTACAGAGACTAAGTCCGAATTGAAAATATTTTCACCGACGACGTATCTTTTAAATGTTATGTTCAGTTATGGGAGCGTATTTGACGAACTTTTGCTTAATAAGCCACGGCTCTATCTCTTACGGTTGATTTTTAAATAATTTCTAAAGTCGTCGTCGGCGACTCTTCACGGTAGCCACTCGGTAGGAAAAAATCTAAGTCCGAACTGTAATTATTTTCACCGACGAGGTACCTTTTATATGTTAGATTGAGTTATAGGAGCGTATTTGAAGCACTTTTGCTTAATAAACCACGGCTCTATCTCTTACGGTTGATTTTTAAATTAATCAGAAAGTCTTCGTCGGTAGCGCTTCTCGGTAGCCTCTCCGTACAGAGACTAAGTCCGAATTGAAAATATTTTCATCCACGACGTATCTTTTAAATGTTATGTTCCGTTATGGGAGCGTATTTGACGCACTTTTGCTTAATAAACCACGGCTCTATCTCTTATGGTTGATTCTTAAATAATTTCTAAAGTCGTCGTCGGCGACTCTTCACGGTAGCCACTCGGTAGGAAAAAATCTAAGTCCGAACTGTAATTATTTTCACCGACGAGGTACCTTTTATATGTTAGATTGAGTTATAGGAGCGTATTTGAAGCACTTTTGCTGAATAAACCACGGCTCTATCTCTTACGGTTGATTTTTAAATTAATCAGAAAGTCTTCGTCGGTAGCGCTTCTCGGTAGCCTCTCCGTACAGAGACTAAGTCCGAATTGAAAATATTTTCACCGACGACGTATCTTTTAAATGTTATGTTCCGTTATGGGACCGTATTTGACGCACTTTTGCTTAATAAACCACGGCTCGATCTCTTACGGTTGATTTTTAAATAATTTCTAAAGTCGTCGTCGGCGACTCTTCACGGTAGCCACTCGGTAGGAAAAAATCTAAGTCCGAACTGTAATTATTTTCACCGACGAGGTACGTTTTATATGTTAGATTGAGTTATAGGAGCGTATTTGAAGCACTTTTGCTTAATAAACCACGGCTCTATCTCTTACGGTTGATTTTTAAATTAATCAAAAATTCTTCGTCGGTAGCGCTTCTCGGTAGCCTCTCCGTACAGAGACTAAGTCCGAATTGAAAATATTTTCATCCACGACGTATCTTTTAAATGTTATGTTCCGTTATGGGAGCGTATTTGACGCACTTTTGCTTAATAAACCACGGCTCTATCTCTTACGGTTGATTTTGAAATAATTTCTAAAGTCGTCGTCGGCGACTCTTCACGGTAGCCACTCGGTAGGAAAAAATCTAAGTCCGAACTGTAATTATTTTCACCGACGAGGTACGTTTTATATGTTAGATTGAGTTATAGGAGCGTATTTGAAGCACTTTTGCTTAATAAACCACGGCTCTATCTCTTACGGTTGATTTTTAAATTAATCAAAAATTCTTCGTCGGTAGCGCTACTCGGTAGCCTCTCCGTACAGAGACTAAGTCCGAATTGAAAATATTTTCACCGACGACGTATCTTTTAAATGTTATGTTCAGTTATGGGAGCGTATTTGACGAACTTTTGCTTAATAAGCCACGGCTCTATCTCTTACGGTTGATTTTTAATTAATTTCTAAAGTCGTCGTCGGCGACTCTTCACGGTAGCCACTCGGTAGGAAAAAATCTAAGTCCGAACTGTAATTATTTTCACCGACGAGGTACCTTTTATATGTTAGATTGAGTTATAGGAGCGTATTTGAAGCACTTTTGCTTATTAAAGCACGGCTCTATCTCTTTCGGTTAATTTTTAAATTAATCAGAAAGTCTTCGTCGGTAGCGCTTCTCGGTAGCCTCTCCGTACAGAGACTAAGTCCGAATTGAAAATATTTTCACCGACGACGTATCTTTTAAATGTTATGTTCAGTTATGGGAGCGTATTTGACGCACTTTTGCTTAATAAACCACGGCTCTATCTCTTACGGTTGATTTTGAAATAATTTCTAAAGTCGTCGTCGGCGACTCTTCACGGTAGCCACTCGGTAGGAAAAAATCTAAGTCCGAACTGTAATTATTTTCACCGACGAGGTACCTTTTATATGTTAGATTGAGTTATAGGAGCGTATTTGAAGCACTTTTGCTGAATAAACCACGGCTCTATCTCTTACGGTTGATTTTTAAATTAATCAGAAAGTCTTCGTCGGTAGCGCTTCTCGGTAGCCTCTCCGTACAGAGACTAAGTCCGAATTGAAAATATTTTCATCCACGACGTATCTTTTAAATGTTATGTTCCGTTATGGGAGCGTATTTGACGCACTTTTGCTTAATAAACCACGGCTCTATCTCTTACGGTTGATTTTTAAATAATTTCTAAAGTCGTCGTCGGCGACTCTTCACGGTAGCCACTCGGTAGGAAAAAATCTAAGTCCGAACTGTAATTATTTTCAACGACGAGGTACCTTTTATATGTTAGATTGAGTTATAGGAGCGTATTTGAAGCACTTTTGCTTATTAAAGCACGGCTCTATCTCTTTCGGTTAATTTTTAAATTAATCAGAAAGTCTTCGTCGGTAGCGCTTCTCGGTAGCCTCTCCGTACAGAGACTAAGTCCGAATTGAAAATATTTTCACCGACGACGTATCTTTTAAATGTTATGTTCCGTTATGGGAGCGTATTTGACGCACTTTTGCTTAATAAACCACGGCTCGATCTCTTACGGTTGATTTTTAAATAATTTCTAAAGTCGTCGTCGGCGACTCTTCACGGTAGCCACTCGGTAGGAAAAAATCTAAGTCCGAACTCTAATTATTTTCACCGACGAGGTACGTTTTATATGTTAGATTGAGTTATAGGAGCGTATTTGAAGCACTTTTGCTTAATAAACCACGGCTCTATCTCTTACGGTTGATTTTTAAATTAATCAAAAATTCTTCGTCGGTAGCGCTACTCGGTAGCCTCTCCGTACAGAGACTAAGTCCGAATTGAAAATATTTTCATCCACGACGTATCTTTTAAATGTTATGTTCCGTTATGGGAGCGTATTTGACGCACTTTTGCTTAATAAACCACGGCTCTATCTCTTACCGTTGATTTTGAAATAATTTCTAAAGTCGTCGTCGGCGACTCTTCACGGTAGCCACTCGGTAGGAAAAAATCTAAGTCCGAACTGTAATTATTTTCACCGACGAGGTACGTTTTATATGTTAGATTGAGTTATAGGAGCGTATTTGAAGCACTTTTGCTTAATAAACCACGGCTCTATCTCTTACGGTTGATTTTTAAATTAATCAAAAATTCTTCGTCGGTAGCGCTACTCGGTAGCCTCTCCGTACAGAGACTAAGTCCGAATTGAAAATATTTTCACCGACGACGTATCTTTTAAATGTTATGTTCAGTTATGGGAGCGTATTTGACGAACTTTTGCTTAATAAGCCACGGCTCTATCTCTTACGGTTGATTTTTAAATAATTTCTAAAGTCGTCGTCGGCGACTCTTCACGGTAGCCACTCGGTAGGAAAAAATCTAAGTCCGAACTGTAATTATTTTCACCGACGAGGTACCTTTTATATGTTAGATTGAGTTATAGGAGCGTATTTGAAGCACTTTTGCTGAATAAACCACGGCTCTATCTCTTACGGTTGATTTTTAAATTAATCAGAAAGTCTTCGTCGGTAGCGCTTCTCGGTAGCCTCTCCGTACAGAGACTAAGTCCGAATTGAAAATATTTTCATCCACGACGTATCTTTTAAATGTTATGTTCCGTTATGGGAGCGTATTTGACGCACTTTTGCTTAATAAACCACGGCTCTATCTCTTACGGTTGATTTTTAAATAATTTCTAAAGTCGTCGTCGGCGACTCTTCACGGTAGCCACTCGGTAGGAAAAAATCTAAGTCCGAACTGTAATTATTTTCAACGACGAGGTACCTTTTATATGTTAGATTGAGTTATAGGAGCGTATTTGAAGCACTTTTGCTTATTAAAGCACGGCTCTATCTCTTTCGGTTAATTTTTAAATTAATCAGAAAGTCTTCGTCGGTAGCGCTTCTCGGTAGCCTCTCCGTACAGAGACTAAGTCCGAATTGAAAATATTTTCACCGACGACGTATCTTTTAAATGTTATGTTCCGTTATGGGAGCGTATTTGACGCACTTTTGCTTAATAAACCACGGCTCGATCTCTTACGGTTGATTTTTAAATAATTTCTAAAGTCGTCGTCGGCGACTCTTCACGGTAGCCACTCGGTAGGAAAAAATCTAAGTCCGAACTGTAATTATTTTCACCGACGAGGTACGTTTTATATGTTAGATTGAGTTATAGGAGCGTATTTGAAGCACTTTTGCTTAATAAACCACGGCTCTATCTCTTACGGTTGATTTTTAAATTAATCAAAAATTCTTCGTCGGTAGCGCTTCTCGGTAGCCTCTCCGTACAGAGACTAAGTCCGAATTGAAAATATTTTCATCCACGACGTATCTTTTAAATGTTATGTTCCGTTATGGGACCGTATTTGGCGCACTTTTGCTTAATAAACCACGGCTCTATCTCTTACGGTTGATTTTGAAATAATTTCTAAAGTCGTCGGCGGCGACTCTTCACGGTAGCCACTCGGTAGGAAAAAATCTAAGTCCGAACTGTAATTATTTTCACCGACGCGGTACGTTTTATATGTTAGATTGAGTTATAGGAGCGTATTTGAAGCACTTTTGCTTTATAAACCACGGCTCTATCTCTTACGGTTGATTTTTAAATTAATCAAAAATTCTTCGTCGGTAGCGCTACTCGGTAGCCTCTCCGTACAGAGACTAAGTCCGAATTGAAAATATTTTCACCGACGACGTATCTTTTAAATGTTATGTTCAGTTATGGGAGCGTATTTGACGAACTTTTGCTTAATAAGCCACGGCTCTATCTCTTACGGTTGATTTTTAAATAATTTCTAAAGTCGTCGTCGGCGACTCTTCACGGTAGCCACTCGGTAGGAAAAAATCTAAGTAAGAACTGTAATTATTTTCACCGACGAGGTACCTTTTATATGTTAGATTGAGTTATAGGAGCGTATTTGAAGCACTTTTGCTTATTAAAGCACGGCTCTATCTCTTTCGGTTAATTTTTAAATTAATCAGAAAGTCTTCGTCGGTAGCGCTTCTCGGTAGCCTCTCCGTACAGAGACTAAGTCCGAATTGAAAATATTTTCACCGACGACGTATCTTTTAAATGTTATGTTCAGTTATGGGAGCGTATTTGACGCACTTTTGCTTAATAAACCACGGCTCTATCTCTTACGGTTGATTTTGAAATAATTTCTAAAGTCGTCGTCGGCGACTCTTCACGGTAGCCACTCGGTAGGAAAAAATCTAAGTCCGAACTGTAATTATTTTCACCGACGAGGTACCTTTTATATGTTAGATTGAGTTATAGGAGCGTATTTGAAGCACTTTTGCTGAATAAACCACGGCTCTATCTCTTACGGTTGATTTTTAAATTAATCAGAAAGTCTTCGTCGGTAGCGCTTCTCGGTAGCCTCTCCGTACAGAGACTAAGTCCGAATTGAAAATATTTTCATCCACGACGTATCTTTTAAATGTTATGTTCCGTTATGGGAGCGTATTTGACGCACTTTTGCTTAATAAACCACGGCTCTATCTCTTACGGTTGATTTTTAAATAATTTCTAAAGTCGTCGTCGGCGACTCTTCACGGTAGCCACTCGGTAGGAAAAAATCTAAGTCCGAACTGTAATTATTTTCAACGACGAGGTACCTTTTATATGTTAGATTGAGTTATAGGAGCGTATTTGAAGCACTTTTGCTTATTAAAGCACGGCTCTATCTCTTTCGGTTAATTTTTAAATTAATCAGAAAGTCTTCGTCGGTAGCGCTTCTCGGTAGCCTCTCCGTACAGAGACTAAGTCCGAATTGAAAATATTTTCACCGACGACGTATCTTTTAAATGTTATGTTCAGTTATGGGAGCGTATTTGACGCACTTTTGCTTAATAAACCACGGCTCTATCTCTTACGGTTGATTTTGAAATAATTTCTAAAGTCGTCGTCGGCGACTCTTCACGGTAGCCACTCGGTAGGAAAAAATCTAAGTCCGAACTGTAATTATTTTCACCGACGAGGTACCTTTTATATGTTAGATTGAGTTATAGGAGCGTATTTGAAGCACTTTTGCTGAATAAACCACGGCTATATCTCTTACGGTTGATTTTTAAATTAATCAGAAAGTCTTCGTCGGTAGCGCTTCTCGGTAGCCTCTCCGTACAGAGACTAAGTCCGAATTGAAAATATTTTCATCCACGACGTATCTTTTAAATGTTATGTTCCGTTATGGGAGCGTATTTGACGCACTTTTGCTTAATAAACCACGGCTCTATCTCTTACGGTTGATTTTTAAATAATTTCTAAAGTCGTCGTCGGCGACTCTTCACGGTAGCCACTCGGTAGGAAAAAATCTAAGTCCGAACTGTAATTATTTTCACCGACGAGGTACCTTTTATATGTTAGATTGAGTTATAGGAGCGTATTTGAAGCACTTTTGCTTAATAAACCACGGCTCTATCTCTTACGGTTGATTTTTAAATTAATCAGAAAGTCTTCGTCGGTAGCGCTTCTCGGTAGCCTCTCCGTACAGAGACTAAGTCCGAATTGAAAATATTTTCACCGACGACGTATATTTTAAATGTTATGTTCAGTTATGGGAGCGTATTTGACGCACTTTTGCTTAATAAACCGCGGCTCTATCTCTTACGGTTGATTTTGAAATAATTTCTAAAGTCGTCGTCGGCGACTCTTCACGGTAGCCACTCGGTAGGAAAAAATCTAAGTCCGAACTGTAATTATTTTCACCGACGAGGTACCTTTTATATGTTAGATTGAGTTATAGGAGCGCATTTTAAGCACTTTTGCTTAATAAACCACGGCTCTATCTCTTACGGTTGATTTTTAAATTAATCAGAAAGTCTTCGTCGGTAGTGCTTCTCGGTAGCCTCTCCGTACAGAGACTAAATCCGAATTGAAAATATTTTCATCCACGACGTATCTTTTAAATGTTATGTTCAGTTATGGGAGCGTATTTGACGCACTTTTGCTTAATAAACCACGGCTCTATCTCTTACGGTTGATTTTGAAATAATTTCTAAAGTCGTCGTCGGCGACTCTTCACGGTAGCCACTTGTTAGGAAAAAATCTAAGTCCGAACTGTAATTATTCTCACCGACGAGGTACCTTTTATATGTTAGATTGAGTTATAGGAGCGTATTTGAAGCACTTTTGCTGAATAAACCACGGCTCTATCTCTTACGGTTGATTTTTAAATTAATCAGAAAGTCTTCGTCGGTAGCGCTTCTCGGTAGCCTCTCCGTACAGAGACTAAGTCCGAATTGAAAATATTTTCATCCACGACGTATCTTTTAAATGTTATGTTCCGTTATGGGAGCGTATTTGACGCACTTTTGCTTAATAAACCACGGCTCTATCTCTTACGGTTGATTTTTAAATAATTTCTAAAGTCGTCGTCGGCGACTCTTCACGGTAGCCACTCGGTAGGAAAAAATCTAAGTCCGAACTGTAATTATTTTCAACGACGAGGTACCTTTTATATGTTAGATTGAGTTATAGGAGCGTATTTGAAGCACTTTTGCTTATTAAAGCACGGCTCTATCTCTTTCGGTTAATTTTTAAATTAATCAGAAAGTCTTCGTCGGTAGCGCTTCTCGGTAGCCTCTCCGTACAGAGACTAAGTCCGAATTGAAAATATTTTCACCGACGACGTATCTTTTAAATGTTATGTTCAGTTATGGGAGCGTATTTGACGCACTTTTGCTTAATAAACCACGGCTCTATCTCTTACGGTTGATTTTGAAATAATTTCTAAAGTCGTCGTCGGCGACTCTTCACGGTAGCCACTCGGTAGGAAAAAATCTAAGTCCGAACTGTAATTATTTTCACCGACGAGGTACCTTTTATATGTTAGATTGAGTTATAGGAGCGTATTTGAAGCACTTTTGCTGATTAAACCACGGCTCTATCTCTTACGGTTGATTTTTAAATTAATCAGAAAGTCTTCGTCGGTAGCGCTTCTCGGTAGCCTCTCCGTACAGAGACTAAGTCCGAATTGAAAATATTTTCATCCACGACGTATCTTTTAAATGTTATGTTCCGTTATGGGAGCGTATTTGACGCACTTTTGCTTAATAAACCACGGCTCTATCTCTTACGGTTGATTCTTAAATAATTTCTAAAGTCGTCGTCGGCGACTCTTCACGGTAGCCACTCGGTAGGAAAAAATCCAAGTCCGAACTGTAATTATTTTCACCGACGAGGTACCTTTTATATGTTAGATTGAGTTATAGGAGCGTATTTGAAGCACTTTTGCTTAATAAACCACGGCTCTATCTCTTACGGTTGATTTTTAAATTAATCAGAAAGTCTTCGTCGGTAGCGCTTCTCGGTAGCCTCTCCGTACAGAGACTAAGTCCGAATTGAAAATATTTTCATCCACGACGTATCTTTTAAATGTTATGTTCCGTTATGGGAGCGTATTTGACGCACTTTTGCTTAATAAACCGCGGCTCTATCTCTTACGGTTGATTTTGAAATAATTTCTAAAGTCGTCGTCGGCGACTCTTCACGGTAGCCACTCGGTAGGAAAAAATCTAAGTCCGAACTGTAATTATTTTCACCGACGAGGTACCTTTTATATGTTAGATTGAGTTATAGGAGCGTATTTGAAGCACTTTTGCTTAATAAACCACGGCTCTATCTCTTACGGTTGATTTTTAAATTAATCAGAAAGTCTTCGTCGGTAGCGCTTCTCGGTAGCCTCTCCGTACAGAGACTAAGTCCGAATTGAAAATATTTTCACCGACGACGTATATTTTAAATGTTATGTTCAGTTATGGGAGCGTATTTGACGCACTTTTGCTTAATAAACCGCGGCTCTATCTCTTACGGTTGATTTTGAAATAATTTCTAAAGTCGTCGTCGGCGACTCTTCACGGTAGCCACTCGGTAGGAAAAAATCTAAGTCCGAACTGTAATTATTTTCACCGACGAGGTACCTTTTATATGTTAGATTGAGTTATAGGAGCGCATTTTAAGCACTTTTGCTTAATAAACCACGGCTCTATCTCTTACGGTTGATTTTTAAATTAATCAGAAAGTCTTCGTCGGTAGCGCTTCTCGGTAGCCTCTCCGTACAGAGACTAAATCCGAATTGAAAATATTTTCATCCACGACGTATCTTTTAAATGTTATGTTCAGTTATGGGAGCGTATTTGACGCACTTTTGCTTAATAAACCACGGCTCTATCTCTTACGGTTGATTTTGAAATAATTTCTAAAGTCGTCGTCGGCGACTCTTCACGGTAGCCACTTGTTAGGAAAAAATCTAAGTCCGAACTGTAATTATTCTCACCGACGAGGTACCTTTTATATGTTAGATTGAGTTATAGGAGCGTATTTGAAGCACTTTTGCTGAATAAACCACGGCTCTATCTCTTACGGTTGATTTTTAAATTAATCAGAAAGTCTTCGTCGGTAGCGCTTCTCGGTAGCCTCTCCGTACAGAGACTAAGTCCGAATTGAAAATATTTTCATCCACGACGTATCTTTTAAATGTTATGTTCCGTTATGGGAGCGTATTTGACGCACTTTTGCTTAATAAACCACGGCTCTATCTCTTACGGTTGATTTTTAAATAATTTCTAAAGTCGTCGTCGGCGACTCTTCACGGTAGCCACTCGGTAGGAAAAAATCTAAGTCCGAACTGTAATTATTTTCAACGACGAGGTACCTTTTATATGTTAGATTGAGTTATAGGAGCGTATTTGAAGCACTTTTGCTTATTAAAGCACGGCTCTATCTCTTTCGGTTAATTTTTAAATTAATCAGAAAGTCTTCGTCGGTAGCGCTTCTCGGTAGCCTCTCCGTACAGAGACTAAGTCCGAATTGAAAATATTTTCACCGACGACGTATCTTTTAAATGTTATGTTCAGTTATGGGAGCGTATTTGACGCACTTTTGCTTAATAAACCACGGCTCTATCTCTTACGGTTGATTTTGAAATAATTTCTAAAGTCGTCGTCGGCGACTCTTCACGGTAGCCACTCGGTAGGAAAAAATCTAAGTCCGAACTGTAATTATTTTCACCGACGAGGTACGTTTTATATGTTAGATTGAGTTATAGGAGCGTATTTGAAGCACTTTTGCTGAATAAACCACGGCTCTATCTCTTACGGTTGATTTTTAAATTAATCAAAAATTCTTCGTCGGTAGCGCTTCTCGGTAGCCTCTCCGTACAGAGACTAAGTCCGAATTGAAAATATTTTCATCCACGACGTATCTTTTAAATGTTATGTTCCGTTATGGGAGCGTATTTGACGCACTTTTGCTTAATAAACCACGGCTCTATCTCTTACGGTTGATTTTGAAAAAATTTCTAAAGTCGTCGTCGGCGACTCTTCACGGTAGCCACTCGGTAGGAAAAAATCTAAGTACGAACTGTAATTATTTTCACCGACGAGGTACGTTTTATATGTTAGATTGAGTTATAGGAGCGTATTTGAAGCACTTTTGCTGAATAAACCACGGCTCTATCTCTTACGGTTGATTTTTAAATTAATCAGAAGGTCTTCGTCGGTAGCGCTTCTCGGTAGCCTCTCCGTACAGAGACTAAATCCGAATTGAAAATATTTTCATCCACGACGTATCTTTTAAATGTTATGTTCCGTTATGGGAGCGTATTTGACGCACTTTTGCTTAATAAACCACGGCTCTATCTCTTACGGTTGATTCTTAAATAATTTCTAAAGTCGTCGTCGGCGACTCTTCACGGTAGCCACTCGGTAGGAAAAAATCTAAGTACGAACTGTAATTATTTTCACCGACGAGGTACCTTTTATATGTTAGATTGAGTTATAGGAGCGCATTTGAAGCACTTTTGCTTAATAAACCACGGCTCTATCCCTTACGGTTGATTTTTAAATTAATCAGAAAGTCCTCGTCGTTAGCGCTTCTCGGTAGCCTCTCCGTACAGAGACTAAGTCCGAATTGAAAATATTTTCACCGACGACGTATCTTTTAAATGTTATGTTCCGTTATGGGAGCGTATTTGACGCACTTTTGCTTAATAAACCACGGCTCCATCTCTTACGGTTGATTTTTAAATAATTTCTAAAGTCGTCGGCGGCGACTCCTCACAGTAGCCACTCGGTAGGAAAAAATCTAAGTCCGAACTGTAATTATTTTCACCGACGAGGTACCTTTTATATGTTAGATTGAGTTATAGGAGCGCATTTGAAGCACTTTTGCTTAATAAACCACGGCTCTATCTCTTACGGTTGATTTTTAAATTAATCAGAAAATCTTCGTCGGTAGCGCTTCTCGGTAGCCTCTCCGTACAGAGACTAAGTCCGAATTGAAAATATTTTCACCGACGACGTATCTTTTAAATGCTATGTTCAGTTATGGGAGCGTATTTGACGAACTTTTGCTTAATAAACCACGGCTCTATCTCTTACGGTTGATTTTTAAATAATTTCTAAAGTCGTCGTCGGCGACTCTTCACGGTAGCCACTTGTTAGGAAAAAATCTAAGTCCGAACTGTAATTATTTTCACCGACGAGGTACGTTTTAAATGTTAGATTGAGTTATAGGAGCGTATTTGAAGCACTTTTGCTGAATAAACCACGGCTCTATCTCTTACGGTTGATTTTTAAATTAATCAGAAAGTCTTCGTCGGTAGCGCTTCTCGGTAGCCTCTCCGTACAGAGACTAAGTCCGAATTGAAAATATTTTCATCCACGACGTATCTTTTAAATGTTATGTTCCGTTATGGGAGCGTATTTGACGCACTTTTGCTTAATAAACCACGGCTCCATCTCTTACGGTTGATTCTTAAATAATTTCTAAAGTCGTCGTCGGCGGCTCTTCACGGTAGCCACACGGTAGGAAAAAATCTAAGTCCGAACTGTAATTATTTTCACCGACGAGGTACCTTTTATATGTTAGATTGAGTTATAGGAGCGCATTTGAAGCACTTTTGCTTAATAAACCACGGCTCTATCTCTTACGGTTGATTTTTAAATTAATCAGAAAGTCCTCGTCGTTAGCGCTTCTCGGTAGCCTCTCCGTACAGAGACTAAGTCCGAATTGAAAATATTTTCACCGACGACGTATCTTTTAAATGTTATGTTCCGTTATGGGAGCGTATTTGACGCACTTTTGCTTAATAAACCACGGCTCCATCTCTTACGGTTGATTTTTAAATAATTTCTAAAGTCGTCGGCGGCAACTCCTCACAGTAGCCACTCGGTAGGAAAAAATCTAAGTCCGAACTGTAATTATTTTCACAGACGAGGTACCTTTTATATGTTAGATTGAGTTATAGGAGCGCATTTGAAGCACTTTTGCTTAATAAACCACGGCTCTATCTCTTACGGTTGATTTTTAAATTAATCAGAAAATCTTCGTCGGTAGCGCTTCTCGGTAGCCTCTCCGTACAGAGACTAAGTCCGAATTGAAAATATTTTCACCGACGACGTATATTTTAAATGCTATGTTCAGTTATGGGAGCGTATTTGACGAACTTTTGCTTAATAAACCACGGCTCTATCTCTTACGGTTGATTTTTAAATAATTTCTAAAGTCGTCGTCGGCGACTCTTCACGGTAGCCACTCGTTAGGAAAAAATCTAAGTCCGAACTGTAATTATTTTCACCGACGAGGTACGTTTTAAATGTTAGATTGAGTTATAGGAGCGTATTTGAAGCACTTTTGCTGAATAAACCACGGCTCTATCTCTTACGGTTGATTTTTAAATTAATCAGAAAGTCTTCGTCGGTAGCGCTTCTCGGTAGCCTCTCCGTACAGAGACTAAGTCCGAATTGAAAATATTTTCATCCACGACGTATCTTTTAAATGTTATGTTCCGTTATGGGAGCGTATTTGACGCACTTTTGCTTAATAAACCACGGCTCCATCTCTTACGGTTGATTTTTAAATAATTTCTAAAGTCGTCGGCGGCGACTCTTCACAGTAGCCACTCGGTAGGACAAAATCTAAGTCCGAACTGTAATTATTTTCACCGACGAGGTACGTTTTATATGTTAGATTGAGTTATAGGAGCGTATTTGAAGCACTTTTGCTGAATAAACCACGGCTCTATCTCTTACGGTTGATTTTTAAATTAATCAGAAAGTCTTCGTCGGTAGCGCTTCTCGGTAGCCTCTCCGTACAGAGACTAAGTCCGAATTGAAAATATTTTCATCCACGACGTATCTTTTAAATGTTATGTTCCGTTATGGGAGCGTATTTGACGCACTTTTGCTTAATAAACCACGGCTCTATCTCTTACGGTTGATTTTGAAATAATTTCTAAAGTCGTCGTCGGCGACTCTTCACGGTAGCTACTCGGTAGGAAAAAATCTAAGTCCGAACTGTAATTATTTTCACCGACGAGGTACGTTTTATATGTTAGATTGAGTTATAGAAGCGTATTTGAAGCACTTTTGCTGAATAAACCACGGCTCTATCTCTTACGGTTGATTTTTAAATTAATCAAAAATTCTTCGTCGGTAGCGCTTCTCGGTAGCCTCTCCGTACAGAGACTAAGTCCGAATTGAAAATATTTTCATCCACGACGTATCTTTTAAATGTTATGTTCCGTTATGGGAGCGTATTTCACGCACTTTTGCTTAATAAACCACGGCTCTATCTCTTACGGTTGATTCTTAAATAATTTTTAAAGTCGTCGTCGGCGACTCTTCACGGTAGCCACTCGGTAGGAAAAAATCCAAGTCCGAACTGTAATTATTTTCACCGACGAGGTACCTTTTATATGTTAGATTGAGTTATAGGAGCGTATTTGAAGCACTTTTGCTGAATAAACCACGGCTCTATCTCTTACGGTTGATTTTTAAATTAATCAAAAATTCTTCGTCGGTAGCCCTTCTCGGTAGCCTCTCCGTACAGAGACTAAGTCCGAATTGAAAATATTTTCATCCACGACGTATCTTTTAAATGTTATGTTCGGTTATGGGAGCGTATTTGACGCACTTTTGCTTAATAAACCACGGCTCTATCTCTTACGGTTGATTTTTAAATAATTTCTAAAGTCGTCGTCGGCGACTCTTCACGGTAGCCACTAGGTAGGAAAAAATCTAAATCCGAACTGTAATTATTTTCACCGACGAGGTACCTTTTATGTGTTAGATTGAGTTATAGGAGCGTATTTGAAGCACTTTTGCTTAATAAAGCACGGCTCTATCTCTTTCGGTTAATTTTTAAATTAATCAGAAAATCTTCGTCGGTAGCGCTTCTCGGTAGCCTCTCCGTACAGAGACTAAATCAGAATTGAAAGTATTTTCACCGACGACGTATCTTTTAAATGTTATGTTCCGTTATGGGAGCGTATTTGACGCACTTTTGCTTAATAAACCACGGGTCTATCTCTTACGGTTGATTTTTAAATAATTTCTAAAGTCGTCGTCGGCGACTCTTCACGGTAGCCACTCGGTAGGAAAAAATCTAAGTCCGAACTGTAATTATTTTCACCGACGAGGTAGGTTTTATATGTTAGATTGAGTTATAGGAGCGTATTTGAAGCACTTTTGCTGAATAAACCACGGCTCTATCTCTTACGGTTGATTTTTAAATTAATCAAAAATTCTTCGTCGGTAGCGCTTCTCGGTAGCCTCTCCGTACAGAGACTAAGTCCGAATTGAAAATATTTTCATCCACGACGTATCTTTTAAATGTTATGTTCCGTTATGGGAGCGTATTTGACGCACTTTTGCTTAATAAACCACGGCTCTATCTCTTACGGTTGATTTTGAAAAAATTTCTAAAGTCGTCGTCGGCGACTCTTCACGGTAGCCACTCGGTAGGAAAAAATCTAAGTACGAACTGTAATTATTTTCACCGACGAGGTACGTTTTATATGTTAGATTGAGTTATAGGAGCGTATTTGAAGCACTTTTGCTGAATAAACCACGGCTCTATCTCTTACGGTTGATTTTTAAATTAATCAGAAGGTCTTCGTCGGTAGCGCTTCTCGGTAGCCTCTCCGTACAGAGACTAAATCCGAATTGAAAATATTTTCATCCACGACGTATCTTTTAAATGTTATGTTCCGTTATGGGAGCGTATTTGACGCACTTTTGCTTAATAAACCACGGCTCTATCTCTTACGGTTGATTCTTAAATAATTTCTAAAGTCGTCGTCGGCGACTCTTCACGGTAGCCACACGGTAGGAAAAAATCTAAGTCCGAACTGTAATTATTTTCACCGACGAGGTACCTTTTATATGTTAGATTGAGTTATAGGAGCGCATTTGAAGCACTTTTGCTTAATAAACCACGGCTCTATCTCTTACGGTTGATTTTTAAATTAATCAGAAGTCCTCGTCGTTAGCGCTTCTCGGTAGCCTCTCCGTACAGAGACTAAGTCCGAATTGAAAATATTTTCACCGACGACGTATCTTTTAAATGTTATGTTCCGTTATGGGAGCGTATTTGACGCACTTTTGCTTAATAAACCACGGCTCCATCTCTTACGGTTGATTTTTAAATAATTTCTAAAGTCGTCGGCGGCGACTCCTCACAGTAGCCACTCGGTAGGAAAAAATCTAAGTCCGAACTGTAATTATTTTCACCGACGAGGTACCTTTTATATGTTAGATTGAGTTATAGGAGCGCATTTGAAGCACTTTTGCTTAATAAACCACGGCTCTATCTCTTACGGTTGATTTTTAAATTAATCAGAAAATCTTCGTCGGTAGCGCTTCTCGGTAGCCTCTCCGTACAGAGACTAAGTCCGAATTGAAAATATTTTCACCGACGACGTATCTTTTAAATGCTATGTTCAGTTATGGGAGCGTATTTGACGAACTTTTGCTTAATAAACCACGGCTCTATCTCTTACGGTTGATTTTTAAATAATTTCTAAAGTCGTCGTCGGCGACTCTTCACGGTAGCCACTTGTTAGGAAAAAATCTAAGTCCGAACTGTAATTATTTTCACCGACGAGGTACGTTTTAAATGTTAGATTGAGTTATAGGAGCGCATTTGAAGCACTTTTGCTTAATAAACCACGGCTCTATCTCTTACGGTTGATTTTTAAATTAATCAGAAA
This sequence comes from Nysson spinosus, assembly GCA_910591585.2. Classification (NCBI taxonomy): domain Eukaryota; kingdom Metazoa; phylum Arthropoda; class Insecta; order Hymenoptera; family Crabronidae; genus Nysson; species Nysson spinosus. Next base: position 1,640,371 of record CAJUYC020000070.1, on the reverse strand, counting down.
GTCCTCGTCGTTAGCGCTTCTCGGTAGCCTCTCCGTACAGAGACTAAGTCCGAATTGAAAATATTTTCATCCACGACGTATCTTTTAAATGTTATGTTCCGTTATGGGAGCGTATTTGACGCACTTTTGCTTAATAAACCACGGCTCTATCTCTTACGGTTGATTCTTAAATAATTTCTAAAGTCGTCGTCGGCGACTCTTCACGGTAGCCACACGGTAGGAAAAAATCTAAGTCCGAACTGTAATTATTTTCACCGACGAGGTACCTTTTATATGTTAGATTGAGTTATAGGAGCGCATTTGAAGCACTTTTGCTTAATAAACCACGGCTCTATCTCTTACGGTTGATTTTTAAATTAATCAGAAAGTCCTCGTCGTTAGCGCTTCTCGGTAGCCTCTCCGTACAGAGACTAAGTCCGAATTGAAAATATTTTCACCGACGACGTATCTTTTAAATGTTATGTTCCGTTATGGGAGCGTATTTGACGCACTTTTGCTTAATAAACCACGGCTCCATCTCTTACGGTTGATTTTTAAATAATTTCTAAAGTCGTCGGCGGCGACTCCTCACAGTAGCCACTCGGTAGGAAAAAATCTAAGTCCGAACTGTAATTATTTTCACAGACGAGGTACCTTTTATATGTTAGATTGAGTTATAGGAGCGCATTTGAAGCACTTTTGCTTAATAAACCACGGCTCTATCTCTTACGGTTGATTTTTAAATTAATCAGAAAATCTTCGTCGGTAGCGCTTCTCGGTAGCCTCTCCGTACAGAGACTAAGTCCGAATTGAAAATATTTTCACCGACGACGTATCTTTTAAATGCTATGTTCAGTTATGGGAGCGTATTTGACGCACTTTTGCTTAATAAACCACGGCTCCATCTCTTACGGTTAATTCTTAAATAATTTCTAAAGTCGTCGTCGGCGGCTCTTCACGGTAGCCACACGGTAGGAAAAAATCTAAGTCCGAACTGTAATTATTTTCACCGACGAGGTACCTTTTATATGTTAGATTGAGTTATAGGAGCGCATTTGAAGCACTTTTGCTTAATAAACCACGGCTCTATCTCTTACGGTTGATTTTTAAATTAATCAGAAAGTCCTCGTCGTTAGCGCTTCTCGGTAGCCTCTCCGTACAGAGACTAAGTCCGAATTGAAAATATTTTCACCGACGACGTATCTTTTAAATGTTATGTTCCGTTATGGGAGCGTATTTGACGCACTTTTGCTTAATAAACCACGGCTCCATCTCTTACGGTTGATTTTTAAATAATTTCTAAAGTCGTCGGCGGCGACTCCTCACAGTAGCCACTCGGTAGGAAAAAATCTAAGTCCGAACTCTAATTATTTTCACAGACGAGGTACCTTTTATATGTTAGATTGAGTTATAGGAGCGCATTTGAAGCACTTTTGCTTAATAAACCACGGCTCTATCTCTTACGGTTGATTTTTAAATTAATCAGAAAGTCTTCGTCGGTAGCGCTTCTCGGTAGCTTCTCCGTACAGAGACTAAGTCCGAATTGAAAATATTTTCACCGACGACGTATATTTTAAATGCTATGTTCAGTTATGGGAGCGTATTTGACGAACTTTTGCTTAATAAACCACGGCTCTATCTCTTACGGTTGATTTTTAAATAATTTCTAAAGTCGTCGTCGGCGACTCTTCACGGTAGCCACTCGTTAGGAAAAAATCTAAGTCCGAACTGTAATTATTTTCACCGACGAGGTACGTTTTAAATGTTAGATTGAGTTATAGGAGCGTATTTGAAGCACTTTTGCTGAATAAACCACGGCTCTATCTCTTACGGTTGATTTTTAAATTAATCAGAAAGTCTTCGTCGGTAGCGCTTCTCGGTAGCCTCTCCGTACAGAGACTAAGTCCGAATTGAAAATATTTTCACCGACGACGTATCTTTTAAATGTTATGTTCAGTTATGGGAGCGTATTTGACGAACTTTTGCTTAATAAACCACGGCTCTATCTCTTACGGTTGATTTTTAAATAATTTCTAAAATCGTCGTCGGCGACTCTTCACGGTAGCCACTCGGTAGGAAAAAATCTAAGTCCGAACTGTAATTATTTTCACCGACGAGGTACCTTTTATATGTTAGATTGAGTTATAGGAGCGTATTTGAAGCACTTTTGCTGAATAAACCACGGCTCTATCTCTTACGGTTGATTTTTAAATTAATCAGAAGGTCTTCGTCGGTAGCGCTTCTCGGTAGCCTCTCCGTACAGAGACTAAATCCGAATTGAAAATATTTTCATCCACGACGTATCTTTTAAATGTTATGTTCCGTTATGGGAGCGTATTTGACGCACTTTTGCTTAATAAACCACGGCTCTATCTCTTACGGTTGATTCTTAAATAATTTCTAAAGTCGTCGTCGGCGACTCTTCACGGTAGCCACTCGGTAGGAAAAAATCTAAGTCCGAACTGTAATTATTTTCACCGACGAGGTACGTTTTATATGTTAGATTGAGTTATAGGAGCGTATTTGAAGCACTTTTGCTTAATAAACCACGGCTCCATCTCTTACGGTTGATTTTTAAATAATTTCTAAAGTCGTCGGCGGCGACTCCTCACAGTAGCCACTCGGTAGGAAAAAATCTAAGTCCGAACTCTAATTATTTTCACAGACGAGGTACCTTTTATATGTTAGATTGAGTTATAGGAGCGCATTTGAAGCACTTTTGCTTAATAAACCACGGCTCTATCTCTTACGGTTGATTTTTAAATTAATCAGAAAGTCTTCGTCGGTAGCGCTTCTCGGTAGCTTCTCCGTACAGAGACTAAGTCCGAATTGAAAATATTTTCACCGACGACGTATATTTTAAATGCTATGTTCAGTTATGGGAGCGTATTTGACGCACTTTTTCTTAATAAACCACGGCTCTATCTCTTACGGTTGATTTTTAAATAATTTCTAAAGTCGTCGTCGGCGACTCTTCACGGTAGCCACTCGTTAGGAAAAAATCTAAGTCCGAACTGTAATTATTTTCACCGACGAGGTACGTTTTAAATGTTAGATTGAGTTATAGGAGCGTATTTGAAGCACTTTTGCTGAATAAACCACGGCTCTATCTCTTACGGTTGATTTTTAAATTAATCAGAAAGTCTTCGTCGGTAGCGCTTCTCGGTAGCCTCTCCGTACAGAGACTAAGTCCGAATTGAAAATATTTTCACCGACGACGTATCTTTTAAATGTTATGTTCAGTTATGGGAGCGTATTTGACGAACTTTTGCTTAATAAACCACGGCTCTATCTCTTACGGTTGATTTTTAAATAATTTCTAAAATCGTCGTCGGCGACTCTTCACGGTAGCCACTCGGTAGGAAAAAATCTAAGTCCGAACTGTAATTATTTTCACCGACGAGGTACCTTTTATATGTTAGATTGAGTTATAGGAGCGTATTTGAAGCACTTTTGCTGAATAAACCACGGCTCTATCTCTTACGGTTGATTTTTAAATTAATCAGAAGGTCTTCGTCGGTAGCGCTTCTCGGTAGCCTCTCCGTACAGAGACTAAATCCGAATTGAAAATATTTTCATCCACGACGTATCTTTTAAATGTTATGTTCCGTTATGGGAGCGTATTTGACGCACTTTTGCTTAATAAACCACGGCTCTATCTCTTACGGTTGATTTTTAAATAATTTCTAAAGTCGTCGTCGGCGACTCTTCACGGTAGCCACTCGTTAGGAAAAAATCTAAGTCCGAACTGTAATTATTTTCACCGACGAGGTACGTTTTAAATGTTAGATTGAGTTATAGGAGCGTATTTGAAGCACTTTTGCTGAATAAACCACGGCTCTATCTCTTACGGTTGATTTTTAAATTAATCAGAAAGTCTTCGTCGGTAGCGCTTCTCGGTAGCCTCTCCGTACAGAGACTAAGTCCGAATTGAAAATATTTTCACCGACGACGTATCTTTTAAATGTTATGTTCAGTTATGGGAGCGTATTTGACGAACTTTTGCTTAATAAACCACGGCTCTATCTCTTACGGTTGATTTTTAAATAATTTCTAAAATCGTCGTCGGCGACTCTTCACGGTAGCCACTCGGTAGGAAAAAATCTAAGTCCGAACTGTAATTATTTTCACCGACGAGGTACCTTTTATATGTTAGATTGAGTTATAGGAGCGTATTTGAAGCACTTTTGCTGAATAAACCACGGCTCTATCTCTTACGGTTGATTTTTAAATTAATCAGAAGGTCTTCGTCGGTAGCGCTTCTCGGTAGCCTCTCCGTACAGAGACTAAATCCGAATTGAAAATATTTTCATCCACGACGTATCTTTTAAATGTTATGTTCCGTTATGGGAGCGTATTTGACGCACTTTTGCTTAATAAACCACGGCTCTATCTCTTACGGTTGATTCTTAAATAATTTCTAAAGTCGTCGTCGGCGACTCTTCACGGTAGCCACTCGGTAGGAAAAAATCTAAGTCCGAACTGTAATTATTTTCACCGACGAGGTACGTTTTATATGTTAGATTGAGTTATAGGAGCGTATTTGAAGCACTTTTGCTGAATAAACCACGGCTCTATCTCTTACGGTTGATTTTTAAATTAATCAGAAAGTCCTCGTCGTTAGCGCTTCTCGGTAGCCTCTCCGTACAGAGACTAAGTCCGAATTGAAAATATTTTCACCGACGACGTATCTTTTAAATGTTATGTTCCGTTATGGGAGCGTATTTGACGCACTTTTGCTTAATAAACCACGGCTCCATCTCTTACGGTTGATTTTTAAATAATTTCTAAAGTCGTCGGCGGCGACTCCTCACAGTAGCCACTCGGTAGGACAAAATCTAAGTCCGAACTGTAATTATTTTCACCGACGAGGTACCTTTTATATGTTAGATTGAGTTATAGGAGCGCATTTGAAGCACTTTTGCTTAATAAACCACGGCTCTATCTCTTTCGGTTAATTTTTAAATTAATCAGAAAATCTTCGTCGGTAGCGCTTCTCGGTAGCCTCTCCGTACAGAGACTAAATCAGAATTGAAAATATTTTCACCGACGACGTATCTTTTAAATGTTATGTTCCGTTATGGGAGCGTATTTGACGCACTTTTGCTTAATAAACCACGGGTCTATCTCTTACGGTTGATTTTTAAATAATTTCTAAAGTCGTCGTCGGCGACTCTTCACGGTAGCCACTCGGTAGGAAAAAATCTAAGTCCGAACTGTAATTATTTTCACCGACGAGGTACGTTTTATATGTTAGATTGAGTTATAGGAGCGTATTTGAAGCACTTTTGCTGAATAAACCACGGCTCTATCTCTTACGGTTGATTTTTAAATTAATCAAAAATTCTTCGTCGGTAGCGCTTCTCGGTAGCCTCTCCGTACAGAGACTAAGTCCGAATTGAAAATATTTTCATCCACGACGTATCTTTTAAATGTTAGGTTCCGTTATGGGAGCGTATTTGACGCACTTTTGCTTAATAAACCACGGCTCTATCTCTTACGGTTGATTTTGAAAAAATTTCTAAAGTCGTCGTCGGCGACTCTTCACGGTAGCCACTCGGTAGGAAAAAATCTAAGTACGAACTGTAATTATTTTCACCGACGAGGTACGTTTTATATGTTAGATTGAGTTATAGGAGCGTATTTGAAGCACTTTTGCTGAATAAACCACGGCTCTATCTCTTACGGTTGATTTTTAAATTAATCAGAAGGTCTTCGTCGGTAGCGCTTCTCGGTAGCCTCTCCGTACAGAGACTAAATCCGAATTGAAAATATTTTCATCCACGACGTATCTTTTAAATGTTATGTTCCGTTATGGGAGCGTATTTGACGCACTTTTGCTTAATAAACCACGGCTCTATCTCTTACGGTTGATTCTTAAATAATTTCTAAAGTCGTCGTCGGCGACTCTTCACGGTAGCCACACGGTAGGAAAAAATCTAAGTCCGAACTGTAATTATTTTCACCGACGAGGTACCTTTTATATGTTAGATTGAGTTATAGGAGCGCATTTGAAGCACTTTTGCTTAATAAACCACGGCTCTATCTCTTACGGTTGATTTTTAAATTAATCAGAAAGTCCTCGTCGTTAGCGCTTCTCGGTAGCCTCTCCGTACAGAGACTAAGTCCGAATTGAAAATATTTTCACCGACGACGTATCTTTTAAATGTTATGTTCCGTTATGGGAGCGTATTTGACGCACTTTTGCTTAATAAACCACGGCTCCATCTCTTACGGTTGATTTTTAAATAATTTCTAAAGTCGTCGGCGGCGACTCCTCACAGTAGCCACTCGGTAGGAAAAAATCTAAGTCCGAACTGTAATTATTTTCACAGACGAGGTACCTTTTATATGTTAGATTGAGTTATAGGAGCGCATTTGAAGCACTTTTGCTTAATAAACCACGGCTCTATCTCTTACGGTTGATTTTTAAATTAATCAGAAAATCTTCGTCGGTAGCGCTTCTCGGTAGCCTCTCCGTACAGAGACTAAGTCCGAATTGAAAATATTTTCACCGACGACGTATCTTTTAAATGCTATGTTCAGTTATGGGAGCGTATTTGACGCACTTTTGCTTAATAAACCACGGCTCCATCTCTTACGGTTAATTCTTAAATAATTTCTAAAGTCGTCGTCGGCGGCTCTTCACGGTAGCCACACGGTAGGAAAAAATCTAAGTCCGAACTGTAATTATTTTCACCGACGAGGTACCTTTTATATGTTAGATTGAGTTATAGGAGCGCATTTGAAGCACTTTTGCTTAATAAACCACGGCTCTATCTCTTACGGTTGATTTTTAAATTAATCAGAAAGTCCTCGTCGTTAGCGCTTCTCGGTAGCCTCTCCGTACAGAGACTAAGTCCGAATTGAAAATATTTTCACCGACGACGTATCTTTTAAATGTTATGTTCCGTTATGGGAGCGTATTTGACGCACTTTTGCTTAATAAACCACGGCTCTATCTCTTACGGTTGATTCTTAAATAATTTCTAAAGTCGTCGTCGGCGACTCTTCACGGTAGCCACTCGGTAGGAAAAAATCCAAGTCCGAACTGTAATTATTTTCACCGACGAGGTACCTTTTATATGTTAGATTGAGTTATAGGAGCGCATTTGAAGCACTTTTGCTTAATAAACCACGGCTCTATCTCTTACGGTTGATTTTTAAATTAATCAGAAAGTCCTCGTCGTTAGCGCTTCTCGGTAGCCTCTCCGTACAGAGACTAAGTCCGAATTGAAAATATTTTCACCGACGACGTATCTTTTAAATGTTATGTTCCGTTATGGGAGCGTATTTGACGCACTTTTGCTTAATAAACCACGGCTCCATCTCTTACGGTTGATTTTTAAATAATTTCTAAAGTCGTCGGCGGCGACTCCTCACAGTAGCCACTCGGTAGGAAAAAATCTAAGTCCGAACTGTAATTATTTTCACAGACGAGGTACCTTTTATATGTTAGATTGAGTTATAGGAGCGCATTTGAAGCACTTTTGCTTAATAAACCACGGCTCTATCTCTTACGGTTGATTTTTAAATTAATCAGAAAATCTTCGTCGGTAGCGCTTCTCGGTAGCCTCTCCGTACAGAGACTAAGTCCGAATTGAAAATATTTTCACCGACGACGTATCTTTTAAATGCTATGTTCAGTTATGGGAGCGTATTTGACGCACTTTTGCTTAATAAACCACGGCTCCATCTCTTACGGTTAATTCTTAAATAATTTCTAAAGTCGTCGTCGGCGGCTCTTCACGGTAGCCACACGGTAGGAAAAAATCTAAGTCCGAACTGTAATTATTTTCACCGACGAGGTACCTTTTATATGTTAGATTGAGTTATAGGAGCGCATTTGAAGCACTTTTGCTTAATAAACCACGGCTCTATCTCTTACGGTTGATTTTTAAATTAATCAGAAAGTCCTCGTCGTTAACGCTTCTCGGTAGCCTCTCCGTACAGAGACTAAGTCCGAATTGAAAATATTTTCACCGACGACGTATCTTTTAAATGTTATGTTCCGTTATGGGAGCGTATTTGACGCACTTTTGCTTAATAAACCACGGCTCCATCTCTTACGGTTGATTTTTAAATAATTTCTAAAGTCGTCGGCGGCGACTCCTCACAGTAGCCACTCGGTAGGAAAAAATCTAAGTCCGAACTCTAATTATTTTCACAGACGAGGTACCTTTTATATGTTAGATTGAGTTATAGGAGCGCATTTGAAGCACTTTTGCTTAATAAACCACGGCTCTATCTCTTACGGTTGATTTTTAAATTAATCAGAAAGTCTTCGTCGGTAGCGCTTCTCGGTAGCCTCTCCGTACAGAGACTAAGTCCGAATTGAAAATATTTTCACCGACGACGTATATTTTAAATGCTATGTTCAGTTATGGGAGCGTATTTGACGCACTTTTTCTTAATAAACCACGGCTCTATCTCTTACGGTTGATTTTTAAATAATTTCTAGAGTCGTCGGCGGCGACTCTTCACGGTAGCCACTCGGTAGGAAAAAATCTAAGTCCGAACTGTAATTATTTTCACCGACGAGGTACGTTTTAAATGTTAGATTGAGTTATAGGAGCGTATTTGAAGCACTTTTGCTGAATAAACCACGGCTCTATCTCTTACGGTTGATTTTTAAATTAATCAGAAAGTCTTCGTCGGTAGCGCTTCTCGGTAGCCTCTCCGTACAGAGACTAAGTCCGAATTGAAAATATTTTCACCGACGACGTATCTTTTAAATGTTATGTTCAGTTATGGGAGCGTATTTGACGAACTTTTGCTTAATAAACCACGGCTCTATCTCTTACGGTTGATTTTTAAATAATTTCTAAAATCGTCGTCGGCGACTCTTCACGGTAGCCACTCGGTAGGAAAAAATCTAAGTCCGAACTGTAATTATTTTCACCGACGAGGTACCTTTTATATGTTAGATTGAGTTATAGGAGCGTATTTGAAGCACTTTTGCTGAATAAACCACGGCTCTATCTCTTACGGTTGATTTTTAAATTAATCAGAAGGTCTTCGTCGGTAGCGCTTCTCGGTAGCCTCTCCGTACAGAGACTAAATCCGAATTGAAAATATTTTCATCCACGACGTATCTTTTAAATGTTATGTTCCGTTATGGGAGCGTATTTGACGCACTTTTGCTTAATAAACCACGGCTCTATCTCTTACGGTTGATTCTTAAATAATTTCTAAAGTCGTCGTCGGCGACTCTTCACGGTAGCCACTCGGTAGGAAAAAATCTAAGTCCGAACTGTAATTATTTTCACCGACGAGGTACGTTTTATATGTTAGATTGAGTTATAGGAGCGTATTTGAAGCACTTTTGCTTAATAAACCACGGCTCTATCTCTTACGGTTGATTTTTAAATAATTTCTAAAGTCGTCGGCGGCGACTCCTCACAGTAGCCACTCGGTAGGAAAAAATCTAAGTCCGAACTCTAATTATTTTCACAGACGAGGTACCTTTTATATGTTAGATTGAGTTATAGGAGCGCATTTGAAGCACTTTTGCTTAATAAACCACGGCTCTATCTCTTACGGTTGATTTTTAAATTAATCAGAAAATCTTCGTCGGTAGCGCTTCTCGGTAGCCTCTCCGTACAGAGACTAAGTCCGAATTGAAAATATTTTCACCGACGACGTATATTTTAAATGCTATGTTCAGTTATGGGAGCGTATTTGACGCACTTTTGCTTAATAAACCACGGCTCTATCTCTTACGGTTGATTTTTAAATAATTTCTAAAGTCGTCGTCGGCGACTCTTCACGGTAGCCACTCGTTAGGAAAAAATCTAAGTCCGAACTGTAATTATTTTCACCGACGAGGTACGTTTTAAATGTTAGATTGAGTTATAGGAGCGTATTTGAAGCACTTTTGCTGAATAAACCACGGCTCTATCTCTTACGGTTGATTTTTAAATTAATCAGAAAGTCTTCGTCGGTAGCGCTTCTCGGTAGCCTCTCCGTACAGAGACTAAGTCCGAATTGAAAATATTTTCACCGACGACGTATCTTTTAAATGTTATGTTCCGTTATGGGAGCGTATTTGACGCACTTTTGCTTAATAAACCACGGCTCTATCTCTTACGGTTGATTCTTAAATAATTTCTAAAGTCGTCGTCGGCGACTCTTCACGGTAGCCACTCGGTAGGAAAAAATCTAAGTCCGAACTGTAATTATTTTCACCGACGAGGTACGTTTTATATGTTAGATTGAGTTATAGGAGCGTATTTGAAGCACTTTTGCTGAATAAACCACGGCTCTATCTCTTACGGTTGATTTTTAAATTAATCAGAAAGTCCTCGTCGTTAGCGCTTCTCGGTAGCCTCTCCGTACAGAGACTAAGTCCGAATTGAAAATATTTTCACCGACGACGTATCTTTTAAATGTTATGTTCCGTTATGGGAGCGTATTTGACGCACTTTTGCTTAATAAACCACGGCTCCATCTCTTACGGTTGATTTTTAAATAATTTCTAAAGTCGTCGGCGGCGACTCCTCACAGTAGCCACTCGGTAGGAAAAAATCTAAGTCCGAACTGTAATTATTTTCACCGACGAGGTACCTTTTATATGTTAGATTGAGTTATAGGAGCGCATTTGAAGCACTTTTGCTTAATAAACCACGGCTCTATCTCTTACGGTTGATTTTTAAATTAATCAGAAAGTCCTCGTCGTTAGCGCTTCTCGGTAGCCTCTCCGTACAGAGACTAAGTCCGAATTGAAAATATTTTCACCGACGACGTATCTTTTAAATGTTATGTTCCGTTATGGGAGCGTATTTGACGCACTTTTGCTTAATAAACCACGGCTCCATCTCTTACGGTTGATTTTTAAATAATTTCTAAAGTCGTCGGCGGCGACTCCTCACAGTAGCCACTCGGTAGGAAAAAATCTAAGTCCGAACTGTAATTATTTTCACAGACGAGGTACCTTTTATATGTTAGATTGAGTTATAGGAGCGCATTTGAAGCACTTTTGCTTAATAAACCACGGCTCTATCTCTTACGGTTGATTTTTAAATTAATCAGAAAATCTTCGTCGGTAGCGCTTCTCGGTAGCCTCTCCGTACAGAGACTAAGTCCGAATTGAAAATATTTTCACCGACGACGTATCTTTTAAATGCTATGTTCAGTTATGGGAGCGTATTTGACGAACTTTTGCTTAATAAACCACGGCTCTATCTCTTACGGTTGATTTTTAAATAATTTCTAAAGTCGTCGTCGGCGACTCTTCACGGTAGCCACTTGTTAGGAAAAAATCTAAGTCCGAACTGTAATTATTTTCACCGACGAGGTACGTTTTAAATGTTAGATTGAGTTATAGGAGCGTATTTGAAGCACTTTTGCTGAATAAACCACGGCTCTATCTCTTACGGTTGATTTTTAAATTAATCAGAAAGTCTTCGTCGGTAGCGCTTCTCGGTAGCCTCTCCGTACAGAGACTAAGTCCGAATTGAAAATATTTTCATCCACGACGTATCTTTTAAATGTTATGTTCCGTTATGGGAGCGTATTTGACGCACTTTTGCTTAATAAACCACGGCTCCATCTCTTACGGTTGATTTTTAAATAATTTCTAAAGTCGTCGGCGGCGACTCTTCACAGTAGCCACTCGGTAGGACAAAATCTAAGTCCGAACTGTAATTATTTTCACCGACGAGGTACCTTTTATGTGTTAGATTGAGTTATAGGAGCGTATTTGAAGCACTTTTGCTTAATAAAGCACGGCTCTATCTCTTTCGGTTAATTTTTAAATTAATCAGAAAATCTTCGTCGGTAGCGCTTCTCGGTAGCCTCTCCGTACAGAGACTAAATCAGAATTGAAAATATTTTCACCGACGACGTATCTTTTAAATGTTATGTTCCGTTATGGGAGCGTATTTGACGCACTTTTCCTTAATAAACCACGGCTCTATCTCTTACGGTTGATTTTTAAATAATTTCTAAAGTCGTCGTCGGCGACTCTTCACGGTAGCCACTCGGTAGGAAAAAATCTAAGTCCGAACTGTAATTATTTTCACCGACGAGGTACGTTTTATATGTTAGATTGAGTTATAGGAGCGTATTTGAAGCACTTTTGCTGAATAAACCACGGCTCTATCTCTTACGGTTGATTTTTAAATTAATCAAAAATTCTTCGTCGGTAGCGCTTCTCGGTAGCCTCTCCGTACAGAGACTAAGTCCGAATTGAAAATATTTTCATCCACGACGTATCTTTTAAATGTTAGGTTCCGTTATGGGAGCGTATTTGACGCACTTTTGCTTAATAAACCACGGCTCTATCTCTTACGGTTGATTTTGAAAAAATTTCTAAAGTCGTCGTCGGCGACTCTTCACGGTAGCCACTCGGTAGGAAAAAATCTAAGTACGAACTGTAATTATTTTCACCGACGAGGTACGTTTTATATGTTAGATTGAGTTATAGGAGCGTATTTGAAGCACTTTTGCTGAATAAACCACGGCTCTATTTCTTACGGTTGATTTTTAAATTAATCAGAAGGTCTTCGTCGGTAGCGCTTCTCGGTAGCCTCTCCGTACAGAGACTAAATCCGAATTGAAAATATTTTCATCCACGACGTATCTTTTAAATGTTATGTTCCGTTATGGGAGCGTATTTGACGCACTTTTGCTTAATAAACCACGGCTCTATCTCTTACGGTTGATTCTTAAATAATTTCTAAAGTCGTCGTCGGCGACTCTTCACGGTAGCCACACGGTAGGAAAAAATCTAAGTCCGAACTGTAATTATTTTCACCGACGAGGTACCTTTTATATGTTAGATTGAGTTATAGGAGCGCATTTGAAGCACTTTTGCTTAATAAACCACGGCTCTATCTCTTACGGTTGATTTTTAAATTAATCAGAAAGTCTTCGTCGGTAGCGCTTCTCGGTAGCCTCTCCGTACAGAGACTAAGTCCGAATTGAAAATATTTTCATCCACGACGTATCTTTTAAATGTTATGTTCCGTTATGGGAGCGTATTTGACGCACTTTTGCTTAATAAACCACGGCTCCATCTCTTACGGTTGATTCTTAAATAATTTCTAAAGTCGTCGTCGGCGGCTCTTCACGGTAGCCACACGGTAGGAAAAAATCTAAGTCCGAACTGTAATTATTTTCACCGACGAGGTACCTTTTATATGTTAGATTGAGTTATAGGAGCGCATTTGAAGCACTTTTGCTTAATAAACCACGGCTCTATCTCTTACGGTTGATTTTTAAATTAATCAGAAAGTCCTCGTCGTTAGCGCTTCTCGGTAGCCTCTCCGTACAGAGACTAAGTCCGAATTGAAAATATTTTCACCGACGACGTATCTTTTAAATGTTATGTTCCGTTATGGGAGCGTATTTGACGCACTTTTGCTTAATAAACCACGGCTCCATCTCTTACGGTTGATTTTTAAATAATTTCTAAAGTCGTCGGCGGCGACTCCTCACAGTAGCCACTCGGTAGGAAAAAATCTAAGTCCGAACTGTAATTATTTTCACAGACGAGGTACCTTTTATATGTTAGATTGAGTTATAGGAGCGCATTTGAAGCACTTTTGCTTAATAAACCACGGCTCTATCTCTTACGGTTGATTTTTAAATTAATCAGAAAGTCTTCGTCGGTAGCGCTTCTCGGTAGCTTCTCCGTACAGAGACTAAGTCCGAATTGAAAATATTTTCACCGACGACGTATATTTTAAATGCTATGTTCAGTTATGGGAGCGTATTTGACGCACTTTTTCTTAATAAACCACGGCTCTATCTCTTACGGTTGATTTTTAAATAATTTCTAAAGTCGTCGTCGGCGACTCTTCACGGTAGCCACTCGTTAGGAAAAAATCTAAGTCCGAACTGTAATTATTTTCACCGACGAGGTACGTTTTAAATGTTAGATTGAGTTATAGGAGCGTATTTGAAGCACTTTTGCTGAATAAACCACGGCTCTATCTCTTACGGTTGATTTTTAAATTAATCAGAAAGTCTTCGTCGGTAGCGCTTCTCGGTAGCCTCTCCGTACAGAGACTAAGTCCGAATTGAAAATATTTTCACCGACGACGTATCTTTTAAATGTTATGTTCAGTTATGGGAGCGTATTTGACGAACTTTTGCTTAATAAACCACGGCTCTATCTCTTACGGTTGATTTTTAAATAATTTCTAAAATCGTCGTCGGCGACTCTTCACGGTAGCCACTCGGTAGGAAAAAATCTAAGTCCGAACTGTAATTATTTTCACCGACGAGGTACCTTTTATATGTTAGATTGAGTTATAGGAGCGTATTTGAAGCACTTTTGCTGAATAAACCACGGCTCTATCTCTTACGGTTGATTTTTAAATTAATCAGAAGGTCTTCGTCGGTAGCGCTTCTCGGTAGCCTCTCCGTACAGAGACTAAATCCGAATTGAAAATATTTTCATCCACGACGTATCTTTTAAATGTTATGTTCCGTTATGGGAGCGTATTTGACGCACTTTTGCTTAATAAACCACGGCTCTATCTCTTACGGTTGATTCTTAAATAATTTCTAAAGTCGTCGTCGGCGACTCTTCACGGTAGCCACTCGGTAGGAAAAAATCTAAGTCCGAACTGTAATTATTTTCACCGACGAGGTACGTTTTATATGTTAGATTGAGTTATAGGAGCGTATTTGAAGCAGTTTTGCTGAATAAACCACGGCTCTATCTCTTACGGTTGATTTTTAAATTAATCAGAAAGTCCTCGTCGTTAGCGCTTCTCGGTAGCCTCTCCGTACAGAGACTAAGTCCGAATTGAAAATATTTTCACCGACGACGTATCTTTTAAATGTTATGTTCCGTTATGGGAGCGTATTTGACGCACTTTTGCTTAATAAACCACGGCTCCATCTCTTACGGTTGATTTTTAAATAATTTCTAAAGTCGTCGGCGGCGACTCCTCACAGTAGCCACTCGGTAGGAAAAAATCTAAGTCCGAACTGTAATTATTTTCACAGACGAGGTACCTTTTATATGTTAGATTGAGTTATAGGAGCGCATTTGAAGCACTTTTGCTTAATAAACCACGGCTCTATCTCTTACGGTTGATTTTTAAATTAATCAGAAAATCTTCGTCGGTAGCGCTTCTCGGTAGCCTCTCCGTACAGAGACTAAGTCCGAATTGAAAATATTTTCACCGACGACGTATCTTTTAAATGCTATGTTCAGTTATGGGAGCGTATTTGACGAACTTTTGCTTAATAAACCACGGCTCTATCTCTTACGGTTGATTTTTAAATAATTTCTAAAGTCGTCGTCGGCGACTCTTCACGGTAGCCACTTGTTAGGAAAAAATCTAAGTCCGAACTGTAATTATTTTCACCGACGAGGTACGTTTTAAATGTTAGATTGAGTTATAGGAGCGTATTTGAAGCACTTTTGCTGAATAAACCACGGCTCTATCTCTTACGGTTGATTTTTAAATTAATCAGAAAGTCTTCGTCGGTAGCGCTTCTCGGTAGCCTCTCCGTACAGAGACTAAGTCCGAATTGAAAATATTTTCATCCACGACGTATCTTTTAAATGTTATGTTCCGTTATGGGAGCGTATTTGACGCACTTTTGCTTAATAAACCACGGCTCCATCTCTTACGGTTGATTCTTAAATAATTTCTAAAGTCGTCGTCGGCGGCTCTTCACGGTAGCCACACGGTAGGAAAAAATCTAAGTCCGAACTGTAATTATTTTCACCGACGAGGTACCTTTTATATGTTAGATTGAGTTATAGGAGCGCATTTGAAGCACTTTTGCTTAATAAACCACGGCTCTATCTCTTACGGTTGATTTTTAAATTAATCAGAAAGTCCTCGTCGTTAGCGCTTCTCGGTAGCCTCTCCGTACAGAGACTAAGTCCGAATTGAAAATATTTTCACCGACGACGTATCTTTTAAATGTTATGTTCCGTTATGGGAGCGTATTTGACGCACTTTTGCTTAATAAACCACGGCTCCATCTCTTACGGTTGATTTTTAAATAATTTCTAAAGTCGTCGGCGGCGACTCCTCACAGTAGCCACTCGGTAGGAAAAAATCTAAGTCCGAACTGTAATTATTTTCACAGACGAGGTACCTTTTATATGTTAGATTGAGTTATAGGAGCGCATTTGAAGCACTTTTGCTTAATAAACCACGGCTCTATCTCTTACGGTTGATTTTTAAATTAATCAGAAAATCTTCGTCGGTAGCGCTTCTCGGTAGCCTCTCCGTACAGAGACTAAGTCCGAATTGAAAATATTTTCACCGACGACGTATATTTTAAATGCTATGTTCAGTTATGGGAGCGTATTTGACGAACTTTTGCTTAATAAACCACGGCTCTATCTCTTACGGTTGATTTTTAAATAATTTCTAAAGTCGTCGTCGGCGACTCTTCACGGTAGCCACTTGTTAGGAAAAAATCTAAGTCCGAACTGTAATTATTTTCACCGACGAGGTACGTTTTAAATGTTAGATTGAGTTATAGGAGCGTATTTGAAGCACTTTTGCTGAATAAACCACGGCTCTATCTCTTACGGTTGATTTTTAAATTAATCAGAAAGTCTTCGTCGGTAGCGCTTCTCGGTAGCCTCTCCGTACAGAGACTAAGTCCGAATTGAAAATATTTTCATCCACGACGTATCTTTTAAATGTTATGTTCCGTTATGGGAGCGTATTTGACGCACTTTTGCTTAATAAACCACGGCTCCATCTCTTACGGTTGATTTTTAAATAATTTCTAAAGTCGTCGTCGGCGGCTCTTCACGGTAGCCACACGGTAGGAAAAAATCTAAGTCCGAACTGTAATTATTTTCACCGACGAGGTACCTTTTATATGTTAGATTGAGTTATAGGAGCGCATTTGAAGCACTTTTGCTTAATAAACCACGGCTCTATCTCTTACGGTTGATTTTTAAATTAATCAGAAAGTCCTCGTCGTTAGCGCTTCTCGGTAGCCTCTCCGTACAGAGACTAAGTCCGAATTGAAAATATTTTCACCGACGACGTATCTTTTAAATGGTATGTTCCGTTATGGGAGCGTATTTGACGCACTTTTGCTTAATAAACCACGGCTCCATCTCTTACGGTTGATTTTTAAATAATTTCTAAAGTCGTCGGCGGCGACTCCTCACAGTAGCCACTCGGTAGGAAAAAATCTAAGTCCGAACTGTAATTATTTTCACAGACGAGGTACCTTTTATATGTTAGATTGAGTTATAGGAGCGCATTTGAAGCACTTTTGCTTAATAAACCACGGCTCTATCTCTTACGGTTGATTTTTAAATTAATCAGAAAGTCTTCGTCGGTAGCGCTTCTCGGTAGCTTCTCCGTACAGAGACTAAGTCCGAATTGAAAATATTTTCACCGACGACGTATATTTTAAATGCTATGTTCAGTTATGGGAGCGTATTTGACGAACTTTTGCTTAATAAACCACGGCTCTATCTCTTACGGTTGATTTTTAAATAATTTCTAAAGTCGTCGTCGGCGACTCTTCACGGTAGCCACTCGTTAGGAAAAAATCTAAGTCCGAACTGTAATTATTTTCACCGACGAGGTACGTTTTAAATGTTAGATTGAGTTATAGGAGCGTATTTGAAGCACTTTTGCTGAATAAACCACGGCTCTATCTCTTACGGTTGATTTTTAAATTAATCAGAAAGTCTTCGTCGGTAGCGCTTCTCGGTAGCCTCTCCGTACAGAGACTAAGTCCGAATTGAAAATATTTTCACCGACGACGTATCTTTTAAATGTTATGTTCAGTTATGGGAGCGTATTTGACGCACTTTTGCTTAATAAACCACGGCTCTATCTCTTACGGTTGATTTTGAAATAATTTCTAAAGTCGTCGTCGGCGACTCTTCACGGTAGCCAGTCGGTAGGAAAAAATCTAAGCCCGAACTGTAATTATTTTCACCGACGAGGTACCTTTTATATGTTAGATTGAGTTATAGGAGCGCATTTGAAGCACTTTTGCTTAATAAACCACGGTTCTATGTCTTACGGTTGATTTTTAAATTAATCAGAAAGTCTTCGTCGGTAGCGCTTCTCGGTAGCCTCTCCGTACAGAGACTAAGTCCGAATTGAAAATATTTTCACCGACGACGTATCTTTTAAATGTTATGTTCAGTTATGGGAGCGTATTTGACGAACTTTTGCTTAATAAACCACGGCTCTATCTCTTACGGTTGATTTTTAAATAATTTCTAAAATCGTCGTCGGCGACTCTTCACGGTAGCCACTCGGTAGGAAAAAATCTAAGTCCGAACTGTAATTATTTTCACCGACGAGGTACCTTTTATATGTTAGATTGAGTTATAGGAGCGTATTTGAAGCACTTTTGCTGAATAAACCACGGCTCTATCTCTTACGGTTGATTTTTAAATTAATCAGAAGGTCTTCGTCGGTAGCGCTTCTCGGTAGCCTCTCCGTACAGAGACTAAATCCGAATTGAAAATATTTTCATCCACGACGTATCTTTTAAATGTTATATTCCGTTATGGGAGCGTATTTGACGCACTTTTGCTTAATAAACCACGGCTCTATCTCTTACGGTTGATTCTTAAATAATTTCTAAAGTCGTCGTCGGCGACTCTTCACGGTAGCCACTCGGTAGGAAAAAATCTAAGTCCGAACTGTAATTATTTTCACCGACGAGGTACGTTTTATATGTTAGATTGAGTTATAGGAGCGTATTTGAAGCACTTTTGCTGAATAAACCACGGCTCTATCTCTTACGGTTGATTTTTAAATTAATCAGAAAGTCCTCGTCGTTAGCGCTTCTCGGTAGCCTCTCCGTACAGAGACTAAGTCCGAATTGAAAATATTTTCACCGACGACGTATCTTTTAAATGTTATGTTCCGTTATGGGAGCGTATTTGACGCACTTTTGCTTAATAAACCACGGCTCCATCTCTTACGGTTGATTTTTAAATAATTTCTAAAGTCGTCGGCGGCGACTCCTCACAGTAGCCACTCGGTAGGAAAAAATCTAAGTCCGAACTGTAATTATTTTCACAGACGAGGTACCTTTTATATGTTAGATTGAGTTATAGGAGCGCATTTGAAGCACTTTTGCTTAATAAACCACGGCTCTATCTCTTACGGTTGATTTTTAAATTAATCAGAAAGTCTTCGTCGGTAGCGCTTCTCGGTAGCCTCTCCGTACAGAGACTAAGTCCGAATTGAAAATATTTTCACCGACGACGTATATTTTAAATGCTATGTTCAGTTATGGGAGCGTATTTGACGCACTTTTGCTTAATAAACCACGGCTCTATCTCTTACGGTTGATTTTTAAATAATTTCTAAAGTCGTCGTCGGCGACTCTTCACGGTAGCCACTCGTTAGGAAAAAATCTAAGTCCGAACTGTAATTATTTTCACCGACGAGGTACGTTTTAAATGTTAGATTGAGTTATAGGAGCGTATTTGAAGCACTTTTGCTGAATAAACCACGGCTCTATCTCTTACGGTTGATTTTTAAATTAATCAGAAAGTCTTCGTCGGTAGCGCTTCTCGGTAGCCTCTCCGTACAGAGACTAAGTCCGAATTGAAAATATTTTCACCGACGACGTATCTTTTAAATGTTATGTTCAGTTATGGGAGCGTATTTGACGCACTTTTGCTTAATAAACCACGGCTCTATCTCTTACGGTTGATTTTGAAATAATTTCTAAAGTCGTCGTCGGCGACTCTTCACGGTAGCCAGTCGGTAGGAAAAAATCTAAGCCCGAACTGTAATTATTTTCACCGACGAGGTACCTTTTATATGTTAGATTGAGTTATAGGAGCGCATTTGAAGCACTTTTGCTTAATAAACCACGGTTCTATGTCTTACGGTTGATTTTTAAATTAATCAGAAAGTCTTCGTCGGTAGCGCTTCTCGGTAGCCTCTCCGTACAGAGACTAAGTCCGAATTGAAAATATTTTCACCGACGACGTATCTTTTAAATGTTATGTTCAGTTATGGGAGCGTATTTGACGAACTTTTGCTTAATAAACCACGGCTCTATCTCTTACGGTTGATTTTTAAATAATTTCTAAAATCGTCGTCGGCGACTCTTCACGGTAGCCACTCGGTAGGAAAAAATCTAAGTCCGAACTGTAATTATTTTCACCGACGAGGTACCTTTTATATGTTAGATTGAGTTATAGGAGCGTATTTGAAGCACTTTTGCTGAATAAACCACGGCTCTATCTCTTACGGTTGATTTTTAAATTAATCAGAAGGTCTTCGTCGGTAGCGCTTCTCGGTAGCCTCTCCGTACAGAGACTAAATCCGAATTGAAAATATTTTCATCCACGACGTATCTTTTAAATGTTATATTCCGTTATGGGAGCGTATTTGACGCACTTTTGCTTAATAAACCACGGCTCTATCTCTTACGGTTGATTCTTAAATAATTTCTAAAGTCGTCGTCGGCGACTCTTCACGGTAGCCACTCGGTAGGAAAAAATCTAAGTCCGAACTGTAATTATTTTCACCGACGAGGTACGTTTTATATGTTAGATTGAGTTATAGGAGCGTATTTGAAGCACTTTTGCTGAATAAACCACGGCTCTATCTCTTACGGTTGATTTTTAAATTAATCAGAAAGTCCTCGTCGTTAGCGCTTCTCGGTAGCCTCTCCGTACAGAGACTAAGTCCGAATTGAAAATATTTTCACCGACGACGTATCTTTTAAATGTTATGTTCCGTTATGGGAGCGTATTTGACGCACTTTTGCTTAATAAACCACGGCTCCATCTCTTACGGTTGATTTTTAAATAATTTCTAAAGTCGTCGGCGGCGACTCCTCACAGTAGCCACTCGGTAGGAAAAAATCTAAGTCCGAACTGTAATTATTTTCACAGACGAGGTACCTTTTATATGTTAGATTGAGTTATAGGAGCGCATTTGAAGCACTTTTGCTTAATAAACCACGGCTCTATCTCTTACGGTTGATTTTTAAATTAATCAGAAAATCTTCGTCGGTAGCGCTTCTCGGTAGCCTCTCCGTACAGAGACTAAGTCCGAATTGAAAATATTTTCACCGACGACGTATCTTTTAAATGCTATGTTCAGTTATGGGAGCGTATTTGACGAACTTTTGCTTAATAAACCACGGCTCTATCTCTTACGGTTGATTTTTAAATAATTTCTAAAGTCGTCGTCGGCGACTCTTCACGGTAGCCACTCGTTAGGAAAAAATCTAAGTCCGAACTGTAATTATTTTCACCGACGAGGTACCTTTTATATGTTAGATTGAGTTATAGGAGCGTATTTGAAGCACTTTTGCTGAATAAACCACGGCTCTATCTCTTACGGTTGATTTTTAAATTAATCAGAAAGTCTTCGTCGGTAGCGCTTCTCGGTAGCCTCTCTGTACAGAGACTAAGTCCGAATTGAAAATATTTTCATCCACGACGTATCTTTTAAATGTTATGTTCCGTTATGGGAGCGTATTTGACGCACTTTTGCTTAATAAACCACGGCTCCATCTCTTACGGTTGATTTTTAAATAATTTCTAAAGTCGTCGGCGGCGACTCTTCACAGTAGCCACTCGGTAGGAAAAAATCTAAGTCCGAACTGTAATTATTTTCACCGACGAGGTACATTTTATATGTTAGATTGAGTTATAGGAGCGTATTTGAAGCACTTTTGCTGAATAAACCACGGCTCTATCTCTTACGGTTGATTTTTAAATTAATCAGAAGGTCTTCGTCGGTAGCGCTTCTCGGTAGCCTCTCCGTACAGAGACTAAATCCGAATTGAAAATATTTTCATCCACGACGTATCTTTTAAATGTTATGTTCCGTTATGGGAGCGTATTTGACGCACTTTTGCTTAATAAACCACGGCTCTATCTCTTACGGTTGATTCTTAAATAATTTCTAAAGTCGTCGTCGGCGACTCTTCACGGTAGCCACTCGGTAGGAAAAAATCTAAGTCCGAACTGTAATTATTTTCACCGACGAGGTACGTTTTATATGTTAGATTGAGTTATAGGAGCGTATTTGAAGCACTTTTGCTGAATAAACCACGGCTCTATCTCTTACGGTTGATTTTTAAATTAATCAAAAAGTCTTCGTCGGTAGCGCTTCTCGGTAGCCTCTCCGTAGAGAGACTAAGTCCGAATTGAAAATATTTTCATCCACGACGTATCTTTTAAATGTTATGTTCCGTTATGGGAGCGTATTTGACGCACTTTTGCTTAATAAACCACGGCTCTATCTCTTACGGTTGATTTTGAAATAATTTCTAAAGTCGTCGTCGGCGACTCTTCACGGTAGCCACTCGGTAGGAAAAAATCTAAGTCCGAACTGTAATTATTTTCACCGACAAGGTACCTTTTATATGTTAGATTGAGTTATAGGAGCGTATTTGAAGCACTTTTGCTTATTAAAGCACGGCTCTATCTCTTTCGGTTAATTTTTAAATTAATCAGAAAGTCTTCGTCGGTAGCGCTTCTCGGTAGCCTCTCCGTACATAGACTAAGTCCGAATTGAAAATATTTTCATCCACGACGTATCTTTTAAATGTTATGTTCGGTTATGGGAGCGTATTTGACGCACTTTTGCTTAATAAACCACCGCTCTATCTCTTACGGTTGATTTTTAAATAATTTCTAAAGTCGTCGTCGGCGACTCTTCACGGTAGCCACTCGGTAGGAAAAAATCTAATTCCGAACTGTAATTATTTTCACCGACGAGGTACGTTTTATATGTTAGATTGAGTTATAGGAGCGTATTTGAAGCACTTTTGCTGAATAAACCATGGCTCTATCTCTTACGGTTGATTTTTAAATTAATCAGAAAGTCTTCGTCGGTAGCGCTTCTCGGTAGCCTCTCCGTACAGAGACTAAGTCCGAATTGAAAATATTTTCATCCACGACGTATCTTTCAAATGTTATGTTCCGTTATGGGAGCGTATTTGACGCACTTTTGCTTAATAAACCACGGCTCTATCTCTTACGGTTGATTTTTAAATAATTTCTAAAGTCGTCGTCGGCGACTCTTCACGGTAGCCACTAGGTAGGAAAAAATCTAAATCCGAACTGTAATTATTTTCACCGACGAGGTACCTTTTATATGTTAGATTGAGTTATAGGAGCGTATTTGAAGCACTTTTGCTGAATAAACCACGGCTCTATCTCTTACGGTTGATTTTTAAATTAATCAGAAAGTCCTCGTCGTTAGCGCTTCTCGGTAGCCTCTCCGTACAGAGACTAAGTCCGAATTGAAAATATTTTCACCGACGACGTATCTTTTAAATGTTATGTTCCGTTATGGGAGCGTATTTGACGCACTTTTGCTTAATAAACCACGGCTCCATCTCTTACGGTTGATTTTTAAATAATTTCTAAAGTCGTCGGCGGCGACTCCTCACAGTAGCCACTCGGTAGGAAAAAATCTAAGTCCGAACTGTAATTATTTTCACAGACGAGGTACCTTTTATATGTTAGATTGAGTTATAGGAGCGCATTTGAAGCACTTTTGCTTAATAAACCACGGCTCTATCTCTTACGGTTGATTTTTAAATTAATCAGAAAATCTTCGTCGGTAGCGCTTCTCGGTAGCCTCTCCGTACAGAGACTAAGTCCGAATTGAAAATATTTTCACCGACGACGTATCTTTTAAATGCTATGTTCAGTTATGGGAGCGTATTTGACGAACTTTTGCTTAATAAACCACGGCTCTATCTCTTACGGTTGATTTTTAAATAATTTCTAAAGTCGTCGTCGGCGACTCTTCACGGTAGCCACTCGTTAGGAAAAAATCTAAGTCCGAACTGTAATTATTTTCACCGACGAGGTACCTTTTATATGTTAGATTGAGTTATAGGAGCGTATTTGAAGCACTTTTGCTGAATAAACCACGGCTCTATCTCTTACGGTTGATTTTTAAATTAATCAGAAAGTCTTCGTCGGTAGCGCTTCTCGGTAGCCTCTCTGTACGGAGACTAAGTCCGAATTGAAAATATTTTCATCCACGACGTATCTTTTAAATGTTATGTTCCGTTATGGGAGCGTATTTGACGCACTTTTGCTTAATAAACCACGGCTCCATCTCTTACGGTTGATTTTTAAATAATTTCTAAAGTCGTCGGCGGCGACTCTTCACAGTAGCCACTCGGTAGGAAAAAATCTAAGTCCGAACTGTAATTATTTTCACCGACGAGGTACATTTTATATGTTAGATTGAGTTATAGGAGCGTATTTGAAGCACTTTTGCTGAATAAACCACGGCTCTATCTCTTACGGTTGATTTTTAAATTAATCAGAAGGTCTTCGTCGGTAGCGCTTCTCGGTAGCCTCTCCGTACAGAGACTAAATCCGAATTGAAAATATTTTCATCCACGACGTATCTTTTAAATGTTATGTTCCGTTATGGGAGCGTATTTGACGCACTTTTGCTTAATAAACCACGGCTCTATCTCTTACGGTTGATTCTTAAATAATTTCTAAAGTCGTCGTCGGCGACTCTTCACGGTAGCCACTCGGTAGGAAAAAATCTAAGTCCGAACTGTAATTATTTTCACCGACGAGGTACGTTTTATATGTTAGATTGAGTTATAGGAGCGTATTTGAAGCACTTTTGCTGAATAAACCACGGCTCTATCTCTTACGGTTGATTTTTAAATTAATCAAAAAGTCTTCGTCGGTAGCGCTTCTCGGTAGCCTCTCCGTAGAGAGACTAAGTCCGAATTGAAAATATTTTCATCCACGACGTATCTTTTAAATGTTATGTTCCGTTATGGGAGCGTATTTGACGCACTTTTGCTTAATAAACCACGGCTCTATCTCTTACGGTTGATTTTGAAATAATTTCTAAAGTCGTCGTCGGCGACTCTTCACGGTAGCCACTCGGTAGGAAAAAATCTAAGTCCGAACTGTAATTATTTTCACCGACGAGGTACCTTTTATATGTTAGATTGAGTTATAGGAGCGTATTTGAAGCACTTTTGCTTATTAAAGCACGGCTCTATCTCTTTCGGTTAATTTTTAAATTAATCAGAAAGTCTTCGTCGGTAGCGCTTCTCGGTAGCCTCTCCGTACATAGACTAAGTCCGAATTGAAAATATTTTCATCCACGACGTATCTTTTAAATGTTATGTTCGGTTATGGGAGCGTATTTGACGCACTTTTGCTTAATAAACCACCGCTCTATCTCTTACGGTTGATTTTTAAATAATTTCTAAAGTCGTCGTCGGCGACTCTTCACGGTAGCCACTCGGTAGGAAAAAATCTAATTCCGAACTGTAATTATTTTCACCGACGAGGTACGTTTTATATGTTAGATTGAGTTATAGGAGCGTATTTGAAGCACTTTTGCTGAATAAACCATGGCTCTATCTCTTACGGTTGATTTTTAAATTAATCAGAAAGTCTTCGTCGGTAGCGCTTCTCGGTAGCCTCTCCGTACAGAGACTAAGTCCGAATTGAAAATATTTTCATCCACGACGTATCTTTCAAATGTTATGTTCCGTTATGGGAGCGTATTTGACGCACTTTTGCTTAATAAACCACGGCTCTATCTCTTACGGTTGATTTTTAAATAATTTCTAAAGTCGTCGTCGGCGACTCTTCACGGTAGCCACTAGGTAGGAAAAAATCTAAATCCGAACTGTAATTATTTTCACCGACGAGGTACCTTTTATATGTTAGATTGAGTTATAGGAGCGTATTTGAAGCACTTTTGCTGAATAAACCACGGCTCTATCTCTTACGGTTGATTTTTAAATTAATCAGAAGGTCTTCGTCGGTAGCGCTTCTCGGTAGCCTCTCCGTACAGAGACTAAATCCGAATTGAAAAATTTTCATCCACGACGTATCTTTTAAATGTTATGTTCCGTTATGGGAGCGTATTTGACGCACTTTTGCTTAATAAACCACGGCTCTATCTCTTACGGTTGATTCTTAAATAATTTCTAAAGTCGTCGTCGGCGACTCTTCACGGTAGCCACACGGTAGGAAAAAATCTAAGTCCGAACTGTAATTATTTTCACCGACGAGGTACCTTTTATATGTTAGATTGAGTTATAGGAGCGCATTTGAAGCACTTTTGCTTAATAAACCACGGCTCTATCTCTTACGGTTGATTTTTAAATTAATCAGAAAGTCCTCGTCGTTAGCGCTTCCCGGTAGCCTCTCCGTACAGAGACTAAGTCCGAATTGAAAATATTTTCACCGACGACGTATCTTTTAAATGTTATGTTCCGTTATGGGAGCGTATTTGACGCACTTTTGCTTAATAAACCACGGCTCCATCTCTTACGGTTGATTTTTAAATAATTTCTAAAGTCGTCGGCGGCGACTCCTCACAGTAGCCACTCGGTAGGAAAAAATCTAAGTCCGAACTGTAATTATTTTCACAGACGAGGTACCTTTTATATGTTAGATTGAGTTATAGGAGCGTATTTGAAGCACTTTTGCTGAATAAACCACGGCTCTATCTCTTACGGTTGATTTTTAAATTAATCAGAAAGTCTTCGTCGGTAGCGCTTCTCGGTAGCCTCTCCGTACAGAGACTAAGTCCGAATTGAAAATATTTTCATCCACGACGTATCTTTCAAATGTTATGTTCCGTTATGGGAGCGTATTTGACGCACTTTTGCTTAATAAACCACGGCTCTATCTCTTACGGTTGATTTTTAAATAATTTCTAAAGTCGTCGTCGGCGACTCTTCACGGTAGCCACTAGGTAGGAAAAAATCTAAATCCGAACTGTAATTATTTTCACCGACGAGGTACCTTTTATATGTTAGATTGAGTTATAGGAGCGTATTTGAAGCACTTTTGCTGAATAAACCACGGCTCTATCTCTTACGGTTGATTTTTAAATTAATCAGAAAGTCTTCGTCGGTAGCGCTTCTCGGTAGCCTCTCCGTACAGAGACTAAGTCCGAATTGAAAATATTTTCATCCACGACGTATCTTTTAAATGTTATGTTCCGTTATGGGAGCGTATTTGACGCACTTTTGCTTAATAAACCACGGCTCTATCTCTTACGGTTGATTTTGAAAAAATTTCTAAAGTCGTCGTCGGCGACTCTTCACGGTAGCCACTCGGTAGGAAAAAATCTAAGTACGAACTGTAATTATTTTCACCGACGAGGTACCTTTTATATGTTAGATTGAGTTATAGGAGCGTATTTGAAGCACTTTTGCTGAATAAACCACGGCTCTATCTCTTACGGTTGATTTTTAAATTAATCAGGTCTTCGTCGGTAGCGCTTCTCGGTAGCCTCTCCGTACAGAGACTAAATCCGAATTGAAAATATTTTCATCCACGACGTATCTTTTAAATGTTATGTTCCGTTATGGGAGCGTATTTGACGCACTTTTGCTTAATAAACCACGGCTCTATCTCTTACGGTTGATTCTTAAATAATTTCTAAAATCGTCGTCGGCGACTCTTCACGGTAGCCACACGGTAGGAAAAAATCTAAGTCCGAACTGTAATTATTTTCACCGACGAGGTACCTTTTATATGTTAGATTGAGTTATAGGAGCGCATTTGAAGCACTTTTGCTTAATAAACCACGGCTCTATCTCCTACGGTTGATTTTTAAATTAATCAGAAAGTCCTCGTCGTTAGCGCTTCTCGGTAGCCTCTCCGTACAGAGACTAAGTCCGAATTGAAAATATTTTCACCGACGACGTATCTTTTAAATGTTATGTTCCGTTATGGGAGCGTATTTGACGCACTTTTGCTTAATAAACCACGGCTCCATCTCTTACGGTTGATTTTTAAATAATTTCTAAAGTCGTCGGTGGCGACTCCTCACAGTAGCCACTCGGTAGGAAAAAATCTAAGTCCGAACTGTAATTATTTTCACAGACGAGGTACCTTTTATATGTTAGATTGAGTTATAGGAGCGCATTTGAAGCACTTTTGCTTAATAAACCACGGCTCTATCTCTTACGGTTGATTTTTAAATTAATCAGAAAATCTTCGTCGGTAGCGCTTCTCGGTAGCCTCTCCGTACAGAGACTAAGTCCGAATTGAAAATATTTTCACCGACGACGTATCTTTTAAATGCTATGTTCAGTTATGGGAGCGTATTTGACGAACTTTTGCTTAATAAACCACGGCTCTATCTCTTACGGTTGATTTTTAAATAATTTCTAAAGTCGTCGTCGGCGACTCCTCACAGTAGCCACTCGGTAGGAAAAAATCTAAGTCCGAACTGTAATTATTTTCACAGACGAGGTACCTTTTATATGGTAGATTGAGTTATAGGAGCGTATTTGAAGCACTTTTGCTGAATAAACCACGGCTCCATCTCTTACGGTTGATTTTTAAATTAATCAGAAAATCTTCGTCGGTAGCGCTTCTCGGTAGCCTCTCCGTACAGAGACTAAGTCCGAATTGAAAATATTTTCACCGACGACGTATCTTTTAAATGCTATGTTCAGTTATGGGAGCGTATTTGACGAACTTTTGCTTAATAAACCACGGCTCTATCTCTTACGGTTGATTTTTAAATAATTTCTAAAGTCGTCGTCGGCGACTCTTCACGGTAGCCACTCGTTAGGAAAAAATCTAAGTCCGAACTGTAATTATTTTCACCGACGAGGTACGTTTTAAATGTTAGATTGAGTTATAGGAGCGTATTTGAAGCACTTTTGCTGAATAAACCACGGCTCCATCTCTTACGGTTGATTTTTAAATTAATCAGAAAGTCTTCGTCGGTAGCGCTTCTCGGTAGCCTCTCCGTACAGAGACTAAGTCCGAATTGAAAATATTTTCATCCACGACGTATCTTTTAAATGTTATGTTCCGTTATGGGAGCGTATTTGACGCACTTTTGCTTAATAAACCACGGCTCTATCTCTTACGGTTGATTCTTAAATAATTTCTAAAGTCGTCGTCGGCGACTCTTCACGGTAGCCACTCGGTAGGAAAAAATCTAAGTCCGAACTGTAATTATTTTCACCGACGAGGTACGTTTTATATGTTAGATTGAGTTATAGGAGCGTATTTGAAGCACTTTTGCTGAATAAACCACGGCTCTATCTCTTACGGTTGATTTTTAAATTAATCAGAAGGTCTTCGTCGGTAGCGCTTCTCGGTAGCCTCTCCGTACAGAGACTAAATCCGAATTGAAAATATTTTCATCCACGACGTATCTTTTAAATGTTATGTTCCGTTATGGGAGCGTATTTGACGCACTTTTGCTTAATAAACCACGGCTCTATCTCTTACGGTTGATTCTTAAATAATTTCTAAAGTCGTCGTCGGCGACTCTTCACGGTAGCCACTCGGTAGGAAAAAATCTAAGTCCGAACTGTAATTATTTTCACCGACGAGGTACGTTTTATATGTTAGATTGAGTTATAGGAGCGTATTTGAAGCACTTTTGCTGAATAAACCACGGCTCTATCTCTTACGGTTGATTTTTAAATTAATCAGAAGGTCTTCGTCGGTAGCGCTTCTCGGTAGCCTCTCCGTACAGAGACTAAATCCGAATTGAAAATATTTTCATCCACGACGTATCTTTTAAATGTTATGTTCCGTTATGGGAGCGTATTTGACGCACTTTTGCTTAATAAACCACGGCTCCATCTCTTACGGTTGATTTTTAAATAATTTCGAAAGTCGTCGGTGGCGACTCCTCACAGTAGCCACTCGGTAGGAAAAAATCTAAGTCCGAACTGTAATTATTTTCACAGACGAGGTACCTTTTATATGTTAGATTGAGTTATAGGAGCGCATTTGAAGCACTTTTGCTTAATAAACCACGGCTCTATCTCTTACGGTTGATTTTTAAATTAATCAGAAAATCTTCGTCGGTAGCGCTTCTCGGTAGCCTCTCCGTACAGAGACTAAGTCCGAATTGAAAATATTTTCACCGACGACGTATCTTTTAAATGCTATGTTCAGTTATGGGAGCGTATTTGACGAACTTTTGCTTAATAAACCACGGCTCTATCTCTTACGGTTGATTTTTAAATAATTTCTAAAGTCGTCGTCGGCGACTCCTCACAGTAGCCACTCGGTAGGAAAAAATCTAAGTCCGAACTGTAATTATTTTCACAGACGAGGTACCTTTTATATGGTAGATTGAGTTATAGGAGCGTATTTGAAGCACTTTTGCTGAATAAACCACGGCTCCATCTCTTACGGTTGATTTTTAAATTAATCAGAAAATCTTCGTCGGTAGCGCTTCTCGGTAGCCTCTCCGTACAGAGACTAAGTCCGAATTGAAAATATTTTCACCGACGACGTATCTTTTAAATGCTATGTTCAGTTATGGGAGCGTATTTGACGAACTTTTGCTTAATAAACCACGGCTCTATCTCTTACGGTTGATTTTTAAATAATTTCTAAAGTCGTCGTCGGCGACTCTTCACGGTAGCCACTCGTTAGGAAAAAATCTAAGTCCGAACTGTAATTATTTTCACCGACGAGGTACGTTTTAAATGTTAGATTGAGTTATAGGAGCGTATTTGAAGCACTTTTGCTGAATAAACCACGGCTCCATTTCTTACGGTTGATTTTTAAATTAATCAGAAAGTCTTCGTCGGTAGCGCTTCTCGGTAGCCTCTCCGTACAGAGACTAAGTCCGAATTGAAAATATTTTCATCCACGACGTATCTTTTAAATGTTATGTTCCGTTATGGGAGCGTATTTGACGCACTTTTGCTTAATAAACCACGGCTTCATCTCTTACGGTTGATTTTTAAATAATTTCTAAAGTCGTCGGCGGCGACTCTTCACAGTAGCCACTCGGTAGGACAAAATCTAAGTCCGAACTGTAATTATTTTCACCGACGAGGTACCTTTTATATGTTAGATTGAGTTATAGGAGCGTATTTGAAGCACTTTTGCTTAATAAACCACGGCTCTATCTCTTATGGTTGATTTTTAAAATAATCAGAAAGTCTTCGTCGGTAGCGCTTCTCGGTAGCCTCTCTGTACAGAGACTAAGTCCGAATTGAAAATATTTTCATCCACGACGTATCTTTTAAATGTTATGTTCCGTTATGGGAGCGTATTTGACGCACTTTTGCTTAATAAACCACGGCTCCATCTCTTACGGTTGATTTTTAAATAATTTCTAAAGTCGTCGGCGGCGACTCTTCACAGTAGCCACTCGGTAGGAAAAAATCTAAGTCCGAACTGTAATTATTTTCACCGACGAGGTACCTTTTATATGTTAGATTGAGTTATAGGAGCGTATTTGAAGCACTTTTGCTTAATAAACCACGGCTCCATCTCTTACGGTTGATTTTTAAATAATTTCTAAAGTCGTCGGCGGCGACTCTTCACAGTAGCCACTCGGTAGGAAAAAATCTAAGTCCGAACTGTAATTATTTTCACCGACGAGGTACATTTTATATGTTAGATTGAGTTATAGGAGCGTATTTGAAGCACTTTTGCTTAATAAACCACGGCTCTATCTCTTACGGTTGATTTTTAAATTAATCAGAAAGTCTTCGTCGGTAGCGCTTCTCGGTAGCCTCTCTGTACAGAGACTAAGTCCGAATTGAAAATATTTTCATCCACGACGTATCTTTTAAATGTTATGTTCCGTTATGGGAGCGTATTTGACGCACTTTTGCTTAATAAACCACGGCTCCATCTCTTACGGTTGATTTTTAAATAATTTCTAAAGTCGTCGGCGGCGACTCTTCACAGTAGCCACTCGGTAGGAAAAAATCTAAGTCCGAACTGTAATTATTTTCACCGACGAGGTACCTTTTATATGTTAGATTGAGTTATAGGAGCGTATTTGAAGCACTTTTGCTTAATAAACCACGGCTCTATCTCTTACGGTTGATTTTTAAATTAATCAGAAAGTCTTCGTCGGTAGCGCTTCTCGGTAGCCTCTCTGTACAGAGACTAAGTCCGAATTGAAAATATTTTCATCCACGACGTATCTTTTAAATGTTATGTTCCGTTATGGGAGCGTATTTGACGCACTTTTGCTTAATAAACCACGGCTCCATCTCTTACGGTTGATTTTTAAATAATTTCTAAAGTCGTCGGCGGCGACTCTTCACAGTAGCCACTCGGTAGGAAAAAATCTAAGTCCGAACTGTAATTATTTTCACCGACGAGGTACCTTTTATATGTTAGATTGAGTTATAGGAGCGCATTTGAAGCACTTTTGCTTAATAAACCACGGCTCTATCTCTTACGGTTGATTTTTAAATTAATCAGAAATTCTTCGTCGGTAGCGCTTCTCGGTAGCCTCTCCGTACAGAGACTAAGTCCGAATTGAAAATATTTTCACCGACGACGTATCTTTTAAATGTTGTGTTCGGTTATGGGAGCGTATTTGACGCACTTTTGCTTAATAAACCACGGCTCTATCTCTTACGGTTGATTCTTAAATAATTTCTAAAGTCGTCGTCGGCGACTCTTCACGGTAGCCACTCGGTAGGAAAAAATCTAAGTCCGAACTGTAATTATTTTCACCGATGAGGTACGTTTTATATGTTAGATTGAGTTATAGGAGCGTATTTGAAGCACTTTTGCTGAATAAACCACGGCTCTATCTCTTACGGTTGATTTTTAAATTAATCAGAAGGTCTTCGTCGGTAGCGCTTCTCGGTAGCCTCTCCGTACAGAGACTAAATCCGAATTGAAAATATTTTCATCCACGACGTATCTTTTAAATGTTATGTTCCGTTATGGGAGCGTATTTGACGCACTTTTGCTTAATAAACCACGGCTCTATCTCTTACGGTTGATTTTTAAATTAATCAGAAAGTCTTCGTCGGTAGCGCTTCTCGGTAGCCTCTCCGTACAGAGACTAAGTCCGAATTGAAAATATTTTCACCGACGACGTATCTTTTAAATGTTGTGTTCGGTTATGGGAGCGTATTTGACGCACTTTTGCTTAATAAACCACGGCTCTATCTCTTACGGTTGATTCTTAAATAATTTCTAAAGTCGTCGTCGGCGACTCTTCACGGTAGCCACTCGGTAGGAAAAAATCTAAGTCCGAACTGTAATTATTTTCACCGATGAGGTACGTTTTATATGTTAGATTGAGTTATAGGAGCGTATTTGAAGCACTTTTGCTGAATAAACCACGGCTCTATTTCTTACGGTTGATTTTTAAATTAATCAGAAGGTCTTCGTCGGTAGCGCTTCTCGGTAGCCTCTCCGTACAGAGACTAAATCCGAATTGAAAATATTTTCATCCACGACGTATCTTTTAAATGTTATGTTCCGTTATGGGAGCGTATTTGACGCACTTTTGCTTAATAAACCACGGCTCTATCTCTTACGGTTGATTCTTAAATAATTTCTAAAGTCGTCGTCGGCGACTCTTCACGGTAGCCACTCGGTAGGAAAAAATCTAAGTCCGAACTGTAATTATTTTCACCGACGAGGTACGTTTTATATGTTAGATTGAGTTATAGGAGCGTATTTGAAGCACTTTTGCTGAATAAACCACGGCTCTATCTCTTACGGTTGATTTTTAAATTAATCAGAAGGTCTTCGTCGGTAGCGCTTCTCGGTAGCCTCTCCGTACAGAGACTAAATCCGAATTGAAAATATTTTCATCCACGACGTATCTTTTAAATGTTATGTTCCGTTATGGGAGCGTATTTGACGCACTTTTGCTTAATAAACCACGGCTCGATCTCTTACGGTTGATTCTTAAATAATTTCTAAAGTCGTCGTCGGCGACTCTTCACGGTAGCCACTCGGTAGGAAAAAATCTAAGTCCGAACTGTAATTATTTTCACCGACGAGGTACGTTTTATATGTTAGATTGAGTTATAGGAGCGTATTTGAAGCACTTTTGCTGAATAAACCACGGCTCTATCTCTTACGGTTGATTTTTAAATTAATCAGAAGGTCTTCGTCGGTAGCGCTTCTCGGTAGCCTCTCCGTACAGAGACTAAATCCGAATTGAAAATATTTTCATCCACGACGTATCTTTTAAATGTTATGTTCCGTTATGGGAGCGTATTTGACGCACTTTTGCTTACTAAACCACGGCTCTATCTCTTACGGTTGATTTTTAAATTAATCAGAAAGTCTTCGTCGGTAGCGCTTCTCGGTAGCCTCTCTGTACAGAGACTAAGTCCGAATTGAAAATATTTTCATCCACGACGTATCTTTTAAATGTTATGTTCCGTTATGGGAGCGTATTTGACGCACTTTTGCTTAATAAACCACGGCTCCATCTCTTACGGTTGATTTGTAAATAATTTCTAAAGTCGTCGGCGGCGACTCTTCACAGTAGCCACTCGGTAGGAAAAAATCTAAGTCCGAACTGTAATTATTTTCACCGACGAGGTACCTTTTATATGTTAGATTGAGTTATAGGAGCGCATTTGAAGCACTTTTGCTTAATAAACCACGGCTCTATCTCTTACGGTTGATTTTTAAATTAATCAGAAGGTCTTCGTCGGTAGCGCTTCTCGGTAGCCTCTCCGTACAGAGACTAAATCCGAATTGAAAATATTTTCATCCACGACGTATCTTTTAAATGTTATGTTCCGTTATGGGAGCGTATTTGACGCACTTTTGCTTAATAAACCACGGCTCTATCTCTTACGGTTGATTCTTAAATAATTTCTAAAGTCGTCGTCGGCGACTCTTCACGGTAGCCACTCGGTAGGAAAAAATCTAAGTCCGAACTGTAATTATTTTCACCGATGAGGTACGTTTTATATGTTAGATTGAGTTATAGGAGCGTATTTGAAGCACTTTTGCTGAATAAACCACGGCTCTATCTCTTACGGTTGATTTTTAAATTAATCAGAAGGTCTTCGTCGGTAGCGCTTCTCGGTAGCCTCTCCGTACAGAGACTAAATCCGAATTGAAAATATTTTCATCCACGACGTATCTTTTAAATGTTATGTTCCGTTATGGGAGCGTATTTGACGCACTTTTGCTTAATAAACCACGGCTCTATCTCTTACGGTTGATTCTTAAATAATTTCTAAAGTCGTCGTCGGCGACTCTTCACGGTAGCCACTCGGTAGGAAAAAATCTAAGTCCGAACTGTAATTATTTTCACCGACGAGGTACGTTTTATATGTTAGATTGAGTTATAGGAGCGTATTTGAAGCACTTTTGCTGAATAAACCACGGCTCTATCTCTTACGGTTGATTTTTAAATTAATCAGAAGTTCTTCGTCGGTAGCGCTTCTCGGTAGCCTCTCCGTACAGAGACTAAATCCGAATTGAAAATATTTTCATCCACGACGTATCTTTTAAATGTTATGTTCCGTTATGGGAGCGTATTTGACGCACTTTTGCTTAATAAACCACGGCTCTATCTCTTACGGTTGATTTTGAAATAATTTCTAAAGTCGTCGTCGGCGACTCTTCACGGTAGCCACTCGGTAGGAAAAAATCTAAGTCCGAACTGTAATTATTTTCACCGACGAGGTACCTTTTATATGTTAGATTGAGTTATAGGAGCGCATTTGAAGCACTTTTGCTTAATAAACCACGGCTCTATCTCTTACGGTTGATTTTTAAATTAATCAAAAATTCTTCGTCGGTAGCGCTTCTCGGTAGCCTCTCCGTACAGAGACTAAGTCCGAATTGAAAATATTTTCACCGACGACGTATCTTTTAAATGTTGTGTTCGGTTATGGGAGCGTATTTGACGCACTTTTGCTTAATAAACCACGGCTCTATCTCTTACGGTTGATTTTTAAATAATTTCTAAGGTCGTCGTCGGCGACTCTTCACGGTAGCCACTCGGTAGGAAAAAATCTAAGTCCGAACTGTAATTATTTTCACCGACGAGGTACCTTTTATGTGTTAGATTGAGTTATAGGAGCGTATTTGAAGCACTTTTGCTTAATAAACCACGGCTCTATCTCTTACGGTTGATTTTTAAATTAATCAAAAAGTCTTCGTCGGTAGCGCTTCTCGGTAGCCTCTCCGTACAGAGACTAAGTTCGAATTGAAAATATTTTCACCGACGACGTATCTTTTAAATGTTATGTTCCGTTATGGGAGCGTATTTGACGCACTTTTGCTTAATAAACCACGGCTCTATCTCTTACGGTTGATTTTTAAATAATTTCTAAAGTCGTCGTCGGCGACTCTTCACGGTAGCCACTCGGTAGGAAAAAATCTAAGTCCGAACTGTAATTATTTTCACCGACGAGGTACCTTTTATATGTTAGATTGAGTTATAGGAGCGTATTTGAAGCACTTTTGCTTAATAAAGCACGGCTCTATCTCTTTCGGTTAATTTTTAAATTAATCAGAAAGTCTTCGCCGGTAGCGCTTCTCGGTAGCCTCTCCGTACAGAGAGACTAAATCCGAATTGAAAATATTTTCACCGACGACGTATCTTTTAAATGTTATGTTCAGTTATGGGAGCGTATTTGACGCACTTTTGCTTAATAAACCACGGCTCTATCTCTTACGGTTGATTTTTAAATGATTTCTAAATTCGTCGTCGGCGACTCTTCACGGTAGCCACTCGGTAGGAAAAAATCTAAGTCCGAACTGTAATTATTTTCACCGTCGAGGTACGTTTTATATGTTAGATTGAGTTATAGGAGCGTATTTGAAGCACTTTTGCTGAATAAACCACGGCTCTATCTCTTACGGTTGATATTTAAATTAATCAGAAAGTCTTCGTCGGTAGCGCTTCTCGGTAGCCTCTCCGTACAGAGACTAAGTCCGAATTGAAAATATTTTCATCCACGACGTATCTTTTAAATGTTATGTTCCGTTATGGGAGCGTATTTGACGCACTTTTGCTTAATAAACCACGGCTCCATCTCTTACGGTTGATTTTTAAATAATTTCTAAAGTCGTCGGCGGCGACTCTTCACGGTAGCCACTCGGTAGGAAAAAATCTAAGTCCGAACTGAAATTATTTTCACCGACGAGATACCTTTTAAATGTTAGATTGAGTTATAGGAGCGTATTTGAAGCACTTTTGCTGAATAAACCACGGCTCTATCTCTTACGGTTGATTTTTAAATTAATCAGAAAGTCCTCGACGGTAGCGCTTCTCGGTAGCCTCTCCGTACAGAGACTAAGTCCGAATCGAAAATATTTTCACCGACGACGTATCTTTTAAATGTTATGTGCGGTTATGGGAGTGTATTTGACGCACTTTTGCTTAATAAACCACGGCTCCATCTCTTACGGTTGATTTTGAAATAATTTCTAAAGTCGTCGTCGGCGACTCTTCACGGTAGCCTCTCCGTACAGAGACTAAGTCCGAACTGAAATTATTTTCACCGACGAGATACCTTTTAAATGTTAGATTGAGTTATAGGGGAGTATTTGAAGCACTTTTGCTGAATAAACCACGGCTCTATCTCTTACGGTTGATTTTTAAATTAATCAGAAAGTCCTCGTCGGTAGCGCTTCTCGGTAGCCTCTCCGTACAGAGACTAAGTCCGAATCGAAAATATTTTCACCGACGACGTATCTTTTAAATGTTATGTTCAGTTATGGGAGCGTATTTGACGCACTTTTGCTTAATAAACCACGGCTCTATCTCTTACGGTTGATTTTTAAATAATTTCTAAAGTCGTCGTCGGCGACTCTTCACGGTAGCCACTCGGTAGGAAAAAATCTAAGTCCGAACTGTAATTATTTTCACCGACGAGGTACCTTTTATATGTTAGATTGAGTTATAGGAGCGTATTTGAAGCACTTTTGCTTAATAAACCACGGCTCTATCTCTTACGGTTGATTTTTATATTAATCAGAAAGTCTTCGTCGGTAGCGCTTCTCGGTAGCCTCTCCGTACAGAGACTAAGTCCGAATCGAAAATATTTTCACCGACGACGTATCTTTTAAATGTTGTGTTCGGTTATGGGAGCGTATTTGACGCACTTTTGCTTAATAAACCACGGCTCTATCTCTTACGGTTGATTTTTAAATAATTTCTAAAGTCGTCGTCGGCGACTCTTCACGGTAGCCACTCGGTAGGAAAAAATCTAAGTCCGAACTGTAATTATTTTCACCGACGAGGTACCTTTTATGTGTTAGATTGAGTTATAGGAGCGTATTTGAAGCACTTTTCTTAATAAACCACGGCTCTATCTCTTACGGTTGATTTTTAAATTAATCAAAAAGTCTTCGTCGGTAGCGCTTCTCGGTAGCCTCTCCGTACAGAGACTAAGTCCGAATTGAAAATATTTTCATCCACGACGTATCTTTTAAATGTTATGTTCCGTTATGGGAGCGTATTTGACGCACTTTTGCTTAATAAACCACGGCTCCATCTCTTACGGTTGATTTTTAAATAATTTCTAAAGTCGTCGGCGGCGACTCTTCACGGTAGCCACTCGGTAGGAAAAAATCTAAGTCCGAACTGAAATTATTTTCACCGACGAGATACCTTTTAAATGTTAGATTGAGTTATAGGAGCGTATTTGAAGCACTTTTGCTGAATAAACCACGGCTCTATCTCTTACGGTTGATTTTTAAATTAATCAGAAAGTCCTCGACGGTAGCGCTTCTCGGTAGCCTCTCCGTACAGAGACTAAGTCCGAATCGAAAATATTTTCACCGACGACGTATCTTTTAAATGTTAGATTGAGTTATAGGAGAGTATTTGAAACACTTTTGCTTAATAAACCACGGCTCTATCTCTTACGGTTGATTTTTAAATTAATCAGAAAGTCTTCGTCGGTAGCGCTTCTCGGTAGCCTCTCCGTACAGAGACTAAGTCCGAATTGAAAATATTTTCACCGACGACGTATCTTTTAAATGTTATGTGCGGTTATGGGAGTGTATTTGACGCACTTTTGCTTAATAAACCACGGCTCCATCTCTTACGGTTGATTTTGAAATAATTTCTAAAGTCGTCGTCGGCGACTCTTCACGGTAGCCTCTCCGTACAGAGACTAAGTCCGAACTGAAATTATTTTCACCGACGAGATACCTTTTAAATGTTAGATTGAGTTATAGGGGAGTATTTGAAGCACTTTTGCTGAATAAACCACGGCTCTATCTCTTACGGTTGATTTTTAAATTAATCAGAAAGTCCTCGTCGGTAGCGCTTCTCGGTAGCCTCTCCGTACAGAGACTAAGTCCGAATCGAAAATATTTTCACCGATGACGTATCTTTTAAATGTTATGTTCAGTTATGGGAGCGTATTTGACGCACTTTTGCTTAATAAACCACGGCTCTATCTCTTACGGTTGATTTTTAAATAATTTCTAAAGTCGTCGTCGGCGACTCTTCACGGTAGCCACTCGGTAGGAAAAAATCTAAGTCCGAACTGTAATTATTTTCACCGACGAGGTACCTTTTATATGTTAGATTGAGTTATAGGAGCGTATTTGAAGCACTTTTGCTTAATAAACCACGGCTCTATCTCTTACGGTTGATTTTTAAATTAATCAGAAAGTCTTCGTCGGTAGCGCTTCTCGGTAGCCTCTCCGTACAGAGACTAAGTCCGAATCGAAAATATTTTCACCGACGACGTATCTTTTAAATGTTGTGTTCGGTTATGGGAGCGTATTTGACGCACTTTTGCTTAATAAACCACGGCTCTATCTCTTACGGTTGATTTTTAAATAATTTCTAAAGTCGTCGTCGGCGACTCTTCACGGTAGCCACTCGGTAGGAAAAAATCTAAGTCCGAACTGTAATTATTTTCACCGACGAGGTACCTTTTATGTGTTAGATTGAGTTATAGGAGCGTATTTGAAGCACTTTTCTTAATAAACCACGGCTCTATCTCTTACGGTTGATTTTTAAATTAATCAAAAAGTCATCGTCGGTAGCGCTTCTCGGTAGCCTCTCCGTACAGAGACTAAGTCTGAATTGAAAATATTTTCATCCACGACGTATCTTTTAAATGTTATGTTCCGTTATGGGAGCGTATTTGACGCACTTTTGCTTAATAAACCACGGCTCCATCTCTTACGGTTTATTCTTAAATAATTTCTAAAGTCGTCGTCGGCGACTCTTCACGGTAGCCACTCGGTAGGAAAAAATCTAAGTCCGAACTGTAATTATTTTCACCGACGAGGTACGTTTTATATGTTAGATTGAGTTATAGGAGCGTATTTGAAGCACTTTTGCTGAATAAACCACGGCTCTATCTCTTACGGTTGATTTTTAAATTAATAAGAAAGTCTTCGTCGGTAGCGCTTCTCGGTAGCCTCTCCGTACAGAGACTAAGTCCGAATCGAAAATATTTTCACCGACGACGTATCTTTTAAATGTTGTGTTCGGTTATGGGAGCGTATTTGACGCACTTTTGCTTAATAAACCACGGCTCTATCTCTTACGGTTGATTTTTAAATAATTTCTAAAGTCGTCGTCGGCGACTCTTCACGGTAGCCACTCGGTAGGAAAAAATCTAAGTCCGAACTGTAATTATTTTCAACGACGAGGTACCTTTTATATGTTAGATTGAGTTATAGGAGCGTATTTGAAGCACTTTTGCTTATTAAAGCACGGCTCTATCTCTTACGGTTGATTTTTAAATTAATCAGAAAGTCTTCGTCGGTAGCGCTTCTCGGTAGCCTCTCCGTACAGAGACTAAGTCCGAATCGAAAATATTTTCACCGACGACGTATCTTTTAAATGTTGTGTTCGGTTATGGGAGCGTATTTGACGCACTTTTGCTTAATAAACCACGGCTCTATCTCTTACGGTTGATTTTTAAATAATTTCTAAAGTCGTCGTCGGCGACTCTTCACGGTAGCCACTCGGTAGGAAAAAATCTAAGTCCGAACTGTAATTATTTTCACCGACGAGGTACCTTTTATGTGTTAGATTGAGTTATAGGAGCGTATTTGAAGCACTTTTCTTAATAGAGCACGGCTCTATCTCTTTCGGTTAATTTTTAAATTAATCAGAAAGTCTTCGTCGGTAGCGCTTCTCGGTAGCCTCTCCGTACAGAGAGACTAAATCCGAATTGAAAATATTTTCACCGACGACGTATCTTTTAAATGTTATGCTCAGTTATGGAAGCGTATTTGACGCACTTTTGCTTAATAAACCACGGCTCTATCTCTTACGGTTGATTTTTAAATTAATCAGAAAGTCTTCGTCGGTAGCGCTTCTCGGTAGCCTCTCCGTACAGAGACTAAGTCCGAATTGAAAATATTTTCACCGACGACGTATCTTTTAAATGTTATGTTCAGTTATGGGAGCGTATTTGAGGCACTTTTGCTTAATAAACCACGGCTCTATCTCTTACGGTTGATTTTTAAATAATTTCTGAAGTCGTCGTCGGCGACTCTTCGCGGTAGCCACTCGGTAGGAAAAAATCTAAGTCCGAACTGTAATTATTTTCACCGACGAGGTACCTTTTATGTGTTAGATTGAGTTATAGGAGCGTATTTGAAGCACTTTTCTTAATAGAGCACGGCTCTATCTCTTTCGGTTAATTTTTAAATTAATCAGAAAGTCTTCGTCGGTAGCGCTTCTCGGTAGCCTCTCCGTACAGAGAGACTAAATCCGAATTGAAAATATTTTCACCGACGACGTATCTTTTAAATGTTATGCTCAGTTATGGAAGCGTATTTGACGCACTTTTGCTTAATAAACCACGGCTCTATCTCTTACGGTTGATTTTTAAATAATTTCTAAAGTCGTCGTCGGCGACTCTTCACGGTAGCCACTCGGTAGGAAAAAATCTAAGTCCGAACTGTAATTATTTTCACCGACGAGGTACCTTTTATGTGTTAGATTGAGTTATAGGAGCGTATTTGAAGCACTTTTCTTAATAGAGCACGGCTCTATCTCTTTCGGTTAATTTTTAAATTAATCAGAAAGTCTTCGTCGGTAGCGCTTCTCGGTAGCCTCTCCGTACAGAGAGACTAAATCCGAATTGAAAATATTTTCACCGACGACGTATCTTTTAAATGTTATGCTCAGTTATGGGAGCGTATTTGACGCACTTTTGCTTAATAAACCACGGCTCTATCTCTTACGGTTGATTTTTAAATAATTTCTAAAGTCGTCGTCGGCGACTCTTCACGGTAGCCACTCGGTAGGAAAAAATCTAAGTCCGAACTGAAATTATTTTCACCGACGAGATACCTTTTAAATGTTAGATTGAGTTATAGGAGCGTATTTGAAGCACTTTTGCTTAATAGACCACGGCTCTATCTCTTACGGTTGATTTTTAAATTAATCAGAAAGGCTTCGTCGGTAGCGCTTCTCGGTAGCCTCTCCGTACAGAGACTAAGTCCGAATTGAAAATATTTTCACAGACGACGTATCTTTTAAATGTTATGTTCAGTTATGGGAGCGTATTTGAAGCACTTTTGCTTAATAAACCACGGCTCTATCTCTTACGGTTGATTTTTAAATAATTTCTAAAGTCGTCGTCGGCGACTCTTCGTGGTAGCCACTCGGTAGGAAAAAATCTAAGTCCGAACTGAAATTATTTTCACCGACGATGTACCTTTTAAATGTTAGATTGAGTTATAGGAGCGCATTTGAAGCACTTTTGCTTAATAAACCACGGCTCTATCTCTTACGGTTGATTTTTAAATTAATCAGAAAGTCTTCGTCGGTAGCGCTTCTCGGTAGCCTCTCCGTACAGAGACTAAGTCCGAATTGAAAATATTTTCACCGACGACGTATCTTTTAAATGTTATGTTCGGTTATGGGAGCGTATTTGACGCACTTTTGCTTAATAAACCACGGCTCTATCTCTTACGGTTGATTTTTAAATTAATCAGAAAGTCTTCGTCGGTAGCGCTTCTCGGTAGCCTCTCCGTACAGAGACTAAGTCCGAATTGAAAATATTTTCACCGACGACGTATCTTTTAAATGTTATGTTCAGTTATGGGAGCGTATTTGAGGCACTTTTGCTTAATAAACCACGGCTCTATCTCTTACGGTTGATTTTTAAATAATTTCTGAAGTCGTCGTCGGCGACTCTTCACGGTAGCCACTCGGTAGGAACAAATCTAAGTCCGAACTGTAATTATTTTCACCGACGAGGTACCTTTTATATGTTAGATTGAGTTATAGGAGCGTATTTGAAGCACTTTTGCTTAATAGAGCACGGCTCTATCTCTTTCGGTTAATTTTTAAATTAATCAGAAAGTCTTCGTGGGTAGCGCTTCTCGGTAGCCTCTCCGAACAGAGACTAAATCCGAATTGAAAATATTTTCACCGACGACGTATCTTTTAAATGTTATGTTCCGTTATGGGAGCGTATTTGACGCACTTTTGCTTAATAAACCACGGCTCTATCTCTTACGGTTGATTTTTAAATAATTTCTAAAGTCGTCGTCGGCGACTCTTCACGGTAGCCACTCGGTAGGAAAAAATCTAAGTCCGAACTGTAATTATTTTCACCGACGAGGTACGTTTTATATGTTAGATTGAGTTATAGGAGCGTATTTGAAGCACTTTTGCTGAATAAACCACGGCTCTATCTCTTACGGTTGATTTTTAAATTAATAAGAAAGTCTTCGTCGGTAGCGCTTCTCGGTAGCCTCTCCGTACAGAGACTAAGTCTGAATTGAAAATATTTTCATCCACGACGTATCTTTTAAATGTTATGTTCCGTTATGGGAGCGTATTTGACGCACTTTTGCTTAATAAACCACGGCTCTATCTCTTACGGTTGATTTTTAAATAATTTCTAAAGTCGTCGTCGGCGACTCTTCACGGTAGCCACTCGGTAGGAAAAAATCTAAGTCCGAACTGTAATTATTTTCACCGACGAGGTACCTTTTATATGTTAGATTGAGTTATAGGAGCGCATTTGAAGCACTTTTGCTTAATAAACCACGGCTCTATCTCTTACGGTTCATTTTTAAATTAATCAGAAAGTCCTCGTCGGTAGCGCTTCTCGGTAGCCTCTCCGTACAGAGACTAAGTCCGAATTGAAAATATTTTCACCGACGACGTATCTTTTAAATGTTATGTTCAGTTATGGGAGCGTATTTGACGCACTTTTGCTTAATAAACCACGGCTCTATCTCTTACAGTTGATTTTTAAATAATTTCTAAAGTCGTCGTCGGCGACTCTTCACGGTAGCCACTCGGTAGGAAAAAATCTAAGTCCGAATTGTAATTATTTTTACCGACGAGGTACCTTTTATATGTTAGATTGAGTTATAGGAGCGTATTTGAAGCACTTTTGCTTAATAAACCACGGCTCTATCTCTTACGGTTGATTTTTAAATTAATCAGAAAGTCTTCGTCGGTAGCGCTTCTCGGTAGCCTCTCCGTACAGAGACTAAGTCCGAGTTGAAAATATTTTCACCGACGACGTATCTTTTAAATGTTATGTTCAGTTATGGGAGCGTATTTGACGCACTTTTGCTTAATAAACCACGGCTCTATCTCTTACAGTTGATTTTTAAATAATTTCTTAAGTCGTCGTCGGCGACTCTTCACGGTAGCCACTCGGTAGGAAAAAATCTAAGTCCGAATTGTAATTATTTTCACCGACGAGGTACCTTTTATATGTTAGATTGAGTTATAGGAGCGTATTTGAAGCACTTTTGCTTAATAAAGCACGGCTCTATCTCTTTCGGTTAATTTTTAAATTAATCAGAAAGTCTTCGTCGGTAGCGCTTCTCGGTAGCCTCTCCGTACAGAGCGACTAAATCCGAATTGAAAATATTTTCACCGACGACGTATCTTTTAAATGTTATGCTCAGTTATGGAAGCGTATTTGACGCACTTTTGCTTAATAAACCACGGCTCTATCTCTTACGGTTGATTTTTAAATTAATCAGAAAGTCTTCGTCGGTAGCGCTTCTCGGTAGCCTCTCCGTACAGAGACTAAGTCCGAATTGAAAATATTTTCACCGACGACGTATATTTTAAATGTTATGTTCAGTTATGGGAGCGTATTTGAGGCACTTTTGCTTAATAAACCACGGCTCTATCTCTTACGGTTGATTTTTAAATAATTTCTGAAGTCGTCGTCGGCGACTCTTCACGGTAGCCACTCGGTAGGAACAAATCTAAGTCCGAACTGTAATTATTTTCACCGACGAGGTACCTTTTATATGTTAGATTGAGTTATAGGAGCGTATTTGAAGCACTTTTGCTTAATAGAGCACGGCTCTATCTCTTTCGGTTAATTTTTAAATTAATCAGAAAGTCTTCGTCGGTAGCGCTTCT
Organism: Nysson spinosus; assembly: GCA_910591585.2. Lineage (NCBI taxonomy): Eukaryota > Metazoa > Arthropoda > Insecta > Hymenoptera > Crabronidae > Nysson > Nysson spinosus. The sequence continues at coordinate 1,595,402 of CAJUYC020000070.1, read as the reverse complement.
CGGTAGCCTCTCCGAACAGAGACTAAATCCGAATTGAAAATATTTTCACCGACGACGTATCTTTTAAATGTTATGTTCCGTTATGGGAGCGTATTTGACGCACTTTTGCTTAATAAACCACGGCTCTATCTCTTACGGTTGATTTTTAAATAATTTCTAAAGTCGTCGTCGGCGACTCTTCACGGTAGCCACTCGGTAGGAAAAAATTTAAGTCCGAACTGTAATTATTTTCACCGACGAGGTACGTTTTATATGTTAGTTTGAGTTATAGGAGCGTATTTGAAGCACTTTTGCTGAATAAACCACGGCTCTATCTCTTACGGTTGATTTTTAAATTAATAAGAAAGTCTTCGTCGGTAGCGCTTCTCGGTAGCCTCTCCGTACAGAGACTAAGTCTGAATTGAAAATATTTTCATCCACGACGTATCTTTTAAATGTTATGTTCCGTTATGGGAGCGTATTTGACGCACTTTTGCTTAATAAACCACGGCTCTATCTCTTACGGTTGATTTTTAAATAATTTCTAAAGTCGTCGTCGGCGACTCTTCACGGTAGCCACTCGGTAGGAAAAAATCTATGTCCGAACTGTAATTATTTTCACCGACGAGGTACCTTTTATATGTTAGATTGAGTTATAGGAGCGCATTTGAAGCACTTTTGCTTAATAAACCACGGCTTTATCTCTTACGGTTCATTTTTAAATTAATCAGAAAGTCCTCGTCGGTAGCGCTTCTCGGTAGCCTCTCCGTACAGAGACTAAGTCCGAATTGAAAATATTTTCACCGACGACGTATCTTTTAAATGTTATGTTCAGTTATGGGAGCGTATTTGACGCACTTTTGCTTAATAAACCACGGCTCTATCTCTTACAGTTGATTTTTAAATAATTTCTAAAGTCGTCGTCGGCGACTCTTCACGGTAGCCACTCGGTAGGAAAAAATCTAAGTCCGAATTGTAGTTATTTTTACCGACGAGGTACCTTTTATATGTTAGATTGAGTTATAGGAGCGTATTTGAAGCACTTTTGCTTAATAAAGCACGGCTCTATCTCTTTCGGTTCATTTTTAAATTAATCAGAAAGTCTTCGTCGGTAGCGCTTCTCGGTAGCCTCTCCGTACAGAGAGACTAAATCCGAATTGAAAATATTTTCACCGACGACGTATCTTTTAAATGTTATGCTCAGTTATGGAAGCGTATTTGACGCACTTTTGCTTAATAAACCACGGCTCTATCTCTTACGGTTGATTTTTAAATTAATCAGAAAGTCTTCGTCGGTAGCGCTTCTCGGTAGCCTCTCCGTACAGAGACTAAGTCCGAATTGAAAATATTTTCACCGACGACGTATCTTTTAAATGTTATGTTCAGTTATGGGAGCGTATTTGAGGCACTTTTGCTTAATAAACCACGGCTCTATCTCTTACGGTTGATTTTTAAATAATTTCTGAAGTCGTCGTCGGCGACTCTTCACGGTAGCCACTCGGTAGGAACAAATCTAAGTCCGAACTGTAATTATTTTCACCGACGAGGTACCTTTTATATGTTAGATTGAGTTATAGGAGCGTATTTGAAGCACTTTTCCTTAATAGAGCACGGCTCTATCTCTTTCGGTTAATTTTTAAATTAATCAGAAAGTCTTCGTCGGTAGCGCTTCTCGGTAGCCTCTCCGTACAGAGAGACTAAATCCGAATTGAAAATATTTTCACCGACGACGTATCTTTTAAATGTTATGCTCAGTTATGGAAGCGTATTTGACGCACTTTTGCTTAATAAACCACGGCTCTATCTCTTACGGTTGATTTTTAAATTAATCAGAAAGTCTTCGTCGGTAGCGCTTCTCGGTAGCCTCTCCGTACAGTGACTAAGTCCGAATTGAAAATATTTTCACCGACGACGTATCTTTTAAATGTTATGTTCAGTTATGGGAGCGTATTTGAGGCACTTTTGCTTAATAAACCACGGCTCTATCTCTTACGGTTGATTTTTAAATAATTTCTGAAGTCGTCGTCGGCGACTCTTCACGGTAGCCACTCGGTAGGAACAAATCTAAGTCCGAACTGTAATTATTTTCACCGACGAGGTACCTTTTATATGTTAGATTGAGTTATAGGAGCGTATTTGAAGCACTTTTGCTTAATAGAGCACGGCTCTATCTCTTTCGGTTAATTTTTAAATTAATCAGAAAGTCTTCGTCGGTAGCGCTTCTCGGTAGCCTCTCCGTACAGAGAGACTAAATCCGAATTGAAAATATTTTCACCGACGACGTATCTTTTAAATGTTATGCTCAGTTATGGGAGCGTATTTGACGCACTTTTGCTTAATAAACCACGGCTCTATCTCTTACGGTTGATTTTTAAATTAATAAGAAAGTCTTCGTCGGTAGCGCTTCTCGGTAGCCTCTCCGTACAGAGACTAAGTCTGAATTGAAAATATTTTCACCGACGACGTATCTTTTAAATGCTATGTTCAGTTATGGGAGCGTATTTGACGAACTTTTGCTTAATAAACCACGGCTCTATCTCTTACGGTTGATTTTTAAATAATTTCTAAAGTCGTCGTCGGCGACTCCTCACAGTAGCCACTCGGTAGGAAAAAATCTAAGTCCGAACTGTAATTATTTTCACAGACGAGGTACCTTTTATATGGTAGATTGAGTTATAGGAGCGTATTTGAAGCACTTTTGCTGAATAAACCACGGCTCCATCTCTTACGGTTGATTTTTAAATTAATCAGAAAATCTTCGTCGGTAGCGCTTCTCGGTAGCCTCTCCGTACAGAGACTAAGTCCGAATTGAAAATATTTTCACCGACGACGTATCTTTTAAATGTTATGTTCAGTTATGGGAGCGTATTTGACGCACTTTTGCTTAATAAACCACGGCTCTATCTCTTACAGTTGATTTTTAAATAATTTCTAAAGTCGTCGTCGGCGACTCTTCACGGTAGCCACTCGGTAGGAAAAAATCTAAGTCCGAATTGTAATTATTTTTACCGACGAGGTACCTTTTATATGTTAGATTGAGTTATAGGAGCGTATTTGAAGCACTTTTGCTTAATAAAGCACGGCTCTATCTCTTTCGGTTAATTTTTAAATTAATCAGAAAGTCTTCGTCGGTAGCGCTTCTCGGTAGCCTCTCCGTACAGAGAGACTAAATCCGAATTGAAAATATTTTCACCGACGACGTATCTTTTAAATGTTATGCTCAGTTATGGAAGCGTATTTGACGCACTTTTGCTTAATAAACCACGGCTCCATCTCTTACGGTTGATTTTTAAATTAATCAGAAAGTCTTCGTCGGTAGCGCTTCTCGGTAGCCTCTCCGTACAGAGACTAAGTCCGAATTGAAAATATTTTCACCGACGACGTATCTTTTAAATGTTATGTTCAGTTATGGGAGCGTATTTGAGGCACTTTTGCTTAATAAACCACGGCTCTATCTCTTACGGTTGATTTTTAAATAATTTCTGAAGTCGTCGTCGGCGACTCTTCACGGTAGCCACTCGGTAGGAACAAATCTAAGTCCGAACTGTAATTATTTTCACCGACGAGGTACCTTTTATATGTTAGATTGAGTTATAGGAGCGTATTTGAAGCACTTTTCCTTAATAGAGCACGGCTCTATCTCTTTCGGTTAATTTTTAAATTAATCAGAAAGTCTTCGTCGGTAGCGCTTCTCGGTAGCCTCTCCGTACAGAGAGACTAAATCCGAATTGAAAATATTTTCACCGACGACGTATCTTTTAAATGTTATGCTCAGTTATGGAAGCGTATTTGACGCACTTTTGCTTAATAAACCACGGCTCTATCTCTTACGGTTGATTTTTAAATTAATCAGAAAGTCTTCGTCGGTAGCGCTTCTCGGTAGCCTCTCCGTACAGTGACTAAGTCCGAATTGAAAATATTTTCACCGACGACGTATCTTTTAAATGTTATGTTCAGTTATGGGAGCGTATTTGAGGCACTTTTGCTTAATAAACCACGGCTCTATCTCTTACGGTTGATTTTTAAATAATTTCTGAAGTCGTCGTCGGCGACTCTTCACGGTAGCCACTCGGTAGGAACAAATCTAAGTCCGAACTGTAATTATTTTCACCGACGAGGTACCTTTTATATGTTAGATTGAGTTATAGGAGCGTATTTGAAGCACTTTTGCTTAATAGAGCACGGCTCTATCTCTTTCGGTTAATTTTTAAATTAATCAGAAAGTCTTCGTCGGTAGCGCTTCTCGGTAGCCTCTCCGTACAGAGAGACTAAATCCGAATTGAAAATATTTTCACCGACGACGTATCTTTTAAATGTTATGCTCAGTTATGGGAGCGTATTTGACGCACTTTTGCTTAATAAACCACGGCTCTATCTCTTACGGTTGATTTTTAAATTAATCAGAAAGTCTTCGTCGGTAGCGCTTCTCGGTAGCCTCTCCGTACAGAGACTAAGTCCGAATTGAAAATATTTTCACCGACGGCGTATCTTTTAAATGTTATGTTCAGTTATGGGAGCGTATTTGAGGCACTTTTGCTTAATAAACCACGGCTCTATCTCTTACGGTTGATTTTTAAATAATTTCTGAAGTCGTCGTCGGCGACTCTTCACGGTAGCCACTCGGTAGGAACAAATCTAAGTCCGAACTGTAATTATTTTCACCGACGAGGTACCTTTTATATGTTAGATTGAGTTATAGGAGCGTATTTGAAGCACTTTTGCTTAATAGAGCACGGCTCTATCTCTTTCGGTTAATTTTTAAATTAATCAGAAAGTCTTCGTCGGTAGCGCTTCTCGGTAGCCTCTCCGTACAGAGACTAAATCCGAATTGAAAATATTTTCACCGACGACGTATCTTTTAAATGTTATGTTCGGTTATGGGAGCGTATTTGACGCACTTTTGCTTAATAAACCACGGCTCTATCTCTTACGGTTGATTTTTAAATAATTTCTAAAGTCGTCGTCGGCGACTCTTCACGGTAGCCACTCGGTAGGAAAAAATCTAAGTCCGAACTGTAATTATTTTCACCGACGAGGTACCTTTTATATGTTAGATTGAGTTATAGGAGCGTATTTGAAGCACTTTTGCTGAATAAACCACGGCTCTATCTCTTACGGTTGATTTTTAAATTAATAAGAAAGTCTTCGTCGGTAGCGCTTCTCGGTAGCCTCTCCGTACAGAGACTAAGTCTGAATTGAAAATATTTTCATCCACGACGTATCTTTTAAATGTTATGTTCCGTTATGGGAGCGTATTTGACGCACTTTTGCTTAATAAACCACGGCTCTATCTCTTACTGTTGATTTTTAAATAATTTCTAAAGTCGTCGTCGGCGACTCTTCACGGTAGCCACTCGGTAGGAAAAAATCTAAGTCCGAACTGTAATTATTTTCACCGACGAGGTACCTTTTATATGTTAGATTGAGTTATAGGAGCGTATTTGAAGCACTTTTGCTTAATAAAGCACGGCTCTATCTCTTTCGGTTAATTTTTAAATTAATCAGAAAGTCTTCGTCGGTAGCGCTTCTCGGTAGCCTCTCCGTACAGAGAGACTAAATCCGAATTGAAAATATTTTCACCGACGACGTATCTTTTAAATGTTATGCTCAGTTATGGGAGCGTATTTGACGCACTTTTGCTTAATAAACCACGGCTCTATCTCTTACGGTTGATTTTTAAATAATTTCTAAAGTCGTCGTGGGCGACTCTTCACGGTAGCCACTCGGTAGGAAAAAATCTAAGTCCGAACTGTAATTATTTTCACCGACGAGGTACCTTTTATATGTTAGATTGAGTTATAGGAGCGTATTTGAAGCACTTTTGCTTAATAAAGCACGGCTCTATCTCTTTCGGTTAATTTTTAAATTAATCAGAAAGTCTTCGTCGGTAGCGCTTCTCGGTAGCCTCTCCGTACAGAGAGACTAAATCCGAATTGAAAATATTTTCACCGACGACGTATCTTTTAAATGTTATGCTCAGTTATGGGAGCGTATTTGACGCACTTTTGCTTAATAAACCACGGCTCTATCTCTTACGGTTGATTTTTAAATAATTTCTAAAGTCGTCGTCGGCGACTCTTCACGGTAGCCACTCGGTAGGAAAAAATCTAAGTCCGAACTGTAATTATTTTCACCGACGAGGTACGTTTTATATGTTAGATTGAGTTATAGGAGCGTATTTGAAGCATTTTTGCTGAATAAACAACGGCTCTATCTCTTACGGTTGATTTTTAAATTAATCAGAAAGTCTTCGTCGGTAGCGCTTCTCGGTAGCCTCTCCGTACAGAGACTAAGTCCGAATTGAAAATATTTTCACCGACGACGTATCTTTTAAATGTTATGTTCCGTTATGGGAGCGTATTTGACGCACTTTTGCTTAATAAACAACGGCTCTATCTCTTACGGTTGATTTTTAAATAATTTCTAAAGTCGTCGTCGGCGACTCTTCACGGTAGCCACTCGGTAGGAAAAAATCTAAGTCCGAACTGTAATTATTTTCACCGACGAGGTACGTTTTATATGTTAGATTGAGTTATAAGAGCGTATTTGAAGCACTTTTGCTGGATAAACCACGGCTCTATCTCTTACGGTTGATTTTTAAATTAATCAGAAAGTCTTCGTCGGTAGCGCTTCTCGGTAGCCTCTCCGTACAGAGACTAAATCCGAATTGAAAATATTTTCACCGACGACGTATCTTTTAAATGTTATGTTCGGTTATGGGAGCGTATTTGACGCACTTTTGCTTAATAAACCACGGCTCTATCTCTTACGGTTGATTTTTAAATAATTTCTAAAGTCGTCGTCGGCGACTCTTCACGGTAGCCACTCGGTAGGAAAAAATCTAAGTCCGAACTGTAATTATTTTCACCGACGAGGTACCTTTTATATGTTAGATTGAGTTATAGGAGCGTATTTGAAGCACTTTTGCTGAATAAACCACGGCTCTATCTCTTACGGTTGATTTTTAAATTAATAAGAAAGTCTTCGTCGGTAGCGCTTCTCGGTAGCCTCTCCGTACAGAGACTAAGTCTGAATTGAAAATATTTTCATCCACGACGTATCTTTTAAATGTTATGTTCCGTTATGGGAGCGTATTTGACGCACTTTTGCTTAATAAACCACGGCTCTATCTCTTACGGTTGATTTTTAAATAATTTCTAAAGTCGTCGTCGGCGACTCTTCACGGTAGCCACTCGGTAGGAAAAAATCTAAGTCCGAACTGTAATTATTTTCACCGACGAGGTACCTTTTATGTGTTAGATTGAGTTATAGGAGCGTATTTGAAGCACTTTTCTTAATAAACCACGGCTCTATCTCTTACGGTTGATTTTTAAATTAATCAAAAAGTCTTCGTCGGTAGCGCTTCTCGGTAGCCTCTCCGTACAGAGACTAAGTCCGAATTGAAAATATTTTCACCGACGACGTATCTTTTAAATGCTATGTTCAGTTATGGGAGCGTATTTGACGCACTTTTCCTTAATAAACCACGGCTCTATCTCTTACGGTTGATTTTTAAATAATTTCTAAAGTCGTCGTCGGCGACTCTTCACGGTAGCCACTCGGTAGGAAAAAATCTAATTCCGAACTGTAATTATTTTCACCGACGAGGTACGTTTTATATGTTAGATTGAGTTATAAGAGCGTATTTGAAGCACTTTTGCTGGATGAACCACGGCTCTATCTCTTACGGTTGCTTTTTAAATTAATCAGAAAGTCTTCGTCGGTAGCGCTTCTCGGTAGCCTCTCCGTACAGAGACTAAATCCGAATTGAATATATTTTCACCGACGACGTATCTTTTAAATGTTATGTTCGGTTATGGGAGCGTATTTGACGCACTTTTGCTTAATAAACCACGGCTCCATCTCTTACGGTTGATTCTTAAATAATTTCTAAAGTCGTCGTCGGCGACTCTTCACGGTAGCCACTCGGTAGGAACAAATCTAAGTCCGAACTGTAATTATTTTCACCGACGAGGTACCTTTTATATGTTAGATTGAGTTATAGGAGCGTATTTGAAGCACTTTTGCTGAATAAACTACGGCTCTATCTCTTACGGTTGATTTTTAAATTAATAAGAAAGTCTTCGTCGGTAGCGCTTCTCGGTAGCCTCTCCGTACAGAGACTAAGTCTGAATTGAAAATATTTTCATCCACGACGTATCTTTTAAATGTTATGTTCCGTTATGGGAGCGTATTTGACGCACTATTGCTTAATAAACCACGGCTCTATCTCTTACGGTTGATTTTTAAATAATTTCTAAAGTCGTCGTCGGCGACTCTTCACGGTAGCCACTCGGTAGGAAAAAATCTAAGTCCGAACTGTAATTATTTTCACCGACGAGGTACCTTTTATATGTTAGATTGAGTTATAGGAGCGTATTTGAAGCACTTTTGCTTAATAAAGCACGGCTCTATCTCTTTCGGTTAATTTTTAAATTAATCAGAAAGTCTTCGTCGGTAGCGCTTCTCGGTAGCCTCTCCGTACAGAGAGACTAAATCCGAATTGAAAATATTTTCACCGACGACGTATCTTTTAAATGTTATGCTCAGTTATGGGAGCGTATTTGACGCACTTTTGCTTAATAAACCACGGCTCTATCTCTTACGGTTGATTTTTAAATAATTTCTAAAGTCGTCGTCGGCGACTCTTCACGGTAGCCACTCGGTAGGAAAAAATCTAAGTCCGAACTGTAATTATTTTCACCGACGAGGTACCTTTTATATGTTAGATTGAGTTATAGGAGCGTATTTGAAGCACTTTTGCTTAATAAAGCACGGCTCTATCTCTTTCGGTTAATTTTTAAATTAATCAGAAAGTCTTCGTCGGTAGCGCTTCTCGGTAGCCTCTCCGTACAGAGAGACTAAATCCGAATTGAAAATATTTTCACCGACGACGTATCTTTTAAATGTTATGCTCAGTTATGGGAGCGTATTTGACGCACTTTTGCTTAATAAACCACGGCTCTATCTCTTACGGTTGATTTTTAAATAATTTCTAAAGTCGTCGTCGGCGACTCTTCACGGTAGCCACTCGGTAGGAAAAAATCTAAGTCCGAACTGTAATTATTTTCACCGACGAGGTACGTTTTATATGTTAGATTGAGTTATAAGAGCGTATTTGAAGCACTTTTGCTGGATAAACCACGGCTCTATCTCTTACGGTTGATTTTTAAATTAATCAGAAAGTCTTCGTCGGTAGCGCTTCTCGGTAGCCTCTCCGTACAGAGACTAAATCCGAATTGAAAATATTTTCACCGACGACGTATCTTTTAAATGTTATGTTCGGTTATGGGAGCGTATTTGACGCACTTTTGCTTAATAAACCACGGCTCTATCTCTTACGGTTGATTTTTAAATAATTTCTAAAGTCGTCGTCGGCGACTCTTCACGGTAGCCACTCGGTAGGAAAAAATCTAAGTCCGAACTGTAATTATTTTCACCGACGAGGTACCTTTTATATGTTAGATTGAGTTATAGGAGCGTATTTGAAGCACTTTTGCTGAATAAACCACGGCTCTATCTCTTACGGTTGATTTTTAAATTAATAAGAAAGTCTTCGTCGGTAGCGCTTCTCGGTAGCCTCTCCGTACAGAGACTAAGTCCGAATTGAAAATATTTTCACCGACGACGTATCTTTTAAATGTTATGTTCCGTTATGGGAGCGTATTTGACGCACTTTTGCTTAATAAACAACGGCTCTATCTCTTACGGTTGATTTTTAAATAATTTCTAAAGTCGTCGTCGGCGACTCTTCACGGTAGCCACTCGGTAGGAAAAAATCTAAGTCCGAACTGTAATTATTTTCACCGACGAGGTACGTTTTATATGTTAGATTGAGTTATAAGAGCGTATTTGAAGCACTTTTGCTGGATAAACCACGGCTCTATCTCTTACGGTTGATTTTTAAATTAATCAGAAAGTCTTCGTCGGTAGCGCTTCTCGGTAGCCTCTCCGTACAGAGACTAAATCCGAATTGAAAATATTTTCACCGACGACGTATCTTTTAAATGTTATGTTCGGTTATGGGAGCGTATTTGACGCACTTTTGCTTAATAAACCACGGCTCTATCTCTTACGGTTGATTTTTAAATAATTTCTAAAGTCGTCGTCGGCGACTCTTCACGGTAGCCACTCGGTAGGAAAAAATCTAAGTCCGAACTGTAATTATTTTCACCGACGAGGTACCTTTTATATGTTAGATTGAGTTATAGGAGCGTATTTGAAGCACTTTTGCTGAATAAACCACGGCTCTATCTCTTACGGTTGATTTTTAAATTAATAAGAAAGTCTTCGTCGGTAGCGCTTCTCGGTAGCCTCTCCGTACAGAGACTAAGTCTGAATTGAAAATATTTTCATCCACGACGTATCTTTTAAATGTTATGTTCCGTTATGGGAGCGTATTTGACGCACTTTTGCTTAATAAACCACGGCTCTATCTCTTACGGTTGATTTTTAAATAATTTCTAAAGTCGTCGTCGGTGACTCTTCACGGTAGCCACTCGGTAGGAAAAAATCTAAGTCCGAACTGTAATTATTTTCACCGACGAGGTACCTTTTATGTGTTAGATTGAGTTATAGGAGCGTATTTGAAGCACTTTTCTTAATAAACCACGGCTCTATCTCTTACGGTTGATTTTTAAATTAATCAAAAAGTCTTCGTCGGTAGCGCTTCTCGGTAGCCTCTCCGTACAGAGACTAAGTCCGAATTGAAAATATTTTCACCGACGACGTATCTTTTAAATGCTATGTTCAGTTATGGGAGCGTATTTGACGCACTTTTCCTTAATAAACCACGGCTCTATCTCTTACGGTTGATTTTTAAATAATTTCTAAAGTCGTCGTCGGCGACTCTTCACGGTAGCCACTCGGTAGGAAAAAATCTAATTCCGAACTGTAATTATTTTCACCGACGAGGTACGTTTTATATGTTAGATTGAGTTATAAGAGCGTATTTGAAGCACTTTTGCTGGATGAACCACGGCTCTATCTCTTACGGTTGCTTTTTAAATTAATCAGAAAGTCTTCGTCGGTAGCGCTTCTCGGTAGCCTCTCCGTACAGAGACTAAATCCGAATTGAATATATTTTCACCGACGACGTATCTTTTAAATGTTATGTTCGGTTATGGGAGCGTATTTGACGCACTTTTGCTTAATAAACCACGGCTCCATCTCTTACGGTTGATTCTTAAATAATTTCTAAAGTCGTCGTCGGCGACTCTTCACGGTAGCCACTCGGTAGGAACAAATCTAAGTCCGAACTGTAATTATTTTCACCGACGAGGTACCTTTTATATGTTAGATTGAGTTATAGGAGCGTATTTGAAGCACTTTTGCTTAATAAAGCACGGCTCTATCTCTTTCGGTTAATTTTTAAATTAATCAGAAAGTCTTCGTCGGTAGCGCTTCTCGGTAGCCTCTCCGTACAGAGAGACTAAATCCGAATTGAAAATATTTTCACCGACGACGTATCTTTTAAATGTTATGCTCAGTTATGGGAGCGTATTTGACGCACTTTTGCTTAATAAACCACGGCTCTATCTCTTACGGTTGATTTTTAAATAATTTCTAAAGTCGTCGTCGGCGACTCTTCACGGTAGCCACTCGGTAGGAAAAAATCTAAGTCCGAACTGTAATTATTTTCACCGACGAGGTACGTTTTATATGTTAGATTGAGTTATAAGAGCGTATTTGAAGCACTTTTGCTGGATAAACCACGGCTCTATCTCTTACGGTTGATTTTTAAATTAATCAGAAAGTCTTCGTCGGTAGCGCTTCTCGGTAGCCTCTCCGTACAGAGACTAAATCCGAATTGAAAATATTTTCACCGACGACGTATCTTTTAAATGTTATGTTCGGTTATGGGAGCGTATTTGACGCACTTTTGCTTAATAAACCACGGCTCTATCTCTTACGGTTGATTTTTAAATAATTTCTAAAGTCGTCGTCGGCGACTCTTCACGGTAGCCACTCGGTAGGAAAAAATCTAAGTCCGAACTGTAATTATTTTCACCGACGAGGTACCTTTTATATGTTAGATTGAGTTATAGGAGCGTATTTGAAGCACTTTTGCTGAATAAACCACGGCTCTATCTCTTACGGTTGATTTTTAAATTAATAAGAAAGTCTTCGTCGGTAGCGCTTCTCGGTAGCCTCTCCGTACAGAGACTAAGTCTGAATTGAAAATATTTTCATCCACGACGTATCTTTTAAATGTTATGTTCCGTTATGGGAGCGTATTTGACGCACTTTTGCTTAATAAACCACGGCTCTATCTCTTACGGTTGATTTTTAAATAATTTCTAAAGTCGTCGTCGGCGACTCTTCACGGTAGCCACTCGGTAGGAAAAAATCTAAGTCCGAACTGTAATTATTTTCACCGACGAGGTACCTTTTATGTGTTAGATTGAGTTATAGGAGCGTATTTGAAGCACTTTTCTTAATAAACCACGGCTCTATCTCTTACGGTTGATTTTTAAATTAATCAAAAAGTCTTCGTCGGTAGCGCTTCTCGGTAGCCTCTCCGTACAGAGACTAAGTCCGAATTGAAAATATTTTCACCGACGACGTATCTTTTAAATGCTATGTTCAGTTATGGGAGCGTATTTGACGCACTTTTCCTTAATAAACCACGGCTCTATCTCTTACGGTTGATTTTTAAATAATTTCTAAAGTCGTCGTCGGCGACTCTTCACGGTAGCCACTCGGTAGGAAAAAATCTAATTCCGAACTGTAATTATTTTCACCGACGAGGTACGTTTTATATGTTAGATTGAGTTATAAGAGCGTATTTGAAGCACTTTTGCTGGATGAACCACGGCTCTATCTCTTACGGTTGCTTTTTAAATTAATCAGAAAGTCTTCGTCGGTAGCGCTTCTCGGTAGCCTCTCCGTACAGAGACTAAATCCGAATTGAATATATTTTCACCGACGACGTATCTTTTAAATGTTATGTTCGGTTATGGGAGCGTATTTGACGCACTTTTGCTTAATAAACCACGGCTCCATCTCTTACGGTTGATTCTTAAATAATTTCTAAAGTCGTCGTCGGCGACTCTTCACGGTAGCCACTCGGTAGGAACAAATCTAAGTCCGAACTATAATTATTTTCACCGACGAGGTACCTTTTATATGTTAGATTGAGTTATAGGAGCGTATTTGAAGCACTTTTGCTGAATAAACTACGGCTCTATCTCTTACGGTTGATTTTTAAATTAATAAGAAAGTCTTCGTCGGTAGCGCTTCTCGGTAGCCTCTCCGTACAGAGACTAAGTCTGAATTGAAAATATTTTCATCCACGACGTATCTTTTAAATGTTATGTTCCGTTATGGGAGCGTATTTGACGCACTATTGCTTAATAAACCACGGCTCTATCTCTTACGGTTGATTTTTAAATAATTTCTAAAGTCGTCGTCGGCGACTCTTCACGGTAGCCACTCGGTAGGAAAAAATCTAAGTCCGAACTGTAATTATTTTCACCGACGAGGTACCTTTTATATGTTAGATTGAGTTATAGGAGCGTATTTGAAGCACTTTTGCTTAATAAAGCACGGCTCTATCTCTTTCGGTTAATTTTTAAATTAATCAGAAAGTCTTCGTCGGTAGCGCTTCTCGGTAGCCTCTCCGTACAGAGAGACTAAATCCGAATTGAAAATATTTTCACCGACGACGTATCTTTTAAATGTTATGCTCAGTTATGGGAGCGTATTTGACGCACTTTTGCTTAATAAACCACGGCTCTATCTCTTACGGTTGATTTTTAAATAATTTCTAAAGTCGTCGTCGGCGACTCTTCACGGTAGCCACTCGGTAGGAAAAAATCTAAGTCCGAACTGTAATTATTTTCACCGACGAGGTACCTTTTATATGTTAGATTGAGTTATAGGAGCGTATTTGAAGCACTTTTGCTTAATAAAGCACGGCTCTATCTCTTTCGGTTAATTTTTAAATTAATCAGAAAGTCTTCGTCGGTAGCGCTTCTCGGTAGCCTCTCCGTACAGAGAGACTAAATCCGAATTGAAAATATTTTCACCGACGACGTATCTTTTAAATGTTATGCTCAGTTATGGGAGCGTATTTGACGCACTTTTGCTTAATAAACCACGGCTCTATCTCTTACGGTTGATTTTTAAATAATTTCTAAAGTCGTCGTCGGCGACTCTTCACGGTAGCCACTCGGTAGGAAAAAATCTAAGTCCGAACTGTAATTATTTTCACCGACGAGGTACGTTTTATATGTTAGATTGAGTTATAGGAGCGTATTTGAAGCATTTTTGCTGAATAAACAACGGCTCTATCTCTTACGGTTGATTTTTAAATTAATCAGAAAGTCTTCGTCGGTAGCGCTTCTCGGTAGCCTCTCCGTACAGAGACTAAGTCCGAATTGAAAATATTTTCACCGACGACGTATCTTTTAAATGTTATGTTCCGTTATGGGAGCGTATTTGACGCACTTTTGCTTAATAAACAACGGCTCTATCTCTTACGGTTGATTTTTAAATAATTTCTAAAGTCGTCGTCGGCGACTCTTCACGGTAGCCACTCGGTAGGAAAAAATCTAAGTCCGAACTGTAATTATTTTCACCGACGAGGTACCTTTTATATGTTAGATTGAGTTATAGGAGCGTATTTGAAGCACTTTTGCTTAATAAAGCACGGCTCTATCTCTTTCGGTTAATTTTTAAATTAATCAGAAAGTCTTCGTCGGTAGCGCTTCTCGGTAGCCTCTCCGTACAGAGAGACTAAATCCGAATTGAAAATATTTTCACCGACGACGTATCTTTTAAATGTTATGCTCAGTTATGGGAGCGTATTTGACGCACTTTTGCTTAATAAACCACGGCTCTATCTCTTACGGTTGATTTTTAAATAATTTCTAAAGTCGTCGTCGGCGACTCTTCACGGTAGCCACTCGGTAGGAAAAAATCTAAGTCCGAACTGTAATTATTTTCACCGACGAGGTACCTTTTATATGTTAGATTGAGTTATAGGAGCGTATTTGACGCACTTTTACTGAATAAACCACGGCTCTATCTCTTACGGTTGATTTTTAAATTAATAAGAAAGTCTTCGTCGGTAGCGCTTCTCGGTAGCCTCTCCGTACAGAGACTAAATCCGAATTGAAAATATTTTCACCGACGACGTATCTTTTAAATGCTATGTTCAGTTATGGGAGCGTATTTGACGCACTTTTCCTTAATAAACCACGGCTCTATCTCTTACGGTTGATTTTTAAATAATTTCTAAAGTCGTCGTCGGCGACTCTTCACGGTAGCCACTCGGTAGGAAAAAATCTAATTCCGAACTGTAATTATTTTCACCGACGAGGTACGTTTTATATGTTAGATTGAGTTATAAGAGCGTATTTGAAGCACTTTTGCTGGATGAACCACGGCTCTATCTATTACGGTTGCTTTTTAAATTAATCAGAAAGTCTTCGTCGGTAGCGCTTCTCGGTAGCCTCTCCGTACAGAGACTAAATCCGAATTGAATATATTTTCACCGACGACGTATCTTTTAAATGTTATGTTCGGTTATGGGAGCGTATTTGACGCACTTTTGCTTAATAAACCACGGCTCCATCTCTTACGGTTGATTCTTAAATAATTTCTAAAGTCGTCGTCGGCGACTCTTCACGGTAGCCACTCGGTAGGAACAAATCTAAGTCCGAACTGTAATTATTTTCACCGACGAGGTACCTTTTATATGTTAGATTGAGTTATAGGAGCGTATTTGAAGCACTTTTGCTGAATAAACTACGGCTCTATCTCTTACGGTTGATTTTTAAATTAATAAGAAAGTCTTCGTCGGTAGCGCTTCTCGGTAGCCTCTCCGTACAGAGACTAAGTCTGAATTGAAAATATTTTCATCCACGACGTATCTTTTAAATGTTATGTTCCGTTATGGGAGCGTATTTGACGCACTTTTGCTTAATAAACCACGGCTCTATCTCTTACGGTTGATTTTTAAATAATTTCTAAAGTCGTCGTCGGCGACTCTTCACGGTAGCCACTCGGTAGGAAAAAATCTAAGTCCGAACTGTAATTATTTTCACCGACGAGGTACCTTTTATATGTTAGATTGAGTTATAGGAGCGTATTTGAAGCACTTTTGCTTAATAAAGCACGGCTCTATCTCTTTCGGTTAATTTTTAAATTAATCAGAAAGTCTTCGTCGGTAGCGCTTCTCGGTAGCCTCTCCGTACAGAGAGACTAAATCCGAATTGAAAATATTTTCACCGACGACGTATCTTTTAAATGTTATGCTCATTTATGGGAGCGTATTTGACGCACTTTTGCTTAATAAACCACGGCTCTATCTCTTACGGTTGATTTTTAAATAATTTCTAAAGTCGTCGTCGGCGACTCTTCACGGTAGCCACTCGGTAGGAAAAAATCTAAGTCCGAACTGTAATTATTTTCACCGACGAGGTACCTTTTATATGTTAGATTGAGTTATAGGAGCGTATTTGAAGCACTTTTGCTTAATAAAGCACGGCTCTATCTCTTTCGGTTAATTTTTAAATTAATCAGAAAGTCTTCGTCGGTAGCGCTTCTCGGTAGCCTCTCCGTACAGAGAGACTAAATCCGAATTGAAAATATTTTCACCGACGACGTATCTTTTAAATGTTATGCTCAGTTATGGGAGCGTATTTGACGCACTTTTGCTTAATAAACAACGGCTCTATCTCTTACGGTTGATTTTTAAATAATTTCTAAAGTCGTCGTCGGCGACTCTTCACGGTAGCCACTCGGTAGGAAAAAATCTAAGTCCGAACTGTAATTATTTTCACCGACGAGGTACGTTTTATATGTTAGATTGAGTTATAGGAGCGTATTTGAAGCATTTTTGCTGAATAAACAACGGCTCTATCTCTTACGGTTGATTTTTAAATTAATCAGAAAGTCTTCGTCGGTAGCGCTTCTCGGTAGCCTCTCCGTACAGAGACTAAGTCCGAATTGAAAATATTTTCACCGACGACGTATCTTTTAAATGTTATGTTCCGTTATGGGAGCGTATTTGACGCACTTTTGCTTAATAAACAACGGCTCTATCTCTTACGGTTGATTTTTAAATAATTTCTAAAGTCGTCGTCGGCGACTCTTCACGGTAGCCACTCGGTAGGAAAAAATCTAAGTCCGAACTGTAATTATTTTCACCGACGAGGTACCTTTTATATGTTAGATTGAGTTATAGGAGCGTATTTGAAGCACTTTTGCTTAATAAAGCACGGCTCTATCTCTTTCGGTTAATTTTTAAATTAATCAGAAAGTCTTCGTCGGTAGCGCTTCTCGGTAGCCTCTCCGTACAGAGAGACTAAATCCGAATTGAAAATATTTTCACCGACGACGTATCTTTTAAATGTTATGCTCAGTTATGGGAGCGTATTTGACGCACTTTTGCTTAATAAACCACGGCTCTATCTCTTACGGTTGATTTTTAAATAATTTCTAAAGTCGTCGTCGGCGACTCTTCACGGTAGCCACTCGGTAGGAAAAAATCTAAGTCCGAACTGTAATTATTTTCACCGACGAGGTACCTTTTATATGTTAGATTGAGTTATAGGAGCGTATTTGACGCACTTTTACTGAATAAACCACGGCTCTATCTCTTACGGTTGATTTTTAAATTAATAAGAAAGTCTTCGTCGGTAGCGCTTCTCGGTAGCCTCTCCGTACAGAGACTAAATCCGAATTGAAAATATTTTCACCGACGACGTATCTTTTAAATGCTATGTTCAGTTATGGGAGCGTATTTGACGCACTTTTGCTTAATAAACCACGGCTCGATCTCTTACGGTTGATTCTTAAATAATTTCTAAAGTCGTCGTCGGCGACTCTTCACGGTAGCCACTCGGTAGGAAAAAATCTAAGTCCGAACTGTAATTATTTTCACCGACGAGGTACCTTTTATATGTTAGATTGAGTTATAGGAGCGCATTTGAAGCACTTTTGCTTAATAAACCACGGCTCTATCTCTTACGGTTGATTTTTAAATTAATCAGAAAATCTTCGTCGGTAGCGCTTCACGGTAGCCTCTCCGTACAGAGACTAAATCCGAATTGAAAATATTTTCACCGACGACGTATCTTTTAAATGTTATGTTCGGTTATGGGAGCGTATTTGACGCACTTTTGCTTAATAAACCACGGCTCCATCTCTTACGGTTGATTCTTAAATAATTTCTAAAGTCGTCGTCGGCGACTCTTCACGGTAGCCACTCGGTAGGAAAAAATCTAAGTCCGAACTGTAATTATTTTCACCGACGAGGTACCTTTTATATGTTAGATTGAGTTATAGGAGCGCATTTGAAGCACTTTTGCTTAATAAACCACGGCTCTATCTCTTACGGTTGATTTTTAAATTAATCAGAAAGTCTTCGTCGGTAGCGCTTCTCGGTAGCCTCTCCGTACAGAGACTAAGTCCGAATTGAAAATATTTTCACCGACGACGTATCTTTTAAATGTTATGTTCGGTTATGGGAGCGTATTTGACGCACTTTTGCTTAATAAACCACGGCTCTATCTCTTACGGTTGATTTTTAAATAATTTCTAAAGTCGTCGTCGGCGACTCTTCACGGTAGCCACTCGGTAGGAAAAAATCTAAGTCCGAACTGAAATTATTTTCACCGACGAGATACCTTTTAAATGTTAAATTGAGTTATAGGAGCGTATTTGAAGCACTTTTGCTTAATAGACCACGGCTCTATCTCTTACGGTTGATTTTTAAATTAATCAGAAAGGCTTCGTCGGTAGCGGTTCTCGGTAGCCTCTCCGTACAGAGACAAAGTCCGAATTGAAAATATTTTCACAGACGACGTATCTTTTAAATGTTAGATTGAGTTATAGGAGCGTATTTGAAACACTTTTGCTTAATAAACCACGGCTCTATCTCTTACGGTTGATTTTTAAATAATTTCTAAAGTCGTCGTCGGCGACTCTTCACGGTAGCCACTCGGTAGGAAAAAATCTAAGTCCGCACTGAAATTATTTTCACCGACGAGATACCTTTTAAATGTTAGATTGAGTTATAGGAGCGTATTTGAAGCACTTTTGCTTAATAGACCGCGGCTCTATCTCTTACGGTTGATTTTTAAATTAATCAGAAAGGCTTCGTCGGTAGCGCTTCTCGGTAGCCTCTCCGTACAGAGACTAAGTCCGAATTGAAAATATTTTCACCGACGACGTATCTTTTAAATATTAGATTGAGTTATAGGAGCGTATTTGAAACACTTTTGCTTAATAAACCACGGCTCTATCTCTTACGGTTGATTTTTAAATTAATCAGAAAGTCGTCGTCGGCGACTCTTCACGGTAGCCACTCGGTAGGAAAAAATCTAAGTCCGAACTGAAATTATTTTCACCGACGAGATACCTTTTAAATGTTAGATTGAGTTATAGGAGCGTATTTGAAGCACTTTTGCTTAATAGACCACGGCTCTATCTCTTACGGTTGATTTTTAAATTAATCAGAAAGGCTTCGTCGGTAGCGCTTCTCGGTAGCCTCTCCGTACAGAGACTAAGTCCGAATTGAAAATATTTTCACCGACGACGTATCGTTTAAATGTTATGTTCAGTTATGGGAGTGTATTTGAAGCACTTTTGCTTAATAAACCAAGGCTCTATCTCTTACGGTTGATTTTTAAATAATTTCTAAAGTCGTCGTCGGCGACTCTTCGCGGTAGCCACTCGGTAGGAAAAAATCTAAGTCCGAACTGAAATTATTTTCACCGACGAGATACCTTTTAAATGTTAAATTGAGTTATAGGAGCGTATTTGAAGCACTTTTGCTTAATAGACCACGGCTCTATCTCTTACGGTTGATTTTTAAATTAATCAGAAAGGCTTCGTCGGTAGCGGTTCTCGGTAGCCTCTCCGTACAGAGACTAAGTCCGAATTGAAAATATTTTCACAGACGACGTATCTTTTAAATGTTAGATTGAGTTATAGGAGCGTATTTGAAACACTTTTGCTTAATAAACCACGGCTCTATCTCTTACGGTTGATTTTTAAATAATTTCTAAAGTCGTCGTCGGCGACTCTTCACGGTAGCCACTCGGTAGGAAAAAATCTAAGTCCGAACTGAAATTATTTTCACCGACGAGATACCTTTTAAATGTTAGATTGAGTTATAGGAGCGTAATTGAAGCACTTTTGCTTAATAGACCACGGCTCTATCTCTTACGGTTGATTTTTAAATTAATCAGAAAGGCTTCGTCGGTAGCGCTTCTCGGTAGCCTCTCCGTACAGAGACTAAGTCCGAATTGAAAATATTTTCACCGACGACGTATCTTTTAAATGTTAGATTGAGTTATAGGAGCGTATTTGAAACACTTTTGCTTAATAAACCACGGCTCTATCTCTTACGGTTGATTTTTAAATTAATCAGAAAGTCTTCGTCGGTAGCGGTTCTCGGTAGCCTCTCCCTACAGAGACTAAATCCGAATTGAAAATATTTTCACCGACGACGTATCTTTTAAATGTTATGTTCAGTTATGGGAGTGTATTTGAAGCACTTTTGCTTAATAAACCACGGCTCTATCTCTTACGGTTGATTTTTAAATTAATCAGAAAGTCGTCGTCGGCGACTCTTCACGGTAGCCACTCGGTAGGAAAGAATCTAAGTCCGAACTGAAATTATTTTCACCGACGAGATACCTTTTAAATGTTAGATTGATTTATAGGAGCGTATTTGAAGCCCTTTTGCTTAATAGACCACGGCTCTATCTCTTACGGTTGATTTTTAAATTAATCAGAAAGGCTTCGTCGGTAGCGCTTCTCGGTAGCCTCTCCGTACAGAGACTAAGTCCGAATTGAAAATATTTTCACCGACGACGTATCTTTTAAATGTTATGTTCAGTTATGGGAGCGTATTTGAAGCACTTTTGCTTAATAAACCACGGCTCTATCTCTTACGGTTGATTTTTAAATTAATCAGAAAGTCTTCGTCGGTAGCGCTTCTCGGTAGCCTCTCCGTACAGAGACTAAGTCCGAATTGAAAAAAATTTCACCGACGAGGTACCTTTTAAATGTTAGATTGAGTTATAGGAGCGTATTTGAAACACTTTTGCTTAATAAACCACGGCTCTATCTCTTACGGTTGATTTTTAAATTAATCAGAAAGTCTTCGTCGGTAGCGGTTCTCGGTAGCCTCTCCGTACAGAGACTGAGTCCAAATTGCAAAATATTTTCACCGACGAGGTACCTTTTAAATGTTAGATTGAGTTATAGGAGCGTATTTGAAACACTTTTGCTTAATAAACCACGGCTCTATCTCTTACGGTTGATTTTTAAATTAATCAGAAAGTCTTCGTCGGTAGCGGTTCTCGGTAGCCTCTCCGTACAGAGACTGAGTCCAAATTGCAAAATATTTTCACCGACGACGTATCTTTTAAATGTTATGTTCGGTTATGGGAGCGTATTTGACGCACTTTTGCTTAATAAACCACGGCTCCATCTCTTACGGTTGATTTTTAAATAATTTCGAAAGTCGTCGTCGGCGACTCTTCACGGTAGCCACTCGGTAGGAAAAAATCTAAGTCCGCACTGAAATTATTTTCACCGACGAGATACCTTTTAAATGTTAGATTGAGTTATAGGAGCGTATTTGAAGCACTTTTGCTTAATAGACCACGGCTCTATCTCTTACGGTTGATTTTTAAATTAATCAGAAAGGCTTCGTCGGTAGCGCTTCTCGGTAGCCTCTCCGTACAGAGACTAAGTCCGAATTGAAAATATTTTCACCGACGACGTATCTTTTAAATGTTAGATTGAGTTATAGGAGCGTATTTGAAGCACTTTTGCTTAATAAACCACGGCTCTATCTCTTACGGTTGATTTTTAAATTAATCAGAAAGTCGTCGTCGGCGACTCTTCACGGTAGCCACTCGGTAGGAAAAAATCTAAGTCCGAACTGAAATTATTTTCACCGACGAGATACCTTTTAAATGTTAGATTGAGTTATAGGAGCGTATTTGAAGCACTTTTGCTTAATAGACCACGGCTCTATCTCTTACGGTTGATTTTTAAATTAATCAGAAAGGCTTCGTCGGTAGCGCTTCTCGGTAGCCTCTCCGTACAGAGACTAAGTCCGAATTGAAAATATTTTCACAGACGACGTATCTTTTAAATGTTATGTTCAGTTATGGGAGCGTATTTGAAGCACTTTTGCTTAATAAACCACGGCTCTATCTCTTACGGTTGATTTTTAAATAATTTCTAAAGTCGTCGTCGGCGACTCTTCGTGGTAGCCACTCGGTAGGAAAAAATCTAAGTCCGAACTGAAATTATTTTCACCGACGATGTACCTTTTAAATGTTAGATTGAGTTATAGGAGCGCATTTGAAGCACTTTTGCTTAATAAACCACGGCTCTATCTCTTACGGTTGATTTTTAAATTAATCAGAAAGTCTTCGTCGGTAGCGCTTCTCGGTAGCCTCTCCGTACAGAGACTAAGTCCGAATTGAAAATATTTTCACCGACGACGTATCTTTTAAATGTTATGTTCGGTTATGGGAGCGTATTTGACGCACTTTTGCTTAATAAACCACGGCTCTATCTCTTACGGTTGATTTTTAAATAATTTCTAAAGTCGTCGTCGGCGACTCTTCACGGTAGCCACTCGGTAGGAAAAAATCTAAGTCCGAACTGAAATTATTTTCACCGACGAGATACCTTTTAAATGTTAAATTGAGTTATAGGAGCGTATTTGAAGCACTTTTGCTTAATAGACCACGGCTCTATCTCTTACGGTTGATTTTTAAATTAATCAGAAAGGCTTCGTCGGTAGCGCTTCTCGGTAGCCTCTCCGTACAGAGACTAAGTCCGAATTGAAAATATTTTCACCGACGACGTATCGTTTAAATGTTATGTTCAGTTATGGGAGTGTATTTGAAGCACTTTTGCTTAATAAACCAAGGCTCTATCTCTTACGGTTGATTTTTAAATAATTTCTAAAGTCGTCGTCGGCGACTCTTCGCGGTAGCCACTCGGTAGGAAAAAATCTAAGTCCGAACTGAAATTATTTTCACCGACGAGATACCTTTTAAATGTTAAATTGAGTTATAGGAGCGTATTTGAAGCACTTTTGCTTAATAGACCACGGCTCTATCTCTTACGGTTGATTTTTAAATTAATCAGAAAGGCTTCGTCGGTAGCGGTTCTCGGTAGCCTCTCCGTACAGAGACTAAGTCCGAATTGAAAATATTTTCACAGACGACGTATCTTTTAAATGTTAGATTGAGTTATAGGAGCGTATTTGAAACACTTTTGCTTAATAAACCACGGCTCTATCTCTTACGGTTGATTTTTAAATAATTTCTAAAGTCGTCGTCGGCGACTCTTCACGGTAGCCACTCGGTAGGAAAAAATCTAAGTCCGAACTGAAATTATTTTCACCGACGAGATACCTTTTAAATGTTAGATTGAGTTATAGGAGCGTAATTGAAGCACTTTTGCTTAATAGACCACGGCTCTATCTCTTACGGTTGATTTTTAAATTAATCAGAAAGGCTTCGTCGGTAGCGCTTCTCGGTAGCCTCTCCGTACAGAGACTAAGTCCGAATTGAAAATATTTTCACCGACGACGTATCTTTTAAATGTTAGATTGAGTTATAGGAGCGTATTTGAAACACTTTTGCTTAATAAACCACGGCTCTATCTCTTACGGTTGATTTTTAAATTAATCAGAAAGTCTTCGTCGGTAGCGGTTCTCGGTAGCCTCTCCCTACAGAGACTAAATCCGAATTGAAAATATTTTCACCGACGACGTATCTTTTAAATGTTATGTTCAGTTATGGGAGTGTATTTGAAGCACTTTTGCTTAATAAACCACGGCTCTATCTCTTACGGTTGATTTTTAAATTAATCAGAAAGTCTTCGTCGGTAGCGGTTCTCGGTAGCCTCTCCGTACAGAGACTAAGTCCGAATTGCAAAATATTTTCACAGACGACGTATCTTTTAAATGTTAGATTGAGTTATAGGAGCGTATTTGAAACACTTTTGCTTAATAAACCACGGCTCTATCTCTTACGGTTGATTTTTAAATAATTTCTAAAGTCGTCGTCGGCGACTCTTCACGGTAGCCACTCGGTAGGAAAAAATCTAAGTCCGAACTGAAAGTATTTTCACCGACGAGATACCTTTTAAATGTTAGATTGAGTTATAGGAGCGTATTCGAAGCACTTTTGCTTAATAGACCACGGCTCTATCTCTTACGGTTGATTTTTAAATTAATCAGAAAGGCTTCGTCGGTAGCGCTTCTCGGTAGCCTCTCCGTACAGAGACTAAGTCCGAATTGAAAATATTTTCACCGACGACGTATCTTTTAAATGTTATGTTCAGTTATGGGAGCGTATTTGAAGCACTTTTGCTTAATAAACCACGGCTCTATCTCTTACGGTTGATTTTTAAATTAATCAGAAAGTCGTCGTCGGCGACTCTTCACGGTAGCCACTCGGTAGGAAAGAATCTAAGTCCGAACTGAAATTATTTTCACCGACGAGATACCTTTTAAATGTTAGATTGATTTATAGGAGCGTATTTGAAGCCCTTTTGCTTAATAGACCACGGCTCTATCTCTTACGGTTGATTTTTAAATTAATCAGAAAGGCTTCGTCGGTAGCGCTTCTCGGTAGCCTCTCCGTACAGAGACTAAGTCCGAATTGAAAATATTTTCACCGACGACGTATCTTTTAAATGTTATGTTCAGTTATGGGAGCGTATTTGAAGCACTTTTGCTTAATAAACCACGGCTCTATCTCTTACGGTTGATTTTTAAATTAATCAGAAAGGCTTCGTCGGTAGCGCTTCTCGGTAGCCTCTCCGTACAGAGACTAAGTCCGAATTGAAAATATTTTCACCGACGAGGTACCTTTTAAATGTTAGATTGAGTTATAGGAGCGTATTTGAAACACTTTTGCTTAATAAACCACGGCTCTATCTCTTTCGGTTGATTTTTAAATTAATCAGAAAGTCTTCGTCGGTAGCGCTTCCCGGTAGCCTCTCCGTACAGAGACAAAGTCCGAATTGAAAATATTTTCACCGACGACGTATCTTTTAAATGTTATGTTCAGTTATGGGAGCGTATTTGAAGCACTTTTGCTTAATAAACAACGGCTCTATCTCTTACGGTTGATTTTTAAATTAATCAGAAAGTCTTCGTCGGTAGCGGTTCTCGGTAGCCTCTCCGTACAGAGACTAAGTCCAAATTGCAAAATATTTTCACCGACGACGTATCTTTTAAATGTTATGTTCGGTTATAGGAGCGTATTTGAAGCACTTTTGCTTAATAGACCACGGCTCTATCTCTTACGGTTGATTTTTAAATTAATCAGAAAGGCTTCGTCGGTAGCGCTTCTCGGTAGCCTCTCCGTACAGAGACTAAGTCCGAATTGAAAATATTTTCACCGACGACGTATCTTTTAAATATTAGATTGAGTTATAGGAGCGTATTTGAAACACTTTTGCTTAATAAACCACGGCTCTATCTCTTACGGTTGATTTTTAAATTAATCAGAAAGCCTTCGTCGGTAGCGGTTCCCGGTAGCCTCTCCGTACAGAGACTAAGTCCGAACTGAAATTATTTTCACCGACGAGATACCTTTTAAATGTTAGATTGATTTATAGGAGCGTATTTGAAGCACTTTTGCTTAATAGACCACGGCTCTATCTCTTACGGTTGATTTTTAAATTAATCAGAAAGGCTTCGTCGGTAGCGCTTCTCGGTAGCCTCTCCGTACAGAGACTAAGTCCGAATTGAAAATATTTTCACCGACGACGTATCTTTTAAATGTTATGTTCAGTTATGGGAGCGTATTTGAAGCACTTTTGCTTAATAAACCACGGCTCTATCTCTTACGGTTGATTTTTAAATTAATCAGAAAAGCTTCGTCGGTAGCGCTTCTCGGTAGCCTCTCCGTACAGAGACTGAGTCCGAATTGAAAATATTTTCACCGACGACGTATCTTTTAAATGTTATGTTCAGTTATGGGAGCGTATTTGACGCACTTTTGCTTAATAAACCACGGCTCCATCTCTTACGGTTGATTTTAAAATAATTTCGAAAGTCGTCGTTGGCGACTCTTCACGGTAGCCACTCGGTAGGAAAAAATCTGAGTCCGCACTGAAATTATTTTCACCGACGAGATACCTTTTAAATGTTAGATTGAGTTATAGGAGCGTATTTGAAGCACTTTTGCTTAATAGACCACGGCTCTATCTCTTACGGTTGATTTTTAAATTAATCAGAAAGGCTTCGTCGGTAGCGCTTCTCGGTAGCCTCTCCGTACATGGACTAAGTCCGAATTGCAAAATATTTTCACCGACGAGGTACCTTTTAAATGTTAGATTGAGTTATAGGAGCGTATTTGAAACACTTTTGCTTAATAAACCACGGCTCTATCTCTTACGGTTGATTTTTAAATTAATCAGAAAGTCTTCGTCGGTAGCGGTTCTCGGCAGCCTCTCCGTACAGAGACTAAGTCCGAATTGAAAATATTTTCACCGACGACGTATATTTTAAATGTTATGTTCGGTTATGGGAGCGTATTTTACGCACTTTTGCGTAATAAACCACGGCTCCATCTCTTACGGTTGATTTTTAAATAATTTCTAAAGTCGTCGTCGGCGACTCTTCACGGTAGCCACTCGGTAGGAAAAAATCTAAGTCCGAACTGTAATTATTTTCACCGACGATGTACCTTTTATATGTTAGATTGAGTTATAGGAGCGTATTTGAAGCACTTTTGCTTAATAGACCACGGCTCTATCTCTTACGGTTGATTTTTAAATTAATCAGAAAGGCTTCGTCGGTAGCGCTTCTCGGTAGCCTCTCCGTACAGAGACTAAGTCCGAATTGAAAATATTTTCACCGACGACGTATCTTTTAAATGTTATGTTCGGTTATAGGAGCGTATTTGAAGCACTTTTGCTTAATAGACGACGGCTCTATCTCTTACGGTTGATTTTTAAATTAATCAGAAAGGCTTCGTCGGTAGCGCTTCTCGGTAGCCTCTCCGTACAGAGACTAAGTCCGAATTGAAAATATTTTCACCGACGACGTATCTTTTAAATATTAGATTGAGTTATAGGAGCGTATTTGAAACACTTTTGCTTAATAAACCACGGCTCTATCTCTTACGGTTGATTTTTAAATTAATCAGAAAGCCTTCGTCGGTAGCGGTTCCCGGTAGCCTCTCCGTACAGAGACTAAGTCCGAACTGAAATTATTTTCACCGACGAGATACCTTTTAAATGTTAGATTGATTTATAGGAGCGTATTTGAAGCACTTTTGCTTAATAGACCACGGCTCTATCTCTTACGGTTGATTTTTAAATTAATCAGAAAGGCTTCGTCGGTAGCGCTTCTCGGTAGCCTCTCCGTACAGAGACTAAGTCCGAATTGAAAATATTTTCACCGACGACGTATCTTTTAAATGTTATGTTCAGTTATGGGAGCGTATTTGAAGCACTTTTGCTTAATAAACCACGGCTCTATCTCTTACGGTTGATTTTTAAATTAATCAGAAAAGCTTCGTCGGTAGCGCTTCTCGGTAGCCTCTCCGTACAGAGACTGAGTCCGAATTGAAAATATTTTCACCGACGACGTATCTTTTAAATGTTATGTTCAGTTATGGGAGCGTATTTGACGCACTTTTGCTTAATAAACCACGGCTCCATCTCTTACGGTTGATTTTTAAATAATTTCGAAAGTCGTCGTCGGCGACTCTTCACGGTAGCCACTCGGTAGGAAAAAATCTAAGTCCGAACTGAAATTATTTTCACCGACGAGATACCTTTCAAATGTTAGATTGAGTTATAGGAGCGTATTTGAAGCACTTTTGCTTAATAGACCACGGCTCTATCTCTTACGGTTGATTTTTAAATTAATCAGAAAGGCTTCGTCGGTAGCGCTTCTCGGTAGCCTCTCCGTACAGAGACTAAGTCCGAATTGAAAATATTTTCACCGACGACGTATCTTTTAAATGTTATGTTCAGTTATGGGAGTGTATTTGAAGCACTTTTGCTTAATAAACCACGGCTCTATCTCTTACGGTTGATTTTTAAATAATTTCTAAAGTCGTCGTCGGCGACTCTTCGTGGTAGCCACTCGGTAGGAAAAAATCTAAGTCCGAACTGAAATTATTTTCACCGACGATGTACCTTTTAAATGTTAGATTGAGTTATAGGAGCGTATTTGAAGCACTTTTGCTTAATAGACCACGGCTCTATCTCTTACGGTTGATTTTTAAATTAATCAGAAAGGCTTCGTCGGTAGCGCTTCTCGGTAGCCTCTCCGTACAGAGACTAAGTCCGAATTGAAAATATTTTCACCGACGAGGTACCTTTTAAATGTTAGATTGAGTTATAGGAGCGTATTTGAAACACTTTTGCTTAATAAACCACGGCTCTATCTCTTTCGGTTGATTTTTAAATTAATCAGAAAGTCTTCGTCGGTAGCGCTTCCCGGTAGCCTCTCCGTACAGAGACAAAGTCCGAATTGAAAATATTTTCACCGACGACGTATCTTTTAAATGTTATGTTCAGTTATGGGAGCGTATTTGAAGCACTTTTGCTTAATAAACCACGGCTCTATCTCTTACGGTTGATTTTTAAATTAATCAGAAAGTCTTCGTCGGTAGCGGTTCTCGGTAGCCTCTCCGTACAGAGACTAAGTCCAAATTGCAAAATATTTTCACCGACGACGTATCTTTTAAATGTTATGTTCGGTTATAGGAGCGTATTTGAAGCACTTTTGCTTAATAGACCACGGCTCTATCTCTTACGGTTGATTTTTAAATTAATCAGAAAGGCTTCGTCGGTAGCGCTTCTCGGTAGCCTCTCCGTACAGAGACTAAGTCCGAATTGAAAATATTTTCACCGACGACGTATCTTTTAAATATTAGATTGAGTTATAGGAGCGTATTTGAAACACTTTTGCTTAATAAACCACGGCTCTATCTCTTACGGTTGATTTTTAAATTAATCAGAAAGCCTTCGTCGGTAGCGGTTCCCGGTAGCCTCTCCGTACAGAGACTAAGTCCGAACTGAAATTATTTTCACCGACGAGATACCTTTTAAATGTTAGATTGAGTTATAGGAGCGTATTTGAAGCACTTTTGCTTAATAGACCACGGCTCTATCTCTTACGGTTGATTTTTAAATTAATCAGAAAGGCTTCGTCGGTAGCGCTTCTCGGTAGCCTCTCCGTACAGAGACTAAGTCCGAATTGAAAATATTTTCACCGACGACGTATCTTTTAAATGTTATGTTCAGTTATGGGAGCGTATTTGAAGCACTTTTGCTTAATAAACCACGGCTCTATCTCTTACGGTTGATTTTTAAATTAATCAGAAAAGCTTCGTCGGTAGCGCTTCTCGGTAGCCTCTCCGTACAGAGACTGAGTCCGAATTGAAAATATTTTCACCGACGACGTATCTTTTAAATGTTATGTTCAGTTATGGGAGCGTATTTGACGCACTTTTGCTTAATAAACCACGGCTCCATCTCTTACGGTTGATTTTTAAATAATTTCGAAAGTCGTCGTCGGCGACTCTTCACGGTAGCCACTCGGTAGGAAAAAATCTGAGTCCGCACTGAAATTATTTTCACCGACGAGATACCTTTTAAATGTTAGATTGAGTTATAGGAGCGTATTTGAAGCACTTTTGCTTAATAGACCACGGCTCTATCTCTTACGGTTGATTTTTAAATTAATCAGAAAGGCTTCGTCGGTAGCGCTTCTCGGTAGCCTCTCCGTACATGGACTAAGTCCGAATTGCAAAATATTTTCACCGACGAGGTACCTTTTAAATGTTAGATTGAGTTATAGGAGCGTATTTGAAACACTTTTGCTTAATAAACCACGGCTCTATCTCTTACGGTTGATTTTTAAATTAATCAGAAAGTCTTCGTCGGTAGCGGTTCTCGGCAGCCTCTCCGTACAGAGACTAAGTCCGAATTGAAAATATTTTCACCGACGACGTATATTTTAAATGTTATGTTCGGTTATGGGAGCGTATTTTACGCACTTTTGCGTAATAAACCACGGCTCCATCTCTTACGGTTGATTTTTAAATAATTTCTAAAGTCGTCGTCGGCGACTCTTCACGGTAGCCACTCGGTAGGAAAAAATCTAAGTCCGAACTGTAATTATTTTCACCGACGATGTACCTTTTATATGTTAGATTGAGTTATAGGAGCGTATTTGAAGCACTTTTGCTTAATAGACCACGGCTCTATCTCTTACGGTTGATTTTTAAATTAATCAGAAAGGCTTCGTCGGTAGCGCTTCTCGGTAGCCTCTCCGTACAGAGACTAAGTCCGAATTGAAAATATTTTCACCGACGAGGTACCTTTTAAATGTTAGATTGAGTTATAGGAGCGTATTTGAAACACTTTTGCTTAATAAACCACGGCTCTATCTCTTACGGTTGATTTTTAAATTAATCAGAAAGTCTTCGTCGGTAGCGGTTCTCGGTAGCCTCTCCGTACAGAGACTCAGTCCGAATTGCAAAATATTTTCACCGACGACGTATCTTTTAAATGTTATGTTCGGTTATGGGAGCGTATTTGACGCACTTTTGCTTAATAAACCACGGCTCCATCTCTTACGGTTGATTTTTAAATAATTTCTAAAGTCGTCGTCGGCGACTCTTCACGGTAGCCACTCGGTAGGAAAAAATCTAAGTCCGAACTGAAATTATTTTCACCGACGAGATACCCTTCAAATGTTAGATTGAGTTATAGGAGCGTATTTGAAGCACTTTTGCTTAATAGACCACGGCTCTATCTCTTACGGTTGATTTTTAAATTAATCAGAAAGGCTTCGTCGGTAGCGCTTCTCGGTAGCCTCTCCGTACAGAGACTAAGTCCGAATTGAAAATATTTTCACCGACGACGTATCTTTTAAATGTTATGTTCAGTTATGGGAGTGTATTTGAAGCACTTTTGCTTAATAAACCACGGCTCTATCTCTTACGGTTGATTTTTAAATAATTTCTAAAGTCGTCGTCGGCGACTCTTCGTGGTAGCCACTCGGTAGGAAAAAATCTAAGTCCGAACTGAAATTATTTTCACCGACGATGTACCTTTTAAATGTTAGATTGAGTTATAGGAGCGTATTTGAAGCACTTTTGCTTAATAGACCACGGCTCTATCTCTTACGGTTGATTTTTAAATTAATCAGAAAGGCTTCGTCGGTAGCGCTTCTCGGTAGCCTCTCCGTACAGAGACTAAGTCCGAATTGAAAATATTTTCACCGACGAGGTACCTTTTAAATGTTAGATTGAGTTATAGGAGCGTATTTGAAACACTTTTGCTTAATAAACCACGGCTCTATCTCTTTCGGTTGATTTTTAAATTAATCAGAAAGTCTTCGTCGGTAGCGCTTCCCGGTAGCCTCTCCGTACAGAGACAAAGTCCGAATTGAAAATATTTTCACCGACGACGTATCTTTTAAATGTTATGTTCAGTTATGGGAGCGTATTTGAAGCACTTTTGCTTAATAAACCACGGCTCTATCTCTTACGGTTGATTTTTAAATTAATCAGAAAGTCTTCGTCGGTAGCGGTTCTCGGTAGCCTCTCCGTACAGAGACTAAGTCCAAATTGCAAAATATTTTCACCGACGACGTATCTTTTAAATGTTATGTTCGGTTATAGGAGCGTATTTGAAGCACTTTTGCTTAATAAACCACGGCTCTATCTCTTACGGTTGATTTTTAAATTAATCAGAAAGGCTTCGTCGGTAGCGCTTCTCGGTAGCCTCTCCGTACAGAGACTAAGTCCGAATTGAAAATATTTTCACCGACGACGTATCTTTTAAATATTAGATTGAGTTATAGGAGCGTATTTGAAACACTTTTGCTTAATAAACCACGGCTCTATCTCTTACGGTTGATTTTTAAATTAATCAGAAAGCCTTCGTCGGTAGCGGTTCCCGGTAGCCTCTCCGTACAGAGACTAAGTCCGAACTGAAATTATTTTCACCGACGAGATACCTTTTAAATGTTAGATTGATTTATAGGAGCGTATTTGAAGCACTTTTGCTTAATAGACCACGGCTCTATCTCTTACGGTTGATTTTTAAATTAATCAGAAAGGCTTCGTCGGTAGCGCTTCTCGGTAGCCTCTCCGTACAGAGACTAAGTCCGAATTGAAAATATTTTCACCGACGACGTATCTTTTAAATGTTATGTTCAGTTATGGGAGCGTATTTGAAGCACTTTTGCTTAATAAACCACGGCTCTATCTCTTACGGTTGATTTTTAAATTAATCAGAAAAGCTTCGTCGGTAGCGCTTCTCGGTAGCCTCTCCGTACAGAGACTGAGTCCGAATTGAAAATATTTTCACCGACGACGTATCTTTTAAATGTTATGTTCAGTTATGGGAGCGTATTTGACGCACTTTTGCTTAATAAACCACGGCTCCATCTCTTACGGTTGATTTTTAAATAATTTCGAAAGTCGTCGTCGGCGACTCTTCACGGTAGCCACTCGGTAGGAAAAAATCTGAGTCCGCACTGAAATTATTTTCACCGACGAGATACCTTTAAAATGTTAGATTGAGTTATAGGAGCGTATTTGAAGCACTTTTGCTTAATAGACCACGGCTCTATCTCTTACGGTTGATTTTTAAATTAATCAGAAAGGCTTCGTCGGTAGCGCTTCTCGGTAGCCTCTCCGTACAGAGACTAAGTCCGAATTGCAAAATATTTTCACCGACGAGGTACCTTTTAAATGTTAGATTGAGTTATAGGAGCGTATTTGAAACACTTTTGCTTAATAAACCACGGCTCTATCTCTTACGGTTGATTTTTAAATTAATCAGAAAGTCTTCGTCGGTAGCGGTTCTCGGCAGCCTCTCCGTACAGAGACTAAGTCCGAATTGAAAATATTTTCACCGACGACGTATCTTTTAAATGTTATGTTCAGTTATGGGAGCGTATTTGAAGCACTTTTGCTTAATAGACCACGGCTCTATCTCTTACGGTTGATTTTTAAATTAATCAGAAAGGCTTCGTCGGTAGCGCTTCTCGGTAGCCTCTCCGTACAGAGACTAAGTCCGAATTGCAAAATATTTTCACCGACGAGGTACCTTTTAAATGTTAGATTGAGTTATAGGAGCGTATTTGAAACACTTTTGCTTAATAAACCACGGCTCTATCTCTTACGGTTGATTTTTAAATTAATCAGAAAGTCTTCGTCGGTAGCGGTTCTCGGCAGCCTCTCCGTACAGAGACTAAGTCCGAATTGAAAATATTTTCACCGACGACGTACCTTTTAAATGTTATGTTCAGTTATGGGAGCGTATTTGAAGCACTTTTGCTTAATAAACCACGGCTCTATCTCTTACGGTTGATTTTTAAATTAATCAGAAAAGCTTCGTCGGTAGCGCTTCTCGGTAGCCTCTCCGTACAGAGACTAAGTCCGAATTGAAAATATTTTCACCGACGACGTATCTTTTAAATGTTATGTTCAGTTATGGGAGCGTATTTGAAACACTTTTGCTTAATAAACTACGGCTCTATCTCTTACGGTTGATTTTTAAATTAATCAGAAAGTCTTCGTCGGTAGCGCTTCTCGGTAGCCTCTCCGTACAGAGACTAAGTCCGAATTGAAAAAAATTTCACCGTCGAGGTACCTTTTAAATGTTAGATTGAGTTATAGGAGCGTATTTGAAACACTTTTGCTTAATAAACCACGGCTCTATCTCTTACGGTTGATTTTTAAATTAATCAGAAAGTCTTCGTCGGTAGCGGTTCTCGGTAGCCTCTCCGTACAGAGACTAAGTCCAAATTGCAAAATATTTTCACCGACGACGTATCTTTTAAATGTTATGTTCGGTTATGGGAGCGTATTTGACGCACTTTTGCTTAATAAACCACGGCTCCATCTCTTACGGTTGATTTTTAAATAATTTCGAAAGTCGTCGTCGGCGACTCTTCACGGTAGCCACTCGGTAGGAAAAAATCTGAGTCCGCACTGAAATTATTTTCACCGACGAGATACCTTTTAAATGTTAGATTGAGTTATAGGAGCGTATTTGAAGCACTTTTGCTTAATAGACCACGGCTCTATCTCTTACGGTTGATTTTTAAATTAATCAGAAAGGCTTCGTCGGTAGCGGTTCCCGGTAGCCTCTCCGTACAGAGACTAAGTCCGAATTGCAAAATATTTTCACCGACGAGGTACCTTTTAAATGTTAGATTGAGTTATAGGAGCGTATTTGAAGCACTTTTGCTTAATAAACCACGGCTCTATCTCTTACGGTTGATTTTTAAATTAATCAGAAAGTCTTCGTCGGTAGCGGTTCTCGGTAGCCTCTCCGTACAGAGACTAAGTCCGAATTGCAAAATATTTTCACCGACGAGGTACCTTTTAAATGTTAGATTGAGTTATAGGAGCGTATTTGAAACACTTTTGCTTAATAAACCACGGCTCTATCTCTTACGGTTGATTTTTAAATTAATCAGAAAGTCTTCGTCGGTAGCGGTTCTCGGTAGCCTCTCCGTACAGAGACTAAGTCCGAATTGAAAATATTTTCACCGACGACGTATCTTTTAAATGTTATGTTCAGTTATGGGAGCGTATTTGAAGCACTTTTGCTTAATAAACCACGGCTCTATCTCTTACGGTTGATTTTTAAATTAATCAGAAAAGCTTCGTCGGTATCGCTTCTCGGTAGCCTCTCCGTACAGAGACTAAGTCCGAATTGAAAATATTTTCACCGACGAGGTACCTTTTAAATGTTATGTTCAGTTATGGGAGCGTATTTGAAGCACTTTTGCTTAATAAACTACGGCTCTATCTCTTACGGTTGATTTTTAAATTAATCAGAAAGTCTTCGTCGGTAGCGCTTCTCGGTAGCCTCTCCGTACAGAGACTAAGTCCGAATTGAAGAAAATTTCACCGACGAGGTACCTTTTAAATGTTAGATTGAGTTATAGGATCGTATTTGAAACACTTTTGCTTAATAAACCACAGCTCTATCTCTTACGGTTGATTTTTAAATTAATCAGAAAGTCTTCGTCGGTAGCGGTTCTCGGTAGCCTCTCCGTACAGAGACTAAGTCCAAATTGCAAAATATTTTCACCGACGACGTATCTTTTAAATGTTATGTTCGGTTATGGGAGCGTATTTGACGCACTTTTGCTTAATAAACCACGGCTCCATCTCTTACGGTTGATTTTTAAATAATTTCGAAAGTCGTCGTCGGCGACTCTTCACGGTAGCCACTCGGTAGGAAAAAATCTGAGTCCGCACTGAAATTATTTTCACCGACGAGATACCTTTTAAATGTTAGATTGAGTTATAGGAGCGTATTTGAAACACTTTTGCTTAATAAACCACGGCTCTATCTCTTACGGTTGATTTTTAAATTAATCAGAAAGCCTTCGTCGGTAGCGGTTCTCGGTAGCCTCTTCGTACAGAGACTAAGTCCGAATTGCAAAATATTTTCACCGACGAGGTACCTTTTAAATGTTAGATTGAGTTATAGGAGCGTATTTGAAACACTTTTGCTTAATAAACCACGGCTCTATCTCTTACGGTTGATTTTTAAATTAATCAGAAAGTCTTCGTCGGTAGCGGTTCTCGGTAGCCTCTCCGTACAGAGACGAAGTCCGAATTGAAAATATTTTCACCGACGACGTATCTTTTAAATGTTATGTTCAGTTATGGGAGCGTATTTGAAGCACTTTTGCTTAATAAACCACGGCTCTATCTCTTACGGTTGATTTTTAAATTAATCAGAAAAGCTTCGTCGGTAGAGCTTCTCGGTAGCTTCTCCGTACAGAGACTGAGTCCGAATTGAAAATATTTTCACCGACGACGTATCTTTTAAATGTTATGTTCAGTTATGGGAGCATATTTGACGCACTTTTGCTTAATAAACCACGGCTCCATCTCTTACGGTTGATTTTTAAATAATTTCGAAAGTCGTCGTCGGCAACTCTTCACGGTAGCCACTCGGTAGGAAAAAATCTGAGTCCGCACTGAAATTATTTTCACCGACGAGATACCTTTTAAATGTTAGATTGAGTTATAGGAGCGTATTTGAAGCACTTTTGCTTAATAGACCACGGCTCTATCTCTTACGGTTGATTTTTAAATTAATCAGAAAGGCTTCGTCGGTAGCGCTTCTCGGTAGCCTCTCCGTACAGAGACTAAGTCCGAATTGAAAATATTTTCACCGACGACGTATCTTTTAAATATTAGATTGAGTTATAGGAGCGTATTTGAAACACTTTTGCTTAATAAACCACGGCTCTATCTCTTACGGTTGATTTTTAAATTAATCAGAAAGCCTTCGTCGGTAGCGGTTCCCGGTAGCCTCTCCGTAGAGAGACTAAGTCCGAATTGCAAAATATTTTCACCGACGAGGAACCTTTTAAATGTTAGATTGAGTTATAGGAGCGTATTTGAAGCACTTTTGCTTAATAAACCACGGCTCTATCTCTTACGGTTGATTTTTAAATTAATCAGAAAGTCTTCGTCGGTAGCGGTTCTCGGTAGCCTCTCCGTACAGAGACTAAGTCCGAATTGCAAAATATTTTCACCGACGAGGTACCTTTTAAATGTTAGATTGAGTTATAGGAGCGTATTTGAAACACTCTTGCTTAATAAACCACGGCTCTATCTCTTACGGTTGATTTTTAAATTAATCAGAAAGTCTTCGTCGGTAGCGGTTCTCGGCAGCCTCTCCGTACAGAGACTAAGTCCGAATTGAAAATATTTTCACCGACGACGTACCTTTTAAATGTTATGTTCAGTTATGGGAGCGTATTTGAAGCACTTTTGCTTAATAAACCACGGCTCTATCTCTTACGGTTGATTTTTAAATTAATCAGAAAAGCTTCGTCGGTAGCGCTTCTCGGTAGCCTCTCCGTACAGAGACTAAGTCCGAATTGAAAATATTTTCACCGACGACGTATCTTTTAAATGTTATGTTCAGTTATGGGAGCGTATTTGAAGCACTTTTGCTTAATAAACTACGGCTCTATCTCTTACGGTTGATTTTTAAATTAATCAGAAAGTCTTCGTCGGTAGCGCTTCTCGGTAGCCTCTCCGTACAGAGACTAAGTTTCGAATTGAAAAAAATTTCACCGACGAGGTACCTTTTAAATGTTAGATTGAGTTATAGGAGCGTATTTGAAACACTTTTGCTTAATAAATCACGGCTCTATCTCTTACGGTTGATTTTTAAATTAATCAGAAAGTCTTCGTCGGTAGCGGTTCTCGGTAGCCTCTCCGTACAGAGACTAAGTCCAAATTGCAAAATATTTTCACCGACGACGTATCTTTTAAATGTTATGTTCGGTTATGGGAGCGTATTTGACGCACTTTTGCTTAATAAACCACGGCTCCATCTCTTACGGTTGATTTTTAAATAATTTCGAAAGTCGTCGTCGGCGACTCTTCACGGTAGCCACTCGGTAGGAAAAAATCTGAGTCCGCACTGAAATTATTTTCACCGACGAGATACCTTTTAAATGTTAGATTGAGTTATAGGAGCGTATTTGAAGCACTTTTGCTTAATAGACCACGGCTCTATCTCTTACGGTTGATTTTTAAATTAATCAGAAAGGCTTCGTCGGTAGCGCTTCTCGGTAGCCTCTCCGTACAGAGACTAAGTCCGAATTGAAAATATTTTCACCGACGACGTATCTTTTAAATATTAGATTGAGTTATAGGAGCGTATTTGAAACACTTTTGCTTAATAAACCACGGCTCTATCCCTTACGGTTGATTTTTAAATTAATCAGAAAGCCTTCGTCGGTAGCGGTTCCCGGTAGCCTCTCCGTACAGAGACTAAGTCCGAATTGCAAAATATTTTCACCGACGAGGTACCTTTTAAATGTTAGATTGAGTTATAGGAGCGTATTTGAAGC
This sequence comes from Nysson spinosus, assembly GCA_910591585.2. Classification (NCBI taxonomy): domain Eukaryota; kingdom Metazoa; phylum Arthropoda; class Insecta; order Hymenoptera; family Crabronidae; genus Nysson; species Nysson spinosus. Next base: position 1,557,535 of record CAJUYC020000070.1, on the reverse strand, counting down.
ACTTTTGCTTAATAAACCACGGCTCTATCTCTTACGGTTGATTTTTAAATTAATCAGAAAGTCTTCGTCGGTAGCGGTTCTCGGTAGCCTCTCCGTACAGAGACTAAGTCCGAATTGCAAAATATTTTCACCGACGAGGTACCTTTTAAATGTTAGATTGAGTTATAGGAGCGTATTTGAAACACTTTTGCTTAATAAACCACGGCTCTATCTCTTACGGTTGATTTTTAAATTAATCAGAAAGTCTTCGTCGGTAGCGGTTCTCGGTAGCCTCTCCGTACAGAGACTAAGTCCGAATTGAAAATATTTTCACCGACGACGTATCTTTTAAATGTTATGTTCAGTTATGGGAGCGTATTTGAAGCACTTTTGCTTAATAAACCACGGCTCTATCTCTTACGGTTGATTTTTAAATTAATCAGAAAAGCTTCGTCGGTATCGCTTCTCGGTAGCCTCTCCGTACAGAGACTAAGTCCGAATTGAAAATATTTTCACCGACGAGGTACCTTTTAAATGTTATGTTCAGTTATGGGAGCGTATTTGAAGCACTTTTGCTTAATAAACTACGGCTCTATCTCTTACGGTTGATTTTTAAATTAATCAGAAAGTCTTCGTCGGTAGCGCTTCTCGGTAGCCTCTCCGTACAGAGACTAAGTCCGAATTGAAGAAAATTTCACCGACGAGGTACCTTTTAAATGTTAGATTGAGTTATAGGAGCGTATTTGAAACACTTTTGCTTAATAAACCACAGCTCTATCTCTTACGGTTGATTTTTAAATTAATCAGAAAGTCTTCGTCGGTAGCGGTTCTCGGTAGCCTCTCCGTACAGAGACTAAGTCCAAATTGCAAAATATTTTCACTTACGACGTATCTTTTAAATGTTATGTTCGGTTATGGGAGCGTATTTGACGCACTTTTGCTTAATAAACCACGGCTCCATCTCTTACGGTTGATTTTTAAATAATTTCGCAAGTCGTCGTCGGCGACTCTTCACGGTAGCCACTCGGTAGGAAAAATTCTGAGTCCGCACTGAAATTATTTTCACCGACGAGATACCTTTTAAATGTTAGATTGAGTTATAGGAGCGTATTTGAAACACTTTTGCTTAATAAACCACGGCTCTATCTCTTACGGTTGATTTTTAAATTAATCAGAAAGTCTTCGTCGGTAGCGGTTCTCGGTAGCCTCTTCGTACAGAGACTAAGTCCGAATTGCAAAATATTTTCACCGACGAGGTACCTTTTAAATGTTAGATTGAGTTATAGGAGCGTATTTGAAACACTTTTGCTTAATAAACCACGGCTCTATCTCTTACGGTTGATTTTTAAATTAATCAGAAAGTCTTCGTCGGTAGCGGTTCTCGGTAGCCTCTCCGTACAGAGACTAAGTCCGAATTGAAAATATTTTCACCGACGACGTATCTTTTAAATGTTATGTTCAGTAATGGGAGCGTATTTGAAGCACTTTTGCTTAATAAACCACGGCTCTATCTCTTACGGTTGATTTTTAAATTAATCAGAAAAGCTTCGTCGGTAGAGCTTCTCGGTAGCCTCTCCGTACAGAGACTGAGTCCGAATTGAAAATATTTTCACCGACGACGTATCTTTTAAATGTTATGTTCAGTTATGGGAGCGTATTTGAAGCACTTTTGCTTAATAAACTACGGCTCTATCTCTTACGGTTGATTTTTAAATTAATCAGAAAGTCTTCGTCGGTAGCGCTTCTCGGTAGCCTCTCCGTACAGAGACTAAGTCCGAATTGAAGAAAATTTCACCGACGAGGTACCTTTTAAATGTTAGATTGAGTTATAGGAGCGTATTTGAAACACTTTTGCTTAATAAACCACAGCTCTATCTCTTACGGTTGATTTTTAAATTAATCAGAAAGTCTTCGTCGGTAGCGGTTCTCGGTAGCCTCTCCGTACAGAGACTAAGTCCAAATTGCAAAATATTTTCACTTACGACGTATCTTTTAAATGTTATGTTCGGTTATGGGAGCGTATTTGACGCACTTTTGCTTAATAAACCACGGCTCCATCTCTTACGGTTGATTTTTAAATAATTTCGAAAGTCGTCGTCGGCGACTCTTCACGGTAGCCACTCGGTAGGAAAAAATCTGAGTCCGCACTGAAATTATTTTCACCGACGAGATACCTTTTAAATGTTAGATTGAGTTATAGGAGCGTATTTGAAACACTTTTGCTTAATAAACCACGGCTCTATCTCTTACGGTTGATTTTTAAATTAATCAGAAAGTCTTCGTCGGTAGCGGTTCTCGGTAGCCTCTTCGTACAGAGACTAAGTCCGAATTGCAAAATATTTTCACCGACGAGGTACCTTTTAAATGTTAGATTGAGTTATAGGAGCGTATTTGAAACACTTTTGCTTAATAAACCACGGCTCTATCTCTTACGGTTGATTTTTAAATTAATCAGAAAGTCTTCGTCGGTAGCGGTTCTCGGTAGCCTCTCCGTACAGAGACTAAGTCCGAATTGAAAATATTTTCACCGACGACGTATCTTTTAAATGTTATGTTCAGTTATGGGAGCGTATTTGAAGCACTTTTGCTTAATAAACCACGGCTCTATCTCTTACGGTTGATTTTTAAATTAATCAGAAAAGCTTCGTCGGTAGAGCTTCTCGGTAGCCTCTCCGTACAGAGACTGAGTCCGAATTGAAAATATTTTCACCGACGACGTATCTTTTAAATGTTATGTTCAGTTATGGGAGCGTATTTGACGCACTTTTGCTTAATAAACCACGGCTCCATCTCTTACGGTTGATTTTTAAATAATTTCGAAAGTCGTCGTCGGCGACTCTTCACGGTAGCCACTCGGTAGGAAAAAATCTAAGTCCGCACTGAAATTATTTTCACCGACGAGATACCTTTTAAATGTTAGATTGAGTTATAGGAGCGTATTTGAAGCACTTTTGCTTAATAGACCACGGCTCTATCTCTTACGGTTGATTTTTAAATTAATCAGAAAGGCTTCGTCGGTAGCGCTTCTCGGTAGCCTCTCCGTACAGAGACTAAGTCCGAATTGAAAATATTTTCACCGACGACGTATCTTTTAAATATTAGATTGAGTTATAGGAGCGTATTTGAAACACTTTTGCTTAATAAACCACGGCTCTATCTCTTACGGTTGATTTTTAAATTAATCAGAAAGCCTTCGTCGGTAGCGGTTCCCGGTAGCCTCTCCGTACAGAGACTAAGTCCGAATTGCAAAATATTTTCACCGACGAGGAACCTTTTAAATGTTAGATTGAGTTATAGGAGCGTATTTGAAGCACTTTTGCTTAATAAACCACGGCTCTATCTCTTACGGTTGATTTTTAAATTAATCAGAAAGTCTTCGTCGGTAGCGGTTCTCGGTAGCCTCTCCGTACAGAGACTAAGTCCGAATTGCAAAATATTTTCACCGACGAGGTACCTTTTAAATGTTAGATTGAGTTATAGGAGCGTATTTGAAACACTTTTGCTTAATAAACCACGGCTCTATCTCTTACGGTTGATTTTTAAATTAATCAGAAAGTCTTCGTCGGTAGCGGTTCTCGGCAGCCTCTCCGTACAGAGACTAAGTCCGAATTGAAAATATTTTCACCGACGACGTACCTTTTAAATGTTATGTTCAGTTATGGGAGCGTATTTGAAGCACTTTTGCTTAATAGACCACGGCTCCATCTCTTACGGTTGATTTTTAAATAATTTCGAAAGTCGTCGTCGGCGACTCTTCACGGTAGCCACTCGGTAGGAAAAAATCTGAGTCCGCACTGAAATTATTTTCACCGACGAGATACCTTTTAAATGTTAGATTGAGTTATAGGAGCGTATTTGAAGCACTTTTGCTTAATAGACCACGGCTCTATCTCTTACGGTTGATTTTTAAATTAATCAGAAAGGCTTCGTCGGTAGCGCTTCTCGGTAGCCTCTCCGTACAGAGACTAAGTCCGAATTGAAAATATTTTCACCGACGACGTATCTTTTAAATATTAGATTGAGTTATAGGAGCGTATTTGAAACACTTTTGCTTAATAAACCACGGCTCTATCTCTTACGGTTGATTTTTAAATTAATCAGAAAGCCTTCGTCGGTAGCGGTTCCCGGTAGCCTCTCCGTACAGAGACTAAGTCCGAATTGCAAAATATTTTCACCGACGAGGAACCTTTTAAATGTTAGATTGAGTTATAGGAGCGTATTTGAAGCACTTTTGCTTAATAAACCACGGCTCTATCTCTTACGGTTGATTTTTAAATTAATCAGAAAGTCTTCGTCGGTAGCGGTTCTCGGTAGCCTCTCCGTACAGAGACTAAGTCCGAATTGCAAAATATTTTCACCGACGAGGTACCTTTTAAATGTTAGATTGAGTTATAGGAGCGTATTTGAAACACTTTTGCTTAATAAACCACGGCTCTATCTCTTACGGTTGATTTTTAAATTAATCAGAAAGTCTTCGTCGGTAGCGGTTCTCGGCAGCCTCTCCGTACAGAGACTAAGTCCGAATTGAAAATATTTTCACCGACGACGTACCTTTTAAATGTTATGTTCAGTTATGGGAGCGTATTTGAAGCACTTTTGCTTAATAGACCACGGCTCTATCTCTTACGGTTGATTTTTAAATTAATCAGAAAAGCTTCGTCGGTAGCGCTTCTCGGTAGCCTCTCCGTACAGAGACTAAGTCCGAATTGAAAATATTTTCACCGACGACGTATCTTTTAAATGTTATGTTCAGTTATGGGAGCGTATTTGAAACACTTTTGCTTAATAAACCACGGCTCTATCTCTTACGGTTGATTTTTAAATTAATCAGAAAGTCTTCGTCGGTAGCGGTTCTCGGCAGCCTCTCCGTACAGAGACTAAGTCCGAATTGAAAATATTTTCACCGACGACGTACCTTTTAAATGTTATGTTCAGTTATGGGAGCGTATTTGAAGCACTTTTGCTTAATAAACCACGGCTCTATCTCTTACGGTTGATTTTTAAATTAATCAGAAAGTCTTCGTCGGTAGCGGTTCTCGGTAGCCTCTCCGTACAGAGACTAAGTCCGAATTGCAAAATATTTTCACCGACGAGGTACCTTTTAAATGTTAGATTGAGTTATAGGAGCGTATTTGAAACACTTTTGCTTAATAAACCACGGCTCTATCTCTTACGGTTGATTTTTAAATTAATCAGAAAGTCTTCGTCGGTAGCGGTTCTCGGCAGCCTCTCCGTACAGAGACTAAGTCCGAATTGAAAATATTTTCACCGACGACGTACCTTTTAAATGTTATGTTCAGTTATGGGAGCGTATTTGAAGCACTTTTGCTTAATAAACCACGGCTCTATCTCTTACGGTTGATTTTTAAATTAATCAGAAAAGCTTCGTCGGTAGCGCTTCTCGGTAGCCTCTCCGTACAGAGACTAAGTCCGAATTGAAAATATTTTCACCGACGACGTATCTTTTAAATGTTATGTTCAGTTATGGGAGCGTATTTGAAGCACTTTTGCTTAATAAACCACGGCTCTATCTCTTACGGTTGATTTTTAAATTAATAAGAAAAGCTTCGTCGGTAGCGCTTCTCGGTAGCCTCTCCGTACAGAGACTAAGTCCGCACTGAAATTATTTTCACCGACGAGATACCTTTTAAATGTTAGATTGAGTTATAGGAGCGTATTTGAAGCACTTTTGCTTAATAGACCACGGCTCTATCTCTTACGGTTGATTTTTAAATTAATCAGAAAGTCTTCGTCGGTAGCGGTTCTCGGTAGCCTCTCCGTACAGAGACTAAGTCCGAATTGAAAATATTTTCACCGACGACGTATCTTTTAAATGTTATGTTCAGTTATGGGAGCGTATTTGAAGCACTTTTGCTTAATAAACCACGGCTCTATCTCTTACGGTTGATTTTTAAATTAATCAGAAAGCCTTCGTCGGTAGCGGTTCCCGGTAGCCTCTCCGTACAGAGACTAAGTCCGAATTGCAAAATATTTTCACCGACGAGGTACCTTTTAAATGTTAGATTGAGTTATAGGAGCGTATTTGAAACACTTTTGCTTAATAAACCACGGCTCTATCTCTTACGGTTGATTTTTAAATTAATCAGAAAGTCTTCGTCGGTAGCGGTTCTCGGTAGCCTCTTCGTACAGAGACTAAGTCCGAATTGCAAAATATTTTCACCGACGAGGTACCTTTTAAATGTTAGATTGAGTTATAGGAGCGTATTTGAAACACTTTTGCTTAATAAACCACGGCTCTATCTCTTACGGTTGATTTTTAAATTAATCAGAAAGTCTTCGTCGGTAGCGGTTCTCGGTAGCCTCTCCGTACAGAGACTAAGTCCGAATTGAAAATATTTTCACCGACGACGTATCTTTTAAATGTTATGTTCAGTTATGGGAGCGTATTTGAAGCACTTTTGCTTAATAAACCACGGCTCTATCTCTTACGGTTGATTTTTAAATTAATCAGAAAAGCTTCGTCGGTAGAGCTTCTCGGTAGCCTCTCCGTACAGAGACTGAGTCCGAATTGAAAATATTTTCACCGACGACGTATCTTTTAAATGTTATGTTCAGTTATGGGAGCGTATTTGACGCACTTTTGCTTAATAAACCACGGCTCCATCTCTTACGGTTGATTTTTAAATAATTTCGAAAGTCGTCGTCGGCGACTCTTCACGGTAGCCACTCGGTAGGAAAAAATCTGAGTCCGCACTGAAATTATTTTCACCGACGAGATACCTTTTAAATGTTAGATTGAGTTATAGGAGCGTATTTGAAGCACTTTTGCTTAATAGACCACGGCTCTATCTCTTACGGTTGATTTTTAAATTAATCAGAAAGGCTTCGTCGGTAGCGCTTCTCGGTAGCCTCTCCGTACAGAGACTAAGTCCGAATTGAAAATATTTTCACCGACGACGTATCTTTTAAATATTAGATTGAGTTATAGGAGCGTATTTGAAACACTTTTGCTTAATAAACCACGGCTCTATCTCTTACGGTTGATTTTTAAATTAATCAGAAAGCCTTCGTCGGTAGCGGTTCCCGGTAGCCTCTCCGTACAGAGACTAAGTCCGAATTGCAAAATATTTTCACCGACGAGGAACCTTTTAAATGTTAGATTGAGTTATAGGAGCGTATTTGAAGCACTTTTGCTTAATAAACCACGGCTCTATCTCTTACGGTTGATTTTTAAATTAATCAGAAAGTCTTCGTCGGTAGCGGTTCTCGGTAGCCTTTCCGTACAGAGACTAAGTCCGAATTGCAAAATATTTTCACCGACGAGGTACCTTTTAAATGTTAGATTGAGTTATAGGAGCGTATTTGAAACACTTTTGCTTAATAAACCACGGCTCTATCTCTTACGGTTGATTTTTAAATTAATCAGAAAGTCTTCGTCGGTAGCGGTTCTCGGCAGCCTCTCCGTACAGAGACTAAGTCCGAATTGAAAATATTTTCACCGACGACGTATCTTTTAAATGTTATGTTCAGTTATGGGAGCGTATTTGAAGCACTTTTGCTTAATAAACCACGGCTCTATCTCTTACGGTTGATTTTTAAATTAATCAGAAAAGCTTCGTCGGTAGCGCTTCTCGGTAGCCTCTCCGTACAGAGACTAAGTCCGAATTGAAAATATTTTCACCGACGACGTATCTTTTAAATGTTATGTTCAGTTATGGGAGCGTATTTGAAGCACTTTTGCTTAATAAACTACGGCTCTATCTCTTACGGTTGATTTTTAAATTAATCAGAAAGTCTTCGTCGGTAGCGCTTCTCGGTAGCCTCTCCGTACAGAGACTAAGTTTCGAATTGAAAAAAATTTCACCGACGAGGTACCTTTTAAATGTTAGATTGAGTTATAGGAGCGTATTTGAAACACTTTTGCTTAATAAATCACGGCTCTATCTCTTACGGTTGATTTTTAAATTAATCAGAAAGTCTTCGTCGGTAGCGGTTCTCGGTAGCCTCTCCGTACAGAGACTAAGTCCAAATTGCAAAATATTTTCACCGACGACGTATCTTTTAAATGTTATGTTCGGTTATGGGAGCGTATTTGACGCACTTTTGCTTAATAAACCACGGCTCCATCTCTTACGGTTGATTTTTAAATAATTTCGAAAGTCGTCGTCGGCGACTCTTCACGGTAGCCACTCGGTAGGAAAAAATCTGAGTCCGCACTGAAATTATTTTCACCGACGAGATACCTTTTAAATGTTAGATTGAGTTATAGGAGCGTATTTGAAGCACTTTTGCTTAATAGACCACGGCTCTATCTCTTACGGTTGATTTTTAAATTAATCAGAAAGGCTTCGTCGGTAGCGCTTCTCGGTAGCCTCTCCGTACAGAGACTAAGTCCGAATTGAAAATATTTTCACCGACGACGTATCTTTTAAATATTAGATTGAGTTATAGGAGCGTATTTGAAACACTTTTGCTTAATAAACCACGGCTCTATCTCTTACGGTTGATTTTTAAATTAATCAGAAAGCCTTCGTCGGTAGCGGTTCCCGGTAGCCTCTCCGTACAGAGACTAAGTCCGAATTGCAAAATATTTTCACCGACGAGGAACATTTTAAATGTTAGATTGAGTTATAGGAGCGTATTTGAAGCACTTTTGCTTAATAAACCACGGCTCTATCTCTTACGGTTGATTTTTAAATTAATCAGAAAGTCTTCGTCGGTAGCGGTTCTCGGTAGCCTCTCCGTACAGAGACTAAGTCCGAATTGCAAAATATTTTCACCGACGAGGTACCTTTTAAATGTTAGATTGAGTTATAGGAGCGTATTTGAAACACTTTTGCTTAATAAACCACGGCTCTATCTCTTACGGTTGATTTTTAAATTAATCAGAAAGTCTTCGTCGGTAGCGGTTCTCGGCAGCCTCTCCGTACAGAGACTAAGTCCGAATTGAAAATATTTTCACCGACGACGTACCTTTTAAATGTTATGTTCAGTTATGGGAGCGTATTTGAAGCACTTTTGCTTAATAAACCACGGCTCTATCTCTTACGGTTGATTTTTAAATTAATCAGAAAAGCTTCGTCGGTAGCGCTTCTCGGTAGCCTCTCCGTACAGAGACTAAGTCCGAATTGAAAATATTTTCACCGACGAGGTACCTTTTAAATGTTATGTTCAGTTATGGGAGCGTATTTGAAGCACTTTTGCTTAATAAACTACGGCTCTATCTCTTACGGTTGATTTTTAAATTAATCAGAAAGCCTTCGTCGGTAGCGCTTCTCGGTAGCCTCTCCGTACAGAGACTAAGTCCGAATTGAAGAAAATTTCACCGACGAGGTACCTTTTAAATGTTAGATTGAGTTATAGGAGCGTATTTGAAACACTTTTGCTTAATAAACCACAGCTCTATCTCTTACGGTTGATTTTTAAATTAATCAGAAAGTCTTCGTCGGTAGCGGTTCTCGGTAGCCTCTCCGTACAGAGACTAAGTCCAAATTGCAAAATATTTTCACCGACGAGGAATCTTTTAAATGTTATGTTCGGTTATGGGAGCGTATTTGACGCACTTTTGCTTAATAAACCACGGCTCCATCTCTTACGGTTGATTTTTAAATAATTTCGAAAGTCGTCGTCGGCGACTCTTCACGGTAGCCACTCGGTAGGAAAAAATCTGAGTCCGCACTGAAATTATTTTCACCGACGAGGTACCTTTTAAATGTTAGATTGAGTTATAGGAGCGTATTTGAAACACTTTTGCTTAATAAACCACGGCTCTATCTCTTACGGTTGATTTTTAAATTAATCAGAAAGCCTTCGTCGGTAGCGGTTCCCGGTAGCCTCTCCGTACAGAGACTAAGTCCGAATTGCAAAATATTTTCACCGACGAGGTACCTTTTAAATGTTAGATTGAGTTATAGGAGCGTATTTGAAACACTTTTGCTTAATAAACCACGGCTCTATCTCTTACGGTTGATTTTTAAATTAATCAGAAAGTCTTCGTCGGTAGCGGTTCTCGGTAGCCTCTTCGTACAGAGACTAAGTCCGAATTGCAAAATATTTTCACCGACGAGGTACCTTTTAAATGTTAGATTAAGTTATAGGAGCGTATTTGAAACACTTTTGCTTAATAAACCACGGCTCTATCTCTTACGGTTGATTTTTAAATTAATCAGAAAGTCTTCGTCGGTAGCGGTTCTCGGTAGCCTCTCCGTACAGAGACTAAGTCCGAATTGAAAATATTTTCACCGACGACGTATCTTTTAAATGTTATGTTCAGTTATGGGAGCGTATTTGAAGCACTTTTGCTTAATAAACCACGGCTCTATCTCTTACGGTTGATTTTTAAATTAATCAGAAAAGCTTCGTCGGTAGAGCTTCTCGGTAGCCTCTCCGTACAGAGACTGAGTCCGAATTGAAAATATTTTCACCGACGACGTATCTTTTAAATGTTATGTTCAGTTATGGGAGCGTATTTGACGCACTTTTGCTTAATAAACCACGGCTCCATCTCTTACGGTTGATTTTTAAATAATTTCGAAAGTCGTCGTCGGCGACTCTTCACGGTAGCCACTCGGTAGGAAAAAATCTGAGTCCGCACTGAAATTATTTTCACCGACGAGATACCTTTTAAATGTTAGATTGAGTTATAGGAGCGTATTTGAAGCACTTTTGCTTAATAGACCACGGCTCTATCTCTTACGGTTGATTTTTAAATTAATCAGAAAGGCTTCGTCGGTAGCGCTTCTCGGTAGCCTCTCCGTACAGAGACTAAGTCCGAATTGAAAATATTTTCACCGACGACGTATCTTTTAAATATTAGATTGAGTTATAGGAGCGTATTTGAAGCACTTTTGCTTAATAAACCACGGCTCTATCTCTTACGGTTGATTTTTAAATTAATCAGAAAGCCTTCGTCGGTAGCGGTTCCCGGTAGCCTCTCCGTACAGAGACTAAGTCCGAATTGCAAAATATTTTCACCGACGAGGTACCTTTTAAATGTTAGATTGAGTTATAGGAGCGTATTTGAAGCACTTTTGCTTAATAAACCACGGCTCTATCTCTTACGGTTGATTTTTAAATTAATCAGAAAGTCTTCGTCGGTAGCGGTTCTCGGTAGCCTCTCCGTACAGAGACTAAGTCCGAATTGCAAAATATTTTCACCGACGAGGTACCTTTTAAATGTTAGATTGAGTTATAGGAGCGTATTTGAAACACTTTTGCTTAATAAACCACGGCTCTATCTCTTACGGTTGATTTTTAAATTAATCAGAAAGTCTTCGTCGGTAGCGGTTCTCGGTAGCCTCTCCGTACAGAGACTAAGTCCGAATTGAAAATATTTTCACCGACGACGTATCTTTTAAATGTTAAGTTCAGTTATGGGAGCGTATTTGAAGCACTTTTGCTTAATAAACCACGGCTCTATCTCTTACGGTTGATTTTTAAATTAATCAGAAAAGCTTCGTCGGTATCGCTTCTCGGTAGCCTCTCCGTACAGAGACTAAGTCCGAATTGAAAATATTTTCACCGACGAGGTACCTTTTATATGTTATGTTCAGTTATGGGAGCGTATTTGAAGCACTTTTGCTTAATAAACTACGGCTCTATCTCTTACGGTTGATTTTTAAATTAATCAGAAAGCCTTCGTCGGTAGCGCTTCTCGGTAGCCTCTCCGTACAGAGACTAAGTCCGAATTGAAGAAAATTTCACCGACGAGGTACCTTTTAAATGTTAGATTGAGTTATAGGAGCGTATTTGAAACACTTTTGCTTAATAAACCACAGCTCTATCTCTTACGGTTGATTTTTAAATTAATCAGAAAGTCTTCGTCGGTAGCGGTTCTCGGTAGCCTCTCCGTACAGAGACTAAGTCCAAATTGCAAAATATTTTCACCGACGACGTATCTTTTAAATGTTATGTTCGGTTATGGGAGCGTATTTGACGCACTTTTGCTTAATAAACCACGGCTCCATCTCTTACGGTTGATTTTTAAATAATTTCGAAAGTCGTCGTCGGCGACTCTTCACGGTAGCCACTCGGTAGGAAAAAATCTGAGTCCGCACTGAAATTATTTTCACCGACGAGATACCTTTTAAATGTTAGATTGAGTTATAGGAGCGTATTTGAAACACTTTTGCTTAATAAACCACGGCTCTATCTCTTACGGTTGATTTTTAAATTAATCAGAAAGCCTTCGTCGGTAGCGGTTCCCGGTAGCCTCTCCGTACAGAGACTAAGTCCGAATTGCAAAATATTTTCACCGACGAGGTACCTTTTAAATGTTAGATTGAGTTATAGGAGCGTATTTGAAACACTTTTGCTTAATAAACCACGGCTCTATCTCTTACGGTTGATTTTTAAATTAATCAGAAAGTCTTCGTCGGTAGCGGTTCTCGGTAGCCTCTTCGTACAGAGACTAAGTCCGAATTGCAAAATATTTTCACCGACGAGGTACCTTTTAAATGTTAGATTGAGTTATAGGAGCGTATTTGAAACACTTTTGCTTAATAAACCACGGCTCTATCTCTTACGGTTGATTTTTAAATTAATCAGAAAGTCTTCGTCGGTAGCGGTTCTCGGTAGCCTCTCCGTACAGAGACTAAGTCCGAATTGAAAATATTTTCACCGACGACGTATCTTTTAAATGTTATGTTCAGTTATGGGAGCGTATTTGAAGCACTTTTGCTTAATAAACCACGGCCCTATCTCTTACGGTTGATTTTTAAATTAATCAGAAAAGCTTCGTCGGTAGGGCTTCTCGGTAGCCTCTCCGTACAGAGACTGAGTCCGAATTGAAAATATTTTCACCGACGACGTATCTTTTAAATGTTATGTTCAGTTATGGGAGCGTATTTGACGCACTTTTGCTTAATAAACCACGGCTCCATCTCTTACGGTTGATTTTTAAATAATTTCGAAAGTCGTCGTCGGCGACTCTTCACGGTAGCCACTCGGTAGGAAAAAATCTGAGTCCGCACTGAAATTATTTTCACCGACGAGATACCTTTTAAATGTTAGATTGAGTTATAGGAGCGTATTTGAAGCACTTTTGCTTAATAGACCACGGCTCTATCTCTTACGGTTGATTTTTAAATTAATCAGAAAGGCTTCGTCGGTAGCGCTTCTCGGTAGCCTCTCCGTACAGAGACTAAGTCCGAATTGAAAATATTTTCACCGACGACGTATCTTTTAAATATTAGATTGAGTTATAGGAGCGTATTTGAAACACTTTTGCTTAATAAACCACGGCTCTATCTCTTACGGTTGATTTTTAAATTAATCAGAAAGCCTTCGTCGGTAGCGGTTCCCGGTAGCCTCTCCGTACAGAGACTAAGTCCGAATTGCAAAATATTTTCACCGACGAGGAACCTTTTAAATGTTAGATTGAGTTATAGGAGCGTATTTGAAGCACTTTTGCTTAATAAACCACGGCTCTATCTCTTACGGTTGATTTTTAAATTAATCAGAAAGTCTTCGTCGGAAGCGGTTCTCGGTAGCCTCTCCGTACAGAGACTAAGTCCGAATTGCAAAATATTTTCACCGACGAGGTACCTTTTAAATGTTAGATTGAGTTATAGGAGCGTATTTGAAACACTTTTGCTTAATAAACCACGGCTCTATCTCTTACGGTTGATTTTTAAATTAATCAGAAAGTCTTCGTCGGTAGCGGTTCTCGGCAGCCTCTCCGTACAGAGACTAAGTCCGAATTGAAACTATTTTCACCGACGACGTACCTTTTAAATGTTATGTTCAGTTATGGGAGCGTATTTGAAGCACTTTTGCTTAACAAACCACGGCTCTATCTCTTACGGTTGATTTTTAAATTAATCAGAAAAGCTTCGTCGGTAGCGCTTCTCGGTAGCCTCTCCGTACAGAGACTAAGTCCGAATTGAAAATATTTTCACCGACGACGTATCTTTTAAATGTTATGTTCAGTTATGGGAGCGTATTTGAAGCACTTTTGCTTAATAAACTACGGCTCTATCTCTTACAGTTGATTTTTAAATTAATCAGAAAGTCTTCGTCGGTAGCTGTTCTCGGCAGCCTCTCCGTACAGAGACTAAGTCCGAATTGAAAATATTTTCACCGACGACGTACCTTTTAAATGTTATGTTCAGTTATGGGAGCGTATTTGAAGCACTTTTGCTTAACAAACCATGGCTCTATCTCTTACGGTTGATTTTTAAATTAATCAGAAAAGCTTCGTCGGTAGCGCTTCTCGGTAGCCTCTCCGTACAGAGACTAAGTCCGAATTGAAAATATTTTCACCGACGACGTATCTTTTAAATGTTATGTTCAGTTATGGGAGCGTATTTGAAGCACTTTTGCTTAATAAACTACGGCTCTATCTCTTACAGTTGATTTTTAAATTAATCAGAAAGTCTTCGTCGGTAGCGCTTCTCGGTAGCCTCTCCGTACAGAGACTAAGTCCGAATTGAAAAAAATTTCACCGACGACGTATCTTTTAAATGTTATGTTCAGTTATGGGAGCGTATTTGAAGCACTTTTGCTTAATAAACCACGGCTCTATCTCTTACGGTTGATTTTTAAATTAATCAGAAAAGCTTCGTCGGTAGAGCTTCTCGGTAGCCTCTCCGTACAGAGACTGAGTCCGAATTGAAAATATTTTCACCGACGACGTATCTTTTAAATGTTATGTTCAGTTATGGGAGCGTATTTGACGCACTTTTGCTTAATAAACCACGGGTCCATCTCTTACGGTTGATTTTTAAATAATTTCGAAAGTCGTCGTCGGCGACTCTTCACGGTAGCCACTCGGTAGGAAAAAATCTGAGTCCGCACTGAAATTATTTTCACCGACGAGATACCTTTTAAATGTTAGATTGAGTTATAGGAGCGTATTTGAAGCACTTTTGCTTAATAGACCACGGCTCTATCTCTTACGGTTGATTTTTAAATTAATCAGAAAGGCTTCGTCGGTAGCGCTTCTCGGTAGCCTCTCCGTACAGAGACTAAGTCCGAATTGAAAATATTTTCACCGACGACGTATCTTTTAAATATTAGATTGAGTTATAGGAGCGTATTTGAAACACTTTTGCTTAATAAACCACGGCTCTATCTCTTACGGTTGATTTTTAAATTAATCAGAAAGCCTTCGTCGGTAGCGGTTCCCGGTAGCCTCTCCGTACAGAGACTAAGTCCGAATTGCAAAATATTTTCACCGACGAGGAACCTTTTAAATGTTAGATTGAGTTATAGGAGCGTATTTGAAGCACTTTTGCTTAATAAACCACGGCTCTATCTCTTACGGTTGATTTTTAAATTAATCAGAAAGTCTTCGTCGGTAGCGGTTCTCGGTAGCCTCTCCGTACAGAGACTAAGTCCGAATTGCAAAATATTTTCACCGACGAGGTACCTTTTAAATGTTAGATTGAGTTATAGGAGCGTATTTGAAACACTTTTGCTTAATAAACCACGGCTCTATCTCTTACGGTTGATTTTTAAATTAATCAGAAAGTCTTCGTCGGTAGCGGTTCTCGGCAGCCTCTCCGTACAGAGACTAAGTCCGAATTGAAAATATTTTCACCGACGACGTACCATTTAAATGTTATGTTCAGTTATGGGAGCGTATTTGAAGCACTTTTGCTTAACAAACCACGGCTCTATCTCTTACGGTTGATTTTTAAATTAATCAGAAAAGCTTCGTCGGTAGCGCTTCTCGGTAGCCTCTCCGTACAGAGACTAAGTCCGAATTGAAAATATTTTCACCGACGACGTATCTTTTAAATGTTATGTTCAGTTATGGGAGCGTATTTGAAGCACTTTTGCTTAATAAACTACGGCTCTATCTCTTACAGTTGATTTTTAAATTAATCAGAAAGTCATCGTCGGTAGCGCTTCTCGGTAGCCTCTCCGTACAGAGACTAAGTCCGAATTGAAAAAAATTTCACCGACGAGGTACCTTTTAAATGTTAGATTGAGTTATAGGAGCGTATTTGAAACACTTTTGCTTAATAAACCACGGCTCTATCTCTTACGGTTGATTTTTAAATTAATCAGAAAGTCTTCGTCGGTAGCGGTTCTCGGTAGCCTCTCCGTACAGAGACTAAGTCCAAATTGCAAAATATTTTCACCGACGACGTATCTTTTAAATGTTATGTTCGGTTATGGGAGCGTATTTGACGCACTTTTGCTTAATAAACCACGGCTCCATCTCTTACGGTTGATTTTTAAATAATTTCGAAAGTCGTCGTCGGCGACTCTTCACGGTAGCCACTCGGTAGGAAAAAATCTGAGTCCGCACTGAAATTATTTTCACCGACGAGATACCTTTTAAATGTTAGATTGAGTTATAGGAGCGTATTTGAAGCACTTTTGCTTAATAGACCACGGCTCTATCTCTTACGGTTGATTTTTAAATTAATCAGAAAGGCTTCGTCGGTAGCGCTTCTCGGTAGCCTCTCCGTACAGAGACTAAGTCCGAATTGAAAATATTTTCACCGACGACGTATCTTTTAAATATTAGATTGAGTTATAGGAGCATATTTGAAACACTTTTGCTTAATAAACCACGGCTCTATCTCTTACGGTTGATTTTTAAATTAATCAGAAAGCCTTCGTCGGTAGCGGTTCCCGGTAGCCTCTCCGTACAGAGACTAAGTCCGAATTGCAAAATATTTTCACCGACGAGGTACCTTTTAAATGTTAGATTGAGTTATAGGAGCGTATTTGAAGCACTTTTGCTTAATAAACCACGGCTCTATCTCTTACGGTTGATTTTTAAATTAATCAGAAAGTCTTCGTCGGTAGCGGTTCTCGGTAGCCTCTCCGTACAGAGACTAAGTCCGAATTGCAAAATATTTTCACCGACGAGGTACCTTTTAAATGTTAGATTGAGTTATAGGAGCGTATTTGAAACACTTTTGCTTAATAAACCACGGCTCTATCTCTTACGGTTGATTTTTAAATTAATCAGAAAGTCTTCGTCGGTAGCGGTTCTCGGTAGCCTCTCCGTACAGAGACTAAGTCCGAATTGAAAATATTTTCACCGACGACGTATCTTTTAAATGTTATGTTCAGTTATGGGAGCGTATTTGAAGCACTTTTGCTTAATAAACCACGGCTCTATCTCTTACGGTTGATTTTTAAATTAATCAGAAAAGCTTCGTCGGCATCGCTTCTCGGTAGCCTCTCCGTACAGAGACTAAGTCCGAATTGAAAATATTTTCACCGACGAGGTAACTTTTAAATGTTATGTTCAGTTATGGGAGCGTATTTGAAGCACTTTTGCTTAATAAACTACGGCTCTATCTCTTACGGTTGATTTTTAAATTAATCAGAAAGTCTTCGTCGGTAGCGCTTCTCGGTAGCCTCTCCGTACAGAGACTAAGTCCGAATTGAAGAAAATTTCACCGACGAGGTACCTTTTAAATGTTAGATTGAGTTATAGGAGCGTATTTGAAACACTTTTGCTTAATAAACCACGGCTCTATCTCTTACGGTTGATTTTTAAATTAATCAGAAAGCCTTCGTCGGTAGCGGTTCCCGGTAGCCTCTCCGTACAGAGACTAAGTCCGAATTGCAAAATATTTTCACCGACGAGGAACCTTTTAAATGTTAGATTGAGTTATAGGAGCGTATTTGAAGCACTTTTGCTTAATAAACCACGGCTCTATCTCTTACGGTTGATTTTTAAATTAATCAGAAAGTCTTCGTCGGTAGCGGTTCTCGGTAGCCTCTCCGTACAGAGACTAAGTCCGAATTGCAAAATATTTTCACCGACGAGGTACCTTTTAAATGTTAGATTGAGTTATAGGAGCGTATTTGAAACACTTTTGCTTAATAAACCACGGCTCTATCTCTTACGGTTGATTTTTAAATTAATCAGAAAGTCTTCGTCGGTAGCGGTTCTCGGCAGCCTCTCCGTACAGAGACTAAGTCCGAATTGAAAATATTTTCACCGACGACGTACCTTTTAAATGTTATGTTCAGTTATGGGAGCGTATTTGAAGCACTTTTGCTTAATAAACCACGGCTCTATCTCTTACGGTTGATTTTTAAATTAATCAGAAAAGCTTCGTCGGTAGCGCTTCTCGGTAGCCTCTCCGTACAGAGACTAAGTCCGAATTGAAAATATTTTCACCGACGACGTATCTTTTAAATGTTATGTTCAGTTATGGGAGCGTATTTGAAGCACTTTTGCTTAATAAACTACGGCTCTATCTCTTACGGTTGATTTTTAAATTAATCAGAAAGTCTTCGTCGGTAGCGCTTCTCGGTAGCCTCTCCGTACAGAGACTAAGTCCGAATTGAAAAAAATTTCACCGACGAGGTACCTTTTAAATGTTAGATTGAGTTATAGGAGCGTATTTGAAACACTTTTGCTTAATAAACCACGGCTCTATCTCTTACGGTTGATTTTTAAATTAATCAGAAAGTCTTCGTCGGTAGCGGTTCTCGGTAGCCTCTCCGTACAGAGACTAAGTCCAAATTGCAAAATATTTTCACCGACGACGTATCTTTTAAATGTTATGTTCGGTTATGGGAGCGTATTTGACGCACTTTTGCTTAATAAACCACGGCTCCATCTCTTACGGTTGATTTTTAAATAATTTCGAAAGTCGTCGTCGGCGACTCTTCACGGTAGCCACTCGGTAGGAAAAAATCTGAGTCCGCACTGAAATTATTTTCACCGACGAGATACCTTTTAAATGTTAGATTGAGTTATAGGAGCGTATTTGAAGCACTTTTGCTTAATAGACCACGGCTCTATCTCTTACGGTTTATTTTTAAATTAATCAGAAAGGCTTCGTCGGTAGCGCTTCTCGGTAGCCTCTCCGTACAGAGACTAAGTCCGAATTGAAAATATTTTCACCGACGACGTATCTTTTAAATATTAGATTGAGTTATAGGAGCGTATTTGAAACACTTTTGCTTAATAAACCACGGCTCTATCTCTTACGGTTGATTTTTAAATTAATCAGAAAGCCTTCGTCGGTAGCGGTTCCCGGTAGCCTCTCCGTACAGAGACTAAGTCCGAATTGCAAAATATTTTCACCGACGAGGTACCTTTTAAATGTTAGATTGAGTTATAGGAGCGTATTTGAAGCACTTTTGCTTAATAAACCACGGCTCTATCTCTTACGGTTGATTTTTAAATTAATCAGAAAGTCTTCGTCGGTAGCGGTTCTCGGTAAACTCTCCGTACAGAGACTAAGTCCGAATTGCAAAATATTTTCACCGACGAGGTACCTTTTAAATGTTAGATTGAGTTATAGGAGCGTATTTGAAACACTTTTGCTTAATAAACCACGGCTCTATCTCTTACGGTTGATTTTTAAATTAATCAGAAAGTCTTCGTCGGTAGCGGTTCTCGGTAGCCTCTCCGTACAGAGACTAAGTCCGAATTGAAAATATTTTCACCGACGACGTATCTTTTAAATGTTATGTTCAGTTATGGGAGCGTATTTGAAGCACTTTTGCTTAATAAACCACGGCTCTATCTCTTACGGTTGATTTTTAAATTAATCAGAAAAGCTTCGTCGGTATCGCTTCTCGGTAGCCTCTCCGTACAGAGACTAAGTCCGAATTGAAAATATTTTCACCGACGAGGTACCTTTTAAATGTTATGTTCAGTTATGGGAGCGTATTTGAAGCACTTTTGCTTAATAAACTACGGCTCTATCTCTTACGGTTGATTTTTAAATTAATCAGAAAGTCTTCGTCGGTAGCGCTTCTCGGTAGCCTCTCCGTACAGAGACTAAGTCCGAATTGAAGAAAATTTCACCGACGAGGTACCTTTTAAATGTTAGATTGAGTTATAGGAGCGTATTTGAAACACTTTTGCTTAATAACCCACAGCTCTATCTCTTACGGTTGATTTTTAAATTAATCAGAAAGTCTTCGTCGGTAGCGGTTCTCGGTAGCCTCTCCGTACAGAGACTAAGTCCAAATTGCAAAATATTTTCACCGACGACGTATCTTTTAAATGTTATGTTCGGTTATGGGAGCGTATTTGACGCACTTTTGCTTAATAAACCACGGCTCCATCTCTTACGGTTGATTTTTAAATAATTTCGAAAGTCGTCGTCGGCGACTCTTCACGGTAGCCACTCGGTAGGAAAAAATCTGAGTCCGCACTGAAATTATTTTCACCGACGAGATACCTTTTAAATGTTAGATTGAGTTATAGGAGCGTATTTGAAACACTTTTGCTTAATAAACCACGGCTCTATCTCTTACGGTTGATTTTTAAATTAATCAGAAAGCCTTCGTCGGTAGCGGTTCCCGGTAGCCTCTCCGTACAGAGACTAAGTCCGAATTGCAAAATATTTTCACCGACGAGGTACCTTTTAAATGTTAGATTGAGTTATAGGAGCGTATTTGAAACACTTTTGCTTAATAAACCACGGCTCTATCTCTTACGGTTGATTTTTAAATTAATCAGAAAGTCTTCGTCGGTAGCGGTTCTCGGTAGCCTCTTCGTACAGAGACTAAGTCCGAATTGCAAAATATTTTCACCGACGAGGTACCTTTTAAATGTTAGATTGAGTTATAGGAGCGTATTTGAAACACTTTTGCTTAATAAACCACGGCTCTATCTCTTACGGTTGATTTTTAAATTAATCAGAAAGTCTTCGTCGGTAGCGGTTCTCGGTAGCCTCTCCGTACAGAGACTAAGTCCGAATTGAAAATATTTTCACCGACGACGTATCTTTTAAATGTTATGTTCAGTTATGGGAGCGTATTTGAAGCACTTTTGCTTAATAAACCACGGCTCTATCTCTTTCGGTTGATTTTTACATTAATCAGAAAGTCTTCGTCGGTAGCAGTTCTCGGTAGCCTCTCCCTACAGAGACTAAGTCCGAATTGAAAATATTTTCACTGACGACGTATCTTTGAAATGTTACGATCAGTTATGGGAGCGTATTTGACGCACTTTTGCATAATAAACCACGGCTCTATCTCTTACGGTTGATTTTAAAATACTTTCTAAAGTCGTCGTCGGCGACTCTTCGCGGTAGCCACTCGGTAGGAAAAAATCTATGTCCGAACTGTAATTATTTTCACCGACGAGGTACCTTTTATATGTTAGATTGAGTTATAGGAGCGTATTTGAAGCACTTTTGCTTAATAAACCACGGCTCTATCTCTTTCGGTTGATTTTTAAATTAATCAGAAAGTCTTCGTCGGTAGCGGTTCTCGGTAGCCTCTCCCTACAGAGACTAAGTCCGAATTGAAAATATTTTCACTGACGACGTATCTTTGAAATGTTACGATCAGTTATGGGAGCGTATTTGACGCACTTTTGCATAATAAACCAAGGCTCTATCTCTTACGGTTGATTTTAAAATACTTTATAAAGTCGTCGTCGGCGACTCTTCACGGTAGCCACTCGGTAGGAAAAAATCTAAGTCCGAACTGTAATTATTTTCACCGACGAGGTACCTTTTAAATGTTAGACTGAGTTATAGGAGCGTATTTGAAGCACTTTTGCTTAATAAACCACGGCTCTATCTCTTTCGGTTGATTTTTAAATTAATCAGAAAGTCTTCGTCGGTAGCGGTTCTCGGTAGCCTCTCCCTACAGAGACTAAGTCCGATTTGAAAATATTTTCACTGACGACGTTCCTTTTAAATGTTATGATCAGTTATCGGAGCGCATTTGACGCACTTTTGCATAATAAACCACGGCTCTATCTCTTACGGTTGATTTTAAAATACTTTCTAAAGTCGTCGTCGGCGACTCTTCGCGGTAGCCACTCGGTAGGAAAAAATCTATGTCCGAACTGTAATTATTTTCACCGACGAGGTACCTTTTATATGTTAGATTGAGTTATAGGAGCGTATTTGAAGCACTTTTGCTTAATAAACCACGGCTCTATCTCTTTCGGTTGATTTTTAAATTAATCAGAAAGTCTTCGTCGGTAGCGGTTCTCGGTAGCCTCTCCCTACAGAGACTAAGTCCGAATTGAAAATATTTTCACGGACGACGTATCTTTTAAATGTTATGATCAGTTATGGGAGCGTATTTGACGCACTTTTGCATAATAAACCACGGCTCTATCTCTTACGGTTGATTTTAAAATACTTTCTAAAGTCGTCGTCGGCGACTCTTCACGGTAGCCACTCGGTAGGAAAAAATCTAAGTCCGAACTGTAATTATTTTCACCGACGAGGTACCTTTTATATGTTAGATTGAGTTATAGGAGCGTATTTGAAGCACTTTTGCTTAATAAACCACGGCTCTATCTCTTACGGTTGATTTTTAAATTAATCAGAAAGTCTTCGTCGGTAGCGGTTCTCGGTAGCCTCTCCGTACAGAGACTAAGTCCAAATTGCAAAATATTTTCACCGACGACGTATCTTTTAAATGTTATGTTCGGTTATGGGAGCGTATTTGACGCACTTTTGCTTAATAAACCACGGCTCCATCTCTTACGGTTGATTTTTAAATAATTTCGAAAGTCGTCGTCGGCGACTCTTCACGGTAGCCACTCGGTAGGAAAAAATCTGAGTCCGCACTGAAATTATTTTCACCGACGAGATACCTTTTAAATGTTAGATTGAGTTATAGGAGCGTATTTGAAGCACTTTTGCTTAATAGACCACGGCTCTATCTCTTACGGTTGATTTTTAAATTAATCAGAAAGGCTTCGTCGGTAGCGCTTCTCGGTAGCCTCTCCGTACAGAGACTAAGTCCGAATTGAAAATATTTTCACCGACGACGTATCTTTTAAATATTAGATTGAGTTATAGGAGCGTATTTGAAACACTTTTGCTTAATAAACCACGGCTCTATCTCTTACGGTTGATTTTTAAATTAATCAGAAAGCCTTCGTCGGTAGCGGTTCCCGGTAGCCTCTCCGTACAGAGACTAAGTCCGAATTGCAAAATATTTTCACCGACGAGGTACCTTTTAAATGTTAGATTGAGTTATAGGAGCGTATTTGAAGCACTTTTGCTTAATAAACCACGGCTCTATCTCTTACGGTTGATTTTTAAATTAATCAGAAAGTCTTCGTCGGTAGCGGTTCTCGGTAGCCTCTCCGTACAGAGACTAAGTCCGAATTGCAAAATATTTTCACCGACGAGGTACCTTTTAAATGTTAGATTGAGTTATAGGAGCGTATTTGAAACACTTTTGCTTAATAAACCACGGCTCTATCTCTTACGGTTGATTTTTAAATTAATCAGAAAGTCTTCGTCGGTAGCGGTTCTCGGTAGCCTCTACGTACAGAGACTAAGTCCGAATTGAAAATATTTTCACCGACGACGTATCTTTTAAATGTTATGTTCAGTTATGGGAGCGTATTTGAAGCACTTTTGCTTAATAAACCACGGCTCTATCTCTTACGGTTGATTTTTAAATTAATCAGAAAAGCTTCGTCGGTATCGCTTCTCGGTAGCCTCTCCGTACAGAGACTAAGTCCGAATTGAAAATATTTTCACCGACGAGGTACCTTTTAAATGTTATGATCAGTTATGGGAGCGTATTTGAAGCACTTTTGCTTAATAAACTACGGCTCTATCTCTTACGGTTGATTTTTAAATTAATCAGAAAGTCTTCGTCGGTAGCGCTTCTCGGTAGCCTCTCCGTACAGAGACTAAGTCCGAATTGAAAAAAATTTCACCGACGAGGTACCTTTTAAATGTTAGATTGAGTTATAGGAGCGTATTTGAAACACTTTTGCTTAATAAACCACAGCTCTATCTCTTACGGTTGATTTTTAAATTAATCAGAAAGTCTTCGTCGGTAGCGGTTCTCGGTAGCCTCTCCGTACAGAGACTAAGTCCAAATTGCAAAATATTTTCACCGACGACGTATCTTTTAAATGTTATGTTCGGTTATGGGAGCGTATTTGACGCACTTTTGCTTAATAAACCACGGCTCCATCTCTTACGGTTGATTTTTAAATAATTTCGAAAGTCGTCGTCGGCGACTCTTCACGGTAGCCACTCGGTAGGAAAAAATCTGAGTCCGCACTGAAATTATTTTCACCGACGAGATACCTTTTAAATGTTAGATTGAGTTATAGGAGCGTATTTGAAACACTTTTGCTTAATAAACCACGGCTCTATCTCTTACGGTTGATTTTTAAATTAATCAGAAAGCCTTCGTCGGTAGCGGTTCCCGGTAGCCTCTCCGTACAGAGACTAAGTCCGAATTGCAAAATATTTTCACCGACGAGGTACCTTTTAAATGTTAGATTGAGTTATAGGAGCGTATTTGAAACACTTTTGCTTAATAAACCACGGCTCTATCTCTTACGGTTGATTTTTAAATTAATCAGAAAGTCTTCGTCGGTAGCGGTTCTCGGTAGCCTCTCCGTACAGAGACTAAGTCCGAATTGAAAATATTTTCACCGACGACGTATCTTTTAAATATTAGATTGAGTTATAGGAGCGTATTTGAAACACTTTTGCTTAATAAACCACGGCTCTATCTCTTACGGTTGATTTTTAAATTAATCAGAAAGTCTTCGTCGGTAGCGGTTCTCGGTAGCCTCTCCGTACAGAGACTAAGTCCGAATTGAAAATATTTTCACCGACGACGTATCTTTTAAATGTTATGTTCAGTTATGGGAGCGTATTTGAAGCACTTTTGCTTAATAAACCACGGCTCTATCTCTTTCGGTTGATTTTTACATTAATCAGAAAGTCTTCGTCGGTAGCAGTTCTCGGTAGCCTCTCCCTACAGAGACTAAGTCCGAATTGAAAATATTTTCACTGACGACGTATCTTTGAAATGTTACGATCAGTTATGGGAGCGTATTTGACGCACTTTTGCATAATAAACCACGGCTCTATCTCTTACGGTTGATTTTAAAATACTTTATAAATTCGTCGTCGGCGACTCTTCACGGTAGCCACTCGGTAGGAAAAAATCTAAGTCCGAACTGTAATTATTTTCACCGACGAGGTACCTTTTATATGTTAGATTGAGTTATAGGAGCGTATTTGAAGCACTTTTGCTTAATAAACCACGGCTCTATCTCTTTCGGTTGATTTTTAAATTAATCAGAAAGTCTTCGTCGGTAGCGGTTCTCGGTAGCCTCTCCCTACAGAGACTAAGTCCGAATTGAAAATATTTTCACTGACGACGTATCTTTTAAATGTTATGATCAGTTATGGGAGCGTATTTGACGCACTTTTGCATAATAAACCACGGCTCTATCTCTTACGGTTGATTTTAAAATACTTTCTAAAGTCGTCGTCGGCGACTCTTCACGGTAGCCACTCGGTAGGAAAAAATCTAAGTCCGAACTGTAATTATTTTCACCGACGAGGTACCTTTTATATGTTAGATTGAGTTATAGGAGCGTATTTGAAGCACTTTTGCTTAATAAACCACGGCTCTATCTCTTTCGGTTGATTTTTAAATTAATCAGAAAGTCTTCGTCGGTAGCGGTTCTCGGTAGCCTCTCCCTACAGAGACTAAGTCCGAATTGAAAATATTTTCACTGACGACGTATCTTTTAAATGTTATGATCAGTTATGGGAGCGTATTTGACGCACTTTTGCATAATAAACCACGGCTCTATCTCTTACGGTTGATTTTAAAATACTTTCTAAAGTCGTCGTCGGCGACTCTTCGCGGTAGCCACTCGGTAGGAAAAAATCTAAGTCCGAACTGAAATTATTTTCACCGACGAGGTACCTTTTAAATGTTAGATTGAGTTATAGGAGCGTATTTGAAGCACTTTTACTTAATAAACCACGGTTCTATCTCTTTCGGTTTATTTTAAAATTAATCAGAAAGTCTTCGTCGGTAGCGGTTCTCGGTAGCCTCTCCCTACAGAGACTAAGTCCGAATTGAAAATATTTTCACCGACGACGTATCTTTTAAATGTTATGATCAGTTATGGGAGCGTATTTGACGCACTTTTGCATAATAAACTACGGCTCTATCTCTTACGGTTGATTTTAAAATACTTTCTAAAGTCGTCGTCGGCGACTCTTCACGGTAGCCACTCGGTAGGAAAAAATCTAAGTCCGAACTGTAATTATTTTCACCGACGAGGTACCTTTTATATGTTAGATTGAGTTATAGGAGCGTATTTGAAACACTTTTGCTTAATAAACCACGGCTCTATCTCTTTCGGTTGATTTTTAAATTAATCAGAAAGTCTTCGTCGGTAGCGGTTCTCGGTAGCCTCTCCCTACAGAGACTAAGTCCGAATTGAAAATATTTTCACTGACGACGTATCTTTTAAATGTTATGATCAGTTATGGGAGCGTATTTGACGCACTTTTGCATAATAAACCACGGCTCTATCTCTTACGGTTGATTTTAAAATACTTTCTAAAGTCGTCGTCGGCGACTCTTCGCGGTAGCCACTCGGTAGGAAAAAATCTAAGTCCGAACTGAAATTATTTTCACCGGCGAGGTACCTTTTAAATGTTAGATTGAGTTATAGGAGCGTATTTGAAGCACTTTTGCTTAATAAACCACGGTTCTATCTCTTTCGGTTTATTTTTAAATTAATCAGAAAGTCTTCGTCGGTAGCGGTTCTCGGTAGCCTCTCCCTACAGAGACTAAGTCCGAATTGAAAATATTTTCACCGACGACGTATCTTTTAAATGTTATGTTCAGTTATGGGAGCGTATTTGACGCACTTTTGCTTAATAAACCACGGCTCTATCTCTTACGGTTGATTTTTAAATAATTTCTAAAGTCGTCGTCGGCGACTCTTCACGGTAGCCACTGGGTAGGAAAAAATCTAAGTCCGAACTGAAATTATTTTCACCGACGAGGTACCTTTTAAATGTTAGATTGAGTTATAGGAGCGTATTAGAAGCACTTTTGCTTAATAAACCACGGCTCTATCTCTTTCGGTTGATTTTTAAATTAATCAGAAAGTCTTCGTCGGTAGCGGTTCTCGGTAGCCTCTCCCTACAGAGACTAAGTCCGAATTGAAAATATTTTCACTGACGACGTATCTTTTAAATGTTATGATCAGTTATGGGAGCGTATTTGACGCACTTTTGCATAATAAACCACGGCTCTATCTCTTACGGTTGATTTTAAAATACTTTCTAAAGTCGTCGTCGGCGACTCTTCGCGGTAGCCACTCGGTAGGAAAAAATCTAAGTCCGAACTGAAATTATTTTCACCGACGAGGTACCTTTTAAATGTTAGATTGAGTTATAGGAGCGTATTTGAAGCACTTTTGCTTAATAAACCACGGTTCTATCTCTTTCGGTTTATTTTTAAATTAATCAGAAAGTCTTCGTCGGTAGCGGTTCTCGGTAGCCTCTCCCTACAGAGACTACGTCCGAATTGAAAATATTTTCACCGACGACGTATCTTTTAAATGTTATGTTCAGTTATGGGAGCGTATTTGACGCACTTTTGCTTAATAAACCACGGCTCTATCTCTTACGGTTGATTTTTAAATAATTTCTAAAGTCGTCGTCGGCGACTCTTCACGGTAGCCACTGGGTAGGAAAAAATCTAAGTCCGAACTGTAATTATTTTCACCGACGAGGTACCTTTTAAATGTTAGACTGAGTTATAGGAGCGTATTTGAAGCACTTTTGCATAATAAACCACGGCTCTATCTCTTACGGTTGATTTTAAAATACTTTCTAAAGTCGTCGTCGGCGACTCTTCGCGGTAGCCACTCGGTAGGAAAAAATCTAAGTCCGAACTGAAATTATTTTCACCGACGAGGTACCTTTTAAATGTTAGATTGAGTTATAGGAGCGTATTTGAAGCACTTTTGCTTAATAAACCACGGTTCTATCTCTTTCGGTTTATTTTTAAATTAATCAGAAAGTCTTCGTCGGTAGCGGTTCTCGGTAGCCTCTCCCTACAGAGACTAAGTCCGAATTGAAAATATTTTCACTGACGACGTATCTTTTAAATGTTATGATCAGTTATGGGAGCGTATTTGACGCACTTTTGCATAATAAACCACGGCTCTATCTCTTACGGTTGATTTTAAAATACTTTCTAAAGTCGTCGTCGGCGACTCTTCGCGGTAGCCACTCGGTAGGGAAAAATCTAAGTCCGAACTGAAATTATTTTCACCGACGAGGTACATTTTAAATGTTAGATTGAGTTATAGGAGCGTATTTGAAGCACTTTTGCTTAATAAACCACGGCTCTATCTCTTTCGGTTGATTTTTAAATTAATCAGAAAGTCTTCGTCGGTAGCGGTTCTCGGTAGCCTCTCCCTACAGAGACTAAGTCCGAATTGAAAATATTTTCACCGACGACGTATCTTTTAAATGTTATGTTCAGTTATGGGAGCGTATTTGACGCACTTTTGCTTAATAAACCACGGCTCTATCTCTTACGGTTGATTTTTAAATAATTTCTAAAGTCGTCGTCGGCGACTCTTCACGGTAGCCACTCGGTAGGAAAAAATCTAAGTCCGAACTGAAAATATTTTCACCGACGAGGTACCTTTTAAATGTTAGATTGAATTATAGGAGCGTATTTGAAGCACTTTTGCTTAATAAACCACGGCTCTATCTCTTTCGGTTGATTTTTAAATTAATCAGAAAGTCTTCGTCGGTAGCGGTTCTCGGTAGCCTCTCCCTACAGAGACTAAGTCCGAATTGAAAATATTTTCACTGACGACGTATCTTTTAAATGTTATGATCAGTTATGGGAGCGTATTTGACGCACTTTTGCATAATAAACCACGGCTCTATCTCTTACGGTTGATTTTAAAATACTTTCTAAAGTCGTCGTCGGCGACTCTTCGCGGTAGCCACTCGGTAGGAAAAAATCTAAGTCCGAACTGAAATTATTTTCACCGACGAGGTACCTTTTAAATGTTAGATTGAGTTATAGGAGCGTATTTGAAGCACTTTTACTTAATAAACCACGGTTCTATCTCTTTCGGTTTATTTTTAAATTAATCAGAAAGTCTTCGTCGGTAGCGGTTCTCGGTAGCCTCTCCCTACAGAGACTACGTCCGAATTGAAAATATTTTCACCGACGACGTATCTTTTAAATGTTATGTTCAGTTATGGGAGCGTATTTGACGCACTTTT
Organism: Nysson spinosus; assembly: GCA_910591585.2. Taxonomy (NCBI): domain Eukaryota; kingdom Metazoa; phylum Arthropoda; class Insecta; order Hymenoptera; family Crabronidae; genus Nysson; species Nysson spinosus. The sequence goes on along the minus strand of CAJUYC020000070.1, from coordinate 1,528,631 downwards.
GCTTAATAAACCACGGCTCTATCTCTTACGGTTGATTTTTAAATAATTTCTAAAGTCGTCGTCGGCGACTCTTCACGGTAGCCACTGGGTAGGAAAAAATCTAAGTCCGAACTGTAATTATTTTCACCGACGAGGTACCTTTTAAATGTTAGATTGAGTTATAGGAGCGTATTTGAAGCACTTTTGCATAATAAACCACGGCTCTATCTCTTACGGTTGATTTTAAAATACTTTCTAAAGTCGTCGTCGGCGACTCTTCGCGGTAGCCACTCGGTAGGAAAAAATCTAAGTCCGAACTGAAATTATTTTCACCGACGAGGTACCTTTTAAATGTTAGATTGAGTTATAGGAGCGTATTTGAAGCACTTTTGCTTAATAAACCACGGTTCTATCTCTTTCGGTTTATTTTTAAATTAATCAGAAAGTCTTCGTCGGTAGCGGTTCTCGGTAGCCTCTCCCTACAGAGACTAAGTCCGAATTGAAAATATTTTCACTGACGACGTATCTTTTAAATGTTATGATCAGTTATGGGAGCGTATTTGACGCACTTTTGCATAATAAACCACGGCTCTATCTCTTACGGTTGATTTTAAAATACTTTCTAAAGTCGTCGTCGGCGACTGTTCGCGGTAGCCACTCGGTAGGGAAAAATCTAAGTCCGAACTGAAATTATTTTCACCGACGAGGTACATTTTAAATGTTAGATTGAGTTATAGGAGCGTATTTGAAGCACTTTTGCTTAATAAACCACGGCTCTATCTCTTTCGGTTGATTTTTAAATTAATCAGAAAGTCTTCGTCGGTAGCGGTTCTCGGTAGCCTCTCCCTACAGAGACTAAGTCCGAATTGAAAATATTTTCACGGACGACGTATCTTTTAAATGTTATGATCAGTTATGGGAGCGTATTTGACGCACTTTTGCATAATAAACCACGGCTCTATCTCTTACGGTTGATTTTAAAATACTTTCTAAAGTCGTCGTCGGCGACTCTTCACGGTAGCCACTCGGTAGGAAAAAATCTAAGTCCGAACTGTAATTATTTTCACCGACGAAGTACCTTTTAAATGTTAGATTGAGTTATAGGAGCGTATTTGAAGCACTTTTGCTTAATAAACCACGGCTCTATCTCTTTCGGTTGATTTTTAAATTAATCAGAAAGTCTTCGTTGGTAGCGGTTCTCGGTAGCCTCTCCCTACAGAGACTAAGTCCGATTTGAAAATATTTTCACTGACGACGTATCTTTTAAATGTTATGATCAGTTATGGGAGCGTATTTGACGCACTTTTGCATAATAAACCACGGCTCTATCTCTTACGGTTGATTTTAAAATACTTTCTAAAGTCGTCGTCGGCGACTCTTCGCGGTAGCCACTCGGTAGGAAAAAATCTAAGTCCGAACTGAAATTATTTTCACCGACGAGGTACCTTTTAAATGTTAGATTGAGTTATAGGAGCGTATTTGAAGCACTTTTACTTAATAAACCACGGTTCTATCTCTTTCGGTTTATTTTTAAATTAATCAGAAAGTCTTCGTCGGTAGCGGTTCTCGGTAGCCTCTCCCTACAGAGACTACGTCCGAATTGAAAATATTTTCACCGACGACGTATCTTTTAAATGTTATGTTCAGTTATGGGAGCGTATTTGACGCACTTTTGCTTAATAAACCACGGCTCTATCTCTTACGGTTGATTTTTAAATAATTTCTAAAGTCGTCGTCGGCGACTCTTCACGGTAGCCACTGGGTAGGAAAAAATCTAAGTCCGAACTGTAATTATTTTCACCGACGAGGTACCTTTTAAATGTTAGACTGAGTTATAGGAGCGTATTTGAAGCACTTTTGCATAATAAACCACGGCTCTATCTCTTACGGTTGATTTTAAAATACTTTCTAAAGTCGTCGTCGGCGACTCTTCGCGGTAGCCACTCGGTAGGAAAAAATCTAAGTCCGAACTGAAATTATTTTCACCGACGAGGTACCTTTTAAATGTTAGATTGAGTTATAGGAGCGTATTTGAAGCACTTTTGCTTAATAAACCACGGCTCTATCTCTTTCGGTTTATTTTTAAATTAATCAGAAAGTCTTCGTCGGTAGCGGTTCTCGGTAGCCTCTCCCTACAGAGACTAAGTCCGAATTGAAAATATTTTCACTGACGACGTATCTTTTAAATGTTATGATCAGTTATGGGAGCGTATTTGACGCACTTTTGCATAATAAACCACGGCTCTATCTCTTACGGTTGATTTTAAAATACTTTCTAAAGTCGTCGTCGGCGACTGTTCGCGGTAGCCACTCGGTAGGGAAAAATCTAAGTCCGAACTGAAATTATTTTCACCGACGAGGTACATTTTAAATGTTAGATTGAGTTATAGGAGCGTATTTGAAGCACTTTTGCTTAATAAACCACGGCTCTATCTCTTTCGGTTGATTTTTAAATTAATCAGAAAGTCTTCGTCGGTAGCGGTTCTCGGTAGCCTCTCCCTACAGAGACTAAGTCCGAATTGAAAATATTTTCACTGACGACGTATCTTTTAAATGTTATGATCAGTTATGGGAGCGTATTTGACGCACTTTTGCATAATAAACCACGGCTCTATCTCTTACGGTTGATTTTAAAATACTTTCTAAAGTCGTCGTCGGCGACTCTTCACGGTAGCCACTCGGTAGGAAAAAATCTAAGTCCGAACTGTAATTATTTTCACCGACGAAGTACCTTTTAAATGTTAGATTGAGTTATAGGAGCGTATTTGAAGCACTTTTGCTTAATAAACCACGGCTCTATCTCTTTCGGTTGATTTTTAAATTAATCAGAAAGTCTTCGTTGGTAGCGGTTCTCGGTAGCCTCTCCCTACAGAGACTAAGTCCGATTTGAAAATATTTTCACTGACGACGTTTCTTTTAAATGTTATGATCAGTTATGGGAGCGCATTTGACGCACTTTTGCATAATAAACCACGGCTCTATCTCTTACGGTTGATTTTAAAATACTTTCTAAAGTCGTCGTCGGCGACTCTTCGCGGTAGCCACTCGGTAGGAAAAAATCTAAGTCCGAACTGAAATTATTTTCACCGACGAGGTACCTTTTAAATGTTAGATTGAGTTATAGGAGCGTATTTGAAGCACTTTTGCTTAATAAACCACGGCTCTATCTCTTTCGGTTGATTTTTAAATTAATCAGAAAGTCTTCGTCGGTAGCGGTTCTCGGTAGCCTCTCCCTACAGAGACTTAGTCCGAATTGAAAATATTTTCACTGACGACGTATCTTTTAAATGTTATGTTCAGTTATGGGAGCGTATTTGACGCACTTTTGCTTAATAAACCACGGCTCTATATCTTACGGTTGATTTTAAAATACTTTCTAAAGTCGTCGTCGGCGACTCTTCGCGGTAGCCACTCGGTAGGAAAAAATCTAAGTCCGAACTGAAATTATTTTCACCGACGAGGTACCTTTTAAATGTTAGATTGAGTTATAGGAGCGTATTTGAAGCACTTTTGCTTAATAAACCACGGCTCTATCTCTTTCGGTTAATTTTTAAATTAATCAGAAAGTCTTCGTCGGTAGCGGTTCTCGGTAGCCTCTCCCTACAGAGACTAAGTCCGAATTGAAAATATTTTCACCGACGACGTATCTTTTAAATGTTATGATCAGTTATGGGAGCGTATTTGACGCACTTTTGCATAATAAACCACGGCTCTATCTCTTACGGTTGATTTTAAAATACTTTCTAAAGTCGTCGTCGGCGACTCTTCGCGGTAGCCACTCGGTAGGAAAAAATCTAAGTCCGAACTGAAATTATTTTCACCGACGAGGTACCTTTTAAATGTTAGATTGAGTTATAGGAGCGTATTTGAAGCACTTTTGCTTAATAAACCACGGCTCTATCTCTTTCGGTTGATTTTTAAATTAATCAGAAAGTCTTCGTCGGTAGCGGTTCTCGGTAGCCTCTCCCTACAGAGACTAAGTCCGAATTGAAAATATTTTCACCGACGACGTATCTTTTAAATGTTATGATCAGTTATGGGAGCGTATTTGACGCACTTTTGCATAATAAACCACGGCTCTATCTCTTACGGTTGATTTTAAAATACTTTCTAAAGTCGTCGTCGGCGACTCTTCGCGGTAGCCACTCGGTAGGAAAAAATCTAAGTCCGAACTGAAATTATTTTCACCGACGAGGTACCTTTTAAATGTTAGATTGAGTTATAGGAGCGTTTTTGAAGCACTTTTGCTTAATAAACCACGGCTCTATCTCTTTCGGTTAATTTTTAAATTAATCAGAAAGTCTTCGTCGGTAGCGGTTCTCGGTAGCCTCTCCCTACAGAGACTAAGTCCGAATTGAAAATATTTTCACCGACGACGTATCTTTTAAATGTTATGATCAGTTATGGGAGCGTATTTGACGCACTTTTGCATAATAAACCACGGCTCTATCTCTTACGGTTGATTTTAAAATACTTTCTAAAGTCGTCGTCGGCGACTCTTCGCGGTAGCCACTCGGTAGGAAAAAATCTAAGTCCGAACTGAAATTATTTTCACCGACGAGGTACCTTTTAAATGTTAGATTGAGTTATAGGAGCGTTTTTGAAGCACTTTTGCTTAATAAACCACGGCTCTATCTTTTCGGTTGATTTTTAAATTAATCAGAAAGTCTTCGTCGGTAGCGGTTCTCGGTAGCCTCTCCCTACAGAGACTTAGTCCGAATTGAAAATATTTTCACTGACGACGTATCTTTTAAATGTTATGTTCAGTTATGGGAGCGTATTTGACGCACTTTTGCTTAATAAACCACGGCTCTATCTCTTACGGTTGATTTTAAAATACTTTCTAAAGTCGTCGTCGGCGACTCTTCGCGGTAGCCACTCGGTAGGAAAAAATCTAAGTCCGAACTGAAATTATTTTCACCGACGAGGTACCTTTTAAATGTTAGATTGAGTTATAGGAGCGTATTTGAAGCACTTTTGCTTAATAAACCACGGCTCTATCTCTTTCGGTTAATTTTTAAATTAATCAGAAAGTCTTCGTCGGTAGCGGTTCTCGGTAGCCTCTCCCTACAGAGACTAAGTCCGAATTGAAAATATTTTCACCGACGACGTATCTTTTAAATGTTATGATCAGTTATGGGAGCGTATTTGACGCACTTTTGCATAATAAACCACGGCTCTATCTCTTACGGTTGATTTTAAAATACTTTCTAAAGTCGTCGTCGGCGACTCTTCACGGTAGCCACTCGGTAGGAAAAAATCTAAGTCCGAACTGTAATTATTTTCACCGACGAGGTACAGTTTAAATGTTAGATTGAGTTATAGGAGCGTATTAGAAGCACTTTTGCTTAATAAACCACGGCTCTATCTCTTTCGGTTGATTTTTAAATTAATCAGAAAGTCTTCGTCGGTAGCGGTTCTCGGTAGCCTCTCCCTACAGAGACTAAGTCCGAATTGAAAATATTTTCACCGACGACGTATCTTTTAAATGTTATGATCAGTTATGGGAGCGTATTTGACGCACTTTTGCATAATAAACCACGGCTCTATCTCTTACGGTTGATTTTAAAATACTTTCTAAAGTCGTCGTCGGCGACTCTTCGCGGTAGCCACTCGGTAGGAAAAAATCTAAGTCCGAACTGAAATTATTTTCACCGACGAGGTACCTTTTAAATGTTAGATTGAGTTATAGGAGCGTATTTGAAGCACTTTTGCTTAATAAACCACGGCTCTATCTCTTTCGGTTGATTTTTAAATTAATCAGAAAGTCTTCGTCGGTAGCGGTTCTCGGTAGCCTCTCCCTACAGAGACTTAGTCCGAATTGAAAATATTTTCACTGACGACGTATCTTTTAAATGTTATGTTCAGTTATGGGAGCGTATTTGACGCACTTTTGCTTAATAAACCACGGCTCTATCTCTTACGGTTGATTTTAAAATACTTTCTAAAGTCGTCGTCGGCGACTCTTCGCGGTAGCCACTCGGTAGGAAAAAATCTAAGTCCGAACTGAAATTATTTTCACCGACGAGGTACCTTTTAAATGTTAGATTGAGTTATAGGAGCGTATTTGAAGCACTTTTGCTTAATAAACCACGGCTCTATCTCTTTCGGTTAATTTTTAAATTAATCAGAAAGTCTTCGTCGGTAGCGGTTCTCGGTAGCCTCTCCCTACAGAGACTAAGTCCGAATTGAAAATATCTTCACCGACGACGTATCTTTTAAATGTTATGATCAGTTATGGGAGCGTATTTGACGCACTTTTGCATAATAAACCACGGCTCTATCTCTTACGGTTGATTTTAAAATACTTTCTAAAGTCGTCGTCGGCGACTCTTCGCGGTAGCCACTCGGTAGGAAAAAATCTAAGTCCGAACTGAAATTATTTTCACCGACGAGGTACCTTTTAAATGTTAGATTGAGTTATAGGAGCGTATTTGAAGCACTTTTGCTTAATAAACCACGGCTCTATCTCTTTCGGTTGATTTTTAAATTAATCAGAAAGTCTTCGTCGGTAGCGGTTCTCGGTAGCCTCTCCCTACAGAGACTAAGTCCGAATTGAAAATATTTTCACTGACGACGTATCTTTTAAATGTTATGATCAGTTATGGGAGCGTATTTGACGCACTTTTGCATAATAAACCACGGCTCTATCTCTTACGGTAGATTTTAAAATACTTTCTAAAGTCGTCGTCGGCGACTCTTCGCGGTAGCCACTCGGTAGGAAAAAATCTAAGTCCGAACTGAAATTATTTTCACCGACGAGGTACCTTTTAAATGTTAGATTGAGTTATAGGAGCGTATTTGAAGCACTTTTGCTTAATAAACCACGGCTCTATCTCTTTCGGTTGATTTTTAAATTAATCAGAAAGTCTTCGTCGGTAGCGGTTCTCGGTAGCCTCTCCCTACAGAGACTAAGTCCGAATTGAAAATATTTTCACTGACGACGTATCTTTTAAATGTTATGATCAGTTATGGGAGCGTATTTGACGCACATTTGCATAATAAACCACGGCTCTATCTCTTACGGTTGATTTTAAAATACTTTCTAAAGTCGTCGTCGGCGACTCTTCACGGTAGCCACTCGGTAGGAAAAAATCTAAGTCCGAACTGTAATTATTTTCACCGACGAGGTACCTTTTATATGTTAGATTTAGTTATAGGAGCGTATTTGAAGCACTTTTGCTTAATAAACCACGGCTCTATCTCTTTCGGTTGATTTTTAAATTAATCAGAAAGTCTTCGTCGGTAGCGGTTCTCGGTAGCCTCTCCCTACAGAGACTAAGTCCGAATTGAAAATATTTTCACTGACGACGTATCTTTTAAAGGTTATGATCATTTATGGGAGCGTATTTGACGCACTTTTGCATAATAAACCACGGCTCTATCTCTTACGGTTGATTTTAAAATACTTTCTAAAGTCGTCGTCGGCGACTCTTCGCGGTAGCCACTCGGTAGGAAAAAATCTAAGTCCGAACTGTAATTATTTTCACCGACGAGGTAACTTTTATATGTTAGATTGAGTTATAGGAGCGTATTTGAAGCACTTTTGCTTAATAAACCACGGCTCTATCTCTTTCGGTTGATTTTTAAATTAATCAGAAAGTCTTCGTCGGTAGCAGTTCTCGGTAGCCTCTCCCTACAGAGACTAAGTCCGAATTGAAAATATTTTCACTGACGACGTATCTTTGAAATGTTATGATCAGTTATGGGAGCGTATTTGACGCACTTTTGCATAATAAACCACGGCTCTATCTCTTACGGTTGATTTTAAAATACTTTCTAAAGTCGTCGTCGGCGACTCTTCGCGGTAGCCACTCGGTAGGAAAAAATCTAAGTCCGAACTGAAAATATTTTCACCGACGAGGTACCTTTTAAATGTTAGATTGAGTTATAGGAGCGTATTTGAAGCACTTTTGCTTAATAAACCACGGCTCTATCTCTTTCGGTTGATTTTTAAATTAATCAGAAAGTCTTCGTCTGTAGCGGTTCTCTGTAGCCTCTCCCTACAGAGACTAAGTCCGAATTGAAAATATTTTCACTGACGACGTATCTTTTAAATGTTATGATCAGTTATGGGAGCGTATTTGACGCACATTTGCATAATAAACCACGGCTCTATCTCTTACGGTTGATTTTAAAATACTTTCTAAAGTCGTCGTCGGCGACTCTTCGCGGTAGCCACTCGGTAGGAAAAAATCTAAGTCCGAACTGAAATTATTTTCACCGACGAGGTACCTTTTAAATGTTAGATTGAGTTATAGGAGCGTATTTGAAGCACTTTTGCTTAATAAACCACGGCTCTATCTCTTTCGGTTGATTTTTAAATTAATCAGAAAGTCTTCGTCGGTAGCGGTTCTCGGTAGCCTCTCCCTACAGAGACTAAGTCCGAATTGAAAATATTTTCACTGACGACGTATCTTTTAAATGTTATGATCAGTTATGGGAGCGTATTTGACGCACTTTTGCATAATAAACCACGGCTCTATCTCTTACGGTTGATTTTAAAATACTTTCTAAAGTCGTCGTCGGCGACTCTTCACGGTAGCCACTCGGTAGGAAAAAATCTAAGTCCGAACTGTAATTATTTTCACCGACGAGGTACATTTTAAATGTTAGATTGAGTTATAGGAGCGTATTAGAAGCACTTTTGCTTAATAAACCACGGCTCTATCTCTTTCGGTTGATTTTTAAATTAATCAGAAAGTCTTCGTCGGTAGCGGTTCTCGGTAGCCGCTCCCTACAGAGACTAAGTCCGAATTGAAAATATTTTCACTGACGACGTATCTTTTAAATGTTATGATCAGTTATGGGAGCGTATTTGACGTACTTTTGCATAATAAACCACGGCTCTATCTCTTACGGTTGATTTTAAAATACTTTCTAAAGTCGTCGTCGGCGACTCTTCGCGGTAGCCACTCGGTAGGAAAAAATCTAAGTCCGAACTGAAATTATTTTCACCGACGAGGTACCTTTTAAATGTTAGATTGAGTTATAGGAGCGTATTTGAAGCACTTTTGCTTAATAAACCACGGCTCTATCTCTTTCGGTTGATTTTTAAATTAATCAGAAAGTCTTCGTCGGTAGCGGTTCTCGGTAGCCTCTCCCTACAGAGACTAAGTCCGAATTGAAAATATTTTCACCGACGACGTATCTTTTAAATGTTATGATCAGTTATGGGAGCGTATTTGACGCACTTTTGCATAATAAACCACGGCTCTATCTCTTACGGTTGATTTTAAAATACTTTCTAAAGTCGTCGTCGGCGACTCTTCACGGTAGCCACTCGGTAGGAAAAAATCTAAGTCCGAACTGTAATTATTTTCACCGACGAGGTACAGTTTAAATGTTAGATTGAGTTATAGGAGCGTATTAGAAGCACTTTTGCTTAATAAACCACGGCTCTATCTCTTTCGGTTGATTTTTAAATTAATCAGAAAGTCTTCGTCGGTAGCGGTTCTCGGTAGCCTCTCCCTACAGAGACTAAGTCCGAATTGAAAATATTTTCACCGACGACGTATCTTTTAAATGTTATGATCAGTTATGGGAGCGTATTTGACGCACTTTTGCATAATAAACCACGGCTCTATCTCTTACGGTTGATTTTAAAATACTTTCTAAAGTCGTCGTCGGCGACTCTTCGCGGTAGCCACTCGGTAGGAAAAAATCTAAGTCCGAACTGAAATTATTTTCACCGACGAGGTACCTTTTAAATGTTAGATTGAGTTATAGGAGCGTATTTGAAGCACTTTTGCTTAATAAACCACGGCTCTATCTCTTTCGGTTGATTTTTAAATTAATCAGAAAGTCTTCGTCGGTAGCGGTTCTCGGTAGCCTCTCCCTACAGAGACTTAGTCCGAATTGAAAATATTTTCACTGACGACGTATCTTTTAAATGTTATGTTCACTTATGGGAGCGTATTTGACGCACTTTTGCTTAATAAACCACGGCTCTATCTCTTACGGTTGATTTTAAAATACTTTCTAAAGTCGTCGTCGGCGACTCTTCGCGGTAGCCACTCGGTAGGAAAAAATCTAAGTCCGAACTGAAATTATTTTCACCGACGAGGTACCTTTTAAATGTTAGATTGAGTTATAGGAGCGTATTTGAAGCACTTTTGCTTAATAAACCACGGCTCTATCTCTTTCGGTTAATTTTTAAATTAATCAGAAAGTCTTCGTCGGTAGCGGTTCTCGGTAGCCTCTCCCTACAGAGACTAAGTCCGAATTGAAAATATCTTCACCGACGACGTATCTTTTAAATGTTATGATCAGTTATGGGAGCGTATTTGACGCACTTTTGCATAATAAACCACGGCTCTATCTCTTACGGTTGATTTTAAAATACTTTCTAAAGTCGTCGTCGGCGACTCTTCGCGGTAGCCACTCGGTAGGAAAAAATCTAAGTCCGAACTGAAATTATTTTCACCGACGAGGTACCTTTTAAATGTTAGATTGAGTTATAGGAGCGTATTTGAAGCACTTTTGCTTAATAAACCACGGCTCTATCTCTTTCGGTTGATTTTTAAATTAATCAGAAAGTCTTCGTCGGTAGCGGTTCTCGGTAGCCTCTCCCTACAGAGACTAAGTCCGAATTGAAAATATTTTCACTGACGACGTATCTTTTAAATGTTATGATCAGTTATGGGAGCGTATTTGACGCACTTTTGCATAATAAACCACGGCTCTATCTCTTACGGTAGATTTTAAAATACTTTCTAAAGTCGTCGTCGGCGACTCTTCGCGGTAGCCACTCGGTAGGAAAAAATCTAAGTCCGAACTGAAATTATTTTCACCGACGAGGTACCTTTTAAATGTTAGATTGAGTTATAGGAGCGTATTTGAAGCACTTTTGCTTAATAAACCACGGCTCTATCTCTTTCGGTTGATTTTTAAATTAATCAGAAAGTCTTCGTCGGTAGCGGTTCTCGGTAGCCTCTCCCTACAGAGACTAAGTCCGAATTGAAAATATTTTCACTGACGACGTATCTTTTAAATGTTATGATCAGTTATGGGAGCGTATTTGACGCACTTTTGCATAATAAACCACGGCTCTATCTCTTACGGTTGATTTTAAAATACTTTCTAAAGTCGTCGTCGGCGACTCTTCACGGTAGCCACTCGGTAGGAAAAAATCTAAGTCCGAACTGTAATTATTTTCACCGACGAGGTACCTTTTATATGTTAGATTTAGTTATAGGAGCGTATTTGAAGCACTTTTGCTTAATAAACCACGGCTCTATCTCTTTCGGTTGATTTTTAAATTAATCAGAAAGTCTTCGTCGGTAGCGGTTCTCGGTAGCCTCTCCCTACAGAGACTAAGTCCGAATTGAAAATATTTTCACTGACGACGTATCTTTTAAAGGTTATGATCATTTATGGGAGCGTATTTGACGCACTTTTGCATAATAAACCACGGCTCTATCTCTTACGGTTGATTTTAAAATACTTTCTAAAGTCGTCGTCGGCGACTCTTCGCGGTAGCCACTCGGTAGGAAAAAATCTAAGTCCGAACTGTAATTATTTTCACCGACGAGGTAACTTTTATATGTTAGATTGAGTTATAGGAGCGTATTTGAAGCACTTTTGCTTAATAAACCACGGCTCTATCTCTTTCGGTTGATTTTTAAATTAATCAGAAAGTCTTCGTCGGTAGCAGTTCTCGGTAGCCTCTCCCTACAGAGACTAAGTCCGAATTGAAAATATTTTCACTGACGACGTATCTTTGAAATGTTATGATCAGTTATGGGAGCGTATTTGACGCACTTTTGCATAATAAACCACGGCTCTATCTCTTACGGTTGATTTTAAAATACTTTCTAAAGTCGTCGTCGGCGACTCTTCGCGGTAGCCACTCGGTAGGAAAAAATCTAAGTCCGAACTGAAAATATTTTCACCGACGAGGTACCTTTTAAATGTTAGATTGAGTTATAGGAGCGTATTTGAAGCACTTTTGCTTAATAAACCACGGCTCTATCTCTTTCGGTTGATTTTTAAATTAATCAGAAAGTCTTCGTCTGTAGCGGTTCTCTGTAGCCTCTCCCTACAGAGACTAAGTCCGAATTGAAAATATTTTCACTGACGACGTATCTTTTAAATGTTATGATCAGTTATGGGAGCGTATTTGACGCACATTTGCATAATAAACCACGGCTCTATCTCTTACGGTTGATTTTAAAATACTTTCTAAAGTCGTCGTCGGCGACTCTTCGCGGTAGCCACTCGGTAGGAAAAAATCTAAGTCCGAACTGAAATTATTTTCACCGACGAGGTACCTTTTAAATGTTAGATTGAGTTATAGGAGCGTATTTGAAGCACTTTTGCTTAATAAACCACGGCTCTATCTCTTTCGGTTGATTTTTAAATTAATCAGAAAGTCTTCGTCGGTAGCGGTTCTCGGTAGCCTCTCCCTACAGAGACTAAGTCCGAATTGAAAATATTTTCACTGACGACGTATCTTTTAAATGTTATGATCAGTTATGGGAGCGTATTTGACGCACTTTTGCATAATAAACCACGGCTCTATCTCTTACGGTTGATTTTAAAATACTTTCTAAAGTCGTCGTCGGCGACTCTTCACGGTAGCCACTCGGTAGGAAAAAATCTAAGTCCGAACTGTAATTATTTTCACCGACGAGGTACCTTTTATATGTTAGATTTAGTTATAGGAGCGTATTTGAAGCACTTTTGCTTAATAAACCACGGCTCTATCTCTTTCGGTTGATTTTTAAATTAATCAGAAAGTCTTCGTCGGTAGCGGTTCTCGGTAGCCTCTCCCTACAGAGACTAAGTCCGAATTGAAAATATTTTCACTGACGACGTATCTTTTAAAGGTTATGATCAGTTATGGGAGCGTATTTGACGCACTTTTGCATAATAAACCACGGCTCTATCTCTTACGGTTGATTTTAAAATACTTTCTAAAGTCGTCGTCGGCGACTCTTCGCGGTAGCCACTCGGTAGGAAAAAATCTAAGTCCGAACTGTAATTATTTTCACCGACGAGGTAACTTTTATATGTTAGATTGAGTTATAGGAGCGTATTTGAAGCACTTTTGCTTAATAAACCACGGCTCTATCTCTTTCGGTTGATTTTTAAATTAATCAGAAAGTCTTCGTCGGTAGCAGTTCTCGGTAGCCTCTCCCTACAGAGACTAAGTCCGAATTGAAAATATTTTCACTGACGACGTATCTTTGAAATGTTATGTACAGTTATGGGAGCGTATTTGACGCACTTTTGCATAATAAACCACGGCTCTATCTCTTACGGTTGATTTTAAAATACTTTCTAAAGTCGTCGTCGGTGACTCTTCGCGGTAGCCACTCGGTAGGAAAAAATCTAAGTCCGAACTGAAAATATTTTCACCGACGAGGTACCTTTTAAATGTTAGATTGAGTTATAGGAGCGTATTTGAAGCACTTTTGCTTAATAAACCACGGCTCTATCTCTTTCGGTTGATTTTTAAATTAATCAGAAAGTCTTCGTCTGTAGCGGTTCTCTGTAGCCTCTCCCTACAGAGACTAAGTCCGAATTGAAAATATTTTCACTGACGACGTATCTTTTAAATGTTATGATCAGTTATGGGAGCGTATTTGACGCACTTTTGCATAATAAACCACGGCTCTATCTCTTACGGTTGATTTTAAAATACTTTCTAAAGTCGTCGTCGGCGACTCTTCGCGGTAGCCACTCGGTAGGAAAAAATCTAAGTCCGAACTGAAATTATTTTCACCGACGAGGTACCTTTTAAATGTTAGATTGAGTTATAGGAGCGTATTTGAAGCACTTTTGCTTAATAAACCACGGCTCTATCTCTTTCGGTTGATTTTTAAATTAATCAGAAAGTCTTCGTCGGTAGCGGTTCTCGGTAGCCTCTCCCTACAGAGACTAAGTCCGAATTGAAAATATTTTCACTGACGACGTATCTTTTAAATGTTATGATCAGTTATGGGAGCGTATTTGACGCACTTGTGCATAATAAACCACGGCTCTATCTCTTAAGGTTGATTTTAAAATACTTTCTAAAGTCGTCGTCGGCGACTCTTCACGGTAGCCACTCGGTAGGAAAAAATCTAAGTCCGAACTGTAATTATTTTCACCGACGAGGTACCTTTTGTATGTTAGATTTAGTTATAGGAGCGTATTTGAAGCACTTTTGCTTAATAAACCACGGCTCTATCTCTTTCGGTTGATTTTTAAATTAATCAGAAAGTCTTCGTCGGTAGCGGTTCTCGGTAGCCTCTCCCTACAGAGACTAAGTCCGAATTGAAAATATTTTCACTGACGACGTATCTTTTAAATGTTATGTTCAGTTATGGGAGCGTATTTGACGCACTTTTGTTTAATAAACCACGGCTCTATCTCTTACGGTTGATTTTAAAATACTTTCTAAAGTCGTCGTCGGCGACTCTTCGCGGTAGCCACTCGGTAGGAAAAAATCTAAGTCCGAACTGAAATTATTTTCACCGACGAGGTACCTTTTAAATGTTAGATTGAGTTATAGGAGCGTATTTGAAGCACTTTTACTTAATAAACCACGGTTCTATCTCTTTCGGTTTATTTTTAAATTAATCAGAAAGTCTTCGTCGGTAGCGGTTCTCGGTAGCCTCTCCCTACAGAGACTACGTCCGAATTGAAAATATTTTCACCGACGACGTATCTTTTAAATGTTATGTTCAGTTATGGGAGCGTATTTGACGCACTTTTGCTTAATAAACCACGGCTCTATCTCTTACGGTTGATTTTTAAATAATTTCTAAAGTCGTCGTCGGCGACTCTTCACGGTAGCCACTGGGTAGGAAAAAATCTAAGTCCGAACTGTAATTATTTTCACCGACGAGGTACCTTTTAAATGTTAGACTGAGTTATAGGAGCGTATTTGAAGCACTTTTGCATAATAAACCACGGCTCTATCTCTTACGGTTGATTTTAAAATACTTTCTAAAGTCGTCGTCGGCGACTCTTCGCGGTAGCCACTCGGTAGGAAAAAATCTAAGTCCGAACTGAAATTATTTTCACCGACGAGGTACCTTTTAAATGTTAGATTGAGTTATAGGAGCGTATTTGAAGCACTTTTGCTTAATAAACCACGGTTCTATCTCTTTCGGTTTATTTTTAAATTAATCAGAAAGTCTTCGTCGGTAGCGGTTCTCGGTAGCCTCTCCCTACAGAGACTAAGTCCGAATTGAAAATATTTTCACTGACGACGTATCTTTTAAATGTTATGATCAGTTATGGGAGCGTATTTGACGCACTTTTGCATAATAAACCACGGCTCTATCTCTTACGGTTGATTTTAAAATACTTTCTAAAGTCGTCGTCGGCGACTCTTCGCGGTAGCCACTCGGTAGGGAAAAATCTAAGTCCGAACTGAAATTATTTTCACCGACGAGGTACATTTTAAATGTTAGATTGAGTTATAGGAGCGTATTTGAAGCACTTTTGCTTAATAAACCACGGCTCTATCTCTTTCGGTTGATTTTTAAATTAATCAGAAAGTCTTCGTCGGTAGCGGTTCTCGGTAGCCTCTCCCTACAGAGACTAAGTCCGAATTGAAAATATTTTCACTGACGACGTATCTTTTAAATGTTATGATCAGTTATGGGAGCGTATTTGACGCACTTTTGCATAATAAACCACGGCTCTATCTCTTACGGTTGATTTTAAAATACTTTCTAAAGTCGTCGTCGGCGACTCTTCACGGTAGCCACTCGGTAGGAAAAAATCTAAGTCCGAACTGTAATTATTTTCACCGACGAAGTACCTTTTAAATGTTAGATTGAGTTATAGGAGCGTATTTGAAGCACTTTTGCTTAATAAACCACGGCTCTATCTCTTTCGGTTGATTTTTAAATTAATCAGAAAGTCTTCGTTGGTAGCGGTTCTCGGTAGCCTCTCCCTACAGAGACTAAGTCCGATTTGAAAATATTTTCACTGACGACGTTTCTTTTAAATGTTATGATCAGTTATGGGAGCGCATTTGACGCACTTTTGCATAATAAACCACGGCTCTATCTCTTACGGTTGATTTTAAAATACTTTCTAAAGTCGTCGTCGGCGACTCTTCGCGGTAGCCACTCGGTAGGAAAAAATCAAAGTCCGAACTGAAATTATTTTCACCGACGAGGTACCTTTTAAATGTTAGATTGAGTTATAGGAGCGTATTTGAAGCACTTTTGCTTAATAAACCACGGCTCTATCTCTTTCGGTTGATTTTTAAATTAATCAGAAAGTCTTCGTCGGTAGCGGTTCTCGGTAGCCTCTCCCTACAGAGACTTAGTCCGAATTGAAAATATTTTCACTGACGACGTATCTTTTAAATGTTATGTTCAGTTATGGGAGCGTATTTGACGCACTTTTGCTTAATAAACCACGGCTCTATATCTTACGGTTGATTTTAAAATACTTTCTAAAGTCGTCGTCGGCGACTCTTCGCGGTAGCCACTCGGTAGGAAAAAATCTAAGTCCGAACTGAAATTATTTTCACCGACGAGGTACCTTTTAAATGTTAGATTGAGTTATAGGAGCGTATTTGAAGCACTTTTGCTTAATAAACCACGGCTCTATCTCTTTCGGTTAATTTTTAAATTAATCAGAAAGTCTTCGTCGGTAGCGGTTCTCGGTAGCCTCTCCCTACAGAGACTAAGTCCGAATTGAAAATATTTTCACCGACGACGTATCTTTTAAATGTTATGATCAGTTATGGGAGCGTATTTGACGCACTTTTGCATAATAAACCACGGCTCTATCTCTTACGGTTGATTTTAAAATACTTTCTAAAGTCGTCGTCGGCGACTCTTCGCGGTAGCCACTCGGTAGGAAAAAATCTAAGTCCGAACTGAAATTATTTTCACCGACGAGGTACCTTTTAAATGTTAGATTGAGTTATAGGAGCGTTTTTGAAGCACTTTTGCTTAATAAACCACGGCTCTATCTTTTCGGTTGATTTTTAAATTAATCAGAAAGTCTTCGTCGGTAGCGGTTCTCGGTAGCCTCTCCCTACAGAGACTTAGTCCGAATTGAAAATATTTTCACTGACGACGTATCTTTTAAATGTTATGTTCAGTTATGGGAGCGTATTTGACGCACTTTTGCTTAATAAACCACGGCTCTATCTCTTACGGTTGATTTTAAAATACTTTCTAAAGTCGTCGTCGGCGACTCTTCGCGGTAGCCACTCGGTAGGAAAAAATCTAAGTCCGAACTGAAATTATTTTCACCGACGAGGTACCTTTTAAATGTTAGATTGAGTTATAGGAGCGTATTTGAAGCACTTTTGCTTAATAAACCACGGCTCTATCTCTTTCGGTTGATTTTTAAATTAATCAGAAAGTCTTCGTCGGTAGCGTTTCTCGGTAGCCTCTCCCTACAGAGACTAAGTCCGAATTGAAAATATTTTCACTGACGACGTATCTTTTAAATGTTATGATCAGTTATGGGAGCGTATTTGACGCACTTTTGCATAATAAACCACGGCTCTATCTCTTACGGTTGATTTTAAAATACTTTCTAAAGTCGTCGTCGGCGACTCTTCACGGTAGCCACTCGGTAGGAAAAAATCTAAGTCCGAACTGTAATTATTTTCACCGACGAAGTACCTTTTAAATGTTAGATTGAGTTATAGGAGCGTATTTGAAGCACTTTTGCTTAATAAACCACGGCTCTATCTCTTTCGGTTGATTTTTAAATTAATCAGAAAGTCTTCGTTGGTAGCGGTTCTCGGTAGCCTCTCCCTACAGAGACTAAGTCCGATTTGAAAATATTTTCACTGACGACGTTTCTTTTAAATGTTATGATCAGTTATGGGAGCGCATTTGACGCACTTTTGCATAATAAACCACGGCTCTATCTCTTACGGTTGATTTTAAAATACTTTCTAAAGTCGTCGTCGGCGACTCTTCGCGGTAGCCACTCGGTAGGAAAAAATCAAAGTCCGAACTGAAATTATTTTCACCGACGAGGTACCTTTTAAATGTTAGATTGAGTTATAGGAGCGTATTTGAAGCACTTTTGCTTAATAAACCACGGCTCTATCTCTTTCGGTTGATTTTTAAATTAATCAGAAAGTCTTCGTCGGTAGCGGTTCTCGGTAGCCTCTCCCTACAGAGACTTAGTCCGAATTGAAAATATTTTCACTGACGACGTATCTTTTAAATGTTATGTTCAGTTATGGGAGCGTATTTGACGCACTTTTGCTTAATAAACCACGGCTCTATATCTTACGGTTGATTTTAAAATACTTTCTAAAGTCGTCGTCGGCGACTCTTCGCGGTAGCCACTCGGTAGGAAAAAATCTAAGTCCGAACTGTAATTATTTTCACCGACGAAGTACCTTTTAAATGTTAGATTGAGTTATAGGAGCGTATTTGAAGCACTTTTGCTTAATAAACCACGGCTCTATCTCTTTCGGTTGATTTTTAAATTAATCAGAAAGTCTTCGTTGGTAGCGGTTCTCGGTAGCCTCTCCCTACAGAGACTAAGTCCGATTTGAAAATATTTTCACTGACGACGTTTCTTTTAAATGTTATGATCAGTTATGGGAGCGCATTTGACGCACTTTTGCATAATAAACCACGGCTCTATCTCTTACGGTTGATTTTAAAATACTTTCTAAAGTCGTCGTCGGCGACTCTTCGCGGTAGCCACTCGGTAGGAAAAAATCAAAGTCCGAACTGAAATTATTTTCACCGACGAGGTACCTTTTAAATGTTAGATTGAGTTATAGGAGCGTATTTGAAGCACTTTTGCTTAATAAACCACGGCTCTATCTCTTTCGGTTGATTTTTAAATTAATCAGAAAGTCTTCGTCGGTAGCGGTTCTCGGTAGCCTCTCCCTACAGAGACTTAGTCCGAATTGAAAATATTTTCACTGACGACGTATCTTTTAAATGTTATGTTCAGTTATGGGAGCGTATTTGACGCACTTTTGCTTAATAAACCACGGCTCTATATCTTACGGTTGATTTTAAAATACTTTCTAAAGTCGTCGTCGGCGACTCTTCGCGGTAGCCACTCGGTAGGAAAAAATCTAAGTCCGAACTGAAATTATTTTCACCGACGAGGTACCTTTTAAATGTTAGATTGAGTTATAGGAGCGTATTTGAAGCACTTTTGCTTAATAAACCACGGCTCTATCTCTTTCGGTTAATTTTTAAATTAATCAGAAAGTCTTCGTCGGTAGCGGTTCTCGGTAGCCTCTCCCTACAGAGACTAAGTCCGAATTGAAAATATTTTCACCGACGACGTATCTTTTAAATGTTATGATCAGTTATGGGAGCGTATTTGACGCACTTTTGCATAATAAACCACGGCTCTATCTCTTACGGTTGATTTTAAAATACTTTCTAAAGTCGTCGTCGGCGACTCTTCGCGGTAGCCACTCGGTAGGAAAAAATCTAAGTCCGAACTGAAATTATTTTCACCGACGAGGTACCTTTTAAATGTTAGATTGAGTTATAGGAGCGTTTTTGAAGCACTTTTGCTTAATAAACCACGGCTCTATCTTTTCGGTTGATTTTTAAATTAATCAGAAAGTCTTCGTCGGTAGCGGTTCTCGGTAGCCTCTCCCTACAGAGACTTAGTCCGAATTGAAAATATTTTCACTGACGACGTATCTTTTAAATGTTATGTTCAGTTATGGGAGCGTATTTGACGCACTTTTGCTTAATAAACCACGGCTCTATCTCTTACGGTTGATTTTAAAATACTTTCTAAAGTCGTCGTCGGCGACTCTTCGCGGTAGCCACTCGGTAGGAAAAAATCTAAGTCCGAACTGAAATTATTTTCACCGACGAGGTACCTTTTAAATGTTAGATTGAGTTATAGGAGCGTATTTGAAGCACTTTTGCTTAATAAACCACGGCTCTATCTCTTTCGGTTGATTTTTAAATTAATCAGAAAGTCTTCGTCGGTAGCGGTTCTCGGTAGCCTCTCCCTACAGAGACTAAGTCCGAATTGAAAATATTTTCACTGACGACGTATCTTTTAAATGTTATGATCAGTTATGGGAGCGTATTTGACGCACTTTTGCATAATAAACCACGGCTCTATCTCTTACGGTTGATTTTAAAATACTTTCTAAAGTCGTCGTCGGCGACTCTTCACGGTAGCCACTCGGTAGGAAAAAATCTAAGTCCGAACTGTAATTATTTTCACCGACGAAGTACCTTTTAAATGTTAGATTGAGTTATAGGAGCGTATTTGAAGCACTTTTGCTTAATAAACCACGGCTCTATCTCTTTCGGTTGATTTTTAAATTAATCAGAAAGTCTTCGTTGGTAGCGGTTCTCGGTAGCCTCTCCCTACAGAGACTAAGTCCGATTTGAAAATATTTTCACTGACGACGTTTCTTTTAAATGTTATGATCAGTTATGGGAGCGCATTTGACGCACTTTTGCATAATAAACCACGGCTCTATCTCTTACGGTTGATTTTAAAATACTTTCTAAAGTCGTCGTCGGCGACTCTTCGCGGTAGCCACTCGGTAGGAAAAAATCAAAGTCCGAACTGAAATTATTTTCACCGACGAGGTACCTTTTAAATGTTAGATTGAGTTATAGGAGCGTATTTGAAGCACTTTTGCTTAATAAACCACGGCTCTATCTCTTTCGGTTGATTTTTAAATTAATCAGAAAGTCTTCGTCGGTAGCGGTTCTCGGTAGCCTCTCCCTACAGAGACTTAGTCCGAATTGAAAATATTTTCACTGACGACGTATCTTTTAAATGTTATGTTCAGTTATGGGAGCGTATTTGACGCACTTTTGCTTAATAAACCACGGCTCTATATCTTACGGTTGATTTTAAAATACTTTCTAAAGTCGTCGTCGGCGACTCTTCGCGGTAGCCACTCGGTAGGAAAAAATCTAAGTCCGAACTGAAATTATTTTCACCGACGAGGTACCTTTTAAATGTTAGATTGAGTTATAGGAGCGTATTTGAAGCACTTTTGCTTAATAAACCACGGCTCTATCTCTTTCGGTTAATTTTTAAATTAATCAGAAAGTCTTCGTCGGTAGCGGTTCTCGGTAGCCTCTCCCTACAGAGACTAAGTCCGAATTGAAAATATTTTCACCGACGACGTATCTTTTAAATGTTATGATCAGTTATGGGAGCGTATTTGACGCACTTTTGCATAATAAACCACGGCTCTATCTCTTACGGTTGATTTTAAAATACTTTCTAAAGTCGTCGTCGGCGACTCTTCGCGGTAGCCACTCGGTAGGAAAAAATCTAAGTCCGAACTGAAATTATTTTCACCGACGAGGTACCTTTTAAATGTTAGATTGAGTTATAGGAGCGTTTTTGAAGCACTTTTGCTTAATAAACCACGGCTCTATCTTTTCGGTTGATTTTTAAATTAATCAGAAAGTCTTCGTCGGTAGCGGTTCTCGGTAGCCTCTCCCTACAGAGACTTAGTCCGAATTGAAAATATTTTCACTGACGACGTATCTTTTAAATGTTATGTTCAGTTATGGGAGCGTATTTGACGCACTTTTGCTTAATAAACCACGGCTCTATCTCTTACGGTTGATTTTAAAATACTTTCTAAAGTCGTCGTCGGCGACTCTTCGCGGTAGCCACTCGGTAGGAAAAAATCTAAGTCCGAACTGAAATTATTTTCACCGACGAGGTACCTTTTAAATGTTAGATTGAGTTATAGGAGCGTATTTGAAGCACTTTTGCTTAATAAACCACGGCTCTATCTCTTTCGGTTAATTTTTAAATTAATCAGAAAGTCTTCGTCGGTAGCGGTTCTCGGTAGCCTCTCCCTACAGAGACTAAGTCCGAATTGAAAATATTTTCACCGACGACGTATCTTTTAAATGTTATGATCAGTTATGGGAGCGTATTTGACGCACTTTTGCATAATAAACCACGGCTCTATCTCTTACGGTTGATTTTAAAATACTTTCTAAAGTCGTCGTCGGCGACTCTTCGCGGTAGCCACTCGGTAGGAAAAAATCTAAGTCCGAACTGAAATTATTTTCACCGACGAGGTACCTTTTAAATGTTAGATTGAGTTATAGGAGCGTTTTTGAAGCACTTTTGCTTAATAAACCACGGCTCTATCTTTTCGGTTGATTTTTAAATTAATCAGAAAGTCTTCGTCGGTAGCTGTTCTCGGTAGCCTCTCCCTACAGAGACTTAGTCCGAATTGAAAATATTTTCACTGACGACGTATCTTCTAAATGTTATGTTCAGTTATGGGAGCGTATTTGACGCACTTTTGCTTAATAAACCACGGCTCTATCTCTTACGGTTGATTTTAAAATACTTTCTAAAGTCGTCGTCGGCGACTCTTCGCGGTAGCCACTCGGTAGGAAAAAATCTAAGTCCGAACTGAAATTATTTTCACCGACGAGGTACCTTTTAAATGTTAGATTGAGTTATAGGAGCGTATTTGAAGCACCTTTGCTTAATAAACCACGGCTCTATCTCTTTCGGTTGATTTTTAAATTAATCAGAAAGTCTTCGTCGGTAGCGGTTCTCGGTAGCCTCTCCCTACAGAGACTTAGTCCGAATTGAAAATATTTTCACTGACGACGTATCTTTTAAATGTTATGTTCAGTTATGGGAGCGTATTTGACGCACTTTTGCTTAATAAACCACGGCTCTATCTCTTACGGTTGATTTTAAAATACTTTCTAAAGTCGTCGTCGGCGACTCTTCGCGGTAGCCACTCGGTAGGAAAAAATCTAAGTCCGAACTGAAATTATTTTCACCGACGAGGTACCTTTTAAATGTTAGATTGAGTTATAGGAGCGTATTTGAAGCACTTTTGCTTAATAAACCACGGCTCTATCTCTTTCGGTTAATTTTTAAATTAATCAGAAAGTCTTCGTCGGTAGCGGTTCTCGGTAGCCTCTCCCTACAGAGACTAAGTCCGAATTGAAAATATCTTCACCGACGACGTATCTTTTAAATGTTATGATCAGTTATGGGAGCGTATTTGACGCACTTTTGCATAATAAACCACGGCTCTATCTCTTACGGTTGATTTTAAAATACTTTCTAAAGTCGTCGTCGGCGACTCTTCGCGGTAGCCACTCGGTAGGAAAAAATCTAAGTCCGAACTGAAATTATTTTCACCGACGAGGTACCTTTTAAATGTTAGATTGAGTTATAGGAGCGTATTTGAAGCACTTTTGCTTAATAAACCACGGCTCTATCTCTTTCGGTTGATTTTTAAATTAATCAGAAAGTCTTCGTCGGTAGCGGTTCTCGGTAGCCTCTCCCTACAGAGACTTAGTCCGAATTGAAAATATTTTCACTGACGACGTATCTTTTAAATGTTATGTTCAGTTATGGGAGCGTATTTGACGCACTTTTGCTTAATAAACCACGGCTCTATCTCTTACGGTTGATTTTAAAATACTTTCTAAAGTCGTCGTCGGCGACTCTTCGCGGTAGCCACTCGGTAGGAAAAAATCTAAGTCCGAACTGAAATTATTTTCACCGACGAGGTACCTTTTAAATGTTAGATTGAGTTATAGGAGCGTATTTGAAGCACTTTTGCTTAATAAACCACGGCTCTATCTCTTTCGGTTAATTTTTAAATTAATCAGAAAGTCTTCGTCGGTAGCGGTTCTCGGTAGCCTCTCCCTACAGAGACTAAGTCCGAATTGAAAATATTTTCACCGACGACGTATCTTTTAAATGTTATGATCAGTTATGGGAGCGTATTTGACGCACTTTTGCATAATAAACCACGGCTCTATCTCTTACGGTTGATTTTAAAATACTTTCTAAAGTCGTCGTCGGCGACTCTTCACGGTAGCCACTCGGTAGGAAAAAATCTAAGTCCGAACTGTAATTATTTTCACCGACGAGGTACATTTTAAATGTTAGATTGAGTTATAGGAGCGTATTAGAAGCACTTTTGCTTAATAAACCACGGCTCTATCTCTTTCGGTTGATTTTTAAATTAATCAGAAAGTCTTCGTCGGTAGCGGTTCTCGGTAGCCTCTCCCTACAGAGACTAAGTCCGAATTGAAAATATTTTCACTGACGACGTATCTTTTAAATGTTATGATCAGTTATGGGAGCGTATTTGACGCACTTTTGCATAATAAACCACGGCTCTATCTCTTACGGTTGATTTTAAAATACTTTCTAAAGTCGTCGTCGGCGACTCTTCGCGGTAGCCACTCGGTAGGAAAAAATCTAAGTCCGAACTGAAATTATTTTCACCGACGAGGTACCTTTTAAATGTTAGATTGAGTTATAGGAGCGTATTTGAAGCACTTTTGCTTAATAAACCACGGCTCTATCTCTTTCGGTTGATTTTTAAATTAATCAGAAAGTCTTCGTCGGTAGCGGTTCTCGGTAGCCTCTCCCTACAGAGACTAAGTCCGAATTGAAAATATTTTCACTGACGACGTATCTTTTAAATGTTATGATCAGTTATGGGAGCGTATTTGACGCACTTTTGCATAATAAACCACGGCTCTATCTCTTACGGTTGATTTTAAAATACTTTCTAAAGTCGTCGTCGGCGACTCTTCACGGTAGCCACTCGGTAGGAAAAAATCTAAGTCCGAACTGTAATTATTTTCACCGACGAGGTACCTTTTATATGTTAGATTTAGTTATAGGAGCGTATTTGAAGCACTTTTGCTTAATAAACCACGGCTCTATCTCTTTCGGTTGATTTTTAAATAAATCAGAAAGTCTTCGTCGGTAGCGGTTCTCGGTAGCCTCTCCCTACAGAGACTAAGTCCGAATTGAAAATATTTTCACTGACGACGTATCTTTTAAAGGTTATGATCAGTTATGGGAGCGTATTTGACGCACTTTTGCATAATAAACCACGGCTCTATCTCTTACGGTTGATTTTAAAATACTTTCTAAAGTCGTCGTCGGCGACTCTTCGCGGTAGCCACTCGGTAGGAAAAAATCTAAGTCCGAACTGTAATTATTTTCACCGACGAGGTAACTTTTATATGTTAGATTGAGTTATAGGAGCGTATTTGAAGCACTTTTGCTTAATAAACCACGGCTCTATCTCTTTCGGTTGATTTTTAAATTAATCAGAAAGTCTTCGTCGGTAGCAGTTCTCGGTAGCCTCTCCCTACAGAGACTAAGTCCGAATTGAAAATATTTTCACTGACGACGTATCTTTTAAATGTTATGATCAGTTATGGGAGCGTATTTGACGCACTTTTGCATAATAAACCACGGCTCTATCTCTTACGGTTGATTTTAAAATACTTTCTAAAGTCGTCGTCGGCGACTCTTCGCGGTAGCCACTCGGTAGGAAAAAATCTAAGTCCGAACTGAAAATATTTTCACCGACGAGGTACCTTTTAAATGTTAGATTGAGTTATAGGAGCGTATTTGAAGCACTTTTGCTTAATAAACCACGGCTCTATCTCTTTCGGTTGATTTTTAAATTAATCAGAAAGTCTTCGTCTGTAGCGGTTCTCTGTAGCCTCTCCCTACAGAGACTAAGTCCGAATTGAAAATATTTTCACTGACGACGTATCTTTTAAATGTTATGATCAGTTATGGGAGCGTATTTGACGCACTTTTGCATAATAAACCACGGCTCTATCTCTTACGGTTGATTTTAAAATACTTTCTAAAGTCGTCGTCGGCGACTCTTCGCGGTAGCCACTCGGTAGGAAAAAATCTAAGTCCGAACTGAAATTATTTTCACCGACGAGGTACCTTTTAAATGTTAGATTGAGTTATAGGAGCGTATTTGAAGCACTTTTGCTTAATAAACCACGGCTCTATCTCTTTCGGTTGATTTTTAAATTAATCAGAAAGTCTTCGTCGGTAGCGGTTCTCGGTAGCCTCTCCCTACAGAGACTAAGTCCGAATTAAAAATATTTTCACTGACGACGTATCTTTTAAATGTTATGATCAGTTATGGGAGCGTATTTGACGCACTTTTGCATAATAAACCACGGCTCTATCTCTTACGGTTGATTTTAAAATACTTTCTAAAGTCGTCGTCGGCGACTCTTCACGGTAGCCACTCGGTAGGAAAAAATCTAAGT
This sequence comes from Nysson spinosus, assembly GCA_910591585.2. Lineage (NCBI taxonomy): Eukaryota > Metazoa > Arthropoda > Insecta > Hymenoptera > Crabronidae > Nysson > Nysson spinosus. The sequence goes on along the minus strand of CAJUYC020000070.1, from coordinate 1,502,652 downwards.
CCGAACTGTAATTATTTTCACCGACGAGGTACATTTTAAATGTTAGATTGAGTTATAGGAGCGTATTAGAAGCACTTTTGCTTAATAAACCACGGCTCTATCTCTTTCGGTTGATTTTTAAATTAATCAGAAAGTCTTCGTCGGTAGCGGTTCTCGGTAGCCTCTCCCTACAGAGACTAAGTCCGAATTGAAAATATTTTCACTGACGACGTATCTTTTAAATGTTATGATCAGTTATGGGAGCGTATTTGACGCACTTTTGCATAATAAACCACGGCTCTATCTCTTACGGTTGATTTTAAAATACTTTCTAAAGTCGTCGTCGGCGACTCTTCGCGGTAGCCACTCGGTAGGAAAAAATCTAAGTCCGAACTGAAATTATTTTCACCGACGAGGTACCTTTTAAATGTTAGATTGAGTTATAGGAGCGTATTTGAAGCACTTTTGCTTAATAAACCACGGCTCTATCTCTTTCGGTTGATTTTTAAATTAATCAGAAAGTCTTCGTCGGTAGCGGTTCTCGGTAGCCTCTCCCTACAGAGACTAAGTCCGAATTGAAAATATTTTCACTGACGACGTATCTTTTAAATGTTATGATCAGTTATGGGAGCGTATTTGACGCACTTTTGCATAATAAACCACGGCTCTATCTCTTACGGTTGATTTTAAAATACTTTCTAAAGTCGTCGTCGGCGACTCTTCACGGTAGCCACTCGGTAGGAAAAAATCTAAGTCCGAACTGTAATTATTTTCACCGACGAGGTACCTTTTATATGTTAGATTTAGTTATAGGAGCGTATTTGAAGCACTTTTGCTTAATAAACCACGGCTCTATCTCTTTCGGTTGATTTTTAAATTAATCAGAAAGTCTTCGTCGGTAGCGGTTCTCGGTAGCCTCTCCCTACAGAGACTAAGTCCGAATTGAAAATATTTTCACTGACGACGTATCTTTTAAAGGTTATGATCAGTTATGGGAGCGTATTTGACGCACTTTTGCATAATAAACCACGGCTCTATCTCTTACGGTTGATTTTAAAATACTTTCTAAAGTCGTCGTCGGCGACTCTTCGCGGTAGCCACTCGGTAGGAAAAAATCTAAGTCCGAACTGTAATTATTTTCACCGACGAGGTAACTTTTATATGTTAGATTGAGTTATAGGAGCGTATTTGAAGCACTTTTGCTTAATAAACCACGGCTCTATCTCTTTCGGTTGATTTTTAAATTAATCAGAAAGTCTTCGTCGGTAGCAGTTCTCGGTAGCCTCTCCCTACAGAGACTAAGTCCGAATTGAAAATATTTTCACTGACGACGTATCTTTGAAATGTTATGATCAGTTATGGGAGCGTATTTGACGCACTTTTGCATAATAAACCACGGCTCTATCTCTTACGGTTGATTTTAAAATACTTTCTAAAGTCGTCGTCGGCGACTCTTCGCGGTAGCCACTCGGTAGGAAAAAATCTAAGTCCGAACTGAAAATATTTTCACCGACGAGGTACCTTTTAAATGTTAGATTGAGTTATAGGAGCGTATTTGAAGCACTTTTGCTTAATAAACCACGGCTCTATCTCTTTCGGTTGATTTTTAAATTAATCAGAATGTCTTCGTCTGTAGCGGTTCTCTGTAGCCTCTCCCTACAGAGACTAAGTCCGAATTGAAAATATTTTCACTGACGACGTATCTTTTAAATGTTATGATCAGTTATGGGAGCGTATTTGACGCACTTTTGCATAATAAACCACGGCTCTATCTCTTACGGTTGATTTTAAAATACTTTCTAAAGTCGTCGTCGGCGACTCTTCGCGGTAGCCACTCGGTAGGAAAAAATCTAAGTCCGAACTGAAATTATTTTCACCGACGAGGTACCTTTTAAATGTTAGATTGAGTTATAGGAGCGTATTTGAAGCACTTTTGCTTAATAAACCACGGCTCTATCTCTTTCGGTTGATTTTTAAATTAATCAGAAAGTCTTCGTCGGTAGCGGTTCTCGGTAGCCTCTCCCTACAGAGACTAAGTCCGAATTGAAAATATTTTCACTGACGACGTATCTTTTAAATGTTATGATCAGTTATGGGAGCGTATTTGACGCACTTTTGCATAATAAACCACGGCTCTATCTCTTACGGTTGATTTTGAAATACTTTCTAAAGTCGTCGTCGGCGACTCTTCACGGTAGCCACTCGGTAGGAAAAAATCTAAGTCCGAACTGTAATTATTTTCACCGACGAGGTACCTTTTGTATGTTAGATTTAGTTATAGGAGCGTATTTGAAGCACTTTTGCTTAATAAACCACGGCTCTATCTCTTTCGGTTGATTTTTAAATTAATCAGAAAGTCTTCGTCGGTAGCGGTTCTCGGTAGCCTCTCCCTACAGAGACTAAGTCCGAATTGAAAATATTTTCACTGACGACGTATCTTTTAAATGTTATGTTCAGTTATGGGAGCGTATTTGACGCACTTTTGCTTAATAAACCACGGCTCTATCTCTTACGGTTGATTTTAAAATACTTTCTAAAGTCGTCGTCGGCGACTCTTCACGGTAGCCACTCGGTAGGAAAAAATCTAAGTCCGAACTGTAATTATTTTCACCGACGAGGTACCTTTTAGATGTTAGATTTAGTTATAGGAGCGTATTTGAAGCACTTTTGCTTAATAAACCACGGCTCTATCTCTTTCGGTTGATTTTTAAATTAATCAGAAAGTCTTCGTCGGTAGCGGTTCTCGGTAGCCTCTCCCTACAGAGACTAAGTCCGAATTGAAAATATTTTCACTGACGACGTATCTTTTAAATTTTATGATCAGTTATGGGAGCGTATTTGACGCACTTTTGCATAATAAACCACGGCTCTATCTCTTACGGTTGATTTTAAAATACTTTCTAAAGTCGTCGTCGGCGACTCTTCACGGTAGCCACTCGGTAGGAAAAAATCTAAGTCCGAACTGTAATTATTTTCACCGACGAGGTACCTTTTAAATATTAGATTGAGTTATAGGAGCGTATTTGAAACACTTTTGCTTAATAAACCACGGCTCTATCTCTTACGGTTGATTTTTAAATTAATCAGAAATTCGTCGTCGGCGACTCTTCACGGTAGCCACTCGGTAGGAAAAAATCTAAATCCGAACTGAAATTATTTTCACCGACGAGATACCTTTTAAATGTTAGATTGAGTTATAGGAGCGTATTTGAAGCACTTTTGCTTAATAAACCACGGCTCTATCTCTTTCGGTTGATTTTTAAATTAATCAGAAAGTCTTCGTCGGTAGCGGTTCTCGGTAGCCTCTCCCTACAGAGACTAAGTCCGAATTGAAAATATTTTCACTGACGACGTATCTTTTAAATGTTATGATCAGTTATGGGAGCGTATTTGACGCACTTTTGCATAATAAACCACGGCTCTATCTCTTACGGTTGATTTTAAAATACTTTCTAAAGTCGTCGTCGGCGACTCTTCACGGTAGCCACTCGGTAGGAAAAAATCTAAGTCCGAACTGTAATTATTTTCACCGACGAGGTACCTTTTATATGTTAGATTTAGTTATAGGAGCGTATTTGAAGCACTTTTGCTTAATAAACCACGGCTCTATCTCTTTCGGTTGATTTTTAAATTAATCAGAAAGTCTTCGTCGGTAGCGGTTCTCGGTAGCCTCTCCCTACAGAGACTAAGTCCGAATTGAAAATATTTTCACTGACGACGTATCTTTTAAATTTTATGATCAGTTATGGGAGCGTATTTGACGCACTTTTGCATAATAAACCACGGCTCTATCTCTTACGGTTGATTTTAAAATACTTTCTAAAGTCGTCGTCGGCGACTCTTCACGGTAGCCACTCGGTAGGAAAAAATCTAAGTCCGAACTGTAATTATTTTCACCGACGAGGTACCTTTTAAATATTAGATTGAGTTATAGGAGCGTATTTGAAGCACTTTTGCTTAATAAACCACGGCTCTATCTCTTACGGTTGATTTTTAAATTAATCAGAAATTCGTCGTCGGCGACTCTTCACGGTAGCCACTCGGTAGGAAAAAATCTAAATCCGAACTGAAATTATTTTCACCGACGAGATACCTTTTAAATGTTAGATTGAGTTATAGGAGCGTATTTGAAGCACTTTTGCTTAATAAACCACGGCTCTATCTCTTTCGGTTGATTTTTAAATTAATCAGAAAGTCTTCGTCGGTAGCGGTTCTCGGTAGCCTCTCCCTACAGAGACTAAGTCCGAATTGAAAATATTTTCACTGACGACGTATCTTTTAAATGTTATGATCAGTTATGGGAGCGTATTTGACGCACTTTTGCATAATAAACCACGGCTCTATCTCTTACGGTTGATTTTAAAATACTTTCTAAAGTCGTCGTCGGCGACTCTTCACGGTAGCCACTCGGTAGGAAAAAATCTAAGTCCGAACTGTAATTATTTTCACCGACGAGGTACCTTTTATATGTTAGATTTAGTTATAGGAGCGTATTTGAAGCACTTTTGCTTAATAAACCACGGCTCTATCTCTTTCGGTTGATTTTTAAATTAATCAGAAAGTCTTCGTCGGTAGCGGTTCTCGGTAGCCTCTCCCTACAGAGACTAAGTCCGAATTGAAAATATTTTCACTGACGACGTATCTTTTAAATGTTATGTTCAGTTATGGGAGCGTATTTGACGCACTTTTGCTTAATAAACCACGGCTCTATCTCTTACGGTTGATTTTTAAATAATTTCTAAAGTCGTCGTCGGCGACTCTTCACGGTAGCCACTCGGTAGGAAAAAATCTAAGTCCGAACTGAAAATATTTTCACCGACGAGGTACCTTTTAAATGTTAGATTGAGTTATAGGAGCGTATTTGAAGCACTTTTGCTTAATAAACCACGGCTCTATCTCTTTCGGTTGATTTTTAAATTAATCAGAAAGTCTTCGTCGGTAGCGGTTCTCTGTAGCCTCTCCCTACAGAGACTAAGTCTGAATTGAAAATATTTTCACTGACGACGTATCTTTTAAATGTTATGATCAGTTATGGGAGCGTATTTGACGCACTTTTGCATAATAAACCACGGCTCTATCTCTTACGGTTGATTTTAAAATACTTTCTAAAGTTGTCGTCGGCGACTCTTCGCGGTAGCCACTCGGTAGGAAAAAATCTAAGTCCGAACTGAAAATACTTTCACCGACGAGATACCTTTTAAATGTTAGATTGAGTTATAGGAGCGTATTTGAAGCACTTTTGCTTAATAAACCACGGCTCTATCTCTTTCGGTTGATTTTTAAATTAATCAGAAAGTCTTCGTCGGTAGCGGTTCTCGGTAGCCTCTCCCTACAGAGACTAAGTCCGAATTGAAAATATTTTCACTGACGACGTATCTTTTAAATGTTATGATCAGTTATGGGAGCGTATTTGACGCACTTTTGCATAATAAACCACGGCTCTATCTCTTACGGTTGATTTTAAAATACTTTCTAAAGTCGTCGTCGGCGACTCTTCACGGTAGCCACTCGGTAGGAAAAAATCTAAGTCCGAACTGTAATTATTTTCACCGACGAGGTACCTTTTATATGTTAGATTTAGTTATAGGAGCGTATTTGAAGCACTTTTGCTTAATAAACCACGGCTCTATCTCTTTCGGTTGATTTTTAAATTAATCAGAAAGTCTTCGTCGGTAGCGGTTCTCGGTAGCCTCTCCCTACAGAGACTAAGTCCGAATTGAAAATATTTTCACTGACGACGTATCTTTTAAATGTTATGTTCAGTTATGGGAGCGTATTTGACGCACTTTTGCTTAATAAACCACGGCTCTATCTCTTACGGTTGATTTTTAAATAATTTCTAAAGTCGTCGTCGGCGACTCTTCACGGTAGCCACTCGGTAGGAAAAAATCTAAGTCCGAACTGAAAATATTTTCACCGACGAGGTACCTTTTAAATGTTAGATTGAGTTATAGGAGCGTATTTGAAGCACTTTTGCTTAATAAACCACGGCTCTATCTCTTTCGGTTGATTTTTAAATTAATCAGAAAGTCTTCGTCGGTAGCGGTTCTCTGTAGCCTCTCCCTACAGAGACTAAGTCTGAATTGAAAATATTTTCACTGACGACGTATCTTTTAAATGTTATGATCAGTTATGGGAGCGTATTTGACGCACTTTTGCATAATAAACCACGGCTCTATCTCTTACGGTTGATTTTAAAATACTTTCTAAAGTTGTCGTCGGCGACTCTTCGCGGTAGCCACTCGGTAGGAAAAAATCTAAGTCCGAACTGAAAATACTTTCACCGACGAGGTACCTTTTAAATGTTAGATTGAGTTATAGGAGCGTATTTGAAGCACTTTTGCTTAATAAACCACGGCTCTATCTCTTTCGGTTGATTTTTAAATTAATCAGAAAGTCTTCATCGGTAGCGGTTCTCGGTAGCCTCTCCCTACAGAGAATAAGTCCGAATTGAAAATATTTTCACTGACGACGTATCTTTTAAAGTTTATGATCAGTTATGGGAGCGTATTTGACGCACTTTTGCATAATAAGCCACGGCTCTATCTCTTACGGTTGATTTTAAAATACTTTCTAAAGTCGTCGTCGGCGACTCTTCACGGTAGCCACTCGGTAGGAAAAAATCTAAGTCCGAACTGTAATTATTTTCACCGACGAGGTACCTTTTAAATGTTAGACTGAGTTATAGGAGCGTATTTGAAGCACTTTTGCTTAATAAACAACGGCTCTATCTCTTACGGTTGATTTTTAAATAATTTCTAAAGTCGTCGTCGGCGACTCTTCACGGTAGCCACTCGGTAGGAAAAAATCTAAGTCCGAACTGAAAATATTTTCACCGACGAGGTACCTTTTAAATGTTAGATTGAGTTATAGGAGCGTATTAGAAGCACTTTTGCTTAATAAACCACGGCTCTATCTCTTTCGGTTGATTTTTAAATTAATCAGAAAGTCTTCGTCGGTAGCGGTTCTCGGTAGCCTCTCCCTACAGAGACTAAGTCCGAATTGAAAATATTTTCACTGACGACGTATCTTTTAAATGTTATGATCAGTTATGGGAGCGTATTTGACGCACTATTGCATAATAAACCACGGCTCTATCTCTTACGGTTGATTTTAAAATACTTTCTAAAGTCGTCGTCGGCGACTCTTCGCGGTAGCCACTCGGTAGGAAAAAATCTAAGTCCGAACTGAAATTATTTTCACCGACGAGGTACCTTTTAAATGTTAGATTGAGTTATAGGAGCGTATTTGAAGCACTTTTGCTTAATAAACCACGGCTCTATCTCTTTCGGTTGATTTTTAAATTAATCAGAAAGTCTTCGTCGGTAGCGGTTCTCGGTAGCCTCTCCCTACAGAGACTAAGTCCGAATTGAAAATATTTTCACTGACGACGTATCTTTTAAATGTTATGTTCAGTTATGGGAGCGTATTTGACGCACTTTTGCTTAATAAACCACGGCTCTATCTCTTTCGGTTGATTTTTAAATTAATCAGAAAGTCTTCGTCGGTAGCGGTTCTCGGTAGCCTCTCCCTACAGAGACTAAGTCCGAATTGAAAATATTTTCACTGACGACGTATCTTTTAAATGTTATGATCAGTTATGGGAGCGTATTTGACGCACTTTTGCATAATAAACCACGGCTCTATCTCTTACGGTTGATTTTAAAATACTTTCTAAAGTCGTCGTCGGCGACTCTTCACGGTAGCCACTCGGTAGGAAAAAATCTAAGTCCGAACTGTAATTATTTTCACCGACGAGGTACATTTTAAATGTTAGACTGAGTTATAGGAGCGTATTTGAAGCACTTTTGCTTAATAAATCACGGCTCTATCTCTTTCGGTTGATTATTAAATTAATCAGAAAGTCTTCGTCGGTAGCGGTTCTCGGTAGCCTCTCCCTACAGAGACTAAGTCCGAATTGAAAATATTTTCACTGACGACGTATCTTTTAAATGTTATGATCAGTTATGGGAGCGTATTTGACGCACTTTTGCATAATAAACCACGGCTCTATCTCTTACGGTTGATTTTAAAATACTTTCTAAAGTCGTCGTCGGCGACTCTTCGCGGTAGCCACTCGGTAGGAAAAAATCTAAGTCCGAACTGTAATTATTTTCACCGACGAGGTACCTTTTATATGTTAGATTGAGTTATAGGAGCGTATTTGAAGCACTTTTGCTTAATAAACCACGGCTCTATCTCTTTCGGTTGATTTTTAAATTAATCAGAAAGTCTTCGTCGGTAGCAGTTCTCTGTAGCCTCTCCCTACAGAGACTAAGTCCGAATTGAAAATATTTTCACTGACGACGTATCTTTGAAACGTTATGATCAGTTATGGGAGCGTATTTGACGCACTTTTGCATAATAAACCACGGCTCTATCTCTTACGGTTGATTTTAAAATACTTTATAAAGTCGTCGTCGGCGACTCTTCACGGTAGCCACTCGGTAGGAAGAAATCTAAGTCCGAACTGTAATTATTTTCACCGACGAGGCACTTTTAAATGTTAGATTGAGTTATAGGAGCGTATTTGAAGCACTTTTGCTTAATAAACCACGGCTCTATCTCTTACGGTTCATTTTTAAATTAATCAGAAAGTCTTCGTCGGTAGCGCTTCTCGGTAGCCTCTCCGTACAGAGACTAAGTCCGAATTGAAAATATTTTCGCCGACGACGTATCGTTTAAATGTTATGTTCCGTTATGGGAGCGTATTTGACGCACTTTTTCTTAATAAACCACGGCTCTATCTCTTACGGTTGATTTTTAAATTAATCAGAAAGTCCTCGTCGGTAGCGCTTCTCGGTAGCCTCTCCGTACAGAGACTAAGTCCGAATTGAAAATATTTTCACCGACGACGTATCTTTTAAATGTTGTGTTCGGTTATGGGAGCGTATTTGACGCACTTTTGCTTAATAAACCACGGCTCCATCTCTTACGGTTGGTTTTTAAATTAATCAGAAAGTCTTCGTCGGTAGCGCTTCTCGGTAGCCTCTCCGTACAGAGACTAAGTCCGAATTGAAAATATTTTCACTGACGACGTATCTTTTAAATGTTATGTTCAGTTATGGGAGCGTATTTGACGCACTTTTGCTTAATAAACCACGGCTCTATCTCTTACGGTTGATTTTTAAATTTATCAGAAAGTCTTCGTCGGTAGCGCTTCTCGGTAGCCTCTCCGTACAGAGACTAAGTCCGAATTGAAAATATTTTCACCGACGACGTATCTTTTAAATGTTATGTTCCGTTATGGGAGCGTATTTGACGCACTTTTGCTTAATAAACCACGGCTCTATCTCTTACGGTTGATTTTTAAATAATTTCTAAAGTCGTCGTCGGCGACTCTTCACGGTAGCCACTCGGTAGGAAAAAATCTAAGTCCGAACTGTAATTAGTTTCACCGACGAGGTACCTTTTATGTGTTAGATTGAGTTATAGGAGCGTATTTGAAGCACTTTTGCTTAATAAACCACGGCTCTATCTCTTACGGTTGATTTTTAAATAATTTCTAAAGTCGTCGTCGGCGACTCTTCACGGTAGCCACTCGGTAGGAAAAAATCTAAGTCCGAACTGTAATTATTTTCACCGACGAGGTACCTTTTATATGTTAGATTGAGTTATAGGAGCGCATTTGAAGCACTTTTGCTTAATAAACCACGGCTCTATCTCTTTCGGTTGATTTTTAAATTAATCAGAAAGTCTTCGTCGGTAGCGGTTCTCGGTAGCCTCTCCCTACAGAGACTAAGTCCGAATTGAAAATATTTTCACTGACGACGTATCTTTTAAATGTTATGTTCAGTTATGGGAGCGTATTTGACGCACTTTTGCTTAATAAACCACGGCTCTATCTCTTACGGTTGATTTTTAAATAATTTCTAAAGTCGTCGTCGGCGACTCTTCACGGTAGCCACTCGGTAGGAAAAAATCTAAGTCCGAACTGTAATTATTTTCACCGACGAGGTACCTTTTATATGTTAGATTGAGTTATAGGAGCGCATTTGAAGCACTTTTGCTTAATAAACCACGGCTCTATCTCTTTCGGTTGATTTTTAAATTAATCAGAAAGTCTTCGTCGGTAGCGGTTCTCGGTAGCCTCTCCCTACAGAGACTAAGTCCGAATTGAAAATATTTTCACTGACGACGTATCTTTTAAATGTTATGTTCAGTTATGGGAGCGTATTTGACGCACTTTTGCTTAATAAACCACGGCTCTATCTCTTTCGGTTGATTTTTAAATTAATCAGAAAGTCTTCGTCGGTAGCGGTTCTCGGTAGCCTCTCCCTACAGAGACTAAGTCCGAATTGAAAATATTTTCACTGACGACGTATCTTTTAAATGTTATGATCAGTTATGGGAGCGTATTTGACGCACTTTTGCATAATAAACCACGGCTCTATCTCTTACGGTTGATTTTAAAATACTTTCTAAAGTCGTCGTCGGCGACTCTTCACGGTAGCCACTCGGTAGGAAAAAATCTAAGTCCGAACTGTAATTATTTTCACCGACGAGGTACATTTTAAATGTTAGACTGAGTTATAGGAGCGTATTTGAAGCACTTTTGCTTAATAAATCACGGCTCTATCTCTTTCGGTTGATTATTAAATTAATCAGAAAGTCTTCGTCGGTAGCGGTTCTCGGTAGCCTCTCCCTACAGAGACTAAGTCCGAATTGAAAATATTTTCACTGACGACGTATCTTTTAAATGTTATGATCAGTTATGGGAGCGTATTTGACGCACTTTTGCATAATAAACCACGGCTCTATCTCTTACGGTTGATTTTAAAATACTTTCTAAAGTCGTCGTCGGCGACTCTTCGCGGTAGCCACTCGGTAGGAAAAAATCTAAGTCCGAACTGTAATTATTTTCACCGACGAGGTACCTTTTATATGTTAGATTGAGTTATAGGAGCGTATTTGAAGCACTTTTGCTTAATAAACCACGGCTCTATCTCTTTCGGTTGATTTTTAAATTAATCAGAAAGTCTTCGTCGGTAGCAGTTCTCGGTAGCCTCTCCCTACAGAGACTAAGTCCGAATTGAAAATATTTTCACTGACGACGTATCTTTGAAACGTTATGATCAGTTATGGGAGCGTATTTGACGCACTTTTGCATAATAAACCACGGCTCTATCTCTTACGGTTGATTTTAAAATACTTTATAAAGTCGTCGTCGGCGACTCTTCACGGTAGCCACTCGGTAGGAAGAAATCTAAGTCCGAACTGTAATTATTTTCACCGACGAGGCACTTTTAAATGTTAGATTGAGTTATAGGAGCGTATTTGAAGCACTTTTGCTTAATAAACCACGGCTCTATCTCTTACGGTTCATTTTTAAATTAATCAGAAAGTCTTCGTCGGTAGCGCTTCTCGGTAGCCTCTCCGTACAGAGACTAAGTCCGAATTGAAAATATTTTCGCCGACGACGTATCGTTTAAATGTTATGTTCCGTTATGGGAGCGTATTTGACGCACTTTTTCTTAATAAACCACGGCTCTATCTCTTACGGTTGATTTTTAAATTAATCAGAAAGTCCTCGTCGGTAGCGCTTCTCGGTAGCCTCTCCGTACAGAGACTAAGTCCGAATTGAAAATATTTTCACCGACGACGTATCTTTTAAATGTTATGTTCGGTTATGGGAGCGTATTTGACGCACTTTTGCTTAATAAACCACGGCTCCATCTCTTACGGTTGGTTTTTAAATTAATCAGAAAGTCTTCGTCGGTAGCGCTTCTCGGTAGCCTCTCCGTACAGAGACTAAGTCCGAATTGAAAATATTTTCACTGACGACGTATCTTTTAAATGTTATGTTCAGTTATGGGAGCGTATTTGACGCACTTTTGCTTAATAAACCACGGCTCTATCTCTTACGGTTGATTTTTAAATTTATCAGAAAGTCTTCGTCGGTAGCGCTTCTCGGTAGCCTCTCCGTACAGAGACTAAGTCCGAATTGAAAATATTTTCACCGACGACGTATCTTTTAAATGTTATGTTCCGTTATGGGAGCGTATTTGACGCACTTTTGCTTAATAAACCACGGCTCTATCTCTTACGGTTGATTTTTAAATAATTACTAAAGTCGTCGTCGGCGACTCTTCACGGTAGCCACTCGGTAGGAAAAAATCTAAGTCCGAACTGAAAATATTTTCACCGACGAAGTACTTTTTAAATGTTAGATTGAGTTATAGGAGCGTATTTGAAGCACTTTTGCTTAATAAACCACGGCTCTATCTCTTACGGTTGATTTTTAAATAATTTCTAAAGTCGTCGTCGGCGACTCTTCACGGTAGCCACTCGGTAGGAAAAAATCTAAGTCCGAACTGTAATTATTTTCACCGACGAGGTACCTTTTATATGTTAGATTGAGTTATAGGAGCGCATTTGAAGCACTTTTGCTTAATAAACCACGGCTCTATCTCTTACGGTTGATTTTTAAATTTATCAGAAAGTCTTCGTCGGTAGCGCTTCTCGGTAGCCTCTCCGTACAGAGACTAAGTCCGAATTGAAAATATTTTCACCGACGACGTATCTTTTAAATGTTATGTTCGGTTATGGGAGCGTATTTGACGCACTTTTGCTGAATAAACCACGGCTCCATCTCTTACGGTTGATTTTTAAATAATTTCTAAAGTCGTCGTCGGCGACTCTTCACGGTAGCCACTCGGTAGGAAAAAATCTAAGTCCGAACTGTAATTAGTTTCACCGACGAGGTACCTTTTATGTGTTAGATTGAGTTATAGGAGCGTATTTGAAGCACTTTTGCTTAATAAACCGCGGCTCTATCTCTTACGGTTGATTTTTAAATTAATCAAAAAGTCTTCGTCGGTAGCGCTTCTCGGTAGCCTCTCCGTACAGAGACTAAGTCCGAATTGAAAATATTTTCACCGACGACGTATCTTTTAAATGTTATGTTCGGTTATGGGAGCGTATTTGACGCACTTTTGCTGAATAAACCACGGCTCCATCTCTTACGGTTGATTTTTAAATAATTTCTAAAGTCGTCGTCGGCGACTCTTCACGGTAGCCACTCGGTAGGAAAAAATCTAAGTCCGAACTGTAATTATTTTCACCGACGAGGTACCTTTTATATGTTAGATTGAGTTATAGGAGCGCATTTGAAGCACTTTTGCTTAATAAACCACGGCTCTATCTCTTACGGTTGATTTTTAAATTTATCAGAAAGTCTTCGTCGGTAGCGCTTCTCGGTAGCCTCTCCGTACAGAGACTAAGTCCGAATTGAAAATATTTTCACCGACGACGTATCTTTTAAATGTTATGTTCGGTTATGGGAGCGTATTTGACGCACTTTTGCTGAATAAACCACGGCTCCATCTCTTACGGTTGTTTTTTAAATAATTTCTAAAGTCGTCGTCGGCGACTCTTCACGGTAGCCACTCGGTAGGAAAAAATCTAAGTCCGAACTGTAATTATTTTCACCGACGAGGTACCTTTTATGTGTTAGATTGAGTTATAGGAGCGTATTTGAAGCACTTTTGCTTAATAAACCACGGCTCTATCTCTTACGGTTGATTTTTAAATTAATCAAAAATTCTTCGTCGGTAGCGCTTCTCGGTACCCTCTCCGTAGAGAGACTAAGTCCGAATTGAAAATATGTTCACCGACGACGTATCTTTTAAATGTTGTGTTCGGTTATGGGAGCGTATTTGACGCACTTTTGCTTAATAAACCACGGCTCTATCTCTTACGGTTGATTTTTAAATTAATCAGAAAGTCTTCGTCGGTAGCGCTTCTCGGTAGCCTCTCCGTACAGAGACTAAGTCCGAATTGAAAATATTTTCACCGACGACGTATCTTTTAAATGTTATGTTCGGTTATGGGAGCGTATTTGACGCACTTTTGCTGAATAAACCACGGCTCCATCTCTTACGGTTGATTTTTAAATAATTTCTAAAGTCGTCGTCGGCGACTCTTCACGGTAGCCACTCGGTAGGAAAAAATCTAAGTCCGAACTGTAATTAGTTTCACCGACGAGGTACCTTTTATGTGTTAGATTGAGTTATAGGAGCGTATTTGAAGCACTTTTGCTTAATAAACCGCGGCTCTATCTCTTACGGTTGATTTTTAAATTAATCAGAAAGTCTTCGTCGGTAGCGCTTCTCGGTAGCCTCTCCGTACAGAGACTAAGTCCGAATTGAAAATATTTTCACCGACGACGTATCTTTTAAATGTTATGTTCGGTTATGGGAGCGTATTTGACGCACTTTTGCTGAATAAACCACGGCTCCATCTCTTACGGTTGATTTTTAAATAATTTCTAAAGTCGTCGTCGGCGACTCTTCACGGTAGCCACTCGGTAGGAAAAAATCTAAGTCCGAACTGTAATTATTTTCACCGACGAGGTACCTTTTATGTGTTAGATTGAGTTATAGGAGCGTATTTGAAGCACTTTTGCTTAATAAACCACGGCTCTATCTCTTACGGTTGATTTTTAAATTAATCAAAAATTCTTCGTCGGTAGCGCTTCTCGGTACCCTCTCCGTAGAGAGACTAAGTCCGAATTGAAAATATGTTCACCGACGACGTATCTTTTAAATGTTATGTTCGGTTATGAGAGCGTATTTGACGCACTTTTGCTTAATAAACCACGGCTCCATCTCTTACGGTTGATTCTTAAATAATTTCTAAAGTCGTCGTCGGCGACTCTTCACGGTAGCCACTCGGTAGGAAAAAATCTAAGTCCGAACTGAAATTATTTTCACCGACGAGGTACCTTTTATGTGTTAGATTGAGTTATAGGACCGTATTTGAAGCACTTTTGCTTAATAAACCACGGCTCTATCTCTTACGGTTGATTTTTAAATTAATCAAAAAGTCTTCGTCGGTAGCGCTTCTCGGTAGCCTCTCCGTAGAGAGACTAAGTCCGAATTGAAAATATGTTCACCGACGACGTATCTTTTAAATGTTGTGTTCGGTTATGGGAGCGTATTTGACGCACTTTTGCTTAATAAACCACGGCTCTATCTCTTACGGTTGATTTTGAAATAATTTCTAAAGTCGTCGTCGGCGACTCTTCACGGTACCCTCTCCGTACAGAGACTAAGTCCGAATTGAAAATATTTTCACCGACGACGTATCTTTTAAATGTTAGATTGAGTTATAGGAGCGTATTTGAAACACTTTTGCTTAATAAACCACGGCTCTATCTCTTACGGTTGATTTTTAAATTAATCAGAAAATCTTCCTCGGTAGCGCTTCTCGGTAGCCTCTCCGTACAGAGACTAAGTCCGAATGGAAAATATTTTCACCGACGACGTATCTTTTAAATGTTATGTTCGGTTATGGGAGCGTATTTGACGCACTTTTGCTGAATAAACAACGGCTCCATCTCTTACGGTTGATTTTTAAATAATTTCTAAAGTCGTCGTCGGCGACTCTTCACGGTAGCCACTCGGTAGGAAAAAATCTAAGTCCGAACTGTAATTATTTTCACCGACGAGGTACCTTTTATGTGTTAGATTGAGTTATAGGAGCGTATTTGAAGCACTTTTGCTTAATAAACCACGGCTCTATCTCTTTCGGTTGATTTTTAAATTAATCAGAAAGTCTTCGTCGGTAGCAGTTCTCGGTAGCCTCTCCCTACAGAGACTAAGTCCGAATTGAAAATATTTTCACTGACGACGTATCTTTGAAACGTTATGATCAGTTATGGGAGCGTATTTGACGCACTTTTGCATAATAAACCACGGCTCTATCTCTTACGGTTGATTTTAAAATACTTTATAAAGTCGTCGTCGGCGACTCTTCACGGTAGCCACTCGGTAGGAAGAAATCTAAGTCCGAACTGTAATTATTTTCACCGACGAGGCACTTTTAAATGTTAGATTGAGTTATAGGAGCGTATTTGAAGCACTTTTGCTTAATAAACCACGGCTCTATCTCTTACGGTTCATTTTTAAATTAATCAGAAAGTCTTCGTCGGTAGCGCTTCTCGGTAGCCTCTCCGTACAGAGACTAAGTCCGAATTGAAAATATTTTCGCCGACGACGTATCTTTTAAATGTTATGTTCCGTTATGGGAGCGTATTTGACGCACTTTTTCTTAATAAACCACGGCTCTATCTCTTACGGTTGATTTTTAAATTAATCAGAAAGTCCTCGTCGGTAGCGCTTCTCGGTAGCCTCTCCGTACAGAGACTAAGTCCGAATTGAAAATATTTTCACCGACGACGTATCTTTTAAATGTTATGTTCGGTTATGGGAGCGTATTTGACGCACTTTTGCTTAATAAACCACGGCTCCATCTCTTACGGTTGGTTTTTAAATTAATCAGAAAGTCTTCGTCGGTAGCGCTTCTCGGTAGCCTCTCCGTACAGAGACTAAGTCCGAATTGAAAATATTTTCACTGACGACGTATCTTTTAAATGTTATGTTCAGTTATGGGAGCGTATTTGACGCACTTTTGCTTAATAAACCACGGCTCTATCTCTTACGGTTGATTTTTAAATTTATCAGAAAGTCTTCGTCGGTAGCGCTTCTCGGTAGCCTCTCCGTACAGAGACTAAGTCCGAATTGAAAATATTTTCACCGACGACGTATCTTTTAAATGTTATGTTCCGTTATGGGAGCGTATTTGACGCACTTTTGCTTAATAAACCACGGCTCTATCTCTTACGGTTGATTTTTAAATAATTTCTAAAGTCGTCGTCGGCGACTCTTCACGGTAGCCACTCGGTAGGAAAAAATCTAAGTCCGAACTGTAATTAGTTTCACCGACGAGGTACCTTTTATGTGTTAGATTGAGTTATAGGAGCGTATTTGAAGCACTTTTGCTTAATAAACCACGGCTCTATCTCTTACGGTTGATTTTTAAATAATTTCTAAAGTCGTCGTCGGCGACTCTTCACGGTAGCCACTCGGTAGGAAAAAATCTAAGTCCGAACTGTAATTATTTTCACCGACGAGGTACCTTTTATATGTTAGATTGAGTTATAGGAGCGCATTTGAAGCACTTTTGCTTAATAAACCACGGCTCTATCTCTTACGGTTGATTTTTAAATTTATCAGAAAGTCTTCGTCGGTAGCGCTTCTCGGTAGCCTCTCCGTACAGAGACTAAGTCCGAATTGAAAATATTTTCACCGACGACGTATCTTTTAAATGTTATGTTCGGTTATGGGAGCGTATTTGACGCACTTTTGCTGAATAAACCACGGCTCCATCTCTTACGGTTGATTTTTAAATAATTTCTAAAGTCGTCGTCGGCGACTCTTCACGGTAGCCACTCGGTAGGAAAAAATCTAAGTCCGAACTGTAATTAGTTTCACCGACGAGGTACCTTTTATGTGTTAGATTGAGTTATAGGAGCGTATTTGAAGCACTTTTGCTTAATAAACCGCGGCTCTATCTCTTACGGTTGATTTTTAAATTAATCAAAAAGTCTTCGTCGGTAGCGCTTCTCGGTAGCCTCTCCGTACAGAGACTAAGTCCGAATTGAAAATATTTTCACCGACGACGTATCTTTTAAATGTTATGTTCGGTTATGGGAGCGTATTTGACGCACTTTTGCTGAATAAACCACGGCTCCATCTCTTACGGTTGATTTTTAAATAATTTCTAAAGTCGTCGTCGGCGACTCTTCACGGTAGCCACTCGGTAGGAAAAAATCTAAGTCCGAACTGTAATTATTTTCACCGACGAGGTACCTTTTATATGTTAGATTGAGTTATAGGAGCGCATTTGAAGCACTTTTGCTTAATAAACCACGGCTCTATCTCTTACGGTTGATTTTTAAATTTATCAGAAAGTCTTCGTCGGTAGCGCTTCTCGGTAGCCTCTCCGTACAGAGACTAAGTCCGAATTGAAAATATTTTCACCGACGACGTATCTTTTAAATGTTATGTTCGGTTATGGGAGCGTATTTGACGCACTTTTGCTGAATAAACCACGGCTCCATCTCTTACGGTTGTTTTTTAAATAATTTCTAAAGTCGTCGTCGGCGACTCTTCACGGTAGCCACTCGGTAGGAAAAAATCTAAGTCCGAACTGTAATTATTTTCACCGACGAGGTACCTTTTATGTGTTAGATTGAGTTATAGGAGCGTATTTGAAGCACTTTTGCTTAATAAACCACGGCTCTATCTCTTACGGTTGATTTTTAAATTAATCAGAAAATCTTCGTCGGTAGCGCTTCTCGGTAGCCTCTCCGTACAGAGACTAAGTCCGAATTGAAAATATTTTCACCGACGACGTATCTTTTAAATGTTATGTTCGGTTATGGGAGCGTATTTGACGCACTTTTGCTGAATAAACCACGGCTCCATCTCTTACGGTTGATTTTTAAATAATTTCTAAAGTCGTCGTCGGCGACTCTTCACGGTAGCCACTCGGTAGGAAAAAATCTAAGTCCGAACTGTAATTAGTTTCACCGACGAGGTACCTTTTATGTGTTAGATTGAGTTATAGGAGCGTATTTGAAGCACTTTTGCTTAATAAACCGCGGCTCTATCTCTTACGGTTGATTTTTAAATTAATCAAAAAGTCTTCGTCGGTAGCGCTTCTCGGTAGCCTCTCCGTACAGAGACTAAGTCCGAATTGAAAATATTTTCACCGACGACGTATCTTTTAAATGTTATGTTCGGTTATGGGAGCGTATTTGACGCACTTTTGCTGAATAAACCACGGCTCCATCTCTTACGGTTGATTTTTAAATAATTTCTAAAGTCGTCGTCGGCGACTCTTCACGGTAGCCACTCGGTAGGAAAAAATCTAAGTCCGAACTGTAATTATTTTCACCGACGAGGTACCTTTTATGTGTTAGATTGAGTTATAGGAGCGTATTTGAAGCACTTTTGCTTAATAAACCACGGCTCTATCTCTTACGGTTGATTTTTAAATTAATCAAAAATTCTTCGTCGGTAGCGCTTCTCGGTACCCTCTCCGTAGAGAGACTAAGTCCGAATTGAAAATATGTTCACCGACGACGTATCTTTTAAATGTTATGTTCGGTTATGAGAGCGTATTTGACGCACTTTTGCTTAATAAACCACGGCTCCATCTCTTACGGTTGATTCTTAAATAATTTCTAAAGTCGTCGTCGGCGACTCTTCACGGTAGCCACTCGGTAGGAAAAAATCTAAGTCCGAATTGAAAATATTTTCACCGACGAGGTACCTTTTATGTGTTAGATTGAGTTATAGGACCGTATTTGAAGCACTTTTGCTTAATAAACCACGGCTCTATCTCTTACGGTTGATTTTTAAATTAATCAAAAAGTCTTCGTCGGTAGCGCTTCTCGGTAGCCTCTCCGTAGAGAGACTAAGTCCGAATTGAAAATATGTTCACCGACGACGTATCTTTTAAATGTTGTGTTCGGTTATGGGAGCGTATTTGACGCACTTTTGCTTAATAAACCACGGCTCTATCTCTTACGGTTGATTTTGAAATAATTTCTAAAGTCGTCGTCGGCGACTCTTCACGGTACCCTCTCCGTACAGAGACTAAGTCCGAATTGAAAATATTTTCACCGACGACGTATCTTTTAAATGTTAGATTGAGTTATAGGAGCGTATTTGAAACACTTTTGCTTAATAAACCACGGCTCTATCTCTTACGGTTGATTTTTAAATTAATCAGAAAATCTTCCTCGGTAGCGCTTCTCGGTAGCCTCTCCGTACAGAGACTAAGTCCGAATGGAAAATATTTTCACCGACGACGTATCTTTTAAATGTTATGTTCGGTTATGGGAGCGTATTTGACGCACTTTTGCTGAATAAACCACGGCTCCATCTCTTACGGTTGATTTTTAAATAATTTCTAAAGTCGTCGTCGGCGACTCTTCACGGTAGCCACTCGGTAGGAAAAAATCTAAGTCCGAACTGTAATTATTTTCACCGACGAGGTACCTTTTATGTGTTAGATTGAGTTATAGGAGCGTATTTGAAGCACTTTTGCTTAATAAACCACGGCTCTATCTCTTACGGTTGATTTTTAAATTAATCAAAAAGTCTTCGTCGGTAGCGCTTCTCTGTAGCCTCTCCGTAGAGAGACTAAGTCCGAATTGAAAATATGTTCACCGACGACGTATCTTTTAAATGTTATGTTCGGTTATGAGAGCGTATTTGACGCACTTTTGCTGAATAAACCACGGCTCCATCTCTTACGGTTGATTTTTAAATAATTTCTAAAGTCGTCGTCGGCGACTCTTCACGGTAGCCACTCGGTAGGAAAAAATCTAAGTCCGAACTGTAATTATTTTCACCGACGAGGTACCTTTTATGTGTTAGATTGAGTTATAGGAGCGTATTTGAAGCACTTTTGCTTAATAAACCACGGCTCTATCTCTTACGGTTGATTTTTAAATTAATCAAAAAGTCTTCGTCGGTAGCGCTTCTCGGTAGCCTCTCCGTACAGAGACTAAGTCCGAATTGAAAATATTTTCATCCACGACGTATCATTTAAATGTTATGTTCCGTTATGGGAGCGTATTTGACGCACTTTTGCTTAATAAACCACGGCTCTATCTCTTACGGTTGATTTTTAAATAATTTCTAAAGTCGTCGTCGGCGACTCTTCACGGTAGCCACTCGGTAGGAAAAAATCTAAGTCCGAACTGTAATTATTTTCACCGACGAGGTACCTTTTATGTGTTAGATTGAGTTATAGGAGCGTATTTGAAACACTTTTGCTTAATAAACCACGGCTCTATCTCTTTCGGTTAATTTTTAAATTAATCAAAAAGTCTTCGTCGGTAGCGCTTCTCGGTAGCCTCTCCGTAGAGAGACTAAGTCCGAATTGAAAATATGTTCACCGACGACGTATCTTTTAAATGTTATGTTCGGTTTTGAGAGCGTATTTGACGCACTTTTGCTTAATAAACCACGGCTCCATCTCTTACGGTTGATTCTTAAATAATTTCTAAAGTCGTCGTCGGCGACTCTTCACGGTAGCCGCTCGGTAGGAAAAAATCTAAGTCCGAACTGAAATTATTTTCACCGACGAGGTACCTTTTATGTGTTAGATTGAGTTATAGGAGCGTATTTGAAGCACTTTTGCTTAATAAACCACGGCTCTATCTCTTACGGTTGATTTTTAAATTAATCAAAAAGTCTTCGCCGGTAGCGCTTCTCGGTAGCCTCTCCGTAGAGAGACTAAGTCCGAATTGAAAATATGTTCACCGACGACGTATCTTTTAAATGTTGTGTTCGGGTGTGGGAGCGTATTTGACGCACTTTTGCTTAATAAACCACGGCTCTATCTCTTACGGTTGATTTTTAAATAATTTCTAAAGTCGTCGTCGGCGACTCTTCACGGTAGCCACTCGGTAGGAAAAAATCTAAGTCCGAACTGTAATTATTTTCACCGACGAGGTACCTTTTATATGTTTGATTGAGTTATAGGAGCGTATTTGAAGCACCTTTGCTTAATAAACCACGGCTCTATCTCTTACGGTTGATTTTTAAATAATTTCTAAAGTCGTCGTCGGCGACTCTTCACGGTAGCCTCTCCGTACAGGGACTAAGTCCGAACTGTAATTATTTTCACCGACGAGGTACCTTTTATGTGTTAGATTGAGTTATAGGAGCGTATTTGAAGCACTTTTGCTTAATAAACCACGGCTCTATCTCTTTCGGTTAATTTTTAAATTAATCAAAAAGTCTTCGTCGGTAGCGCTTCTCGGTAGCCTCTCCGTAGAGAGACTAAGTCCGAATTGAAAATATGTTCACCGACGACGTATCTTTTAAATGTTATGTTCGGTTATGAGAGCGTATTTGACGCACTTTTGCTTAATAAACCACGGCTCCATCTCTTACGGTTGATTCTTAAATAATTTCTAAAGTCGTCGTCGGCGACTCTTCACGGTAGCCACTCGGTAGGAAAAAATCTAAGTCCGAACTGAAATTATTTTCACCGACGAGGTACCTTTTATGTGTTAGATTGAGTTATAGGACCGTATTTGAAGCACTTTTGCTTAATAAACCACGGCTCTATCTCTTACGGTTGATTTTTAAATTAATCAAAAAGTCTTCGTCGGTAGCGCTTCTCGGTAGCCTCTCCGTAGAGAGACTAAGTCCGAATTGAAAATATGTTCACCGACGACGTATCTTTTAAATGTTGTGTTCGGTTATGGGAGCGTATTTGACGCACGTTTGCTTAATAAACCGCGGCTCTATCTCTTACGGTTGATTTTTAAATAATTTCTAAAGTCGTCGTCGGCGACTCTTCACGGTAGCCACTCGGTAGGAAAAAATCTAAGTCCGAACTGTAATTATTTTCACCGACGAGGTACCTTTTATATGTTAGATTGAGTTATAGGAGCGTATTTGAAGCACTTTTGCTTAATAAACCACGGCTCTATCTCTTACGGTTGATTTTGAAATAATTTCTAAAGTCGTCGTCGGCGACTCTTCACGGTACCCTCTCCGTACAGAGACTAAGTCCGAATTGAAAATATTTTCACCGACGACGTATCTTTTAAATGTTAGATTGAGTTATAGGAGCGTATTTGAAACACTTTTGCTTAATAAACCACGGCTCTATCTCTTACGGTTGATTTTTAAATTAATCAGAAAATCTTCCTCGGTAGCGCTTCTCGGTAGCCTCTCCGTACAGAGACTAAGTCCGAATGGAAAATATTTTCACCGACGACGTATCTTTTAAATGTTATGTTCGGTTATGGGAGCGTATTTGACGCACTTTTGCTGAATAAACCACGGCTCCATCTCTTACGGTTGATTTTTAAATAATTTCTAAAGTCGTCGTCGGCGACTGTTCACGGTAGCCACTCGGTAGGAAAAAATCTAAGTCCGAACTGTAATTATTTTCACCGACGAGGTACCTTTTATGTGTTAGATTGAGTTATAGGAGCGTATTTGAAGCACTTTTGCTTAATAAACCTCGGCTCTATCTCTTACGGTTGATTTTTAAATTAATCAGAAAGTCTTCGTCGGTAGCGCTTCTCGGTAGCCTCTCCGTACAGAGACAAAGTCCGAATTGAAAATATTTTCACCGACGACGTATCTTTTAAATGTTGTGTTCGGTTATGGGAGCGTATTTGACGCACTTTTGCTTAATAAACCACGGCTCTATCTCTTACGGTTGATTTTTAAATAATTTCTAAAGTCGTCGTCGGCGACTCTTCACGGTAGCCACTCGGTAGGAAAAAATCTAAGTCCGAACTGTAATTAGTTTCACCGACGAGGTACCTTTTATGTGTTAGATTGAGTTATAGGAGCGTATTTGAAGCACTTTTGCTTAATAAACCGCGGCTCTATCTCTTACGGTTGATTTTTAAATTAATCAAAAAGTCTTCGCCGGTAGCGCTTCTCGGTAGCCTCTCCGTAGAGAGACTAAGTCCGAATTGAAAATATGTTCACCGACGACGTATCTTTTAAATGTTGTGTTCGGGTGTGGGAGCGTATTTGACGCACTTTTGCTTAATAAACCACGGCTCTATCTCTTACGGTTGATTTTTAAATAATTTCTAAAGTCGTCGTCGGCGACTCTTCACGGTAGCCACTCGGTAGGAAAAAATCTAAGTCCGAACTGTAATTATTTTCACCGACGAGGTACCTTTTATATGTTTGGTTGAGTTATAGGAGCGTATTTGAAGCACTTTTGCTTAATAAACCACGGCTCTATCTCTTACGGTTGATTTTTAAATAATTTCTAAAGTCGTCGTCGGCGACTCTTCACGGTAGCCTCTCCGTACAGAGACTAAGTCCGAACTGTAATTATTTTCACCGACGAGGTACCTTTTATGTGTTAGATTGAGTTATAGGAGCGTATTTGAAGCACTTTTGCTTAATAAACCACGGCTCTATCTCTTACGGTTGATTTTTAAATTAATCAAAAAGTCTACGTCGGTAGCGCTTCTCGGTAGCCTCTCCGTACAGAGACTAAGTCCGAATTGAAAATATTTTCACCGACGACGTATCTTTTAAATGTTATGTTCGGTTATGGGAGCGTATTTGACGCACTTTTGCTGAATAAACCACGGCTCCATCTCTTACGGTTGATTTTTAAATAATTTCTAAAGTCGTCGTCGGCGACTCTTCACGGTAGCCACTCGGTAGGAAAAAATCTAAGTCCGAACTGTTATCATTTTCACCGACGTGGTACCTTTTATGTGTTAGATTGAGTTATAGGAGCGTATTTGAAGCACTTTTGCTTAATAAACCACGGCTCTATCTCTTACGGTTGATTTTTAAATTAATCAAAAAGTCTTCGTCGGTAGCGCTTCTCGGTAGCCTCTCCGTACAGAGACTAAGTCCGAATTGAAAATCTTTTCACCGACGACGTATCTTTTAAATGTTATGTTCGGTTATGGGAGCGTATTTGACGCACTTTTGCTGAATAAACCACGGCTCCATCTCTTACGGTTGATTTTTAAATAATTTCTAAAGTCGTCGTCGGCGACTGTTCACGGTAGCCACTCGGTAGGAAAAAATCTAAGTCCGAACTGTAATTATTTTCACCGACGAGGTACCTTTTATGTGTTAGATTGAGTTATAGGAGCGTATTTGAAGCACTTTTGCTTAATAAACCTCGGCTCTATCTCTTACGGTTGATTTTTAAATTAATCAGAAAGTCTTCGTCGGTAGCGCTTCTCGGTAGCCTCTCCGTACAGAGACAAAGTCCGAATTGAAAATATTTTCACCGACGACGTATCTTTTAAATGTTGTGTTCGGTTATGGGAGCGTATTTGACGCACTTTTGCTTAATAAACCACGGCTCTATCTCTTACGGTTGATTTTTAAATAATTTCTAAAGTCGTCGTCGGCGACTCTTCACGGTAGCCACTCGGTAGGAAAAAATCTAAGTCCGAACTGTTATTATTTTCACCGACGAGGTACCTTTTATGTGTTAGATTGAGTTATAGGAGCGTATTTGAAGCACTTTTGCTTAATAAACCACGGCTCTATCTCTTACGGTTGATTTTTAAATTAATCAGAAAGTCTTCGTCGGTAGCGCTTCTCGGTAGCCTCTCCGTACAGAGACAAAGTCCGAATTGAAAATATTTTCACCGACGACGTATCTTTTAAATGTTGTGTTCGGTTATGGGAGCGTATTTGACGCACTTTTGCTTAATAAACCACGGCTCTATCTCTTACGGTTGATTTTTAAATAATTTCTAAAGTCGTCGTCGGCGACTCTTCACGGTAGCCACTCGGTAGGAAAAAATCTAAGTCCGAACTGTAACTAGTTTCACCGACGAGGTACATTTTATGTGTTAGATTGAGTTATAGGAGCGTATTTGAAGCACTTTTGCTTAATAAACCGCGGCTCTATCTCTTACGGTTGATTTTTAAATTAATCAAAAAGTCTTCGTCGGTAGCGCTTCTCGGTAGCCTCTCCGTACAGAGACTAAGTCCGAATTGAAAATATTTTCACCGACGACGTATCTTTTAAATGTTATGTTCGGTTATGGGAGCGTATTTGACGCACTTTTGCTGAATAAACCACGGCTCCATCTCTTACGGTTGATTTTTAAATAATTTCTAAAGTCGTCGTCGGCGACTCTTCACGGTAGCCACTCGGTAGGAAAAAATCTAAGTCCGAACTGTAATTATTTTCACCGACGAGGTACCTTTTATGTGTTAGATTGAGTTATAGGAGCGTATTTGAAGCACTTTTGCTTAATAAACCACGGCTCTATCTCTTACGTTTGATTTTTAAATTAATCAAAAATTCTTCGTCGGTAGCGCTTCTCGGTAGCCTCTCCGTAGAGAGACTAAGTCCGAATTGAAAATATGTTCACCGACGACGTATCTTTTAAATGTTGTGTTCGGTTATGGGAGCGTATTTGACGCACTTTTGCTGAATAAACCACGGCTCCATCTCTTACGGTTGATTTTTAAATAATTTCTAAAGTCGTCGTCGGCGACTCTTCACGGTAGCCACTCGGTAGGAAAAAATCTAAGTCCTCACTGTAATTATTTTCACCGACAAGGTACCTTTTATGTGTTAGATTGAGTTATAGGAGCGTATTTGAAGCACTTTTGCTTAATAAACCACGGCTCTATCTATTACGGTTGATTTTTAAATTAATAAAAAATTCTTCGTCGGTAGCGCTTCTCGGTAGCCTCTCCGTAGAGAGACTAAGTCCGAATTGAAAATATTTTCACCGACGACGTATCTTTTAAATGTTATGTTCGGTTATGGGAGCGTATTTGACGCACTTTTGCTGAATAAACCACGGCTCCATCTCTTACGGTTGATTTTTAAATAATTTCTAAAGTCGTCGTCGGCGACTCTTCACGGTAGCCACTCGGTAGGAAAAAATCTAAGTCCGAACTGTAATTATTTTCACCGACGAGGTACCTTTTATGTGTTAGATTGAGTTATAGGAGCGTATTTGAAGCACTTTTGCTTAATAAACCACGGCTCTATCTCTGACGGTTGATTTTTAAATTAATCGAAAAGTCTTCGTCGGTAGCGCTTCTCGGTAGCCTCTCCGTAGAGAGACTAAGTCCGAATTGAAAATATGTTCACCGACGACGTATCTTTTAAATGTTGTGTTCGGGTGTGGGAGCGTATTTGACGCACTTTTGCTTAATAAACCACGGCTCTATCTCTTACGGTTGATTTTTAAATAATTTCTAAAGTCGTCGTCGGCGACTCTTCACGGTAGCCACTCGGTAGGAAAAAATCTAAGTCCGAACTGTAATTATTTTCACCGACGAGGTACCTTTTATATGTTTGATTGAGTTATAGGAGCGTATTTGAAGCACTTTTGCTTAATAAACCACGGCTCTATCTCTTACGGTTGATTTTGAAATAATTTCTAAAGTCGTCGTCGGCGACTCTTCACGGTAGCCTCTCCGTACAGAGACTAAGTCCGAACTGTAATTATTTTCACCGACGAGGTACCTTTTATGTGTTAGATTGAGTTATAGGAGCGTATTTGAAGCACTTTTGCTTAATAAACCACGGCTCTATCTCTTTCGGTTAATTTTTAAATTAATCAAAAAGTCTTCGTCGGTAGCGCTTCTCGGTAGCCTCTCCGTAGAGAGACTAAGTCCGAATTGAAAATATGTTCACCGACGACGTATCTTTTAAATGTTATGTTCGGTTATGAGAGCGTATTTGACGCACTTTTGCTTAATAAACCACGGCTCCATCTCTTACGGTTGATTCTTAAATAATTTCTAAAGTCGTCGTCGGCGACTCTTCACGGTAGCCACCCGGTAGGAAAAAATCTAAGTCCGAACTGTAATTATTTTCACCGACGAGGTACATTTTATGTGTTAGATTGAGTTATAGGACCGTATTTGAAGCACTTTTGCTTAATAAACCACGGCTCTATCTCTTAGGGTTGATTTTTAAATTAATCAGAAAGTCTTCGTCGGTAGCGCTTCTCGGTAGCCTCTCCGTACAGAGACTAAGTCCGAATTGAAAATATTTTCACCGACGACGTATCTTTTAAATGTTATGTTCCGTTATGGGAGCGTATTTGACGCACTTTTGCTTAATAAACCACGGCTCTATCTCTTACGGTTGATTTTTAAATTAATCAAAAAGTCTTCGTCGGTAGCGCTTCTCGGTAGCCTCTCCGTACAGAGACTAAGTCCGAATTGAAAATATTTTCACCGACGACGTATCTTTTAAATGTTATGTTCGGTTATGGGAGCGTATTTGACGCACTTTTGCTGAATAAACCACGGCTCCATCTCTTACGGTTGATTTTTAAATAATTTCTAAAGTCGTCGTCGGCGACTCTTCACGGTAGCCACTCGGTAGGAAAAAATCTAAGTCCGAACTGTAATTATTTTCACCGACGAGGTACCTTTTATGTGTTAGATTGAGTTATAGGAGCGTATTTGAAGCACTTTTGCTTAATAAACCACGGCTCTATCTCTTACGTTTGATTTTTAAATTAATCAAAAATTCTTCGTCGGTAGCGCTTCTCGGTAGCCTCTCCGTAGAGAGACTAAGTCCGAATTGAAAATATGTTCACCGACGACGTATCTTTTAAATGTTGTGTTCGGTTATGGGAGCGTATTTGACGCACTTTTGTTTAATAAACCACGGCTCTATCTCTTACGGTTGATTTTTAAATAATTTCTAAAGTCGTCGTCGGCGACTTTTCACGGTAGCCACTCGGTAGGAAAAAATCTAAGTCCGAACTGTAATTATTTTCACCGACGAGGTACCTTTTATATGTTAGATTGAGTTATAGGAGCGCATTTGAAGCACTTTTGCTTAATAAACCACGGCTCTATCTCTTACGGTTGATTTTTAAATTAATCAGAAAGTCTTCGTCGGTAGCGCTTCTCGGTAGCCTCTCCGTACAGAGACTAAGTCCGAATTGAAAATATTTTCACCGACGACGTATCTTTTAAATGTTATGTTCCGTTATGGGAGCGTATTTGACGCACTTTTGCTTAATAAACCACGGCTCTATCTCTTACGGTTGATTTTTAAATAATTTCTAAAGTCGTCGTCGGCGACTCTTCACGGTAGCCACTCGGTAGGAAAAAATCTAAGTCCGAACTGTAATTAGTTTCACCGAGGAGGTACCTTTTATGTGTTAGATTGAGTTATAGGAGCGTATTTGAAGCACTTTTGCTTAATAAACCGCGGCTCTATCTCTTACGGTTGATTTTTAAATTAATCAAAAAGTCTTCGTCGGTAGCGCTTCTCGGTAGCCTCTCCGTACAGAGACTAAGTCCGAATTGAAAATATTTTCACCGACGACGTATCTTTTAAATGTTATGTTCGGTTATGGGAGCGTATTTGACGCACTTTTGCTGAATAAACCACGGCTCCATCTCTTACGGTTGATTTTTAAATAATTTCTAAAGTCGTCGTCGGCGACTCTTCACGGTAGCCACTCGGTAGGAAAAAATCTAAGTCCGAACTGTAATTATTTTCACCGACGAGGTACCTTTTATGTGTTAGATTGAGTTATAGGAGCGTATTTGAAGCACTTTTGCTTAATAAACCACGGCTCTATCTCTTACGTTTGATTTTTAAATTAATCAAAAATTCTTCGTCGGTAGCGCTTCTCGGTAGCCTCTCCGTAGAGAGACTAAGTCGGAATTGAAAATATGTTCACCGACGACGTATCTTTTAAATGTTGTGTTCGGTTATGGGAGCGTATTTGACGCACTTTTGTTTAATAAACCACGGCTCTATCTCTTACGGTTGATTTTTAAATAATTTCTAAAGTCGTCGTCGGCGACTCTTCACGGTAGCCACTCGGTAGGAAAAAATCTAAGTCCGAACTGTAATTATTTTCACCGACGAGGTACCTTTTATATGTTAGATTGAGTTATAGGAGCGCATTTGAAGCACTTTTGCTTAATAAACCACGGCTCTATCTCTTACGGTTGATTTTTAAATTAATCAGAAAGTCTTCGTCGGTAGCGCTTCTCGGTAGCCTCTCCGTACAGAGACTAAGTCCGAATTGAAAATATTTTCACCGACGACGTATCTTTTAAATGTTATGTTCGGTTATGGGAGCGTATTTGACGCACTTTTGCTGAATAAACCACGGCTCCATCTCTTACGGTTGATTTTTAAATAATTTCTAAAGTCGTCGTCGGCGACTCTTCACGGTAGCCACTCGGTAGGAAAAAATCTAAGTCCGAACTGTAATTATTTTCACCGACGAGGTACCTTTTATATGTTAGATTGAGTTATAGGAGCGCATTTGAAGCACTTTTGCTTAATAAACCACGGCTCTATCTCTTAGGGTTGATTTTTAAATTAATCAGAAAGTCTTCGTCGGTAGCGCTTCTCGGTAGCCTCTCCGTACAGAGACTAAGTCCGAATTGAAAATATTTTCACCGACGACGTATCTTTTAAATGTTATGTTCCGTTATGGGAGCGTATTTGACGCACTTTTGCTTAATAAACCACGGCTCTATCTCTTACGGTTGATTTTTAAATTAATCAAAAAGTCTTCGTCGGTAGCGCTTCTCGGTAGCCTCTCCGTACAGAGACTAAGTCCGAATTGAAAATATTTTCACCGACGACGTATCTTTTAAATGTTATGTTCGGTTATGGGAGCGTATTTGACGCACTTTTGCTGAATAAACCACGGCTCCATCTCTTACGGTTGATTTTTAAATAATTTCTAAAGTCGTCGTCGGCGACTCTTCACGGTAGCCACTCGGTAGGAAAAAATCTAAGTCCGAACTGTAATTATTTTCACCGACGAGGTACCTTTTATGTGTTAGATTGAGTTATAGGAGCGTATTTGAAGCACTTTTGCTTAATAAACCACGGCTCTATCTCTTACGTTTGATTTTTAAATTAATCAAAAATTCTTCGTCGGTAGCGCTTCTCGGTAGCCTCTCCGTAGAGAGACTAAGTCCGAATTGAAAATATGTTCACCGACGACGTATCTTTTAAATGTTATGTTCGGTTATGGGAGCGTATTTGACGCACTTTTGCTGAATAAACCACGGCTCCATCTCTTACGGTTGATTTTTAAATAATTTCTAAAGTCGTCGTCGGCGACTCTTCACGGTAGCCACTCGGTAGGAAAAAATCTAAGTCCGAACTGTAATTATTTTCACCGACGAGGTACCTTTTATGTGTTAGATTGAGTTATAGGAGCGTATTTGAAGCACTTTTGCTTAATAAACCACGGCTCTATCTCTTACGTTTGATTTTTAAATTAATCAAAAATTCTTCGTCGGTAGCGCTTCTCGGTAGCCTCTCCGTAGAGAGACTAAGTCGGAATTGAAAATATGTTCACCGACGACGTATCTTTTAAATGTTGTGTTCGGTTATGGGAGCGTATTTGACGCACTTTTGTTTAATAAACCACGGCTCTATCTCTTACGGTTGATTTTTAAATAATTTCTAAAGTCGTCGTCGGCGACTCTTCACGGTAGCCACTCGGTAGGAAAAAATCTAAGTCCGAACTGTAATTATTTTCACCGACGAGGTACCTTTTATATGTTAGATTGAGTTATAGGAGCGCATTTGAAGCACTTTTGCTTAATAAACCACGGCTCTATCTCTTACGGTTGATTTTTAAATTAATCAGAAAGTCTTCGTCGGTAGCGCTTCTCGGTAGCCTCTCCGTACAGAGACTAAGTCCGAATTGAAAATATTTTCACCGACGACGTATCTTTTAAATGTTATGTTCCGTTATGGGAGCGTATTTGACGCACTTTTGCTTAATAAACCACGGCTCTATCTCTTACGGTTGATTTTTAAATAATTTCTAAAGTCGTCGTCGGCGACTCTTCACGGTAGCCACTCGGTAGGAAAAAATCTAAGTCCGAACTGTAATTAGTTTCACCGACGAGGTACCTTTTATGTGTTAGATTGAGTTATAGGAGCGTATTTGAAGCACTTTTGCTTAATAAACCGCGGCTCTATCTCTTACGGTTGATTTTTAAATTAATCAAAAAGTCTTCGTCGGTAGCGCTTCTCGGTAGCCTCTCCGTACCGAGACTAAGTCCGAATTGAAAATATTTTCACCGACGACGTATCTTTTAAATGTTATGTTCGGTTATGGGAGCGTATTTGACGCACTTTTGCTGAATAAACCACGGCTCCATCTCTTACGGTTGATTTTTAAATAATTTCTAAAGTCGTCGTCGGCGACTCTTCACGGTAGCCACTCGGTAGGAAAAAATCTAAGTCCGAACTGTAATTATTTTCACCGACAAGGTACCTTTTATGTGTTAGATTGAGTTATAGGAGCGTATTTGAAGCACTTTTGCTTAATAAACCACGGCTCTATCTCTTACGGTTGATTTTTAAATTAATCAAAAATTCTTCGTCGGTAGCGCTTCTCGGTAGCCTCTCCGTAGAGAGACTAAGTCCGAATTGAAAATATGTTCACCGACGACGTATCTTTTAAATGTTGTGTTCGGTTATGGGAGCGTATTTGACGCACTTTTGCTTAATAAACCACGGCTCTATCTCTTACGGTTGATTTTTAAATAATTTCTAAAGTCGTCGTCGGCGACTCTTCACGGTAGCCACTCGGTAGGAAAAAATCTAAGTCCGAACTGTAATTATTTTCACCGACGAGGTACCTTTTATATGTTAGATTGAGTTATAGGAGCGCATTTGAAGCACTTTTGCTTAATAAACCACGGCTCTATCTCTTACGGTTGATTTTTAAATTAATCAGAAAGTCTTCGTCGGTAGCGCTTCTCGGTAGCCTCTCCGTACAGAGACTAAGTCCGAATTGAAAATATTTTCACCGACGACGTATCTTTTAAATGTTATGTTCCGTATTGGGAGCGTATTTGACGCACTTTTGCTTAATAAACCACGGCTCTATCTCTTACGGTTGATTTTTAAATAATTTCTAAAGTCGTCGTCGGCGACTCTTCACGGTAGCCACTCGGTAGGAAAAAATCTAAGTCCGAACTGTAATTATTTTCACCGACGAGGTACCTTTTATATGTTAGATTGAGTTATAGGAGCGCATTTGAAGCACTTTTGCTTAATAAACCACGGCTCTATCTCTTACGGTTGATTTTTAAATTAATCAGAAAGTCTTCGTCGGTAGCGCTTCTCGGTAGCCTCTCCGTACAGAGACTAAGTCCGAATTGAAAATATTTTCACCGACGACGTATCTTTTAAATGTTATGTTCCGTTTTGGGAGCGTATTTGACGCACTTTTGCTTAATAAACCACGGCTCTATCTCTTACGGTTGATTTTTAAATAATTTCTAAAGTCGTCGTCGGCGACTCTTCACGGTAGCCACTCGGTAGGAAAAAATCTAAGTCCGAACTGTAATTATTTTCACCGACGAGGTACCTTTTATATGTTAGATTGAGTTATAGGAGCGCATTTGAAGCACTTTTGCTTAATAAACCACGGCTCTATCTCTTACGGTTGATTTTTAAATTAATCAGAAAGTCTTCGTCGGTAGCGCTTCTCGGTAGCCTCTCCGTACAGAGACTAAGTCCGAATTGAAAATATTTTCACCGACGACGTATCTTTTAAATGTTATGTTCCGTTATGGGAGCGTATTTGACGCACTTTTGCTTAATAAACCACGGCTCTAT
The DNA here is from genome assembly GCA_910591585.2 of Nysson spinosus. NCBI lineage: Eukaryota > Metazoa > Arthropoda > Insecta > Hymenoptera > Crabronidae > Nysson > Nysson spinosus. The sequence goes on along the minus strand of CAJUYC020000070.1, from coordinate 1,469,733 downwards.
CTCTTACGGTTGATTTTTAAATAATTTCTAAAGTCGTCGTCGGCGACTCTTCACGGTAGCCACTCGGTAGGAAAAAATCTAAGTCCGAACTGTAATTAGTTTCACCGACGAGGTACCTTTTATGTGTTAGATTGAGTTATAGGAGCGTATTTGAAGCACTTTTGCTTAATAAACCACGGCTCTATCTCTTACGGTTGATTTTTAAATTAATCAAAAAGTCTTCGTCGGTAGCGCTTCTCGGTAGCCTCTCCGTACCGAGACTAAGTCCGAATTGAAAATATTTTCACCGACGACGTATCTTTTAAATGTTATGTTCGGTTATGGGAGCGTATTTGACGCACTTTTGCTGAATAAACCACGGCTCCATCTCTTACGGTTGATTTTTAAATAATTTCTAAAGTCGTCGTCGGCGACTCTTCACGGTAGCCACTCGGTAGGAAAAAATCTAAGTCCGAACTGTAATTATTTTCACCGACAAGGTACCTTTTATGTGTTAGATTGAGTTATAGGAGCGTATTTGAAGCACTTTTGCTTAATAAACCACGGCTCTATCTCTTACGGTTGATTTTTAAATTAATCAAAAAGTCTTCGTCGGTAGCGCTTCTCGGTAGCCTCTCCGTAGAGAGACTAAGTCCGAATTGAAAATATGTTCACCGACGACGTATCTTTTAAATGTTGTGTTCGGTTATGGGAGCGTATTTGACGCACTTTTGCTTAATAAACCACGGCTCTATCTCTTACGGTTGATTTTTAAATAATTTCTAAAGTCGTCGTCGGCGACTCTTCACGGTAGCCACTCGGTAGGAAAAAATCTAAGTCCGAACTGTAATTATTTTCACCGACGAGGTACCTTTTATATGTTAGATTGAGTTATAGGAGCGCATTTGAAGCACTTTTGCTTAATAAACCACGGCTCTATCTCTTACGGTTGATTTTTAAATTAATCAGAAAGTCTTCGTCGGTAGCGCTTCTCGGTAGCCTCTCCGTACAGAGACTAAGTCCGAATTGAAAATATTTTCACCGACGACGTATCTTTTAAATGTTATGTTCCGTTTTGGGAGCGTATTTGACGCACTTTTGCTTAATAAACCACGGCTCTATCTCTTACGGTTGATTTTTAAATAATTTCTAAAGTCGTCGTCGGCGACTCTTCACGGTAGCCACTCGGTAGGAAAAAATCTAAGTCCGAACTGTAATTATTTTCACCGACGAGGTACCTTTTATATGTTAGATTGAGTTATAGGAGCGCATTTGAAGCACTTTTGCTTAATAAACCACGGCTCTATCTCTTACGGTTGATTTTTAAATTAATCAGAAAGTCTTCGTCGGTAGCGCTTCTCGGTAGCCTCTCCGTACAGAGACTAAGTCCGAATTGAAAATATTTTCACCGACGACGTATCTTTTAAATGTTATGTTCCGTTTTGGGAGCGTATTTGACGCACTTTTGCTTAATAAACCACGGCTCTATCTCTTACGGTTGATTTTTAAATAATTTCTAAAGTCGTCGTCGGCGACTCTTCACGGTAGCCACTCGGTAGGGAAAAATCTAAGTCCGAACTGTAATTAGTTTCACCGACGAGGTACCTTTTATGTGTTAGATTGAGTTATAGGGGCGTATTTGAAGCACTTTTGCTTAATAAACCACGGCTCTATCTCTTACGGTTGATTTTTAAATTAATCAAAAAGTCTTCGTCGGTAGCGCTTCTCGGTAGCCTCTCCGTACAGAGACTAAGTCCGAATTGAAAATATTTTCACCGACGACGTATCTTTTAAATGTTATGTTCGGTTATGGGAGCGTATTTGACGCACTTTTGCTGAATAAACCACGGCTCCATCTCTTACGGTTGATTTTTAAATAATTTCTAAAGTCGTCGTCGGCGACTCTTCACGGTAGCCACTCGGTATGAAAAAATCTAAGTCCGAACTGTAATTATTTTCACCGACAAGGTACCTTTTATGTGTTAGATTGAGTTATAGGAGCGCATTTGAAGCACTTTTGCTTAATAAACCACGGCTCTATCTCTTACGGTTGATTTTTAAATTAATCAAAAATTCTTCGTCGGTAGCGCTTCTCGGTAGCCTCTCCGTAGAGAGACTAAGTCCGAATTGAAAATATGTTCACCGACGACGTATCTTTTAAATGTTGTGTTCGGTTATGGGAGCGTATTTGACGCACTTTTGTTTAATAAACCACGGCTCTATCTCTTACGGTTGATTTTTAAATAATTTCTAAAGTCGTCGTCGGCGACTCTTCACGGTAGCCACTCGGTAGGAAAAAATCTAAGTCCGAACTGTAATTATTTTCACCGACGAGGTACCTTTTATATGTTAGATTGAGTTATAGGAGCGCATTTGAAGCACTTTTGCTTAATAAACCACGGCTCTATCTCTTACGGTTGATTTTTAAATTAATCAGAAAGTCTTCGTCGGTAGCGCTTCTCGGTAGCCTCTCCGTACAGAGACTAAGTCCGAATTGAAAATATTTTCACCGACGACGTATCTTTTAAATGTTATGTTCCGTTATGGGAGCGTATTTGACGCACTTTTGCTTAATAAACCACGGCTCCATCTCTTACGGTTGATTTTTAAATAATTTCTAAAGTCGTCGTCGGCGACTCTTCACGGTAGCCACTCGGTAGGAAAAAATCTAAGTCCGAACTGTAATTATTTTCACCGACGAGGTACCTTTTATATGTTAGATTGAGTTATAGGAGCGCATTTGAAGCACTTTTGCTTAATAAACCACGGCTCTATCTCTTACGGTTGATTTTTAAATTAATCAGAAAGTCTTCGTCGGTAGCGCTTCTCGGTAGCCTCTCCGTACAGAGACTAAGTCCGAATTGAAAATATTTTCACCGACGACGTATCTTTTAAATGTTATGTTCCGTTATGGGAGCGTATTTGACGCACTTTTGCTTAATAAACCACGGCTCTATCTCTTACGGTTGATTTTTAAATAATTTCTAAAGTCGTCGTCGGCGACTCTTCACGGTAGCCACTCGGTAGGAAAAAATCTAAGTCCGAACTGTAATTAGTTTCACCGACGAGGTACCTTTTATGTGTTAGATTGAGTTATAGGAGCGTATTTGAAGCACTTTTGCTTAATAAACCGCGGCTCTATCTCTTACGGTTGATTTTTAAATTAATCAAAAAGTCTTCGTCGGTAGCGCTTCTCGGTAGCCTCTCCGTACAGAGACTAAGTCCGAATTGAAAATATTTTCACCGACGACGTATCTTTTAAATGTTATGTTCGGTTATGGGAGCGTATTTGACGCACTTTTGCTGAATAAACCACGGCTCCATCTCTTACGGTTGATTTTTAAATAATTTCTAAAGTCGTCGTCGGCGACTCTTCACGGTAGCCACTCGGTAGGAAAAAATCTAAGTCCGAACTGTAATTATTTTCACCGACAAGGTACCTTTTATGTGTTAGATTGAGTTATAGGAGCGTATTTGAAGCACTTTTGCTTAATAAACCACGGCTCTATCTCTTACGGTTGATTTTTAAATTAATCAAAAATTCTTCGTCGGTAGCGCTTCTCGGTAGCCTCTCCGTAGAGAGACTAAGTCCGAATTGAAAATATGTTCACCGACGACGTATCTTTTAAATGTTGTGTTCGGTTATGGGAGCGTATTTGACGCACTTTTGCTTAATAAACCACGGCTCTATCTCTTACGGTTGATTTTTAAATAATTTCTAAAGTCGTCGTCGGCGACTCTTCACGGTAGCCACTCGGTAGGAAAAAATCTAAGTCCGAACTGTAATTATTTTCACCGACGAGGTACCTTTTATATGTTAGATTGAGTTATAGGAGCGCATTTGAAGCACTTTTGCTTAATAAACCACGGCTCTATCTCTTACGGTTGATTTTTAAATTAATCAGAAAGTCTTCGTCGGTAGCGCTTCTCGGTAGCCTCTCCGTACAGAGACTAAGTCCGAATTGAAAATATTTTCACCGACGACGTATCTTTTAAATGTTATGTTCCGTTATGGGAGCGTATTTGACGCACTTTTGCTTAATAAACCACGGCTCTATCTCTTACGGTTGATTTTTAAATAATTTCTAAAGTCGTCGTCGGCGACTCTTCACGGTAGCCACTCGGTAGGAAAAAATCTAAGTCCGAACTGTAATTAGTTTCACCGACGAGGTACCTTTTATGTGTTAGATTGAGTTACAGGAGCGTATTTGAAGCACTTTTGCTTAATAAACCACGGCTCTATCTCTTACGGTTGATTTTTAAATTAATCAAAAAGTCTTCGTCGGTAGCGCTTCTCGGTAGCCTCTCCGTACAGAGACTAAGTCCGAATTGAAAATATTTTCACCGACGACGTATCTTTTAAATGTTATGTTCGGTTATGGGAGCGTATTTGACGCACTTTTGCTGAATAAACCACGGCTCCATCTCTTACGGTTGATTTTTAAATAATTTCTAAAGTCGTCGTCGGCGACTCTTCACGGTAGCCACTCGGTAGGAAAAAATCTAAGTCCGAACTGTAATTATTTTCACCGACAAGGTACCTTTTATGTGTTAGATTGAGTTATAGGAGCGTATTTGAAGCACTTTTGCTTAATAAACCACGGCTCTATCTCTTACGGTTGATTTTTAAATTAATCAAAAATTCTTCGTCGGTAGCGCTTCTCGGTAGCCTCTCCGTAGAGAGACTAAGTCCGAATTGAAAATATGTTCACCGACGACGTATCTTTTAAATGTTGTGTTCGGTTATGGGAGCGTATTTGACGCACTTTTGCTTAATAAACCACGGCTCTATCTCTTACGGTTGATTTTTAAATAATTTCTAAAGTCGTCGTCGGCGACTCTTCACGGTAGCCACTCGGTAGGAAAAAATCTAAGTCCGAACTGTAATTATTTTCACCGACAAGGTACCTTTTATGTGTTAGATTGAGTTATAGGAGCGTATTTGAAGCACTTTTGCTTAATAAACCACGGCTCTATCTCTTACGGTTGATTTTTAAATTAATCAAAAATTCTTCGTCGGTAGCGCTTCTCGGTAGCCTCTCCGTAGAGAGACTAAGTCCGAATTGAAAATATGTTCACCGACGACGTATCTTTTAAATGTTGTGTTCGGTTATGGGAGCGTATTTGACGCACTTTTGCTTAATAAACCACGGCTCTATCTCTTACGGTTGATTTTTAAATAATTTCTAAAGTCGTCGTCGGCGACTCTTCACGGTAGCCACTCGGTAGGAAAAAATCTAAGTCCGAACTGTAATTATTTTCACCGACGAGGTACCTTTTATATGTTAGATTGAGTTATAGGAGCGCATTTGAAGCACTTTTGCTTAATAAACCACGGCTCTATCTCTTACGGTTGATTTTTAAATTAATCAGAAAGTCTTCGTCGGTAGCGCTTCTCGGTAGCCTCTCCGTACAGAGACTAAGTCCGAATTGAAAATATTTTCACCGACGACGTACCTTTTAAATGTTATGTTCCGTTATGGGAGCGTATTTGACGCACTTTTGCTTAATAAACCACGGCTCTATCTCTTACGGTTGATTTTTAAATAATTTCTAAAGTCGTCGTCGGCGACTCTTCACGGTAGCCACTCGGTAGGAAAAAATCTAAGTCCGAACTGTAATTAGTTTCACCGACGAGGTACCTTTTATGTGTTAGATTGAGTTATAGGAGCGTATTTGAAGCACTTTTGCTTAATAAACCACGGCTCTATCTCTTACGGTTGATTTTTAAATTAATCAAAAAGTCTTCGTCGGTAGCGCTTCTCGGTAGCCTCTCCGTACAGAGACTAAGTCCGAATTGAAAATATTTTCACCGACGACGTATCTTTTAAATGTTATGTTCGGTTATGGGAGCGTATTTGACGCACTTTTGCTGAATAAACCACGGCTCCATCTCTTACGGTTGATTTTTAAATAATTTCTAAAGTCGTCGTCGGCGACTCTTCACGGTAGCCACTCGGTAGGAAAAAATCTAAGTCCGAACTGTAATTATTTTCACCGACAAAGTACCTTTTATGTGTTAGATTGAGTTATAGGAGCGTATTTGAAGCACTTTTGCTTAATAAACCACGGCTCTATCTCTTACGGTTGATTTTTAAATTAATCAGAAAGTCTTCGTCGGTAGCGCTTCTCGGTAGCCTCTCCGTACAGAGACTAAGTCCGAATTGAAAATATTTTCACCGACGACGTATCTTTTAAATGTTATGTTCCGTTATGGGAGCGTATTTGACGCACTTTTGCTTAATAAACCACGGCTCTATCTCTTACGGTTGATTTTTAAATAATTTCTAAAGTCGTCGTCGGCGACTCTTCACGGTAGCCACTCGGTAGGAAAAAATCTAAGTCCGAACTGTAATTAGTTTCACCGACGAGGTACCTTTTATGTGTTAGATTGAGTTATAGGAGCGTATTTGAAGCACTTTTGCTTAATAAACCACGGCTCTATCTCTTACGGTTGATTTTTAAATTAATCAAAAAGTCTTCGTCGGTAGCGCTTCTCGGTAGCCTCTCCGTACAGAGACTAAGTCCGAATTGAAAATATTTTCACCGACGACGTATCTTTTAAATGTTATGCTATGAATAAACCACGGCTCCATCTCTTACGGTTGATTTTTAAATAATTTCTAAAGTCGTCGTCGGCGACTCTTCACGGTAGCCACTCGGTAGGAAAAAATCTAAGTACGAACTGTAATTATTTTCACCGACGAGGTACCTTTTATGTGTTAGATTGAGTTATAGGAGCGTATTTGAAGCACTTTTGCTTAATAAACCACGGCTCTATCTCTTACGGTTGATTTTTAAATTAATCAAAAAGTCTTCGTCGGTAGCGCTTCTCGGTAGCCTCTCCGTAGAGAGACTAAGTCCGAATTGAAAATATGTTCACCGACGACGTATCTTTTAAATGTTATGTTCCGTTATGGGAGCGTATTTGACGCACTTTTGCTTAATAAACCACGGCTCTATCTCTTACGGTTGATTTTTAAATAATTTCTAAAGTCGTCGTCGGCGACTCTTCACGGTAGCCACTCGGTAGGAAAAAATCTAAGTCCGAACTGTAATTAGTTTCACCGACGAGGTACCTTTTATGTGTTAGATTGAGTTATAGGAGCGTATTTGAAGCACTTTTGCTTAATAAACCACGGCTCTATCTCTTACGGTTGATTTTTAAATTAATCAAAAAGTCTTCGTCGGTAGCGCTTCTCGGTAGCCTCTCCGTACAGAGACTAAGTCCGAATTGAAAATATTTTCACCGACGACGTATCTTTTAAATGTTATGCTATGAATAAACCACGGCTCCATCTCTTACGGTTGATTTTTAAATAATTTCTAAAGTCGTCGTCGGCGACTCTTCACGGTAGCCACTCGGTAGGAAAAAATCTAAGTACGAACTGTAATTATTTTCACCGACGAGGTACCTTTTATGTGTTAGATTGAGTTATAGGAGCGTATTTGAAGCACTTTTGCTTAATAAACCACGGCTCTATCTCTTACGGTTGATTTTTAAATTAATCAAAAAGTCTTCGTCGGTAGCGCTTCTCGGTAGCCTCTCCGTAGAGAGACTAAGTCCGAATTGAAAATATGTTCACCGACGACGTATCTTTTAAATGTTATGTTCCGTTATGGGAGCGTATTTGACGCACTTTTGCTTAATAAACCACGGCTCTATCTCTTACGGTTGATTTTTAAATAATTTCTAAAGTCGTCGTCGGCGACTCTTCACGGTAGCCACTCGGTAGGAAAAAATCTAAGTCCGAACTGTAATTAGTTTCACCGACGAGGTACCTTTTATGTGTTAGATTGAGTTATAGGAGCGTATTTGAAGCACTTTTGCTTAATAAACCACGGCTCTATCTCTTACGGTTGATTTTTAAATTAATCAAAAAGTCTTCGTCGGTAGCGCTTCTCGGTAGCCTCTCCGTACAGAGACTAAGTCCGAATTGAAAATATTTTCACCGACGACGTATCTTTTAAATGTTATGTTCGGTTATGGGAGCGTATTTGACGCACTTTTGCTGAATAAACCACGGCTCCATCTCTTACGGTTGATTTTTAAATAATTTCTAAAGTCGTCGTCGGCGACTCTTCACGGTAGCCACTCGGTAGGAAAAAATCTAAGTCCGAACTGTAATTATTTTCACCGACAAAGTACCTTTTATGTGTTAGATTGAGTTATAGGAGCGTATTTGAAGCACTTTTGCTTAATAAACCACGGCTCTATCTCTTACAGTTGATTTTTAAATTAATCAGAAAGTCTTCGTCGGTAGCGCTTCTCGGTAGCCTCTCCGTACAGAGACTAAGTCCGAATTGAAAATATTTTCACCGACGACGTATCTTTTAAATGTTATGTTCCGTTATGGGAGCGTATTTGACGCACTTTTGCTTAATAAACCACGGCTCTATCTCTTACGGTTGATTTTTAAATTAATCAAAAAGTCTTCGTCGGTAGCGCTTCTCGGTAGCCTCTCCGTACAGAGACTAAGTCCGAATTGAAAATATTTTCACCGACGACGTATCTTTTAAATGTTATGCTATGAATAAACCACGGCTCCATCTCTTACGGTTGATTTTTAAATAATTTCTAAAGTCGTCGTCGGCGACTCTTCACGGTAGCCACTCGGTAGGAAAAAATCTAAGTACGAACTGTAATTATTTTCACCGACGAGGTACCTTTTATGTGTTAGATTGAGTTATAGGAGCGTATTTGAAGCACTTTTGCTTAATAAACCACGGCTCTATCTCCTACGGTTGATTTTTAAATTAATCAAAAAGTCTTCGTCGGTAGCGCTTCTCGGTAGCCTCTCCGTAGAGAGACTAAGTCCGAATTGAAAATATGTTCACCGACGACGTATCTTTTAAATGTTGTGTTCGGTTATGGGAGCGTATTTGACGCACTTTTGTTTAATAAACCACGGCTCTATCTCTTACGGTTGATTTTTAAATAATTTCTAAAGTCGTCGTCGGCGACTCTTCACGGTAGCCACTCGGTAGGAAAAAATCTAAGTCCGAACTGTAATTATTTTCACCGACGAGGTACCTTTTATATGTTAGATTGAGTTATAGGAGCGCATTTGAAGCACTTTTGCTTAATAAACCACGGCTCTATCTCTTACGGTTGATTTTTAAATTAATCAGAAAGTCTTCGTCGGTAGCGCTTCTCGGTAGCCTCTCAGTACAGAGACTAAGTCCGAATTGAAAATATTTTCACCGACGACGTATCTTTTAAATGTTATGTTCGGTTATGGGAGCGTATTTGACGCACTTTTGCTGAATAAACCACGGCTCCATCTCTTACGGTTGATTTTTAAATAATTTCTAAAGTCGTCGTCGGCGACTCTTCACGGTAGCCACTCGGTAGGAAAAAATCTAAGTCCGAACTGTAATTATTTTCACCGACAAGGTACCTTTTATGTGTTAGATTGAGTTATAGGAGCGTATTTGAAGCACATTTGCTTAATAAACCACGGCTCTAACTCTTACGGTTGATTTTTAAATTAATCAAAAATTCTTCGTCGGTAGCGCTTCTCGGTAGCCTCTCCGTAGAGAGACTAAGTCCGAATTGAAAATATGTTCACCGACGACGTATCTTTTAAATGTTGTGTTCGGTTATGGGAGCGTATTTGACGCACTTTTGCTTAATAAACCACGGCTCTATCTCTTACGGTTGATTTTTAAATAATTTCTAAAGTCGTCGTCGGCGACTCTTCACGGTAGCCACTCGGTAGGAAAAAATCTAAGTCCGAACTGTAATTATTTTCACCGACGAGGTACCTTTTATATGTTAGATTGAGTTATAGGAGCGCATTTGAAGCACTTTTGCTTAATAAACCACGGCTCTATCTCTTACGGTTGATTTTTAAATTAATCAAAAAGTCGTCGTCGGCGACTCTTCACGGTACCCTCTCCGTACAGAGACTAAGTCCGAATTGAAAATATTTTCACCGACGACGTATCTTTTAAATGTTATGTTCCGTTATGGGAGCGTATTTGACGCACTTTTGCTTAATAAACCACGGCTCTATCTCTTACGGTTGATTTTTAAATAATTTCTAAAGTCGTCGTCGGCGACTCTTCACGGTAGCCACTCGGTAGGAAAAAATCTAAGTCCGAACTGTAATTAGTTTCACCGACGAGGTACCTTTTATGTGTTAGATTGAGTTATAGGAGCGTATTTGAAGCACTTTTGCTTAATAAACCACGGCTCTATCTCTTACGGTTGATTTTTAAATTAATCAAAAAGTCTTCGTCGGTAGCGCTTCTCGGTAGCCTCTCCGTACAGAGACTAAGTCCGAATTGAAAATATTTTCACCGACGACGTATCTTTTAAATGTTATGTTCGGTTATGGGAGCGTATTTGACGCACTTTTGCTGAATAAACCACGGCTCCATCTCTTACGGTTGATTTTTAAATAATTTCTAAAGTCGTCGTCGGCGACTCTTCACGGTAGCCACTCGGTAGGAAAAAATCTAAGTCCGAACTGTAATTATTTTCACCGACAAAGTACCTTTTATGTGTTAGATTGAGTTATAGGAGCGTATTTGAAGCACTTTTGCTTAATAAACCACGGCTCTATCTCTTACGGTTGATTTTTAAATTAATCAGAAAGTCTTCGTCGGTAGCGCTTCTCGGTAGCCTCTCCGTACAGAGACTAAGTCCGAATTGAAAATATTTTCACCGACGACGTATCTTTTAAATGTTATGTTCCGTTATGGGAGCGTATTTGACGCACTTTTGCTTAATAAACCACGGCTCTATCTCTTACGGTTGATTTTTAAATAATTTCTAAAGTCGTCGTCGGCGACTCTTCACGGTAGCCACTCGGTAGGAAAAAATCTAAGTCCGAACTGTAATTAGTTTCACCGACGAGGTACCTTTTATGTGTTAGATTGAGTTATAGGAGCGTATTTGAAGCACTTTTGCTTAATAAACCACGGCTCTATCTCTTACGGTTGATTTTTAAATTAATCAAAAAGTCTTCGTCGGTAGCGCTTCTCGGTAGCCTCTCCGTACAGAGACTAAGTCCGAATTGAAAATATTTTCACCGACGACGTATCTTTTAAATGTTATGCTATGAATAAACCACGGCTCCATCTCTTACGGTTGATTTTTAAATAATTTCTAAAGTCGTCGTCGGCGACTCTTCACGGTAGCCACTCGGTAGGAAAAAATCTAAGTACGAACTGTAATTATTTTCACCGACGAGGTACCTTTTATGTGTTAGATTGAGTTATAGGAGCGTATTTGAAGCACTTTTGCTTAATAAACCACGGCTCTATCTCTTACGGTTGATTTTTAAATTAATCAAAAAGTCTTCGTCGGTAGCGCTTCTCGGTAGCCTCTCCGTAGAGAGACTAAGTCCGAATTGAAAATATGTTCACCGACGACGTATCTTTTAAATGTTGTGTTCGGGTGTGGGAGCGTATTTGACGCACTTTTGCTTAATAAACCACGGCTCTATCTCTTACGGTTGATTTTAAATAATTTCTAAAGTCGTCGTCGGCGACTCTTCACGGTAGCCACTCGGTAGGAAAAAATCTAAGTCCGAACTGTAATTATTTTCACCGACGAGGTACCTTTTATATGTTTGATTGAGTTATAGGAGCGTATTTGAAGCACTTTTGCTTAATAAACCACGGCTCTATCTCTTACGGTTGATTTTGAAATAATTTCTAAAGTCGTCGTCGGCGACTCTTCACGGTAGCCTCTCCGTACAGAGACTAAGTCCGAACTGTAATTATTTTCACCGACGAGGTACCTTTTATGTGTTAGATTGAGTTATAGGAGCGTATTTGAAGCACTTTTGCTTAATAAACCACGGCTCTATCTCTTTCGGTTAATTTTTAAATTAATCAAAAAGTCTTCGTCGGTAGCGCTTCTCGGTAGCCTCTCCGTAGAGAGACTAAGTCCGAATTGAAAATATGTTCACCGACGACGAATCTTTTAAATGTTATGTTCGGTTATGAGAGCGTATTTGACGCACTTTTGCTTAATAAACCACGGCTCCATCTCTTACGGTTGATTCTTAAATAATTTCTAAAGTCGTCGTCGGCGACTCTTCACGGTAGCCACTCGGTAGGAAAAAATCTAAGTCCGAACTGAAATTATTTTCACCGACGAGGTACCTTTTATGTGTTAGATTGAGTTATAGGAGCGTATTTGAAGCACTTTTGCTCAATAAACCACGGCTCTATCTCTTACGGATGATTTTTAAATTAATCAAAAAGTCTTCGTCGGTAGCGCTTCTCGGTAGCCTCTCCGTAGAGAGACTAAGTCCGAATTGAAAATATGTTCACCGACGACGTATCTTTTAAATGTTGTGTTCGGTTATGGGAGCGTATTTGACGCACTTTTGCTTAATAAACCACGGCTCTATCTCTTACGGTTGATTTTTAAATAATTTCTAAAGTCGTCGTCGGCGACTCTTCACGGTAGCCACTCGGTAGGAAAAAATCTAAGTCCGAACTGTAATTATTTTCACCGACGAGGTACCTTTTATATGTTAGATTGAGTTATAGGAGCGTATTTGAAGCACTTTTGCTTAATAAACCACGGCTCTATCTCTTACGGTTGATTTTTAAATTAATCAAAAAGTCGTCGTCGGCGACTCTTCACGGTACCCTCTCCGTACAGAGACTAAGTCCGAATTGAAAATATTTTCACCGACGACGTATCTTTTAAATGTTAGATTGAGTTATAGGAGCGTATTTGAAACACTTTTGCTTAATAAACCACGGCTCTATCTCTTACGGTTGATTTTTAAATTAATCAGAAAGTCTTCGTCGGTAGCGCTTCTCGGTAGCCTCTCCGTACAGAGACTAAGTCCGAATTGAAAATATTTTCACCGACGACGTATATTTTAAATGTTATGTTCGGTTATGGGAGCGTATTTGACGCACTTTTGCTTAATAAACCACGGCTCCATCTCTTACGGTTGATTCTTAAAAAATTTCTAAAGTCGTCGTCGGCGACTCTTCACGGTAGCCTCTCCGTACAGAGACTAAGTCCGAATTGAAAATATTTTCACCGACGACGTATCTTTTAAATGTTAGATTGAGTTATAGGAGCGTATTTGAAACACTTTTGCTTAATAAACCACGGCTCTATCTCTTAAGGTTGATTTTTAAATTAATCAGAAAGTCTTCGTCGGTAGCGCTTCTCGGTAGCCTCTCCGTACAGAGACTAAGTCCGAATTGAAAATATTTTCACCGACGACGTATATTTTAAATGTTATGTTCGGTTATGGGAGCGTATTTGACGCACTTTTGCTTAATAAACAACGGCTCCATCTCTTACGGTTGATTCTTAAATAATTTCTAAAGTCGTCGTCGGCGACTCTTCACGGTAGCCACTCGGTAGGAAAAAATCTAAGTCCGAACTGTAATTATTTTCACCGACGAGGTACCTTTTATGTGTTAGATTGAGTTATAGGAGTGTATTTGAAGCACTTTTGCTTAATAAACCACGGCTCTATCTCTTACGGTTGATTTTTAAATTAATCAGGAAGTCTTCGTCGGTAGCGCTTCTCGGTAGCCTCTCCGTACAGAGACTAAGTCCGAATTGAAAATATTTTCACCGACGACGTATCTTTTAAATGTTATGTTCCGTTATGGGAGCGTATTTGACGCACTTTTGCTTAATAAACCACGGCTCTATCTCTTACGGTTGATTTTTAAATAATTTCTAAAGTCGTCGTCGGCGACTCTTCACGGTAGCCACTCGGTAGGAAAAAATCTAAGTCCGAACTGTAATTAGTTTCACCGACGAGGTACCTTTTATGTGTTAGATTGAGTTATAGGAGCGTATTTGAAGCACTTTTGCTTAATAAACCACGGCTCTATCTCTTACGGTTGATTTTTAAATTAATCAAAAAGTCTTCGTCGGTAGCGCTTCTCGGTAGCCTCTCCGTACAGAGACTAAGTCCGAATTGAAAATATTTTCATCCACAACGTATCTTTTAAATGTTGTGTTCGGTTATGGGAGCGTATTTGACGCACTTTTGCTTAATAAACCACGGCTCGATCTCTTACGGTTGATTTTTAAATAATTTCTAAATTCGTCGTCGGCGACTCTTCACGGTAGCCACTAGGTTGGAAAAAATCTAAGTCCGAACTGTAATTATTTTCACCGACGAGGTACCTTTTATGTGTTAGATTGAGTTATAGGAGCGTATTTGAAGCACTTTTGCTTAATAAACCACGGCTCTATCTCTTACGGTTGATTTTTAAATTAATCAGAAAGTCTTCGTCGGTAGCGCTTCTCGGTAGCCTCTCCGTACAGAGACTAAGTCCGAATTGAAAATATTTTCATCCACAACGTATCTTTTAAATGTTATGTTCCGTTATGGGAGCGTATTTGACGCACTTTTGCTTAATAAACCACGGCTCTATCTCTTACGGTTGATTTTTAAATAATTTCTAAAGTCGTCGTCGGCGACTCTTCACGGTAGCCACTCGGTAGGAAAAAATCTAAGTCCGAACTGTAATTATTTTCACCGACAAGGTACCTTTTATGTGTTAGATTGAGTTATAGGAGCGTATTTGAAGCACATTTGCTTAATAAACCACGGCTCTAACTCTTACGGTTGATTTTTAAATTAATCAAAAATTCTTCGTCGGTAGCGCTTCTCGGTAGCCTCTCCGTAGAGAGACTAAGTCCGAATTGAAAATATGTTCACCGACGACGTATCTTTTAAATGTTGTGTTCGGTTATGGGAGCGTATTTGACGCACTTTTGCTTAATAAACCACGGCTCGATCTCTTACGGTTGATTTTTAAATAATTTCTAAATTCGTCGACGGCGACTCTTCACGGTAGCCACTAGGTTGGAAAAAATCTAAGTCCGAACTGTAATTATTTTCACCGACGAGGTACCTTTTATGTGTTAGATTGAGTTATAGGAGCGTATTTGAAGCACTTTTGCTTAATAAACTACGGCTCTATCTCTTACGGTTGATTTTTAAATAATTTCTAAAGTCGTCGTCGGCGACTCTTCACGGTAGCCACTCGGTAGGAAAAAATCTAAGTCCGAACTGTAATTATTTTCACCGACGAGGTACCTTTTATGTGTTAGATTGAGTTATAGGAGCGTATTTGAAGCACTTTTGCTTAATAAACCACGGCTCTATCTCTTACGGTTGATTTTTAAATTAATCAAAAAGTCTTCGTCGGTAGCGCTTCTCGGTAGCCTCTCCGTACAGAGACTAAGTCCGAATTGAAAATATTTTCACCGACGACGTATCTTTTAAATGTTATGTTCGGTTATGGGAGCGTATTTGACGCACTTTTGCTGAATAAACCACGGCTCCATCTCTTACGGTTGATTTTTAAGTAATTTCCAAAGTCGTCGTCGGCGACTCTTCACGGTAGCCACTCGGTAGGAAAAAATCTAAGTCCGAACTGTAATTATTTTCACCGACGAGGTACCTTTTATGTGTTAGATTGAGTTATAGGAGCGTATTTGAAGCACTTTTGCTTAATAAACCACGGCTCTATCTCTTAAGGTTGATTTTTAAATTAATCAAAAAGTCTTCGTCGGTAGCGCTTCTCGGTAGCCTCTCCGTAGAGAGACTAAGTCCGAATTGAAAATATGTTCACCGACGACGTATCTTTTAAATGTTGTGTTCGGTTATGGGAGCGTATTTGACGCACTTTTGCTTAATAAACCACGGCTCGATCTCTTACGGTTGATTTTTAAATAATTTCTAAATTCGTCGACGGCGACTCTTCACGGTAGCCACTAGGTTGGAAAAAATCTAAGTCCGAACTGTAATTATTTTCACCGACGAGGTACCTTTTATGTGTTAGATTGAGTTATAGGAGCGTATTTGAAGCACTTTTGCTTAATAAACTACGGCTCTATCTCTTACGGTTGATTTTTAAATAATTTCTAAAGTCGTCGTCGGCGACTCTTCACGGTAGCCACTCGGTAGGAAAAAATCTAAGTCCGAACTGTAATTATTTTCACCGACGAGGTACCTTTTATGTGTTAGATTGAGTTATAGGAGCGTATTTGAAGCACTTTTGCTTAATAAACCACGGCTCTATCTCTTACGGTTGATTTTTAAATTAATCAAAAAGTCTTCGTCGGTAGCGCTTCTCGGTAGCCTCTCCGTACAGAGACTAAGTCCGAATTGAAAATATTTTCACCGACGACGTATCTTTTAAATGTTATGTTCGGTTATGGGAGCGTATTTGACGCACTTTTGCTGAATAAACCACGGCTCCATCTCTTACGGTTGATTTTTAAATAATTTCTAAAGTCGTCGTCGGCGACTCTTCACGGTAGCCACTCGGTAGGAAAAAATCTAAGTCCGAACTGTAATTATTTTCACCGACGAGGTACCTTTTATATGTTAGATTGAGTTATAGGAGCGCATTTGAAGCACTTTTGCTTAATAAACCACGGCTCTATCTCTTACGGTTGATTTTTAAGTTAATCAGAAAGTCTTCGTCGGTAGCGCTTCTCGGTAGCCTCTCCGTACAGAGACTAAGTCCGAATTGAAAATATTTTCACCGACGACGTATCTTTTAAATGTTATGTTCGGTTATGGGAGCGTATTTGACGCACTTTTGCTGAATAAACCACGGCTCCATCTCTTACGGTTGATTTTTAAATAATTTCTAAAGTCGTCGTCGGCGACTCTTCACGGTAGCCACTCGGTAGGAAAAAATCTAAGTCCGAACTGTAATTATTTTCACCGACGAGGTACCTTTTATGTGTTAGATTGAGTTATAGGAGCGTATTTGAAGCACTTTTGCTTAATAAACCACGGCTCTATCTCTTACGGTTGATTTTTAAATTAATCAGAAAGTCTTCGTCGGTAGCGCTTCTCGGTAGCCTCTCCGTACAGAGACTAAGTCCGAATTGAAAATATTTTCATCCACAACGTATCTTTTAAATGTTATGTTCCGTTATGGGAGCGTATTTGACGCACTTTTGCTTAATAAACCACGGCTCTATCTCTTACGGTTGATTTTTAAATAATTTCTAAAGTCGTCGTCGGCGACTCTTCACGGTAGCCACTCGGTAGGAAAAAATCTAAGTCCGAACTGTAATTATTTTCACCGACGAGGTACCTTTTATATGTTAGATTGAGTTATAGGAGCGCATTTGAAGCACTTTTGCTTAATAAACCACGGCTCTATCTCTTACGGTTGATTTTTAAATTAATCAGAAAGTCTTCGTCGGTAGCGCTTCTCGGTAGCCTCTCCGTACAGAGACTAAGTCCGAATTGAAAATATGTTCACCGACGACGTATCTTTTAAATGTTGTGTTCGGTTATGGGAGCGTATTTGACGCACTTTTGCTTAATAAACCACGGCTCCATCTCTTACGGTTGATTTTTAAATAATTTCTAAAGTCATCGTCGGCGACTCTTCACGGTAGCCACTCGGTAGGAAAAAATCTAAATCCGAACTGTAATTATTTTCACCGACGAGGTACCTTTTATATGTTAGTTTGAGTTATAGGAGCGCATTTGAAGCACTTTTGCTTAATAAACCACGGCTCTATCTCTTACGGTTGATTTTTAAATTAATCAGAAAGTCTTCGTCGGTAGCGCTTCTCGGTAGCCTCTCCGTACAGAGACTAAGTCCGAATTGAAAATATTTTCACCGACGACGTATCTTTTAAATGTTATGTTCCGTTATGGGAGCGTATTTGACGCACTTTTGCTTAATAAACCACGGCTCTATCTCTTACGGTTGATTTTTAAATAATTTCTAAAGTCGTCGTCGGCGACTCTTCACGGTAGCCACTCGGTAGGAAAAAATCTAAGTCCGAACTGTAATTATTTTCACCGACGAGGTACCTTTTATATGTTAGATTGAGTTATAGGAGCGCATTTGAAGCACTTTTGCTTAATAAACCACGGCTCTATCTCTTACGGTTGATTTTTAAGTTAATCAGAAAATCTTCGTCGGTAGCGCTTCTCGGTAGCCTCTCCGTACAGAGACTAAGTCCGAATTGAAATTATTTTCACCGACGACGTATCTTTTAAATGTTATGTTCGGTTATGGGAGCGTATTTGACGCACTTTTGCTGAATAAACCACGGCTCCATCTCTTACGGTTGATTTTTAAATAATTTCTAAAGTCGTCGTCGGCGACTCTTCACGGTAGCCACTCGGTAGGAAAAAATCTAAGTCCGAACTGTAATTATTTTCACCGACGAGGTACCTTTTATATGTTAGATTGAGTTATAGGAGCGCATTTGAAGCACTTTTGCTTAATAAACCACGGCTCTATCTCTTACGGTTGATTTTTAAGTTAATCAGAAAGTCTTCGTCGGTAGCGCTTCTCGGTAGCCTCTCCGTACAGAGACTAAGTCCGAATTGAAAATATTTTCACCGACGACGTATCTTTTAAATGTTATGTTCGGTTATGGGAGCGTATTTGACGCACTTTTGCTGAATAAACCACGGCTCCATCTCTTACGGTTGATTTTTAAATAATTTCTAAAGTCGTCGTCGGCGACTCTTCACGGTAGCCACTCGGTAGGAAAAAATCTAAGTCCGAACTGTAATTATTTTCACCGACGAGGTACCTTTTATATGTTAGATTGAGTTATAGGAGCGCATTTGAAGCACTTTTGCTTAATAAACCACGGCTCTATCTCTTACGGTTGATTTTTAAATTAATCAGAAAGTCTTCGTCGGTAGCGCTTCTCGGTAGCCTCTCCGTACAGAGACTAAGTCCGAATTGAAAATATGTTCACCGACGACGTATCTTTTAAATGTTGTGTTCGGTTATGGGAGCGTATTTGACGCACTTTTGCTTAATAAACCACGGCTCCATCTCTTACGGTTGATTTTTAAATAATTTCTAAAGTCATCGTCGGCGACTCTTCACGGTAGCCACTCGGTAGGAAAAAATCTAAATCCGAACTGTAATTATTTTCACCGACGAGGTACCTTTTATATGTTAGTTTGAGTTATAGGAGCGCATTTGAAGCACTTTTGCTTAATAAACCACGGCTCTATCTCTTACGGTTGATTTTTAAATTAATCAGAAAGTCTTCGTCGGTAGCGCTTCTCGGTAGCCTCTCCGTACAGAGACTAAGTCCGAATTGAAAATATTTTCACCGACGACGTATCTTTTAAATGTTATGTTCCGTTATGGGAGCGTATTTGACGCACTTTTGCTTAATAAACCACGGCTCTATCTCTTACGGTTGATTTTTAAATAATTTCTAAAGTCGTCGTCGGCGACTCTTCACGGTAGCCACTCGGTAGGAAAAAATCTAAGTCCTCACTGTAATTATTTTCACCGACGAGGTACCTTTTATATGTTAGATTGAGTTATAGGAGCGGATTTGAAGCACTTTTGCTTAATAAACCACGGCTCTATCTCTTACGGTTGATTTTTAAATTAATCAAAAAACTCGTCGGTAGCGCTTCTCGGTAGCCTCTCCGTACAGAGACTAAGTCCGAATTGAAAATATTTTCACCGACGACGTATCTTTTAAATGTTATGTTCCATTATGGGAGCGTATTTGACGCACTTTTGCTTAATAAACCACGGCTCTATCTCTTACGGTTGATTTTTAAATAATTTCTAAAGTCGTCGTCGGCGACTCTTCACGGTAGCCACTCGGTAGGAAAAAATCTAAGTCCGAACTGTAATTATTTTCACCGACGAGGTACCTTTTATATGTTAGATTGAGTTATAGGAGCGCATTTGAAGCACTTTTGCTTAATAAACCACGGCTCTATCTCTTACGGTTGATTTTTAAGTTAATCAGAAAATCTTCGTCGGTAGCGCTTCTCGGTAGCCTCTCCGTACAGAGACTAAGTCCGAATTGAAAATATTTTCACCGACGACGTATCTTTTAAATGTTATGTTCGGTTATGGGAGCGTATTTGACGCACTTTTGCTGAATAAACCACGGCTCCATCTCTTACGGTTGATTTTTAAATAATTTCTAAAGTCGTCGTCGGCGACTCTTCACGGTAGCCACTCGGTAGGAAAAAATCTAAGTCCGAACTGTAATTATTTTCACCGACGAGGTACCTTTTATGTGTTAGATTGAGTTATAGGAGCGTATTTGAAGCACTTTTGCTTAATAAACCACGGCTCTATCTCTTACGGTTGATTTTTAAATTAATCAGAAAGTCTTCGTCGGTAGCGCTTCTCGGTAGCCTCTCCGTACAGAGACTAAGTCCGAATTGAAAATATTTTCATCCACAACGTATCTTTTAAATGTTATGTTCCGTTATGGGAGCGTATTTGACGCACTTTTGCTTAATATACCACGGCTCTATCTCTTACGGTTGATTTTTAAATAATTTCTAAAGTCGTCGTCGGCGACTCTTCACGGTAGCCACTCGGTAGGAAAAAATCTAAGTCCTCACTGTAATTATTTTCACCGACGAGGTACCTTTTATATGTTAGATTGAGTTATAGGAGCGGATTTGAAGCACTTTTGCTTAATAAACCACGGCTCTATCTCTTACGGTTGATTTTTAAATTAATCAAAAAGTCTTCGTCGGTAGCGCTTCTCGGTAGCCTCTCCGTAGAGAGACTGAGTCCGAATTGAAAATATGTTCACCGACGACGTATCTTTTAAATGTTGTGTTCGGTTATGGGAGCGTATTTGACGCACTTTTGCTTAATAAACCACGGCTCGATCTCTTACGGTTGATTTTTAAATAATTTCTAAATTCGTCGTCGGCGACTCTTCACGGTAGCCACTAGGTAGGAAAAAATCTAAGTCCGAACTGTAATTATTTTCACCGACGAGGTACCTTTTATGTGTTAGATTGAGTTATAGGAGCGTATTTGAAGCACTTTTGCTTAATAAACCAGGGCTCTATCTCTTACGGTTGATTTTTAAATTAATCAAAAAACTCGTCGGTAGCGCTTCTCGGTAGCCTCTCCGTACAGAGACTAAGTCCGAATTGAAAATATTTTCACCGACGACGTATCTTTTAAATGTTATGTTCCATTATGGGAGCGTATTTGACGCACTTTTGCTTAATAAACCACGGCTCTATCTCTTACGGTTGATTTTTAAATAATTTCTAAAGTCGTCGTCGGCGACTCTTCACGGTAGCCACTCGGTAGGAAAAAATCTAAATCCGAACTGTAATTATTTTCACCGACGAGGTACCTTTTATATGTTAGATTGAGTTATAGGAGCGCATTTGAAGCACTTTTGCTTAATAAACCACGGCTCTATCCCTTACGGTTGATTTTTAAATTAATCAGAAAGTCTTGGTCGGTAGCGCTTCTCGGTAGCCTCTCCGTACAGAGACTAAGTCCGAATTGAAAATATGTTCACCGACGACGTATCTTTTAAATGTTGTGTTCGGTAATGGGAGCGTATTTGACGCACTTTTGCTTAATAAACCACGGCTCCATCTCTTACGGTTGATTTTTAAATAATTTCTAAAGTCGTCGTCGGCGACTCTTCACGGTAGCCACTCGGTAGGAAAAAATCTAAATCCGAACTGTAATTATTTTCACCGACGAGGTACCTTTTATATGTTAGATTGAGTTATAGGAGCGCATTTGAAGCACTTTTGCTTAATAAACCACGGCTCTATCTCTTACGGTTGATTTTTAAATTAATCAGAAAGTCTTCGTCGGTAGCGCTTCTCGGTAGCCTCTCCGTACAGAGACTAAGTCCGAATTGAAAATATGTTCACCGACGACGTATCTTTTAAATGTTGTGTTCGGTTATGGGAGCGTATTTGACGCACTTTTGCTTAATAAACCACGGCTCTATCTCTTACGGTTGATTTTTAAATAATTTCTAAAGTCGTCGTCGGCGACTCTTCACGGTAGCCACTCGGTAGGAAAAAATCTAAGTCCGAACTGTAATTATTTTCACCGACGAGGTACCTTTTATATGTTAGATTGAGTTATAGGAGCGCATTTGAAGCACTTTTGCTTAATAAACCACGGCTCTATCTCTTACGGTTGATTTTTAAATTAATCAGAAAGTCTTCGTCGGTAGCGCTTCTCGGTAGCCTCTCCGTACAGAGACTAAGTCCGAATTGAAAATATTTTCATCCACAACGTATCTTTTAAATGTTATGTTCCGTTATGGGAGCGTATTTGACGCACTTTTGCTTAATAAACCACGGCTCTATCTCTTACAGTTGATTTTTAAATAATTTCTAAAGTCGTCGTCGGCGACTCTTCACGGTAGCCACTCGGTAGGAAAAAATCTAAATCCGAACTGTAATTATTTTCACCGACGAGGTACCTTTTATATGTTAGATTGAGTTATAGGAGCGCATTTGAAGCACTTTTGCTTAATAAACCACGGCTCTATCTCTTACGGTTGATTTTTAAATTAATCAGAAAGTCTTCGTCGGTAGCGCTTCTCGGTAGCCTCTCCGTACAGAGACTAAGTCCGAATTGAAAATATTTTCACCGACGACGTATTTTTTAAATGCTATGTTCCGTTATGGGAGCGTATTTGACGCACTTTTGCTTAATAAACCACGGCTCTATCTCTTACGGTTGATTTTTAAATTAATCAAAAAGTCTTCGTCGGTAGCGCTTCTCGGTAGCCTCTCCGTAGAGAGACTAAGTCCGAATTGAAAATATGTTCACCGACGACGTATCTTTTAAATGTTGTGTTCGGTTATGGGAGCGTATTTGACGCACTTTTGCTTAATAAACCACGGCTCTATCTCTTACGGTTGATTTTTAAATAATTTCTAAAGTCGTCGTCGGCGACTCTTCACGGTAGCCACTCGGTAGGAAAAAATCTAAATCCGAACTGTAATTATTTTCACCGACGAGGTACCTTTTATATGTTAGATTGAGTTATAGGAGCGCATTTGAAGCACTTTTGCTTAATAAACCACGGCTCTATCTCTTACGGTTGATTTTTAAATTAATCAGAAAGTCTTCGTCGGTAGCGCTTCTCGGTAGCCTCTCCGTACAGAGACTAAGTCCGAATTGAAAATATTTTCACCGACGACGTATTTTTTAAATGCTATGTTCCGTTATGGGAGCGTATTTGACGCACTTTTGCTTAATAAACCACGGCTCTATCTCTTACGGTTGATTTTTAAATAATTTCTAAAGTCGTCGTCGGCGACTCTTCACGGTAGGAAAAAATCTAAATCCGAACTGTAATTATTTTCACCGACGAGGTACCTTTTATATGTTAGATTGAGTTATAGGAGCGCATTTGAAGCACTTTTGCTTAATAAACCACGGCTCTATCTCTTACGGTTGATTTTTAAATTAATCAGAAAGTCTTGGTCGGTAGCGCTTCTCGGTAGCCTCTCCGTACAGAGACTAAGTCCGAATTGAAAATATGTTCACCGACGACGTATCTTTTAAATGTTGTGTTCGGTAATGGGAGCGTATTTGACGCACTTTTGCTTAATAAACCACGGCTCCATCTCTTACGGTTGATTTTTAAATAATTTCTAAAGTCGTCGTCGGCGACTCTTCACGGTAGCCACTCGGTAGGAAAAAATCTAAATCCGAACTGTAATTATATTCACCGACGAGGTACCTTTTATATGTTAGATTGAGTTATAGGAGCGCATTTGAAGCACTTTTGCTTAATAAACCACGGCTCTATCTCTTACGGTTGATTTTTAAATTAATCAGAAAGTCTTCGTCGGTAGCGCTTCTCGGTAGCCTCTCCGTACAGAGACTAAGTCCGAATTGAAAATATGTTCACCGACGACGTATCTTTTAAATGTTGTGTTCGGTTATGGGAGCGTATTTGACGCACTTTTGCTTAATAAACCACGGCTCTATCTCTTACGGTTGATTTTTAAATAATTTCTAAAGTCGTCGTTGGCGTCTCTTCACGGTAGCCACTCGGTAGGAAAAAATCTAAGTCCGAACTGTAATTATTTTCACCGACGAGGTACCTTTTATATGTTAGATTGAGTTATAGGAGCGCATTTGAAGCACTTTTGCTTAATAAACCACGGCTCTATCTCTTACGGTTGATTTTTAAATTAATCAGAAAGTCTTGGTCGGTAGCGCTTCTCGGTAGCCTCTCCGTACAGAGACTAAGTCCGAATTGAAAATATGTTCACCGACGACGTATCTTTTAAATGTTGTGTTCGGTAATGGGAGCGTATTTGACGCACTTTTGCTTAATAAACCACGGCTCCATCTCTTACGGTTGATTTTTAAATAATTTCTAAAGTCGTCGTCGGCGACTCTTCACGGTAGCCACTCGGTAGGAAAAAATCTAAATCCGAACTGTAATTATATTCACCCACGAGGTACCTTTTATATGTTAGATTGAGTTATAGGAGCGCATTTGAAGCACTTTTGCTTAATAAACCACGGCTCTATCTCTTACGGTTGATTTTTAAATTAATCAGAAAGTCTTCGTCGGTAGCGCTTCTCGGTAGCCTCTCCGTACAGAGACTAAGTCCGAATTGAAAATATGTTCACCGACGACGTATCTTTTAAATGTTGTGTTCGGTTATGGGAGCGTATTTGACGCACTTTTGCTTAATAAACCACGGCTCTATCTCTTACGGTTGATTTTTAAATAATTTCTAAAGTCGTCGTCGGCGTCTCTTCACGGTAGCCACTCGGTAGGAAAAAATCTAAGTCCGAACTGTAATTATTTTCACCGACGAGGTACCTTTTATATGTTAGATTGAGTTATAGGAGCGCATTTGAAGCACTTTTGCTTAATAAACCACGGCTCTATCTCTTACGGTTGATTTTTAAATTAATCAGAAAGTCTTCGTCGGTAGCGCTTCTCGGTAGCCTCTCCGTACAGAGACTAAGTCCGAATTGAAAATATTTTCATCCACAACGTATCTTTTAAATGTTATGTTCCGTTATGGGAGCGTATTTGACGCACTTTTGCTTAATAAACCACGGCTCTATCTCTTACAGTTGATTTTTAAATAATTTCTAAAGTCGTCGTCGGCGACTCTTCACGGTAGCCACTCGGTAGGAAAAAATCTAAATCCGAACTGTAATTATTTTCACCGACGAGGTACCTTTTATATGTTAGATTGAGTTATAGGAGCGCATTTGAAGCACTTTTGCTTAATAAACCACGGCTCTATCTCTTACGGTTGATTTTTAAATTAATCAGAAAGTCTTCGTCGGTAGCGCTTCTCGGTAGCCTCTCCGTACAGAGACTAAGTCCGAATTGAAAATATTTTCACCGACGACGTATTTTTTAAATGCTATGTTCCGTTATGGGAGCGTATTTGACGCACTTTTGCTTAATAAACCACGGCTCTATCTCTTACGGTTGATTTTTAAATAATTTCTAAAGTCGTCGTCGGCGTCTCTTCACGGTAGCCACTCGGTAGGAAAAAATCTAAGTCCGAACTGAAAATATTTTCACCGACGAGGTACCTTTTAAATGTTAGATTGAGTTATAGGAGCGTATTTGAAGCACTTTTGCTTAATAAACCACGGCTCTATCTCTTACGGTTGATTTTTAAATTAATCAAAAAGTCTTCGTCGGTAGCGCTTCTCGGTAGCCTCTCCGTAGAGAGACTAAGTCCGAATTGAAAATATGTTCACCGACGACGTATCTTTTAAATGTTGTGTTCGGTTATGGGAGCGTATTTGACGCACTTTTGCTTAATAAACCACGGCTCTATCTCTTACGGTTGATTTTTAAATAATTTCTAAAGTCGTCGTCGGCGACTCTTCACGGTAGCCACTCGGTAGGAAAAAATCTAAATCCGAACTGTAATTATTTTCACCGACGAGGTACCTTTTATATGTTAGATTGAGTTATAGGAGCGCATTTGAAGCACTTTTGCTTAATAAACCACGGCTCTATCTCTTACGGTTGATTTTTAAATTAATCAGAAAGTCTTCGTCGGTAGCGCTTCTCGGTAGCCTCTCCGTACAGAGACTAAGTCCGAATTGAAAATATTTTCACCGACGACGTATTTTTTAAATGCTATGTTCCGTTATGGGAGCGTATTTGACGCACTTTTGCTTAATAAACCACGGCTCTATCTCTTACGGTTGATTTTTAAATAATTTCTAAAGTCGTCGTCGGCGACTCTTCACGGTAGCCACTCGGTAGGAAAAAATCTAAGTCCTCACTGTAATTATTTTCACCGACGAGGTACCTTTTATATGTTAGATTGAGTTATAGGAGCGGATTTGAAGCACTTTTGCTTAATAAAGCACGGCTCTATCTCTTTCGGTTAATTTTTAAATTAATCAGAAAGTCTTCGTCGGTAGCGCTTCTCGGTAGCCTCTCCGTACAGAGACTAAATCCGAATTGAAAATATTTTCACCGACGACGTATCTTTTAAATGTTATGTTCCGTTATGGGAGCGTATTTGACGCACTTTTGCTTAATAAACCACGGCTCTATCTCTTACGGTTGATTTTTAAGTAATTTCCAAAGTCGTCGTCGGCGACTCTTCACGGTAGCCACTCGGTAGGAAAAAATCTAAGTCCGAACTGTAATTATTTTCACCGACGAGGTACCTTTTATGTGTTAGATTGAGTTATAGGAGCGCATTTGAAGCACTTTTGCTTAATAAACCACGGCTCTATCTCTTACGGTTGATTTTTAAATTAATCAGAAAGTCTTCGTCGGTAGCGCTTCTCGGTAGCCTCTCCGTACAGAGACTAAGTCCGAATTGAAAATATGTTCACCGACGACGTATCTTTTAAATGTTGTGTTCGGTTATGGGAGCGTATTTGACGCACTTTTGCTTAATAAACCACGGCTCCATCTCTTACGGTTGATTTTTAAATAATTTCTAAAGTCATCGTCGGCGACTCTTCACGGTAGCCACTCGGTAGGAAAAAATCTAAATCCGAACTGTAATTATTTTCACCGACGAGGTACCTTTTATATGTTAGATTGAGTTATAGGAGCGCATTTGAAGCACTTTTGCTTAATAAACCACGGCTCTATCTCTTACGGTTGATTTTTAAATTAATCAGAAAGTCTTCGTCGGTAGCGCTTCTCGGTAGCCTCTCCGTACAGAGACTAAATCCGAATTGAAAATATTTTCACCGACGACGTATCTTTTAAATGTTATGTTCCGTTATGGGAGCGTATTTGACGCACTTTTGCTTAATAAACCACGGCTCTATCTCTTACGGTTGATTTTTAAGTAATTTCCAAAGTCGTCGTCGGCGACTCTTCACGGTAGCCACTCGGTAGGGAAAAATCTAAGTCCGAACTGTAATTATTTTCACCGACGAGGTACCTTTTATGTGTTAGATTGAGTTATAGGAGCGCATTTGAAGCACTTTTGCTTAATAAACCACGGCTCTATCTCTTACGGTTGATTTTTAAATTAATCAGAAAGTCTTCGTCGGTAGCGCTTCTCGGTAGCCTCTCCGTACAGAGACTAAGTCCGAATTGAACATATTTTCACCGACGACGTATCTTTTAAATGTTATGTTCCGTTATGGGAGCGTATTTGACGCACTTTTGCTTAATAAACCACGGCTCTATCTCTTTCGGTTAATTTTTAAATTAATCAGAAAGTCTTCGTCGGTAGCGCTTCTGGGTAGCCTCTCCGTACAGAGACTAAATCCGAATTGAAAATATTTTCACCGACGACGTATCTTTTAAATGTTATGTTCCGTTATGGGAGCGTATTTGACGCACTTTTGCTTAATAAACCACGGCTCTATCTCTTACGGTTGATTTTTAAGTAATTTCCAAAGTCGTCGTCGGCGACTCTTCACGGTAGCCACTCGGTAGGAAAAAATCTAAGTCCGAACTGTAATTATTTTCACCGACGAGGTACCTTTTATGTGTTAGATTGAGTTATAGGAGCGCATTTGAAGCACTTTTGCTTAATAAACCACGGCTCTATCTCTTACGGTTGATTTTTAAATTAATCAGAAAGTCTTCGTCGGTAGCGCTTCTCGGTAGCCTCTCCGTACAGAGACTAAGTCCGAATTGAAAATATGTTCACCGACGACGTATCTTTTAAATGTTGTGTTCGGTTATGGGAGCGTATTTGACGCACTTTTGCTTAATAAACCACGGCTCCATCTCTTACGGTTGATTTTTAAATAATTTCTAAAGTCATCGTCGGCGACTCTTCACGGTAGCCACTCGGTAGGAAAAAATCTAAATCCGAACTGTAATTATTTTCACCGACGAGGTACCTTTTATATGTTAGATTGAGTTATAGGAGCGCATTTGAAGCACTTTTGCTTAATAAACCACGGCTCTATCTCTTACGGTTGATTTTTAAATTAATCAGAAAGTCTTCGTCGGTAGCGCTTCTCGGTAGCCTCTCCGTACAGAGACTAAATCCGAATTGAAAATATTTTCACCGACGACGTATCTTTTAAATGTTATGTTCCGTTATGGGAGCGTATTTGACGCACTTTTGCTTAATAAACCACGGCTCTATCTCTTACGGTTGATTTTTAAGTAATTTCCAAAGTCGTCGTCGGCGACTCTTCACGGTAGCCACTCGGTAGGGAAAAATCTAAGTCCGAACTGTAATTATTTTCACCGACGAGGTACCTTTTATGTGTTAGATTGAGTTATAGGAGCGCATTTGAAGCACTTTTGCTTAATAAACCACGGCTCTATCTCTTACGGTTGATTTTTAAATTAATCAGAAAGTCTTCGTCGGTAGCGCTTCTCGGTAGCCTCTCCGTACAGAGACTAAGTCCGAATTGAAAATATTTTCACCGACGACGTATCTTTTAAATGTTATGTTCCGTTATGGGAGCGTATTTGACGCACTTTTGCTTAATAAACCACGGCTCTATCTCTTTCGGTTAATTTTTAAATTAATCAGAAAGTCTTCGTCGGTAGCGCTTCTGGGTAGCCTCTCCGTACAGAGACTAAATCCGAATTGAAAATATTTTCACCGACGACGTATCTTTTAAATGTTATGTTCCGTTATGGGAGCGTATTTGACGCACTTTTGCTTAATAAACCACGGCTCTATCTCTTACGGTTGATTTTTAAGTAATTTCCAAAGTCGTCGTCGGCGACTCTTCACGGTAGCCACTCGGTAGGAAAAAATCTAAGTCCGAACTGTAATTATTTTCACCGACGAGGTACCTTTTATGTGTTAGATTGAGTTATAGGAGCGCATTTGAAGCACTTTTGCTTAATAAACCACGGCTCTATCTCTTACGGTTGATTTTTAAATTAATCAAAAAACTCGTCGGTAGCGCTTCTCGGTAGCCTCTCCGTACAGAGACTAAGTCCGAATTGAAAATATTTTCACCGACGACGTATCTTTTAAATGTTATGTTCCGTTATGGGAGCGTATTTGACGCACTTTTGCTTACTAAACCACGGCTCTATCTCTTACGGTTGATTTTTAAATAATTTCTAAAGTCGTCGTCGGCGACTCTTCACGGTAGCCACTCGGTAGGAAGAAATCTAAGTCCGAACTGTAATTATTTTCACCGACGAGGTACCTTTTATATGTTAGATTGAGTTATAGGAGCGTATTTGAAGCACTTTTGCTTAATAAAGCACGGCTCTATCTCTTTCGGTTAATTTTTAAATTAATCAGAAAGTCTTCGTCGGTAGCGCTTCTCGGTAGCCTCTCCGTACAGAGACTAGGTCCGAATTGAAAATATTTTCATCCACGACGTATCTTTTAAATGTTATGTTCCGTTATGGGAGCGTATTTGACGCACTTTTGCTTAGTAAACCACGGCTCTATCTCTTACGGTTGATTTTTAAATAATTTCTAAAGTCGTCGTCGGCGACTCTTCACGGTAGCCACTCGGTAGGAAAAAATCTAAGTCCGAACTGTAATTATTTTCACCGACGAGGTACCTTTTATACGTTAGATTGAGTTATAGGAGCGTATTTGAAGCACTTTTGCTTAATAAAGCACGGCTCTATCTCTTTCGGTTAATTTTTAAATTAATCAGAAAGTCTTCGTCTGGAGCGCTTCTCGGTAGCCTCTCCGTACAGAGACTAAGTCCGAATTGAAAATATTTTCACCGACGAGGTACCTTTTATATGTTAGATTGAGTTATAGGAGCGCATTTGAAGCACTTTTGCTTAATAAACCACGGCTCTATCTCTTACGGTTGATTGTTAAGTTAATCAGAAAGTCTTCGTCGGTAGCGCTTCTCGGTAGCCTCTCCGTACATAGACTAAGTCGGAATTGAAAATATTTTCACCGACGACGTATCTTTTAAATGTTATGTTCGGTTATGGGAGCGTATTTGACGCACTTTTGCTTAATAAACCACGGCTCCATCTCTTACGGTTGATTTTTAAATAATTTCTAAAGTCGTCGTCGGCGACTCTTCACGGTAGCCACTCGGTAGGAAAAAATCCAAGTCCGAACTGTAATTATTTTCACCGACGAGGTACCTTTTATACGTTAGATTGAGTTATAGGAGCGTATTTGAAGCACTTTTGCTTAATAAAGCACGGCTCTATCTCTTTCGGTTAATTTTTAAATTAATCAGAAAGTCTTCGTCTGGAGCGCTTCTCGGTAGCCTCTCCGTACAGAGACTAAGTCCGAATTGAAAATATTTTCACCGACGACGTATCTTTTAAATGTTATGTTCAGTTATGGGAGCGTATTTGACGCACTTTTGCTTAATAAACCACGGCTCTATCTCTTACGGTTGATTTTGAAATAATTTCTAACGTCGTCGGCGACTCTTCACGGTAGCCACTCGGTAGGAAAAAATCCAAGTCCGAACTGTAATTATTTTCACCGACGAGGTACCTTTTATATGTTAGATTGAGTTATAGGAGCGCATTTGAAGCACTTTTGCTTAATAAACCACGGCTCTATCTCTTACGGTTGATTTTGAAATTAATCAGAAAGTCTTCGTCGGTAGCGCTTCTCGGTAGCCTCTCCGTACAGAGACTAAGTCCGAATTGAAAATATTTTCACCGACGACGTATCTTTTAAATGTTATGTTCCGTTATGGGAGCGTATTTGACGCACTTTTGCTTAATAAACCACGGCTCTATCTCTTACGGTTGATTTTTAAATAATTTCTAAAGTCGTCGTCGGCGACTCTTCACGGTAGCCACTCGGTAGGAAGAAATCTAAGTCCGAACTGTAATTATTTTCACCGACGAGGTACCTTTTATATGTTAGATTGAGTTATAGGAGCGTATTTGAAGCACTTTTGCTTAATAAAGCACGGCTCTATCTCTTTCGGTTAATTTTTAAATTAATCAGAAAGTCTTCGTCGGTAGCGCTTCTCGGTAGCCTCTCCGTACAGAGACTAGGTCCGAATTGAAAATATTTTCATCCACGACGTATCTTTTAAATGTTATGTTCCGTTATGGGAGCGTATTTGACGCACTTTTGCTTAGTAAACCACGGCTCTATCTCTTACGGTTGATTTTTAAATAATTTCTAAAGTCGTCGTCGGCGACTCTTCACGGTAGCCACTCGGTAGGAAAAAATCAAAGTCCGAACTGTAATTATTTTCACCGACGAGGTACCTTTTATACGTTAGATTGAGTTATAGGAGCGTATTTGAAGCACTTTTGCTTAATAAAGCACGGCTCTATCTCTTTCGGTTAATTTTTAAATTAATCAGAAAGTCTTCGTCTGGAGCGCTTCTCGGTAGCCTCTCCGTACAGAGACTAAGTCCGAATTGAAAATATTTTCACCGACGACGTATCTTTTAAATGTTATGTTCAGTTATGGGAGCGTATTTGACGCACTTTTGCTTAATAAACCACGGCTCTATCTCTTACGGTCGATTTTGAAATAATTTCTAACGTCGTCGGCGACTCTTCACGGTAGCCACTCGGTAGGAAAAAATCCAAGTCCGAACTGTAATTATTTTCACCGACGAGGTACCTTTTATACGTTAGATTGAGTTATAGGAGCGTATTTGAAGCACTTTTGCTTAATAAAGCACGGCTCTATCTCTTTCGGTTAATTTTTAAATTAATCAGAAAGTCTTCGTCTGGAGCGCTTCTCGGTAGCCTCTCCGTACAGAGACTAAGTCCGAATTGAAAATATTTTCACCGACGACGTATCTTTTAAATGTTATGTTCCGTTATGGGAGCGTATTTGACGCACTTTTGCTTAATAAACCACGGCTCTATCTCTTACGGTTGATTTTGAAATAATTTCTAACGTCGTCGGCGACTCTTCACGGTAGCCACTCGGTAGGAAAAAATCCAAGTCCGAACTGTAATTATTTTCACCGACGAGGTACCTTTTATATGTTAGATTGAGTTATAGGAGCGCATTTGAAGCACTTTTGCTTAATAAACCACGGCTCTATCTCTTACGGTTGATTTTGAAATTAATCAGAAAGTCTTCGTCGGTAGCGCTTCTCGGTAGCCTCTCCGTACAGAGACTAAGTCCGAATTGAAAATATTTTCACCGACGACGTATCTTTTAAATGTTATGTTCCGTTATGGGAGCGTATTTGACGCACTTTTGCTTAATAAACCACGGCTCTATCTCTTACGGTTGATTTTTAAATAATTTCTAAAGTCGTCGTCGGCGACTCTTCACGGTAGCCACTCGGTAGGAAGAAATCTAAGTCCGAACTGTAATTATTTTCACCGACGAGGTACCTTTTATATGTTAGATTGAGTTATAGGAGCGTATTTGAAGCACTTTTGCTTAATAAAGCACGGCTCTATCTCTTTCGGTTAATTTTTAAATTAATCAGAAAGTCTTCGTCGGTAGCGCTTCTCGGTAGCCTCTCCGTACAGAGACTAGGTCCGAATTGAAAATATTTTCATCCACGACGTATCTTTTAAATGTTATGTTCCGTTATGGGAGCGTATTTGACGCACTTTTGCTTAGTAAACCACGGCTCTATCTCTTACGGTTGATTTTTAAATAATTTCTAAAGTCGTCGTCGGCGACTCTTCACGGTAGCCACTCGGTAGGAAAAAATCAAAGTCCGAACTGTAATTATTTTCACCGACGAGGTACCTTTTATACGTTAGATTGAGTTATAGGAGCGTATTTGAAGCACTTTTGCTTAATAAAGCACGGCTCTATCTCTTTCGGTTAATTTTTAAATTAATCAGAAAGTCTTCGTCTGGAGCGCTTCTCGGTAGCCTCTCCGTACAGAGACTAAGTCCGAATTGAAAATATTTTCACCGACGACGTATCTTTTAAATGTTATGTTCAGTTATGGGAGCGTATTTGACGCACTTTTGCTTAATAAACCACGGCTCTATCTCTTACGGTCGATTTTGAAATAATTTCTAACGTCGTCGGCGACTCTTCACGGTAGCCACTCGGTAGGAAAAAATCCAAGTCCGAACTGTAATTATTTTCACCGACGAGGTACCTTTTATACGTTAGATTGAGTTATAGGAGCGTATTTGAAGCACTTTTGCTTAATAAAGCACGGCTCTATCTTTTTCGGTTAATTTTTAAATTAATCAGAAAGTCTTCGTCTGGAGCGCTTCTCGGTAGCCTCTCCGTACAGAGACTAAGTCCGAATTGAAAATATTTTCACCGACGACGTATCTTTTAAATGTTATGTTCAGTTATGGGAGCGTATTTGACGCACTTTTGCTTAATAAACCACGGCTCTATCTCTTACGGTTGATTTTTAAATAATTTCTGAAGTCGTCGTCGGCGACTCTTCACGGTAGCCACTCGGTAGGAAAAAATCTAATTCCGAACTGTAATTATTTTCACCGACGAGGTACCTTTTATATGTTAGATTGAGTTATAGGAGCGTATTTGAAGCACTTTTGCTTAATAAAGCACGGCTCTATCTCTTTCGGTTAATTTTTAAATTAATCAGAAAGTCTTCGTCGGTAGCGCTTCTCGGTAGCCTCTCCGTACAGAGACTAGGTCCGAATTGAAAATATTTTCATCCACGACGTATCTTTTAAATGTTATGTTCCGTTATGGGAGCGTATTTGACGCACTTTTGCTTAATAAACCACGGCTCTATCTCTTACGGTTGATTTTTAAATAATTTCTAAAGTCGTCGTCGGCGACTCTTCACGGTAGCCACTCGGTAGGAAGAAATCTAAGTCCGAACTGTAATTATTTTCACCGACGAGGTACCTTTTATATGTTAGATTGAGTTATAGGAGCGTATTTGAAGCACTTTTGCTTAATAAACCACGGCTCTATCTCTTACGGTTGATTTTTAAATTAATCAGAAAATCTTCGTCGGTAGCGCTTCACGGTAGCCTCTCCGTACAGAGACTAAGTCCGAATTGAAAATATTTTCACCGACGACGTATCTTTTAAATGTTATGTTCAGTTATGGGAGCGTATTTGACGCACTTTTGCTTAATAAACCACGGCTCTATCTCTTACGGTTGATTTTTAAATAATTTCTAAAGTCGTCGTCGGCGACTCTTCACGGTAGCCACTCGGTAGGAAAAAATCTAATTCCGAACTGTAATTATTTTCACCGACGAGGTACCTTTTATATGTTAGATTGAGTTATAGGAGCGTATTTGAAGCACTTTTGCTTAATAGAGCACGGCTCTATCTCTTTCGG
Organism: Nysson spinosus; assembly: GCA_910591585.2. NCBI lineage: Eukaryota > Metazoa > Arthropoda > Insecta > Hymenoptera > Crabronidae > Nysson > Nysson spinosus. Next base: position 1,435,389 of record CAJUYC020000070.1, on the reverse strand, counting down.
TTAATTTTTAAATTAATCAGAAAGTCTTCGTCGGTAGCGCTTCTCGGTAGCCTCTCCGTACAGAGACTAAATCCGAATTGAAAATATTTTCACCGACGACGTATCTTTTAAATGTTATGTTCCGTTATGGGAGCGTATTTGACGCACTTTTGCTTAATAAACCACGGCTCTATCTCTTACGGTTGATTTTTAAATAATTTCTAAAGTCGTCGTCGGCGACTCTTCACGGTAGCCACTCGGTAGGAAAAAATCTAAGTCCGAACTGTAATTATTTTCACCGACGAGGTACCTTTTATATGTTAGATTGAGTTATAGGAGCGTATTTGAAGCACTTTTGCTTAATAAAGCACGGCTCTATCTCTTTCGGTTAATTTTTAAATTAATCAGAAAGTCTTCGTCGGTAGCGCTACTCGGTAGCCTCTCCGTACAGAGACTAGGTCCGAATTGAAAATATTTTCATCCACGACGTATCTTTTAAATGTTATGTTCCGTTATGGGAGCGTATTTGACGCACTTTTGCTTAATAAACCACGGCTCTATCTCTTACGGTTGATTTTTAAATAATTTCTAAAGTCGTCGTCGGCGACTCTTCACGGTAGCCACTCGGTAGGAAAAAATCTAAGTCCGAACTGTAATTATTTTCACCGACGAGGTACCTTTTATGTGTTAGATTGAGTTATAGGAGCGTATTTGAAGCACTTTTGCTTAATAAAGCACGACTCTATCTCTTTCGGTTAATTTTTAAATTAATCAGAAAGTCTTCGTCGGTAGCGCTTCTCGGTAGCCTCTCCGTACAGAGACTAGGTCCGAATTGAAAATATTTTCATCCACGACGTATCTTTTAAATGTTATGTTCCGTTATGGGAGCGTATTTGACGCGCTTTTGCTTAATAAACCACGGCTCTATCTCTTACGGTTGATTTTTAAATAATTTCTAAAGTCGTCGTCGGCGACTCTTCGCGGTAGCCACTCGGTAGGAAAAAATCTAAGTCCGAACTGTAATTATTTTCACCGACGAGGTACCTTTTATACGTTAGATTGAGTTATAGGAGCGTATTTGTAGCACTTTTGCTTAATAAAGCACGGCTCTATCTCTTTCGGTTAATTTCTAAATTAATCAGAAAGTCTTCGTCGGTAGCGCTTCTCGGTAGCCTCTCCGTACAGAGACTAAATCCGAATTGAAAATATTTTCACCGACGACGTATCTTTTAAATGTTATGTTCCGTTATGGGAGCGTATTTGACGCACTTTTGCTTAATAAACCACGGCTCTATCTCTTACGGTTGATTTTTAAATAATTTCTAAAGTCGTAGTCGGCGACTCTTCACGGTAGCCACTCGGTAGGAAAAAATCTAAGTCCGAACTGTAATTATTTTCACCGACGAGGTACCTTTTATATGTTAGATTGAGTTATAGGAGCGTATTTGAAGCACTTTTGCTTAATAAACCACGGCTCTATCTCTTACGGTTGATTTTTAAATTAATCAAAAATCTTCGTCGGTAGAGCTTCTCGGTAGCCTCTCCGTACAGAGACTAAGTCCGAATTGAAAATATTTTCACCGACGACGTATCTTTTAAATGTTATGTTCCGTTATGGGAGCGTATTTGACGCACTTTTGCTTAATAAAGCACGGCTCTATCTCTTTCGGTTAATTTTTAAATTAATCAGAAAGTCTTCGTCGGTAGCGCTTCTCGGTAGCCTCTCCGTACAGAGACTAAATCCGAATTGAAAATATTTTCACCGACGACGTATCTTTTAAATGTTATGTTCCGTTATGGGAGCGTATTTGACGCACTTTTGCTTAATAAACCACGGCTCTATCTCTTACGGTTGATTTTTAAATAATTTCTAAAGTCGTAGTCGGCGACTCTTCACGGTAGCCACTCGGTAGGAAAAAATCTAAGTCCGAACTGTAATTATTTTCACCGACGAGGTACCTTTTATGTGTTAGATTGAGTTATAGGAGCGTATTTGAAGCACTTTTGCTTAATAAACCACGGCTCTATCTCTTACGGTTGATTTTTAAATTAATCAAAAATCTTCGTCGGTAGAGCTTCTCGGTAGCCTCTCCGTACAGAGACTAAGTCCGAATTGAAAATATTTTCACCGACGACGTATCTTTTAAATGTTATGTTCCGTTATGGGAGCGTATTTGACGCACTTTTGCTTAATAAAGCACGGCTCTATCTCTTTCGGTTAATTTTTAAATTAATCAGAAAGTCTTCGTCGGTAGCGCTTCTCGGTAGCCTCTCCGTACAGAGACTAAATCCGAATTGAAAATATTTTCACCGACGACGTATCTTTTAAATGTTATGTTCCGTTATGGGAGCGTATTTGACGCACTTTTGCTTAATAAACCACGGCTCTATCTCTTACGGTTGATTTTTAAATAATTTCTAAAGTCGTAGTCGGCGACTCTTCACGGTAGCCACTCGGTAGGAAAAAATCTAAGTCCGAACTGTAATTATTTTCACCGACGAGGTACCTTTTATGTGTTAGATTGAGTTATAGGAGCGTATTTGAAGCACTTTTGCTTAATAAACCACGGCTCTATCTCTTCCGGTTGATTTTTAAATTAATCAAAAATCTTCGTCGGTAGAGCTTCTCGGTAGCCTCTCCGTACAGAGACTAAGTCCGAATTGAAAATATTTTCACCGACGACGTATCTTTTAAATGTTATCTTCCGTTATGGGAGCGTATTTGACGCACTTTTGCTTAATAAACCACGGCTCTATCTCTTACGGTTGATTTTTAAATAATTTCTAAAGTCGTCGTCGGCGACTCTTCACGGTAGCCACTCGGTAGGAAAAAATCTAAGTCCGAACTGTAATTATTTTTACCGACGAGGTACGTTTTATATGTTAGATTGAGTTATAGGAGCGTATTTGAAGCACTTTTGCTTAATAAAGCACGGCTCTATCTCTTTCGGTTAATTTTTAAATTAATCAGAAAGTCTTCGTCGGTAGCGCTTCTCGGTAGCCTCTCCGTACAGAGACTAAATCCGAATTGAAAATATTTTCACCGACGACGTATCTTTTAAATGTTATGTTCCGTTATGGGAGCGTATTTGACGCACTTTTGCTTAATAAACCACGGCTCTATCTCTTACGGTTGATTTTTAAATAATTTCTAAAGTCGTCGTCGGCGACTCTTCACGGTAGCCACTCGGTAGGAAAAAATCTAAGTCCGAACTGTAATTATTTTCACCGACGAGGTACCTTTTATGTGTTAGATTGAGTTATAGGAGCGTATTTGAAGCACTTTTGCTTAATAAAGCACGGCTCTATCTCTTTCGGTTAATTTTTAAATTAATCAGAAATTCTTCGTCGGTAGCGCTTCTCTGTAGCCTCTCCGTACAGAGACTAAATCCGAATTGAAAATATGTTCACCGACGACGTATCTTTTAAATGTTATGTTCCGTTATGGGAGCGTAGTTGACGCACTTTTGCTTAATAAACCACGGCTCTATCTCTTACGGTTGATTTTTAAATAATTTCTAAAGTCGTCGTCGGCGACTCTTCACGGTAGCCACTCGGTAGGAAAAAATCTAAGTCCGAACTGTAATTATTTTCACCGACGAGGTACGTTTTATATGTTAGATTGAGTTATAGGAGCGTATTTGAAGCACTTTTGCTTAATAAAGCACGGCTCTATCTCTTTCGGTTAATTTTTAAATTAATCAGAAAGTCTTCGTCGGTAGCGCTTCTCGGTAGCCTCTCCGTACAGAGACTAAATCCGAATTGAAAATATTTTCACCGACGACGTATCTTTTAAATGTTATGTTCCGTTATGGGAGCGTATTTGACGCACTTTTGCTTAATAAACCACGGCTCTATCTCTTACGGTTGATTTTTAAATAATTTCTAAAGTCGTCGTCGGCGACTCTTCACGGTAGCCACTCGGTAGGAAAAAATCTAAGTCCGAACTGTAATTATTTTCACCGACGAGGTACCTTTTATACGTTAGATTGAGTTATAGGAGCGTATTTGTAGCACTTTTGCTTAATAAACCACGGCTCTATCTCTTACGGTTGATTTTTAAATTAATCAAAAATCTTCGTCGGTAGAGCTTCTCGGTAGCCTCTCCGTACAGAGACTAAGTCCGAATTGAAAATATTTTCACCGACGACGTATCTTTTAAATGTTATGTTCCGTTATGGGAGCGTATTTGACGCACTTTTGCTTAATAAACCACGGCTCTATCTCTTACGGTTGATTTTTAAATAATTTCTAAAGGCGTCGTCGGCGACTCTTCACGGTAGCCACTCGGTAGGAAAAAATCTAAGTCCGAACTGTAATTATTTTCACCGACGAGGTACCTTTTATATGTTAGATTGAGTTATAGGAGCGTATTTGAAGCACTTTTGCTTAATAAACCACGGCTCTATCTCTTTCGGTTGATTTTTAAATTAATCAAAAATCTTCGTCGGTAGAGCTTCTCGGTAGCCTCTCCGTACAGAGACTAAGTCCGAATTGAAAATATTTTCACCGACGACGTATCTTTTAAATGTTATGTTCCGTTATGGGAGCGTATTTGACGCACTTTTGCTTAATAAACCACGGCTCTATCTCTTACGGTTGATTTTTAAATAATTTCTAAAGTCGTCGTCGGCGACTCTTCACGGTAGCCACTCGGTAGGAAAAAATCTAAGTCCGAACTGTAATTATATTTACCGACGAGGTACGTTTTATATGTTAGATTGAGTTATAGGAGCGTATTTGAAGCACTTTTGCTTAATAAAGCACGGCTCTATCTCTTTCGGTTAATTTTTAAATTAATCAGAAAGTCTTCGTCGGTAGCGCTTCTCGGTAGCCTCTCCGTACAGAGACTAAATCCGAATTGAAAATATTTTCACCGACGACGTATCTTTTAAATGTTATGTTCCGTTATGGGAGCGTATTTGACGCACTTTTGCTTAATAAACCACGGCTCTATCTCTTACGGTTGATTTTTAAATAATTTCTAAAGTCGTCGTCGGCGACTCTTCACGGTAGCCACTCGGTAGGAAAAAATCTAAGTCCGAACTGTAATTATTTTCACCGACGAGGTACCTTTTATGTGTTAGATTGAGTTATAGGAGCGTATTTGAAGCACTTTTGCTTAATAAAGCACGGCTCTATCTCTTTCGGTTAATTTTTAAATTAATCAGAAAGTCTTCGTCGGTAGCGCTTCTCGGTAGCCTCTCCGTACAGAGACTAAATCCGAATTGAAAATATTTTCACCGACGACGTATCTTTTAAATGTTATGTTCCGTTATGGGAGCGTATTTGACGCACTTTTGCTTAATAAACCACGGCTCTATCTCTTACGGTTGATTTTTAAATAATTTCTAAAGTCGTCGTCGGCGACTCTTCACGGTAGCCACTCGGTAGGAAAAAATCTAAGTCCGAACTGTAATTATTTTCACCGACGAGGTACCTTTTATACCTTAGATTGAGTTATAGGAGCGTATTTGTAGCACTTTTGCTTAATAAAGCACGGCTCTATCTCTTTCGGTTAATTTCTAAATTAATCAGAAAGTCTTCGTCGGTAGCGCTTCTCGGTAGCCTCTCCGTACAGAGACTAAATCCGAATTGAAAATATTTTCACCGACGACGTATCTTTTAAATGTTATGTTCCGTTATGGGAGCGTATTTGACGCACTTTTGCTTAATAAACCACAGCTCTATCTCTTACGGTTGATTTTTAAATAATTTCTAAAGTCGTAGTCGGCGATTCTTCACGGTAGCCACTCGGTAGGAAAAAATCTAAGTCCGAACTGTAATTATTTTCACCGACGAGGTACCTTTTATGTGTTAGATTGAGTTATAGGAGCGTATTTGAAGCACTTTTGCTTAATAAACCACGGCTCTATCTCTTACGGTTGATTTTTAAATTAATCAAAAATCTTCGTCGGTAGAGCTTCTCGGTAGCCTCTCCGTACAGAGACTAAGTCCGAATTGAAAATATTTTCACCGACGACGTATCTTTTAAATGTTATGTTCCGTTATGGGAGCGTATTTGACGCACTTTTGCTTAATAAACCACGGCTCTATCTCTTACGGTTGATTTTTAAATAATTTCTAAAGTCGTCGTCGGCGACTCTTCACGGTAGCCACTCGGTAGGAAAAAATCTAAGTCCGAACTGTAATTATATTTACCGACGAGGTACGTTTTATATGTTAGATTGAGTTATAGGAGCGTATTTGAAGCACTTTTGCTTAATAAAGCACGGCTCTATCTCTTTCGGTTAATTTTTAAATTAATCAGAAAGTCTTCGTCGGTAGCGCTTCTCGGTAGCCTCTCCGTACAGAGACTAAATCCGAATTGAAAATATTTTCACCGACGACGTATCTTTTAAATGTTATGTTCCGTTATGGGAGCGTATTTGACGCACTTTTGCTTAATAAACCACGGCTCTATCTCTTACGGTTGATTTTTAAATAATTTCTAAAGTCGTCGTCGGCGACTCTTCACGGTAGCCACTCGGTAGGAAAAAATCTAAGTCCGAACTGTAATTATTTTCACCGACGAGGTACCTTTTATGTGTTAGATTGAGTTATAGGAGCGTATTTGAAGCACTTTTGCTTAATAAAGCACGGCTCTATCTCTTTCGGTTAATTTTTAAATTAATCAGAAATTCTTCGTCGGTAGCGCTTCTCTGTAGCCTCTCCGTACAGAGACTAAATCCGAATTGAAAATATGTTCACCGACGACGTATCTTTTAAATGTTATGTTCCGTTATGGGAGCGTATTTGACGCACTTTTGCTTAATAAACCACGGCTCTATCTCTTACGGTTGATTTTTAAATAATTTCTAAAGTCGTAGTCGGCGACTCTTCACGGTAGCCACTCGGTAGGAAAAAATCTAAGTCCGAACTGTAATTATTTTCACCGACGAGGTACCTTTTATACGTTAGATTGAGTTATAGGAGCGTATTTGTAGCACTTTTGCTTAATAAACCACGGCTCTATCTCTTACGGTTGATTTTTAAATTAATCAAAAATCTTCGTCGGTAGAGCTTCTCGGTAGCCTCTCCGTACAGAGACTAAGTCCGAATTGAAAATATTTTCACCGACGACGTATCTTTTAAATGTTATGTTCCGTTATGGGAGCGTATTTGACGCACTTTTGCTTAATAAACCACGGCTCTATCTCTTACGGTTGATTTTTAAATAATTTCTAAAGTCGTCGTCGGCGACTCTTCACGGTAGCCACTCGGTAGGAAAAAATCTAAGTCCGAACTGTAATTATTTTCACCGACGAGGTACCTTTTATGTGTTAGATTGAGTTATAGGAGCGTATTTGAAGCACTTTTGCTTAATAAAGCAGGGCTCTATCTCTTTCGGTTAATTTTTAAATTAATCAGAAATTCTTCGTCGGTAGCGCTTCTCTGTAGCCTCTCCGTACAGAGACTAAATCCGAATTGAAAATATGTTCACCGACGACGTATCTTTTAAATGTTATGTTCCGTTATGGGAGCGTATTTGACGCACTTTTGCTTAATAAACCACGGCTCTATCTCTTACGGTTGATTTTTAAATAATTTCTAAAGTCGTCGTCGGCGACTCTTCACGGTAGCCACTCGGTAGGAAAAAATCTAAGTCCGAACTGTAATTATTTTCACCGACGAGGTACGTTTTATATGTTAGATTGAGTTATAGGAGCATATTTGAAGCACTTTTGCTTAATAAAGCACGGCTCTATCTCTTTCGGTTAATTTTTAAATTAATCAGAAAGTCTTCGTCGGTAGCGCTTCTCGGTAGCCTCTCCGTACAGAGACTAAATCCGAATTGAAAATATTTTCACCGACGACGTATCTTTTAAATGTTATGTTCCGTTATGGGAGCGTATTTGACGCACTTTTGCTTAATAAACCACGGCTCTATCTCTTACGGTTGATTTTTAAATAATTTCTAAAGTCGTCGTCGGCGACTCTTCACGGTAGCCACTCGGTAGGAAAAAATCTAAGTCCGAACTGTAATTATTTTCACCGACGAGGTACCTTTTATGTGTTAGATTGAGTTATAGGAGCGTATTTGAAGCACTTTTGCTTAATAAAGCAGGGCTCTATCTCTTTCGGTTAATTTTTAAATTAATCAGAAATTCTTCGTCGGTAGCGCTTCTCTGTAGCCTCTCCGTACAGAGACTAAATCCGAATTGAAAATATGTTCACCGACGACGTATCTTTTAAATGTTATGTTCCGTTATGGGAGCGTATTTGACGCACTTTTGCTTAATAAACCACGGCTCTATCTCTTACGGTTGATTTTTAAATAATTTCTAAAGTCGTCGTCGGCGACTCTTCACGGTAGCCACTCGGTAGGAAAAAATCTAAGTCCGAACTGTAATTATTTTCACCGACGAGGTACGTTTTATATGTTAGATTGAGTTATAGGAGCATATTTGAAGCACTTTTGCTTAATAAAGCACGGCTCTATCTCTTTCGGTTAATTTTTAAATTAATCAGAAAGTCTTCGTCGGTAGCGCTTCTCGGTAGCCTCTCCGTACAGAGACTAAATCCGAATTGAAAATATTTTCACCGACGACGTATCTTTTAAATGTTATGTTCCGTTATGGGAGCGTATTTGACGCACTTTTGCTTAATAAACCACGGCTCTATCTCTTACGGTTGATTTTTAAATAATTTCTAAAGTCGTCGTCGGCGACTCTTCACGGTAGCCACTCGGTAGGAAAAAATCTAAGTCCGAACTGTAATTATTTTCACCGACGAGGTACCTTTTATGTGTTAGATTGAGTTATAGGAGCGTATTGGAAGCACTTTTGCTTAATAAAGCACGGCTCTATCTCTTTCGGTTAATTTTTAAATTAATCAGAAAGTCTTCGTCGGTAGCGCTTCTCGGTAGCCTCTCCGTACAGAGACTAAATCCGAATTGAAAATATTTTCACCGACGACGTATCTTTTAAATGTTATGTTCCGTTATGGGAGCGTATTTGACGCACTTTTGCTTAATAAACCACGGCTCTATCTCTTACGGTTCATTTTTAAATAATTTCTAAAGTCGTCGTCGGCGACTCTTCACGGTAGCCACTCGGTAGGAAAAAATCTAAGTCCGAACTGTAATTATTTTCACCGACGAGGTACCTTTTATGTGTTAGATTGAGTTATAGGAGCGTATTTGAAGCACTTTTGCTTAATAAAGCACGGCTCTATCTCTTTCGGTTAATTTTTAAATTAATCAGAAATTCTTCGTCGGTAGCGCTTCTCTGTAGCCTCTCCGTACAGAGACTAAATCCGAATTGAAAATATTTTCACCGACGACGTATCTTTTAAATGTTATGTTCCGTTATGGGAGCGTATTTGACGCACTTTTGCTTAATAAACCACGGCTCTATCTCTTACGGTTGATTTTTAAATAATTTCTAAAGTCGTCGTCGGCGACTCTTCACGGTAGCCACTAGGTAGGAAAAAATCTAAGTCCGAACTGTAATTATTTTCACCGACGAGGTACCTTTTATATGTTAGATTGAGTTATAGGAGCGTATTTGAAGCACTTTTGCTTAATAAAGCACGGCTCTATCTCTTTCGGTTAATTTTTAAATTAATCAGAAAGTCTTCGTCGGTAGCGCTTCTCGGTAGCCTCTCCGTACAGAGACTAAATCCGAATTGAAAATATTTTCACCGACGACGTATCTTTTAAATGTTATGTTCCGTTATGGGAGCGTATTTGACGCACTTTTGCTTAATAAACCACGGCTCTATCTCTTACGGTTGATTTTTAAATTAAGCAAAATGTCTTCGTCGGTAGCGCTTCTCGGTAGCCTCTCCGTACAGAGACTAAGTCCGAATTGAAAATATTTTCATCCACGACGTATCTTTTAAATGTTATGGTTCCGTTATGGGAGCGTATTTAACGCATTTTTGCTTAATAAACCACGGCTCTATCTCTTACGGTTGATTTTTAAATAATTTCTAAAGTCGTCGTCGGCGACTCTTCACGGTAGCCACTCAGTAGGAAAAAATCTGAGTCCGAACTGTACTTATTTTCACCGACGAGGTACCTTTTATGTGTTAGATTGAGTTATAGGAGCGGATTTGAAGCACTTTTGCTTAATAAAGCGCGGCTCTATCTCTTTCGGTTAATTTTTAAATTAATCAGAAAGTCTTCGTCGGTAGCGCTTCTCGGTAGCCTCTCCGTACAGAGACTAAATCCGAATTGAAAATATTTTCACCGACGACGTATCTTTTAAATGTTATGTTCCGTTATGGGAGCGTATTTGACGCACTTTTGCTTAATAAACCACGGCTCTATCTCTTACGGTTGATTTTTAAATAATTTCTAAAGTCGTCGTCGGCGACTCTTCACGGTAGCCACTCGGTAGGAAAAAATCCAAGTCCGAACTGTAATTATTTTCACCGACGAGGTACCTTTTATATGTTAGATTGAGTTATAGGAGCGTATTTGAAGCACTTTTGCTGAATAAACCACGGCTCTATCTCTTTCGGTTAATTTTTAAATTAATCAGAAAGTCTTCGTCGGTAGCGCTTCTCGGTAGCCTCTCCGTACAGAGACTAAATCCGAATTGAAAATATTTTCACCGACGACGTATCTTTTAAATGTTATGTTCCGTTATGGGAGCGTATTTGACGCACTTTTGCTTAATAAACCACGGCTCTATCTCTTACGGTTGATTTTTAAATAATTTCTAAAGTCGTCGTCGGCGACTCTTCACGGTAGCCACTCGGTAGGAAAAAATCCAAGTCCGAACTGTAATTATTTTCACCGACGAGGTACCTTTTATATGTTAGATTGAGTTATAGGAGCGTATTTGAAGCACTTTTGCTGAATAAACCACGGCTCTATCTCTTACGGTTGATTTGTAAATTAATCAGAAAGTCTTCGTCGGTAGCGCTTCTCGGTAGCCTCTCCGTACAGAGACTAAGTCCGAATTGAAAATATTTTCATCCACGACGTATTTTTTAAATGTTATGTTCCGTTATGGGAGCGTATTTGACGCACTTTTGCTTAATAAACCACGGCTCTATCTCTTACGGTTGATTTTTAAATAATTTCTAAAGTCGTCGTCGGCGACTCTTCACGGTAGCCACTCGGTAGGAAAAAATCCAAGTCCGAACTGTAATTATTTTCACCGACGAGGTACCTTTTATGTGTTAGATTGAGTTATAGGAGCGTATTTGAAGCACTTTTGCTTAATAAACCACGGCTCTATCTCTTACGGTTGATTTTTAAATTAATCAAAAAGTCTTCGTCGGTAGCGCTTCTCGGTAGCCTCTCCGTACAGAGACTAAGTCCGAATTGAAAATATTTTCACCGACGACGTATCTTTTAAATGTTATGTTCAGTTATGGGAGCGTATTTGACGCACTTTTGCTTAATAAACCACGGCTCTATCTCTTACGGTTGATTTTTAAGTAATTTCTAAAGTCGTCGTCGGCGACTCTTCACGGTAGCCACTCGGTAGGAAAAAATCTAAGTCCGAACTGTAATTATTTTCACCGACGAGGTACGTTTTATATGTTAGATTGAGTTATAGGAGCATATTTGAAGCACTTTTGCTGAATAAACCACGGCTCTATCTCTTACGGTTGATTTTTAAATTAATCAGAAAGTCTTCGTCGGTAGCGCTTCTCGGTAGCCTCTCCGTACAGAGACTAAGTCCGAATTGAAAATATTTTCATCCACGAGGTATCTTTTAAATGTTATGTTCCGTTATGGGAGCGTATTTGACGCATTTTTGCTTAATAAACCACGGCTCTATCTCTTACGGTTGATTTTTAAATAATTTCTAAAGTCGTCGTCGGCGACTCTTCACGGTAGCCACTCGGTAGGAAAAAATCTAAGTCCGAACTGTAATTATTTTCACCGACGAGGTACGTTTTATATGTTAGATTGAGTTATAGGAGCGTATTTGAAGCACTTTTGCTGAATAAACCACGGCTCTATCTCTTACGGTTGATTTGTAAATTAATCAGAAAGTCTTCGTCGGTAGCGCTTCTCGGTAGCCTCTCCGTACAGAGACTAAGTCCGAATTGAAAATATTTTCATCCACGACGTATTTTTTAAATGTTATGTTCCGTTATGGGAGCGTATTTGACGCACTTCTGCTTAATAAACCACGGCTCTATCTCTTACGGTTGATTTTTAAATAATTTCTAAAGTCGTCGTCGGCGACTCTTCACGGTAGCCACTCGGTAGGAAAAAATCTAAGTCCGAACTGTAATTATTTTCACCGACGAGGTACGTTTTATATGTTAGATTGAGTTATAGGAGCGTATTTGAAGCACTTTTGCTGAATAAACCACGGCTCTATCTCTTACGGTTGATTTGTAAATTAATCAGAAAGTCTTCGTCGGTAGCGCTTCTCGGTAGCCTCTCCGTACAGAGACTAAGTCCGAATTGAAAATATTTTCACCGACGACGTATCTTTTAAATGTTATGTTCCGTTATGGGAGCGTATTTGACGCACTTTTGCTGAATAAACCACGGCTCTATCTCTTACGGTTGATTTTTAAATAATTTCTAAAGTCGTCGTCGGCGACTCTTCACGGTAGCCACTCGGTAGGAAAAAATCCAAGTCCGAACTGTAATTATTTTCACCGACGAGGTACCTTTTATGTGTTAGATTGAGTTATAGGAGCGTATTTGAAGCACTTTTGCTTAATAAACCACGGCTCTATCTCTTACGGTTGATTTTTAAATTAATCAGAAAGTCTTCGTCGGTAGCGCTTCTCGGTAGCCTCTCCGTACAGAGACTAAGTCCGAATTGAAAATATTTTCATCCACGACGTATTTTTTAAATGTTATGTTCCGTTATGGGAGCGTATTTGACGCACTTCTGCTTAATAAACCACGGCTCTATCTCTTACGGTTGATTTTTAAATAATTTCTAAAGTCGTCGTCGGCGACTCTTCACGGTAGCCACTCGGTAGGAAAAAATCTAAGTCCGAACTGTAATTATTTTCACCGACGAGGTACGTTTTATATGTTAGATTGAGTTATAGGAGCGTATTTGAAGCACTTTTGCTGAATAAACCACGGCTCTATCTCTTACGGTTGATTTGTAAATTAATCAGAAAGTCTTCGTCGGTAGCGCTTCTCGGTAGCCTCTCCGTACAGAGACTAAGTCCGAATTGAAAATATTTTCACCGACGACGTATCTTTTAAATGTTATGTTCCGTTATGGGAGCGTATTTGACGCACTTTTGCTGAATAAACCACGGCTCTATCTCTTACGGTTGATTTTTAAATAATTTCTAAAGTCGTCGTCGGCGACTCTTCACGGTAGCCACTCGGTAGGAAAAAATCCAAGTCCGAACTGTAATTATTTTCACCGACGAGGTACCTTTTATGTGTTAGATTGAGTTATAGGAGCGTATTTGAAGCACTTTTGCTTAATAAACCACGGCTCTATCTCTTACGGTTGATTTTTAAATTAATCAGAAAGTCTTCGTCGGTAGCGCTTCTCGGTAGCCTCTCCGTACAGAGACTAAGTCCGAATTGAAAATATTTTCACCGACCACGTATCTTTTAAATGTTATGCTCAGTTATGGGAGCGTATTTGACGCACTTTTGCTTAATAAACCACGGCTCTATCTCTTACGGTTGATTTTTAAATAATTTCTAAAGTCGTCGTCGGCGACTCTTAACGGTAGCCACTCGGTAGGAAAAAATCTAAGTCCGAACTGTAATTATTTTCACCGACGAGGTACGTTTTATATGTTAGATTGAGTTATAGGAGCGTATTTGAAGCACTTTTGCTGAATAAACCACGGCTCTATCTCTTACGGTTGATTTGTAAATTAATCAGAAAGTCTTCGTCGGTAGCGCTTCTCGGTAGCCTCTCCGTACAGAGACTAAGTCCGAATTGAAAATATTTTCATCCACGACGTATTTTTTAAATGTTATGTTCCGTTATGGGAGCGTATTTGACGCACTTTTGCTTAATAAACCACGGCTCTATCTCTTACTGTTGATTTTTAAATAATTTCTAAAGTCGTCGTCGGCGACTCTTCACGGTAGCCACTCGGTAGGAAAAAATCCAAGTCCGAACTGTAATTATTTTCACCGACCAGGTACCTTTTATGTGTTAGATTGAGTTATAGGAGCGTATTTGAAGCACTTTTGCTTAATAAACCACGGCTCTATCTCTTACGGTTGATTTTTAAATTAATCAGAAAGTCTTCGTCGGTAGCGCTTCTCGGTAGCCTCTCCGTACAGAGACTAAGTCCGAATTGAAAATATTTTCACCGACGACGTATCTTTTAAATGTTATGCTCAGTTATGGGAGCGTATTTGACGCACTTTTGCTTAATAAACCACGGCTCTATCTCTTACGGTTGATTTTTAAATAATTTCTAAAGTCGACGTCGGCGACTCTTAACGGTAGCCACTCGGTAGGAAAAAATCTAAGTCCGAACTGTAATTATTTTCACCGACGAGGTACGTTTTATATGTTAGATTGAGTTATAGGAGCGTATTTGAAGCACTTTTGCTGAATAAACCACGGCTCTATCTCTTACGGTTGATTTGTAAATTAATCAGAAAGTCTTCGTCGGTAGCGCTTCTCGGTAGCCTCTCCGTACAGAGACTAAGTCCGAATTGAAAATATTTTCATCCACGACGTATTTTTTAAATGTTATGTTCCGTTATGGGAGCGTATTTGACGCACTTTTGCTTAATAAACCACGGCTCTATCTCTTACGGTTGATTTTTAAATAATTTCTAAAGTCGTCGTCGGCGACTCTTCACGGTAGCCACTCGGTAGGAAAAAATCCAAGTCCGAACTGTAATTATTTTCACCGACGAGGTACCTTTTATGTGTTAGATTGAGTTATAGGAGCGTATTTGAAGCACTTTTGCTTAATAAACCACGGCTCTATCTCTTACGGTTGATTTTTAAATTAATCAAAAAGTCTTCGTCGGTAGCGCTTCTCGGTAGCCTCTCCGTACAGAGACTAAGTCCGAATTGAAAATATTTTCACCGACGACGTATCTTTTAAATGTTATGTTCAGTTATGGGAGCGTATTTGACGCACTTTTGCTAAATAAACCACGGCTCTATCTCTTACGGTTGATTTTTAAATAATTTCTAAAGTCGTCGTCGGCGACTCTTCACGGTAGCCACTCGGTAGGAAAAAATCTAAGTCCGAACTGTAATTATTTTCACCGACGAGGTACGTTTTATATGTTAGATTGAGTTATAGGAGCGTATTTGAAGCACTTTTGCTGAATAAACCACGGCTCTATCTCTTACGGTTGATTTTTAAATTAATCAGAAAGTCTTCGTCGGTAGCGCTTCTCGGTAGCCTCTCCGTACAGAGACTAAGTCCGAATTGAAAATATTTTCATCCACGACGTATTTTTTAAATGTTATGTTCCGTTATGGGAGCGTATTTGACGCACTTTTGCTTAATAAACCACGGCTCTATCTCTTACGGTTGATTTTTAAATAATTTCTAAAGTCGTCGTCGGCGACTCTTCACGGTAGCCACTCGGTAGGAAAAAATCTAAGTCCGAACTGTAATTATTTTCACCGACGAGGTACGTTTTATATGTTAGATTGAGTTATAGGAGCGTATTTGAAGCACTTTTGCTGAATAAACCACGGCTCTATCTCTTACGGTTGATTTGTAAATTAATCAGAAAGTCTTCGTCGGTAGCGCTTCTCGGTAGCCTCTCCGTACAGAGACTAAGTCCGAATTGAAAATATTTTCATCCACGACGTATTTTTTAAATGTTATGTTCCGTTATGGGAGCGTATTTGACGCACTTTTGCTTAATAAACCACGGCTATATCTCTTACGGTTGATTTTTAAATAATTTCTAAAGTCGTCGTCGCCGACTCTTCACGGTAGCCACTCGGTAGGAAAAAATCCAAGTCCGAACTGTAATTATTTTCACCGACGAGGTACCTTTTATGTGTTAGATTGAGTTATAGGAGCGTATTTGAAGCACTTTTGCTTAATAAACCACGGCTCTATCTCTTACGGTTGATTTTTAAATTAATCAGAAAGTCTTCGTCGGTAGCGCTTCTCGGTAGCCTCTCCGTACAGAGACTAAGTCCGAATTGAAAATATTTTCACCGACGACGTATCTTTTAAATGTTATGTTCAGTTATGGGAGCGTATTTGACGCACTTTTGCTAAATAAACCACGGCTCTATCTCTTACGGTTGATTTTTAAATAATTTCTAAAGTCGTCGTCGGCGACTCTTCACGGTAGCCACTCGGTAGGAAAAAATCTAAGTCCGAACTGTAATTATTTTCACCGACGAGGTACCTTTTATGTGTTAGATTGAGTTATAGGAGCGTATTTGAAGCACTTTTGCTTAATAAACCACGGCTCTATCTCTTACGGTTGATTTTTAAATTAATCAAAAAGTCTTCGTCGGTAGCGCTTCTCGGTAGCCTCTCCGTACAGAGACTAAGTCCGAATTGAAAATATTTTCACCGACGACGTATCTTTTAAATGTTATGTTCAGTTATGGGAGCGTATTTGACGCACTTTTGCTAAATAAACCACGGCTCTATATCTTACGGTTGATTTTTAAATAATTTCTAAAGTCGTCGTCGGCGACTCTTCACGGTAGCCACTCGGTAGGAAAAAATCTAAGTCCGAACTGTAATTATTTTCACCGACGAGGTACCTTTTATGTGTTAGATTGAGTTATAGGAGCGTATTTGAAGCACTTTTGCTTAATAAAGCACGGCTCTATCTCTTTCTGTTAATTTTTAAATTAATCAGAAATTCTTCGTCGGTAGCGCTTCTCTGTAGCCTCTACGTACAGAGACTAAATCCGAATTGAAAATATTTTCACCGACGACGTATCTTTTAAATGTTATGTTCCGTTATGGGAGCGTATTTGACGCACTTTTGCTTAATAAACCACGGCTCTATCTCTTACGGTTGATTTTTAAATAATTTCTAAATTCGTCGTCGGCGACTCTTCACGGTAGCCACTCGGTAAGAAAAAATCTAAGTCCGAACTGTAATTATTTTCACCGACGAGGTACGTTTTATATGTTAGAATGAGTTATAGGAGCGTATTTGAAGCACTTTTGCTGAATAAACCACGGCTCTATCTCTTACGGTTGATTTTTAAATTAATCAGAAAGTCTTCGTCGGTAGCGCTTCTCGGTAGCCTCTCCGTACAGAGACTAAGTCCGAATTGAAAATATTTTCATCCACCACGTATCTTTTAAATGTTATGTTCCGTTATGGGAGCGTATTTGACGCATTTTTGCTTAATAAACCACGGCTCTATCTCTTACGGTTGATTTTTAAATAATTTCTAAAGTCGTCGTCGGCGACTCTTCATGGTAGCCACTCGGTAGGAAAAAATCTGAGTCCGAACTGTACTTATTTTCACCGAGGAAGTACCTTTTATGTGTTAGATTGAGTTATAGGAGCGGATTTGAAGCACTTTTGCTTAATAAAGCACGGCTCTATCTCTTTCGGTTAATTTTTAAATTAATCAGAAAGTCTTCGTCGGTAGCGCTTCTCGGTAGCCTCTCCGTACAGAGACTAAATCCGAATTGAAAATATTTTCACCGACGACGTATCTTTTAAATGTTATGTTCCGTTATGGGAGCGTATTTGACGCACTTTTGCTTAATAAACCACGGCTCTATCTCTTACGGTTGATTTTTAAATAATTTCTAAAGTCGTCGTCGGCGACTCTTCACGGTAGCCACTCGGTAGGAAAAAATCCAAGTCCGAACTGTAATTATTTTCACCGACGAGGTACCTTTTATATGTTAGATTGAGTTATAGGAGCGTATTTGAAGCACTTTTGCTGAATAAACCACGGCTCTATCTCTTACGGTTGATTTTTAAATTAATCAGAAAGTCTTCGTCGGTAGCGCTTCTCGGTAGCCTCTCCGTACAGAGACTAAGTCCGAATTGAAAATATTTTCATCCACGACGTATTTTTTAAATGTTATGTTCCGTTATGGGAGCGTATTTGACGCACTTTTGCTTAATAAACCACGGCTCTATCTCTTACGGTTGATTTTTAAATAATTTCTAAAGTCGTCGTCGGCGACTCTTCACGGTAGCCACTCGGTAGGAAAAAATCCAAGTCCGAACTGTAATTATTTTCACCGACGAGGTACCTTTTATGTGTTAGATTGAGTTATAGGAGCGTATTTGAAGCACTTTTGCTTAATAAAGCACGGCTCTATCTCTTACGGTTGATTTTTATATAATTTCTAAATTCGTCGTCGGCGACTCTTCACGGTAGCCACTCGGTAGGAAAAAATCTAAGTCCGAACTGTAATTATTTTCACCGACGAGGTACGTTTTATATGTTAGAATGAGTTATAGGAGCGTATTTGAAGCACTTTTGCTGAATAAACCACGGCTCTATCTCTTACGGTTGATTTTTAAATTAATCAGAAAGTCTTCGTCGGTAGCGCTTCTCTGTAGCCTCTACGTACAGAGACTAAATCCGAATTGAAAATATTTTCACCGACGACGTATCTTTTAAATGTTATGTTCCGTTATGGGAGCGTATTTGACGCACTTTTGCTTAATAAACCACGGCTCTATCTCTTACGGTTGATTTTTAAATAATTTCTAAATTCGTCGTCGGCGACTCTTCACGGTAGCCACTCGGTAGGAAAAAATCTAAGTCCGAACTGTAATTATTTTCACCGACGAGGTACCTTTTATGTGTTAGATTGAGTTATAGGAGCGTATTTGAAGCACTTTTGCTTAATAAACCACGGCTCTATCTCTTACGGTTGATTTTTAAATTAATCAGAAAGTCTTCGTCGGTAGCGCTTCTCGGTAGCCTCTCCGTACAGAGACTAAGTCCGAATTGAAAATATTTTCACCGACGACGTATCTTTTAAATGTTATGCTCAGTTATGGGAGCGTATTTGACGCACTTTTGCTTAATAAACCACGGCTCTATCTCTTACGGTTGATTTTTAAATAATTTCTAAAGTCGTCGTCGGCGACTCTTAACGGTAGCCACTCGGTAGGAAAAAATCTAAGTCCGAACTGTAATTATTTTCACCGACGAGGTACGACGTTTTATATGTTAGATTGAGTTATAGGAGCGTATTTGAAGCACTTTTGCTGAATAAACCACGGCTCTATCTCTTACGGTTGATTTGTAAATTAATCAGAAAGTCTTCGTCGGTAGCGCTTCTCGGTAGCCTCTCCGTACAGAGACTAAGTCCGAATTGAAAATATTTTCATCCACGACGTATTTTTTAAATGTTATGTTCCGTTATGGGAGCGTATTTGACGCACTTTTGCTTAATAAACCACGGCTCTATCTCTTACGGTTGATTTTTAAATAATTTCTAAAGTCGTCGTCGGCGACTCTTCACGGTAGCCACTCGGTAGGAAAAAATCCAAGTCCGAACTGTAATTATTTTCACCGACGAGGTACCTTTTATGTGTTAGATTGAGTTATAGGAGCGTATTTGAAGCACTTTTGCTTAATAAACCACGGCTCTATCTCTTACGGTTGATTTTTAAATTAATCAAAAAGTCTTCGTCGGTAGCGCTTCTCGGTAGCCTCTCCGTACAGAGACTAAGTCCGAATTGAAAATATTTTCACCGACGACGTATCTTTTAAATGTTATGTTCAGTTATGGGAGCGTATTTGACGCACTTTTGCTAAATAAACCACGGCTCTATCTCTTACGGTTGATTTTTAAATAATTTCTAAAGTCGTCGTCGGCGACTCTTCACGGTAGCCACTCGGTAGGAAAAAATCTAAGTCCGAACTGTAATTATTTTCACCGACGAGGTACCTTTTATATGTTAGATTGAGTTATAGGAGCGTATTTGAAGCACTTTTGCTGAATAAACCACGGCTCTATCCCTTACGGTTGATTTTTAAATTAATCAGAAAGTCTTCGTCGGTAGCGCTTCTCGGTAGCCTCTCCGTACAGAGACTAAGTCCGAATTGAAAATATTTTCACCGACGACGTATCTTTTAAATGTTATGTTCCGTTATGGGAGCGTATTTGACGCACTTTTGCTTAATAAACCACGGCTCTATCTCTTACGGTTGATTTTTAAATAATTTCTAAAGTCGTCGTCGGCGACTCTTAACGGTAGCCACTCGGTAGGAAAAAATCTAAGTCCGAACTGTAATTATTTTCACCGACGAGGTACGTTTTATATGTTAGATTGAGTTATAGGAGCGTATTTGAAGCACTTTTGCTGAATAAACCACGGCTCTATCTCTTACGGTTGATTTGTAAATTAATCAGAAAGTCTTCGTCGGTAGCGCTTCTCGGTAGCCTCTCCGTACAGAGACTAAGTCCGAATTGAAAATATTTTCATCCACGACGTATTTTTTAAATGTTATGTTCCGTTATGGGAGCGTATTTGACACACTTTTGCTTAATAAACCACGGCTCTATCTCTTACGGTTGATTTTTAAATAATTTCTAAAGTCGTCGTCGGCGACTCTTCACGGTAGCCACTCGGTAGGAAAAAATCCAAGTCCGAACTGTAATTATTTTCACCGACGAGGTACCTTTTATGTGTTAGATTGAGTTATAGGAGCGTATTTGAAGCACTTTTGCTTAATAAACCACGGCTCTATCTCTTACGGTTGATTTTTAAATTAATCAAAAAGTCTTCGTCGGTAGCGCTTCTCGGTAGCCTCTCCGTACAGAGACTAAGTCCGAATTGAAAATATTTTCACCGACGACGTATCTTTTAAATGTTATGTTCCGTTATGGGAGCGTATTTGACGCACTTTTGCTTAATAAACCACGGCTCTATCTCTTACGGTTGATTTTTAAATAATTTCTAAATTCGTCGTCGGCGACTCTTCACGGTAGCCACTCGGTAGGAAAAAATCTAAGTCCGAACTGTAATTATTTTCACCGACGAGGTACCTTTTATGTGTTAGATTGAGTTATAGGAGCGTATTTGAAGCACTTTTGCTTAATAAACCACGGCTCTATCTCTTACGGTTGATTTTTAAATTAATCAGAAAGTCTTCGTCGGTAGCGCTTCTCGGTAGCCTCTCCGTACAGAGACTAAGTCCGAATTGAAAATATTTTCACCGACGACGTATCTTTTAAATGTTATGCTCAGTTATGGGAGCGTATTTGACGCACTTTTGCTTAATAAACCACGGCTCTATCTCTTACGGTTGATTTTTAAATAATTTCTAAAGTCGTCGTCGGCGACTCTTAACGGTAGCCACTCGGTAGGAAAAAATCTAAGTCCGAACTGTAATTATTTTCACCGACGAGGTACGTTTTATATGTTAGATTGAGTTATAGGAGCGTATTTGAAGCACTTTTGCTGAATAAACCACGGCTCTATCTCTTACGGTTGATTTGTAAATTAATCAGAAAGTCTTCGTCGGTAGCGCTTCTCGGTAGCCTCTCCGTACAGAGACTAAGTCCGAATTGAAAATATTTTCATCCACGACGTATTTTTTAAATGTTATGTTCCGTTATGGGAGCGTATTTGACGCACTTTTGCTTAATAAACCACGGCTCTATCTCTTACGGTTGATTTTTAAATAATTTCTAAAGTCGTCGTCGGCGACTCTTCACGGTAGCCACTCGGTAGGAAAAAATCCAAGTCCGAACTGTAATTATTTTCACCGACGAGGTACCTTTTATGTGTTAGATTGAGTTATAGGAGCGTATTTGAAGCACTTTTGCTTAATAAACCACGGCTCTATCTCTTACGGTTGATTTTTAAATTAATCAAAAAGTCTTCGTCGGTAGCGCTTCTCGGTAGCCTCTCCGTACAGAGACTAAGTCCGAATTGAAAATATTTTCACCGACGACGTATCTTTTAAATGTTATGTTCCGTTATGGGAGCGTATTTGACGCACTTTTGCTTAATAAACCACGGCTCTATCTCTTACGGTTGATTCTTAAATAATTTCTAAAGTCGTCGTCGGCGACTCTTCACGGTAGCCACTCGGTAGGAAAAAATCTAAGTCCGAACTGTAATTATTTTCACCGACGAGGTACCTTTTATGTGTTAGATTGAGTTATAGGAGCGTATTTGAAGCACTTTTGCTTAATAAACGACGGCTCTATCTCTTACGGTTGATTTTTAAATTAATCAGAAAGTCTTCGTCGGTAGCGCTTCTCGGTAGCCTCTCCGTACAGAGACTAAGTCCGAATTTAAAATATTTTCATCCACGACGTATCTTTTAAATGTTATGTTCCGTTATGGGAGCGTATTTGACGCACTTTTGCTTAATAAACCAGGCTCTATCTCTTACGGTTGATTTTTAAATAATTTCTAAAGTCGTCGTCGGCGACTCTTCACGGTAGCCACTCGGTAGGAAAAAATCTAAGTCCGAACTGTAATTATTTTCACCGACGAGGTACCTTTTATGTGTTAGATTGAGTTATAGGAGCGTATTTGAAGCACTTTTGCTGAATAAACCACGGCTCTATCTCTTACGGTTGATTTTTAAATTAATCAAAAATTCTTCGTCGGTAGCGCTTCTCGGTAGCCTCTCCGTACAGAGACTAAGTCCGAATTGAAAATATTTTCACCGACGACGTATCTTTTAAATGTTATGTTCAGTTATGGGAGCGTATTTGACGCACTTTTGCTAAATAAACCACGGCTCTATCTCTTACGGTTGATTTTTAAATAATTTCTAAAGTCGTCGTCGGCGACTCTTCACGGTAGCCACTCGGTAGGAAAAAATCTAAGTCCGAACTGTAATTATTTTCACCGACGAGGTACCTTTTATGTGTTAGATTGAGTTATAGGAGCGTATTTGAAGCACTTTTGCTGAATAAACCACGGCTCTATCTCTTACGGTTGATTTTTAAATTAATCAGAAAGTCTTCGTCGGTAGCGCTTCTCGGTAGCCTCTCCGTACAGAGACTAAGTCCGAATTGAAAATATTTTCATCCACGACGTATTTTTTAAATGTTATGTTCCGTTATGGGAGCGTATTTGACGCACTTTTGCTTAATAAACCACGGCTCTATCTCTTACGGTTGATTTTTAAATAATTTCTAAAGTCGTCGTCGGCGACTCTTCACGGTAGCCACTCGGTAGGAAAAAATCCAAGTCCGAACTGTAATTATTTTCACCGACGAGGTACGTTTTATATGTTAGATTGAGTTATAGGAGCGTATTTGAAGCACTTTTGCTGAATAAACCACGGCTCTATCTCTTACGGTTGATTTTTAAATTAATCAGAAAGTCTTCGTCGGTAGCGCTTCTCGGTAGCCTCTCCGTACAGAGACTAAGTCCGAATTGAAAATATTTTCATCCACGACGTATTTTTTAAATGTTATGTTCCGTTATGGGAGCGTATTTGACGCACTTTTGCTTAATAAACCACGGCTCTATCTCTTACGGTTGATTTTTAAATAATTTCTAAAGTCGTCGTCGGCGACTCTTCACGGTAGCCACTCGGTAGGAAAAAATCCAAGTCCGAACTGTAATTATTTTCACCGACGAGGTACCTTTTATGTGTTAGATTGAGTTATAGGAGCGTATTTGAAGCACTTTTGCTTAATAAAGCACGGCTCTATCTCTTTCTGTTAATTTTTAAATTAATCAGAAATTCTTCGTCGGTAGCGCTTCTCTGTAGCCTCTACGTACAGAGACTAAATCCGAATTGAAAATATTTTCACCGACGACGTATCTTTTAAATGTTATGTTCCGTTATGGGAGCGTATTTGACGCACTTTTGCTTAATAAACCACGGCTCTATCTCTTACGGTTGATTTTTAAATAATTTCTAAATTCGTCGTCGGCGACTCTTCACGGTAGCCACTCGGTAGGAAAAAATCTAAGTCCGAACTGTAATTATTTTCACCGACGAGGTACGTTTTATATGTTAGAATGAGTTATAGGAGCGTATTTGAAGCACTTTTGCTGAATAAGCCACGGCTCTATCTCTTACGGTTGATTTTTAAATTAATCAGAAAGTCTTCGTCGGTAGCGCTTCTCGGTAGCCTCTCCGTACAGAGACTAAGTCCGAATTGAAAATATTTTCATCCACCACGTATCTTTTAAATGTTATGTTCCGTTATGGGAGCGTATTTGACGCATTTTTGCTTAATAAACCACGGCTCTATCTCTTACGGTTGATTTTTAAATAATTTCTAAAGTCGTCGTCGGCGACTCTTCATGGTAGCCACTCGGTAGGAAAAAATCTGAGTCCGAACTGTACTTATTTTCACCGACGAGGTACCTTTTATGTGTTAGATTGAGTTATAGGAGCGGATTTGAAGCACTTTTGCTTAATAAAGCACGGCTCTATCTCTTTCGGTTAATTTTTAAATTAATCAGAAAGTCTTCGTCGGTAGCGCTTCTCGGTAGCCTCTCCGTACAGAGACTAAATCCGAATTGAAAATATTTTCACCGACGACGTATCTTTTAAATGTTATGTTCCATTATGGGAGCGTATTTGACGCACTTTTGCTTAATAAACCACGGCTCTATCTCTTACGGTTGATTTTTAAATAATTTCTAAATTCGTCGTCGGCGACTCTTCACGGTAGCCACTCGGTAGGAAAAAATCCAAGTCCGAACTGTAATTATTTTCACCGACGAGGTACCTTTTATATGTTAGATTGAGTTATAGGAGCGTATTTGAAGCACTTTTGCTGAATAAACCACGGCTCTATCTCTTACGGTTGATTTTTAAATTAATCAGAAAGTCTTCGTCGGTAGCGCTTCTCGGTAGCCTCTCCGTACAGAGACTAAGTCCGAATTGAAAATATTTTCATCCACGACGTATTTTTTAAATGTTATGTTCCGTTATGGGAGCGTATTTGACGCACTTTTGCTTAATAAACCACGGCTCTATCTCTTACGGTTGATTTTTTAATAATTTCTAAAGTCGTCGTCGGCGACTCTTCACGGTAGCCACTCGGTAGGAAAAAATCCAAGTCCGAACTGTAATTATTTTCACTGACGAGGTACCTTTTATGTGTTAGATTGAGTTATAGGAGCGTATTTGAAGCACTTTTGCTTAATAAAGCACGGCTCTATCTCTTTCTGTTAATTTTTAAATTAATCAGAAATTCTTCGTCGGTAGCGCTTCTCTGTAGCCTCTACGTACAGAGACTAAATCCGAATTGAAAATATTTTCACCGACGACGTATCTTTTAAATGTTATGTTCCGTTATGGGAGCGTATTTGACGCACTTTTGCTTAATAAACCACGGCTCTATCTCTTACGGTTGATTTTTAAATAATTTCTAAAGTCGTCGTCGGCGACTCTTCATGGTAGCCACTCGGTAGGAAAAAATCTGAGTCCGAACTGTACTTATTTTCACCGACGAGGTACCTTTTATGTGTTAGATTGAGTTATAGGAGCGGATTTGAAGCACTTTTGCTTAATAAAGCACGGCTCTATCTCTTTCGGTTAATTTTTAAATTAATCAGAAAGTCTTCGTCGGTAGCGCTTCTCGGTAGCCTCTCCGTACAGAGACTAAATCCGAATTGAAAATATTTTCACCGACGACGTATCTTTTAAATGTTATGTTCCATTATGGGAGCGTATTTGACGCACTTTTGCTTAATAAACCACGGCTCTATCTCTTACGGTTGATTTTTAAATAATTTCTAAATTCGTCGTCGGCGACTCTTCACGGTAGCCACTCGGTAGGAAAAAATCTGAGTCCGAACTGTACTTATTTTCACCGACGAGGTACCTTTTATGTGTTAGATTGAGTTATAGGAGCGGATTTGAAGCACTTTTGCTTAATAAAGCACGGCTCTATCTCTTTCGGTTAATTTTTAAATTAATCAGAAAGTCTTCGTCGGTAGCGCTTCTCGGTAGCCTCTCCGTACAGAGACTAAATCCGAATTGAAAATATTTTCACCGACGACGTATCTTTTAAATGTTATGTTCCGTTATGGGAGCGTATTTGACGCACTTTTGCTTAATAAACCACGGCTCTATCTCTTACGGTTGATTTTTAAATAATTTCTAAATTCGTCGTCGGCGACTCTTCACGGTAGCCACTCGGTAGGAAAAAATCCAAGTCCGAACTGTAATTATTTTCACCGACGAGGTACCTTTTATATGTTAGATTGAGTTATAGGAGCGTATTTGAAGCACTTTTGCTGAATAAACCACGGCTCTATCTCTTACGGTTGATTTTTAAATTAATCAGAAAGTCTTCGTCGGTAGCGCTTCTCGGTAGCCTCTCCGTACAGAGACTAAGTCCGAATTGAAAATATTTTCATCCACGACGTATTTTTTAAATGTTATGTTCCGTTATGGGAGCGTATTTGACGCACTTTTGCTTAATAAACCACGGCTCTATCTCTTACGGTTGATTTTTTAATAATTTCTAAAGTCGTCGTCGGCGACTCTTCACGGTAGCCACTCGGTAGGAAAAAATCCAAGTCCGAACTGTAATTATTTTCACCGACGAGGTACCTTTTATGTGTTAGATTGAGTTATAGGAGCGTATTTGAAGCACTTTTGCTTAATAAAGCACGGCTCTATCTCTTTCTGTTAATTTTTAAATTAATCAGAAATTCTTCGTCGGTAGCGCTTCTCTGTAGCCTCTACGTACAGAGACTAAATCCGAATTGAAAATATTTTCACCGACGACGTATCTTTTAAATGTTATGTTCCGTTATGGGAGCGTATTTGACGCACTTTTGCTTAATAAACCACGGCTCTATCTCTTACGGTTGATTTTTAAATAATTTCTAAATTCGTCGTCGGCGACTCTTCACGGTAGCCACTCGGTAGGAAAAAATCTAAGTCCGAACTGTAATTATTTTCACCGACGAGGTACGTTTTATATGTTAGAATGAGTTATAGAAGCGTATTTGAAGCACTTTTGCTGAATAAGCCACGGCTCTATCTCTTACGGTTGATTTTTAAATTAATCAGAAAGTCTTCGTCGGTAGCGCTTCTCGGTAGCCTCTCCGTACAGAGACTAAGTCCGAATTGAAAATATTTTCATCCACCACGTATCTTTTAAATGTTATGTTCCGTTATGGGAGCGTATTTGACGCATTTTTGCTTAATAAACCACGGCTCTATCTCTTACGGTTGATTTTTAAATAATTTCTAAAGTCGTCGTCGGCGACTCTTCATGGTGGCCACTCGGTAGGAAAAAATCTGAGTCCGAACTGTACTTATTTTCACCGACGAGGTACCTTTTATGTGTTAGATTGAGTTATAGGAGCGGATTTGAAGCACTTTTGCTTAATAAAGCACGGCTCTATCTCTTTCGGTTAATTTTTAAATTAATCAGAAAGTCTTCGTCGGTAGCGCTTCTCGGTAGCCTCTCCGTACAGAGACTAAGTCCGAATTTAAAATATTTTCATCCACGACGTATCTTTTAAATGTTATGTTCCGTTATGGGAGCGTATTTGACGCACTTTTGCTTAATAAACCAGGCTCTATCTCTTACGGTTGATTTTTAAATAATTTCTAAAGTCGTCGTCGGCGACTCTTCACGGTAGCCACTCGGTAGGAAAAAATCTAAGTCCGAACTGTAATTATTTTCACCGACGAGGTACCTTTTATGTGTTAGATTGAGTTATAGGAGCGTATTTGAAGCACTTTTGCTGAATAAACCACGGCTCTATCTCTTACGGTTGATTTTTAAATTAATCAAAAATTCTTCGTCGGTAGCGCTTCTCGGTAGCCTCTCCGTACAGAGACTAAGTCCGAATTGAAAATATTTTCATCCACGACGTATCTTTTAAATGTTATGTTCCGTTATGGGAGCGTATTTGACGCACTTTTGCTTAATAAACCACGTCTCTATCTCTTACGGTTGATTTTGAAATAATTTCTAAAGTCGTCGTCGGCGACTCTTCACGGTAGCCACTCGGTAGGAAAAAATCTAAGTCCGAACTGGAATTATTTTCACCGACGAGGTACCTTTTATGTGTTAGATTGAGTTATAGGAGCGTATTTGAAGCACTTTTGCTTAATAAACCACGGCTCTATCTCTTACGGTTGATTTTTAAATTAATCAAAAATTCTTCGTCGGTAGCGCTACTCGGTAGCCTCTCCGTACAGAGACTAATTCCCAATTGAAAATATTTTCACCGACGACGTATCTTTTAAATGTTATGTTCAGTTATGGGAGCGTATTTGACGAACTTTTGCTTAATAAACCACGGCTCTATCTCTTTCGGTTGATTTTTAAATTAATCAGAAAGTCTTCGTCGGTAGCGCTTCTCGGTAGCCTCTCCGTACAGAGACTAAGTCCGAATTGAAAATATTTTCACCGACGACGTATCTTTTAAATGTTATGTTCCGTTATGGGAGCGTATTTGACGCACTTTTGCTTAATAAACCACGGCTCTATCTCTTACGGTTGATTTTTAAATAATTTCTAAAGTCGTCGTCGGCGACTCTTCACGGTAGCCACTCGGTAGGAAAAAATCTAAGTCCGAACTGTAATTATTTTCACCGACGAGGTACCTTTTATATGTTAGATTGAGTTATAGGAGCGTATTTGAAGAACTTTTGCTTAATAAACCACGGCTCTATCTCTTACTGTTGATTTTTAAATTAATCAGAAAGTCTTCGTCGGTAGCGCTTCTCGGTAGCCTCTCCGTACAGAGACTAAGTCCGAATTGAAAATATTTTCACCGACGACGTATCTTTTAAATGTTATGTTCAGTTATGGGAGCGTATTTGACGCACTTTTGCTTAATAAACCACGGCTCTATCTCTTACGGTTGATTTTGAAATAATTTCTAAAGTCGTCGTCGGCGACTCTTCACGGTAGCCACTCGGTAGGAAAAAACCTAAGTCCGAACTGTAATTATTTTCACCGACGAGGTACCTTTTATATGTTAGATTGAGTTATAGGAGCGTATTTGAAGCACTTTTGCTGAATAAACCATGGCTCTATCTCTTACGGTTGATTTTTAAATTAATCAGAAAGTCTTCGTCGGTAGCGCTTCTCGGTAGCCTCTCCGTACAGAGACTAAGTCCGAATTGAAAATATTTTCACCGACGACGTATCTTTTAAATGTTATGTTCCGTTATGGGAGCGTATTTGACGCACTTTTGCTTAATAAACCACGGCTCTATCTCTTACGGTTGATTCTTAAATAATTTCTAAAGTCGTCGTCGGCGACTCTTCACGGTAGCCACTCGGTAGGAAAAAATCTAAGTCCGAACTGTAATTATTTTCACCGACGAGGTACCTTTTATGTGTTAGATTGAGTTATAGGAGCGTATTTGAAGCACTTTTGCTTAATAAACGACGGCTCTATCTCTTACGGTTGATTTTTAAATTAATCAGAAAGTCTTCGTCGGTAGCGCTTCTCGGTAGCCTCTCCGTACAGAGACTAAGTCCGAATTTAAAATATTTTCATCCACGACGTATCTTTTAAATGTTATGTGCCGTTATGGGAGCGTATTTGACGCACTTTTGCTTAATAAACCAGGCTCTATCTCTTACGGTTGATTTTTAAATAATTTCTAAAGTCGTCGTCGGCGACTCTTCACGGTAGCCACTCGGTAGGAAAAAATCTAAGTCCGAACTGTAATTATTTTCACCGACGAGGTACCTTTTATGTGTTAGATTGAGTTATAGGAGCGTATTTGAAGCACTTTTGCTGAATAAACCACGGCTCTATCTCTTACGGTTGATTTTTAAATTAATCAAAAATTCTTCGTCGGTAGCGCTTCTCGGTAGCCTCTCCGTACAGAGACTAAGTCCGAATTGAAAATATTTTCATCCACGACGTATCTTTTAAATGTTATGTTCCGTTATGGGAGCGTATTTGACGCACTTTTGCTTAATAAACCACGGCTCTATCTCTTACGGTTGAATTTGAAATAATTTCTAAAGTCATCGTCGGCGACTCTTCACGGTAGCCACTCGGTAGGAAAAAATCTAAGTCCGAACTGTCATTATTTTCACCGACGAGGTACCTTTTATATGTTAGATTGAGTTATAGGAGCGTATTTGAAGCACTTTTGCTGAATAAACCATGGCTCTATCTCTTACGGTTGATTTTTAAATTAATCAGAAAGTCTTCGTCGGTAGCGCTTCTCGGTAGCCTCTCCGTACAGAGACTAAGTCCGAATTGAAAATATTTTCATCCACGACGTATCTTTTAAATGTTATGTTCCGTTATGGGAGCGTATTTGACGCACTTTTGCTTAATAAACCACGGCTCTATCTCTTACGGTTGATTCTTAAATAATTTCTAAAGTCGTCGTCGGCGACTCTTCACGGTAGCCACTCGGTAGGAAAAAATCCAAGTCCGAACTGTAATTATTTTCACCGACGAGGTACCTTTTATATGTTAGATTGAGTTATAGGAGCGTATTTGAAGCACTTTTGCTGAATAAACCACGGCTCTATCTCTTACGGTTGATTTTTAAATTAATCAGAAAGTCTTCGTCGGTAGCGCTTCTCGGTAGCCTCTCCGTACAGAGACTAAATCCGAATTGAAAATATTTTCATCCACGACGTATCTTTTAAATGTTATGTTCCGTTATGGGAGCGTATTTGACGCACTTTTGCTTAATAAACCACGGCTCTATCTCTTACGGTTGATTCTTAAATAATTTCTAAAGTCGTCGTCGGCGACTCTTCACGGTAGCCACTCGGTAGGAAAAAATCCAAGTCCGAACTGTAATTATTTTCACCGACGAGGTACCTTTTATATGTTAGATTGAGTTATAGGAGCGTATTTGACGCACTTTTGCTTAATAAACCACGGCTCTATCTCTTACGGTTGATTTTTAAATTAATCAGAAAGTCTTCGTCGGTAGCGCTTCTCGGTAGCCTCTCCGTACAGAGACTAAGTCCGAATTTAAAATATTTTCATCCACGACGTATCTTTTAAATGTTATGTTCCGTTATGGGAGCGTATTTGACGCACTTTTGCTTAATAAACCAGGCTCTATCTCTTACGGTTGATTTTTAAATAATTTCTAAAGTCGTCGTCGGCGACTCTTCACGGTAGCCACTCGGTAGGAAAAAATCTAAGTCCGAACTGTAATTATTTTCACCGACGAGGTACCTTTTATGTGTTAGATTGAGTTATAGGAGCGTATTTGAAGCACTTTTGCTGAATAAACCACGGCTCTATCTCTTACGGTTGATTTTTAAATTAATCAAAAATTCTTCGTCGGTAGCGCTTCTCGGTAGCCTCTCCGTACAGAGACTAAGTCCGAATTGAAAATATTTTCATCCACGACGTATCTTTTAAATGTTATGTTCCGTTATGGGAGCGTATTTGACGCACTTTTGCTTAATAAACCACGTCTCTATCTCTTACGGTTGATTTTGAAATAATTTCTAAAGTCGTCGTCGGCGACTCTTCACGGTAGCCACTCGGTAGGAAAAAATCTAAGTCCGAACTGTAATTATTTTCACCGACGAGGTACCTTTTATGTGTTAGATTGAGTTATAGGAGCGTATTTGAAGCACTTTTGCTTAATAAACCACGGCTCTATCTCTTACGGTTGATTTTTAAATTAATCAAAAATTCTTCGTCGGTAGCGCTACTCGGTAGCCTCTCCGTACAGAGACTAATTCCGAATTGAAAATATTTTCACCGACGACGTATCTTTTAAATGTTATGTTCAGTTATGGGAGCGTATTTGACGAACTTTTGCTTAATAAACCACGGCTCTATCTCTTACGGTTGATTTTTAAATTAATCAGAAAGTCTTCGTCGGTAGCGCTTCTCGGTAGCCTCTCCGTACAGAGACTAAGTCCGAATTGAAAATATTTTCACCGACGACGTATCTTTTAAATGTTATGTTCCGTTATGGGAGCGTATTTGACGCACTTTTGCTTAATAAACCACGGCTCTATCTCTTACGGTTGATTTTGAAATAATTTCTAAAGTCGTCGTCGGCGACTCTTCACGGTAGCCACTCGGTAGGAAAAAATCTAAGTCCGAACTGTAATTATTTTCACCGACGAGGTACCTTTTATATGTTAGATTGAGTTATAGGAGCGTATTTGAAGCACTTTTGCTGAATTAACCACGGCTCTATCTCTTACGGTTGATTTTTAAATTAATCAGAAAGTCTTCGTCGGTAGCGCTTCTCGGTAGCCTCTCCGTACAGAGACTAAATCCGAATTGAAAATATTTTCATCCACGACGTATCTTTTAAATGTTATGTTCAGTTATGGGAGCGTATTTGACGCACTTTTGCTTAATAAACCACGGCTCTATCTCTTACGGTTGATTTTTAAATAATTTCTAAAGTCGTCGTCGGCGACTCTTCACGGTAGCCACTCGGTAGGAAAAAATCTAAGTCCGAACTGTAATTATTTTCACCGACGAGGTACCTTTTATATGTTAGATTGAGTTATAGGAGCGTATTTGAAGCACTTTTGCTGAATAAACCACGGCTCTATCTCTTACGGTTGATTTTTAAATTAATCAGAAAGTCTTCGTCGGTAGCGCTTCTCGGTAGCCTCTCCGTACAGAGACTAAGTCCGAATTGAAAATATTTTCATCCACGACGTATCTTTTAAATGTTATGTTCCGTTATGGGAGCGTATTTGACGCAGTTTTGCTTAATAAACCACGGCTCTATCTATTACGGTTGATTTTGAAATAATTTCTAAAGTCGTCGTCGGCGACTCTTCACGGTAGCTACTCGGTAGGAAAAAATCTAAGTCCGAACTGTAATTATTTTCACCGACGAGGTACCTTTTATGTGTTAGATTGAGTTATAGGAGCGTATTTGAAGCACTTTTGCTTAATAAACCACGGCTCTATCTCTTACGGTTGATTTTTAAATTAATCAAAAATTCTTCGTCGGTAGCGCTTCTCGGTAGCCTCTCCGTACAGAGACTAAGTCCGAATTGAAAATATTTTCATCCACGACGTATCTTTTAAATGTTATGTTCCGTTATGGGAGCGTATTTGACGCACTTTTGCTTAATAAACCACGGCTCTATCTCTTACGGTTGATTTTTAAATTAATCAGAAAGTCTTCGTCGGTAGCGCTTCTCGGTAGCCTCTCCGTACAGAGACTAAGTCCGAATTGAAAATATTTTCACCGACGACGTATCTTTTAAATGTTATGTTCCGTTATGGGAGCGTATTTGACGCACTTTTGCTTAATAAACCACGGCTCTATCTCTTACGGTTGATTTTGAAATAATTTCTAAAGTCGTCGTCGGCGACTCTTCACGGTAGCCACTCGGTAGGAAAAAATCCAAGTCCGAACTGTAATTATTTTCACCGACGAGGTACCTTTTATGTGTTAGATTGAGTTATAGGAGCGTATTTGAAGCACTTTTGCTTAATAAAGCACGGCTCTATCTCTTTCTGTTAATTTTTAAATTAATCAGAAATTCTTCGTCGGTAGCGCTTCTCTGTAGCCTCTACGTACAGAGACTAAATCCGAATTGAAAATATTTTCACCGACGACGTATCTTTTAAATGTTATGTTCCGTTATGGGAGCGTATTTGACGCACTTTTGCTTAATAAACCACGGCTCTATCTCTTACGGTTGATTTTTAAATAATTTCTAAAGTCGTCGTCGGCGACTCTTCACGGTAGCCACTCGGTAGGAAAAAATCTAAGTCCGAACTGTAATTATTTTCACCGACGAGGTACCTTTTATATGTTAGATTGAGTTATAGGAGCGTATTTGAAGAACTTTTGCTTAATAAACCACGGCTCTATCTCTTACTGTTGATTTTTAAATTAATCAGAAAGTCTTCGTCGGTAGCGCTTCTCGGTAGCCTCTCCGTACAGAGACTAAGTCCGAATTGAAAATATTTTCACCGACGACGTATCTTTTAAATGTTATGTTCAGTTATGGGAGCGTATTTGACGCACTTTTGCTTAATAAACCACGGCTCTATCTCTTACGGTTGATTTTGAAATAATTTCTAAAGTCGTCGTCGGCGACTGTTCACGGTAGCCACTCGGTAGGAAAAAATCTAAGTCCGAACTGTAATTATTTTCACCGACGAGGTACCTTTTATATGTTAGATTGAGTTATAGGAGCGTATTTGAAGCACTTTTGCTGAATAAACCATGGCTCTATCCCTTACGGTTGATTTTTAAATTAATCAGAAAGTCTTCGTCGGTAGCGCTTCTCGGTAGCCTCTCCGTACAGAGACTAAGTCCGAATTGAAAATATTTTCACCGACGACGTATCTTTTAAATGTTATGTTCCGTTATGGGAGCGTATTTGACGCACTTTTGCTTAATAAACCACGGCTCTATCTCTTACGGTTGATTCTTAAATAATTTCTAAAGTCGTCGTCGGCGACTCTTCACGGTAGCCACTCGGTAGGAAAAAATCTAAGTCCGAACTGTAATTATTTTCACCGACGAGGTACCTTTTATGTGTTAGATTGAGTTATAGGAGCGTATTTGAAGCACTTTTGCTTAATAAACGACGGCTCTATCTCTTACGGTTGATTTTTAAATTAATCAGAAAGTCTTCGTCGGTAGCGCTTCTCGGTAGCCTCTCCGTACAGAGACTAAGTCCGAATTTAAAATATTTTCATCCACGACGTATCTTTTAAATGTTATGTTCCGTTATGGGAGCGTATTTGACGCACTTTTGCTTAATAAACCAGGCTCTATCTCTTACGGTTGATTTTTAAATAATTTCTAAAGTCGTCGTCGGCGACTCTTCACGGTAGCCACTCGGTAGGAAAAAATCTAAGTCCGAACTGTAATTATTTTCACCGACGAGGTACCTTTTATGTGTTAGATTGAGTTATAGGAGCGTATTTGAAGCACTTTTGCTGAATAAACCACGGCTCTATCTCTTACGGTTGATTTTTAAATTAATCAAAAATTCTTCGTCGGTAGCGCTTCTCGGTAGCCTCTCCGTACAGAGACTAAGTCCGAATTGAAAATATTTTCATCCACGACGTATCTTTTAAATGTTATGTTCCGTTATGGGAGCGTATTTGACGCACTTTTGCTTAATAAACCACGGCTCTATCTCTTACGGTTGAATTTGAAATAATTTCTAAAGTCGTCGTCGGCGACTCTTCACGGTAGCCACTCGGTAGGAAAAAATCTAAGTCCGAACTGTCATTATTTTCACCGACGAGGTACCTTTTATATGTTAGATTGAGTTATAGGAGCGTATTTGAAGCACTTTTGCTGAATAAACCATGGCTCTATCTCTTACGGTTGATTTTTAAATTAATCAGAAAGTCTTCGTCGGTAGCGCTTCTCGGTAGCCTCTCCGTACAGAGACTAAGTCCGAATTGAAAATATTTTCATCCACGACGTATCTTTTAAATGTTATGTTCCGTTATGGGAGCGTATTTGACGCACTTTTGCTTAATAAACCACGGCTCTATCTCTTACGGTTGATTCTTAAATAATTTCTAAAGTCGTCGTCGGCGACTCTTCACGGTAGCCACTCGGTAGGAAAAAATCCAAGTCCGAACTGTAATTATTTTCACCGACGAGGTACCTTTTATATGTTAGATTGAGTTATAGGAGCGTATTTGAAGCACTTTTGCTGAATAAACCACGGCTCTATCTCTTACGGTTGATTTTTAAATTAATCAGAAAGTCTTCGTCGGTAGCGCTTCTCGGTAGCCTCTCCGTACAGAGACTAAATCCGAATTGAAAATATTTTCATCCACGACGTATCTTTTAAATGTTATGTTCCGTTATGGGAGCGTATTTGACGCACTTTTGCTTAATAAACCACGGCTCTATCTCTTACGGTTGATTTTTAAATAATTTCTAAAGTCGTCGTCGGCGACTCTTCACGGTAGCCACTCGGTAGGAAAAAATCCAAGTCCGAACTGTAATTATTTTCACCGACGAGGTACCTTTTATATGTTAGATTGAGTTATAGGAGCGTATTTGACGCACTTTTGCTTAATAAACCACGGCTCTATCTCTTACGGTTGATTTTTAAATTAATCAGAAAGTCTTCGTCGGTAGCGCTTCTCGGTAGCCTCTCCGTACAGAGACTAAGTCCGAATTTAAAATATTTTCATCCACGACGTATCTTTTAAATGTTATGTTCCGTTATGGGAGCGTATTTGACGCACTTTTGCTTAATAAACCAGGCTCTATCTCTTACGGTTGATTTTTAAATAATTTCTAAAGTCGTCGTCGGCGACTCTTCACGGTAGCCACTCGGTAGGAAAAAATCTAAGTCCGAACTGTAATTATTTTCACCGACGAGGTACCTTTTATGTGTTAGATTGAGTTATAGGAGCGTATTTGAAGCACTTTTGCTGAATAAACCACGGCTCTATCTCTTACGGTTGATTTTTAAATTAATCAAAAATTCTTCGTCGGTAGCGCTTCTCGGTAGCCTCTCCGTACAGAGACTAAGTCCGAATTGAAAATATTTTCATCCACGACGTATCTTTTAAATGTTATGTTCCGTTATGGGAGCGTATTTGACGCACTTTTGCTTAATAAACCACGTCTCTATCTCTTACGGTTGATTTTGAAATAATTTCTAAAGTCGTCGTCGGCGACTCTTCACGGTAGCCACTCGGTAGGAAAAAATCTAAGTCCGAACTGTAATTATTTTCACCGACGAGGTACCTTTTATGTGTTAGATTGAGTTATAGGAGCGTATTTGAAGCACTTTTGCTTAATAAACCACGGCTCTATCTCTTACGGTTGATTTTTAAATTAATCAAAAATTCTTCGTCGGTAGCGCTACTCGGTAGCCTCTCCGTACAGAGACTAATTCCGAATTGAAAATATTTTCACCGACGACGTATCTTTTAAATGTTATGTTCAGTTATGGGAGCGTATTTGACGAACTTTTGCTT
This sequence comes from Nysson spinosus, assembly GCA_910591585.2. Lineage (NCBI taxonomy): Eukaryota > Metazoa > Arthropoda > Insecta > Hymenoptera > Crabronidae > Nysson > Nysson spinosus. Next base: position 1,398,734 of record CAJUYC020000070.1, on the reverse strand, counting down.
AATAAACCACGGCTCTATCTCTTACGGTTGATTTTTAAATTAATCAGAAAGTCTTCGTCGGTAGCGCTTCTCGGTAGCCTCTCCGTACAGAGACTAAGTCCGAATTGAAAATATTTTCACCGACGACGTATCTTTTAAATGTTATGTTCCGTTATGGGAGCGTATTTGACGCACTTTTGCTTAATAAACCACGGCTCTATCTCTTACGGTTGATTTTGAAATAATTTCTAAAGTCGTCGTCGGCGACTCTTCACGGTAGCCACTCGGTAGGAAAAAATCTAAGTCCGAACTGTAATTATTTTCACCGACGAGGTACCTTTTATATGTTAGATTGAGTTATAGGAGCGTATTTGAAGCACTTTTGCTGAATTAACCACGGCTCTATCTCTTACGGTTGATTTTTAAATTAATCAGAAAGTCTTCGTCGGTAGCGCTTCTCGGTAGCCTCTCCGTACAGAGACTAAATCCGAATTGAAAATATTTTCATCCACGACGTATCTTTTAAATGTTATGTTCAGTTATGGGAGCGTATTTGACGCACTTTTGCTTAATAAACCACGGCTCTATCTCTTACGGTTGATTTTTAAATAATTTCTAAAGTCGTCGTCGGCGACTCTTCACGGTAGCCACTCGGTAGGAAAAAATCTAAGTCCGAACTGTAATTATTTTCACCGACGAGGTACCTTTTATATGTTAGATTGAGTTATAGGAGCGTATTTGAAGCACTTTTGCTGAATAAACCACGGCTCTATCTCTTACGGTTGATTTTTAAATTAATCAGAAAGTCTTCGTCGGTAGCGCTTCTCGGTAGCCTCTCCGTACAGAGACTAAGTCCGAATTGAAAATATTTTCATCCACGACGTATCTTTTAAATGTTATGTTCCGTTATGGGAGCGTATTTGACGCAGTTTTGCTTAATAAACCACGGCTCTATCTCTTACGGTTGATTTTGAAATAATTTCTAAAGTCGTCGTCGGCGACTCTTCACGGTAGCTACTCGGTAGGAAAAAATCTAAGTCCGAACTGTAATTATTTTCACCGACGAGGTACCTTTTATGTGTTAGATTGAGTTATAGGAGCGTATTTGAAGCACTTTTGCTTAATAAACCACGGCTCTATCTCTTACGGTTGATTTTTAAATTAATCAAAAATTCTTCGTCGGTAGCGCTTCTCGGTAGCCTCTCCGTACAGAGACTAAGTCCGAATTGAAAATATTTTCATCCACGACGTATCTTTTAAATGTTATGTTCCGTTATGGGAGCGTATTTGACGCACTTTTGCTTAATAAACCACGGCTCTATCTCTTACGGTTGATTTTTAAATTAATCAGAAAGTCTTCGTCGGTAGCGCTTCTCGGTAGCCTCTCCGTACAGAGACTAAGTCCGAATTGAAAATATTTTCACCGACGACGTATCTTTTAAATGTTATGTTCCGTTATGGGAGCGTATTTGACGCACTTTTGCTTAATAAACCACGGCTCTATCTCTTACGGTTGATTTTGAAATAATTTCTAAAGTCGTCGTCGGCGACTCTTCACGGTAGCCACTCGGTAGGAAAAAATCCAAGTCCGAACTGTAATTATTTTCACCGACGAGGTACCTTTTATGTGTTAGATTGAGTTATAGGAGCGTATTTGAAGCACTTTTGCTTAATAAAGCACGGCTCTATCTCTTTCTGTTAATTTTTAAATTAATCAGAAATTCTTCGTCGGTAGCGCTTCTCTGTAGCCTCTACGTACAGAGACTAAATCCGAATTGAAAATATTTTCACCGACGACGTATCTTTTAAATGTTATGTTCCGTTATGGGAGCGTATTTGACGCACTTTTGCTTAATAAACCACGGCTCTATCTCTTACGGTTGATTTTTAAATAATTTCTAAAGTCGTCGTCGGCGACTCTTCATGGTAGCCACTCGGTAGGAAAAAATCTGAGTCCGAACTGTACTTATTTTCACCGACGAGGTACCTTTTATGTGTTAGATTGAGTTATAGGAGCGGATTTGAAGCACTTTTGCTTAATAAAGCACGGCTCTATCTCTTTCGGTTAATTTTTAAATTAATCAGAAAGTCTTCGTCGGTAGCGCTTCTCGGTAGCCTCTCCGTACAGAGACTAAATCCGAATTGAAAATATTTTCACCGACGACGTATCTTTTAAATGTTATGTTCCGTTATGGGAGCGTATTTGACGCACTTTTGCTTAATAAACCACGGCTCTATCTCTTACGGTTGATTTTTAAATAATTTCTAAAGTCGTCGTCGGCGACTCTTCACGGTAGCCACTCGGTAGGAAAAAATCCAAGTCCGAACTGTAATTATTTTCACCGACGAGGTACCTTTTATATGTTAGATTGAGTTATAGGAGCGTATTTGAAGCACTTTTGCTGAATAAACCACGGCTCTATCTCTTACGGTTGATTTTTAAATTAATCAGAAAGTCTTCGTCGGTAGCGCTTCTCGGTAGCCTCTCCGTACAGAGACTAAGTCCGAATTGAAAATATTTTCATCCACGACGTATCTTTTAAATGTTATGTTCCGTTATGGGAGCGTATTTGACGCACTTTTGCTTAATAAACCACGGCTCTATCTCTTACGGTTGATTTTTAAATAATTTCTAAAGTCGTCGTCGGCGACTCTTCACGGTAGCCACTCGGTAGGAAAAAATCTAAGTCCGAACTGTAATTATTTTCACCGACGAGGTACCTTTTATATGTTAGATTGAGTTATAGGAGCGTATTTGAAGAACTTTTGCTTAATAAACCACGGCTCTATCTCTTACGGTTGATTTTTAAATTAATCAGAAAGTCTTCGTCGGTAGCGCTTCTCGGTAGCCTCTCCGTACAGAGACTAAGTCCGAATTGAAAATATTTTCACCGACGACGTATCTTTTAAATGTTATGTTCAGTTATGGGAGCGTATTTGACGCACTTTTGCTTAATAAACCACGGCTCTATCTCTTACGGTTGATTTTGAAATAATTTCTAAAGTCGTCGTCGGCGACTCTTCACGGTAGCCACTCGGTAGGAAAAAATCTAAGTCCGAACTGTAATTATTTTCACCGACGAGGTACCTTTTATGTGTTAGATTGAGTTATAGGAGCGTATTTGAAGCACTTTTGCTTAATAAACGACGGCTCTATCTCTTACGGTTGATTTTTAAATTAATCAGAAAGTCTTCGTCGGTAGCGCTTCTCGGTAGCCTCTCCGTACAGAGACTAAGTCCGAATTTAAAATATTTTCATCCACGACGTATCTTTTAAATGTTATGTTCCGTTATGGGAGCGTATTTGACGCACTTTTGCTTAATAAACCAGGCTCTATCTCTTACGGTTGATTTTTAAATAATTTCTAAAGTCGTCGTCGGCGACTCTTCACGGTAGCCACTCGGTAGGAAAAAATCTAAGTCCGAACTGTAATTATTTTCACCGACGAGGTACCTTTTATGTGTTAGATTGAGTTATAGGAGCGTATTTGAAGCACTTTTGCTGAATAAACCACGGCTCTATCTCTTACGGTTGATTTTTAAATTAATCAAAAATTCTTCGTCGGTAGCGCTTCTCGGTAGCCTCTCCGTACAGAGACTAAGTCCGAATTGAAAATATTTTCATCCACGACGTATCTTTTAAATGTTATGTTCCGTTATGGGAGCGTATTTGACGCACTTTTGCTTAATAAACCACGGCTCTATCTCTTACGGTTGATTTTGAAATAATTTCTAAAGTCGTCGTCGGCGACTCTTCACGGTAGCCACTCGGTAGGAAAAAATCTAAGTCCGAACTGTCATTATTTTCACCGACGAGGTACCTTTTATATGTTAGATTGAGTTATAGGAGCGTATTTGAAGCACTTTTGCTGAATAAACCATGGCTCTATCTCTTACGGTTGATTTTTAAATTAATCAGAAAGTCTTCGTCGGTAGCGCTTCTCGGTAGCCTCTCCGTACAGAGACTAAGTCCGAATTGAAAATATTTTCATCCATGACGTATCTTTTAAATGTTATGTTCCGTTATGGGAGCGTATTTGACGCACTTTTGCTTAATAAACCACGGCTCTATCTCTTACGGTTGATTTTTAAATAATTTCTAAAGTCGTCGTCGGCGACTCTTCACGGTAGCCACTCGGTAGGAAAAAATCTAAGTCCGAACTGTAATTATTTTCACCGACGAGGTACCTTTTATATGTTAGATTGAGTTATAGGAGCGTATTTGAAGCACTTTTGCTGAATAAACCACGGCTCTATCTCTTACGGTTGATTTTTAAATTAATCAGAAAGTCTTCGTCGGTAGCGCTTCTCGGTAGCCTCTCCGTACAGAGACTAAGTCCGAATTGAAAATATTTTCATCCACGACGTATCTTTTAAATGTTATGTTCCGTTATGGGAGCGTATTTGACGCAGTTTTGCTTAATAAACCACGGCTCTATCTCTTACGGTTGATTTTGAAATAATTTCTAAAGTCGTCGTCGGCGACTCTTCACGGTAGCTACTCGGTAGGAAAAAATCTAAGTCCGAACTGTAATTATTTTCACCGACGAGGTACCTTTTATGTGTTAGATTGAGTTATAGGAGCGTATTTGAAGCACTTTTGCTTAATAAACCACGGCTCTATCTCTTACGGTTGATTTTTAAATTAATCAAAAATTCTTCGTCGGTAGCGCTTCTCGGTAGCCTCTCCGTACAGAGACTAAGTCCGAATTGAAAATATTTTCATCCACGACGTATCTTTTAAATGTTATGTTCCGTTATGGGAGCGTATTTGACGCACTTTTGCTTAATAAACCACGGCTCTATCTCTTACGGTTGATTTTTAAATTAATCAGAAAGTCTTCGTCGGTAGCGCTTCTCGGTAGCCTCTCCGTACAGAGACTAAGTCCGAATTGAAAATATTTTCACCGACGACGTATCTTTTAAATGTTATGTTCAGTTATGGGAGCGTATTTGACGCACTTTTGCTTAATAAACCACGGCTCTATCTCTTACGGTTGATTTTGAAATAATTTCTAAAGTCGTCGTCGGCGACTCTTCACGGTAGCCACTCGGTAGGAAAAAATCTAAGTCCGAACTGTAATTATTTTCACCGACGAGGTACCTTTTATGTGTTAGATTGAGTTATAGGAGCGTATTTGAAGCACTTTTGCTTAATAAACGACGGCTCTATCTCTTACGGTTGATTTTTAAATTAATCAGAAAGTCTTCGTCGGTAGCGCTTCTCGGTAGCCTCTCCGTACAGAGACTAAGTCCGAATTTAAAATATTTTCATCCACGACGTATCTTTTAAATGTTATGTTCCGTTATGGGAGCGTATTTGACGCACTTTTGCTTAATAAACCAGGCTCTATCTCTTACGGTTGATTTTTAAATAATTTCTAAAGTCGTCGTCGGCGACTCTTCACGGTAGCCACTCGGTAGGAAAAAATCTAAGTCCGAACTGTAATTATTTTCACCGACGAGGTACCTTTTATATGTTAGATTGAGTTATAGGAGCGTATTTGAAGCACTTTTGCTGAATAAACCACGGCTCTATCTCTTACGGTTGATTTTTAAATTAATCAAAAATTCTTCGTCGGTAGCGCTTCTCGGTAGCCTCTCCGTACAGAGACTAAGTCCGAATTGAAAATATTTTCATCCACGACGTATCTTTTAAATGTTATGTTCCGTTATGGGAGCGTATTTGACGCACTTTTGCTTAATAAACCACGGCTCTATCTCTTACGGTTGATTTTGAAATAATTTCTAAAGTCGTCGTCGGCGACTCTTCACGGTAGCCACTCGGTAGGAAAAAATCTAAGTCCGAACTGTCATTATTTTCACCGACGAGGTACCTTTTATATGTTAGATTGAGTTATAGGAGCGTATTTGAAGCACTTTTGCTGAATAAACCATGGCTCTATCTCTTACGGTTGATTTTTAAATTAATCAGAAAGTCTTCGTCGGTAGCGCTTCTCGGTAGCCTCTCCGTACAGAGACTAAGTCCGAATTGAAAATATTTTCATCCACGACGTATCTTTTAAATGTTATGTTCCGTTATGGGAGCGTATTTGACGCACTTTTGCTTAATAAACCACGGCTCTATCTCTTACGGTTGATTTTGAAATAATTTCTAAAGTCGTCGTCGGCGACTCTTCACGGTAGCTACTCGGTAGGAAAAAATCTAAGTCCGAACTGTAATTATTTTCACCGACGAGGTACGTTTTATATGTTAGATTGAGTTATAGGAGCGTATTTGAAGCACTTTTGCTTAATAAACCACGGCTCTATCTCTTACGGTTGATTTTTAAATTAATCAAAAATTCTTCGTCGGTAGCGCTTCTCGGTAGCCTCTCCGTACAGAGACTAAGTCCGAATTGAAAATATTTTCATCCACGACGTATCTTTTAAATGTTATGTTCCGTTATGGGAGCGTATTTGACGCACTTTTGCTTAATAAACCACGGCTCTATCTCTTACGGTTGATTCTTAAATAATTTCTAAAGTCGTCGTCGGCGACTCTTCACGGTAGCCACTCGGTAGGAAAAAATCCAAGTCCGAACTGTAATTATTTTCACCGACGAGGTACGTTTTATATGTTAGATTGAGTTATAGGAGCGTATTTGAAGCACTTTTGCTGAATAAACCACGGCTCTATCTCTTACTGTTGATTTTTAAATTAATCAGAAAGTCTTCGTCGGTAGCGCTTCTCGGTAGCCTCTCCGTACAGAGACTAAATCCGAATTGAAAATATTTTCATCCACGACGTATCTTTTAAATGTTATGTTCCGTTATGGGAGCGTATTTGACGCACTTTTGCTTAATAAACCACGGCTCTATCTCTTACGGTTGATTCTTAAATAATTTCTAAAGTCGTCGTCGGCGACTCTTCACGGTAGCCACTCGGTAGGAAAAAATCTAAGTCCGAACTGTAATTATTTTCACCGACGAGGTACCTTTTCTATGTTAGATCGAGTTATAGGAGCGCATTTGAAGCACTTTTGCTTAATAAACCACGGCTCTATCTCTTACGGTTGATTTTTAAATTAATCAGAAAGTCTTCGTCGGTAGCGCTTCTCGGTAGCCTCTCCGTACAGAGACTAAGTCCGAATTGAAAATATTTTCATCCACGACGTATCTTTTAAATGTTATGTTCCGTTATGGGAGCGTATTTGACGCACTTTTGCTTAATAAACCACGGCTCTATCTCTTACGGTTGATTTTGAAATAATTTCTAAAGTCGTCGTCGGCGACTCTTCACGGTAGCTACTCGGTAGGAAAAAATCTAAGTCCGAACTGTAATTATTTTCACCGACGAGGTACCTTTTATATGTTAGATTGAGTTATAGGAGCGTATTTGAAGCACTTTTGCTGAATAAACCACGGCTCTATCTCTTACGGTTGATTTTTAAATTAATCAGAAAGTCTTCGTCGGTAGCGCTTCTCGGTAGCCTCTCCGTACAGAGACTAAATCCGAATTGAAAATATTTTCATCCACGACGTATCTTTTAAATGTTATGTTCCGTTATGGGAGCGTATTTGACGCACTTTTGCTTAATAAACCACGGCTCTATCTCTTACGGTTGATTCTTAAATAATTTCTATAGTCGTCGTCGGCGACTCTTCACGGTAGCCACTCGGTAGGAAAAAATCTAAGTCCGAACTGTAATTATTTTCACCGACGAGGTACCTTTTCTATGTTAGATTGAGTTATAGGAGCGCATTTGAAGCACTTTTGCTTAATAAACCACGGCTCTATCTCTTACGGTTGATTTTTAAATTAATCAAAAATTCTTCGTCGGTAGCGCTACTCGGTAGCCTCTCCGTACAGAGACTAAGTCCGAATTGAAAATATTTTCACCGACGACGTATCTTTTAAATGTTATGTTCAGTTATGGGAGCGTATTTGACGAACTTTTGCTTAATAAGCCACGGCTCTATCTCTTACGGTTGATTTTTAAATAATTTCTAAAGTCGTCGTCGGCGACTCTTCACGGTAGCCACTCGGTAGGAAAAAATCTAAGTCCGAACTGTAATTATTTTCACCGACGAGGTACCTTTTATATGTTAGATTGAGTTATAGGAGCGTATTTGAAGCACTTTTGCTTAATAAACCACGGCTCTATCTCTTACGGTTGATTTTTAAATTAATCAGAAAGTCTTCGTCGGTAGCGCTTCTCGGTAGCCTCTCCGTACAGAGACTAAGTCCGAATTGAAAATATTTTCATCCACGACGTATCTTTTAAATGTTATGTTCCGTTATGGGAGCGTATTTGACGCACTTTTGCTTAATAAACCACGGCTCTATCTCTCACGGTTGATTTTGAAATAATTTCTAAAGTCGTCGTCGGCGACTCTTCACGGTAGCTACTCGGTAGGAAAAAATCTAAGTCCGAACTGTAATTATTTTCACCGACGAGGTACGTTTTATATGTTAGATTGAGTTATAGGAGCGTATTTGAAGCACTTTTGCTGAATAAACCACGGCTCTATCTCTTACGGTTGATTTTTAAATTAATCAAAAATTCTTCGTCGGTAGCGCTTCTCGGTAGCCTCTCCGTACAGAGACTAAGTCCGAATTGAAAATATTTTCATCCACGACGTATCTTTTAAATGTTATGTTCCGTTATGGGAGCGTATTTGACGCACTTTTGCTTAATAAACCACGGCTCTATCTCTTACGGTTGATTCTTAAATAATTTCTAAAGTCGTCGTCGGCGACTCTTCACGGTAGCCACTCGGTAGGAAAAAATCCAAGTCCGAACTGTAATTATTTTCACCGACGAGGTACCTTTTATATGTTAGATTGAGTAATAGGAGCGTATTTGAAGCACTTTTGCTTAATAAACCACGGCTCTATCTCTTACGGTTGATTTTTAAATTAATCAGAAAGTCTTCGTCGGTAGCGCTTCTCGGTAGCCTCTCCGTACAGAGACTAAGTCCGAATTGAAAATATTTTCACCGACGACGTATCTTTTAAATGTTATGTTCAGTTATGGGAGCGTATTTGACGCACTTTTGCTTAATAAACCACGGCTCTATCTCTTACGGTTGATTTTGAAATAATTTCTAAAGTCGTCGTCGGCGACTCTTCACGGTAGCCACTCGGTAGGAAAAAATCCAAGTCCGAACTGTAATTATTTTCACCGACGAGGTACCTTTTCTATGTTAGATTGAGTTATAGGAGCGCATTTGAAGCACTTTTGCTTAATAAACCACGGCTCTATCTCTTACGGTTGATTTTTAAATTAATCAAAAATTCTTCGTCGGTAGCGCTACTCGGTAGCCTCTCCGTACAGAGACTAAGTCCGAATTGAAAATATTTTCACCGACGACGTATCTTTTAAATGTTATGTTCAGTTATGGGAGCGTATTTGACGAACTTTTGCTTAATAAGCCACGGCTCTATCTCTTACGGTTGATTTTTAAATAATTTCTAAAGTCGTCGTCGGCGACTCTTCACGGTAGCCACTCGGTAGGAAAAAATCTAAGTCCGAACTGTAATTATTTTCACCGACGAGGTACCTTTTATATGTTAGATTGAGTTATAGGAGCGTATTAGAAGCACTTTTGCTTAATAAACCACGGCTCTATCTCTTACGGTTGATTTTTAAATTAATCAGAAGGTCTTCGTCGGTAGCGCTTCTCGGTAGCCTCTCCGTACAGAGACTAAATCCGAATTGAAAATATTTTCATCCACGACGTATCTTTTAAATGTTATGTTCAGTTATGGGAGCGTATTTGACGCACTTTTGCTTAATAAACCACGGCTCTATCTCTTACGGTTGATTTTTAAATAATTTCTAAAGTCGTCGTCGGCGACTCTTCACGGTAGCCACTCGGTAGGAAAAAATCTAAGTCCGAACTGTAATTATTTTCACCGACGAGGTACCTTTTATATGTTAGATTGAGTTATAGGAGCGTATTTGAAGCACTTTTGCTGAATAAACCACGGCTCTATCTCTTACGGTTGATTTTTAAATTAATCAGAAAGTCTTCGTCGGTAGCGCTTCTCGGTAGCCTCTCCGTACAGAGACTAAGTCCGAATTGAAAATATTTTCACCGACGACGTATCTTTTAAATGTTATGTTCCGTTATGGGAGCGTATTTGACGCACTTTTGCTTAATAAACCACGGCTCTATCTCTTACGGTTGATTTTGAAATAATTTCTAAAGTCGTCGTCGGCGACTCTTCACGGTAGCCACTCGGTAGGAAAAAATCTAAGTCCGAACTGTAATTATTTTCACCGACGAGGTACGTTTTATATGTTAGATTGAGTTATAGGAGCGTATTTGAAGCACTTTTGCTTAATAAACCACGGCTCTATCTCTTACGGTTGATTTTTAAATTAATCAGAAAGTCTTCGTCGGTAGCGCTTCTCGGTAGCCTCTCCGTACAGAGACTAAATCCGAATTGAAAATATTTTCATCCACGACGTATCTTTTAAATGTTATGTTCCGTTATGGGAGCGTATTTGACGCACTTTTGCTTAATAAACCACGGCTCTATCTCTTACGGTTGATTCTTAAATAATTTCTAAAGTCGTCGTCGGCGACTCTTCACGGCAGCCACTCGGTAGGAAAAAATCTAAGTCCGAACTGTAATTATTTTCACCGACGAGGTACCTTTTCTATGTTAGATCGAGTTATAGGAGCGCATTTGAAGCACTTTTGCTTAATAAACCACGGCTCTATCTCTTACGGTTGATTTTTAAATTAATCAAAAATTCTTCGTCGGTAGCGCTACTCGGTAGCCTCTCCGTACAGAGACTAAGTCCGAATTGAAAATATTTTCACCGACGACGTATCTTTTAAATGTTATGTTCAGTTATGGGAGCGTATTTGACGAACTTTTGCTTAATAAGCCACGGCTCTATCTCTTACGGTTGATTTTTAAATAATTTCTAAAGTCGTCGTCGGCGACTCTTCACGGTAGCCACTCGGTAGGAAAAAATCTAAGTCCGAACTGTAATTATTTTCACCGACGAGGTACCTTTTATATGTTAGATTGAGTTATAGGAGCGTATTTGAAGCACTTTTGCTTATTAAAGCACGGCTCTATCTCTTTCGGTTAATTTTTAAATTAATCAGAAAGTCTTCGTCGGTAGCGCTTCTCGGTAGCCTCTCCGTACAGAGACTAAGTCCGAATTGAAAATATTTTCATCCACGACGTATCTTTTAAATGTTATGTTCAGTTATGGGAGCGTATTTGACGCACTTTTGCTTAATAAACCACGGCTCTATCTCTTACGGTTGATTTTGAAATAATTTCTAAAGTCGTCGTCGGCGACTCTTCACGGTAGCCACTCGGTAGGAAAAAATCTAAGTCCGAACTGTAATTATTTTCACCGACGAGGTACGTTTTATATGTTAGATTGAGTTATAGGAGCGTATTTGAAGCACTTTTGCTGAATAAACCACGGCTCTATCTCTTACGGTTGATTTTTAAATTAATCAGAAAGTCTTCGTCGGTAGCGCTTCTCGGTAGCCTCTCCGTACAGAGACTAAATCCGAATTGAAAATATTTTCATCCACGACGTATCTTTTAAATGTTATGTTCCGTTATGGGAGCGTATTTGACGCACTTTTGCTTAATAAACCACGGCTCTATCTCTTACGGTTGATTCTTAAATAATTTCTAAAGTCGTCGTCGGCGACTCTTCACGGTAGCCACTCGGTAGGAAAAAATCTAAGTCCGAACTGTAATTATTTTCACCGACGAGGTACCTTTTCTATGTTAGATTGAGTTATAGGAGCGCATTTGAAGCACTTTTGCTTAATAAACCACGGCTCTATCTCTTACGGTTGATTTTTAAATTAATCAAAAATTCTTCGTCGGTAGCGCTACTCGGTAGCCTCTCCGTACAGAGACTAAGTCCGAATTGAAAATATTTTCACCGACGACGTATCTTTTAAATGTTATGTTCAGTTATGGGAGCGTATTTGACGAACTTTTGCTTAATAAGCCACGGCTCTATCTCTTACGGTTGATTTTTAAATAATTTCTAAAGTCGTCGTCGGCGACTCTTCACGGTAGCCACTCGGTAGGAAAAAATCTAAGTCCGAACTGTAATTATTTTCACCGACGAGGTACCTTTTATATGTTAGATTGAGTTATAGGAGCGTATTTGAAGCACTTTTGCTTATTAAAGCACGGCTCTATCTCTTTCGGTTAATTTTTAAATTAATCAGAAAGTCTTCGTCGGTAGCGCTTCTCGGTAGCCTCTCCGTACAGAGACTAAATCCGAATTGAAAATATTTTCACCGACGACGTATCTTTTAAATGTTATGTTCGGTTATGGGAGCGTATTTGACGCACTTTTGCTTAATAAACCACCGCTCTATCTCTTACGGTTGATTTTTAAATAATTTCTAAAGTCGTCGTCGGCGACTCTTCACGGTAGCCACTCGGTAGGAAAAATCTAAGTCCGAACTGTAATTATTTTCACCGACGAGGTACGTTTTATATGTTAGATTGAGTTATAGGAGCGTATTTGAAGCACTTTTGCTGAATAAACCATGGCTCTATGTCTTACGGTTGATTTTTAAATTAATCAGAAAGTCTTCGTCGGTAGCGCTTCTCGGTAGCCTCTCCGTACAGAGACTAAGTCCGAATTGAAAATATTTTCACCGACGACGTATCTTTTAAATGTTATGTTCAGTTATGGGAGCGTATTTGACGCACTTTTGCTTAATAAACCACGGCTCTATCTCTTACGGTTGATTTTTAAATAATTTCTAAAGTCGTCGTCGGCGACTCTTCACGGTAGCCACTCGGTAGGAAAAAATCTAAGTCCGAACTGTAATTATTTTCACCGACGAGGTACCTTTTATATGTTAGATTGAGTTATAGGAGCGCATTTGAAGCACTTTTGCTTAATAAACCACGGCTCTATCTCTTACGGTTGATTTTTAAATTAATCAGAAAGTCTTCGTCGGTAGCGCTTCTCGGTAGCCTCTCCGTACAGAGACTAAGTTCGAATTGAAAATATTTTCACCGAGGACGTATCTTTTAAATGTTATGTTCCGTTATGGGAGCGTATTTGACGCACTTTTGCTTAATAAACCACGGCTCTATCTCTTACGGTTGATTTTTAAATAATTTCTAAAGTCGTCGTCGGCGACTCTTCACGGTAGCCACTCGGTAGGAAAAAATCTAAGCCCGAACTGTAATTATTTTCACCGACGAGGTACCTTTTATATGTAAGATTCAGTTATAGGAGCGTATTTGAAGCACTTTTGCTGAATAAACCACGGCTCTATCTCTTACGGTTGATTTTTAAATTAATCAAAAATTCTTCGTCGGTAGCGCTTCTCGGTAGCCTCTCCGTACAGAGACTAAGTCCGAATTGAAAATATTTTCATCCACGACGTATCTTTTAAATGTTATGTTCCGTTATGGGAGCGTATTTGACGCACTTTTGCTTAATAAACCACGGCTCTATCTCTTACGGTTGATTTTGAAATAATTTCTAAAGTCGTCGTCGGCGACTCTTCACGGTAGCCACTCGGTAGGAAAAAATCTAAGTCCGAACTGTAATTATTTTCACCGACGAGGTACGTTTTATATGTTAGATTGAGTTATAGGAGCGTATTTGAAGCACTTTTGCTGAATAAACCACGGCTCTATCTCTTACGGTTGATTTTTAAATTAATCAGAAAGTCTTCGTCGGTAGCGCTTCTCGGTAGCCTCTCCGTACAGAGACTAAATCCGAATTGAAAATATTTTCATCCACGACGTATCTTTTAAATGTTATGTTCCGTTATGGGAGCGTATTTGACGCACTTTTGCTTAATAAACCACGGCTCTATCTCTTACGGTTGATTCTTAAATAATTTCTAAAGTCGTCGTCGGCGACTCTTCACGGTAGCCACTCGGTAGGAAAAAATCTAAGTCCGAACTGTAATTATTTTCACCGACGAGGTACCTTTTCTATGTTAGATCGAGTTATAGGAGCGCATTTGAAGCACTTTTGCTTAATAAACCACGGCTCTATCTCTTACGGTTGATTTTTAAATTAATCAAAAATTCTTCGTCGGTAGCGCTACTCGGTAGCCTCTCCGTACAGAGACTAAGTCCGAATTGAAAATATTTTCACCGACGACGTATCTTTTAAATGTTATGTTCAGTTATGGGAGCGTATTTGACGCACTTTTGCTTAATAAACCACGGCTCTATCTCTTACGGTTGATTTTTAAATAATTTCTAAAGTCGTCGTCGGCGACTCTTCACGGTAGCCACTCGGTAGGAAAAAATCTAAGTCCGAACTGTAATTATTTTCACCGACGAGGTACCTTTTATATGTTAGATTGAGTTATAGGAGCGTATTTGAAGCACTTTTGCTTATTAAAGCACGGCTCTATCTCTTTCGGTTAATTTTTAAATTAATCAGAAAGTCTTCGTCGGTAGCGCTTCTCGGTAGCCTCTCCGTACAGAGACTAAATCCGAATTGAAAATATTTTCACCGACGACGTATCTTTTAAATGTTATGTTCGGTTATGGGAGCGTATTTGACGCACTTTTGCTTAATAAACCACCGCTCTATCTCTTACGGTTGATTTTTAAATAATTTCTAAAGTCGTCGTCGGCGACTCTTCACGGTAGCCACTCGGTAGGAAAAATCTAAGTCCGAACTGTAATTATTTTCACCGACGAGGTACGTTTTATATGTTAGATTGAGTTATAGGAGCGTATTTGAAGCACTTTTGCTGAATAAACCATGGCTCTATGTCTTACGGTTGATTTTTAAATTAATCAGAAAGTCTTCGTCGGTAGCGCTTCTCGGTAGCCTCTCCGTACAGAGACTAAGTCCGAATTGAAAATATTTTCACCGACGACGTATCTTTTAAATGTTATGTTCAGTTATGGGAGCGTATTTGACGCACTTTTGCTTAATAAACCACGGCTCTATCTCTTACGGTTGATTTTTAAATAATTTCTAAAGTCGTCGTCGGCGACTCTTCACGGTAGCCACTCGGTAGGAAAAAATCTAAGTCCGAACTGTAATTATTTTCACCGACGAGGTACCTTTTATATGTTAGATTGAGTTATAGGAGCGTATTTGAAGCACTTTTGCTTAATAAACCACGGCTCTATCTCTTACGGTTGATTTTTAAATTAATCAGAAAGTCTTCGTCGGTAGCGCTTCTCGGTAGCCTCTCCGTACAGAGACTAAGTTCGAATTGAAAATATTTTCACCGAGGACGTATCTTTTAAATGTTATGTTCCGTTATGGGAGCGTATTTGACGCACTTTTGCTTAATAAACCACGGCTCTATCTCTTACGGTTGATTTTTAAATAATTTCTAAAGTCGTCGTCGGCGACTCTTCACGGTAGCCACTCGGTAGGAAAAAATCTAAGCCCGAACTGTAATTATTTTCACCGACGAGGTACCTTTTATATGTAAGATTCAGTTATAGGAGCGTATTTGAAGCACTTTTGCTGAATAAACCACGGCTCTATCTCTTACGGTTGATTTTTAAATTAATCAGAAAGTCTTCGTCGGTAGCGCTTCTCGGTAGCCTCTCCGTACAGAGACTAAGTCCGAATTGAAAATATTTTCATCCACGACGTATCTTTTAAATGTTATGTTCCGTTATGGGAGCGTATTTGACGCACTTTTGCTTAATAAACCACGGCTCTATCTCTTACGGTTGATTCTTAAATAATTTCTAAAGTCGTCGTCGGCGACTCTTCACGGTAGCCACTCGGTAGGAAAAATCTAAGTCCGAACTGTAATTATTTTCACCGACGAGGTACGTTTTATATGTTAGATTGAGTTATAGGAGCGTATTTGAAGCACTTTTGCTGAATAAACCATGGCTCTATGTCTTACGGTTGATTTTTAAATTAATCAGAAAGTCTTCGTCGGTAGCGCTTCTCGGTAGCCTCTCCGTACAGAGACTAAGTCCGAATTGAAAATATTTTCACCGACGACGTATCTTTTAAATGTTATGTTCAGTTATGGGAGCGTATTTGACGCACTTTTGCTTAATAAACCACGGCTCTATCTCTTACGGTTGATTTTGAAATAATTTCTAAAGTCGTCGTCGGCGACTCTTCACGGTAGCCACTCGGTAGGAAAAAATCTAAGTCCGAACTGTAATTATTTTCACCGACGAGGTACCTTTTATATGTTAGATTGAGATATAGGAGCGCATTTGAAGCACTTTTGCTTAATAAACCACGGCTCTATCTCTTACGGTTGATTTTTAAATTAATCAGAAAGTCTTCGTCGGTAGCGCTTCTCGGTAGCCTCTCCGTACAGAGACTAAGTTCGAATTGAAAATATTTTCACCGAGGACGTATCTTTTAAATGTTATGTTCCGTTATGGGAGCGTATTTGACGCACTTTTGCTTAATAAACCACGGCTCTATCTCTTACGGTTGATTTTTAAATAATTTCTAAAGTCGTCGTCGGCGACTCTTCACGGTAGCCACTCGGTAGGAAAAAATCTAAGTCCGAACTGTAATTATTTTCACCGACGAGGTACCTTTTATGTGTTAGATTGAGTTATAGGAGCGTATTTGAAGCACTTTTGCTTAATAAACCACGGCTCTATCTCTTACGGTTGATTTTTAAATTAATCAAAAAGTCTTCGTCGGTAGCGCTTCTCGGTAGCCTCTCCGTACAGAGACTAAGTCCGAATTGAAAATATTTTCACCGACGACGTATCTTTTAAATGTTATGTTCAGTTATGGGAGCGTATTTGACGCACTTTTGCTTAATAAACCACGGCTCTATCTCTTACGGTTGATTTTGAAATAATTTCTAAAGTCGTCGTCGGCGACTCTTCACGGTAGCCACTCGGTAGGAAAAAATCTAAGTCCGAACTGTAATTATTTTCACCGACGAGGTACGTTTTATATGTTAGATTGAGTTATAGGAGCGTATTTGAAGCACTTTTGCTGAATAAACCATGGCTCTATCTCTTACGGTTGATTTTTAAATTAATCAGAAAGTCTTCGTCGGTAGCGCTTCTCGGTAGCCTCTCCGTACAGAGACTAAGTCCGAATTGAAAATATTTTCATCCACGACGTATCTTTCAAATGTTATGTTCCGTTATGGGAGCGTATTTGACGCACTTTTGCTTAATAAACCACGGCTCTATCTCTTACGGTTGATTTTTAAATAATTTCTAAAGTCGTCGTCGGCGACTTTTCACGGTAGCCACTAGGGAGGAAAAAATCTAAATCCGAACTGTAATTATTTTCACCGACGAGGTACCTTTTATGTGTTAGATTGAGTTATAGGAGCGTATTTGAAGCACTTTTGCTTAATAAACCACGGCTCCATCTCTTACGGTTGATTCTTAAATAATTTCTAAAGTCGTCGTCGGCGACTCTTCACGGTAGCCACTCGGTAGGAAAAAATCTAAGTCCGAACTGTAATTATTTTCACCGACGAGGTACCTTTTATATGTTAGATTGAGTTATAGGAGCGCATTTGAAGCACTTTTGCTTAATAAACCACGGCTCTATCTCTTACGGTTGATTTTTAAATGAATCAGAAAGTCTTCGTCGGTAGCGCTTCTCGGTAGCCTCTCCGTACAGAGACTAAGTCCGAATTGAAAATATTTTCATCCACGACGTATCTTTTAAATGTTATGTTCCGTTATGGGAGCGTATTTGACGCACTTTTGCTTAATAAACCACGGCTCTATCTCTTACGGTTGATTTTGAAATAATTTCTAAAGTCGTCGTCGGCGACTCTTCACGGTAGCCACTCGGTAGGAAAAAAACTAAGTCCGAACTGTAATTATTTTCACCGACGAGGTACCTTTTATATGTTAGATTGAGTTATAGGAGCGTATTTGAAGCACTTTTGCTGAATAAACCACGGCTCTATCTCTTACGGTTGATTTTTAAATTAATCAGAAAGTATTCGTCGGTAGGGCTTCTCGGTAGCCTCTCCGTACAGAGACTAAGTCCGAATTGAAAATATTTTCATCCACGACGTATCTTTTAAATGTTATGTTCCGTTATGGGAGCGTATTTGACGCACTTTTGCTTAATAAACCACGGCTCTATCTCTTACGGTTGATTTTTAAATAATTTCTAAAGTCATCGTCGGCGACTCTTCACGGTAGCCACTCGGTAGGAAAAAATCTAAGTCCGAACTGTAATTATTTTCACCGACGAGGTACCTTTTATGTGTTAGATTGAGTTATAGGAGCGTATTTGAAGCACTTTTGCTTAATAAACCACGGCTCTATCTCTTACGGTTGATTTTTAAATTAATCAAAAAGTCTTCGTCGGTAGCGCTTCTCGGTAGCCTCTCCGTACAGAGACTAAGTCCGAATTGAAAATATTTTCACCGACGACGTATCTTTTAAATGTTATGTTCAGTTATGGGAGCGTATTTGACGCACTTTTGCTTAATAAACCACGGCTCTATCTCTTACGGTTGATTTTGAAATAATTTCTAAAGTCGTCGTCGGCGACTCTTCACGGTAGCCACTCGGTAGGAAAAAAACTAAGTCCGAACTGTAATTATTTTCACCGACGAGGTACCTTTTATATGTTAGATTGAGTTATAGGAGCGTATTTGAAGCACTTTTGCTGAATAAACCACGGCTCTATCTCTTACGGTTGATTTTTAAATTAATCAGAAAGTATTCGTCGGTAGGGCTTCTCGGTAGCCTCTCCGTACAGAGACTAAGTCCGAATTGAAAATATTTTCATCCACGACGTATCTTTTAAATGTTATGTTCCGTTATGGGAGCGTATTTGACGCACTTTTGCTTAATAAACCACGGCTCTATCTCTTACGGTTGATTTTGAAATAATTTCTAAAGTCGTCGTCGGCGACTCTTCACGGTAGCCACTCGGTAGGAAAAAATCTAAGTCCGAACTGTAATTATTTTCACCGACGAGGTACCTTTTATGTGTTAGATTGAGTTATAGGAGCGTATTTGAAGCTCTTTTGCTTAATAAACCACGGCTCTATCTCTTCCGGTTGATTTTTAAATTAATCAAAAAGTCTTCGTCGGTAGCGCTTCTCGGTAGCCTCTCCGTAGAGAGACTAAGTCCGAATTGAAAATATTTTCATCCACGACGTATCTTTTAAATGTTATGTTCCGTTATGGGAGCGTATTTGACGCACTTTTGCTTAATAAACCACGGCTCTATCTCTTACGGTTGATTTTTAAATAATTTCTAAAGTCATCGTCGGCGACTCTTCACGGTAGCCACTCGGTAGGAAAAAATCTAAGTCCGAACTGTAATTATTTTCACCGACGAGGTACCTTTTATGTGTTAGATTGAGTTATAGGAGCGTATTTGAAGCACTTTTGCTTAATAAACCACGGCTCTATCTCTTACGGTTGATTTTTAAATTAATCAAAAAGTCTTCGTCGGTAGCGCTTCTCGGTAGCCTCTCCGTACAGAGACTAAGTCCGAATTGAAAATATTTTCATCCACGACGTATCTTTTAAATGTTCTGTTCAGTTATGGGAGCGTATTTGACGCACTTTTGCTTAATAAACCACGGCTCTATCTCTTACGGTTGATTTTGAAATAATTTCTAAAGTCGTCGTCGGCGACTCTTCACGGTAGCCACTCGGTAGGAAAAAAACTAAGTCCGAACTGTAATTATTTTCACCGACGAGGTACCTTTTATATGTTAGATTGAGTTATAGGAGCGTATTTGAAGCACTTTTGCTGAATAAACCACGGCTCTATCTCTTACGGTTGATTTTTAAATTAATCAGAAAGTCTTCGTCGGTAGGGCTTCTCGGTAGCCTCTCCGTACAGAGACTAAGTCCGAATTGAAAATATTTTCATCCACGACGTATCTTTTAAATGTTATGTTCCGTTATGGGAGCGTATTTGACGCACTTTTGCTTAATAAACCACGGCTCTATCTCTTACGGTTGATTTTTAAATAATTTCTAAAGTCATCGTCGGCGACTCTTCACGGTAGCCACTCGGTAGGAAAAAATCTAAGTCCGAACTGTAATTATTTTCACCGACGAGGTACCTTTTATGTGTTAGATTGAGTTATAGGAGCGTATTTGAAGCACTTTTGCTTAATAAACCACGGCTCTATCTCTTACGGTTGATTTTTAAATTAATCAAAAAGTCTTCGTCGGTAGCGCTTCTCGGTAGCCTCTCCGTACAGAGACTAAGTCCGAATTGAAAATATTTTCACCGACGACGTATCTTTTAAATGTTATGTTCAGTTATGGGAGCGTATTTGACGCACTTTTGCTTAATAAACCACGGCTCTATCTCTTACGGTTGATTTTGAAATAATTTCTAAAGTCGTCGTCGGCGACTCTTCACGGTAGCCACTCGGTAGGAAAAAAACTAAGTCCGAACTCTAATTATTTTCACCGACGAGGTACCTTTTATATGTTAGATTGAGTTATAGGAGCGTATTTGAAGCACTTTTGCTGAATAAACCACGGCTCTATCTCTTACGGTTGATTTTTAAATTAATCAGAAAGTATTCGTCGGTAGGGCTTCTCGGTAGCCTCTCCGTACAGAGACTAAGTCCGAATTGAAAATATTTTCATCCACGACGTATCTTTTAAATGTTATGTTCCGTTATGGGAGCGTATTTGACGCACTTTTGCTTAATAAACCACGGCTCTATCTCTTACGGTTGATTTTGAAATAATTTCTAAAGTCGTCGTCGGCGACTCTTCACGGTAGCCACTCGGTAGGAAAAAATCTAAGTCCGAACTGTAATTATTTTCACCGACGAGGTACCTTTTATGTGTTAGATTGAGTTATAGGAGCGTATTTGAAGCTCTTTTGCTTAATAAACCACGGCTCTATCTCTTCCGGTTGATTTTTAAATTAATCAAAAAGTCTTCGTCGGTAGCGCTTCTCGGTAGCCTCTCCGTAGAGAGACTAAGTCCGAATTGAAAATATTTTCATCCACGACGTATCTTTTAAATGTTATGTTCCGTTATGGGAGCGTATTTGACGCACTTTTGCTTAATAAACCACGGCTCTATCTCTTACGGTTGATTTTTAAATAATTTCTAAAGTCATCGTCGGCGACTCTTCACGGTAGCCACTCGGTAGGAAAAAATCTAAGTCCGAACTGTAATTATTTTCACCGACGAGGTACCTTTTATGTGTTAGATTGAGTTATAGGAGCGTATTTGAAGCACTTTTGCTTAATAAACCACGGCTCTATCTCTTACGGTTGGTTTTTAAATTAATCAAAAAGTCTTCGTCGGTAGCGCTTCTCGGTAGCCTCTCCGTACAGAGACTAAGTCCGAATTGAAAATATTTTCACCGACGACGTATCTTTTAAATGTTCTGTTCAGTTATGGGAGCGTATTTGACGCACTTTTGCTTAATAAACCACGGCTCTATCTCTTACGGTTGATTTTGAAATAATTTCTAAAGTCGTCGTCGGCGACTCTTCACGGTAGCCACTCGGTAGGAAAAAAACTAAGTCCGAACTGTAATTATTTTCACCGACGAGGTACCTTTTATATGTTAGATTGAGTTATAGGAGCGTATTTGAAGCACTTTTGCTGAATAAACCACGACTCTATCTCTTACGGTTGATTTTTAAATTAATCAGAAAGTCTTCGTCGGTAGGGCTTCTCGGTAGCCTCTCCGTACAGAGACTAAGTCCGAATTGAAAATATTTTCATCCACGACGTATCTTTTAAATGTTATGTTCCGTTATGGGAGCGTATTTGACGCACTTTTGCTTAATAAACCACGGCTCTATCTCTTACGGTTGATTTTGAAATAATTTCTAAAGTCGTCGTCGGCGACTCTTCACGGTAGCCACTCGGTAGGAAAAAATCTAAGTCCGAACTGTAATTATTTTCACCGACGAGGTACCTTTTATGTGTTAGATTGAGTTATAGGAGCGTATTTGAAGCTCTTTTGCTTAATAAACCACGGCTCTATCTCTTCCGGTTGATTTTTAAATTAATCAAAAAGTCTTTGTCGGTAGCTCTTCTCGGTAGCCTCTCCGTAGAGAGACTAAGTCCGAATTGAAAATATTTTCATCCACGACGTATCTTTTAAATGTTATGTTCCGTTATGGGAGCGTATTTGACGCACTTTTGCTTAATAAACCACGGCTCTATCTCTTACGGTTGATTTTTAAATAATTTCTAAAGTCATCGTCGGCGACTCTTCACGGTAGCCACTCGGTAGGAAAAAATCTAAGTCCGAACTGTAATTATTTTCACCGACGAGGTACCTTTTATATGTTAGATTGAGTTATAGGAGCGTATTTGAAGCACTTTTGCTTATTAAAGCACGGCTCTATCTCTTTCGGTTAATTTTTAAATTAATCAGAAAGTCTTCGTCGGTAGCGCTTCTCGGTAGCCTCTCCGTACATAGACTAAGTCCGAATTGAAAATATTTTCATCCACGACGTATCTTTTAAATGTTATGTTCGGTTATGGGAGCGTATTTGACGCACTTTTGCTTAATAAACCACCGCTCTATCTCTTACGGTTGATTTTTAAATAATTTCTAAAGTCGTCGTCGGCGACTCTTCACGGTAGCCACTCGGTAGGAAAAAATCTAATTCCGAACTGTAATTATTTTCACCGACGAGGTACGTTTTATATGTTAGATTGAGTTATAGGAGCGTATTTGAAGCACTTTTGCTGAATAAACCATGGCTCTATCTCTTACGGTTGATTTTTAAATTAATCAGAAAGTCTTCGTCGGTAGCGCTTCTCGGTAGCCTCTCCGTACAGAGACTAAGTCCGAATTGAAAATATTTTCATCCACGACGTATCTTTCAAATGTTATGTTCCGTTATGGGAGCGTATTTGACGCACTTTTGCTTAATAAACCACGGCTCTATCTCTTACGGTTGATTTTTAAATAATTTCTAAAGTCGTCGTCGGCGACTCTTCACGGTAGCCACTAGGTAGGAAAAAATCTAAATCCGAACTGTAATTATTTTCACCGACGAGGTACCTTTTATGTGTTAGATTGAGTTATAGGAGCGTATTTGAAGCACTTTTGCTTAATAAAGCACGGCTCTATCTCTTTCGGTTAATTTTTAAATTAATCAGAAAATCTTCGTCGGTAGCGCTTCTCGGTAGCCTCTCCGTACAGAGACTAAATCCGAATTGAAAATATTTTCACCGACGACGTATCTTTTAAATGTTATGTTCCGTTATGGGAGCGTATTTGACGCACTTTTGCTTAATAAACCACGGGTCTATCTCTTACGGTTGATTTTTAAATAATTTCTAAAGTCGTCGTCGGCGACTCTTCACGGTAGCCACTCGGTAGGAAAAAATCTAATTCCGAACTGTAATTATTTTCACCGACGAGGTACGTTTTATATGTTAGATTGAGTTATAGGAGCGTATTTGAAGCACTTTTGCTGAATAAACCATGGCTCTATCTCTTACGGTTGATTTTTAAATTAATCAGAAAGTCTTCGTCGGTAGCGCTTCTCGGTAGCCTCTCCGTACAGAGACTAAATCCGAATTGAAAATATTTTCATCCACGACGTATCTTTTAAATGTTATGTTCCGTTATGGGAGCGTATTTGACGCACTTTTGCTTAATAAACCACGGCTCTATCTCTTACGGTTGATTTTGAAAAAATTTCTAAAGTCGTCGTCGGCGACTCTTCACGGTAGCCACTCGGTAGGAAAAAATCTAAGTCCGAACTGTAATTATTTTCACCGACGAGGTACGTTTTATATGTTAGATTGAGTTATAGGAGCGTATTTGAAGCACTTTTGCTGAATAAACCACGGCTCTATCTCTTTCGGTTAATTTTTAAATTAATCAGAAAGTCTTCGTCGGTAGCGCTTCTCGGTAGCCTCTCCGTACAGAGACTAAGTCCGAATTGAAAATATTTTCATCCACGACGTATCTTTTAAATGTTATGTTCCGTTATGGGAGCGTATTTGACGCACTTTTGCTTAATAAACCACGGCTCTATCTCTTACGGTTGATTTTGAAAAAATTTCTAAAGTCGTCATCGGCGACTCTTCACGGTAGCCACTCGGTAGGAAAAAATCTAAGTACGAACTGTAATTATTTTCACCGACGAGGTACGTTTTATATGTTAGATTGAGTTATAGGAGCGTATTTGAAGCACTTTTGCTGAATAAACCACGGCTCTATCTCTTACGGTTGATTTTTAAATTAATCAGAAGGTCTTCGTCGGTAGCGCTTCTCGGTAGCCTCTCCGTACAGAGACTAAATCCGAATTGAAAATATTTTCATCCACGACGTATCTTTTAAATGTTATGTTCCGTTATGGGAGCGTATTTGACGCACTTTTGCTTAATAAACCACGGCTCTATCTCTTACGGTTGATTCTTAAATAATTTCTAAAGTCGTCGTCGGCGACTCTTTACGGTAGTCACTCGGTAGGAAAAAATCTAAGTCCGAACTGTAATTATTTTCACCGACGAGGTACGTTTTATATGTTAGATTGAGTTATAGGAGCGTATTTGAAGCACTTTTGCTGAATAAACCACGGCTCTATCTCTTACGGTTGATTTTTAAATTAATCAGAAAGTCTTCGTCGGTAGCGCTTCTCGGTAGCCTCTCCGTACAGAGACTAAGTCCGAATTGAAAATATTTTCATCCACGACGTATCTTTTAAATGTTATGTTCCGTTATGGGAGCGTATTTGACGCACTTTTGCTTAATAAACCACGGCTCTATCTCTTACGGTTGATTTTTAAATAATTTCTAAAGTCGTCGTCGGCGACTCTTCACGGTAGCCACTCGGTAGGAAAAAATCTAAGTCCGAACTGTAATTATTTTCACCGACGAGGTACCTTTCATATGTTAGATTGAGTTATAGGAGCGTATTTGAAGCACTTTTGCTTAATAAAGCACGGCTCTATCTCTTTCGGTTAATTTTTAAATTAATCAGGAAGTCTTCGTCGGTAGCGCTTCTCGGTAGCCTCTCCGTACAGAGAGACTAAATCCGAATTGAAAATATTTTCACCGACGACGTATCTTTTAAATGTTATGTTCCGTTATGGGAGCATATTTGACGCACTTTTGCTTAATAAACCACGGCTCTATCTCTTACGGTTGATTTTTAAATAATTTCTAAAGTCGTCGTCGGCGACTCTTCACGGTAGCCACTCGGTAGGAAAAAATCTAAGTCCGAACTGTAATTATTTTCACCGACGAGGTACCTTTTATATGTTAGATTGAGTTATAGGAGCGTATTTGAAGCACTTTTGCTGAATAAACCACGGCTCTATCTCTTACGGTTGATTTTTAAATTAATCAGAAAGTCTTCGTCGGTAGCGCTTCTCGGTAGCCTCTCCGTACAGAGATTAAGTCCGAATTGAAAATATTTTCATCCACGACGTATCTTTTAAATGTTATGTTCCGTTATGGGAGCGTATTTGACGCACTTTTGCTTAATAAACCACGGCTCTATCTCTTACGGTTGATTTTTAAATAATTTCTAAAGTCGTCGTCGGCGACTCTTCACGGTAGCCACTCGGTAGGAAAAAATCTAAGTCCGAACTGTAATTATTTTCACCGACGAGGTACCTTTTATATGTTAGATTGAGTTATAGGAGCGCATTTGAAGCACTTTTGCTTAATAAACCACGGCTCTATCTCTTACGGTTGATTTTGAAATAATTTCTAAAGTCGTCGTCGGCGACTCTTCACGGTAGCCACTCGGTAGGAAAAAATCTAAGTCCGAACTGTAATTATTTTCACCGACGAGGTACGTTTTATATGTTAGATTGAGTTATAGGAGCGTATTTGAAGCACTTTTGCTGAATAAACCACGGCTCTATCTCTTACGGTTGATTTTTAAATTAATCAGAAAGTCTTCGTCGGTAGCGCTTCTCGGTAGCCTCTCCGTACAGAGACTAAATCCGAATTGAAAATATTTTCATCCACGACGTATCTTTTAAATGTTATGTTCCGTTATGGGAGCGTATTTGACGCACTTTTGCTTAATAAACCACGGCTCTATCTCTTACGGTTGATTCTTAAATAATTTCTAAAGTCGTCGTCGGCGACTCTTCACGGTAGCCACTCGGTAGGAAAAAATCTAAGTCCGAACTGTAATTATTTTCACCGACGAGGTACCTTTTCTATGTTAGATCGAGTTATAGGAGCGCATTTGAAGCACTTTTGCTTAATAAACCACGGCTCTATCTCTTACGGTTGATTTTTAAATTAATCAAAAATTCTTCGTCGGTAGCGCTACTCGGTAGCCTCTCCGTACAGAGACTAAGTCCGAATTGAAAATATTTTCACCGACGACGTATCTTTTAAATGTTATGTTCAGTTATGGGAGCGTATTTGACGCACTTTTGCTTAATAAACCACGGCTCTATCTCTTACGGTTGATTTTTAAATAATTTCTAAAGTCGTCGTCGGCGACTCTTCACGGTAGCCACTCGGTAGGAAAAAATCTAAGTCCGAACTGTAATTATTTTCACCGACGAGGTACCTTTTATATGTTAGATTGAGTTATAGGAGCGTATTTGAAGCACTTTTGCTTATTAAAGCACGGCTCTATCTCTTTCGGTTAATTTTTAAATTAATCAGAAAGTCTTCGTCGGTAGCGCTTCTCGGTAGCCTCTCCGTACAGAGACTAAATCCGAATTGAAAATATTTTCACCGACGACGTATCTTTTAAATGTTATGTTCGGTTATGGGAGCGTATTTGACGCACTTTTGCTTAATAAACCACCGCTCTATCTCTTACGGTTGATTTTTAAATAATTTCTAAAGTCGTCGTCGGCGACTCTTCACGGTAGCCACTCGGTAGGAAAAATCTAAGTCCGAACTGTAATTATTTTCACCGACGAGGTACGTTTTATATGTTAGATTGAGTTATAGGAGCGTATTTGAAGCACTTTTGCTGAATAAACCATGGCTCTATGTCTTACGGTTGATTTTTAAATTAATCAGAAAGTCTTCGTCGGTAGCGCTTCTCGGTAGCCTCTCCGTACAGAGACTAAGTCCGAATTGAAAATATTTTCACCGACGACGTATCTTTTAAATGTTATGTTCAGTTATGGGAGCGTATTTGACGCACTTTTGCTTAATAAACCACGGCTCTATCTCTTACGGTTGATTTTTAAATAATTTCTAAAGTCGTCGTCGGCGACTCTTCACGGTAGCCACTCGGTAGGAAAAAATCTAAGTCCGAACTGTAATTATTTTCACCGACGAGGTACCTTTTATATGTTAGATTGAGTTATAGGAGCGCATTTGAAGCACTTTTGCTTAATAAACCACGGCTCTATCTCTTACGGTTGATTTTTAAATTAATCAGAAAGTCTTCGTCGGTAGCGCTTCTCGGTAGCCTCTCCGTACAGAGACTAAGTTCGAATTGAAAATATTTTCACCGAGGACGTATCTTTTAAATGTTATGTTCCGTTATGGGAGCGTATTTGACGCACTTTTGCTTAATAAACCACGGCTCTATCTCTTACGGTTGATTTTTAAATAATTTCTAAAGTCGTCGTCGGCGACTCTTCACGGTAGCCACTCGGTAGGAAAAAATCTAAGCCCGAACTGTAATTATTTTCACCGACGAGGTACCTTTTATATGTAAGATTCAGTTATAGGAGCGTATTTGAAGCACTTTTGCTGAATAAACCACGGCTCTATCTCTTACGGTTGATTTTTAAATTAATCAGAAAGTCTTCGTCGGTAGCGCTTCTCGGTAGCCTCTCCGTACAGAGACTAAGTCCGAATTGAAAATATTTTCATCCACGACGTATCTTTTAAATGTTATGTTCCGTTATGGGAGCGTATTTGACGCACTTTTGCTTAATAAACCACGGCTCTATCTCTTACGGTTGATTCTTAAATAATTTCTAAAGTCGTCGTCGGCGACTCTTCACGGTAGCCACTCGGTAGGAAAAATCTAAGTCCGAACTGTAATTATTTTCACCGACGAGGTACGTTTTATATGTTAGATTGAGTTATAGGAGCGTATTTGAAGCACTTTTGCTGAATAAACCATGGCTCTATGTCTTACGGTTGATTTTTAAATTAATCAGAAAGTCTTCGTCGGTAGCGCTTCTCGGTAGCCTCTCCGTACAGAGACTAAGTCCGAATTGAAAATATTTTCACCGACGACGTATCTTTTAAATGTTATGTTCAGTTATGGGAGCGTATTTGACGCACTTTTGCTTAATAAACCACGGCTCTATCTCTTACGGTTGATTTTTAAATAATTTCTAAAGTCGTCGTCGGCGACTCTTCACGGTAGCCACTCGGTAGGAAAAAATCTAAGTCCGAACTGTAATTATTTTCACCGACGAGGTACCTTTTATATGTTAGATTGAGATATAGGAGCGCATTTGAAGCACTTTTGCTTAATAAACCACGGCTCTATCTCTTACGGTTGATTTTTAAATTAATCAGAAAGTCTTCGTCGGTAGCGCTTCTCGGTAGCCTCTCCGTACAGAGACTAAGTTCGAATTGAAAATATTTTCACCGAGGACGTATCTTTTAAATGTTATGTTCCGTTATGGGAGCGTATTTGACGCACTTTTGCTTAATAAACCACGGCTCTATCTCTTACGGTTGATTTTTAAATAATTTCTAAAGTCGTCGTCGGCGACTCTTCACGGTAGCCACTCGGTAGGAAAAAATCTAAGTCCGAACTGTAATTATTTTCACCGACGAGGTACCTTTTATGTGTTAGATTGAGTTATAGGAGCGTATTTGAAGCACTTTTGCTTAATAAACCACGGCTCTATCTCTTACGGTTGATTTTTAAATTAATCAAAAAGTCTTCGTCGGTAGCGCTTCTCGGTAGCCTCTCCGTACAGAGACTAAGTCCGAATTGAAAATATTTTCACCGACGACGTATCTTTTAAATGTTATGTTCAGTTATGGGAGCGTATTTGACGCACTTTTGCTTAATAAACCACGGCTCTATCTCTTACGGTTGATTTTGAAATAATTTCTAAAGTCGTCGTCGGCGACTCTTCACGGTAGCCACTCGGTAGGAAAAAATCTAAGTCCGAACTGTAATTATTTTCACCGACGAGGTACGTTTTATATGTTAGATTGAGTTATAGGAGCGTATTTGAAGCACTTTTGCTGAATAAACCATGGCTCTATCTCTTACGGTTGATTTTTAAATTAATCAGAAAGTCTTCGTCGGTAGCGCTTCTCGGTAGCCTCTCCGTACAGAGACTAAGTCCGAATTGAAAATATTTTCATCCACGACGTATCTTTCAAATGTTATGTTCCGTTATGGGAGCGTATTTGACGCACTTTTGCTTAATAAACCACGGCTCTATCTCTTACGGTTGATTTTTAAATAATTTCTAAAGTCGTCGTCGGCGACTTTTCACGGTAGCCACTAGGGAGGAAAAAATCTAAATCCGAACTGTAATTATTTTCACCGACGAGGTACCTTTTATGTGTTAGATTGAGTTATAGGAGCGTATTTGAAGCACTTTTGCTTAATAAACCACGGCTCCATCTCTTACGGTTGATTCTTAAATAATTTCTAAAGTCGTCGTCGGCGACTCTTCACGGTAGCCACTCGGTAGGAAAAAATCTAAGTCCGAACTGTAATTATTTTCACCGACGAGGTACCTTTTATATGTTAGATTGAGTTATAGGAGCGCATTTGAAGCACTTTTGCTTAATAAACCACGGCTCTATCTCTTACGGTTGATTTTTAAATGAATCAGAAAGTCTTCGTCGGTAGCGCTTCTCGGTAGCCTCTCCGTACAGAGACTAAGTCCGAATTGAAAATATTTTCATCCACGACGTATCTTTTAAATGTTATGTTCCGTTATGGGAGCGTATTTGACGCACTTTTGCTTAATAAACCACGGCTCTATCTCTTACGGTTGATTTTGAAATAATTTCTAAAGTCGTCGTCGGCGACTCTTCACGGTAGCCACTCGGTAGGAAAAAAACTAAGTCCGAACTGTAATTATTTTCACCGACGAGGTACCTTTTATATGTTAGATTGAGTTATAGGAGCGTATTTGAAGCACTTTTGCTGAATAAACCACGGCTCTATCTCTTACGGTTGATTTTTAAATTAATCAGAAAGTATTCGTCGGTAGGGCTTCTCGGTAGCCTCTCCGTACAGAGACTAAGTCCGAATTGAAAATATTTTCATCCACGACGTATCTTTTAAATGTTATGTTCCGTTATGGGAGCGTATTTGACGCACTTTTGCTTAATAAACCACGGCTCTATCTCTTACGGTTGATTTTTAAATAATTTCTAAAGTCATCGTCGGCGACTCTTCACGGTAGCCACTCGGTAGGAAAAAATCTAAGTCCGAACTGTAATTATTTTCACCGACGAGGTACCTTCTATGTGTTAGATTGAGTTATAGGAGCGTATTTGAAGCACTTTTGCTTAATAAACCACGGCTCTATCTCTTACGGTTGATTTTTAAATTAATCAAAAAGTCTTCGTCGGTAGCGCTTCTCGGTAGCCTCTCCGTACAGAGACTAAGTCCGAATTGAAAATATTTTCACCGACGACGTATCTTTTAAATGTTATGTTCAGTTATGGGAGCGTATTTGACGCACTTTTGCTTAATAAACCACGGCTCTATCTCTTACGGTTGATTTTGAAATAATTTCTAAAGTCGTCGTCGGCGACTCTTCACGGTAGCCACTCGGTAGGAAAAAAACTAAGTCCGAACTGTAATTATTTTCACCGACGAGGTACCTTTTATATGTTAGATTGAGTTATAGGAGCGTATTTGAAGCACTTTTGCTGAATAAACCACGGCTCTATCTCTTACGGTTGATTTTTAAATTAATCAGAAAGTATTCGTCGGTAGGGCTTCTCGGTAGCCTCTCCGTACAGAGACTAAGTCCGAATTGAAAATATTTTCATCCACGACGTATCTTTTAAATGTTATGTTCCGTTATGGGAGCGTATTTGACGCACTTTTGCTTAATAAACCACGGCTCTATCTCTTACGGTTGATTTTGAAATAATTTCTAAAGTCGTCGTCGGCGACTCTTCACGGTAGCCACTCGGTAGGAAAAAATCTAAGTCCGAACTGTAATTATTTTCACCGACGAGGTACCTTTTATGTGTTAGATTGAGTTATAGGAGCGTATTTGAAGCTCTTTTGCTTAATAAACCACGGCTCTATCTCTTCCGGTTGATTTTTAAATTAATCAAAAAGTCTTCGACGGTAGCGCTTCTCGGTAGCCTCTCCGTAGAGAGACTAAGTCCGAATTGAAAATATTTTCATCCACGACGTATCTTTTAAATGTTATGTTCCGTTATGGGAGCGTATTTGACGCACTTTTGCTTAATAAACCACGGCTCTATCTCTTACGGTTGATTTTTAAATAATTTCTAAAGTCATCGTCGGCGACTCTTCACGGTAGCCACTCGGTAGGAAAAAATCTAAGTCCGAACTGTAATTATTTTCACCGACGAGGTACCTTTTATGTGTTAGATTGAGTTATAGGAGCGTATTTGAAGCACTTTTGCTTAATAAACCACGGCTCTATCTCTTACGGTTGATTTTTAAATTAATCAAAAAGTCTTCGTCGGTAGCGCTTCTCGGTAGCCTCTCCGTACAGAGACTAAGTCCGAATTGAAAATATTTTCATCCACGACGTATCTTTTAAATGTTCTGTTCAGTTATGGGAGCGTATTTGACGCACTTTTGCTTAATAAACCACGGCTCTATCTCTTACGGTTGATTTTGAAATAATTTCTAAAGTCGTCGTCGGCGACTCTTCACGGTAGCCACTCGGTAGGAAAAAAACTAAGTCCGAACTGTAATTATTTTCACCGACGAGGTACCTTTTATATGTTAGATTGAGTTATAGGAGCGTATTTGAAGCACTTTTGCTGAATAAACCACGGCTCTATCTCTTACGGTTGATTTTTAAATTAATCAGAAAGTCTTCGTCGGTAGGGCTTCTCGGTAGCCTCTCCGTACAGAGACTAAGTCCGAATTGAAAATATTTTCATCCACGACGTATCTTTTAAATGTTATGTTCCGTTATGGGAGCGTATTTGACGCACTTTTGCTTAATAAACCACGGCTCTATCTCTTACGGTTGATTTTTAAATAATTTCTAAAGTCATCGTCGGCGACTCTTCACGGTAGCCACTCGGTAGGAAAAAATCTAAGTCCGAACTGTAATTATTTTCACCGACGAGGTACCTTTTATGTGTTAGATTGAGTTATAGGAGCGTATTTGAAGCACTTTTGCTTAATAAACCACGGCTCTATCTCTTACGGTTGATTTTTAAATTAATCAAAAAGTCTTCGTCGGTAGCGCTTCTCGGTAGCCTCTCCGTACAGAGACTAAGTCCGAATTGAAAATATTTTCACCGACGACGTATCTTTTAAATGTTATGTTCAGTTATGGGAGCGTATTTGACGCACTTTTGCTTAATAAACCACGGCTCTATCTCTTACGGTTGATTTTGAAATAATTTCTAAAGTCGTCGTCGGCGACTCTTCACGGTAGCCACTCGGTAGGAAAAAAACTAAGTCCGAACTGTAATTATTTTCACCGACGAGGTACCTTTTATATGTTAGATTGAGTTATAGGAGCGTATTTGAAGCACTTTTGCTGAATAAACCACGGCTCTATCTCTTACGGTTGATTTTTAAATTAATCAGAAAGTATTCGTCGGTAGGGCTTCTCGGTAGCCTCTCCGTACAGAGACTAAGTCCGAATTGAAAATATTTTCATCCACGACGTATCTTTTAAATGTTATGTTCCGTTATGGGAGCGTATTTGACGCACTTTTGCTTAATAAACCACGGCTCTATCTCTTACGGTTGATTTTGAAATAATTTCTAAAGTCGTCGTCGGCGACTCTTCACGGTAGCCACTCGGTAGGAAAAAATCTAAGTCCGAACTGTAATTATTTTCACCGACGAGGTACCTTTTATGTGTTAGATTGAGTTATAGGAGCGTATTTGAAGCTCTTTTGCTTAATAAACCACGGCTCTATCTCTTCCGGTTGATTTTTAAATTAATCAAAAAGCCTTCGTCGGTAGCGCTTCTCGGTAGCCTCTCCGTAGAGAGACTAAGTCCGAATTGAAAATATTTTCATCCACGACGTATCTTTTAAATGTTATGTTCCGTTATGGGAGCGTATTTGACGCACTTTTGCTTAATAAACCACGGCTCTATCTCTTACGGTTGATTTTTAAATAATTTCTAAAGTCATCGTCGGCGACTCTTCACGGTAGCCACTCGGTAGGAAAAAATCTAAGTCCGAACTGTAATTATTTTCACCGACGAGGTACCTTTTATGTGTTAGATTGAGTTATAGGAGCGTATTTGAAGCACTTTTGCTTAATAAACCACGGCTCTATCTCTTACGGTTGGTTTTTAAATTAATCAAAAAGTCTTCGTCGGTAGCGCTTCTCGGTAGCCTCTCCGTACAGAGACTAAGTCCGAATTGAAAATATTTTCACCGACGACGTATCTTTTAAATGTTCTGTTCAGTTATGGGAGCGTATTTGACGCACTTTTGCTTAATAAACCACGGCTCTATCTCTTACGGTTGATTTTGAAATAATTTCTAAAGTCGTCGTCGGCGACTCTTCACGGTAGCCACTCGGTAGGAAAAAAACTAAGTCCGAACTGTAATTATTTTCACCGACGAGGTACCTTTTATATGTTAGATTGAGTTATAGGAGCGTATTTGAAGCACTTTTGCTGAATAAACCACGGCTCTATCTCTTACGGTTGATTTTTAAATTAATCAGAAAGTCTTCGTCGGTAGGGCTTCTCGGTAGCCTCTCCGTACAGAGACTAAGTCCGAATTGAAAATATTTTCATCCACGACGTATCTTTTAAATGTTATGTTCCGTTATGGGAGCGTATTTGACGCACTTTTGCTTAATAAACCACGGCTCTATCTCTTACGGTTGATTTTTAAATAATTTCTAAAGTCGTCGTCGGCGACTCTTCACGGTAGCCACTCGGTAGGAAAAAATCTAATTCCGAACTGTAATTATTTTCACCGACGAGGTACGTTTTATATGTTAG
Source organism: Nysson spinosus (assembly GCA_910591585.2). Taxonomy (NCBI): domain Eukaryota; kingdom Metazoa; phylum Arthropoda; class Insecta; order Hymenoptera; family Crabronidae; genus Nysson; species Nysson spinosus. The sequence continues at coordinate 1,364,827 of CAJUYC020000070.1, read as the reverse complement.
ATTGAGTTATAGGAGCGTATTTGAAGCACTTTTGCTGAATAAACCATGGCTCTATCTCTTACGGTTGATTTTTAAATTAATCAGAAAGTCTTCGTCGGTAGCGCTTCTCGGTAGCCTCTCCGTACAGAGACTAAGTCCGAATTGAAAATATTTTCATCCACGACGTATCTTTCAAATGTTATGTTCCGTTATGGGAGCGTATTTGACGCACTTTTGCTTAATAAACCACGGCTCTATCTCTTACGGTTGATTTTTAAATAATTTCTAAAGTCGTCGTCGGCGACTCTTCACGGTAGCCACTAGGGAGGAAAAAATCTAAATCCGAACTGTAATTATTTTCACCGACGAGGTACCTTTTATGTGTTAGATTGAGTTATAGGAGCGTATTTGAAGCACTTTTGCTTAATAAAGCACGGCTCTATCTCTTTCGGTTAATTTTTAAATTAATCAGAAAATCTTCGTCGGTAGCGCTTCTCGGTAGCCTCTCCGTACAGAGACTAAATCCGAATTGAAAATATTTTCACCGACGACGTATCTTTTAAATGTTATGTTCCGTTATGGGAGCGTATTTGACGCACTTTTGCTTAATAAACCACGGGTCTATCTCTTACGGTTGATTTTTAAATAATTTCTAAAGTCGTCGTCGGCGACTCTTCACGGTAGCCACTCGGTAGGAAAAAATCTAATTCCGAACTGTAATTATTTTCACCGACGAGGTACGTTTTATATGTTAGATTGAGTTATAGGAGCGTATTTGAAGCACTTTTGCTGAATAAACCATGGCTCTATCTCTTACGGTTGATTTTTAAATTAATCAGAAAGTCTTCGTCGGTAGCGCTTCTCGGTAGCCTCTCCGTACAGAGACTAAATCCGAATTGAAAATATTTTCATCCACGACGTATCTTTTAAATGTTATGTTCCGTTATGGGAGCGTATTTGACGCACTTTTGCTTAATAAACCACGGCTCTATCTCTTACGGTTGATTTTGAAAAAATTTCTAAAGTCGTCGTCGGCGACTCTTCACGGTAGCCACTCGGTAGGAAAAAATCTAAGTCCGAACTGTAATTATTTTCACCGACGAGGTACGTTTTATATGTTAGATTGAGTTATAGGAGCGTATTTGAAGCACTTTTGCTGAATAAACCACGGCTCTATCTCTTTCGGTTAATTTTTAAATTAATCAGAAAGTCTTCGTCGGTAGCGCTTCTCGGTAGCCTCTCCGTACAGAGACTAAGTCCGAATTGAAAATATTTTCATCCACGACGTATCTTTTAAATGTTATGTTCCGTTATGGGAGCGTATTTGACGCACTTTTGCTTAATAAACCACGGCTCTATCTCTTACGGTTGATTTTGAAAAAATTTCTAAAGTCGTCGTCGGCGACTCTTCACGGTAGCCACTCGGTAGGAAAAAATCTAAGTACGAACTGTAATTATTTTCACCGACGAGGTACGTTTTATATGTTAGATTGAGTTATAGGAGCGTATTTGAAGCACTTTTGCTGAATAAACCACGGCTCTATCTCTTACGGTTGATTTTTAAATTAATCAGAAGGTCTTCGTCGGTAGCGCTTCTCGGTAGCCTCTCCGTACAGAGACTAAATCCGAATTGAAAATATTTTCATCCACGACGTATCTTTTAAATGTTATGTTCCGTTATGGGAGCGTATTTGACGCACTTTTGCTTAATAAACCACGGCTCTATCTCTTACGGTTGATTCTTAAATAATTTCTAAAGTCGTCGTCGGCGACTCTTTACGGTAGTCACTCGGTAGGAAAAAATCTAAGTCCGAACTGTAATTATTTTCACCGACGAGGTACGTTTTATATGTTAGATTGAGTTATAGGAGCGTATTTGAAGCACTTTTGCTGAATAAACCACGGCTCTATCTCTTACGGTTGATTTTTAAATTAATCAGAAAGTCTTCGTCGGTAGCGCTTCTCGGTAGCCTCTCCGTACAGAGACTAAGTCCGAATTGAAAATATTTTCATCCACGACGTATCTTTTAAATGTTATGTTCCGTTATGGGAGCGTATTTGACGCACTTTTGCTTAATAAACCACGGCTCTATCTCTTACGGTTGATTTTTAAATAATTTCTAAAGTCGTCGTCGGCGACTCTTCACGGTAGCCACTCGGTAGGAAAAAATCTAAGTCCGAACTGTAATTATTTTCACCGACGAGGTACCTTTCATATGTTAGATTGAGTTATAGGAGCGTATTTGAAGCACTTTTGCTTAATAAAGCACGGCTCTATCTCTTTCGGTTAATTTTTAAATTAATCAGGAAGTCTTCGTCGGTAGCGCTTCTCGGTAGCCTCTCCGTACAGAGAGACTAAATCCGAATTGAAAATATTTTCACCGACGACGTATCTTTTAAATGTTATGTTCCGTTATGGGAGCATATTTGACGCACTTTTGCTTAATAAACCACGGCTCTATCTCTTACGGTTGATTTTTAAATAATTTCTAAAGTCGTCGTCGGCGACTCTTCACGGTAGCCACTCGGTAGGAAAAAATCTAAGTCCGAACTGTAATTATTTTCACCGACGAGGTACCTTTTATATGTTAGATTGAGTTATAGGAGCGTATTTGAAGCACTTTTGCTGAATAAACCACGGCTCTATCTCTTACGGTTGATTTTTAAATTAATCAGAAAGTCTTCGTCGGTAGCGCTTCTCGGTAGCCTCTCCGTACAGAGATTAAGTCCGAATTGAAAATATTTTCATCCACGACGTATCTTTTAAATGTTATGTTCCGTTATGGGAGCGTATTTGACGCACTTTTGCTTAATAAACCACGGCTCTATCTCTTACGGTTGATTTTTAAATAATTTCTAAAGTCGTCGTCGGCGACTCTTCACGGTAGCCACTCGGTAGGAAAAAATCTAAGTCCGAACTGTAATTATTTTCACCGACGAGGTACCTTTTATATGTTAGATTGAGTTATAGGAGCGTATTTGAAGCACTTTTGCTGAATAAACCACGGCTCTATCTCTTACGGTTGATTTTTAAATTAATCAGAAAGTCTTCGTCGGTAGCGCTTCTCGGTAGCCTCTCCGTACAGAGACTAAGTCCGAATTGAAAATATTTTCATCCACGACGTATCTTTTAAATGTTATGTTCCGTTATGGGAGCGTATTTGACGCACTTTTGCTTAATAAACCACGGCTCTATCTCTTACGGTTGATTTTTAAATAATTTCTAAAGTCGTCGTCGGCGACTCTTCACGGTAGCCACTCGGTAGGAAAAAATCTAAGTCCGAATTGTAATTATTTTCACCGACGAGGTACCTTTTATATGTTAGATTGAATTATAGGAGCGTATTTGAAGCACTTTTGCTTAATAAAGCACGGCTCTATCTCTTTCGGTTAATTTTTAAATTAATCAGAAAGTCTTCGTCGGTAGCGCTTCTCGGTAGCCTCTCCGTACAGAGACTAAGTCCGAATTGAAAATATTTTCATCCACGACGTATCTTTTAAATGTTATGTTCCGTTATGGGAGCGTATTTGACGTACTTTTGCTTAATAAACCACGGCTCTATCTCTTACGGTTGATTTTTAAATAATTTCTAAAGTCGTCGTCGGCGACTCTTCACGGTAGCCACTCGGTAGGAAAAAATCTAAGTCCGAACTGTAATTATTTTCACCGACGAGGTACGTTTTATATGTTAGATTGAGTTATAAGAGCGTATTTGAAGCACTTTTGCTGAATAAACAACGGCTCTATCTCTTACGGTTGATTTTTAAATTAATCAGAAAGTCTTCGTCGGTAGCGCTTCTCGGTAGCCTCTCCGTACAGATACTAAGTCCGAATTGAAAATATTTTCACCGACGACGTATCTTTTAAATGTTATGTTCCGTTATGGGAGCGTATTTGACGCACTTTTGCTTAATAAACAACGGCTCTATCTCTTACGGTTGATTTTTAAATAATTTCTAAAGTCGTCGTCTGCGACTCTTCACGGTAGCCACTCGGTAGGAAAAAATCTAAGTCCGAACTGTAATTATTTTCACCGACGAGGTACCTTTTATGTGTTAGATTGAGTTATAGGAGCGTATTTGAAGCACTTTTGCTTAATAAAGCACGGCTCTATCTCTTTCGGTTAATTTTTAAATTAATCAGAAAGTCTTCGTCGGTAGCGCTTCTCGGTAGCCTCTCCGTACAGAGACTAAGTCCGAATTGAAAATATTTTCATCCACGACGTATCTTTTAAATGTTATGTTCCGTTATGGGAGCGTATTTGACGCACTTTTGCTTAATAAACCACGGCTCTATCTCTTACGGTTGATTTTTAAATAATTTCTAAAGTCGTCGTCGGCGACTCTTCACGGTAGCCACTCGGTAGGAAAAAATCTAAGTCCGAACTGTAATTATTTTCACCGACGAGGTACGTTTTATATGTTAGATTGAGTTATAGGAGCGTATTTGAAGCACTTTTGCTGAATAAACAACGGCTCTATCTCTTACGGTTGATTTTTAAATTAATCAGAAAGTCTTCGTCGGTAGCGCTTCTCGGTAGCCTCTCCGTACAGAGACTAAGTCCGAATTGAAAATATTTTCATCCACGACGTATCTTTTAAATGTTATGTTCCGTTATGGGAGCGTATTTGACGCACTTTTGCTTAATAAACCACGGCTCTATCTCTTACGGTTGATTTTTAAATAATTTCTAAAGTCGTCGTCGGCGACTCTTCACGGTAGCCACTCGGTAGGAAAAAATCTAAGTCCGAACTGTAATTATTTTCACCGACGAGGTACGTTTTATATGTTAGATTGAGTTATAGGAGCGTATTTGAAGCACTTTTGCTGAATAAACAACAGCTCTATCTCTTACGGTTGATTTTTAAATTAATCAGAAAGTCTTCGTCGGTAGCGCTTCTCGGTAGCCTCTCCGTACAGAGACTAAGTCCGAATTGAAAATATTTTCACCGACGACGTATCTTTTAAATGTTATGTTCCGTTATGGGAGCGTATTTGACGCACTTTTGCTTAATAAACCACGGCTCTATCTCTTACGGTTGATTTTTAAATAATTTCTAAAGTCGTCGTCGGCGACTCTTCACGGTAGCCACTCGGTAGGAAAAAATCTAAGTCCGAATTGTAATTATTTTCACCGACGAGGTACCTTTTATATGTTAGATTGAGTTATAGGAGCGTATTTGAAGCACTTTTGCTTAATAAAGCACGGCTCTATCTCTTTCGGTTAATTTTTAAATTAATCAGAAAGTCTTCGTCGGTAGCGCTTCTCGGTAGCCTCTCCGTACAGAGAGACTAAATCCGAATTGAAAATATTTTCACCGACGACGTATCTTTTAAATGTTATGCTCAGTTATGGGAGCGTATTTGACGCACTTTTGCTTAATAAACCACGGCTCTATCTCTTACGGTTGATTTTTAAATAATTTCTAAAATCGTCGTCGGCGACTCTTCACGGTAGCCACTCGGTAGGAAAAAATCTAAGTCCGAACTGTAATTATTTTCACCGACGAGGTACGTTTTATATGTTAGATTGAGTTATAGGAGCGTATTTGAAGCACTTTTGCTGAATAAACAACGGCTCTATCTCTTACGGTTGATTTTTAAATTAATCAGAAAGTCTTCGTCGGTAGCGCTTCTCGGTAGCCTCTCCGTACAGAGACTAAGTCCGAATTGAAAATATTTTCATCCACGACGTATCTTTTAAATGTTATGTTCCGTTATGGGAGCGTATTTGACGTACTTTTGCTTAATAAACCACGGCTCTATCTCTTACGGTTGATTTTTAAATAATTTCTAAAGTCGTCGTCGTCGACTCTTCACGGTAGCCACTCGGTAGGAAAAAATCTAAGTCCGAACTGTAATTATTTTCACGGACGAGGTACCTTTTATATGTTAGATTGAGTTATAGGAGCGTATTTGAAGCACTTTTGCTTAATAAAGCACGGCTCTATCTCTTTCGGTTAATTTTTAAATTAATCAGAAAGTCTTCGTCGGTAGCGCTTCTCGGTAGCCTCTCCGTACAGAGAGACTAAATCCGAATTGAAAATATTTTCACCGACGACGTATCTTTTAAATGTTATGCTCAGTTATGGGAGCGTATTTGACGCACTTTTGCTTAATAAACCACGGCTCTATCTCTTACGGTTGATTTTTAAATAATTTCTAAAGTCGTCGTCGGCGACTCTTCACGGTAGCCACTCGGTAGGAAAAAATCTAAGTCCGAACTGTAATTATTTTCACCGACGAGGTACGTTTTATATGTTAGATTGAGTTATAGGAGTGTATTTGAAGCACTTTTGCTTAATAAAGCACGGCTCTATCTCTTTCGGTTAATTTTTAAATTAATCAGAAAGTCTTCGTCGGTAGCGCTTCTCGGTAGCCTCTCCGTACAGAGACTAAGTCCGAATTGAAAATATTTTCATCCACGACGTATCTTTTAAATGTTATGTTCCGTTATGGGAGCGTATTTGACGCACTTTTGCTTAATAAACCACGGCTCTATCTCTTACGGTTGATTTTTAAATAATTTCTAAAGTCGTCGTCGGCGACTCTTCACGGTAGCCACTCGGTAGGAAAAAATCTAAGTCCGAATTGTAATTATTTTCACCGACGAGGTACCTTTTATATGTTAGATTGAGTTATAGGAGCGTATTTGAAGCACTTTTGCTTAATAAAGCACGGCTCTATCTCTTTCGGTTAATTTTTAAATTAATCAGAAAGTCTTCGTCGGTAGCGCTTCTCGGTAGCCTCTCCGTACAGAGAGACTAAATCCGAATTGAAAATATTTTCACCGACGACGTATCTTTTAAATGTTATGCTCAGTTATGGGAGCGTATTTGACGCACTTTTGCTTAATAAACCACGGCTCTATCTCTTACGGTTGATTTTTAAATAATTTCTAAAGTCGTCGTCGGCGACTCTTCACGGTAGCCACTCGGTAGGAAAAAATCTAAGTCCGAACTGTAATTATTTTCACCGACGAGGTACGTTTTATATGTTAGATTGAGTTATAGGAGCGTATTTGAAGCACTTTTGCTGAATAAACAACGGCTCTATCTCTTACGGTTGATTTTCAAATTAATCAGAAAGTCTTCGTCGGTAGCGCTTCTCGGTAGCCTCTCCGTACAGAGACTAAGTCCGAATTGAAAATATTTTCATCCACGACGTATCTTTTAAATGTTATGTTCCGTTATGGGAGCGTATTTGACGCACTTTTGCTTAATAAACCACGGCTCTATCTCTTACGGTTGATTTTTAAATAATTTCTAAAGTCGTCGTCGGCGACTCTTCACGGTAGCCACTCGGTAGGAAAAAATCTAAGTCCGAACTGTAATTATTTTCACCGACGAGGTACGTTTTATATGTTAGATTGAGTTATAGGAGCGTATTTGAAGCACTTTTGCTGAATAAACAACGGCTCTATCTCTTACGGTTGATTTTTAAATTAATCAGAAAGTCTTCGTCGGTAGCGCTTCTCGGTAGCCTCTCCGTACAGAGACTAAGTCCGAATTGAAAATATTTTCATCCACGACGTATCTTTTAAATGTTATGTTCCGTTATGGGAGCGTATTTGACGCACTTTTGCTTAATAAACCACGGCTCTATCTCTTACGGTTGATTTTTAAATAATTTCTAAAGTCGTCGTCGGCGACTCTTCACGGTAGCCACTCGGTAGGAAAAAATCTAAGTCCGAACTGTAATTATTTTCACCGACGAGGTACGTTTTATATGTTAGATTGAGTTATAGGAGCGTATTTGAAGCACTTTTGCTGAATAAACAACAGCTCTATCTCTTACGGTTGATTTTTAAATTAATCAGAAAGTCTTCGTCGGTAGCGCTTCTCGGTAGCCTCTCCGTACAGAGACTAAGTCCGAATTGAAAATATTTTCACCGACGACGTATCTTTTAAATGTTATGTTCCGTTATGGGAGCGTATTTGACGCACTTTTGCTTAATAAACCACGGCTCTATCTCTTACGGTTGATTTTTAAATAATTTCTAAAGTCGTCGTCGGCGACTCTTCACGGTAGCCACTCGGTAGGAAAAAATCTAAGTCCGAATTGTAATTATTTTCACCGACGAGGTACCTTTTATATGTTAGATTGAGTTATAGGAGCGTATTTGAAGCACTTTTGCTTAATAAAGCACGGCTCTATCTCTTTCGGTTAATTTTTAAATTAATCAGAAAGTCTTCGTCGGTAGCGCTTCTCGGTAGCCTCTCCGTACAGAGAGACTAAATCCGAATTGAAAATATTTTCACCGACGACGTATCTTTTAAATGTTATGCTCAGTTATGGGAGCGTATTTGACGCACTTTTGCTTAATAAACCACGGCTCTATCTCTTACGGTTGATTTTTAAATAATTTCTAAAATCGTCGTCGGCGACTCTTCACGGTAGCCACTCGGTAGGAAAAAATCTAAGTCCGAACTGTAATTATTTTCACCGACGAGGTACGTTTTATATGTTAGATTGAGTTATAGGAGCGTATTTGAAGCACTTTTGCTGAATAAACAACGGCTCTATCTCTTACGGTTGATTTTTAAATTAATCAGAAAGTCTTCGTCGGTAGCGCTTCTCGGTAGCCTCTCCGTACAGAGACTAAGTCCGAATTGAAAATATTTTCATCCACGACGTATCTTTTAAATGTTATGTTCCGTTATGGGAGCGTATTTGACGCACTTTTGCTTAATAAACCACGGCTCTATCTCTTACGGTTGATTTTTAAATAATTTCTAAAGTCGTCGTCGTCGACTCTTCACGGTAGCCACTCGGTAGGAAAAAATCTAAGTCCGAACTGTAATTATTTTCACGGACGAGGTACCTTTTATATGTTAGATTGAGTTATAGGAGCGTATTTGAAGCACTTTTGCTTAATAAAGCACGGCTCTATCTCTTTCGGTTAATTTTTAAATTAATCAGAAAGTCTTCGTCGGTAGCGCTTCTCGGTAGCCTCTCCGTACAGAGAGACTAAATCCGAATTGAAAATATTTTCACCGACGACGTATCTTTTAAATGTTATGCTCAGTTATGGGAGCGTATTTGACGCACTTTTGCTTAATAAACCACGGCTCTATCTCTTACGGTTGATTTTTAAATAATTTCTAAAGTCGTCGTCGGCGACTCTTCACGGTAGCCACTCGGTAGGAAAAAATCTAAGTCCGAACTGTAATTATTTTCACCGACGAGGTACGTTTTATATGTTAGATTGAGTTATAGGAGTGTATTTGAAGCACTTTTGCTTAATAAAGCACGGCTCTATCTCTTTCGGTTAATTTTTAAATTAATCAGAAAGTCTTCGTCGGTAGCGCTTCTCGGTAGCCTCTCCGTACAGAGACTAAGTCCGAATTGAAAATATTTTCATCCACGACGTATCTTTTAAATGTTATGTTCCGTTATGGGAGCGTATTTGACGCACTTTTGCTTAATAAACCACGGCTCTATCTCTTACGGTTGATTTTTAAATAATTTCTAAAGTCGTCGTCGGCGACTCTTCACGGTAGCCACTCGGTAGGAAAAAATCTAAGTCCGAATTGTAATTATTTTCACCGACGAGGTACCTTTTATATGTTAGATTGAGTTATAGGAGCGTATTTGAAGCACTTTTGCTTAATAAAGCACGGCTCTATCTCTTTCGGTTAATTTTTAAATTAATCAGAAAGTCTTCGTCGGTAGCGCTTCTCGGTAGCCTCTCCGTACAGAGAGACTAAATCCGAATTGAAAATATTTTCACCGACGACGTATCTTTTAAATGTTATGCTCAGTTATGGGAGCGTATTTGACGCACTTTTGCTTAATAAACCACGGCTCTATCTCTTACGGTTGATTTTTAAATAATTTCTAAAGTCGTCGTCGGCGACTCTTCACGGTAGCCACTCGGTAGGAAAAAATCTAAGTCCGAACTGTAATTATTTTCACCGACGAGGTACGTTTTATATGTTAGATTGAGTTATAGGAGCGTATTTGAAGCACTTTTGCTGAATAAACAACGGCTCTATCTCTTACGGTTGATTTTCAAATTAATCAGAAAGTCTTCGTCGGTAGCGCTTCTCGGTAGCCTCTCCGTACAGAGACTAAGTCCGAATTGAAAATATTTTCATCCACGACGTATCTTTTAAATGTTATGTTCCGTTATGGGAGCGTATTTGACGCACTTTTGCTTAATAAACCACGGCTCTATCTCTTACGGTTGATTTTTAAATAATTTCTAAAGTCGTCGTCGGCGACTCTTCACGGTAGCCACTCGGTAGGAAAAAATCTAAGTCCGAATTGTAATTATTTTCACCGACGAGGTACCTTTTATATGTTAGATTGTGTTATAGGAGCGTATTTGAAGCACTTTTGCTTAATAAAGCACGGCTCTATCTCTTTCGGTTAATTTTTAAATTAATCAGAAAGTCTTCGTCGGTAGCGCTTCTCGGTAGCCTCTCCGTACAGAGAGACTAAATCCGAATTGAAAATATTTTCATCCACGACGTATCTTTTAAATGTTATGTTCCGTTATGGGAGCGTATTTGACGCACTTTTGCTTAATAAACCACGGCTCTATCTCTTACGGTTGATTTTTAAATAATTTCTAAAGTCGTCGTCGGCGACTCTTCACGGTAGCCACTCGGTAGGAAAAAATCTAAGTCCGAACTGTAATTATTTTCACCGACGAGGTACGTTTTATATGTTAGATTGAGTTATAGGAGCGTATTTGAAGCACTTTTGCTGAATAAACAACAGCTCTATCTCTTACGGTTGATTTTTAAATTAATCAGAAAGTCTTCGTCGGTAGCGCTTCTCGGTAGCCTCTCCGTACAGAGACTAAGTCCGAATTGAAAATATTTTCACCGACGACGTATCTTTTAAATGTTATGTTCCGTTATGGGAGCGTATTTGACGCACTTTTGCTTAATAAACCACGGCTCTATCTCTTACGGTTGATTTTTAAATAATTTCTAAAGTCGTCGTCGGCGACTCTTCACGGTAGCCACTCGGTAGGAAAAAATCTAAGTCCGAACTGTAATTATTTTCACCGACGAGGTACGTTTTATATGTTAGATTGAGTTATAGGAGCGTATTTGAAGCACTTTTGCTGAATAAACAACGGCTCTATCTCTTACGGTTGATTTTTAAATTAATCAGAAAGTCTTCGTCGGTAGCGCTTCTCGGTAGCCTCTCCGTACAGAGAGACTAAATCCGAATTGAAAATATTTTCACCGACGACGTATCTTTTAAATGTTATGCTCAGTTATGGGAGCGTATTTGACGCACTTTTGCTTAATAAACCACGGCTCTATCTCTTACGGTTGATTTTTAAATAATTTCTAAAATCGTCGTCGGCGACTCTTCACGGTAGCCACTCGGTAGGAAAAAATCTAAGTCCGAACTGTAATTATTTTCACCGACGAGGTACGTTTTATATGTTAGATTGAGTTATAGGAGCGTATTTGAAGCACTTTTGCTGAATAAACAACGGCTCTATCTCTTACGGTTGATTTTTAAATTAATCAGAAAGTCTTCGTCGGTAGCGCTTCTCGGTAGCCTCTCCGTACAGAGACTAATTCCGAATTGAAAATATTTTCATCCACGACGTATCTTTTAAATGTTATGTTCCGTTATGGGAGCGTATTTGACGCACTTTTGCTTAATAAACCACGGCTCTATCTCTTACGGTTGATTTTTAAATAATTTCTAAAATCGTCGTCGGCGACTCTTCACGGTAGCCACTCGGCAGGAAAAAATCTAAGTCCGAATTGTAATTATTTTCACCGACGAGGTACCTTTTATATGTTAGATTGAGTTATAGGAGCGTATTTGAAGCACTTTTGCTTAATAAAGCACGGCTCTATCTCTTTCGGTTAATTTTTCAATTAATCAGAAAGTCTTCGTCGGTAGCGCTTCTCGGTAGCCTCTCCGTACAGAGAGACTAAATCCGAATTGAAAATATTTTCACCGACGACGTATCTTTTAAATGTTATGCTCAGTTATGGGAGCGTATTTGACGCACTTTTGCTTAATAAACCACGGCTCTATCTCTTACGGTTGATTTTTAAATAATTTCTAAAATCGTCGTCGGCGACTCTTCACGGTAGCCACTCGGTAGGAAAAAATCTAAGTCCGAACTGTAATTATTTTCACCGACGAGGTACGTTTTATATGTTAGATTGAGTTATAGGAGCGTATTTGAAGCACTTTTGCTTAATAAGCCACGGCTCTATCTCTTACGGTTGATTTTTAAATTAATCAGAAAGTCTTCGTCGGTAGCGCTTCTCGGTAGCCTCTCCGTACAGAGAGACTAAATCCGAATTGAAAATATTTTCACCGACGACGTATCTTTTAAATGTTATGCTCAGTTATGGGAGCGTATTTGACGCACTTTTGCTTAATAAACCACGGCTCTATCTCTTACGGTTGATTTTTAAATAATTTCTAAAATCGTCGTCGGCGACTCTTCACGGTAGCCACTCGGTAGGAAAAAATCTAAGTCCGAACTGTAATTATTTTCACCGACGAGGTACGTTTTATATGTTAGATTGAGTTATAGGAGCGTATTTGAAGCACTTTTGCTGAATAAGCCACGGCTCTATCTCTTACGGTTGATTTTTAAATTAATCAGAAAGTCTTCGTCGGTAGCGCTTCTCGGTAGCCTCTCCGTACAGAGACTAAGTCCGAATTGAAAATATTTTCATCCACGACGTATCTTTTAAATGTTATGTTCCGTTATGGGAGCGTATTTGACGCACTTTTGCTTAATAAACCACGGCTCTATCTCTTACGGTTGATTTTTAAATAATTTCTAAAATCGTCGTCGGCGACTCTTCACGGTAGCCACTCGGCAGGAAAAAATCTAAGTCCGAATTGTAATTATTTTCACCGACGAGGTACCTTTTATATGTTAGATTGAGTTATAGGAGCGTATTTGAAGCACTTTTGCTTAATAAAGCACGGCTCTATCTCTTTCGGTTAATTTTTAAATTAATCAGAAAGTCTTCGTCGGTAGCGCTTCTCGGTAGCCTCTCCGTACAGAGAGACTAAATCCGAATTGAAAATATTTTCACCGACGACGTATCTTTTAAATGTTATGCTCAGTTATGGGAGCGTATTTGACGCACTTTTGCTTAATAAACCACGGCTCTATCTCTTACGGTTGATTTTTAAATAATTTCTAAAATCGTCGTCGGCGACTCTTCACGGTAGCCACTCGGTAGGAAAAAATCTAAGTCCGAACTGTAATTATTTTCACCGACGAGGTACGTTTTATATGTTAGATTGAGTTATAGGAGCGTATTTGAAGCACTTTTGCTGAATAAACAACGGCTCTATCTCTTACGGTTGATTTTTAAATTAATCAGAAAGTCTTCGTCGGTAGCGCTTCTCGGTAGCCTCTCCGTACAGAGACTAAGTCCGAATTGAAAATATTTTCATCCACGACGTATCTTTTAAATGTTATGTTCCGTTATGGGAGCGTATTTGACGCACTTTTGCTTAATAAACCACGGCTCTATCTCTTACGGTTGATTTTTAAATAATTTCTAAAATCGTCGTCGGCGACTCTTCACGGTAGCCACTCGGCAGGAAAAAATCTAAGTCCGAATTGTAATTATTTTCACCGACGAGGTACCTTTTATATGTTAGATTGAGTTATAGGAGCGTATTTGAAGCACTTTTGCTTAATAAAGCACGGCTCTATCTCTTTCGGTTAATTTTTAAATTAATCAGAAAGTCTTCGTCGGTAGCGCTTCTCGGTAGCCTCTCCGTACAGAGAGACTAAATCCGAATTGAAAATATTTTCACCGACGACGTATCTTTTAAATGTTATGCTCAGATATGGGAGCGTATTTGACGCACTTTTGCTTAATAAACCACGGCTCTATCTCTTACAGTTGATTTTTAAATAATTTCTAAAGTCGTCGTCGGCGAGTCTTCACGGTAGCCACTCGGTAGGAAAAAATCTAAGTCCGAACTGTAATTATTTTCACCGACGAGGTACCTTTTATATGTTAGATTGAGTTATAGGAGCGTATTTGAAGCACTTTTGCTTAATAAAGCACGGCTCTATCTCTTTCGGTTAATTTTTAAATTAATCAGAAAGTCTTCGTCGGTAGCGCTTCTCGGTAGCCTCTCCGTACAGAGACTAAGTCCGAATTGAAAATATTTTCACCGACGACGTATCTTTTAAATGTTATGTTCCATTATGGGAGCGTATTTGACGCACTTTTGCTTAATAAACCACGGCTCTATCTCTTACGGTTGATTTTTAAATTAATCAGAAAGTCTTCGTCGGTAGCGCTTCTCGGTAGCCTCTCCGTACAGAGACTAAGTCCGAATTGAAAATATTTTCACCGACGACGTATCTTTTAAATGTTATGTTCCATTATGGGAGCGTATTTGACGCACTTTTGCTTAATAAACCACGGCTCTATCTCTTACGGTTGATTTTTAAATAATTTCTAAAGTCGTCGTCGGCGACTCTTCACGGTAGCCACTCGGTAGGAAAAAATCTAAGTCCGAATTGTAATTATTTTCACCGACGAGGTACCTTTTATATGTTAGATTGAGTTATAGGAGCGTATTTGACGCACTTTTGCTTAATAAACCACGGCTCTATCTCTTACGGTTGATTTTTAAATAATTTCTAAAGTCGTCGTCGGCGACTCTTCACGGTAGCCACTCGGTAGGAAAAAATCTAAGTCCGAACTGTAATTATTTTCACCGACGAGGTACGTTTTATATGTTAGATTGAGTTATAAGAGTGTATTTGAAGCACTTTTGCTTACTAAAGCACGGCTCTATCTCTTTCGGTTAATTTTTAAATTAATCAGAAAGTCTTCGTCGGTAGCGCTTCTCGGTAGCCTCTCCGTACAGAGACTAAGTCCGAATTGAAAATATTTTCATCCACGACGTATCTTTTAAATGTTATGTTCCGTTATGGGAGCGTATTTGACGCACTTTTGCTTTATAAACCACGGCTCTATCTCTTACGGTTGATTTTTAAATAATTTCTAAAGTCGTCGTCGGCGACTCTTCACGGTAGCCACTCGGTAGGAAAAAATCTAAGTCCGAACTGTAATTATTTTCACCGACGAGGTACCTTTTATATGTTAGATTGAGTTATAGGAGCGTATTTGAAGCACTTTTGCTTAATAAAGCACGGCTCTATCTCTTTCGGTTAATTTTTAAATTAATCAGAAAGTCTTCGTCGGTAGCGCTTCTCGGTAGCCTCTCCGTACAGAGAGACTAAATCCGAATTGAAAATATTTTCACCGACGACGTATCTTTTAAATGTTATGCTCAGTTATGGGAGCGTATTTGACGCACTTTTACTTAATAAACCACGGCTCTATCTCTTACGGTTGATTTTTAAATAATTTCTAAAGTCGTCGTCGGCGACTCTTCACGGTAGCCACTCGGTAGGAAAAAATCTAAGTCCGAACTGTAATTATTTTCACCGACGAGGTACCTTTTATATGTTAGATTGAGTTATAGGAGCGTATTTGAAGCACTTTTGCTTAATAAAGCACGGCTCTATCTCTTTCGGTTAATTTTTAAATTAATCAGAAAGTCTTCGTCGGTAGCGCTTCTCGGTAGCCTCTCCGTACAGAGAGACTAAATCCGAATTGAAAATATTTTCACCGACGACGTATCTTTTAAATGTTATGCTCAGTTATGGGAGCGTATTTGACGCACTTTTACTTAATAAACCACGGCTCTATCTCTTACGGTTGATTTTTAAATAATTTCTAAAGTCGTCGTCGGCGACTCTTCACGGTAGCCACTCGGTAGGAAAAAATCTAAGTCCGAACTGTAATTATTTTCACCGACGAGGTACGTTTTATATGTTAGATTGAGTTATAGGAGCGTATTTGAAGCACTTTTGCTGAATAAACAACAGCTCTATCTCTTTCGGTTAATTTTTAAATTAATCAGAAAGTCTTCGTCGGTAGCGCTTCTCGGTAGCCTCTCCGTACAGAGAGACTAAATCCGAAT
Source organism: Nysson spinosus (assembly GCA_910591585.2). Taxonomy (NCBI): domain Eukaryota; kingdom Metazoa; phylum Arthropoda; class Insecta; order Hymenoptera; family Crabronidae; genus Nysson; species Nysson spinosus. The sequence continues at coordinate 1,348,872 of CAJUYC020000070.1, read as the reverse complement.
TGAAAATATTTTCACCGACGACGTATCTTTTAAATGTTATGCTCAGTTATGGGAGCGTATTTGACGCACTTTTGCTGAATAAACCACGGCTCTATCTCTTACGGTTGATTTTTAAATAATTTCTAAAGTCGTCGTCGGCGACTCTTCACGGTAGCCACTCGGTAGGAAAAAATCTAAGTCCGAACTGTAATTATTTTCACGGACGAGGTACCTTTTATATGTTAGATTGAGTTATAGGAGCGTATTTGAAGCACTTTTGCTTAATAAAGCACGGATCTATCTCTTTCGGTTAATTTTTAAATTAATCAGAAAGTCTTCGTCGGTAGCGCTTCTCGGTAGCCTCTCCGTACAGAGAGACTAAATCCGAATTGAAAATATTTTCACCGACGACGTATCTTTTAAATGTTATGCTCAGTTATGGGAGCGTATTTGACGCACTTTTGCTTAATAAACCACGGCTCTATCTCTTACGGTTGATTTTTAAATAATTTCTAAAGTCGTCGTCGGCGACTCTTCACGGTAGCCACTCGGTAGGAAAAAATCTAAGTCCGAACTGTAATTATTTTCACCGACGAGGTACGTTTTATATGTTAGATTGAGTTATAAGAGTGTATTTGAAGCACTTTTGCTTACTAAAGCACGGCTCTATCTCTTTCGGTTAATTTTTAAATTAATCAGAAAGTCTTCGTCGGTAGCGCTTCTCGGTAGCCTCTCCGTACAGAGACTAAGTCCGAATTGAAAATATTTTCATCCACGACGTATCTTTTAAATGTTATGTTCCGTTATGGGAGCGTATTTGACGCACTTTTGCTTTATAAACCACGGCTCTATCTCTTACGGTTGATTTTTAAATAATTTCTAAAGTCGTCGTCGGCGACTCTTCACGGTAGCCACTCGGTAGGAAAAAATCTAAGTCCGAACTGTAATTATTTTCACCGACGAGGTACGTTTTATATGTTAGATTGAGTTATAGGAGTGTATTTGAAGCACTTTTGCTTAATAAAGCACGGCTCTATCTCTTTCGGTTAATTTTTAAATTAATCAGAAAGTCTTCGTCGGTAGCGCTTCTCGGTAGCCTCTCCGTACAGAGACTAAGTCCGAATTGAAAATATTTTCATCCAGGACGTATCTTTTAAATGTTATGTTCCGTTATGGGAGCGTATTTGACGCACTTTTGCTTAATAAACCACGGCTCTATCTCTTACGGTTGATTTTTAAATAATTTCTAAAGTCGTCGTCGGCGACTCTTCACGGTAGCCACTCGGTAGGAAAAAATCTAAGTCCGAATTGTAATTATTTTCACCGACGAGGTACCTTTTATATGTTAGATTGAGTTATAGGAGCGTATTTGAAGCACTTTTGCTTAATAAAGCACGGCTCTATCTCTTTCGGTTAATTTTTAAATTAATCAGAAAGTCTTCGTCGGTAGCGCTTCTCGGTAGCCTCTCCGTACAAAGAGACTAAATCCGAATTGAAAATATTTTCACCGACGACGTATCTTTTAAATGTTATGCTCAGTTATGGGAGCGTATTTGACGCACTTTTGCTTAATAAACCACGGCTCTATCTCTTACGGTTGATTTTTAAATAATTTCTAAAGTCGTCGTCGGCGACTCTTCACGGTAGCCACTCGGTAGGAAAAAATCTAAGTCCGAACTGTAATTATTTTCACCGACGAGGTACGTTTTATATGTTAGATTGAGTTATAGGAGCGTATTTGAAGCACTTTTGCTGAATAAACAACGGCTCTATCTCTTACGGTTGATTTTCAAATTAATCAGAAAGTCTTCGTCGGTAGCGCTTCTCGGTAGCCTCTCCGTACAGAGACTAAGTCCGAATTGAAAATATTTTCATCCACGACGTATCTTTTAAATGTTATGTTCCGTTATGGGAGCGTATTTGACGCACTTTTGCTTAATAAACCACGGCTCTATCTCTTACGGTTGATTTTTAAATAATTTCTAAAGTCGTCGTCGGCGACTCTTCACGGTAGCCACTCGGTAGGAAAAAATCTAAGTCCGAATTGTAATTATTTTCACCGACGAGGTACCTTTTATATGTTAGATTGAGTTATAGGAGCGTATTTGAAGCACTTTTGCTTAATAAAGCACGGCTCTATCTCTTTCGGTTAATTTTTAAATTAATCAGAAAGTCTTCGTCGGTAGCGCTTCTCGGTAGCCTCTCCGTACAGAGAGACTAAATCCGAATTGAAAATATTTTCACCGACGACGTATCTTTTAAATGTTATGTTCAGTTATGGGAGCGTATTTGACGCACTTTTGCTTAATAAACCACGGCTCTATCTCTTACGGTTGATTTTTAAATAATTTCTAAAGTCGTCGTCGGCGACTCTTCACGGTAGCCACTCGGTAGGAAAAAATCTAAGTCCGAACTGTAATTATTTTCACCGACGAGGTACGTTTTATATGTTAGATTGAGTTATAGGAGCGTATTTGAAGCACTTTTGCTGAATAAACAACGGCTCTATCTCTTACGGTTGATTTTTAAATTAATCAGAAAGTCTTCGTCGGTAGCGCTTCTCGGTAGCCTCTCCGTACAGAGACTAAGTCCGAATTGAAAATATTTTCATCCACGACGTATCTTTTAAATGTTATGTTCCGTTATGGGAGCGTATTTGACGCACTTTTGCTTAATAAACCACGGCTCTATCTCTTACGGTTGATTTTTAAATAATTTCTAAAGTCGTCGTCGGCGACTCTTCACGGTAGCCACTCGGTAGGAAAAAATCTAAGTCCGAATTGTAATTATTTTCACCGACGAGGTACCTTTTATATGTTAGATTGAGTTATAGGAGCGTATTTGAAGCACTTTTGCTTAATAAAGCACGGCTCTATCTCTTTCGGTTAATTTTTAAATTAATCAGAAAGTCTTCGTCGGTAGCGCTTCTCGGTAGCCTCTCCGTACAGAGAGACTAAATCCGAATTGAAAATATTTTCACCGACGACGTATCTTTTAAATGTTATGCTCAGTTATGGGAGCGTATTTGACGCACTTTTGCTTAATAAACCACGGCTCTATCTCTTACGGTTGATTTTTAAATAATTTCTAAAGTCGTCGTCGGCGACTCTTCACGGTAGCCACTCGGTAGGAAAAAATCTAAGTCCGAATTGTAATTATTTTCACCGACGAGGTACCTTTTATATGTTAGATTGAGTTATAGGAGCGTATTTGAAGCACTTTTGCTTAATAAAGCACGGCTCTATCTCTTTCGGTTAATTTTTAATTAATCAGAAAGTCTTCGTCGGTAGCGCTTCTCGGTAGCCTCTCCGTACAGAGAGACTAAATCCGAATTGAAAATATTTTCACTGACGACGTATCTTTTAAATGTTATGCTCATTTATGGGAGCGTATTTGACGCACTTTTGCTTAATAAATCACGGCTCTATCTCTTACGGTTGATTTTTAAATAATTTCTAAATTCGTCGTCGGCGACTCTTCACGGTAGCCACTCGGTAGGAAAAAATCTAAGTCCGAACTGTAATTATTTTCACCGACGAGGTACGTTTTATATGTTAGATTGAGTTATAGGAGCGTATTTGAAGCACTTTTGCTGAATAAACAACGGCTCTATCTCTTACGGTTGATTTTTAAATTAATCAGAAAGTCTTCGTCGGTAGCGCTTCTCGGTAGCCTCTCCGTACAGAGACTAAGTCCGAATTGAAAATATTTTCACCGACGACGTATCTTTTAAATGTTATGTTCCGTTATGGGAGCGTATTTGACGCACTTTTGCTTAATAAACAACGGCTCTATCTCTTACGGTTGATTTTTAAATAATTTCTAAAGTCGTCGTCGGCGACTCTTCACGGTAGCCACTCGGTAGGAAAAAATCTAAGTCCGAACTGTAATTATTTTCACCGACGAGGTACCTTTTATATGTTAGATTGAGTTATAGGAGCGTATTTGAAGCACTTTTGCTTAATAAAGCACGGCTCTATCTCTTTCGGTTAATTTTTAAATTAATCAGAAAGTCTTCGTCGGTAGCGCTTCTCGGTAGCCTCTCCGTACAGAGACTAAGTCCGAATTGAAAATATTTTCATCCACGACGTATCTTTTAAATGTTATGTTCCGTTATGGGAGCGTATTTGACGCACTTTTGCTTAATAAACCACGGCTCTATATCTTACGGTTGATTTTTAAATAATTTCTAAAGTCGTCGTCGGCGACTCTTCACGGTAGCCACTCGGTAGGAAAAAATCTAAGTCCGAACTGTAATTAATTTCACCGACGAGGTACCTTTTATATGTTAGATTGAGTTATAGGAGCGTATTTGAAGCACTTTTGCTTAATAAAGCACGGCTCTATCTCTTTCGGTTAATTTTTAAATTAATCAGAAAGTCTTCGTCGGTAGCGCTTCTTGGTAACCTCTCCGTACAGAGACTAAATCCGAATTGAAAATATTTTCACCGACGACGTATCTTTTAAATGTTATGCTCAGTTATGGGAGCGTATTTGACGCACTTTTGCTTAATAAACCACGGCTCTATCTCTTACGGTTGATTTTTAAATAATTTCTAAAGTCGTCGTCGGCGACTCTTCACGGTAGCCACTCGGTAGGAAAAAATCTAAGTCCGAACTGTAATTATTTTCACCGACGAGGTACCTTTTATATGTTAGATTGAGTTATAGGAGCGTATTTGAAGCACTTTTGCTTAATAAAGCACGGCTCTATCTCTTTCGGTTAATTTTTAAATTAATCAGAAAGTCTTCGTCGGTAGCGCTTCTCGGTAGCCTCTCCGTACAGAGACTAAGTCCGAATTGAAAATATTTTCATCCACGACGTATCTTTTAAATGTTATGTTCCGTTATGGGAGCGTATTTGACGCACTTTTGCTTAATACACCACGGCTCTATATCTTACGGTTGATTTTTAAATAATTTCTAAAGTCGTCGTCGGCGACTCTTCACGGTAGCCACTCGGTAGGAAAAAATCTAAGTCCGAACTGTAATTAATTTCACCGACGAGGTACCTTTTATATGTTAGATTGAGTTATAGGAGCGTATTTGAAGCACTTTTGCTTAATAAAGCACGGCTCTATCTCTTTCGGTTAATTTTTAAATTAATCAGAAAGTCTTCGTCGGTAGCGCTTCTTGGTAACCTCTCCGTACAGAGACTAAATCCGAATTGAAAATATTTTCACCGACGACGTATCTTTTAAATGTTATGCTCAGTTATGGGAGCGTATTTGACGCACTTTTGCTTAATAAACCACGGCTCTATCTCTTACGGTTGATTTTTAAATAATTTCTAAAGTCGTCGTCGGCGACTCTTCACGGTAGCCACTCGGTAGGAAAAAATCTAAGTCCGAACTGTAATTATTTTCACCGACGAGGTACGTTTTATATGTTAGATTGAGTTATAGGAGCGTATTTGAAGCACTTTTGCTGAATAAACAACGGCTCTATCTCTTACGGTTGATTTTTAAATTAATCAGAAAGTCTTCGTCGGTAGCGCTTCTCGGTAGCCTCTCCGTACAGAGACTAAGTCCGAATTTAAAATATTTTCATCCACGACGTATCTTTTAAATGTTATGTTCCGTTATGGGAGCGTATTTGACGCACTTTTGCTTAATAAACCACGGCTCTATTTCTTACGGTTGATTTTTAAATAATTTCTAAAGTCGTCGTCGGCGACTCTTCACGGTAGCCACTCGGTAGGAAAAAATCTAAGTCCGAATTGTAATTATTTTCACCGACGAGGTACCTTTTATATGTTAGATTCAGTTATAGGAGCGTATTTGAAGCACTTTTGCTTAATAAAGCACGGCTCTATCTCTTTCGGTTAATTTTTAAATTAATCAGAAAGTCTTCGTCGGTAGCGCTTCTCGGTAGCCTCTCCGTACAGAGACTAAGTCCGAATTGAAAATATTTTCATCCACGACGTATCTTTTAAATGTTATGTTCCGTTATGGGAGCGTATTTGACGTACTTTTGCTTAATAAACCACGGCTCTATCTCTTACGGTTGATTTTTAAATAATTTCTAAAGTCGTCGTCGGCGACTCTTCACGGTAGCCACTCGGTAGGAAAAAATCTAAGTCCGAATTGTAATTATTTTCACCGACGAGGTACCTTTTATATGTTAGATTGAGTTATAGGAGCGTATTTGAAGCACTTTTGCTTAATAAAGCACGGCTCTATCTCTTTCGGTTAATTTTTAAATTAGTCAGAAAGTCTTCGTCGGTAGCGCTTCTCGGTAGCCTCTCCGTACAGAGACTAAGTCCGAATTGAAAATATTTTCACCGACGACGTATCTTTTAAATGTTATGTTCCGTTATGGGAGCGTATTTGACGCACTTTTGCTTAATAATCAACGGCTCTATCTCTTACGGTTGATTTTTAAATAATTTCTAAAGTCGTCGTCGGCGACTCTTCACGGTAGCCACTCGGTAGGAAAAAATCTAAGTCCGAACTGTAATTATTTTCACCGACGAGGTACCTTTTATGTGTTAGATTGAGTTATAGGGGCGTATTTGAAGCACTTTTGCTTAATAAAGCACGGCTCTATCTCTTTCGGTTAATTTTTAAATTAATCAGAAAGTCTTCGTCGGTAGCGCTTCTCGGTAGCCTCTCCGTACAGAGACTAAGTCCGAATTGAAAATATTTTCATCCACGACGTATCTTTTAAATGTTATGTTCCGTTATGGGAGCGTATTTGACGCACTTTTGCTTAATAAACCACGGCTCTATATCTTACGGTTGATTTTTAAATAATTTCTAAAGTCGTCGTCGGCGACTCTTCACGGTAGCCACTCGGTAGGAAAAAATCTAAGTCCGAACTGTAATTATTTTCACCGACGAGGTACCTTTTATATGTTAGATTGAGTTATAGGAGCGTATTTGAAGCACTTTTGCTTAATAAAGCACGGCTCTATCTCTTTCGGTTAATTTTTAAATTAATCAGAAAGTCTTCGTCGGTAGCGCTTCTGGGTAGCCTCTCCGTACAGAGACTAAATCCGAATTGAAAATATTTTCACCGACGACGTATCTTTTAAATGTTATGCTCAGTTATGGGAGCGTATTTGACGCACTTTTGCTTAATAAACCACGGCTCTATCTCTTACGGTTGATTTTTAAATAATTTCTAAAGTCGTCGTCGGCGACTCTTCACGGTAGCCACTCGGTAGGAAAAAATCTAAGTCCGAACTGTAATTATTTTCACCGACGAGGTACGTTTTATATGTTAGATTGAGTTATAGGAGCGTATTTGAAGCACTTTTGCTGAATAAACAACGGCTCTATCTCTTACGGTTGATTTTTAAATTAATCAGAAAGTCTTCGTCGGTAGCGCTTCTCGGTAGCCTCTCCGTACAGAGACTAAGTCCGAATTGAAAATATTTTCATCCACGACGTATCTTTTAAATGTTATGTTCCGTTATGGGAGCGTATTTGACGCACTTTTGCTTAATAAACCACGGCTCTATTTCTTACGGTTGATTTTTAAATAATTTCTAAAGTCGTCGTCGGCGACTCTTCACGGTAGCCACTCGGTAGGAAAAAATCTAAGTCCGAATTGTAATTATTTTCACCGACGAGGTACCTTTTATATGTTAGATTCAGTTATAGGAGCGTATTTGAAGCACTTTTGCTTAATAAAGCACGGCTCTATCTCTTTCGGTTAATTTTTAAATTAATCAGAAAGTCTTCGTCGGTAGCGCTTCTCGGTAGCCTCTCCGTACAGAGACTAAGTCCGAATTGAAAATATTTTCATCCACGACGTATCTTTTAAATGTTATGTTCCGTTATGGGAGCGTATTTGACGCACTTTTGCTTAATAAACCACGGCTCTATCTCTTACGGTTGATTTTTAAATAATTTCTAAAGTCGTCGTCGGCGACTCTTCACGGTAGCCACTCGGTAGGAAAAAATCTAAGTCCGAATTGTAATTATTTTCACCGACGAGGTACCTTTTATATGTTAGATTGAGTTATAGGAGCGTATTTGAAGCACTTTTGCTTAATAAAGCACGGCTCTATCTCTTTCGGTTAATTTTTAAATTAATCAGAAAGTCTTCGTCGGTAGCGCTTCTCGGTAGCCTCTCCGTACAGAGAGACTAAATCCGAATTGAAAATATTTTCACTGACGACGTATCTTTTAAATGTTATGCTCATTTATGGGAGCGTATTTGACGCACTTTTGCTTAATAAATCACGGCTCTATCTCTTACGGTTGATTTTTAAATAATTTCTAAAGTCGTCGTCGGCGACTCTTCACGGTAGCCACTCGGTAGGAAAAAATCTAAGTCCGAACTGTAATTATTTTCACCGACGAGGTACGTTTTATATGTTAGATTGAGTTATAGGAGCGTATTTGAAGCACTTTTGCTGAATAAACAACGGCTCTATCTCTTACGGTTGATTTTTAAATTAATCAGAAAGTCTTCGTCGGTAGCGCTTCTCGGTAGCCTCTCCGTACAGAGACTAAGTCCGAATTGAAAATATTTTCACCGACGACGTATCTTTTAAATGTTATGTTCCGTTATGGGAGCGTATTTGACGCACTTTTGCTTAATAAACAACGGCTCTATCTCTTACGGTTGATTTTTAAATAATTTCTAAAGTCGTCGTCGGCGACTCTTCACGGTAGCCACTCGGTAGGAAAAAATCTAAGTCCGAACTGTAATTATTTTCACCGACGAGGTACGTTTTATATGTTAGATTGAGTTATAGGAGCGTATTTGAAGCACTTTTGCTGAATAAACCACGGCTCTATCTCTTACGGTTGATTTTTAAATTAATCAAAACGTCTTCGTCGGTAGCGCTTCTCGGTAGCCTCTCCGTACAGAGACTAAGTCCGAATTGAAAATATTTTCACCGACGACGTATCTTTTAAATGTTATGTTCCGTTATGGGAGCGTATTTGACGCACTTTTGCTTAATAAACAACGGCTCTATCTCTTACGGTTGATTTTTAAATAATTTCTAAAGTCGTCGTCGGCGACTCTTCACGGTAGCCACTCGGTAGGAAAAAATCTAAGTCCGAACTGTAATTATTTTCACCGACGAGGTACCTTTTATATGTTAGATTGAGTTATAGGAGCGTATTTGAAGCACTTTTGCTTAATAAAGCACGGCTCTATCTCTTTCGGTTAATTTTTAAATTAATCAGAAAGTCTTCGTCGGTAGCGCTTCTCGGTAGCCTCTCCGTACAGAGACTAAGTCCGAATTGAAAATATTTTCATCCACGACGTATCTTTTAAATGTTATGTTCCGTTATGGGAGCGTATTTGACGCACTTTTGCTTAATAAACCACGGCTCTATATCTTACGGTTGATTTTTAAATAATTTCTAAAGTCGTCGTCGGCGACTCTTCACGGTAGCCACTCGGTAGGAAAAAATCTAAGTCCGAACTGTAATTAATTTCACCGACGAGGTACCTTTTATATGTTAGATTGAGTTATAGGAGCGTATTTGAAGCACTTTTGCTTAATAAAGCACGGCTCTATCTCTTTCGGTTAATTTTTAAATTAATCAGAAAGTCTTCGTCGGTAGCGCTTCTTGGTAACCTCTCCGTACAGAGACTAAATCCGAATTGAAAATATTTTCACCGACGACGTATCTTTTAAATGTTATGCTCAGTTATGGGAGCGTATTTGACGCACTTTTGCTTAATAAACCACGGCTCTATCTCTTACGGTTGATTTTTAAATAATTTCTAAAGTCGTCGTCGGCGACTCTTCACGGTAGCCACTCGGTAGGAAAAAATCTAAGTCCGAACTGTAATTATTTTCACCGACGAGGTACCTTTTATGTGTTAGATTGAGTTATAGGAGCGTATTTGAAGCACTTTTGCTTAATAAACCACGGCTCTATCTCTTACGGTTGATTTTTAAATTAATCAGAAAGTCTTCGTCGGTAGCGCTTCTCGGTAGCCTCTCCGTACAGAGACTAAGTCCGAATTGAAAATATTTTCACCAACGACGTATCTTTTAAATGTTATGATCAGTTATGGGAGCGTATTTGACGCACTCTTGCTTAATAAACCACGGCTCTATCTCTTACGGTTGATTTTTAAATAATTTCTAAAGTCATCGTCGGCGACTCTTCACGGTAGCCACTCGGTAGGAAAAAATCTAAGTCCGAACTGTAATTATTTTCACGGACGAGGTACCTTTTATATGTTAGATTGAGTTATAGGAGCGTATTTGAAGCACTTTTGCTTAATAAAGCACGGCTCTATCTCTTTCGGTTAATTTTTAAATTAATCAAAACGTCTTCGTCGGTAGCGCTTCTCGGTAGCCTCTCCGTACAGAGACTAAGTCCGAATTGAAAATATTTTCATCCACGACGTATCTTTTAAATGTTATGTTCCGTTATGGGAGCGTATTTGACGTACTTTTGCTTAATAAACCACGGCTCTATCTCTTACGGTTGATTTTTAAATAATTTCTAAATTCGTCGTCGGCGACTCTTCACGGTAGCCACTCGGTAGGAAAAAATCTAAGTCCGAATTGTAATTATTTTCACCGACGAGGTACCTTTTATATGTTAGATTGAGTTATAGGAGCGTATTTGAAGCACTTTTGCTTAATAAAGCACGGCTCTATCTCTTTCGGTTAATTTTTAAATTAATCAGAAAGTCTTCGTCGGTAGCGCTTCTCGGTAGCCTCTCCGTACAGAGACTAAGTCCGAATTGAAAATATTTTCATCCACGACGTATCTTTTAAATGTTATGTTCCGTTATGGGAGCGTATTTGACGCACTTTTGCTTAATAAACCACGGCTCTATCTCTTACGGTTGATTTTTAAATAATTTCTAAAGTCGTCGTCGGCGACTCTTCACGGTAGCCACTCGGTAGGAAAAAATCTAAGTCCGAACTTTAATTATTTTCACGGACGAGGTACCTTTTATATGTTAGATTGAGTTATAGGAGCGTATTTGAAGCACTTTTGCTTAATAAAGCACGGCTCTATCTCTTTCGGTTAATTTTTAAATTAATCAAAACGTCTTCGTCGGTAGCGCTTCTCGGTAGCCTCTCCGTACAGAGACTAAGTCCGAATTGAAAATATTTTCACCGACGACGTATCTTCTAAATGTTATGTTCCGTTATGGGAGCGTATTTGACGCACTTTTGCTTAATAAACAACGGCTCTATCTCTTACGGTTGATTTTTAAATAATTTCTAAAGTCGTCGTCGGCGACTCTTCACGGTAGCCACTCGGTAGGAAAAAATCTAAGTCCGAACTGTAATTATTTTCACCGACGAGGTACCTTTTATGTGTTAGATTGAGTTATAGGAGCGTATTTGAAGCACTTTTGCTTAATAAACCACGGCTCTATCTCTTACGGTTGATTTTTAAATTAATCAAAACGTCTTCGTCGGTAGCGCTTCTCGGTAGCCTCTCCGTACAGAGACTAAGTCCGAATTGAAAATATTTTCACCGACGACGTATCTTTTAAATGTTATGTTCAGTTATGGGAGCGTATTTGACGCACTTTTGCTTAATAAACAACGGCTCTATCTCTTACGGTTGATTTTTAAATAATTTCTAAAGTCGTCGTCGGCGACTCTTCACGGTAGCCACTCGGTAGGAAAAAATCTAAGTCCGAACTGTAATTATTTTCACCGACGAGGTACGTTTTATATGTTAGATTGAGTTATAGGAGCGCATTTGAAGCACTTTTGCTTAATAAACCACGGCTCTATCTCTTACGGTTGATTTTTAAATTAATCAAAAAGTCTTCGTCGGTAGCGCTTCTCGGTAGCCTCTCCGTACAGAGACTAAGTCCGAATTGAAAATATTTTCACCGACGACGTATCTTTTAAATGTTATGTTCGGTTATGAGAGCGTATTTGACGCACTTTTGCTTAATAAACCACGGCTCCATCTCTTACGGTTTATTCTTAAATAATTTCTAAAGTCGTCGTCGGCGACTCTTCACGGTAGCCACTCGGTAGGAAAAAATCTAAGTCCGAACTGTAATTATTTTTACCGACGAGGTACGTTTTATATGTTAGATTGAGTTATAGGAGCGTATTTGAAGCACTTTTGCTTAATAAACCACGGCTCTATCTCTTACGGTTGATTTTTAAATTAATCAGAAAGTCTTCGTCGGTAGCGCTTCTCGGTAGCCTCTCCGTACAGAGACTAAGTCCGAATTGAAAATATTTTCACCGACGACTTATCTTTTAAATGTTATGATCAGTTATGGGAGCGTATTTGACGCACTCTTGCTTAATAAACCACGGCTCTATCTCTTACGGTTGATTTTTAAATAATTTCTAAAGTCGTCGTCGGCGACTCTTCACGGTAGCCACTCGGTAGGAAAAAATCTAAGTCCGAACTGTAATTATTTTCACCGACGAGGTACCTTTTATATGTTAGATTGAGTTATAGGAGCGTATTTGAAGCACTTTTGCTTAATAAAGCACGGCTCTATCTCTTTCGGTTAATTTTTAAATTAATCAGAAAGTCTTCGTCGGTAGCGCTTCTTGGTAGCCTCTCCGTACAGAGACTAAATCCGAATTGAAAATATTTTCACCGACGACGTATCTTTTAAATGTTATGTTCCGTTATGGGAGCGTATTTGACGCACTTTTGCTTAATAAACCACGGCTCTATCTCTTACGGTTGATTTTTAAATAATTTCTAAAGTCGTCGTCGGCGACTCTTCACGGTAGCCACTCGGTAGGAAAAAATCTAAGTCCGAATTGTAATTATTTTCACCGACGAGGTACCTTTTATATGTTAGATTCAGTTATAGGAGCGTATTTGAAGCACTTTTGCTTAATAAAGCACGGCTCTATCTCTTTCGATTAATTTTTAAATTAATCAGAAAGTCTTCGTCGGTAGCGCTTCTCGGTAGCCTCTCCGTACAGAGACTAAGTCCGAATTGAAAATATTTTCATCCACGACGTATCTTTTAAATGTTATGTTCCGTTATGGGAGCGTATTTGACGTACTTTTGCTTAATAAACCACGGCTCTATCTCTTACGGTTGATTTTTAAATAATTTCTAAAGTCGTCGTCGGCGACTCTTCACGGTAGCCACTCGGTAGGAAAAAATCTAAGTCCGAATTGTAATTATTTTCACCGACGAGGTACCTTTTATATGTTAGATTGAGTTATAGGAGCGTATTTGAAGCACTTTTGCTTAATAAAGCACGGCTCTATCTCTTTCGGTTAATTTTTAAATTAATCAGAAAGTCTTCGTCGGTAGCGCTTCTCGGTAGCCTCTCCGTACAGAGACTAAGTCCGAATTGAAAATATTTTCATCCACGACGTATCTTTTAAATGTTATGTTCCGTTATGGGAGCGTATTTGACGTACTTTTGCTTAATAAACCACGGCTCTATCTCTTACGGTTGATTTTTAAATAATTTCTAAAGTCGTCGTCGGCGACTCTTCACGGTAGCCACTCGGTAGGAAAAAATCTAAGTCCGAACTGTAATTATTTTCACCGACGAGGTACGTTTTATATGTTAGATTGAGTTATAGGAGCGTATTTGAAGCACTTTTGCTGAATAAACAACGGCTCTATCTCTTACGGTTGATTTTTAAATTAATCAGAAAGTCTTCGTCGGTAGCGCTTCTCGGTAGCCTCTCCGTACAGAGACTAAGTCCGAATTGAAAATATTTTCATCCACGACGTATCTTTTAAATGTTATGTTCCGTTATGGGAGCGTATTTGACGCACTTTTGCTTAATAAACCACGGCTCTATCTCTTACGGTTGATTTTTAAATAATTTCTAAAGTCGTCGTCGGCGACTCTTCACGGTAGCCACTCGGTAGGAAAAAATCTAAGTCCGAATTGTAATTATTTTCACCGACGAGGTACCTTTTATATGTTAGATTCAGTTATAGGAGCGTATTTGAAGCACTTTTGCTTAATAAAGCACGGCTCTATCTCTTTCGGTTAATTTTTAAATTAATCAGAAAGTCTTCGTCGGTAGCGCTTCTCGGTAGCCTCTCCGTACAGAGACTAAGTCCGAATTGAAAATATTTTCATCCGCGACGTATCTTTTAAATGTTATGTTCCGTTATGGGAGCGTATTTGACGTACTTTTGCTTAATAAACCACGGCTCTATCTCTTACGGTTGATTTTTAAATAATTTCTAAAGTCGTCGTCGGCGACTCTTCACGGTAGCCACTCGGTAGGAAAAAATCTAAGTCCGAATTGTAATTATTTTCACCGACGAGGTACCTTTTATGTGTTAGATTGAGTTATAGGAGCGTATTTGAAGCACTTTTGCTTAATAAACCACGGCTCTATCTCTTACGGTTGATTTTTAAATTAATCAAAACGTCTTCGTCGGTAGCGCTTCTCGGTAGCCTCTCCGTACAGAGACTAAGTCCGAATTGAAAATATTTTCACCGACGACGTATCTTTTAAATGTTATGTTCAGTTATGGGAGCGTATTTGACGCACTTTTGCTTAATAAACAACGGCTCTATCTCTTACGGTTGATTTTTAAATAATTTCTAAAGTCGTCGTCGGCGACTCTTCACGGTAGCCACTCGGTAGGAAAAAATCTAAGTCCGAACTGTAATTATTTTCACCGACGAGGTACGTTTTATATGTTAGATTGAGTTATAGGAGCGCATTTGAAGCACTTTTGCTTAATAAACCACGGCTCTATCTCTTACGGTTGATTTTTAAATTAATCAAAAAGTCTTCGTCGGTAGCGCTTCTCGGTAGCCTCTCCGTACAGAGACTAAGTCCGAATTGAAAATATTTTCACCGACGACGTATCTTTTAAATGTTATGTTCGGTTATGAGAGCGTATTTGACGCACTTTTGCTTAATAAACCACGGCTCCATCTCTTACGGTTTATTCTTAAATAATTTCTAAAGTCGTCGTCGGCGACTCTTCACGGTAGCCACTCGGTAGGAAAAAATCTAAGTCCGAACTGTAATTATTTTCACCGACGAGGTACGTTTTATATGTTAGATTGAGTTATAGGAGCGTATTTGAAGCACTTTTGCTTAATAAACCACGGCTCTATCTCTTACGGTTGATTTTTAAATTAATCAGAAAGTCTTCGTCGGTAGCGCTTCTCGGTAGCCTCTCCGTACAGAGACTAAGTCCGAATTGAAAATATTTTCACCGACGACTTATCTTTTAAATGTTATGATCAGTTATGGGAGCGTATTTGACGCACTCTTGCTTAATAAACCACGGCTCCATCTCTTACGGTTGATTCTTAAATAATTTCTAAAATCGTCGTCGGCGACTCTTCACGGTAGCCACTCGGTAGGAAAAAATCTAAGTCCGAACTGTAATTATTTTCACCGACGAGGTACCTTTTATATGTTAGATTGAGTTATAGGAGCGCATTTGAAGCACTTTTGCTTAATAAACCACGGCTCTATCTCTTACGGTTGATTTTTAAATTAATCAGAAAGTCTTCGTCGGTAGCGCTTCTCGGTAGCCTCTCCGTACAGAGACTAAGTCCGAATTGAAAATATTTTCATCCACGACGTATCTTTTAAATGTTATGTTCCGTTATGGGAGCGTATTTGACGCACTTTTGCTTAATAAACCACGGCTCTATCTCTTACGGTTGATTTTTAAATAATTTCTAAAGTCGTCGTCGGCGACTCTTCACGGTAGCCACTCGGTAGGAAAAAATCTAAGTCCGAACTGTAATTATTTTCACCGACGAGGTACCTTTTATGTGTTAGATTGAGTAATAGGAGCGTATTTGAAGCACTTTTGCTTAATAAACCAGGGCTCTATCTCTTACGGTTGATTTTTAAATTAATCAGAAAATCTTCGTCGGTAGCGCTTCACGGTAGCCTCTCCGTACAGAGACTAAATCCGAATTGAAAATATTTTCACCGACGACGTATCTTTTAAATGTTATGTTCGGTTATGAGAGCGTATTTGACGCACTTTTGCTTAATAAACCACGGCTCCATCTCTTACGGTTTATTCTTAAATAATTTCTAAAGTCGTCGTCGGCGACTCTTCACGGTAGCCACTCGGTAGGAAAAAATCTAAGTCCGAACTGTAATTATTTTCACCGACGAGGTACCTCTTTTTTGTTAGATTGAGTTATAGGAGTGCATTTGAAGCACTTTTGCTTAATAAACCACGGCTCTATCTCTTACGGTTGATTTTTAAATTAATCAGAAAGTCTTCGTCGGTAGCGCTTCTCGGTAGCCTCTCCGTACAGAGACTAAGTCCGAATTGAAAATATTTTCACCGACCACGTATCTTTTAAATGTTATGTTCCGTTATGGGAGCGTATTTGACGCACTTTTGCTTAATAAACCACGGCTCTACCTCTTACGGTTGATTTTTAAATAATTTCTAAAGTCGTCGTCGGCGACTCTTCACGGTAGCCACTCGGTAGGAAAAAATCTAAGTCCGAACTGTAATTATTTTCACCGACGAGGTACCTTTTATATGTTAGATTGAGTTATAGGAGCGCATTTGAAGCACTTTTGCTTAATAAACCACGGCTCTATCTCTTACGGTTGATTTTTAAATTAATCAGAAAATCTTCGTCGGTAGCGCTTCACGGTAGCCTCTCCGTACAGAGACTAAATCCGAATTGAAAATATTTTCACCGACGACGTATCTTTTAAATGTTATGTTCGGTTATGAGAGCGTATTTGACGCACTTTTGCTTAATAAACCACGGCTCCATCTCTTACGGTTTATTCTTAAATAATTTCTAAAGTCGTCGTCGGCGACTCTTCACGGTAGCCACTCGGTAGGAAAAAATCTAAGTCCGAACTGTAATTATTTTCACCGACGAGGTACCTTTTATATGTTATATTGAGTTATAGGAGCGCATTTGAAGCACTTTTGCTTAATAAACCACGGCTCTATCTCTTACGGTTGATTTTTAAATTAATCAGAAAGTCTTCGTCGGTAGCGCTTCTCGGTAGCCTCTCCGTACAGAGACTAAATCCGAATTGAAAATATTTTCACCGACGACGTATCTTTTAAATGTTATGTTCCGTTATGGGAGCGTATTTGACGCACTTTTGCTTAATAAACCCCGGCTCTATCTCTTACGGTTGATTTTTAAATAATTTCTAAAGTCGTCGTCGGCGACTCTTCACGGTAGCCACTCGGTAGGAAAAAATCCAAGTCCGAACTGTAATTATTTTCACCGACGAGGTACGTTTTATATGTTAGATTGAGTTATAGGAGCGTATTTGAAGCACTTTTGCTGAATAAACCACGGCTCTATCTCTTACGGTTGATTTTTAAATTAATCAGAAAGTCTTCGTCGGTAGCGCTTCTCGGTAGCCTCTCCGTACGGAGACTAAATCCGAATTGAAAATATTTTCACCGACGACGTATCTTTTAAATGTTATGTTCGGTTATGAGAGCGTATTTGACGCACTTTTGCTTAATAAACCACGGCTCCATCTCTTACGGCTTATTCTTAAATAATTTCTAAAGTCGTCGTCGGCGACTCTTCACGGTAGCCACTCGGTAGGAAAAAATCTAAGTCCGAAATGTAATTATTTTCACCGACGAGGTACCTTTTATATGTTAGATTGAGTTATAGGAGCGTATTTGAAGCACTTTTGCTTAATAAACCACGGCTCTATCTCTTACGGTTGATTTTTAAATTAATCAGAAAATCTTCGTCGGTAGCGCTTCACGGTAGCCTCTCCGTACAGAGACTAAATCCGAATTGAAAATATTTTCACCGACGACGTATCTTTTAATTGTTATGTTCGGTTATGAGAGCGTATTTGACGCACTTTTGCTTAATAAACCACGGCTCCATCTCTTACGGTTTATTCTTAAATAATTTCTAAAGTCGTCGTCGGCGACTCTTCACGGTAGCCACTCGGTAGGAAAAAATCTAAGTCCGAAATGTAATTATTTTCACCGACGAGGTACCTCTTATATGTTAGATTGAGCTATAGGAGCGCATTTGAAGCACTTTTGCTTAATAAACCACGGCTCTATCTCTTACGGTTGATTTTTAAATTAATCAGAAAGTCTTCGTCGGTAGCGCTTCTCGGTAGCCTCTCCGTACAGAGACTAAGTCCGAATTGAAAATATTTTCACCGACGACGTATCTTTTAAATGTTATGTTCAGTTATGGGAGCGTATTTGACGCACTTTTGCTTAATAAACCACGGCTCTATCTCTTAAGGTTGATTTTTAAATAATTTCTAAAGTCGTCGTCGGCGACTCTTCACGGTAGCCACTCGGTAGGAAAAAATCTAAGTCCGAACTGTAATTATTTTCACCGACGAGGTACGTTTTATATGTTAGATTGAGTTATAGGAGCGTATTTGAAGCACTTTTGCTTAATAAACCACGGCTCTATCTCTTACGGTTGATTTTTAAATTAATCAGAAAGTCTTCGTCGGTAGCGCTTCTCGGTAGCCTCTCCGTACAGAGACTAAGTCCGAATTGAAAATATTTTCACCGACGACGTATTTTTAAATGTTATGATCAGTTATGGGAGCGTATTTGACGCACTCTTGCTTAATAAACCACGGCTCTATCTCTTACGGTTGATTTTTAAATAATTTCTAAAGTCGTCGTCGGCGACTCTTCACGGTAGCCACTAGGTAGGAAAAAATCTAAGTCCGAACTGTAATTATTTTCACGGACGAGGTACCTTTTATATGTTAGATTGAGTTATAGGAGCGTATTTGAAGCACTTTTGCTTAATAAAGCACGGCTCTATCTCTTTCGGTTAATTTTTAAATTAATCAAAACGTCTTCGTCGGTAGCGCTTCTCGGTAGCCTCTCCGTACAGAGACTAAGTCCGAATTGAAAATATTTTCATCCACGACGTATCTTTTAAATGTTATGTTCCGTTATGGGAGCGTATTTGACGTACTTTTGCTTAATAAACCACGGCTCTATCTCTTACGGTTGATTTTTAAATAATTTCTAAAGTCGTCGTCGGCGACTCTTCACGGTAGCCACTCGGTAGGAAAAAATCTAAGTCCGAATTGTAATTATTTTCACCGACGAGGTACCTTTTATATGTTAGATTGAGTTATAGGAGCGTATTTGAAGCACTTTTGCTTAATAAAGCACGGCTCTATCTCTTTCGGTTAATTTTTTAATTAATCAGAAAGTCTTCGTCGGTAGCGCTTCTCGGTAGCCTCTCCGTACAGAGACTAAGTCCGAATTGAAAATATTTTCATCCACGACGTATCTTTTAAATGTTATGTTCCGTTATGGGAGCGTATTTGACGCACTTTTGCTTAATAAACCACGGCTCTATCTCTTACGGTTGATTTTTAAATAATTTCTAAAGTCGTCGTCGGCGACTCTTCACGGTAGCCACTCGGTAGGAAAAAATCTAAGTCCGAACTGTAATTATTTTCACCGACGAGGTACGTTTTATATGTTAGATTGAGTTATAGGAGCGTATTTGAAGCACTTTTGCTTAATAAACCACGGCTCTATCTCTTACGGTTGATTTTTAAATTAATCAGAAAGTCTTCGTCGGTAGCGCTTCTCGGTAGCCTCTCCGTACAGAGACTAAGTCCGAATTGAAAATATTTTCACCGACGACGTATCTTTTAAATGTTATGATCAGTTATGGGAGCGTATATGACGCACTCTTGCTTAATAAACCACGGCTCTATCTCTTACGGTTGATTTTTAAATAATTTCTAAAGTCGTCGTCGGCGACTCTTCACGGTAGCCACTCGGTAGGAAAAAATCTAAGTCCGAAGTGTAATTATTTTCACCGACGAGGTACCTTTTATATGTTAGATTGAGTTATAGGAGCGTATTTGAAGCACTTTTGCTTAATAAAGCACGGCTCTATCTCTTTCGGTTAATTTTTAAATTAATCAGAAAGTCTTCGTCGGTAGCGCTTCTCGGTAGCCTCTCCGTACAGAGAGACTAAATCCGAATTGAAAATATTTTCACCGACGACGTATCTTTTAAATGTTATGCTCAGTTATGGGAGCGTATTTGACGCACTTTTGCTTAATAAACCACGGCTCTATCTCTTACGGTTGATTTTTAAATAATTTCTAAAGTCGTCGTCGGCGACTCTTCACGGTAGCCACTCGGTAGGAAAAAATCTAAGTCCGAACTGTAATTATTTTCACCGACGAGGTACGTTTTATATGCTAGATTGAGTTATAGGAGCGCATTTGAAGCACTTTTGCTTAATAAACCACGGCTCTATCTCTTACGGTTGATTTTTAAATTAATCAGAAAATCTTCGTCGGTAGCGCTTCACGGTAGCCTCTCCGTACAGAGACTAAATCCGAATTGAAAATATTTTCACCGACGACGTATCTTTTAAATGTTATGTTCGGTTATGAGAGCGTTTTTGACGCACTTTTGCTTAATAAACCACGGCTCCATCTCTTACGGTTGATTTTTAAATAATTTCTAAAGTCGTCGTCGGCGACTCTTCACGGTAGCCACTCGGTAGGAAAAAATCTAAGTCCGAACTGTAATTATTTTCTCCGACGAGGTACGTTTTATATGTTAGATTGAGTTATAGGAGCGTATTTGAAGCACTTTTGCTTAATAAACCACGGCTCTATCTCTTACGGTTGATTTTTAAATTAATCAGAAAGTCTTCGTCGGTAGCGCTTCTCGGTAGCCTCTCCGTACAGAGACTAAGTCCGAATTGAAAATATTTTCACCGACGACGTATCTTTTAAATGTTATGATCAGTTATGGGAGCGTATTTGACGCACTCTTGCTTAATAAACCACGGCTCTATCTCTTACGGTTGATTTTTAAATAATTTCTAAAGTCGTCGTCGGCGACTCTTCACGGTAGCCACTCGGTAGGAAAAAATCTAAGTCCGAACTGTAATTATTTTCACGGACGAGGTACCTTTTATATGTTAGATTGAGTTATAGGAGCGTATTTGAAGCACTTTTGCTTAATAAAGCACGGCTCTATCTCTTTCGGTTAATTTTTAAATTAATCAAAACGTCTTCGTCGGTAGCGCTTCTCGGTAGCCTCTCCGTACAGAGACTAAGTCCGAATTGAAAATATTTTCATCCACGACGTATCCTTTAAATGTTATGTTCCGTTATGGGAGCGTATTTGACGTACTTTTGCTTAATAAACCACGGCTCTATCTCTTACGGTTGATTTTTAAATAATTTCTAAAGTCGTCGTCGGCGACTCTTCACGGTAGCCACTCGGTAGGAAAAAATCTAAGTCCGAACTGTAATTATTTTCACCGACGAGGTACGTTTTATATGTTAGATTGAGTTATAGGAGCGTATTTGAAGCACTTTTGCTTAATAAACCACGGCTCTATCTCTTACGGTTGATTATTAAATTAATCAGAAAGTCTTCGTCGGTAGCGCTTCTCGGTAGCCTCTCCGTACAGAGACTAAGTCCGAATTGAAAATATTTTCACCGACGACGTATCTTTTAAATGTTATGATCAGTTATGGGAGCGTATTTGACGCACTCTTGCTTAATAAACCACGGCTCTATCTCTTACGGTTGATTTTTAAATAATTTCTAAAGTCGTCGTCGGCGACTCTTCACGGTAGCCACTCGGTAGGAAAAAATCTAAGTCCGAAGTGTAATTATTTTCACCGACGAGGTACCTTTTATATGTTAGATTGAGTTATAGGAGCGTATTTGAAGCACTTTTGCTTAATAAAGCACGGCTCTATCTCTTTCGGTTAATTTTTAAATTAATCAGAAAGTCTTCGTCGGTAGCGCTTCTCGGTAGCCTCTCCGTACAGAGAGACTAAATCCGAATTGAAAATATTTTCACCGACGACGTATCTTTTAAATGTTATGCTCAGTTATGGGAGCGTATTTGACGCACTTTTGCTTAATAAACCACGGCTCTATCTCTTACGGTTGATTTTTAAATAATTTCTAAAGTCGTCGTCGGCGACTCTTCACGGTAGCCACTCGGTAGGAAAAAATCTAAGTCCGAATTGTAATTATTTTCACCGACGAGGTACGTTTTATATGTTAGATTGAGTTATAGGAGCGTATATGAAGCACTTTTGCTTAATAAACCACGGCTCTATCTCTTACGGTTGATTTTTAAATTAATCAGAAAGTCTTCGTCGGTAGCGCTTCTCGGTAGCCTCTCCGTACAGAGACTATGTCCGAATTGAAAATATTTTCATCCACGACGTATCTTTTAAATGTTATGGTCCGTTATGGGAGCGTATTTGACGCACTTTTGTTTAATAAACCACGGCTCTATCTCTTACGATTGATTTTTAAATAATTTCTAAAGTCGTCGTCGGCGACTCTTCACGGTAGCCACTCGGTAGGAAAAAATCTAAGTCCGAACTGTAATTATTTTCACCGACGAGGTACGTTTTATATGCTAGATTGAGTTATAGGAGCGCATTTGAAGCAATTTTGCTTAATAAACCACGGCTCTATCTCTTACGGTTGATTTTTAAATTAATCAGAAAATCTTCGTCGGTAGCGCTTCACGGTAGCCTCTCCGTACAGAGAGACTAAATCCGAATTGAAAATATTTTCACCGACGACGTATCTTTTAAATGTTATGCTCAGTTATGGGAGCGTATTTGACGCACTTTTGCTTAATAAACCACGGCTCTATCTCTTACGGTTGATTTTTAAATAATTTCTAAAGTCGTCGTCGGCGACTCTTCACGGTAGCCACTCGGTAGGAAAAAATCTAAGTCCGAACTGTAATTATTTTCACCGACGAGGTACGTTTTATATGCTAGATTGAGTTATAGGAGCGCATTTGAAGCACTTTTGCTTAATAAACCACGGCTCTATCTCTTACGGTTGATTTTTAAATTAATCAGAAAATCTTCGTCGGTAGCGCTTCACGGTAGCCTCTCCGTACAGAGACTAAATCCGAATTGAAAATATTTTCACCGACGACGTATCTTTTAAATGTTATGTTCGGTTATGAGAGCGTTTTTGACGCACTTTTGCTTAATAAACCACGGCTCCATCTCTTACGGTTGATTCTTAAATAATTTCTAAAGTCGTCGTCGGCGACTCTTCACGGTAGCCACTCGGTAGGAAAAAATCTAAGTCCGAACTGTAATTATTTTCACCGACGAGGTACCTTTTATATGTTAGATTGAGTTATAGGAGCGCATTTGAAGCACTTTTGCTTAATAAACCACGGCTCTATCTCTTACGGTTGATTTTTAAATAATTTCTAAAGTCGTCGTCGGCGACTCTTCACGGTAGCCACTCGGTAGGAAAAAATCTAAGTCCGAACTGTAATTATTTTCACCGACGAGGTACCTTTTATATGTTAGATTGAGTTATAGGAGCGCATTTGAAGCACTTTTGCTTAATAAACCACGGCTCTATCTCTTACGGTTGATTTTTAAATTAATCAGAAAGTCTTCGTCGGTATCGCTTCTCGGTAGCCTCTCCGTACAGAGACTAAATCCGAATTGAAAATATTTTCACCGACGACGTATCTTTTAAATGTTATGTTCCGATATGGGAGCGTATTTGACGCACTTTTGCTTAATAAACCACGGCTCTATCTCTTACGGTTGATTTTTAAATAATTTCTAAAGTCGTCGTCGGCGACTCTTCACGGTAGCCACTCGGTAGGAAAAAATCCAAGTCCGAACTGTAATTATTTTCACCGGCGAGGTGCCTTTTATATGTTAGATTGAGTTATAGGAGCGCATTTGAAGCACTTTTGCTTAATAAACCACGGCTCTATCTCTTTCGGTTAATTTTTAAATTAATCAGAAAGTCTTCCTCGGTAGCGCTTCTCGGTAGCCTCTCCGTACAGAGACTAAATCCGAATTGAAAATATTTTCACCGACGACGTATCTTTTAAATATTATGTTCGGTTATGAGAGCGTTTTTGACGCACTTTTGCTTAATAAACCACGGCTCCATCTCTTACGGTTGATTCTTAAATAATTTCTAAAGTCGTCGTCGGCGACTCTTCACGGTAGCCACTCGGTAGGAAAAAATCTAAGTCCGAACTGTAATTATTTTCACCGACGAGGTACCTTTTATATGTTAGATTGAGTTATAGGAGCGCATTTGAAGCACTTTTGCTTAATAAAGCACGGCTCTATCTCTTTCGGTTAATTTTTAAATTAATCAGAAAGTCTTCGTCGGTAGCGCTTCTCGGTAGCCTCTCCGTACAGAGACTAAATCCGAATTGAAAATATTTTCATCCACGACGTATCTTTTAAATGTTATGTTCCGTTATGGGAGCGTATTTGACGCACTTTTGCTTAATAAACCACGGCTCTATCTCTTACGGTTGATTTTTAAATAATTTCTAAAGTCGTCGTCGGCGACTCTTCACGGTAGCCACTCGGTAGGAAAAAATCTAAGTCCGAATTGTAATTATTTTCACCGACGAGGTACCTTTTATATGTTAGATTGAGTTATAGGAGCGTATATGAAGCACTTTTGCTTAATAAACCACGGCTCTATCTCTTACGGTTGATTTTTAAATTAATCAGAAAGTCTTCGTCGGTAGCGCTTCTCGGTAGCCTCTCCGTACAGAGACTAAGTCCGAATTGAAAATATTTTCATCCACGACGTATCTTTTAAATGTTATGTTCCGTTATGGGAGCGTATTTGACGCACTTTTGCTTAATAAACCACGGCTCTATCTCTTACGGTTGATTTTTAAATAATTTCTAAAGTCGTCGTCGGCGACTCTTCACGGTAGCCACTCGGTAGGAAAAAATCTAAGTCCGAACTGTAATTATTTTCACCGACGAGGTACGTTTTATATGTTAGATTGAGTTATAGGAGCGTATTTGAAGCACTTTTGCTTAATAAACCACGGCTCTATCTCTTACGGTTGATTTTTAAATTAATCAGAAAGTCTTCGTCGGTAGCGCTTCTCGGTAGCCTCTCCGTACAGAGAGACTAAATCCGAATTGAAAATATTTTCACCGACGACGTATCTTTTAAATGTTATGCTCAGTTATGGGAGCGTATTTGACGCACTTTTGCTTAATAAACCACGGCTCTATCTCTTACGGTTGATTTTTAAATAATTTCTAAAGTCGTCGTCAGCGACTCTTCACGGTAGCCACTCGGTAGGAAAAAATCTAAGTCCGAACTGTAATTATTTTCACCGACGAGGTACCTTTTATGTGTTAGATTGAGTTAGAGGAGCGTATTTGAAGCACTTTTGCTTAATAAACCACGGCTCTATCTCTTACGGTTGATTTTTAAATTAATCAAAAAGTCTACGTCGGTAGCGCTTCTCGGTAGCCTCTCCGTACAGAGACTAAGTCCGAATTGAAAATATTTTCACCGACGACGTATCTTTTAAATGTTATGTTCGGTTATGGGAGCGTATTTGACGCACTTTTGCTGAATAAACCACGGCTCCATCTCTTACGGTTGATTCTTAAATAATTTCTAAAGTCGTCGTCGGCGACTCTTCACGGTAGCCACTCGGTAGGAAAAAATCTAAGTCCGAACTGTAATTATTTTCACCGACGAGGTACCTTTTATATGTTAGATTGAGTTATAGGAGCGCATTTGAAGCACTTTTGCTTAATAAACCACGGCTCTATCTCTTACGGTTGATTTTTAAATAATTTCTAAAGTCGTCGTCGGCGACTCTTCACGGTAGCCACTCGGTAGGAAAAAATCTAAGTCCGAACTGTAATTATTTTCACCGACGAGGTACCTTTTATATGTTAGATTGAGTTATAGGAGCGCATTTGAAGCACTTTTGCTTAATAAACCACGGCTCTATCTCTTACGGTTGATTTTTAAATTAATCAGAAAGTCTTCGTCGGTATCGCTTCTCGGTAGCCTCTCCGTACAGAGACTAAATCCGAATTGATAATATTTTCACCGACGACGTATCTTTTAAATGTTATGTTCCGTTATGGGAGCGTATTTGACGCACTTTTGCTTAATAAACCACGGCTCTATCTCTTACGGTTGATTTTTAAATAATTTCTAAAGTCGTCGTCGGCGACTCTTCACGGTAGCCACTCGGTAGGAAAAAATCTAAGTCCGAATTGTAATTATTTTCACCGACGAGGTACCTTTTATATGTTAGATTGAGTTATAGGAGCGTATATGAAGCACTTTTGCTTAATAAACCACGGCTCTATCTCTTACGGTTGATTTTTAAATTAATCAGAAAGTCTTCGTCGGTAGCGCTTCTCGGTAGCCTCTCCGTACAGAGACTAAGTCCGAATTGAAAATATTTTCATCCACGACGTATCTTTTAAATGTTATGTTCCGTTATGGGAGCGTATTTGACGCACTTTTGCTTAATAAACCACGGCTCTATCTCTTACGGTTGATTTTTAAATAATTTCTAAAGTCGTCGTCGGCGACTCTTCACGGTAGCCACTCGGTAGGAAAAAATCTAAGTCCGAACTGTAATTATTTTCACCGACGAGGTACGTTTTATATGTTAGATTGAGTTATAGGAGCGTATTTGAAGCACTTTTGCTTAATAAACCACGGCTCTATCTCTTACGGTTGATTTTTAAATTAATCAGAAAGTCTTCGTCGGTAGCGCTTCTCGGTAGCCTCTCCGTACAGAGAGACTAAATCCGAATTGAAAATATTTTCACCGACGACGTATCTTTTAAATGTTATGCTCAGTTATGGGAGCGTATTTGACGCACTTTTGCTTAATAAACCACGGCTCTATCTCTTACGGTTGATTTTTAAATAATTTCTAAAGTCGTCGTCAGCGACTCTTCACGGTAGCCACTCGGTAGGAAAAAATCTAAGTCCGAACTGTAATTATTTTCACCGACGAGGTACCTTTTATGTGTTAGATTGAGTTAGAGGAGCGTATTTGAAGCACTTTTGCTTAATAAACCACGGCTCTATCTCTTACGGTTGATTTTTAAATTAATCAAAAAGTCTACGTCGGTAGCGCTTCTCGGTAGCCTCTCCGTACAGAGACTAAGTCCGAATTGAAAATATTTTCACCGACGACGTATCTTTTAAATGTTATGTTCGGTTATGGGAGCGTATTTGACGCACTTTTGCTGAATAAACCACGGCTCCATCTCTTACGGTTGATTCTTAAATAATTTCTAAAGTCGTCGTCGGCGACTCTTCACGGTAGCCACTCGGTAGGAAAAAATCTAAGTCCGAACTGTAATTATTTTCACCGACGAGGTACCTTTTATATGTTAGATTGAGTTATAGGAGCGCATTTGAAGCACTTTTGCTTAATAAACCACGGCTCTATCTCTTACGGTTGATTTTTAAATAATTTCTAAAGTCGTCGTCGGCGACTCTTCACGGTAGCCACTCGGTAGGAAAAAATCTAAGTCCGAACTGTAATTATTTTCACCGACGAGGTACCTTTTATATGTTAGATTGAGTTATAGGAGCGCATTTGAAGCACTTTTGCTTAATAAACCACGGCTCTATCTCTTACGGTTGATTTTTAAATTAATCAGAAAGTCTTCGTCGGTATCGCTTCTCGGTAGCCTCTCCGTACAGAGACTAAATCCGAATTGATAATATTTTCACCGACGACGTATCTTTTAAATGTTATGTTCCGATATGGGAGCGTATTTGACGCACTTTTGCTTAATAAACCACGGCTCTATCTCTTACGGTTGATTTTTAAATAATTTCTAAAGTCGTCGTCGGCGACTCTTCACGGTAGCCACTCGGTAGGAAAAAATCCAAGTCCGAACTGTAATTATTTTCACCGACGAGGTGCCTTTTATATGTTAGATTGAGTTATAGGAGCGCATTTGAAGCACTTTTGCTTAATAAACCACGGCTCTATCTCTTTCGGTTAATTTTTAAATTAATCAGAAAGTCTTCCTCGGTAGCGCTTCTCGGTAGCCTCTCCGTACAGAGACTAAATCCGAATTGAAAATATTTTCACCGACGACGTATCTTTTAA